>OU696697.1:88519921-90018002 GCA_916050605.2 Platycheirus albimanus | reverse complement strand
TGCTGAAGAGCCGCAAGAGCCTATTAAGCCAGGAGTGAAAATATTTTGTGACACGAGTGGTTTTTTTTTTTTTTTTTTTTTTTTTTTGGAACCATAGATCGAGTCCTTGTTCTTCCTGTGACTGTAAGAAATAAATTGGAGAGAAATGTTTGTTTTCTTTTCCTGCCGAGTTAAATCTGAAGAAATCTTCATCTGATTTTCGAATCCTCTCTCATAACAATGGCTTGTGTTTGGAATTTTGAACTCTCTGTCTCTAGGAAGTGATGTGCAAAAACAAAGTAAAATAAATGACAAAGGAAGTATTTTTTACGAGTATATATTTATGTATTTTGTAGGTTTTGTACGAGTGAAGTACACCTTCTACCTAAACCTATACTGAAGAGGATTTTCGGAACAAAAAGTAAAGTCCTTTTATCCTGTCATATAGAAATATGAGATGTGATTTTGTTTCGTGCAGCACCAGCACAGCGTAGATTATTCCCCTTCCTCCTTAACTTCTTTTACGCGCAGGAAGACATTTATAATATTTTTTTTTTTCTTTCTTCCAGGTTTTATCTTTTATTACCTTTTTTACTTCTTGTTTTTTGTTTTGTTTGTTTGTTTATGTTTAAGCGTTATTTTACTTTTGGGATATCATTTTTATTGTAGGTAGGTAGCTATGGTATGTCCTGTCGGTCGGTTAGATAACATTACAGTACCTAGTATCTAAAGTTATTATTTCCTTTTTCTTTTTTTTTTTGAAGAAAATGACAGAAAAAGGAATTTTTGATGAGTGAGCTAGCTTAGGATGATTTATGGGTGATGGCTACAATATTTTGCAAATGAAGATACATTACATAGATATAGACGCCTATACATTCTCGTACATATGTATGAAGGAAGGTTTATAGGAGCCATTTAAGGTGACTTTTTGTTGGGAAAAAGTTAATGAAACATTTATGACTTCAAGTTAGATTGGATAAGATTAACATAAGGCTTTTTTGTGGTTTAATGGCAGATGAAGGTCCTCAACTATGAAGGAAATGATAATGATTGAGATGAGGTAACGACGAAGAGAAGTATCTTCATAGATATGCCCACCTGGGACTACATCATAAGGTAAATGCTATATAAAAACATTTATTTTCCAAGCTAGAATCGTAAAGTTGAGATTAGATGTAATGCAAAAACTACAATGTTGTGTTTCTGTGGCGTCGTTTTGACGTAAGGCTTTCGTGTTACACAACGTTTAGTCTTAGCTTTTGGCTGAATCTGGAAATCATGCTGAAATTGATAAATAAGCTATACTCTGTCCACCATAAATTTGCAATACAGGAACGATGGGGATGTTTGTCTCTAATTCGCATTTCTTCTTTTTATGTAATGGCCGGGACACACTGCTGGTATCGATACCATCGTATTTACATGGGTGACACACACTTGTGTAGTATACGTTGACAGCACTGTTCTGTCAAATCAAATTTATTCGTCAGAAACGAAAACAAAGAAACCACAACAAATGATTTCAGAGGATTGCTGTTAAAGCAGCAAATAACTTCATTTCTAAAAAAATCACTTAAGAAGAATGGCGCTGCAGTCGTTAAAAAGATTTGTATGCTACATACGATGAAAACCCAAGTATCAATACCATGTTGCTGGTTTCCGTAGTAAGCATTTTAAATTAGCAAAAATCTAAAAGAATTATATGTAATTGTAGGGTTATCGTCCTTTTAGTTAGATCGAAATTATTTATTTCGTTTTCTTCTTTTTTTTTAAACTACCAAGAGGTAAGATAAAAGGAGCGTTTTTGAAGGGTAAACAAAAATGCAATTTAGGTACATAAAATAACTCAACTTCAAATTAATATTATAATCCAAATTTAAAAAAAAACACAGGTGTCTGACCGTGCGCTACGAAAACCCAACAAAAAAAGAAAACTTTTTCCTTAAAAAATACTGCTTGCAATTTTGTAACTGTTGCCAAACGTTGAAAAAGCTCCACATAAGACGTGTACTGCCAATTCATGTTGGATAGAGTATTTGTACAATGTGTATACTTAATTCGATAGCGAGAAAAACCTTAAAGTTTCTCTATAAGCCCCGCAGCTGAAACTTTATTGCGGAGTTCATTTCTTTTCACGCAACGTACCGAAATTGTTATCGTCTTCGACTTTTGGATCATCAAATTAAAAACAGAAAAGAAAATACAGTGGTTTAGAAGGCTGGGGCATGTGGAGCTAATATGGAGAAATACGCACCAGCCCAAGCCAACGGAGTACTGCAATACCCCATCCAAGGCGGTGTCATCAAGTGGAGGGCAACCTAAACCAACTTGGCGTACATAACTGGAATCAACTGGCTAGTGACCGTACTGGCTAGTGGTATATGTTGGTTGTGGAAAACAATTGTTTGTACAATTTTTACAGAACCTCAAGAGCAAAAATGATAAGCCGACATTAGTCCCGAATCAGATTTCATAATTCATTGCTTTCTTGAATACATTTCCTTTATTTTTTCTATCTGGCTCATGTTCATGGTCATCCTCACCTAGCATTTTTTCAGACACTGCGCACTCATACCCATAAATTGAAATCATCTTTCCCCTAGAGAATCTATCGAGGCAACCTTTTGTTTTCAAGTCTTCTTTTTAAAGAACCTGTTCTAAGCTCAGTTGACTAATTAATGTGAAAGAAGTAATTTTTCATATTGAATCAATGTTGTTTTACTTAAGTTCCCAATATTCTAGATTGCATCAGCAGCCGAAAAAGTTATTCCTTCCAGCCCCAAATACTTCATTCTCTACTGAAATTCTTTCAAAGTTTCTCATTCTTTTTTTTTTTCACTATACAAGTCAATAGTTTCATTAACCAAATTCTAATTGTTGTACACTCCTCGCTATCGATTCACTTTTTTAATTTCTTTCTAATCTACTATCCAATCAATTCTGGCGGTGTATCTCAGAGATGTAAATAAACCCACTTAACTGACGTTCCGAATATCCAAATTAACCTCGAAAAGTAAAACAAATAAATATATGTATATTCCGACTTAAGCACTCTTATCCACACATGCCAAGTAGGGTAAGGTAACCTCATCTTGGCGGCCACTTTTTGAAGTCTTAACAATCTCTGAGTCAGTCGACATCAATAAACATTCATCTTCGGCCGCACACCATCCTCATCTACTTGAAAGTGTCAATACCTGATGCGCACACACTAATCCTTTCGATCCTTCTTTCCAAAATCTCTGTGAAACATAAAGCAAATATTTTACTTTCTTTAACTCCAAAGATCCTTACCGACAAACCAACCAACCAAGAAAGAAGGAAAAAAAGGAAAAAAAAAAACAATTTCATTTGCGTGTCATCCTTTTGTTACTCCTTTCGTTCATTTGCATTCATTTAATATGCGCCAGAAGGTTCTCCCTCTCCATGCTCCATCTCCGAAAATTTAACCCAAAATCCCTCTTTAACTCATTAAATTATTCAGATCACATAATGAATCCATCCTTTGAGAGGCAGTAACCAGTAAGCAAGCGAATGGTGTGAGGAAAAAGGACATCGTTTGGGATGGAAAAACTTTATTTTTTTTCCCTTTTTTCTTGTTTTTAAGAAAGTCGCCATCGGCTTCCCATTTGGTTGTCCGCGAAACTTGATGCAAACACTTGTCCGGAATGCCAAAACGGTAATAATTATCACATTAATCAAAAGTTCAAACATGCCTTAGGGTCGGACAGGGATACAGCAGCCTGATGGAGGATTGGAGAAGTTCGAGAGAGAGAGTGAAGGAGGCGTGATCTCCAAAATCTCATTTGTTCCACGAGACATGTCCTAACGATAGACCGGCAAGACCCTGATGGTTCAACCTCCCCAAAAACTCATACCTCTTGTTCACTTAATGTCCCGAGTACCACCGACATTGTCGGGAGAAGAGGATATCATAACCAAAAAAAAAAAAACACATCTTCCAGATTCGGATTTGTTTACCTTTCCCCAAAGAGAGATATCCGTCGCCACGCCACGCCAGCCATCCATGCCCGCCCGAGGAGCACTTTATATACTTTTTTCTTGAATCTTCGTTTCTTTTGTTTGTGATATGGATTTGGATTTGGATGTGATTCCTTCTGGTGCAGTGCCAAGCCAAAAAAAAATTCCTCCACCATGATGGAGTTAAAGGAATTTTTTGTTCCTCCACCCTCTCGTCGTCGCGTCGGTCGCTGGATAAATAATAAAGATTCTGTTTGAGTTGAGTTTTGTTCGACTCTGGAATTGTTAGTCTGTGTGTTTTATTCGACTGTCAAGAAATCTTTTTTGGATATTTTATTTTTAAGTCTCTTCATATCCAGGGATGAGATGATGATGATCCTTTATTTGAGCAGACACAGACAGTAGACAGTGTCGTTTTGTTCTTCCACTCTACCGAGACGTGCCACGCCATCAAGTCATAGGAACACATACAAATCTCCAAACCCAACCGTGACTCTTCATTATTTATATTGGAAAATTATAGAGTAGGAACACATCAAAAACGATCGATTATACGGTGGTGCGGCGGCGCGGCGACGGAGGAGGTAGGAGGTTGAGACCAGCAATCCAATTAGGATGATTCATCGATCCCTTATAACCTTATAATAATAACAGTTATAAAGGGTTTGAATCGTTTAATCTGAATCTTATAAGAAAGTGCGGTGTGATACAATAGTTGAATATGAAGATTGGATATATTTAAAAGGTGATCAGAGGCGCCTCTGTTCTGCGGAAGCTTTCTTTAAATTATTTTCGGAAAGACCATTTGCTGCAGATGGTGAAGATGTGGATCAATTTTGTATTTATGTAATGCTCGTGCCTTTGGCTGGAAATAGGTGGGAAAGGCAGGGTTTTTGGTAACCTCCTTTTTTGTAGAGTTTTTCGAAGAAGTCTTCAAATAAATCAAACAGGCAATTGTAATTATTATTAATTGAACGATTACAAGAACATTATGGATCAAGACTTGGGTAACTTTCTGTCATTGTGCTGAATGAATATTGGGAAGCATATTTGACAAGTCCTTTGATAGATATTTACCATCATAGGTATCGATAAATACATAGCTTGAAAGTTCTTTAAACATAGATTGATTGCTATACTTCACAATTCTGGTCACAAAATTTTGCTAACATGCTCCTGTTTCTAAGATTATAATGAAAGTGGGTTCTACTTTGGGTTTTAACATTCCAATCCCTACAAATATGTAAGTCTAAAGTGACAGATAGTTATGATATGACTTTATTTTGCACAAATTTTCGATGCAGGGATTTTTGTTTGGATCTTTCGAATTGTAATAATTTGACTACTTCTTCGAACGAAGATTGAGTCAGTTTTGCATGTTTGCATGTTGTCCTTTGGCCAGTTTGAATCTGCTAGTCGAAATCGGTCGGTAACTTCAATATGGAGTTTAGTTAAAGGGTTTTAGGACTTTTTACTTGACATATAGTGATAAGGGGATATTTTGGACACTGCTCCACTCATTCCTCACTATTTCGGCGAGAATATACAATAAACTCAATTATGGGAGTGAGCAAATATATAAAAGTTATGTAAGAATATAAGAGAGCGAAGAATTCAATTGTTATACATATATGTATGTATAGCAAATAGTTATACAGAGTGAATAAATAGCACACTTTTTTTTTTAAACAAAATAATGTTATTATTTTAACACTATCTATGGGAAAAAAAATCTTAATTTTTTTTGATTGGCTTGAGAGTTCTCTGACAAGAACTCAGTATGCAATAATATTTCATTGCTAAATATTAATCAAAAAAAAATTATTAAAAAACCGTCCGACCAGCTTTTTAGAAAAAGTTTTTTTTTGTAAAATTTTCGAAAAAAAATATTTTGAAGTTTATTCGAATATGTAAGTACATTATCTACATATGTATGTCAATTTCTTGTTTTTATCTTTTGAAATTAATTTAAAAAAAAATTAAATCTACAAATTTTAAAAATATTTAAGAGGCCAAAATTTTATTTTTTTATTGCATAAAATCGAAGAAAATGTTTTTGAGAATTTTTAACATCTGATATAAATAAGATTTTAAATGACCTTCTTTGTCAAAATTTGTATACAAATAGGAAGAACAGTTTATGAGAAAACTAGATTTTAAAAAACCTCTATAAAAGGTACCGTTATAACACAAGTTCCGAAAAATCAATCCAAAAACGGTTATGCATTATCAGATTTTTATTTTACCCTATAGGTATAGGCTTCCATCTCCTATAGGCCACTCATCAGTGCTTCTGTCTCTATAGGCAAACTGCTTGGAAGTTATCAGACAAATACAAAAAGGAATTAAAGAAAACCAAAAATTTGCAATTCATTGTTTTTTTTATTGCTTTATGTGCATCTTCCGATTAATTTTTGGATACCTCAAATTGCTGCCATGATATACAATGAGCATCATAAATGTTAATACCTTACATTTTTCATCTTTGACCAAGATTTTTTTCTTATACAAAATGTTAAACAATTAACAGTTTATTTTATATTGTTTGTTCATTTTTATACCCTACTAGCTGACCCGACGAACTCCGTACAGCCTTTTTTTGCACATATTATCGAGAATACTGAATTTTTTGTGTTACTATTTATAAACGTCTCAGCTGCACACGGGTGTACAAAAGCGAAATAGGAAACACTTCTACTAAATGAAAATCAGTCGAACTATCAAAAATTACATTTGTTGACGCAATTGATTAATACCGAAAGTGTCGAACAGAAAGGTACCGTTAATTTAACACCTTACGTCGTGTATAGTTTAATGCGTCAAAAACTTAATGCTGTCTTTTGTCGTTAAAGAACATACCCCCTATGCCATTATCCACGAATGGTACTTGTATCGAGGAGGCCGAAAAGCTATCAGTACTTGGTATGTGTATCATCAGTGACTACCTTTGTTGGAATGGACTACATACTTAAGAATGCCAAGAGTGTTGCAAACTGTTTTGGCTTCCTTATAGATGCAAGAATTTCTTTACCCCTTCTGATCTGGATACAATTTATAAATCGTTAATACGCCTTAGACTCGAGTATAATTCCCATATCTGAACATCTTCGAAATGTTTTCTTTATTTTACCGCTTCTTCTACAAAAAATGCTTTTGAGGTAGCCAGCTGCGTTCCACCCTTTAAAGAATTCCCCCGTAACACTCATCTTGCTTGGAATGCTCATCAGTTTCCATTTGAATCCAAGCGTTGATATTCTGCAGGAATGAAAGGGACCTACTATTTACAGCCGAATGCGAATGGCTATCAGAGAAGCAATTTTCATGACATTAATTACTCTTGGAGGATTTGTCACTTCTTCCTCGCAAGAGGCAGTACCCCGAAAAAGAATTTAGGTGGAGTCGTCAGGGATCGAACCCAGAACTTTCGGTTTGACAGTCCAACACACTAACTACTACGCCACGGGGTACCACCTTGAGCGTGTGATTTAAAAAAAAACTTATTTAATGAGAAAAAATGAGATAAAACCTGAAGGAATAGATTTCTGGCTTACCAAAAGGTATAGCATTTTTTTGGCGTTGTTTTTAAATATTTTTTTGTTTGTTTTAAGTACTTTTTTTTTTTTTTGAAAATTGGCCCGTGAGGAGTTAGACGCCTCTGTCGTACGGTTTTTTTTTTGTCTTAACCGCACCAACTTGCTAAAGCTTTTTGGTGCACCTTATACCGGCCACCCCGTAGATATTCCTTCTTTTTTGATATTTTACCAGTATCAGAACCTAACGAAATTTTTTATTTTTTATAGTCTAAACCGTTACATAACAATGGCTGACAACTTTTGAGATTTTCGACAAAATGCACTAAAATGCATTTCTGTTGAATTACTTTACCAAATTTTGACCAAACTACACATAAACCTTTGTAGACATCCTCAGAAGACCCTACAATAAGATTTATTATTAATTTTACATAATGCACTAAAAATGCATAACAAAATTTGTCTGTGATTTTCTTATCCTATGTCGATCCTTGAATACTTATTCATCAAGCCCTAAATCGTCAAAATTGAACGATCGGTTCTCGAGTTATAAAAGAACACACGTACGATACTCTCTTTTATATATATAGATTAGGTACTTTAATAACTAAACTTATAAAAATAAAAAGCTTGTAACAAAATTTTAAAATAAAAATGTAACACCACATCGAAAATTAACACAGCAAAGATGAAAACTGTTGCATGGTTCATCAACATTTATGCTGTAGGTATGTATCATGGAGCCGAAATTATTGCACCAATTTAGAAAAATGAATATTTTTGTTCTCCTCGGCGTGATGAAATCGTATTGCAAGCCAATGGCTTTTCTTAAATGAGTTATCTGACACAAATGTCAGGTTATACATTTTAGGACACGAAATATGACATAATACACTAATAGCCAAAAACTGAAGACTCTTCCAACTCGGGTTAAATTATTATATCTTTCTTCGCTGCCAATCTTATCAGTAATTCTTCTGTGTAAGAAAAAAACTATGAAGGAGTTGATTCCTTGCTGGAATTAGAAAATGTGACAGCATTGGATGGAAGTTGGTACATTTTAAATGACAACTTTGAACTACGAAATTGACTTTGCTGGACCAAAATTATAATAGCGAAACACCCGGTTGTAGAATAGGGGTTCATCATCGGTTTTTCGGTGGTTAAAGAGTGGTTTAAAAGTGCACGCCCCACCCATTTACACGAATTAAATAAAGATGATCAACGGATCAAGAATTTATAAAGTTCAGTGCTCAAACACTATTGAAAAAATGAAAAACGCAATTCTCATTCACTCATCAACTTCCTTGAAATCTATTTAAACAACTCAATTTATTATTCAAAACCCCATTATAAATCATGCCAGTACAGTTGTCAACAGACAAAGATACCACAAATAATTAAATGAAAAAGTCCACGTTCCTGCTCGCCATCTTGATGATGGATTTCCTCGAAAACATTCAAATTCTCTTTAACAAGTTCATTACTTTAAAGAAAAGAAAAAAACCTTCTACATCTTCCTTTCAATGTTTGATGATAAACCATGATAACCACTCAAAAAAAAAAACATCCATTTACCAAAATCAAAAAGAAAAAAAAACTACTCAATTAATCAAAAATCCTTTCATCTTCAATTCCCTTTCAACTTGAAAGCGATATAAAATTGTTTCCACCACCCCACCCCACACCATACCGCATGCCACAATCCTTAAGAAGAGATAAGATAAAATGAAAAATGAGAGTTCACTTAATCTATCAAAAGATGTTACGGACCCAATCCGGCTAGGCGCGTTTCAACGCGGCGTGGCGCGGCCTATAAATTACATTTAAAAAACTTTTTTATCAGCTTAATACTCTGCCCGAATTCGAACGCCTTGAACGTAGATAATGAAAACGATTTTCAAAGAGAAAAAAGGGATTAATTGGTCCCTTTTTCGTCGTGCTGGAGATCTTATTTTATAGTTCAAGGACCAAGGACATTATTTCGTAATTTTGTTTTGTTTTTTTGTATTTTTTAAAAGTTTGTCATCCCGTTACATTAAAATTTTGCAACAAATTTCCCGTTGACATGTTTACGATATTTTATCATGTTTTATATTTTTTTCTCCTTTCAGACAGTTGTGTATACAAGGACATTGAACAGAATACAAGGACATTTGGGATTGCCCCAAGAATACAAGAGCAACTCCCACACCGCACCGCTAGCATAAAGAAGTCAAGAAAGTAGCACTTCCGAAAGAAGAGAGTGCTATTTAAACGAAAGTCACACAGGACGTGTTTGGGACTTTCAAAAATACAAGAAAACACGAAAAACAACAAAAAAAAAAATATTGGAAAAGAGAACTGATCCTTCCCAATTGAATTTTCTCCCGAACACGAACACCGAACACACAAAGTTGGAAATTTTGGTTTTGGACTTTGCACACAACACATCACATCCTGTGGCGTTCGTTCAAGAAGCTTCCGATGGTGTGTATTTATCCTTTCCGTGGAGCGTTATTATAGAGAAAGGACATGATAAATTGAGAGTCTCATAAAAATTTCAACTAGGAATTTATTTAATGTGTTGTTGGTTACAAGACGGCTAAGCACACCAAGGACGAGCCAAAAAAAAAAAAAAAAACTCCGTCGCCGCGCCGGTTATATCCTTTTGAACTGCACTTCGGTTTCTCGACATCGTCTACTTCTCGCTCGCCGTGTTAGTCCTTTTAGCCAAGGCTAACACTCACTCTTGAGAAGTGTGTGTATGTGTGTTTTTATATTCGGTTATATCCGTGCCGTGTCCTTATAAAATATTCAACGAATTTTCCGTCTGAAGTTGAGAAATTGCAAAAAGTATATCTTTTGGGAGTTCCTATATCCTTTTTACTATAACGTTCTGTGCTTGCAACCGTGTCGTAGTCATACGGCACACTCTTTGTCAAGTGCATTCTCTGTCACGGTCAACTTGGAGGAAAGTAACCTAAATAATTGAACAGCTCCATATAACAGGGAATACTCTCCGGTCCGGACTGTATTTGTGGCTTTGGGAAATAAGAAGATGCCATTAGCCGTTCCTGCTTTGGCTGAAATCAGCGGTCATTCGGTTCGTAGTTGAATACAGTCCATTTCTAAATCCTCCTTTTGTAAGCCGGTGTGTGTGAAAGATTCGTCCTTGTTCGTGTGTGTGTGTCTGCGAAGACGGAGAGAGTTTAAAATGCGGAAAAATTCGAATGTTAAGTGTTGTGCGATAAACGATTTGGAAATGTCTCAATGTCGGTTGGATTTAACAAGGGTAGCTTCCGTAGCCGTCCATCGTCATCGCTCGAAACGATATCCTTTGCTTGGATTAAGTCAAATTTTATTGGTTTTCTGGATATGCTGCTGCTTTGCTGTAACTGTAAATGGTGAGTTTTGTTTTCCTTACTTTGTATTTTTAAATTTAGTTTTATTTTAGAAAGTTTGTGCAGACAGATTTTATATGGATTACTGAACTAAAGACACTTTGTGTGAATAACTTTCCAACGATACACCTCTTTGATCAAGACCAAATTTATTTATTCTTCAGTCAAGTTGCTAAGTACTGGGATTTGAAAAAAAAAAAAAAAAAAAAAACGAAGGCAGTGAACTAGTATTTGCAGGAACGTATTTAATATTCTGAAACGTCTTAAATTGATTTACATTAGGGGTGACTAGGATCAGTGAGGCAGAGTCCTTTATGTAATTTAGTTGCCAAAAAACCAAAACTATAAAGGTGTGAGCTAACCAAAAATTTGCGGGAATGAAAATGTCACAAAGGGTTTCTGTATTCTTAAAAAGTGATTTATAAGGAGAGTTAACATCGACCGCGGAGGACGTTAACGATGGCTGCCATCTTGTATTTAGGGTTGATTAATTTTAGCTAAGCAACTGGCATATTTTCAACTTTTTACTAAAAATACAAGAACATTCAATCAAAAACTGAATAGTAAAACAAATCCGCTTTTGCGGCGCTTAAAGTTAAAGGTCTGGCAACACGCGAACACGTGACATACAGTTATTAAAGCTCAAAACTGCTCCAAGACAATTCCTCAAACGTCGATTGATTGGACTTGCGATGAGTTAATGGTCATTGCAAAGATTACATGCTGCGGCTTTAAAACATGGTCTTCCGTTGATAATAATTCTCAACTAGATGACCTTTCTTATAGGCTCTGTTGCTGGAACGACGTTAAGAACTTTGTGGTGTCAATCCGGGCAATTCCATCAGAGAATGAAAAACATTCACTGGTAAAATTAGATTCTTCATCCTGTTTTCGCCGGCTAGACCTCAGAAATCGTCAGCCTGCAGGTCTTAGGTTGTTGCATTTATAAGGTCACCCAAAAAATGGCGTCTCTTCCTCCCACGCAATCGTGTTGGAATGTTGTGATATTATTTTTTTACGAGGTTCGCAGGGTTTCTCATTCGAACGTGACAATACCAGCTGCTTACGCGATGATAAATGTCGTCATCACGAGTTTATTCGTCATTAATCATGTTTCCCAAATAAAGGGTTTTCCAATAAGAGGTGATATTTTGAATAGCCCGCTATTTTGCTGTTGTCACTTTTGAAGCTGTAATTTTTTTGACATTTGACAAGTAGCAACTAAGCCATTAATAAAAATTTAACAATACACGCATCAATAACGTATTTAAATTATTAAAATTCACTCGAAATCATCTTGTCTGATGAGGCCATTCCCACCTCGGTGGCTACGTCAACAAGCAAAATCAAACATCTGGGGCTCGGAAGACCCCAGATTTATTGTTGCAAAGCTTCTCCATCCTCAACTAGTAACTGTTTGGTATGGTTTATGGTCCGGCGGGGTCATTGGACGTTACGTTTTCGAAAATGAGGTTGGAGCAAAAGCTATGGTGAATAATGGATTGCGCTATCGAGATGATCAATAATTGTTTATGGCTGTAATTGGATGGAATTGATCTGGACAACGTTTACTTTCAAAAAGACGGCGCTACGTGCCGCACAAGCAACGAAACCATCGATATTTTACGGGAAAAGTTTCCGGGCCGTGTTATCTCTCGAAGAGTTGATCACAATTGGCCACCGAGATCTTGTGATTTAACACCTTGGTACATCTTCCTTTATGGTCACGTGAAAGGTTAGGTCTACGCCAACAGCCTAGCGTCGATTCAAGATTTCAAAGATGGAAATTCGTGAATTTATTGAGGGGGCATACAGCAGCCAATTTGCAATTTGGTGATGGAAAAAGGATATTGTTGCGTAAGCGTAGCCGTGGCGACCATTTGGCTGATATTGCTTCATTATTAATGGCATACTTTCCTCTTTACAATAAAATAAACATCCCATAATTTATCTCAAAAAATGCGATTTTTGTTTTAATATCAAAATAACACCTCTTATAGGAAGAGCCTGAATTTAAACTTTTTTATACTTGGGAATCAATTTTATATTCAAATAAATGTCTGGGATAGAAATTTGAGGATCGGAAAATGGACATCACCCATTTAACTACAAAATGTTCACCCATACGTCAAGTGCTCGTTGCAGGGATTAAGGAATTTCTCTAATATGATGGCTCCATCGTCAGCGAAGAATACTTGAAGCAGTTAAGCGATTGTCTAACAAAAAACTTTTTTAAAAAAATTCACAAATATTACCTGAATCTTGGAGAACGGTGGGATATTTATCCCATTATGAATTCCTATGCAAAATGCGTTTTTTACGATATTGTGTTTGAAATTTTCTGTTTTCACTCAATTGGTAGGTGCTAACAAAACAAACAAGAATTTACCCAAATGAATCGATCCATTCTCAATTTGACACGCGATTTAATTGCTTGGTTTGCCACTTGCACAACTCCTAATGTTTTTCAGATTGTATGTATTTTAGCAGTTAAAAAAGGCTTTTCTTTACGAAAACAACTTTTATTTGATCACAGCAATATCCAAAATGTTCAAAAAAATTTTTGAAACAAAACTAGAAGCCATAGTTCCCTCCCAAAAACTATTTAATGTGCTGGCTTGCATCTCTTTGAGAAATTCTTCCTGTTGTGATATGGTTCTTGGAGATATCGTATGTTTTACATTAACAGATCAAAATCAGCAGAGCAAAAGTATTACACACCATAATTTGCTAACAACCTGCATAAATTTAGAAATGCTCCGGCAACTTCTCAAAAAGATAAAAAGATAGCTAAGCTGAGCAGTTTTTAGTCCCGTGCAAAGGAAAAAGCTTCTATTTTTAGAACCCTTCTACTTTGTCTTTATTTAAAAAAAAATATCGGCTCTCTTCTTACCGCTTGAAATGTGATTCTAAGCCCCAACTATGAATACATTATTAACATATCCGAAAATCTTTTCATTCGAATAATAAATTCATCCTTCATAATGAACCCGTTTTTTAATATCTTCATTTTCCAATCTTTTATGTGTTCAATTTGTATAAACATATGAGTATTTTCCTTTTTAACAAAGTTCACTCTTCCATACAATAATAACAAAACACATACGTGTAACTACGAGCGGACGGAACGGGATGGGACAGTCGTGCTTCGTGCTTGAATAAACTATTTCATAAATAAATTTCTTGTAGAGATACTTTTCGAAAGGTTTTTCCTTTCTCATACATTTTTTTTTTTTTTTTTTTTTTACGAGTATACTTTTGCAAATCGAATTTCAACTTCAAAGTATTTTTGCTTATGAAGTAAACGTATCTTTATTTATGCTTTTGTATATTATTCATATTTTATCTAAAATATGAAATATGAAGACACCATACCAAACACCGAATGAAGAGTAGTGGAATGGTGATGCAGAAGAAGGAAAAAAGAAAAATTACATAAAAGGACGATTTTATGCTCCGTTTCACATACGAAATGTCGTAAATTTGAGAATTTAGCATAGAGTTGTTGGACGGACGACGGGCAGACGGGTCGGTTGGTCGGTATGGGAGTGTTTAAATGCGGAAAAAGGGAAGCGGGTGGCAAATTTCTCATCGAAGGACAATGTTAATGTGTCTGTGCTTGGTAATTTCAAATAAAGCTGCTTCTAACCACCCATTCAGGGTCCAGTCATGTACAAACCATTTCCATTTCTAACTTTTCCCCCTTAAATTTGGGTTTTCTCAGCTACGAGCTCTGCTCCTGGTGACCCTGTGTCTCGCTCTGTGCGTTCTATGTACTCCCACTTCGGTCTGTGTCTGCATAAAATGGTCGTCCTGGGAATTTTAGGAAATATTTTCTCATTTGGTATAGATATATACTCCTTTCCTTCTTGTCTAGTTTAATATACAATTTCCTTTATAGATACTGTACTAGCTGTAGATACTTCATCGTTTCGTTTATGTGCAGCTGTGCAGCTAACTAACAGAACTATCGCATCCTCGTACAGAGAAAATTAAGATGATATATTCATTTGCTTCATGTAGGATACTTAGGTACCTACCCTGGTATGAGTATAGGTACTGAGCTGAGAAATAAACTATCTTATTGTGTGTGATAGTTCAAAAATCGTATTCCCGTTACGATTCTAATTTTATTTACGCAATATATTATTCAATTCATTTTTTTTGTGTATCTTTTGAAGCACGTTTTACGGTTTTTTTTTTTTTTTGCTTCATAGTATATTGAGTTCTAAGATCTATAGTTGATAAGAGATACGTACATGCGAGTATCATGTCTACTTTATGTTCATGGAGCATGACCAGACCATTGATGAACTAATGAACAACAAATAACAGTACGATGCGACGTGATGTTACATGTGTATAGAAGACTCCTTGCTAGAAATGTTCCTTGTTCCTGAATCTACATAGAAAGGGATTTCACTGCGAGATTCAGGATCTCTTTAGAAAAAGATTCTGGTTAGGGGATTGGATTGGAAATCGACTATAACCTGACAGGAAAATTTGAATGTGACATTTTGTTTTTATGAGTTATTGCATTAGAGCTGAATTATTCCTAGTGTCGCTCGTCTATCGTCTTCAAGGAGGAAGTGTAATGCTATGACAACTTTTTTTCAAATGTCCAAACATGTTTCGAAGATTTTATAGGAGACGTCTTCACTGCCGTAGCCAGGCATAATACATGTTAACTTGGACTTTCTTTTTCATTTGAAAATATTTAAAATCAGTCGTTTTGACTGGCAATAATTAAAAACACGGTTTCAGAGCTAAATTCAAATATTTATTTGTCTAAAAAATAAATTTTTTTCGTCCATTTTGTTTGCTCCATTAACGCCACGGAGTGATGTATGTATAGATCATGTTTCACGTGTAACGTTTTTGACGTTATGTGACGCTATCTTACAAATTTTGCTTAAAACTATAGTTATGGGTATTACCCATGATTGGGGCAAATTAATTTCGTAGCAAATTAATTTCATAGCAAATTTCCAAATTTAATTAAAAATTATCTCATTTCAAATGAAAAATCGAATTTCGGAATTATCTTATCTCCACCTAATTTGGAAATTACATTGCAAATTAATTTAATAATTTAGTGGGTCTGGTGAAAAATGCCAATTTGGAAATAAAATCCAAGGCAACGGCAGACATAAACAAAACAAAACCAAAAAAAAAAACATCGAAATAAAGTACGAAAGAAGAAGAAGCAAGATGGCCTGGTGTCAAACGAAATAAGCAAATTCAAATGAAATTTTTTTTCTTTTCTAATTTCGAAATGAGCTAATTTCTTAAATTTCTCTTTCCTTAAACGATGTTTTAGTGTACTTTGGTACGCTTATCTGAAAAATGATATTCCATATACATACTTTCACAGTTTAAATTTTTGGAATACATTCAAGGCAATGCCTACAAATATAAAATGCAAATGACTGGTTGCACAAACTTGCTCTTATGTTATCAATAGGAAAATTATGAAAAATCTTTATTTTTTTAACGAGTTTTCTTGGAAAAACTAAGTATGCAACAATATTTCATTGTCCATTATCTGTTTAGAACAAAATATTCAAAATAGTGTGAAGAGTTCCGTTCAGGCTGTAGAGACAGACAGACAGACGGACGGAATTTCCAGACCCACATATTTCGACTTCTCCATCGTAATGTAATGTGTGATTGTTATTTCAATTTTTTTTTTTTGCACTAATCAATAATTTGCCTTATAGTATAAGGTTTTCCAATAAGAGGTGTTATTTTGATATTCAAAGAAAAATTGCATTTTTTGAGATAAACGATCGGATGTATATTTCAATGTACAGAGGAAAAAATGACATTAATAATGGAAAACAATACTAGCCAAATGGCCTTCACGGCTACGCTTACACAACAATATTCTTTTCATGAAATTTTCCATCACCACATTGAAAAGTGGCTGCTGTATGCCCCCTCAATAGCTTCACGAATTGCATCTTTGAGGTCTTGAACCGACGCTAGGCTGTTGGCGTAGACCTAACCTTTCACGTGACCCCAAAGGAAGATGTACCAAGAATCACAAGATCTGGGTGGCCAATTGTGGTCAACTCTTCGAGATATAACACGGTCCGGAAACTTTTCCCGTAAAAGATCGATGGTTTCGTTGCTTGTGCGGCACGTAGCGCCGTCTTGTTGAAAGTAAACGTTTTGGTTTCACAAAACGTCTCTGCCAAATTTTCACCATTTTTTTATAGTGAAGTTTAATAATTTCAATGCATTATTGAAATGTGTGTTGTTCAATTTTTATTAATGGCTTAGTTTCTACTTGTGAAATGTCAAAAATTACAGCTTCAAAAGTGACAACTAGCGAAAAAGCTGGCTATTCAAAATAACACCTCTTATTGGAAAACCCTTTATTTCCTATAGTCACAGGTAAAAATGTCAATTCTATATTCTTTCCAAAATCTTTCCAACAGAAAGTTTAAGTGTTTGTGTCTTGATGTTACACAACTAGGACATCTTATTTCTGTAAAAAAAACATCTTCAATAGGAAAATATATTCGAAAGATTAATTTCATTGTTTTCCTGTTATGTCACCTTGCTAATTTAATTACATCTCTCAATGACATCGCAAATCATTCAAATATATTTTATTTTTCTAACATCTAATAGAATGGCATAACCAGAACCACTTCCTTTGTCATTGATCATCTCCACCTCATTGACCACAAGAAAAGCAAAGAAAAGCTTATATTTCCTCTCCCGACACCGACACCACTTAAATCTATTCTTCTACGAAACAGGACGAGGAAAACGGAGAGCAAACAATGAAGAAAAGATTTATCCCATCACCATCCACTAACATCAAATCCCAATCAATTAGATTAAATTAATTGAAATATCCAATGCATATACAGATAGGAAAGAGAAAGAGAGTGAGAAAGAGAAGGCAACCAATTAATCCTTGCGGCAAAGCCTGGACCTGAATCCGTCCACCATCAATATGGTCAATCATTCTCCTAATCCTCCTTCATGGTACAACTATTCTGTCCGGGTTACGTTATTGCATGCCAGATTATTTCTGAATAACAAGATGAATATCACTCCAGCGCAGCGTTTTCATTCATTGTATACATATATATGTGTAGGATGTAGGTAAAAGTATAAGCTCCCCTACCCCCTCTCTTCCCTTTCTTTGTCGCGTGGAAGTGTTTTGTTTGTGCGTGGTATATCCTTCTTTGTGGGAACTAAAATTGCTGAAGAAAAATACGAAACAAAATCAATATTTTTTTCCCATGAGCTTCCTCCTATGTGTATACTACCTACGGAAATATAGATAGATTCGCTCATCCTAAGCATCGTCAAGAGGGAGATCAATGAAAATCTAATCAGAATCGACGTGATAAGTCCTCTTCAATTTTGATATGTCGCAAATGTCAGAATACGACTATACACCACGAATACGATAGAAATACGATGGGGATACCAATCTCGCAATTGACATTTCAATTTTCTCTCGTCTCAGCATTTGGACTGGCAATATGGCATCAGCTGAACGATATACCCTTCGAAAACCGCAAGCGATGAAACTACGACACCACACCGTCACTGAGACTGCCACCGCTACCGAACGACCAACCGCACGGATGAAGATAACTCTCCTCTTTTGCATGCAATTGAAAGTTGGAAATGATGAGAACGAAAGATATAAAAATAGGACGACGACGAATCAGAAAAAAAAGAAAGGCTCTTTCCAAATGGAAATTCATGTCCTGCAGCAGAAGCAGCAACAGCAACGGTGATATCGTGCTTGTGGCGGCTCGGATCACATAACCGTTCGAAATAAATTCCCTCAAAAAGTACATTCATTTCTCAATGGAACCGTTCCACTGATGGAACATTTTTTTTTTTTTCATCACTTTTGGGTCGTCCCGAGATATCGGAAATGTCGACAAAAATTCTATGAAGCATGTCTGTATGTTGTCGGCTGTAGCGGCGGCGTTTTCTGATGGAACATAAGAGAGTAAAAAAATGAAAACCTGCAACAACAGCATAACTATAAAATGATCCTGGTTCCTGGATGAATCCCTATCATCAAAAATGCACCTGGCCACTACACCACACCACCAAAGGAGGCACGAAAAAAAGAAACACACACAAAAAACTGCCTCCTTTTGATCCTTGAAACATACCATCAGATTGGTATTCATGTTTGAATACTTTTTATCTGCAGACGTGGTTGTCTGTCCTGTTCCCAGCGGTCAATGAATATTAATTTAAAATAATGTTGAGCAGTTTCAGGGTCCTAGTTGGGGAACTTTTGATGATATTTTTGTTTTTTATGTGGGTTCGGAAAAAATAATAAAATATAAATCCAAAACTGGTTTTACAAATTTTTGAACATTAATAGATACACAAATTAAAGATGCAAAAGAATTTATTATGCAAACATCAAATTTTTGATTCAAGTTTTGTCATTCATCAAGGTGTTTTAATTTTATAATGGTATTGTGATTTAAGGGGAGATTTCTAGACTCCCTCCCCCTCCAATATTAATATTACAAAACCTTGCGACTCAATCGTAAACAAATTGCACGAATTGGTGGCAAAGGCAGTTTGCATGTTTAAAAAACAAATTTAAATGAACACGTTTTTAAAATTTCCAAACAAAAAAAACTTAAAATATCTTTTTTGAAATGGAATTGATTCACAAAAGACTTCCTTAAATAATCATTGCAATCATTGTGTAGCTTACGAGAAAGTCAACTCTAACTAAAAAATACACTACCTATCCTTACAAAACAAAACCTAAAAAGCTGCATGAAACCCGTTGGAGACGTTTTTTTTTTTTGAAAAACAAACTGCTTGTAGAAGGTTTTGTGACAGGTACCTACCATTATTTTCAGACCTAAAAACTAAATTCCTAGTACCCTTACTTCGCTAAATTAAATTAAAATATTTCAATTCGGGCGTGGCTGACGCCCAATTTTCACACAAAACCATCAATATTGTTTTTATAAAATAACAATTGTTATATTAAAGCGAAAAACATTAAATTTTGTGGGTATTGCACATAAACATCTTGGGTGTGAAATCAAAAAAATTGATTTTGGGTGTGGCTGACGCCCACTTGTCATAACAAAATATACAAAACTTATTTTTGCAAATAAATCGTAATTATAATTAATCCGCAGGCCTACATTTGTGCGTCTCTTATTCGAAAATAAGAAGACTGCGCATGTAAAGAAATTGTTGAATTTCGGGCCTGGCTTCCGCCCACTTTTTATGAAAGAACAAAAAACATAGTTTTAAAAATTTCAGGTACGAATGTTCAAGTTTAACCATATTACTTCGTTCGTTATATGAAAAATATATCTCCAAATATGTTATTGTGTACATTTTTCCGCCCACTTTTGAGGGCGTGATTTTTATAAAATACCTTTATCTACTCTATTCAGCTGTAGTTTTACATATACATATGCCTGAAACTTGACCTACAATCAAAGCTCAGTTAGAGCTTTAATTTTTTTTAATTTTAAGGACACGCCTACATTAATGTGCATTAATTTGTTTACTGTTTTTAAACTACCGGTCGCAGTTTTGAAGTCACTTCGGTTTGTATACCTTGGTTATGTAGCAGAGTGTGGTTTAATAATTGTTAAAAACACCCATAAACGCTATTTACATTTAAAATGATATTTTAAAAAATTTAAGTTTTGTCTTGTTTATTCAAATCGATCGAGCAAGCATAAAATAAAATGTCACTTACTTCATAGTCATTGCCTTGGCAATACGAAATCTCAACTTTGGGCATGGCACACGCCTTTTTATATTGCGCTAGCAGAAATTATTGAACATCGGCCACACAAAATTAATGTTATTGAATTTTGTTCTCTCTGCTTAAGAAGAAACTGAACGGCTGTCTGCGGGAGGCAAACGCATACACATACACAAATATAGGGAATAGGGTATCCAACAACTCGTTGCAAGCGTACTGTAGCTCTCGCTTATGTTTTTTACTAAGCATAGTCTTATAATCTTGAAAGATGATACTGTAACGATTTTAATGCTTGATTCACAACATGTTCATCTTATTTTATTTGAGAGTTCAGACAAATATCACTAACTATCCCTTTCATCGACTTCATCATTGTTATGTCAATGCAGTTGGTCTTTCCGCATCTTTTACTAGCAGTTGTTCTATCTTTCTGTAAGAAACAATTAAATACAAAACTACTTCTTAAATCATGATGTCGATTGTTGTGAAGGGGAGAAAACCAAGCCGAGGGGCTTTGTCCTTTTCCTCTAAACAGATCTCTTACCTTAAAATCAACCAAAACAAACTTTTACCCGCTATCGAGTGGAATAAATTTGTCATTACAAAAAAATTCCCTCAACATTCCTTTATTTAAATCACCTTCACCGTCCTACAATAATCTTTTATTAAAATTTCCAATTTGATTATGTTTCTGTCAATTGCAAATGTCTGAAGTCCATGCCCTACCTACGCTTTTAAACTTTTTGATGTTTCCAATTTCCAATGGCTACCTTTTGCCTTCGATGTTTTATGATTGTGTTTCAATTTGACATGCAAATGCATATTACCTATTTCCTTCTTCTTGTAAACCTACATATTGGCTTAATAATATTTACTGTTAGGCATGTATAAAGAAATATATCACAACATAACTTTTGCTTCATGTTAATTAATGCCCATAACCTCAAAAACACTTCTAGGAATATGTTTGTTTTCATTTAGCTTTCATGTAGTTATTTCATAGAAAATAATGATTATAACCCTAACTGGAGTTCTTTTATATGTATATGTATAAACATGTCCATGTATACAACATAACATAGCCAAGTACAACAACAAACATTAGGTTTATCCTTATCGTTCATTACAAATTGACAGGCTATACAATAATTTCTTTTGTAAACAAAGTTCAGTTATACGCATTTCTATAATGTATAATGTAGACGGGGCCCAAAGCTATAAAACATACCGCAAGCGAAGAAGAAGACCGAACGGTCTTTACTCTTGATAATGGCCGACTCGCACACAGTTTAATTGGATTTTATTCGATGGGGATTAATGTTTTCCGTGTGTGTTCGATCTATTATAAGTCCTCTCCTCCTGCACTATAATACACTATCCCTTTGGAGTTGAACATTGTGTTGTGTTTGTGTGGCATAAGGCATCATGACATTCCCATCTATCATTAGGGAAGTTTGTATTCCAATCCTATCTATATCTACTCTTCTTCTATTATTTTTCTATCTTAACTTTTTTTTCCTACATACATACATACGAGTATATCAATCTGAGGGCGATTTCTGCTTGTGCCAATGAATTGATTTAATTATATATCACCCCCTCCCCTCTTGGGGCCATCAGAAAGTGCCTTTGAACTGAAATAATCAACACTCTTGTGGTTGATGAGATGTCAGTCCGAATCAGAACTTACTTGAGAGTAGAGTGGGGAAGAAAAATTATAGAAAAAAAAAATTGATAACGCTCGAAAATGTATTTTACGGATTAATGTTTTGACATCTGTCATTTGTGTTGTGGGCTTTTGATGAATAGCTTTGAGGATTTCTGCAGCTGAGATGTAGAAGTAGATGGGTTCAGTTCAGAGTTATTCTTAATTCTTGATATATATAAATAGAGTACTTTTTTTTGTTTGTGTGGGTTATTCCTTTATACTGTTCACTGTTATACATAATATCGAGTGACCTTTCTCTTGACAATTTATTATAATTGAAAGATTTGGATCTGTGAAATAATTGAGGGAAAAATATAAGAAAACACAAATTATTAGCTATTTAGGGGGAAGTCTTTTCGAATCTAGAAGAAGAATGAAATCAAATTCAATATCATGAAAATGTATTCGTTAAGATAATGTTCAATTTATTACAAATAAAGCATTTCCAACTTGATTTAGCATTTGACATATTATCTGAAAAAGAAAACCTGGCGATGGCTTCATAATTGAAGTTTTTTTTGTTGCCAAAAATGCTTATTGGAAGTGTCAAATCATACTCCACTGTGCGGTCAATTTCTTAATATAATTTGATAGTTGAAAAATGTCTTTAATATTTTTCTTTCATATGGAATCATATTATATTCCTTTTGTGAGTATAGATGTGTTTTAGTATAACATGAACTATACTATGTCCAACATAAATAGGCAGTACAGGGAAATAGGGATGTGTGTCTCTCATTCGCACTTTTTTGTTTTCCGTAAGTTGCTAGTGTTACGAAAGCTTGAACAGAGTTGCCGTAGTGAGCATTTCAAATTATCAAAAATCTGAGAGAATAGTATGTAGGGTAACTGTTACTGTACTTTTCTTAGATAAAAACTTTCATTTGATTTGTTTTATTTATAAAAAAGAAAACTCATTTTCTTAAATTTTGCCCTTAAAGAAAACAGCTTACTCTGAATGCACATCAATTTTAATGCGGGTTAAAAATCAGCAACCACCCCACAGTACACTGCCAATCAGGGGGGGTTTTTTTCAGCTCCCCATAAGACGTGTACTGCCAATTTATGTTGGACAGAGTATAAAACGCTCACGGTGGACAGTCAAGCCTGGTGATTCCGTCATCATGCAAGTCCCATTCGACAGTGAACATCTCAGAAATTTATTGATTAACTTTGAAGGTCCTATCGCATGCCGATGATACAATTTTGTTAGGCAAAATAGTTATTAATCTAGAGAACATCGGATTACTTCGTGGTAACAAAGTTTTCCGATTTCTTTCTGGTTTAAGTATGGTCAATAGGATTTCCCAAAGCACAACACATATTTTCATATGGGAATTCAAGAAAGTAGGTGTATGCGAACCTTCTTGACCTAAGTTTCCATATTTCAGTCATTAGTGTGTAAGTTTTCTCTAAAGAAGACCTCCTCTTGATTCCGGGAATAGTTCTGAAATCAAGAACTTTTAAGTTTAAACTGCATGTCAACCGTTTGATGTTCGTGAGATATAGATCAGCTAAACCTCAATCCATTGTACTATCCAAAACTGAGTGATCATTAATGACAGATAACCGAAGTTTTTTCTTGATTAAAATATCTTTTAGGGCGTCGCCGTCGTTTCAGTTTCATTTATTTGACTTATTTTTATTTGGTGCTGCAAAAGTCCTAAGACCATTTGCCAATCAACAATCATTTCAGCGTCGAAATAAACCTAACCGATTAATTGTTTTCGTTTCGTTAAAGCTTTTTTAAAAGTTCTTTTACCATACAATTTAGGATACCACCTATTAACGAATATCCAATTAGTATGTCGGTAAGGCTTTATTTATCTGCCTAACATTTTACAGGCATTTTATCGAAGCTTTATGAAAACATGAACCTAAAACTCGATTAAGATTCTGAATTGTATTTCTTATCGGCCTTAACAAAGCCATTACCGAGGTTGGAAAATCGATAAAGAATTTTGGAACGAAGTTCCTTATCGAGCGTTGTGAAAGGGGGCTAGACGGAAATAATTCTTACCAAAAGTTGTCACGACACTTTTTGCTATTGTATGCTGTGCGGCGTGCGCATGTTTCTCTGTTTCTCTCTCTCTCTCTCTCTCTCTCTCTCTCTCTCTCTCTCTCTCTCTCTCTCTCTCTCTCTCTCTCTCTCTCTCTCTCTCTCTCTCTTATAGAAAGCAAGCCAGATATTTTCATTTCTATTTCGCATTGAAAAGTGTGGTGTCGCGACGATTATTTTTGTTGAGTGTATACAGGTTTTTTGTACATAATAAATCCTACTATAATATATATACATATCCTACTAATATTATAAATGTGAAAGTTAAGATGTTTGGATGTTTGGATGTTTGTTGCTAACTCACGCCAGAACGGCTAAACGGAATAGGCTATTTTTATCCCGGTAAAATGTATGGTTCCCGTGGGATAGATTTATTTTAATTTTTGAAATTACACCAGAATGGCTGAACTCATCTGAATGAAATTTAGCACAGAGATAGATTATAGTCTGGAATAGCATATTGGCTACTTTTTACTCCGGTAAAATGTATGGTTCCCGTGGGATAGATTTGTTTTAATTTTTGAAATCACACCAGAATGGCTGAACGGATCTGAATGAAATATAGCACAGAAATAGATTATGGTCTGGAATAGCATATTGGCTACTTTCTATCCCTGTAAAATGTATGGTTCCAGTGGGATAGATTTGTTTTAATTCTTGAAATCACACCAGAATGGCTGAACGGATCTGAATGAAATATAGCACAGAGATAGATTATGGTCTGGAATAGCATATTGGCTACTTTCTATCCCTGTAAAATGTATGGTTCCAGTGGGATAGATTTGTTTTAATTCTTGAAATCACACCAGAATGGCTGAACGGATCTGAATGAAATTTAGCACAGAGATAGATTACAGTCTGAAATAGCACATAGGTTTCTTTTTATCACGGTTTAATGTAGGTATGGAATTATAAAGCTATAAAAGAAGAAGAAGCTAGATTACGATAGACGACTCCTCAAGCTAGTCTACTTCTTGATCATCTGAAACGCGAGCGAAGCCGCGGGTAAAGGCTAGTAATAAATATTATTATAATTTAAAAAAAATAAAATTTTATTACAATTCCTTCACTAATTAATCGAAAGGAACTTCGTTCCATCCGGGTGTCCCTTGACACCTCTCAACTTTTTTTTTCTAATGGAAGCCTATGTATCTTTGCATTCCCTTTCCCTTCATAAGCAATTAAATTTTGAATTTCTGTTATAATGTCTTATCTCTGTAAAGTCTACAGACATGTGTACAGTGTAGACAAATGATCCATATCGTTACGTTGATATTCTGCAAGAATGGTAGAGACCTACATACAATTTACCGCCGAATCTGAACGGCTAACAGAGAAGTGCTTTCCATGACATGATTTACTCTTTAACGATTTGTGACTTCTTCGCAAGAGGCAGTACCCCGGAAAAGAACTTAGGTAGTTGGAGTCAGGGATCGAATCCAGACCCTTCGGCGTGGCAGATCGACACTCTTACCACTTCGCCACCTCGTACTACGAAATTTCCATAAATGTTTTTCTGGAGTCGAAACCCGGATCAACTCTAGATTCGCGAGTATATTTTTCATGTCTTACAATCCCCTACCCTCAATATTTTGATTTAAATACGTTTGCTCAAAGCCAGCAAGGTTCAACAGTTCTCCGTCCGTCGAGGCGTAGTGTTTCTAGGTTACCCATGTTTACTTAGTTTAAAAATGTAATCCAAGACACGCTCTTGAGTTATTATTTTGAAAATATTTAATGAGATTCGTTCGATATTAAAAAAAAAAATTGTTATTGATGCATAGGTTAGAAACCTTTATACGACTTGGTAAATAAAGCAAGAACTCGTTAGCATGAAGTGGCGTTCAAAATTAACAATGAACATTTCACAACTCTAACCTCCTCTTAATCATTCATGTAACAAGCCAATATATTGCCCATTTCTGGAAAACGCAATTACAAGTTACATAAAAGCACAAGAAAAAAAAAGTTCATTAAATCACACACGAAGTTCAAAAAGGTTCAATATTTCATATAAATAAAAAAAATACTTCTCCGAGGTCTTTGTAAACATTTTTTTTTTTTACAAAACTTCTAATATGTTTCCCCTTCTTCATTATCTACTGTAAGTATGAAGTAGGCAATACAAAAGAATCAGCCTTCCAAAAGGGCTCGTGAGCGAAACACAAAAAAAAAGGTCTTCTATTGAGCCTTCGAATTTTGATTGACACCTCTTCAAACGTTCAATCGAACAAAGCGAATTAACTTTTCTAATACATCATTGGCTTTTTTGGGCCTGCCTTGTGTGCCTGAAGTGCCTCAAATTTGGTATCATACAGTCACAGTCACTCAAATATTCGATACGTTCGTTTTACGTCTACCGTGTCTCGGAAGCAATTTCAAACGTCAAATTTGTTTCCCCCTACGGTCGTCCATCGCGTCGTGTCGTTAAAATATTCTCCAACTTGAACTTGGTCCAATTAACCGTGAACCAAGAACTTCTAAGTGGCCCGGTGTTTAGTCTACATTTCATAACCACTTAGGCTCAAATTGAAAGAAAAAAAAAGTAATAGAAGATTGGGCCGAAAAAATGTCTGACATAAATTACCATGCTGCAACTAATTGCTTCAGTAGTGGCATTGCCTCGAGGCGTGAAACGGTTTAGTCGCACAATATTTATAGTGTTGCATTTTAACTGCTTCAATTCTAATAGCTGTCATTTTTCTCGCTTCAACTTGACAGCTTCTTAAACTGGAAATGGTCCTTTTGACGGATGATGGCATTTTGAGAAAATGGAATGAAAAGCGTTACACCTGCAGAGTGGCGACGCGACGCGGCGGCCGGCGGTGTGATGCAGCAGCAAATTTAACATTATTTCATGTACATAAGCGTTGTGCGCGTCACCCATCACTTTGACTGACATATCACTGTCATAATTCTTCGCGCTGCGCTCGTCCAGCATCATCTAAAAACGTACGAGGAACGAATGCGAAGGCAATCTGAGGTAACATTTGTGCATCAGATTGATGTTGCGGCATTCTTGATAGCTGCGACAAGCGACTGACATATGACACATAGGTGGCAAAGATGGTGGCAGAAGAAGAAATGTAAAAGAAAAAAAAAAGTTTTGTATTCGTACACCAAGCCGAACGAAACGACCATCAAGTTCTGTATTTGCCAGCGGCACCTTGACTTTGACTTGTCGCCTTCGTGCTGTTTGAACTGCAGCCTGTTACAAGTGGCCAACAATTTATCACCTTTTATGGAGCACAAATGAGTTAACTCTCCGTCTTCATCTCCCTTCTCCACACATGTCGAGCAGGTTGGTTAACAACACCACATCACAAAGCGAGAGCACACATCATGGCCAAGTGTAGCACAAGATTGGTGCACGTTTTTGGGTGCAACTCGAGTCTGGATTCTGAACGATGCGATGCATGGTACTCTGGTACTCGAAGATATACATCCTATGTACTGTTGAGCTTGGAAGTGATAAAATCACTTCATGCGTTCCTTTGTGGAATTTCACGCGACCGGAATATAATGTTTTTGTAAAGGCAGAAGTTAGCAATGCTCAAGGGCACCACAAAGTGGCTAGAAAACTGGTATAATATAGATGATGGCTGCTAAAGGCTTTTGGGGGCTAAGTGGGGTATATGTTGAGGATGAATCAGAAAAAGGGTTTTGTTTACTCGCTTTTGGAAACATCTTGTTGCTCGGAGATAATTGCATGACATGTTAAGGCAACATGTAGAACCTTTATACGGCTCATGAGGAATTTCCTGGTTACTATGTGGAACAAGTTTTTGTTGAACTTTTTGTAGGAGACTTTTGCCATGTGTGTCTTGTTTTGTTTTTTGTCCAGTATTGCACGTACTACACCCTTTTTTGTAGAGTTTAATTCCCTTAAGTAAAAAATTTTTTAAACAATTCCTTGATAAACTTTTTAATAATAAGTTTGATGAGATTTTTGTTTATATAATGCAAGCGCACTCAAGGGGTACTTAATACCCTTGTCATAAATTAGCTCAGTTTGAGCGTTGAGAAGAGAAGGAAAAATAGGAAATAATTTTTGATTGAATTGTTACTACAGAAGTTGTTATACAAACGGTTGCCAAGCGAGTTCACATTTTGTAAAACTTGTTAGAAATAAAAAAGACATTAAAATTTAAGTTATTAACGCGTAATTAGTTCTTGACGAAACAAGTCAGTAACTTCCAGTCCTATGATATAATTTTTTCATAAATTAAATTAACGTTGGTGTAGGTAAGTCAGGAATGGCAATTAAAAGCATTTCGTAGAAAACTACGAATCTGATACAATTCGAAAAAAATTTCATATATCCAGTACTCACCAATTTTTTTTTCGTAAACGATGGTAGCAGACTCACAATTCAAACTAAGGGCATAATTCATTCCAACAAAATATCGCAAGATGAGAAAAGGAACACTTTCGACCAAGCAGTGTAATGACATACTAGTTTGATTGGGGTTAGGAAGAAAAATCTCGAAAAAATAACCAGCGTTTTCTGACATCAACTCTGTGAAACTCACAGAAGTTACTAGAAATTGGAACTGCTAGATTTTCTTGGTCGCTACAGCTGCTTTCTAATAATGGGATATTATGTTGTATAAAAAAATGCAGGTATCTGTGTCTAGCTTGTACAATGAAAAGAGAAGGGGTCCCAAGATAGATCCCTGTGGGACACTACTGGTTACAGAAAGAAAGTCCAAAAAGTTATCATTTATGTCAACTGCTTGCTTTCTATATGTTAGAAAATGGAGAATAAGTTTTACGCAACATGGCTGGGAAGTGTAAAATATAGAAAGCTTGTGACATAAGATAAATGGTCTACCATATCAAACGCCTTAGAAGTCTCAAGCGCGAGATGAATTTCTTCACATACACCTATTATAGCAGTAGTACAGCTTCGTGTCTAAATCGAGATTGTCTAGGAGACAGAAGACTATGCCAAAGAATATTTCAAGTCAAATTGTATTTAGTATCCGAAAATGCCAAATTTCTTTATGTTTCGGTTTGATTGATATCTATAGCTAGGGTTATTCTTGGTAAAGCAATTCAACTATTTTTGCGATATCTGGAAACCAGAAAAGAAAAAACTGGAAAACTAATTGCGAAAGAAATCTTCTCCGATATTTATTTTAAGTGTAATCCATTTGTATTTCCATCGGAATTGCTTTTTCCCCCGAAATAAAAACCCATCAATCTGTTCACCGAAATCCCAGTAATTTACACTCCCCCATTAAAATAAGGATGACCTTTCCCCCACACAAAATGTTGCATCAAGTTCAGAAACGAAAATCTGTCTGCAGCACCAGTCTGGTATATAGTTGGTGTAATGCTGGCTGGTATGAGTCTGAGCCAATAAACTTGTCACTTTGTTGCCTCTCTAAACATAAACTATACATTTGACTGTATGGCTTTGAGTATCATCAAGGCAAAAAAAAAAGAATTTCCTCAACCAAACAATAAAATAATTGTTTGACTTTGTTCCACGTTTTGTCGCGTCAACTTGGCATCGGTCGTTGCCGTCGATCGTTGAGCGGTTTCTATTGTCTTTTTGAAAAATAGTGCTCCTCCACAATATTGTTTAAACATATTTATTTATTTGAATGCTTCGCTTTCAGATGTTTCCATTTCAACTTTTTTTTGTGTAATAAAATAACAGCGTGAACGACACACATTGGCGCGTAAGTAACATGAATCGGTCGCGAAACTATTACTTTTGCTTTCGTTTTTTTTCCTGTGTGGGGGAACTGGGGACATTGACTTTGCAAATTTGCATGTACAGTCTACAGGGTGACACTTTGTTAAATAAAATTTGGTGAGTTGGTGAATCTGTTCTATCTTCTATTACCAAACAACGCAGTAGTGTTCTAAAATCGGGTTTGATTATTCAAAGATATATCATTTAAGTATCACCATTCCACCATTTATTGGAATCATCTTGAAGTAGTTGCAATCTCCAAGAGATTTAATTATTTTATAAATATTATAAGTATCATCCGCAAAGATTTTGCAAGAAGTATCAGGAGAGTGCAGAGAAAAATCAATTAAAACATTAACAACCAAAGTGGGCCAAGATGACAACCTTGAGGAATATCTAAGTGTTTGAATTTTATTTTCCAGAATTTCACTAGACTGATTTTAATATATTTAACGATACACTCGAATTCAGATAGCTCTAAAACCGGTTCAATAAGGAGCCTCAGGGTTGGAATTGAACACGAGAGAGCGTATTCTTCCACACGCTCCACTTGCAATAGTTATATTATTTACTTCCACAATCTATTAATTAATGTGAGATGCTTTTTATCTTAGGCTAAGGTAAGCTCAGCGGGTACTAAAGAAGCAAGAAAATTAGGCTGCTTATTTCACTGATTCTATTTCTAATACATTCCTTTAATACATAACAATGCTAACTTTATATAATTTTAACGATGCAGTTTAAGAATAAACACACTACACTTTTAATACTACAGTTTATAATTTAAATCCACGTTTGACCCTGAGTTAGGAGTGGACACTAAATTAGCTACTGAGATAGCAGTGCACTAAACTCTCAACTGAGGTAGTAGCGGACACTAATTTTATGGGTTCTTAGCTTGTTAAAGTATTGGAGTTCGGCACTTTACACTAGATTGGGACACGGTCACGGGCGGCAACCGACTCGATTTGCTTTTGCATTATTTATTAACAATATTTTTTATTTGTTCTTAGTAAATTTACATTTCAGAGATTATTTACAATTCTGTTTTTTTCCTTCGACTTACAAAGTTTAAAAATCTCTGAGAACTGAAGAGGCTCTGCTTCGTTATTTGAAGATAATAAATTTCTACATTTTAATTAAAAAAAGTGTCATAAGTGTAACAAAAGTTTTTCCTTAAATTAAATGATGATTTCATGTCAGCGGGAGCAGTGCTTGCTGACAGTCGTTGATAGATTTGCACTGAATCCAATTGGCTGTCTTATGCACATTTCAGATGCAAGACAGCGTTAATCATAAAACAAACGACAAAATGTCAGCGTGAGCAGTGCTAACAGTCGTTGATAGATTTGCACTGAATCAAATTGGCTGTCTTATGCACATTTCAGATGCAAGACAGCGTTAATCATAAAACAAACGACAAAAATGCATTGCAAATTCCATACCCTGCTAATTGCAAGTAAATTGTAGCTGCCATTGGTTCTTGTTCGTATTTAATGATTATGGTGGCAAAACTGGTTTGACTGGTATTGTTTGTTGTGCAATACAATATGCTACGGTCGGTGAGGAGCAAAATGATCTGTTGTCGGATGATTGTATGCGTGCAATCGAATGCAATATAATCTGGTTCGGTCGGGAAAAGTGGAGGAATGAAATCCTGGTCGGACGGAATGGCTTATTTTGCAATTTTATTAAGCGGCGGTATCAGCATTTCATAACATAATTCAAACATACAAGACCGAATATCCCCGTGTAATTCTTATCTCAAAGGGTTTCCCTCCAGCAGCTTTTCATTTGATTGTCTCAGGGTCCATACTTCTGCCCCATACATCAGAACTAAGATGACTAGCGTCTTATATTAAAGTGTCTTCATGCTTCTTTGAGGGAGGTATGAGATGCCTTTTTATTCCGAGCAATTGACCAGATTGCTTCTGGTTTCTGCACTGGATTTCTTCTTAGATCTTATAATCCATTGAGAATTGGAATTTAAGGCTCATTGGCCAGATGATATTGTTTCTGTGAATTTTTTCTAGAAATGTATGCTCATGGTTCGATTATTCTAGCTTCGGTAATTCATATATTTTTTTTCGAAGCCTTTATATAGAATATATTTGGAACACCCTCTCTGTAACCCTGTTTAGTTCTTCTACAATGTACAGCTTCAATGTTTGATCTATTCTCTCAACCATGTATCCCGTAGGGTATTTATTGTTCGTGATGGCTGGTGAATTGTGGTTGCTTCTGGCGTTAACCCTCAAACTCAGACATACAAAAGAAACAAAAAAAAAAAAGAGAAAAAAAGATTAATAGTGCCCACTTTGTAAAATGCATTTTTGACCCCCTTTCAAAACTTTCAAACTCCTACTCCTCGAGCTTAGCCCATTCCGTTTCGTTTCGTATTTTTTTAAATTTTTTTTTTATGCCATGTGTCACTCAAAAGCAAATATGAATGTCCCCGGACGTGGCAAACAAAACTGAATAAAAATGCAAACTACGCGCGATATATCCTTGAAAAGTATAAGCAAGTGTGTGTGTATGTCCTTTGTGTGCTGAGCCGAGTGAGATCTAGAGGGCTTTGGAAAAGCTTTGGTTTGTTATTATCTATATAAATCTCCCTCTAAATGCGCTGTCATGCATAACAAATTTCAAACCGCGATGTTCGTATATATGTATATCTCCTTTTTATCCTTTTTTTTTTGTAGTTCAGATTTGTTTTTTTATTTTTTTGAAAGCCCAACGGTTTTCCCTTTCGTTTTCGAATGTCAAGAGCTGGAGAGAACCCAAATCAACCCGCTGCTGCCACCGCACCGCCGCCGCCGGCCACCCGCTAGAGAGTTAAAGGTTGCTATGAAACTTTTTTTCTGTTCTCTAAATTTACTGCCGCAAAACTGTTCCGCATCGTGCAGACAAGTGCTAAACTACACCTTTTAAGGATTTGCCCCGTTCGTTCCTTATGATCCTGAAATTACCTTTGAAAAAGTTTTCTATCTAAAAATAGAATGTACTGCTCTTTCGCGAGGAGTTACGACCCTAACAAAATAAAGGACTACCCAAAAAAAAAATATATTCAAACGCACAGACAGTTACCCCAAGACAGTTGTTATGTTGTGGCCTCTGATATTCATGATTGGCAATGGGGATTCACGTCAAACTTTTCATCCCCAACCTCCTTCGTAGTGAGTGAAGTTAAGGGCAAACAAATACCTTTCTTCGTCGTATTCGGCGATGGCGTTGGCGTCGTGTCGCCGTCGGCTTTGGCATCAGCGTCGAGTTTCTTCGCTTAGGTTAGGTTGTCGTGAAGGAACTCCAAAAGGTGTAGATTGTAGAAGACTCGAATACACTTTCTAAATTGGATTCAGCTTGTGCCATGTACAATGCTTATTCTAAAATTAGGAGTCACAAGGGGGGAACCGACGAAAGGCAAGAAAAGCAACAACAAAAAAAACTCCTATTTCAGGATAATGTATATTTTTTTCAACTGCGACGTGTTTTCGCATTCTTTGTGTTTAGATGGAGGTACGATGACGACGACTACCTAAAGTAACCATCATCCCCCCGTAACCTTTACTAGATGTACCTACTACAGAAAAGCAAAAAGGGAGGCAACGCCCTTTTACGAGTATCAAGAGATTTAACCTTTTGTATACGGAAAAGTTTATTCCAACAAGAGCGTTGAGGAGTTGGTTTGGTGTGCGTGAATGGCGTTTAGAATCATGCACTTAAATTTGAACTTAAGAAAAAGTTATAATCCTTAAAGAGATGACGAAATTTAGGAGCACACACTGTATACAGTGTACAGTGTACACAGACCTCCTGTGCTTCAAAATTAAGTGGATGGCTGGGGAATGATGAGTGTATGTATTCTGTACTTCCATTTTTTTTTTTTTTTTTTTTTTTTGAAAAATGGAAATGAAAATATTCAATTTGGTTAAAACGAAGAATACAAGAAATGCGGTGCGAACAATGATGCTGAGGTGCTCCTTTCTTCCCGGAATGAGATTGCTTACATTTATCATACATGAACCTTGTTTGAGGAATGTTTCGTTAAAAACTGGTAAAAGTATGCAACTTTTTTTTTGAATGTGTGGTATTATTGCCTCACTGAAATAAATTTAAATTGTTGGATGAAGGAAATAAGAAATATAATGGTTTAGCATAAATTTTAATCTTTTGAAACGGAGTCTTATGAATATAAAGGTCTATGGAAATTGGTGGAAAGGATGTTATTTTTTAAGGGAACTTAAATGCATTTATTTGTGGAAAGACGAAGTTTTGAATTTGTCCAATTTAAAAGTGATAGAAGTGTCGTTATTTTATGTAAAGCAGATGAAAAGCAATTTGTGTTTCAAAAAGCGCTTATGTATTTCTATTTAGATTTTAATGAGGCTTAAATGATTTCAAAATTTACGGAGCGTTTTGCAGAATATGTGACAAGAAACTTGAGCGTGTAGAATGAGTTTAGCCGAAACGGCAAAAACAAAGTAGCGATAAAATTAAATACTTGCACGAGCACACACCCTGTCGCGGTTATTTTATTTTTAAGTCAATTGAGTATAATAGGGTCACATATTTGTCGGTTTCCAAGTTATATTTCTATTTTAAAGTTGGGAATTTGTCATTAAATATTAAAAACATAACATCATTCAAATCGCCGCCTCGGGAAATTTCGAGGCATGCAAATTCTTTTGAGTAATATTGGTTTTTAATACGTCAAGAGTTCGGGGATTAGTCGCGTGAACACTATCTTTTGCGTAGCCTTACAGAAAAATATGTAACGAAGTCAAATTGCATGATCTTGAGGGATAATTGACGCCACCAAAACGCGAAATTACAAGTCATAGTCATGGTCATGGTCTTAAATCGCCGGCTAACAAAGAAAAAAAAACGGTTATCATTGGATCATTTCGCTCCAAATTCACTGTTCTTGTCTGCTCATTGGAATCTTCGCAGAAATACGAATCAATGGCACCGCTCGACCATAGAGCACACCAAAAAGTCACTTTGTTTGGATGCATCGATCCATTATCGGAAATCTTAAACATTCAACTCATATTATTGACACTTTCGATGACAGTTGAGTTTGACAGCTGTCAAATTCCAGCGCTACCAACTTGAAACCACGAAATGAATGACCCGGTATACTTTTTAAAATATCAATTTCTAAATTTAAAATTTTGGCAACGAAAATATTAAAAACAAGATTTCGAGACAATTTTTTCAAAATTAAACTTTATTGACTACCTTTCTCAATTTTAGAATGCTCTTAAAAATACTGCATAATATTATGTTACTGGAATAAAGTCCTAAATTTTAAATGAATATGAAAAGTCAGACCAACAATTTGGCTTGCCTTGAGTAACTTAAAATATGCTCAAAATATCTTATTTTTGAAGACGTATATCTTGCGTTGTTGTATGTTACATTAAGTTTTCGCCTTGTTAAAATGTCAAAACCCATACAAGATGGAAAGCCGAAGTGCTTTGATAAGCAACACTTAAGTTTTGACAGGAGGAGAAAACCTTATGAGGTAATTAGAGCAGGCTCAAAGCACCATGTACCTTGCCTATCGGAGGAGCATGACAAAATTTAAATTGTTCGTCACCAACGAACATATGAGTAATTTCATTGACGTTCAACGAAAAGAATAGCGGTCCAAGGATGGAACACTGCGGCACCCCTGAAAAAACTGCAAGATATCAAGACAAATGACTTTCCCCTGCCATGAATTGCTGAACTGGTAAAATCTGCCCACAAACACGCCCAAAATCGCCATTTTTGTTAGACAACTTCAATATTTCAAAATTAAATTGTGTTTTGTGTACAGTTACGATAAAAGCACAACGCTTAAATTATGCACATGCAAGCTTTCAGTAAATGGTCTCTAAATTAAATAAAAATATTTCAGTTTGGTCGTGGCTGACGCCCACTTCTCATTCAAAACCATCAATATTGTTTTAAAAAAATAATAACAATGCTCATATAGAGTGAAAAACATAACATTTTGTGAGTACTTCTTTTTTTGTAAACATCTTGCGTATGAATAATCAAAAAAAATTTTTTGGGCGTGACTGACGCCCACTTTTCATTAGAAACTATACAAAATTGTGTTTGCAAATAAACGGTATTTATAATGAATCCACCAGCCCAAATTCGTGCGTTTCTAAGTCGAAACTAAGAAGCTTGTGAATGAAATGAAATGTTTGGATTTTGGGCGTGGCTTATGTATGTCCACTTTTTGAAAGAACGAAAAAAACGTAGTTTTAAAAATTTAACCTACCTATATTCAATTAAATCCTTTTTTTCCGTTCATCATATGAAAAATATATCTGTAAATTTTTGTGTGTATATTTTTTCAATACGCCCACTTTTAAGGGCGTGATTTTTATAAAATACCTTTATTCAGATAAGATCGTTTAAAAACTACTCGATTAAGATAAAGTTTAATACATAAATATGCTTAAAAATTGACTAATGATCAAAGCTCAGTTAGTGCTATAAATTTTGTTTACAAATTTTCAGTACATGCCTACTTTTAAGGGGCGTTTCCGCCAAAAGTCATGCAATGCATTAATTTTTTAATGTTTTTTAACTATGGGTCGCAGTTTTGAAGTAAGAAGATGAACACTTCAGTTTGTTCTCCTTGGTTGCGTAGCTGAGTGTGGTTCAAGAATTGTTAAATACACCCATAATCGATATTTCCATCCAAAATCTAATTTTTAAAAATTCAATTTTGTCCTGTTTTGTTCAAATCGATCTGCAAGCCTAAAATTGAATGTCACTGAGCTCAAAGTAGATGCCCTGACAATAAAAAGTGTCAACTTTGGTTGTGGCACACGCCTTTTTACTTGCGATTATAGGTACTATAAGGCAAGTTATGCATTCGTAAAAAAAAAAAAAAAATTCTAACAATCAAACATGACATTACGATGATAGAGAAGTCGAAAAAAGTGGGTCCGACAATTCTGTCTGTCTGTCTGTCTGTCCGTGTGTCTGTCTGTCTGTATAGTCACCTACAGCCTAAACGGCTGGACCGATTTGCTTCAAACTTGGTACATAGTATTATTATGACATCCTACAGAGGGGTTTTTGGAATTAGCATCCTAGCTCTAAAACTAACGGTACCTGCCATACGATTTTTTGTGAAAAATTAAATTTTCTCAAAAACGGCTCCTACGATTTTAATAAAACTTTCTGAATGATGTTTTCTGTGCAAACTTTGTTTTGGTTGGAATAGATTTTTCAGGAAGTCTTATAACGGTACCTCCCATAGGACCGGTTTTTTGAAATCCGATTTTCTCGTAAGCCACTTGACGGATTTCGATGAAATTTTTAATGTAGAAGCCCTTTTATAAACGAAATAATATAAATTCTTAAATTTTAAAAAAAATGTTTTTTTGAGTTTTTAAAGAAAGTTTCAAAAATTTTTTTTAACTTTTGTTTTTTCCAAAAACGGTTTAATCTATATTTTTTTAATTTAATTTTTCTGATAAAAACTACAAAGTGCTAGAAGTTGGCATACTCAAAAAAAATTTGGAATATATATCCGCGAAGTTTTTCAAAAAAAACTGTTTTTTGAAAAAACTGGTCCAACGATTTTGAAAAAAATTTTCGTCAAAATTCAAAAACGTAAAAGAAACCTGATGGCTTACGTCATTTTCTCCAAAAAAACGTTTTAGGTATTGATTTTAAAGTGATTTATAAAATTTCATATGGTTTTTTCAACGCTTTTTTCCCAAAATCTCAAGCACCCAAAACCATTTTAACACATTAGAGCAAGTTCGTACGACCCAGTCGTGCACTTTATTTTTATTGCGCTAGCAGTTATTGAACATCGGCCTCACAAAATTAATGTTATTGAATTTCTTCCCTTCTGCTAAAGAAGAATTTTGTTTCGCTGTAGGCGAACGCATACGCATACAGAAATATAGGGAATAGGGAATATTCGTTGAAGCGTACTGTAGCTCTCACTTATGATTTTTTCTGGTTAAAGTGTAGAAATACCCTCCCTAATGGGGGGTATAGCGTTGATAATTGATAGTGTCCACCATTATATTATTGTGCAATCTAAGTGTCCGGCAAGAACTTGTGGTGTCTATAGTGTCTAACGCTATTTCAATATTAATTCTATGTAAGTCTGCAATATGATGGTCAAGGTTGAGAAATTAAAACTTAGTTTTCATTTTATTTACAAGCTGAGGTTCTTACAAGATTTATACAAAAATGTTACTAGAATTGCAAACAAACCAGCTTAAAAAAAAAACCTTTAAATAAATAAATTTCCAAATTATCTTAATTCATTAGTATGTACATGTACAACCAGGATCCGAGAAGCTTACCTCAGCAAACAGAACTCACAGCATCAGATTTTTTGTTCACCTCAAAACAGAATGAAAAAAATTATAAGATCATGTACTCATTCCATTCATATAGAACATTGCATGACGCATTCCATGGGTTAACCTTAAACATAAAATTCCTACCCTGTGGTGTGGCCTGTATTTCCACTGGCGTTTTATCTTTTTTTCATCAATAAATTATCTTCTTTGTTCTTAACCCATCATATCCATAAAAAAAAGGTCCCTCTCCTACCAAACAATTTACTTGAAACAATGCGAAAAGTTCTTAAATACCCAAAATAATTCACAAAAGCATCAAATATACCCTTTAATCCTTTCCTAACCACCTTATACGTGTTTATTTTCTGTTATCTTTTTATACAGCAAATCCAATCTCGTTCCCTTCGCTCTTACTAACTAATTTACAACTTCCGATAAAGGAGTGGAAAAACTATACGAAAACTTTTCCAATTTATGACTTTTACAAAGCACCCGCAGGGCATATTTTCTTTTGATTTTATTCCTTCCTTGCCAACCCTCGTGTTCTTCGCTAAAGCAAAAATGTCAAAATTTTTGCAAAATTGCTTGTGAAATATCTGACAATTTAGCTTGCGGCATTTATTTTGTTTTATTTTTTTCAAGTTTCACTTCTTTCACTTTTAATCGTCATCATACCTCCGCAAAACAGCCCTTCTACCAGCAGCACCCGCCGAAAAATCCATTTTAATGATATCTCATCCCTTCGAAATATGTTCGGTCACCCACACCATTTTATACCTACCTACATTATAATCCCCACCATCACCGATGTTGTTAGCGATTAATTTTCCAGATATCAGAAATTTTCCTTTTTGCTTTTGCATTATACTTGGCTGCCAGGATATCATCATCAGATATAAATACAAATTTCTGTTTCTGTGTTCGAAAAGACGACGAGCGAAAACACAACAAGAAGGGAAATTATTATCTTTTGCTCCTCAGTCCTCACTAATGCTGCCCTGCAGCGAAAAACTCAGTATTTATCCTTTTCCAGGCAATAAAATATTATGTTGTAGTCGTGTTCCATTCAACTTTCCACCTTCACCATCACATTCGAATAATTTCAATCTCTTGTCTGGAGCAGAAAATTAATCTGCAAACGTGCAACCAGAAAGGAAAAGGAGAGAAGGAGCAAAATTAATCGAATTAATATCGAAACAAATCAAGTAGAAAATTCCGTACTAACTCACTCCAAAAGCTAAAGATAAAGTTTTTCTTCCTTCTTCCGGGTTGAGCCCCCAGTTTTTTTTTTTTTTTTCTTCATTATGCAGAGAAGACAGGTTTCCACAGTGAAATTGTTAATTATTTTGTTTCTTATGGCCAGCGGCGGCAGATACAGGAATATCTTTTATCGTCAGCCTGTCTGAGGGAAGAAAGTCGTTCTAATACCCATATACACACTCACACACACACACATAATATCCCCCTTTTTTAAGGACATTTGTGCGCAAATGACCGCTCGATAACAATAAAAGTCTGCAAAAACTGAGTCACCCTTTTTTCTGCATCTAACTGTTTCTACAGCACGCAGTGGTAATTAGTCAAACCCTTCTTCGGTTAGGCCACAGAGACATGAGGGCGTCATCACGGCTTCAGTTATCTAAAAGTGTGTGTGATGCTATAACAGCCCATTTAGACACATCGTAAAGGGGGTGGTGGATGGGTGGGTGGCACCCGGCATTACAATCTTTGAACATGGACACTAGGCCTTAATGCTTCTACTGCCAAATCTCATTCTCTTTCTTCGAAGGGCTGTTTTGCCGACCAAGCCGACCAGACCACGTTTAAGCAATAGTCCTTTTCCGCAGTTGTAATTGACACGTCGTAAATCATTTGCTGATATTAAATCGATGATGCCACGCAATAACAAAGCAAAAAGGAAAGGAATAAGTACTAAACCAAAAAAAAAAAAAAAAGAGAAAACAATTGAAAGAGAAAAACAATATATAGAACAAAAGGCTTCTCCATTTGATGGCTCCCTCATAGGGAAGCTATTGTTGCTAAGGGTTGTATTTCGTTATGAATGATGCTTTAGGAGAACCGGAAGGAAAAAGGAGGAAGCTGTGGGCAGTGCCAAACATTACTTGATAATATTCAGACTAATATATGTTTTTTTTTTTTTTGTATTTGTTTCTATACATACCTACACCAAAAGGAAATAACTGTTTTTGGTTGAGCCCAGATGGTTAAGTATGGCAATTCAACCTTAAGTGAAAATGGGTCGTGTTTCTTCTTCGAAGGAATTGTGCAGCGTTTGACAGGAGCTTTAATAAATGAGGAAAAGAGTTGAAGCGAGCTCATATGGATTTTGCATGAAAAACTTCAATAATGAGAGCTATTTTTTTCTGTTAATGAAGCCTTTTGTTCTTCTTTACTTTCCGCATCTAAAGGATTTCCCGAGGGAAATTTATTTTATTGGCAGAAACAAAAAATCCCATTTTTTGATAAACCTGCTCTTCAATACTTAGATTTTTATGACAGAAACTCATAAAACTCGCTATGTTCTGAAAATTTGCTTTTTTTTAATTATACAATTTTAGTGTTTTTTTTTTTTGATAATATCCGCTGAATTGGGTAAGAATGTTTTCAATCGAAGGTGAGGATGAGCTTGGTTGTCAATTGGAGGAAGTTATAAGTGGTTGTTGTATTTTAGGTGGAGATATCGGTAGTGTTAGTGATTGTTGTTTCTGTGAGTTTTGTTGATTGTTTAGTGGGGCAGGTGACGGAGTGTTAAGTGGTTGGTGGATATTAAGAGAATCCTTGGAACGAGGGTGTTGTGTTCTTTCTTGGGAGATGAACATTTTAATTATAACGTAGGAACCCCAAGCAGAAGAGTTCATAACATCAGATAATTTGTGAGAAGGAACACTTAATTTAAATGTCACAAATTTAACAGAGGATATGTCAGCATCTTAAATTATTCATAATACCCATCTTGACAGTTGTGGTAATTTTTATCAATATCGGTTAAATCGTTCATCAAATATTTCCGCTCTCCCATAAAAATCATCAAGCCCCCAAATTTTAGAAAAATTTCATCAATTTTTTTTCTAGTAATTTTTTGTGTAACCAAATTTTCACCAATTATGCTATGAATAAGATAAATTTCGTCATTTTTGCCAAATTTGATTAAAATCCATTAAATAGTTCAGCTTTTACAGATTTTTTTACGCTCTCCTATACAAACCGAACCACTGTGCGCGCGCCGTCCTGCTGGAACCACATGTCGTCTAGGTCCATATGGTTCAATATGGACAACAAGAAATTGGTTATCATCGTTCATCGTAGCGTTTGCTATCGAAGAACGGTGACCGCCTCATCAACGTCGTTCAGTCGTGTAACTTGCCATTAATTGATGCGAGAAAAATTATGACACAATACTGGGTAATGGATCTGGAACACCTCTGAATTGGAGAAAAGAATTGAAAAATGTTGACAATTAACACAAAATCCCAGATATTTTAAAACTAATCTGAAAAGAACGTTGAACTGACGCAATCAAGAGCTTCATTTTTATGTAAAGTAATTTAAGTCAAGATACAATCCGGATTCTTCAACTATTTGTTATGAAAAATTCAACATTTTGTCAATCTTTAACCAAGAATAGTGAACTATCTTATTTTCTTTCCCAAAGATTCACTTTCATACATAGTATGTATTCTTCGTCATGAACATTTAAAATGTCTGCAATGTTCCACTCCAAGAACACAAATCAAAATAATTTATTCTACTACTCCTATCAAAGTTCGTTTTAAATTATCAATAAACTTGAATTCTAACGGCAAACGACACGTATCCTTACACACCAATTAACTTGGCTTAAACTCCGTCCATGTTTTTTTTTTTCGAATATATTTCATTGCATGCTCCCAGCTAATTCTAGCGACCTCGTTACTCCGCACCGCAACCAACAAAAATGAAACTACCAATTTAGATACAAAAAAAATTTGCATCTAAACAGGGTTGGCTTTGGCGTCGCGTCGTTTCATTATGGCGACAAGTTAATAACGTTGAACGCAAATTATGCTTCATAAATGGACGGCAAAAAAAAAGTCAAATAAAAAAAAAAAAAAAAAAGACTTGGTTAAGTTTTCTAACTGACTAAGTTGGCGATGGCGCCCACTTTGCTGCTACTCCTACTCCATCGAAACTGACGACGACGACAACACACCATAATAGTGGGACTCAAGGAGGAATTCCAAATTCTTTGGCTAAACTGGAGCAATGCGCCCGAAGCAATTAACTGCACTGCCACCCGGATTTTTTTTTTTTTAACTTTTTCTCTCCGATATCTGTTCTTGTGGCTGAAAATGATCGATTTTGGCGCTGGAAACAGATGACAAGAACTGCATGGGCGCAAATGAGTTCATAATTTAATCACCAACGCTGTCGAGGTCTTGAAATTGATGGGAAGTGCTTAGGCTTTTTTTTTTATGAGCGCATTATATGATCTATGTTCTATAGAAGTGGAGTAAAAAGACCAGATTGCAGATACATTTTACAGATAGCAGATAGACGTGAGAAAACTTTCTTAAACAATATTGATTGCCCGTACCTATAGCAGTGGGCGCAATTAAATGATTTTCTTTGACATTTTTTTCCTTGGGGGCTTGGTCTTCTACCAAGTCTCAGATGGACGAGTGCAGCAAGAAACAAGCAGATTGGATAGGTGTGTAAGTTGTTTAGATCGCTAGATAAAGCATTTAAGAGATTTCAATCAGGATTTTGAGTGATCCATTATCTCAATAACATAAAAACCCGGAAGAGAACTCTGGACGGTCTCAAAATGTTTCTTATGGTGCGACTTATAGAGCTACAGAGGCTATCAAGATGATAGAAGAAAGTTTTCGAAGCTACCTTTTTAAGGAAATAGCGATTAAGATCGAACAAGTAACATAGGCTTCAAAAAACCAAATGATTGCATGGACACAAAACAAGGCTCCGGGTAATCGTACAAAACTCCATTACATCTTCGGTTTCACCGTTGGTTCCTAATGTGCTTTCATACTGGCAAAACCACTGCGTAACCTACTGGCCAGTAGATGTGCATGTGTTTCCTGCAAGGCTAGGAATTCTTTTCAACGACTACTGCCAACCTTATAGAAATCAGACAGAGAAGAAGACTGTTCATTTATTGTGTCAGCTTTATCTCTCATAATTGTGCGATTTCTAGGTGAAGCTTTTTATGAAGACCTGGAGAAACTATCCAATGAACAAATCGCTTATCTTGACTTATCACCTCCACAAGTACTTCCAACAAAAACAATCAAAGAATTGTCAATTAGAGTCATACATCTCACATAGGTGGTTGGGTATGACTCTTGAATGTTTGTTTCCTAGGCTGAAACCGCTAACTTGGCCGACCCCTTTGACGAATTCAATATTAACTTACAAACATTCAGGACCCTGCCTAGGTGCGATACAGTCTGGAGTCTGGTTGCATGAAATCGACTTAGGAGTGCCTTGGCAGCTTATTAATGTCTTCCCTCTGCCCTTTCGACTTTAACAATCATAGGTTTGACAAAAGAACCGTTTGAAAACCATACAGCTCGCCTAGTTGGTGGGCTTTGATTCTTGTAGGATTCCTACAATGAACCTTGTGAACCAACTCTTTGACCCAGCAACTTGCCTAAATGGCATAAAGCCTGAAGTACGGTTACATAAAAATTGTCCTAGGGTTGGCTTGGCAGATTAGATCGTCCTTCTTCATATAAAACTAAACGGAGCATATCAACGCTAACTGGGTTCCTCTTAAGAGTTTAATATTAAGTATGATTTTTCATCGTGACGCATTTTCGATTCATCGAGTTTCAAAACACAACGATCCTTAAAAAGTTACACTTCAAAACAATTGCAATTTTTACTATTAATGTAAGTTTATTAATCTCTGCTATTTTAGGCTATATAATAAAAACGGTCCAGAGTGCTATTCTCTAGGCTTTTTGGGGCCCTGCTGAAACTGTGCGTGTCACAATTTTTTGTATTTTATCACTTTTAAGTTATGTCGTAACATTGTTTATTTCAAAGTTTGTGATTGAAGCAAATATAGCCAGACATAACTTTCAAAGACAGTTACCGTAATTTGATCAACTACGAAATCTGTCAAGAACAGACAAAAACCTCAAAACTCATTTATTTCACCAACACATCGCTTAAAGCTTCCGTGTGTCATAAAACATAAGAACTGACAAATTCAGAAAGAACTGTTAGAAGAACACAAATGACAAAATGTCAAGTATTCATTATTTGACAAAATAAGATTTTCCTCCGACCTTTTCTGATTATTGTTTCGAACACAACACAAATCACACTCTCAAAATGCATTACAAACCAGTTAACATTAAGTCAATCTTCGTCACCTTGAGAGAACACTCTGGTCCCTAGACACCTTATATGTATGTTTGAGCAGATACCTCCAAGGCACACATAAATTTTACCTGAAGCCCATCACCGTAATCCAATTACTTTACAGTATTGCCCCATCCTGTTAAAAGGCAAAATGTGTCTGACAGGCGTTTTTCATTCGTTTCTAAAAGATGACCGACCAGTGAAAGAGAGAGTGAGAGAGAGAGAGAGAGCTGGGCAAACTTAAAGGCAATTTCAAAAAACCTCATTCCCTTTGGGAAAAATTTCATATCCTCCCCGTCCGTCGTCACCGTAGTATCCAAAAGCAACATTCTTACATCTACTACATCCACATCGAAGGCACTCAAGCCTATTACCTACCTTCCTATCTTTTCTAATGCACCCGCACGACCCTGGCTGTCAGTGTGGCTTCAAGCAGCGATAAACGCTCTTACCCCAGGGCTCATCTTTCTCATTCGTATGCTGCTCACCCTCACCCACTATTACCACAACTCATCATGAAAAGGACACGCAAGCAAGGAACACACAATCATCAGGCTCTGGAGAAAACAGCAGGCAGCACGAAGAAAGAAAACGTTCTTTTGGTGCGGTGCGGTGGTGGTGCTGTATGTGAGCAGATTTCCTAAGTACCTTAACGCTCTTACATATATATAATATTGTTCCAATCTTCCAAAGGTACATGTGAGTATATGTATAAGAAAATGAAGACAGCTACCACCTGACCCGCTTCCCGCACCAGGGATGTGCGGTTAGTTAAATGAAAAAGCCAGGGAAACACCATAAACATATTTAAAGGATAAGACGCGATGAGAAAATCATATTATAAGCTGGAGCTTGAAGGAAAGGGATTTCCATTTTCATTCCATCTTTTTTTGCTTCCCTAATGTCTTCATCTATCTTTTGGTTCAAGCAAAGGGCGTCTGGTAATACTGGTTGAGTCTAGCGTGATTTTTCTTTTGATGTTTCCCACAAACACACGAATTATAGCCGCAGGGTCCTTTATGCGTTTGATCGACTCGTGTTTCAGAGAAGTGCGGCATGGTGTGGTATGTGGTGTCTCAGAGATGTCTAGTCTTCCTTATTGCCTAATTCGATTTGTGCAGTATCATCATCATCATCATCATCATCATGAGAGCAGCGGTGTATTGCATGTGAAATTTTCAATTGAAAATCCCAAAGAGTGATTGAATGGAAATACCAGGAAAATTGCCAAAGGATCTCACTCTTAGAATGATGTATATAATCTCAGGGATGCAATGACGATGAAGACTCTATTAATACCATTTTCTGTGCACAGGATACACCTGAAAATACGAGAGTTCGTTTCCTTGATGGATGGAACAAGAATGCAATCGAAGTTTAGATTTTCACTTCAATCATCCCTTTTTGCCTTAATCCTGTCCTCGCTTGTGTAGAGTAAAACCAAGACAACCAAAATTGATTAAGAATGAATTAATTTATTATTTAGTTTTATTTTGCTTTAGTTCTTCAATTTGCCAAAATCCAGAATAGACGACGACGCCATTCCACCCAACCAGAACGACGAAGAAGGACATTTATGAGAGAGTGAATACGACATTTTTGGATTGAAGTGTTTTCCCAGTGTGACGACTCTGAAATCTGGAATCTGGATGTGCATGTAAATGTGGAGTGTATGTCTTGAATAAGAAGGATTATAATTTAAGAGAAAGAGAGCGAGACACTTCAATTGAATCTGTGTTTTTGGCACGCTTCGGAGAGTCCTTTTGTATTTTATTAGTGTTTAATTTAACCAAAAACATAAAGTAGTTGTGTTTGATTGGGAGTGCCTTCCTAAGTCTAGTGAGTGCTTGAATAAGACAAAATAATTTATTTAAAGTCCTGATTGAATTTAAATGGGTTGTTGATGATGTTCTCAGATGGTATACGTTTTATAAGGAATAGGATTTTAGTTTGATTTATATGCAAGGGCTTATGTGTATTCTTGTGAGGAGTCTTATAATAAACCAAATGTACTTCTTGCGTCCATCCAAAAAGTTAGTTTTATTGGTTGAAAATCATGGAATTATTGAAGATGATTCGAATTGGTCGATGTGCACGCACCTTATGTGTCCATTTAAAATTTTTCGATTCCAGAATTAATTTTGTAGATTTTTTTTTAAAACGGCTCCTACGTTTTTCATAAAATTTTCTGAATAATGTTATTTGTGCAAATGTTATGGTTTGGTTGGAATAGATTTTTCAGGAAAAGTCTTATAACGGTACCTCCCATAGGACCGGTTTCTTTAAATCAGATTTTCTCGTAAACCACGTCACGGAGTTCGATGAAAATTTTAATATAAAAGTTCTGTTTTAAACGAAATAATAAAATTTTTTTAATTTTTCAAAAAAAAGTTTTTTTGAGTTTTTTAAAAAAAAGTTAATTAATTTTTTTTGACTTTTGGTGGTTTTTTCAAAAACGGTTTGTTCAAAATTTTTAAAATTTTTGTTTTCTGATAAGAACTTTAAACCGCTAGATTTTGACATACCTACTCAAAATAAATTTGGAATATGTTTCCGAACAGTTTAAAAAAAAACCTTTTTTTTTAAAAAAACGGCTACAACGATGTTGAAAAAAATTCCTTAAAATTCAAAAAAAAAGATTTAACATTGATTTTTAAGTGATTAACAAAATTTCATATGTTTTTTTCCAAAATCTCAAACTCCAAGACCACTGTAATACATTAGAGCAAGTTCGTACGACCCAGTCGTGCACTTTATTTTTTTTTTATATTTTTTTTAAATTTCAACTAAATTTTTTTAAGAACTGGAATTATTATTATTTACGTTTAATTAAAAACATTTTTAAACGTGTTAAATGCATTTTTAAAAATTCGACGTATTGTTGACCAGTGAGAAATATTTAAAGATGTGGCTCTTCCATCTTCTTGAAATTCTCTGGATCTGCAGCGGTCTTGGCGAAAATGTTTGGTAGTAGTAGTCAGTAAAACGCTGGTAAAGTGTTCCCATCTCGAAGTTCAAACGCTGATTGATGACTTTTAAGGCAGGTAGACCATGATAGCGCGAGACTCCCATAATGCATAATCTATTGTCCTGTCGATCAAAGTGGAGATTGTGAGTTGTTTGATGATATCAATGAATTATAGCTTAAGATGTTCACCAGCCATCAAATTCAATTCCTTAAGGGTGAGATCAACACCGACAGCTTTAGCAATTATCAAAATTGAACGGCATGGAACGGATCCGGGCAAATCGTAGAAATCCATAGTTGCTTGTTTTTTGTTTTTTTTTGCGGGATTTTAAACTTAGGTTCATTTAAGCTGACAATGTGCCTGCTGTTTTTAGGCATTTCTATATTATTTTTTGGGGCTGCAGGATTATTCCCGTCCGTCCAATATCCCAATCCTTTGATTTATTTTGTGCACCACTGTTGTTTTGATCTGAACTTTCAAATACTGTTTCACTTTGATTACTATTTGGACTTACCGATGACCCTTTGAAGGTTTTCTTCTGTTATTTCGGAACTGAACTCTTTGAATTCACAATATCTAAAGCCAATGGCTCTAAATTTGTCCCATTACAATTTTTTTCAAGTTCTGCATTGCTCCATTACAAACTCTAATATCAGCGATTCCAGGTGTATGGAAATTCAGAAATAGACAGCCCTTAAAAAAAGTTCAGACAATACTTTTTCGAAATGTTTGAAAATTTGTGCTGATCCGTTTATCTGCCATATGCTTAAAAGTCGATGAGAACAATTTTTCAAGACTTGCATTTCAACATCTTTAGGAAAACATTAACTAAGACCAAAATTGTATTCTCTAGTCGGTGGAATATATTAGGACAGTTTTAATTTGAAAATCTCCTGAATGGCGTTGCTTCCAAGAAAACTGTTGCTCCAACTGTATGTTAATTGTATTCACTCTTAGTTCAAACGCCCATTTGCAGTATTCAATAGACAAAGACAATGTTTTACACCTTTACGCACTCTTGCTACTATACACCGCCAATTGCGAAATCTGAAGGGATGATGATTGCAACTTGTTCCATTCTGCAGTTGAATATCTTGTATAAACTGTATTCCTTCTTTGAACTGCTTCAATTTCGTGGTGCTTTACCCAAAATTTTCGTCACTATTTTCCTCAATTGAGGCCTTTAACTTTTCAAACAATAAATGCTTCGTTCGGAATTTCTTTTCCAAGATGATTGACCTTATCTTTCCTTTACTTAATTCCATTTTAAAGAACTTCATCGTTTTCGAATTATTTTCCAAAGTTGGTTTTATCATGAACCTAAGATGGATGTTTTTCTTTTTTTTTTTCAAAACAATATCAAAACAGTTTACTTAGGCACTTTTATCAAAATTATAGGCAATCTTGATCCATATCATACCGTGTGTCTGTGTATCCCTATACATCCCTTGGCCAGTGCGGTGACTTCGAAGCTTCTGAGTCTGACAGAAAGATAAATTGACGGCGGTCAGATAAGGCACACTTGAAAAATGAACACAGCTTCGGTATATAGTGTTCACGGACACGGAGCTCGTAGCAGAACAGATAACGTTCCGAGCCTACCTTTTATTACTCCCTCAAACCTTAAGCCCCCCCAACAATGATGTCGTCTCCGTCTCCATCCTGCCCGCCTCGCCGCCCCACTAAACCAACCCATCTCAACCTTAGATTGTCATTTATCTTCTGAAGCCGCCTTAATTATTTCTTCCGCCCAACCGAACTATATACAGACACAGTCAGGCTCTGCAGCAAAGTTCCTCTCCTGACAAAGTATTTTGTTATTATTCTTTCCTTAGATCCTTTACCCCCCCACGGTGAGAAGTCAGAGGAAGAGGAAGAAGAAGTGTGTGTGCAATGTGTGGTGTTAAAATCTAAAACGGAATTTTTATCTAGGATTCACTTGGGATTTTCCATATTTCCTCTTGTGTATATCTTTTTTCTTTTGTCTACCCTCTCCGAGACAAATCATGAAAAGCGCGAATGTTAATTTGTTACGTGCTTAGCACGGTTTTTCCCGTTCTTCCTTTTTTCCATATACACATATACACAGTAGCGGCCAAAATTAATGACCTGTCAAGCTCACCTGAAATGAACGATTAATTACTTTCTTCCTTTCTCTTTTCACCCGTAATTCTTTGTTACTGATTCTGCTGCTGCGGGCGCGAGGTCCTTTGAACAGTTTTTCGTTTCTGGCAACAACAACGAAGAAAAAATACTAAAAATAATAATAGAAGGGAAGAAGGATAAATCAAAATCTTGATTTATCCCAAAGGCTTTACAGGAAAACACTCCCCAAGAGTATCCATGTCCGGATCCTTATTAGAATAGGTTTTTTTTTCTTTCATTAATTTGTTCTAAGAATTCAACTTTGATATGGGGTTGATTTGTTGTTGTATATGTGGTGGCATGGTATGGAGTGGGAGGGGGGGGGGGGTATAGAAACTGTGTTTGCTTAGGGATTCTAATTAAGCTACTTCCTTTGGCAAAGTGGGAGTAGAAAAAAAAACAGTTGACATAGACAAAGAAAAATGAATTATCATGGATAAGTATGTTGTTACCTAATTTTCTTCTTTTTTTTCTTTGTGTGCGTTTTAGTATAAAATTGGTCTGAGTTCCGTTATAGATACAAAATGAGCTTAGACTTATCATTTTGGCTCATTAACATATTAACAAGGAAGGAAGGTAGCGAAAAGTTTCTTTCACTTAGAGACCAGAGATTTCAAAAACTTTATGGCAACTTTATACACGCACGCATTGAAAGAATTTTCAAAAAAAAAATGTGAATAATTGTGAAATGGGAAGTTGTTGGGGGTGTCTCTCTTTGATAAGGAACTTTTTGAAAGTTCCATGATTAATTGGAACAAAGATTAATTCCTTTAGGTAAGAAATTCAACACGAGCAGGAAGAAGAAATAGATTAAAATGTCAATAAGAAATAATATATTAATGGAACCGTGTATACTGCCAAAACAGACTATGGGCATCACATTACATTAACCTGAATGAGTTTGTTATTATTTTCTTTTGCTTTAAAAAAAAAGAATAATACATTTTTAAAGTTACCAGTAACTACTTTTTTTAAAAAATATCAACTCTAACAGTAATGTGAACCTAAGTATGTTTTTCACGCCTGAACTACTCAACCGATCGTCATGAAATTTTGTACACACACTGTCAGGGGTACAGAAAAGGACACAAAATACCTTTTATATAGTTAACAGAACAAAATAAACTTTTCCCGAGGGATAAGAAAGTTAGTTAAGTTTTCAAAAAAAATGAGGAATTATATTTTTTTTCTTATATACTATAAATTTATTTAAAAAATATTTTTATTAATTTATATCATCATTTTGTGTCTTTTCAGGTACGTATCAAAAATGTTTGAATTTAGTCTTTAAATTAAGAGCTTCGCGTTGGTAAGTTTGATATTTTTATAAATCTTTAGAATAGGATTTTTCAATTTGTTCATAAACAAATTTTAAACCCCAACGCTCCCCCTATAGCGAAAAAACTGCATTTTTTCTTACTTATTTACTTAAGGATGGTGGTCCATTGTGGATCACGATCTCAACCAACATCCCCCACCAGCGAGTTCGGTCCTTAGCCCGAGTTAGTTGACGTCGTCCTGCGATTGATGGCATCACTTAGAAGGGGTCTTTTAATACAGAGTTGGCCCTCCAGGTTGGAAATGAACACTTGGCGAGCTGGTGGATATTCGTCCATACACTCCACATGCCTCAGCCATCTAAGATACTGTATTTCATGTTTTTTTACCAAGGTCAATGTCGCTGTATAGCTCGTCAAATTCATTGCTGAATCTTACCCTTCAAACTCCATTCAAACATTCAGAAACGAATATTGAATATTAGCCGAAGAATCTTTCTCTCAGGTCTACGCTTCTGCCCCAAGCCCATTTACGTCCCCTTTACTTTAATGCCTGCAAATGCTCCACAGGCAGCCTGCATATTTCTGCCGATGATGTCAATTTCATCATTATAACCAGAACGGAAAAAATAGTACCTACCGCCGCTGATATTCACATGCAAATTGGATAAGATTGCCTCTAAACGGATGTTGAAGAGGTATAACCAGGTTACTTAGGCTTCTCTCGCGATCACAGGAGACGGTGGTGTTCTTATGATACCAACCTTGACGGAGCCGAGCGAGTTCCCCATAGCCATCCTGCACAATCAAAGGAGTTTAGCAGAGATGCCAAGATGTGACAAGGATCTTTATTGTTCGCCCCTATATTCACGCTGTCATAGGCGACTTTAAAATCGATAAAGAGGTTTTTGAGTCTTTTTTTACTCTCACCTCCTGAAACCACTCTGATAGGGGCCATCAATTCACGCGCGAAAAGGTAAAGGCGTTGAAAAATCCGATAAGTATGTATGGCACAGTTCCGCAAGGTTCAATTTTGAGCCCCTAACTAGTTTCCAAGTTAATTAATGATCTCCCCCAAATATGCCATAACATTATATAACATATTTTATTTATGTTGATGTTACCTATAACGACCATTAAACTTTTTGGAGCACCATATCTTTATAGTAGGTAAATGAAGATCTTTTAGAGATCTATAGTTCTTCTTTGTGCGCCGCCGGGTTAACTCTTAATGTTGCCAATACCATAGTCAATCTCTTCATTAGCCGAATCCATTGTGGCCTCGGAAAGTTACATCTCTTATTTTCCTTGACTCCTTAAGACATTAAGCTGAGGCATATTAAAGATAGGTTACTGTTCCAACAATTCATGTTTAATTGATTTGATTCGACCAAGTTTAAGCTTACGACACCGTTGTTCAACTAGCAGATGGAAGTGGTGGATTGATATTAAACGCCTTCTCAGGCATTGCACTTGAATTGAGATTAGCTTCACTTGATAGCAAGATGCACCACAAATTCATCTCTGATTGACCACCAAAAAATTAACCGAATCGCCAGTGACGGAATCACTGCAGCGCTTGATCAAACTTCGCTTGACTTCCGAGCCAACACACTAGGGGTTTGTTGTCAATCTTTGTGAATGCTCAGCTCAAAGCAACGGTCTCATGGAGGTTCGTTAAAAAAATTCTTCCGATCGTATTTTTGGTACACTTGAAAGGGGTCCGTTCAGCCGGCAGATCAGCCGACCAATTTACTTTTGTTGGCAATACTTTAGAGCACGGGAATCGTTTTTTCTTCGCAATCATCACCAACAAGGTGGAAGGACAATCGTTAGCTAATGCAAGATAAAATTATGTACTGCATGCTTTTCTTACGGTCAACTATATGTCGCTTGCTCTAGAGGACATTCCTTTTTTCCAATTAAGAAAACTTCCCCGAAATACTTACAGAAACGCTGGCAAGGAAAAAACGGTTTATACTTAATGTCTCAACCATAACCTTAATTCGTGCACTAATCACTCTTGTCAGTGTATGTTATTTCCCAGCCATATTTTAGTAACGCATGCTGCTTTGAGTTCATTAAAATCCTATTTCACATTTTAAACTTCGTTCCGCTTAAAAATGTGCTTCATAAAAATTAGCAACCATGTTAAACAAGAATTTTGAAAGTGCTCAAATTAATTCAAAAATCATAAACTCCCTTCCCTTTAGATGTATTAAATTTTAATGAAAACCAAATATGACCAAAACTCATTTTGACTAGTTTATGGATTTTATAGAGCATGCACCACCCTACACCACACAATCTAATTCTATTGCATTTTTCAAAAAGTCTTCTCTTCATAAATGTATCTAGTATCTCAAAAAAAAAAAACATCCAATTTGCATTTATCAAAAACCCAACACAGCACTAGCACCAACGCAGCGCAGCGCAGAGCAGCGTAAAGGAGAGTGCTGTCAAAATTCAACTATAAAACCCATTTCCATCCGCACAGAGACTATAATTGCCATTAAGCCGAAAAGGCTAATTAAACATATTAAATGTGTACTCAATTTAATTTCTAGGAACAGCCCGCTAAAAACCAAACACATTATGTTCAGTTTAAATATTCACCTCTGGATATGGCTTGTTGGAAGGAGGATGGAGGAGAGCTTTAGTGTTCCGCTAGAGATTTTATAGTTTGGCACATTTTTGGGCCAAAAGAGATACGAACAAGATGCAATGCATTCGAGAGTAGGTTATCCTACCTACGAGTGACGACTTGACTTTCGTTGCTGCAACTGCAATAGCAACAGATTTTCGACTGCTCCAGATTTGGACTCTGGCCAAGTTGGTATATAGCGGTGATGGTGGAGCTGGTAGCTGGTAGCTGGCTTGGGTGGGCTCTCTAGTGTGTTTTATTTTATGGCTAATCCGAATCATTAAATTATGTAGGACCAACAAAAAAAAAGTATATAACAAAACCTCATGGGGCCGTGTGTCATAATTTGTAACAACCATGTGGAGATTCTGAATCTTGGTTCGGGGTTTTTTTTTTGTGTATGCCTCTCTTCCAGAATCTTGATGATTTATGGTTTCACAAGAAAAAGATTAAAGGGTTATAGCTGGATGGATGCTCTAAATTGGGACAAATTGCTTGTGAATTGGGAATTTATTTTGGAATTAAAAAAAAAATCCTATAAATCTGTCGAGATGGGAAATGAAAGTCATTTTCTCTCAAAAATGTTTTATTTTTGTATGATGCGTGTGCATGATCAATATTTTGAAAACACGAGGATTTTAAAGTTCATTCAGAGGGAAAGTTAAAGTCTTACAATAGGAAATCACATCGGACTTGATTGATTGTTATGCTTTTTCGAGGTTCGACGTTCGAGGTTTCCACATACACTTGATTGAGATATTCTCGTGTTTTTTTTTTTTAACAAATTTTATCCTAACGGTGGAGTGGCAATAAAAAGAAGAAGAAAAAAAAACTGACAGAAAACACAACTTTCGAAGTGTAAGCTGTCAACACTAACAAACGATGGTTTCTGTACTTTTTTAGAATGGGATATATTTTGACGGGTTGGAAAGCTTTATTGGAGTGACAAATTATAGGTATCATTGACCTCATAAGTTTGGTTTTGTTTTTAATGTTTTTTTTTTAAGGATGTGTTGGTTGCTCAATTTATGGATTTATTCATTGATTAATAAGGATTTGTGATAAATTCAGAGTAATGTTCGTAGTTTGCTTAACTTGATTTCCTTGTATGTTTGAATAAACACCTAGAGCCAAAACGAGTGGGTCGATTTCTATCAAACTTGTAGATTTCTTTCAGCCACTGAACAATTTTAAAGATATGATTTTCAAGATCTAATAGTAAAGGAGTGCTTTTTGAAAAAAGGCAAGTTATGCATTCGTCGAAAAAAAATTTAGAGATAACAATCAAAAATGATATTACGATAATAGCGAAGACGAAAAAAGTTGGTCAAAAAAATCTGTCTGCCCAAACGGGTGTGCCTAAAAGCTTCAAACTTGGTATGTAGAGGTTCTTAGGTATTTTTCAAAGGGGAAATTGAAGACTTTTTATTATCTCAAAACATAACGGTACCTGCCCCGTTACGTTAAAGCCTATTTTTCTCGAAAACAGCTCTAACGATTTTGGTTTAAAAAAATCAGTGAAGCTTTTAGGCCTACGACTAATCATATGGCTGGAAATTTTCTTTTAACGTCTAAAAACTGTACTTTCCATAGACCGTTTGTGTTTGCTTTCGATTATCTCGAAATCGGCTGAACCGATTTTTCCGACCGTTCCATAGATTTTTATAAATTTATTCTCATGAATTCAAATTTATCCAAGAAATAAAATGGCGTATTTTTTCTCAGCTCAAATTAGTTAAAGTGTTTATTTAAGAATTTCGAAAAAAATATGTGTATCAATATCTCAAGCCCCAAGACCACTGTCAAACATTAGACATTAGAGCAAGTTCTTTGATCCACGGCTAAAAGACGAGACCTTGAATATAAAATACTGCGTAGTGTATTAAATCTTATCTCACGCTGCGCCGCCAACTTTATCATTTATATTTATGCGTTTGTCGATTTATCGTGACGAATTTTCGTTTCATCAAGTTTCAAATCACAACAATTAAAAAAAATGTTTCACTTGAGAAACTTATTACAATCAAACAGGACACTGCCATAATAGAAAAGATAAAAAAAGTGAGTTTTTAAATTCTGTCTGTTTGCTCCGAGTATATCGTATTCCAATTCCAAGTGCGTGTCATACTATTTATCTCAAAAACAGCTAGTACGATCTGTTTGAAACTCTATGAGTGGTGTTTTCTATATGAATTCTATATTTTAAGATACATACTCGACTCGTATTCCATAGGGTTTTTTAAATCATACTTTCCTGTTAGCCACTCACTTGACGAATCTTAACAAAATTTGTATGGCTGACTTAACTTTGAAAAAGTTTTTTTTTTTTAAGACTTTGTCAATTGTTTTGAAAGAAATCTTTTTTAAAACATAAATCAGATCGTCCACCTAATTTATTTAAAAAAAAAACTATGTGAAAATTGATAAAAAAAAAATTCCAAAACTTGAGCCAAAGACTTTCCCTGATAAGAGCAAGTTCGTGCCACTCTGAGAGCATTTTATTCATTCAAATATATCATAGATATCTAAAGACGAACATTTACATGGTGGGAAATTTGTTTGTTTCCCTCAGAATTTTTCTTTACAGGTTTTGATAAAAAAAAATTTTTTTGAATTGTTTGATTCAATTAATTCCAAAATTTTACAAAATTTTATTTTATTATTTGCTTTCTGATTTTGAAGAAAAAATTACTGAACTTTAGTCAAAAACTATAAAAAAGAGCCTGCCAAATTTTTTTCTTCTGTCGGATGGAATATTTCATAAAAGTTGTCCAATAAATTACAATTACAATTTCAAGACAAAATTAATTCAAAAATTTGTTGTGAATTATTCTTTGGACTTTTAAGTTTTTCTTACACTTTGACTTTTAATTTATTTAAGATCGGCCGAATTGTGTTCTACACATTTTAATTGAAAAAAAAAAATAAAAACAAAAAATCACACAAATATTTTGTTAACACAAGTTATGTAATCTTTTCCTCGCAAAACGGAATCTTTTTTGTCATACGCCATGTATATCTGACATCGAGGATCCAAATTCAAAAAATGACTTTGACTGAGTTTGAAAATTAATTTTTTTAAAAAGGTTGTCTAGAATAACTTTATATAAAATATAAGAAGAGATTTTCGGCTTTACAAAAAGGTGTGGAATGGCATTGTAGAAGTTGATATTGTTCTATTCAAATTTAAAACATTTTTCCAGAAAATTGCCCTCCCGGGTAAACGAAGGGGACTTCTCCCTCCCCCTCCCATAAGATATTTTTTTTTGTCTTAACACAACCTACTCGAACATTATCTCAAGGATGTTTTTTTACGAATACCTTACCATCCCTTGACATAAGAACAAACTATTGAAGCTTTTCAATGGCAAAAGACTTAAGGAAGCAGCTCAATCAAATATTAGCGAAGCTCTTCCTTCTTTAATGGTGATAAACCCATTTTTGTTTTATGATTCGTGTTATGATTCGGAAATGATCGATGAAGCAGTCGATATTTATGTCACATGTTTCGCAACATACCCTTTAGTTGGACTTCCCAATAAACATTACTCAAAATCTTACTTAGGGCCAGTTGTACAATCGTGGTTCATCCTCGGATTAAAATTTAAAAACGATTTACATCGGTTCGTGTTTGCGTAATTGATGTTGAGACAGCGGTTCAAGAGTTAACCCACCGATTTCGGTGGATTAAATAAAGTTGACCCACTGATCAAGAATTTAAAAACGAGGTTCAATACCGAACCGCTATTGTACAACTGGTACTAAATGTTTCATAAAAGAAATGCAAATTCCGTAATCGTTGTTTTAACAAAGTTATGTATTCGAAGCTAATATCTTGTGTTTTTATCTTTTGTTTTGTATTGTACATTTGTATTGTACACATAAAAGTATTAACAATAATTATGAGTGCAATTGGTTCAACAGTTCGTCTATCAAAATAGATTGCAGTAAATAATCTTAACCACATTTGCACTAACGAAGTTCCACTCAAGGAACAATAGAACCACAATTTCTTCCCCCGCTAATTCTGCGACTCATATTCCCACACACAGCATGTTGTTTTTTGTTCTATTACCGCAAAACCACTTGTTTAATCAAAAGCTCATTGTGCACTTTAAAAATGCATACAAATAGCCAGCGAACCGCATACATAAACAATACCGAACCGGCATGGTCAATTAAAATGCAGTCATCTAATCCCCAAGCCCAGATTGATCTGGCGCCAGACTATATAGCGACCGCAAAACGGAATACCCACTGTAATCCATAGATCACTTTTTATAAGTCTCTGCTACAGTTCCTCGGATATATATATGATCATGTCAGATTGTCTCTTTAACGGTGACTCATCATGCTTTATAACAAAAGAAAAAACTGCAACAAAGCAAAGCTCCACCATGCCATCCATACACGGTTGAGATCATGATCATGAAAGACTCTTAAAGCCCCTCTTAAAAAAAAATATGATGAGGTAATAAAAATGCAAATGTAAAGATCAGCAGATACTATACACACGCACATAACAATGTATTTGAAAGATTAACTATGCTGATATTATGTCAAAGCTTTCCGAAAGGAATTCGTCATCTAATTAATTAATGTTCGAAAAGAATGTCATTGCTATCATAAAATGGGAAAATTCATTTTTGTATCTAATGGAAAGAGTTGCCCTTATCTTTTTAATGAACACGATTTGGAACTTAAAAGCAAGAAAAAGCTATGCAAAGATACATCACTATCTTTGTCGTCGCTGCTCTCGCTACCATAAAAATCTAACACGCACAGTGTCATATAAAAGAAAATCAGGATGATCTACGCAATAAAATGAGTGTAGCCACAAAGTGGATACGATATGGTGTTCCACATCCATATATTTGAATGAGATAACCGCTCCACCCTCGTATCTACTTTTTGTGAACTATGATACGATGCACTTCAAAAATGTATCTTTTGTGCTTCGTCGTCGTGTGCTCTTTTCATCGGCGCGGCGGCGACCCAAATTTTATCTAACACTCAATTAGGATTTTTCTCTCACTTCATGGAGATGAATTTTTTTTTGTATCTAACTTCGTCATCGTATCTTTTGAATTTAATATGGGGGAAGTGTTGGGATGGGATCTCTTTTAATGGTATTCAAAAAAAAAAAAAAAGTGTGAAGGTGAAGTGAAGTTCTTGTCTTTAATTTTATTTTTAAATTTTAAAGTGCGACGACAACGAAGATAGCTACATATATCTAGAATTTTAGAGAGACCCTTGAGATGGTGGGTGTGAGAAGTCCTCACTCATTAAAATAACCTGAATTTGAAATTCTTTTTTTTACCATATAAAAGCATAGAAAACGCTGTTCTTTTTTCACCTTTAAGATACTTTGTCGAAGACGCACCAAAATGTATATAAATTGTAAATGAAGAGAGGCGCTTATGTCAGATACAATTAAGTAATGAAGTTTTTACTTATTTTGTCAGCGTAGGCAGGGGGTCCATCTCCTTCTCCATCTATACCCATCTACATCTAAGAGATACAAAAGCAATACTGTTTTAGATACGTTTTTTTTTGTTGTACAGTCTTCATCTTCTATTTTGACATTGAATTAGAGGAGGAAAAAGTGAGATGGTGCTGAATGTTCTTCGGATTGATTTTCCTTTCAATATTTTGTTCTAGTTTTATTCTTTAATACAAACGAAAGAATACCTTGAAGCTTGAAGCAGGTTAAATATGTGAGTTTAAACACAAAGAACGAAAAGATAAATATTTTAAACAAACAGGCTTTGTAAAATAGACGTTTGTTTAATTAACAAAAAGCTAAGAATACAGCTTTGACACAAAAGATAACCGTATTTCTTTCAAGAGTATAAACATCGTTTTTGTTGAAATCTTTTGAAGTTTCATTTCGAAAATGAAAGAAATATTTTTTTCAGGCATTCTTTTCAAATGACTGTAGGTGTTGGTTTTGTTAAATTTTATGTTTAAACTTGATTAAAGTGAAAATAAATAAATAAATAAATAAAATTGTGAAATGTTTTGGTGATACCTCCTGGAGCTGGAGGTTAACAAAATACCTATCAATGGACTGAATAGTGTTTCTGATTGGGAATTTTTTTTCCTTTCCGTTTTTTTTAAAATTTAATGATTTCATTTTACATTGAATCTGGGAAAAATTCGATTATTTTCTGTGACAATACCTACCTCAGAAAAAAAAGGAAAGTGCACGATTGGGTCGCACGAACTTGCTATAATAAATGAAAGGGGTCTTCCGGCTTGAGATTTTGAAACAAAAATTAAAAAGAAAAAATCATTAAAAAACACTAGTTTTTTTTTGAAAAAAAAAATTATTCTTTTATTGTTTTGAATTTGAAGAATTTTTGTTTTTCAAAATCTTTCAACCAATTTTTGAAAACATAGCTATTTCAATTTTGTTTTGATAATGCGAATTTATAGGAATTTCTAAATTTATCTGGAAAATACAATTAAAAAAAAAAAAATGATAGAACCGTATGATACCAAAAAATTTGTTTAACTCAAAAAAACTTTTTGAAGAGCTTTCACATTTTTTTTAAATCCGTCAAGTGATTTACGAGAAAATGTGATTTAAAAAAAAAACAACACGGTCATATGGGAGGTAGGCACCGTTATGCAGGGTGTACCCTAATATTACATATTTTATTTATGAAATAAATCGTTCTACAGTGAAAGCCAATTTCGATAACATTTTTTGGAGATTTAAGAAAAGGTTTACTTTGGTGTACCCTGACTCACGCTAATTATGATTGCGCTTTTAGTACTAAAGATAGAAACAACATTTAGGTCTTGATTTTTGGGAGAAATAATAGGCTTTGTAAATGCGATTAAATAAATTTGATTATCTTGTCTCAGTTTGAAGATATCCAGTTTCGACAATTTTCCATTTTTCCTGCCCATGCTAATTTTTTGACGTTAGGGTCGAATTTCTCTAGAATGCGAAATAAAAATACCTTTTAGATATTGTTTTTTTAATTTTATTTTTTTTTTTTAATGAACGTTATAATAGTTGAAATAAAAGTCAATGACAAGAATGCAGAAAAACGCACAGATTTTATGATACTTGGAAGAACCTGCTATAGGGAAAAAAATGGAAAAAAAAATGCAAAAGTTATGGATAAAAACGATTTAATTTTGTTTAAAGGTAATTTTTATTTTATGTGAAGTACCAATATTTGAAAAACTTTTCACTTCTAGCCAAAAACCGTTTTTTTGTGGAAATTGCAAAAAAAATTGACACACTTAACACTTCTATCCAGATCCAGGGAGCAACTAGGAAGTGTAACCCCCATCTAATAAAGCAATCATAATACCGCTTTTAAATATTTAACAGTTTATACGAAATAATTTAATAAAGACTTTGAGTCAAATTTGACGCAACGGTCCCTAGGATGTTGGATCCAGCTACGCTCAACAAATAAGCTAAGGTTGCTATTCCCACTTGTACGCTATACCTGAATAGAAACTTGCCCAACTGAATTGCGCCTAAGGAAATTAATGGAAGACTCCTATGGCTATTCCAGGTAGTCAATTAGTTCCTATTTATTTAAAAAAAAAATTATTCGGACTTGCTGGGCCAACTTTTTTAAGACAAAATTTTGCAAATCAGGCAATAGAAGGCTTTTCATCAAGTCACCTCCAGCAGTTTCCTTAAACTTGGATGACTTCTATTCTTACTTCTTCCTTCACAAGTTGACAACAATTAGGTACCTGTCGAAAAGCTCACTCTCGCTGACAGGAGTTGGCTGGCTTCATCCGACACATGCAGAAGTTTTTTATGGAATGCTTGTCTTTGGACCTTATAAAGAATTATTTATATTTTTCTAGAGTTCCACACTGGAGATTGGAGTGACCTACCTACTCCATGGTCTATTCTCTATTTCAGCCACATTGCGGCTGCCAAACAACACGGTGCCATTTCCTATTAATAGATGTCATCAGCGTAATCCGAATCGCTTATTCTGTGAATTGAGTTCCAATGGAAACCAAGTTCTTCATTTTCACCCATCATTGCATCATCAGTCGCAAATGAGAACAAAATTGGTGACAATACATCTCCCTGTCACACTTAAAATGCATCGGAAAGCTGCCAACTGTCCCTGAAGCCTGAAGATAAACCTTAATAATCGTAAATAGGCCAGTGCACCCTGCAACCCACGTGTGTATATGGAGGAGGATGAACAGTTTATTTTTCAACTCATTCGAACATGTTCATAGTTCACTTAATTATGGAGCAGAAAGCTCAGTATGTTTTCTGAAAATGTTCAAAAAAAAAAACTAGGTATACACCCTCATATTCACTAACATGAAGTCAAAGCCTTTTTTTGCTGATAACCAAATATCGGCTATAAAAAGAGACTCAAGACTTCCAGAAAATGTCAAACATGTTGAGCAAAGCTTCATCCATTTTAAAGTCTGCCCGAAAAAGGCCTGTCCTTTTTCGCTAAAAGCAAATGTTTTCAAGAGGTGGTCTGATCTGATCGTACTCTGCTCATATGAAATGAAAAGATTAATCTCCAAACCCCCACCGGGTTTTTTGGAACCGGATTCTTTTTTAAGACAGAACTTAAATACAGAAGGTTTTGCAAATCATGTTTCCAACAACAATTAAATAGTTACTAAGTTAACTAATTAATTTTAGTTGAGAACAGAATTTGCCAAGCCTAATGTAATTTCATCTAAAAATTGTTCACACCATAGCGTTCCATAATTCATACCGAGTTGCTTCTTTCCCGAAAGCCTTCCTGACGTTCAATACCCTATGCCTCTGCGGGGGCTCTCCCATAATCAATTCGCATCGTCCCCGATCCAAAGGTGAATCTGATTAGATTTTGTAACTTTAACAATGTCTTCCCCAACCGCATCCCATATATGTTGAGGTATGCTCTTCCATTGCAATATTCTGCACTAACTCTCGATTTCCATTATCTTGGAATCGATTACGACAAAGCACTCAGGGTTTCAATTTTTGCACCATCTGCTTGGAATAGCACTCTCGTATATCTAAGAGGTGAAGAAGGTCTTCTAAATTAATTGACTCAAATAAAAATCACACAGCAGCGTCCGTCCGTTCGTTCGTAACATTCATCGTGAGAACAAGCAATCTACCACGAAGAAGGTGCAATAAAATTTCCAAACTGAATCCCAAAAAAGGCAAACCATAAGGAAAGAATCCTACGAAAAAAATGACTCTCCTCATCCTCTTGGATCTCTCCCACACAAGATTTTCTTCCAAGAAAATCGTCGTTCTTCTTCCTCGAGATAAATTCACTTTATGTATGGATCCTAGGATTACAAGGCGCGAACCACCTCCACCTTTCAAAAATATAATCTGCGACTACCCATAATGAATTGGTTATTGGCGCATATATCGCGCGCCACAATCGTGAACTTTCAAATCATACACACCAAAAAAAAAAAACCACGTAAAAAGATGGCCAAGAAGAAGATATAGCCCGATCGATGGTGGTTATGATGTTGGTGTGTAGCTTCATGGTGCGCTTATTTAGCTCACCCACTGGCGCTTACACTACACCCAGGCATTCGAACAGGCGCGAACAATCAATTATTTCGAGCTAGTTTCCAGCTGGGATGAGATTTCTTTTTTTTTTTTTTTTTTTTTTTTTAAATAGTTGAACTCACTTCTGAGAATGAAAAATCGCCAATTCATCGAAAGGCTCTATACGACCGAAGCGACAAGACGTCGGAGGAGTTTTGATAAAAAGGTCTACGTAGGCATCTCGCCTCTTATAATAGTGATGGGAATTGTGCCTATATATTTAAACTACACACAGCTTAGTCCAGGGGGAGCATTCCGAAGCATCGATCCATCGCCATCCATCCATCCATTCTTCGGGACCCACTCATAAACATAAGCTTCACAAAATGTCGTCGTGTCGTTTGTGACTCTGGTTCTGACTCTGGCCCCCATACGAGTACCAAGGGATCCTCTCGACTCTCGAGAATGAAAAGAGTCCTTTGCTGGTTGTGTATATATTTTTTAATTATTTTCGCATTAAAAATTCCGTTCACGCAAAACGGTATGCCTGGCTGGCTGGGCCTGGGACATAGGCTAGGTTAACTGCGTCAAGTGGCTATGACTATATAGATGCTTCCAGACAAGACTGCCTGTGCCTATGCCTGCCTCTCTGACTTTCGTTTACTTTGTTCGGTCCTCTATAGGACAAGCAGCACAAGCACATGCCACATGCTATAAGCGTCTCTTGGAAACGCTCGTAAATATGATGAAATGACGTTGAACGTAAACAGGAAAATAAACCAAACAAAAGCCTCCTCTGTGGTGGTGGCAGGGAAAAGCATTGAAAAGCTGCTACACAACGCGTGTCACATCCATTGGATTTTTTATGAATCAGCTTGAAGTCGTAAAATTCATTGGAATTTGCCAAAAAAAAAAAGTGTGTTTACACATGATAGCGTTGAAGAAAGAGAAAGGTCATTGTGGACCACATATTGGATTTTTATGTAACCTCACTGTATCTCGATGACATTATTATGTTTTCTGCTTCATCTGCTCCAAAACGAAAAAAAATAGCACAAGGCACCCAACGTGACTAAAGAGACTGGATTTTGATGAGAGAGAGGAAAATAAGAGAGGAAGCGGTAGAGGGACAAAAATATTAATTAAAAATTCTCTGTCGTTTCAGTGTAATTACAAGGTAATCAAGACATGCTAATTAAGCTCTTCAACAACTTGGAGGCGTAGCAATACCAAGGAGACTATGTCACTACACCACACTATCGACCAACCGACCGACAACAACGGCGACGCCGACGACGACGACGAGAAGTCAAAAGGATTCAGTTTGTATCCCATAGATACACATAGTCAGTAGTCGGTAGAAATACTTTAGCAACAACCAAACCAATACACTTCCCTTTTTCACAGCTTAGAGTTGTTCGAGTGACATGGCTGGAGGACGTGTCTGTAGTGCTTAATCAGTCGGTGATAGGTTCCAAATCAACCAGGTCTTCCTCCTCGTACGTATCACCTCCCCAGCCAGCCTCCGTCTATTTGCCATCATCCAGAAGGCGCACATTCAAATAGAGATGTATCCACCAACAAACGAAGCGTTTGGTACGTGTGGCATGAAGCACAATTGTAGAGAGTTGATGGAAATCTTTCTAGGTGGGCTACCTATCCTATATACCTTATAGCTTATACCAACTGCGCTGATACACGATTTGAAGGAAATGAGCCGAGATTGTGCTGTCGCTGTGTGCAAAACGCACCTCTATCTCCTTCCTATTTATAGTGGTTTATACCTTGCTGGCTTTGGCTTGCTATAGTTGCTGCTTGCTGGTTGCTGGTTGGTTTGGTAGCAACTAGGATCTTTGACCTTCGTGCACATTTAACTATCAGAAAGCGACACGATAATAATTTTCTGACGTACGTTCGTTGCTAGAGGTGCTCCATACTATATTATGTGATGGTTGGCAAGAGGGAAGAGAATCAATGCCAATTATAAAGCATGAACACTATGGGAAAGGTAGCAGCGAATATGTACCTATAATATAGACGTTTGCGGTACGTAGATTGTGGACTGGCGATATACTCTGTTTAATGAGTTAATTGCCACAGCATATTTAGTGAACCATGTTAATTGAGAGGTCAGAGTGTTGACCAGGTGGGGTGTTCTTTTTTTTTGTGAATGTGTAGAAATTGGTGCAGCAAATTTAGATACCTTATAATATTTCCACGGCTTGTATAGGAGGAGTATACAATTCAATATTGACTTGTGATGTTTATTATTTAATTTTAAAGATTCAATCTCCTTCTTAAGTTCTTAACTGGCAAACTTTAATTTTTTTTTTTTAATTTTTCATAAGCAAATTTTTTTGAATTTTGTGTTTATAAAATTTGTGTAAAAAAAAAAAAAAAAATGTGAAATGAATCAGACATTAATCGAATTTCATGGCTCAAGTTACATATATAAAGTTTTTTGCACGTGGATGTGATTTGTGTATCTGTTGTGTTGATGTGTTGCATGTAACGGGTGTTTTTTGTATAGAGGTACAAAAGTTGGCAACACTATTTTAACTGGCAGCCATTTTGTCAGCTGTCAAGTGATTGGACACGTCAATGAACAAAACGATGAACAATAAACAAAACGATGATAATCCTCAAGTGTATGTTGAGACACCGTTACATCCACAAAAACATTACCTACTGTAAACATGTCAAATTTGGTATTGTCAATGTCAATGTTTTAAGTTTGTTTTGTCATACGAAAACTATTTGTGTTGTTTACAGTTATTTGAAACAATTACGTGTATCAAACCAATAACAGTGTGCCGATCAACTCGCTTCGAATTTTGATAATCAAGCACCATCTCCAGCCACCGTGTTTCACTAGTTTTCCGAAAATCAATCGTGGTGACAAGTTCGCCCGAAAAGGTTGTTATTCCATAAAAAAGTAGATCATGTGCGTTAACTGGTGTTGGTAGAACATCATTTGACAAACCGTTAGATTGGAACATGGTTAGGAACTAGTTTCACCAAATCGTGCCGATTTTTGTCAAGAAATGTTAAAACAATTTAATAGCGGTGTTTCAAAAGACGTCTTTATAATCGGGCGGGTGACAAATCATGGATCCATGCATTTGCTCCCGAAACTAAAAAAAACAATTGACTGTGTGTTATTCAAGTAGAGCCAAATCTAACAAAAAATTGTCGCCTGTTGCTGTTTTCCGAAACAATTGTACAGGTAATCACTATGAAAATAGAGGAGCAGCACCATCAAATTGGCCAGCAAAATAAGGAAAACCATCGCAGGAGACGGATCTTTCTCCACCACGATACTTAATGCAAGATCTCACACATAGACTAAAAGTAGTCAATTTTTGAGCATTCAATATGTCGAATTGATGGGTCATGTGTCATATACAGTCCTTAGTGGACTCATGATGATTTCTTCCATGCTAGCTGATCAAACATAAAATGCTAGTTAACGACGCCTGATGAAGCGAAGTTGATGGGAGACGTACGAATGGTGGACAACAAAAAATCTCTACTGGATAAATACAAATACCATCGAGTGTCAAAATGTTGACTGAAAATTGATCGACAAAAACAAAAGAAGACAGTTTAAAATCCAGACTATAAAAATGTCGATCGAAAGTGTCGGTAATGATGTCAACTTTTATCCTGATAAAAATGTAGTTCTTTTGATTGCATCGACAGTTTCAATTTTTACTTGCGATTATAGGTACTATAAGGCAAGTTATGCATTCGTAAAAAAAATCTAACAATCAAACATGACATTACGATTATAGAGAATTCGAAAAAAGTGTGTCCGACAATTCTGTCTGTCCGTCCGTCTGTATCGGCACACACAGCCTAAACGGCTGAACCGATTTGCTTCAAACTTGGTAGATAGTATTATTATGGCGCCCTACAAAGGGGTTTTTGGAATTAGCATTCCAGCCCTAAAATTAACGGTACCTGCCATACGAATTTTAGCGAAAATAATTTTTTTTCAAAAACGGCTCCTACGATTTTGATAAAACTTTCTGAATAGTGTTTTATGTGCAAGCTTTATGTTTTGGTTGGAATAGATTTTTCAGGAAAAGTCTTATAACGGTACCTCCCATAGGACCGGTTTTTTGAAATCCAATTTTCTCGTAAGCCACTTGACGGATTTCGATAAAATTTTAAATGAAGACGCTCTTTTATAAAATAAATTATATAAATTCTTAAATTTTTCAAAAAAAGTTTTTTTGAGTTTTTTAAAAAAGTTTCAAAATTTTTTTTTAATTTTTGTTTTTTCCAAAACCATTTTAATCTTGTTTTTTATAATTTTATTTTTCTGATAAAAACTTTAAAGTGCTAGAAGTTGGCGTACTCAAAAAAAATTTGGAATATATTTTCGAATAGTTTTTCAAAAAAACTGTTTTTTGAAAAAAAAAAAAAAACTGGTCGAACGATTTTGAAAAAAAAATTCGTAAAAATTCAGAAAAGTAAGAGAAACCTGATGGTTTACTTCATTTACTCCAAGAAACGTTTTAGGTATATTGATTTATAAGTGATTTATAAAATTTCATATGATTTTTTCACTGTTTTTTTCCCAAAATCTCAAGAAACCACACATTAGAGCAAGTTCGTACGACCCAGTCGTGCACTTTATTTAATTAATTTTTAATCATAGCAGTAGGGCACTGATCGACAGTGGAAAAGTGAGAAAAAGCTTTGCTTGTCAACTTTTTTCGAACAAAAAGTTGATATTTTCAAAATCGATTTTATAGGAGTCGACATTTTGATCTGGCGGTATTTTTACCAATCGACTTTTCGAAAGTCGACACTATGACGATCGATTTTTTCAAATCAATATTTTAAAAATCAAACCCAACCCGAAGTTGATACATTAAAAATGCACGTTTTGGACTAGTTGGAGTGGAAAAAGTGCTACAGTGTATTTTATCTTCAAGGAGAATATTTTGGAAAGCAATGATGTCATGAATATATTTATTTTAACTTTTCTATCTCAAGAAAATAAAGTGCGCGACTGGGTCACACAAACTTGCTGGGTGCAGGGAACTAACTTCACGGGCACTACCTTCACATGGGAATTAACTTCACCACTGGTGGGAACTAATCTCACTTTTTATTGATGAAGTTAATTCCCACCGAAAGTGGGAATTAATTTCACCAAAAAATCGTGTAAAATAAATTCCCATCCAAAATTTGAAAATCTCAAGAGAAAAACTTTCGAACAATTAAAGAGATCATATGGATTTAAGCAATTTATTATAATTTATAAGCAAAAGTTTTTTCAAAAAGGGATATAGATACCTATTAAAGAAATACTTATGCATTATTCATATTTTCAAAGAAATTATTGTATTATAGAATGCACTGAAACTGCATTAGCAGCGAAAATAATTAAAACTAAATGTTTGCAAAGATTAACTTTAGTTTAAGTTAAAAATTCGCTCGAATGTTTAATTAAAACTAAAGTTGAACTTTGCAAACATTTTGTTTTAGTTATTTTCGCAACTAATGTTTGACTTTTGTTATACTTTAAGATTCGCGCGAATTTTAAAGTATAACCCAAGTTGATCTTTGCAAACATTTTGTTTTTTTTTCAACTTGTTTTATTTAAAAATTGTATTTCGTTTTAGTAAAAAATTTGCGCGAATTTTATACTTAAACGAAATACCATTTTTTTGGATATGAAGTTTGCATTAAAACAATTACTTATAAATAAAACAAGTTGCAAAAAAAAAAAAAAACCAAAAGTTTGCAAAAATTAACTTTAGTTTTAGTTAAAAATTCGCGCGAATTTTCAACTAAAACTAAAGTTAATTTTTGCAAACATTTGGTTTTAATTATTTTCGCTGCAAATGCTTCTGCCCTCTTTTTTTTTTAGTTTATCATGCTAAACTAAATAACACAATAACGATAATTATATCATTTACTGTAATAAGAAGTGAAGTTATCTCCCATCCACCGTGGGAAATAACTTCATACAAAAGTGAAATCAATTCCCACAAAATAGTGAAATTAATTCCCACTTTCGGTGGGAATTAACTTCATCAGAAAAAAGTGAAATTAGTTCCCACCAGTGGTGAAGTTAATTCCCATGTGAAGGTAGTGCCCGTGAAGTTAGTTCCCTGCACCAACTTGCTGTAATGTGTGACAGTGGTTCTTGGGGCTGAAGATTTTGAAAAAAAGCAGGGAAAAATTCATATAAAATTTTATTTATCACTTAAAAAGTTTTTTCGAAAAAATGAAGTACCTAAGCCACGTGATTTTTTTCTTGCTTGGAATTTTAAGGAAAACAATTTTTAGTTTTTTTGAAAAACTTTTCGAAAACTTATTCCGAATATTTTTTTAGCATCCGAAAACAAAAAATTTAAAATTTTTGAAAAAACAGTTCTGGAAAAAACTAAAAATTAAACTTGTATCATTTTTTTTTATACGACACACGCGCTCAAGGGGTTTGTTATAGCCCTTTCAATGATTAGTCACAGCGCGAGCAATAGGAAACTAGGGAGGAAGGGAAAGGAAGTGTCGATGAACATTGTTTGAAGATCAAAATGGCAGGGGAAAATTGTGCCAGGCCATTCATTCCACATTCGTGTTGTACGGCTAAAGAAAGAATCCCTATATTTCACGTTGCGTCCGAAATTATGCTTAAGGGTAAAGAACGGGTGATGGAAATGTTTCGAGTCTTATTTGTCTATCGTGAGATGTGACTTCTATGTATTGTATATCTATTGAAATAATCCATGACCTCTGTGCATTTGATTCGATTGCACACATCAGTTACTAAACAGATACAGGAAATCATATCTATCTACAAAAACTACACTATTTTTATAAAATATTTGAGTTGGAAACATTTTTTCGAATACATTTTAATCTTAACAAATTGTAAAGGCAACAAAATTATTTTAAGTGGGTTGGTGTTATTTGAAGTAGATACAATGAGAAATAACGGGTGTTTTTTTAAGAGCTTGAGAACTTTAAATAATAATACATGACCGAAATATTATTGGAATGAGTTTGTCCACCGTGGCTACGAGTTACAAAGTCCATTCGATCATTCCAATTTGTTGACTACTTTTTCCAATAAATCTGGCCAAATGGCATTAATGGTGGCTTGAACATTGGCGTTCAATGCTTCAAGAGATGCTGGTTTGTCGGCATAAAACAAGGCTTTAACACAGCCCCACAAAAAGTAATCGAGAGGCGTTAAGTCACACGAACGAAGGGCCAGTTAACAGGACCATTTCTGGAATTAAATTTGCCACCAAATTGATTTTGCAAAAAATTGATGGTTAAGCGCGCTCGCTGCATGGCAAATTGCTTCGTCTTGTTGGAACAAAATGTCGTGGATGTTTAGCTGATTAAACAAAAATCAGTCAGCATGGCTCGATAGCGCTCGCCATTCACCGTAACGGCAGCTCCCTCCTTATTTCGAAAGAAACAAGGATCGATGAAAAAATGGACGAATATTGCGAACAGATTTATTTTTTTCAACTGAACTGCAATGTCAACATAGTTTGATATTCTCAACTGTCAAACCATAGATAACAACCATCGAAAATTCTCATGTAGTTTAAAAGCACCCTTTATAAGTTTTGTATTATTTCATAGTCTTAACTACCCTTCTTTTTGTGAAGTTTTTCTTTTCAAAAACTCACACACACGTAGGTACTTAGTTCAGCTAGTGAATTGAAAGGATTGTAATAATTATTGCTCTCGACAACACCATATGTCCTTAACGGTTTATTTTAAAAACAAAACAAATAAAGCATTGCATTTATATATTTACACTCGTAAAAAACGATTTGTTTGAACAGGTCGGCAATAAAAAAAAACCATATATCCCTATATCCTTAAAGTTGTCCCAATAAAATTTTGAACGCGTTAAAAATCAACAAAAGTTTTATATATGTATATCAAACCGCCTTACAATTTCTCCTTCTCATAAATTCAATAAAAAGTATTAAATAAATGTCATAAAAAAAGTTTGCAAAATAATTTCACTGCGTTCGCATAAAAATTGAAACATACATAACAAGGGGAGGGAAAAAGGTAAGCAAAGGAGTTGGGAATATTACCGTTTATTTACCCTCCTCTGTTATTTCATTTTTCATCCCTTCCTAATTCGAGTGGAATTGCGAAGAAAATTATTATATTTCGTATTAAGTTCGGTCTGAACGAACCCGAACCAACGCCTTCCCTCTATAGGTCCCATAAATATTTCCACAAAAAAATAATATATATATATTTGTGTAGGTAGGCATTTTACTTTATCCTCTTAGACTCTTAGAGAAAAGGGAAAAAAAACCAAGGCAAGGAAAAAATTTCAAGCTCCTTTCGGGTATCATTTTACCGCCTCCTCCGCACCGAATTTTTTTTTTTTTATCGACTTTCTTCGACATTTGATTGCCATCCCATTCGATAACCATAAGCTTCTTATTTAACTTCAATGCCTATAAGATGGACACACGGCCGGTGGCGGGCGTCAAACACAGGAAGTTCATTCAGGTTTTTTCTTGTTTCTTTAGAGTGGTCGCATCTTTGACGAAAAGTATCTAGATACATTTAGAAAAATCAATTAGTGTCAATACAATATTTACGACTAAGTCGGCTCAAGACGAATTAAGACAAATAAATCCAAGGATAAGAACTCATCGATGATGGTTTTATAGGTTCTTCCATCTTACACTTTGCGCTGTCCTGTCCCTAAGGGCGGGCGATGAGAAAACCACTTAACTATGGACCCTGCACCAGACCATTGCTGAAAGACTTAAAATAAAAAATTAAGCCCCAGAGATTATCAAATTCGGATTGTTTATGCGACATCGAACACACTGGTGATGGCGGTTCGGGGGTATCAAGTGAATAATAACGTCAATAAAATTAAGCATTTTATTTGAGATTAAAAAGGTCACAATTTAAGCTAGCGCGAGAGGGACATTGATCCCCACTCGGTGCTGTGGTGACACCAATCAAGTGAGGGGGCCCAAAACTGATTGCGCATATCGCGCACTTTCATTTAAGTCTAAGGTTTCTTTAATTTTTTGATAACATGCATCAATTCAATAATAAAAAAAAAAACGACACAATGAAAAGTTTTGATTGACTTTAATAGCCCCCCCCCCCTTTTTTTCGTATGAAAATGAATATGCGAGAAGGCGAGGGGGACATTCTGATATACTTTGAATAAGCACCTTGTATGAATGCACAGCACTTACACATACAGATACAGCCATTCCGAGAGGGAGAAGTCTCAAAGGATTGTCTTTTGGGTTTCATTTCCATTTGCCTTGTCTTCTTCTTGGCTAATGGACGACGGAGTGGAGCAGCGCCATTTAAAATCGACGGCCATTAAGTTTTAGGTTTTGAATTTTATGAGTGCTCTCTGTTTTCAGGGAGTTGTTGGTGTTGTTGGGTCGGTCGGTGTGGATTTGATTCAAATGGAAGGAAGTGAGAGTGGCACTTTATGGGAATGGGGTTCACCATACCATACTAAATGGATGGCACTTTACACTACAACTTGATATTGGGAATCCAGTTGCGAGTTGGGAACATTAAATATGAAAGAGTTTTGGACATGTGTTTTACTGTGGGATCCCGATGCTGACAATGTGAAGAGTTGAACTTATACTATCTGTTGATGGGATCATCAATTTAAGTTCTTTTTTTTTTTTTTTAATGTTGTGCCTTTTTTATTTGCCACTAATAAAGTGTCGGACAGTTTGTTTGTTTAATTTTATTCAAAATTAAATGGTATTTGATAGAAGCATATTTTTATCAGCACTTATGAGTGTGAAAAGTCATTTGGCTTTGATGTTTAAATGGGGTTCTTAAAAGGATTTAAAGAATTATGAGGGTTGACATTGACATCAAGGCATAATGTGTTAAAATGATGTTTAATAATAAAAAAAAAAGAATATTGTTGAATGAATTATATTTTTTGGTGGATATGCGGATATGGCATTCATATAAGGAGTGCAGTGTGCAGGGTAATTATATGTATTGGTTTACAGTACAAGGATGTGTTGCAATTAAAAGTTTCCTAGAAACTTAAAAGTTGATTTGAATATTCCTCACATAGATCATCCTAAAAGAACTGATTTTTATTGACATAATTTTATAATAATTTATTTCAATTTTAATCAATACAAACGTGATTCTATCAAATTAATTTAAATTTGTTTACAAAACCAGTTTGCCGATTTAACAAACTTCTGTATTTTGATGCCTATAACATTTCCAAGAAATAAAATTCACAATTTTGTGGTATAACTAAAATTTTATTTTTTCAAGCCCAATGCTTACCTCCCGTGAAATTAAAGAGAAATTGTGAAATGAAATGTTTACTTTTAATTTAGCAATTTGAGACTACACTTAAAAACCTCAAGGGACGTGTAAAATAGTGGTTTTCGTTCAAAAGGTTTTTTTTTAAATCATATTCTGGGTAAAATCCACGCCGGAAGATTGTTATGGAATTTTTGTTTTCACTCGTCCTGAAAAACCCACCCATAAAATTGTTGTTAGAATAACAAAAATATGGTAAGTTAACTGAAAAAACAAATGATACAAATTGTTTTCAGGTAAATTTTTTTTTTGTCGATAGATATGTTTTTCTGTATCTGTTGTTAAATCTATGCGATTCGAACTAACTGACTACATTCCTTGCATTAGTATAATAGATAGCGTAATTTCCTGATGTCAAATGGAAGAAATCTAACAATAAAGTGTGCCGTTCCGTATTGGTTCCGAAAAGGCTTCCCATGCATATAGGCTTGAGAGACTTTATCTCATGCTGATCAGATTCGTCATAGGTAGAAACTTAGAAAGTATATTTTTTTAAATCGGCAGCATTACTTCTACCAAAACATTCGGTGCGAGAAATGATCTACCGCAATGAGCGGAAAGTTCTCAGATTCTGTTCAGAATTTGTATTTAGCAATCTGATTGGTAGGTAGTCTTATTCTACAATAGCGTCTGTGGATGCCGACCAACTGATAACGAATATGACAGGTCCCTTACTTTTGGTTGAATGGATACGTCAATAAACAAAACTGCCGAATTTGGGGTGATAGTGACAATCCTCAAGATTAAGTATGTTGAGATATCGTTACATCCACAAAAACTGACTATTTGGTGTAAGCTTCTTGTCCGTACTTCTTTAAAAACGATGCTGGACAGAAAGGTATACACAAGGGTGACCGCTACAGACCAATGATAACAGATTTTTTCGTTCATCAATTGAACAACCAATATGTGCACGAGCTGTGGTTTCAAAAAGACGGCGCAGAATGTCACACAGCTCTTGCCACAATTGATTTGTTGAAGGAAACTTTCGGTGAGCTCATAATTTCGAGTTTTGGTCCCGTGAATTGGCCTCCAAGATCATGCGATTCAACGCTGCTTGACTATTTTCTGTGGGGATAAGTGAAGTCGCTAGTCTACGCCAATAAGTCCGAAACGATTGACCACTTGGAGGACAACATTGCCGATATACGGCCACAAATGTTGGAAAAAGTTATCGAAAATTGGACCTGCAGATTAGACTACGTCCGAGCCAGGCGTGGCGGTCATATGCCAGAAATCATATTTGATGTCAATTTAAAAAAAAAATCGTCTTTGTTTTATTCCATTTCAAAGTTCGATCCCTTTACAAAAACACCCTTTATAAGTTAATTGGGATATGGCTGGATCAGTATCTGTGTTCGAGATATTATGACCCATCATAAACAAGATTGATAACTTTTTGTTGAGTATGGGAATGATGACCTCTTCTAATGAACTTATTATTGGTCTTACTACACCAATGATGAATATTTCGAAGGAGCCTTTAATTTTGTTTGATAGTCAGAATCTGATGCTGTTTAGATTGGCGGTTTCATTAACCTACCACGTCAGCCGTAAGACTGAGTATCGACGACTCCTGTAATACGAATATAAATAATATAAAACGTTTGCTCTAGAAACATGAAGCTTTTTAAGCAACTATAATGCAGAAGGAATTGTTACGACTAAACGTCCCCCACATCACCAAAACCCGGGCAATAATTTGCAAAAAATCCTTAACTTCTCAATCCGATCTAAATAGCGACCAAGAATAATCTTTAGAAACATTTTCAACTGAAAATACACCGTTAAAAACAACTCCCATAATAATTCAAAACGTTAAAAATCCAGCAAAAGAATGTATTTTCTGTTCCTTACAGCTTAAAAAAAAAAAGGGCTCTAAGGATCTGAAAATTATGTGTTTGGTTTTATAGCTTTGTCACATTATTTGTTGTTATGTTTCCGTTTTTTCTTTTGTCCCATCCCTCTTACATCACTGCAACCCAATCTCTCTCATATATATGCTGTTCGAGGCACGGCACAACACTTAGGGCTCCATTCCTTGCAGAAGAAATATAACAAAAGAGGACTAAAAGCCAAAGGAGAAATCACTGTCCAAGCAAAGGAGCCTCGTTTATGGATATGATGGTGGTCATTATATTCCATTGGTATACAATTGAAATTTTCGATGCCATTGGCTTTGGATTGGGCCTGATGTTTGTGTTTGGTCCATCATCATCATCATCATCATCATCATCATCATCATCATGTGAGGGAATTTCTTCCGGGCAATTCATCAGCAATAATCATGCGAGAATGATATGTTGGGCTGAGATTTATGCAATCAAGAAGCGAATCCTTAAGGGTAGAGGGAAGTGGGAGAGATTTTCCGTCCTCTTTGAGTCTTTGTCTGATAAATTGCGTCCAGTTTTGTTGGATTAGTTTGTGCCTCCATGCGAGCTGACTGGTAGTTTGTCTCTGGTGGCTATATATGGCTATAGATTTCTAGAGCAGAGAACATTGGGTACTAGTGTATGGATTGAGTTGAGAATTGCCCTCCTCTAAATACCTATGAATGGGGAAACATTATAAAAGATTGGATGGGATGTATTATTAACTGATGCTTTTGAGCTTTCTATGGAATTGGACGTTTAATGGAATGTCTGATACGACGATTTTTTGTGTTTTTGCTCTCTTTTCAACGGAAACAAATTTTATCATATAATCTAGTGCAGGGTTAGATGTTAAGACCAAATATTTTCCAATTTGAATCTAACTTACATGAGAAATACGGATTTATTATATTATTCATCTTTGATATCAATTTCGAGAGATTCTGGCATTAAAATTAATCAAAGCACCTTATACAAAAGTCTAAAATCAATACAACATCTCAAATTGATTGATTTTTGATTGTTTTAGAGAAAACATTATGTTAAAACCTTGGATATATAGATGCCCAATGTTTAATTAAAAATTTGATTTATCAATACAAAATTTGAGGTAATATTTGAATTGGCATATAATTTTTAAATTGAATTTCAAAGTTATATTGATTTGCACTATGGAACAGATATTGTAAAGGCAGCCTAAACAAAATCCAATTTAAAATTACTATAAGGTTGATAAATCAAAATATTGAATGAATATTTTTATATTCTTGTTCAATATTGAAGTTAACGGTTTTATTGTGTGACGCCAAAGTACAAATAATTTGTAGTGAATGTAATGTTAACTTAGTTAGTTCTGTGAACTCAGACACATTTTGTTTGAGTTCAACCGGAATTTGAAACCAAAGTTCCGCATAGTGAATATATTGGTGACTAGACTATTTGGATAACCATACTTGTTAAATTGAAATTAACCTTATTGTCATTTTGATGATTTGAGAAATATAAAATACGATTGATAGCTTTTGCATTGCGATTTTATATAAAACTCTTGATCTTACTATAGAAATGAATTTAAACAAATACATACACTGAAATTGAGAAAAAGAAATTGAGTGAGTAAGTTCAGAGTTCACAAAACATAGGTTTAACAAACCATTGTGGTGTTCTCTAACTTTATTTTTCCCTACTAATCCTATTTGAGGTTTCAATAAAATCTAACACTACGATGAAATAGAAGCTCAAGAAAGCAGTTTTTTCAATAAGTGACAGCTTAAATGTATTAACAGATCAACTTCAAGCTTTAGAAACAATTTTGTGATTCTCTAGCGGAGAAAATACTTAATATACGGAACTTAAGATTTTGACAAAACTAATGAAATGCAAAAATGCACACATCGAAAATCTGGTTCAAAAGATTTTTAAGAAAATAGCCATCATTTTACAGTAATTTAATTGATTCCAAAAACTGAAATTATTCTATACAAAACGACTGCAACGATTTCAAGAAAGCTTTATAAAGACATTATTGAAAAATGATTTAAAAAAAGTGCGGTTATGATTTTTGGCTAGGACCATAGGTAGATAGGTAGAAATGTTCTACTTTGAGTTAAAGAACTCCTTTAAAGAACCTAATTAACGCTGGTATGCGGCGTTTAGTTACCATTAACTAAACAACTTAACGAGCGATTAGATGGATGTGATAGTATGTGTTTCACGGAGAAGGACGGGATTTGCTAAATCCTGCGTGGTGCAGGGAAGGATACCTTAAAAGCAGTGCTCATGGCTTTTTCAAAGGTGCTAACTTTTGCCTTTAGTTCTGTAACCGAGTCTATACTAATATTTGGTAAGCTTGGTTTTTATTATTTGACCGAATTTCTCACAGTCAATTTTTTCGGGTTTCTATATGGTGGAGGATTTTCAGTTTCGAAATTTAAATTGAAGAGAATCCACTTGTGATCCGAGAAGGATTTTAAGTTGGAAACTCTCCAGTTCTCCACCAATGACTTTTTATTGTACGTACCTACGCTTATATCTAATACATCTTCCCAACCTTCAAAGTTTTCAGTACTTGGAAAAACGGTTAAATTTTTGTTTATAATGAAAGCAAATAAAGACTCACCCCGTCCGTTGATAATCGAACTACCCCAGAGCGTATGACGCGCGTTGGCGTCACATTCTACGAGCAGGTCCGTCTTCTTTGATTTGGCTTCGGTTATTAGCTGCTCGACCTCACACGGCGGTGTCTCTCGGTCAGGTGCCTGATAGGCGGATGCTAGCAGAAGGCTATCGGTATTTACATTCCCCAGTTTGACAACAACTGTCAGATCCGGTGTACTAAGATTTGGACATAAAAAGGCTTTTAAATGTTTCTTAGCTAGAATGCAAGTACGAGGCTTACCTTGGATTTCATTGTCCGGTTTATAGAAGAGATCATATCGGCTGTCTTGGAGACCTCTTATCTTGAGGCCATTGATCCACTATTCTTGAACCAAGCCTATATCGATGTCTTCCTCTCTTAGGCTAGGACCATAGGTATGTATATTAAGTGAAATCTTCTACTAGCTGTTGAAAGAAAGTGGTTGTTATTTGATAAACACATTTTTTGTTTGAAGTGACAAATTAGCATTGAAAAACATAAGCGAGAGCTACAGATTACGTTTGCAACCAACTGTTGGGTACCCTATTTCTTATTTTTTCTATGTGTATGCTGTATGCGTTCGCTCTCCTCAGCCAGCTGCTGTCTAGTTCCAGAAACAAAATTCTTCTATAGCAGACAGGAAAAAATATAATTACTAGTGCAATCAAAAAAGGCGTGTGCCACACCCAAAGTTAAGATTTTTTGTTGTCAATTCAAAACCATTACTATAAGTTTAGTGAAATTAAATTTTAAGCTTGCAGCTCTATTTGAGCAAAACAAGGTATAACTTGAATTTTTAAATATTATATTTAGAATTAAAATAGCGATAATGTGCATCGTTAGTCAAATTTTAAGCATTTTTTTTTTAACAATCCTAAAAGAATAAAAGTGTTTTATAAAAATACCGCCCTTGAAAGTGGGCATTTTGAACAAATTTACACAAAAACGAAATTCAAGATATATTTTTCAAATAACGAACGAAATTGCTTAAAATCGATTATTGATTTTTTAAAACTACTGTTTTTTGTTCCTTTATGAAAAGTGGGAGTTAGGCACGGCCGAAATTCAAAACTTCTTTCAATCCACCAGCTTTTTAGTTTTGACTGAGACAAAAATTGGTATTTGCGGCTTTATTAAGTACCGTTTATTTGCAAAAACAATTTGTCTGTAGTTTCTAATGAAAAGTGGGCGTCATCCACGCCCAAAATCAATTTTTTGTTTCCATTCACAAGATATGTGCAAGTAATACTCACAAAATTTAATGTTTTTCGCTTTAATATAACAATTGTTATTTTCGAAAAACAATATTGATGGTTTTGTATGAAAAAAGGGCGTCAATCACGCCCAAACTGAAATATTTTTATTTTATATAGAAGATTAACATATAGCTTGTGTGTCGAAAATTTCTTAACTGTTCAGAAAAAAAAAACAATTTGATTTTGCCAAATAGAGGTTTTTGAACGAAAATGGCAATTGTGGGCGTGTTTGTAGGCGGATTTCACCGGTTCCAGTACTTGGCCTTACTCTTGAACCAAAGATTATATATCTAATTTCAGTTTTCTAGCATACTTACATACGGACGGGCGGACGGACATCGCTAAGTCGACTAGGATTGTGGATCTGAGTCAGAATAAATATATATACTTTTCTATACATATCGGTATTATTTTTCTACGTTTCAAACTCCACACCAAAATAAATTGACCCATTCTATGGAATAGGGACTAACAACTTTTTCTCCGAACATTTTTCGTAAGCCACTGGTTCTTGAAAAACTAATTGAAAAAGAGTAAAGTTCCGTGGCACAAACCTTTTGGCCACCCCTGCTTGCGAATGGACACTCACAAAAAAAACTAACTTATAACGGGTTTCTGTCAATAGAAACGTGTTTCAAAACCAAAACCTCTATATTTCTGAGTGAATTCAAACCTGATGTCTCGAATATTAAACGATACTTTCCTGGATTCATTTGTTCTATTTTGGATTCATTTTTAACAAATCAATTGATTTAATAGAGTTTGAGAAAGCTATCTCAAAGCCTTACAGATACATTTTACTAAGTTTATTTTCAGCCTCCTATGAGACGCCGACGACGCTAGGGAAGTGAGTGAAAACTGTATTTTAAGCAAGACGTTTACGATTTGACTTTTAACAGAATATTCAAAAACCTCGTTCAATAAATCGATGTAACTAGGATATAAGATAAACTGCGACATCGCTTTTCTAGAAGAATCATCTCCAGTTTTTCGTTAGATACAGCTCAAATTTTCTTGAACAAAACACTCTCTATAATTAATTTGTTTTTCAAAAAGTTACAAAGCATTTTTTAATCAGAAAATATAAAAAAGAAAGACTTGACCTCTCATCATAGTCGTCTTTCTCTCATGCTTGCCCATTATCAGTAGAGCACACATTTTCGAAAATCTAATTTAAGTTTGAATTTTCTAAATCAGTTTCAAAACTTCTGGCTTTCGCAAACCTTTCGAGAGAGGTTTCGAGTTTCGTAACTCTGTGCTTTCGCAGACCCTTATAAATCTGATTTCGGGTTCTTCATATAACAATTGTTTTCAATGTCAATTGACAGCCATTACGAGCAAGCGAATTCTAAAATGGCTGAGATATCATTTCCGATCCTTCCATTTTCTAAACACAACTGACATATAATTGACTTGGGTTGAGTTTAATTCTAAAATACTAAAGTAAAGCTGTTTAATACCTTTCTCTACTTTCCGAAAGATTCGATTACCCTCATCAACGGCACTGAACCCAATGTTTCGTCATATTTTTCTCAAACTTCGATGCTATCAGGTCTGTCCCGACCGCTTCTTTTCATTTGATTTTCGAAACACTAACTCATTTCTTCGATTGTTATTTCGGAAGCTTCTTTACATCTCTTCTTTTTGATTAAAAATTAAAAATCTTTTCCCCTATTAACCGTAATATTTTATAGATTTTGAAATTTATAGTGACAATGCCTGTCTAATAAAAACCAAAATGAGTAATTTATCAAAAAAAATTCGGAGATTGGCATCATATCGTGGAAAAAGAGCATTGGCCGTCTTCAAAGTTCAAACATTAAACACTCTGAAATATTTATCTGTATCACAACTGTGTCTGTCTGTTTCGAGGGCTATGAATCGCGCACGCCTCACAAATGATAACCTCATGCGTGACCTAATCCATAATCAGCTGGTTGTCCGCTAGATGATTAAAATTATTATTTATGGATCCCCCGTATGATTAAATAGCTGGAGCGTTGCCGTTCGTTACTTTGGTTTTGGTTTTGGTTGTTGGCGTGCTTGACGCGCTTTTCAATAATATACATATAGGAGGTACCTCTACCTACCTACCTCGAAAGTATGGCGGCTTTCAGTAGGCTTTGTTTGTATATACATAGTTCGTTCAATTTATTGAATATTGATTAAAGTGAATGCGTGTGTGGTAAGTCTTCATTCATTGTGTCGTGCATCGTGCTGCATCAACAGATTATGGAGGGAAAAGGGTTTGAGTTGGAATAATTGATCAATCACGCATATCATGGCTCTGCGGTTAATTGACTTTACATTTCATTTTTTTTTTCTTACATATTTTTTAAATAAATTATTTTCTTGAAAAAAAGGAATTATTTTCCATTCCGAGTAGAATTTTATGGTTTTATCATTTAATTTAAGGTATGAAATGAGGGGAATTATGATTGCTGATGGATGATGGGGCATTTGTTTGATTGATGCATAATCATTTTATGATTAATCGTGTGCTTCGTGATTGTGTTTATTGTTTGAGATGCGTTTTTTTTTTTTTTTTTTTATTATTTTTAAGATTTATTTTTTAAGTATCTGGTTATGGTAGGATAATGCGGGTAATAAAAAGTTTATGACCAATGGAGTGTGTAATGAAGCGATAGGGTATCCCTTTCTATTTGTATGCAAAGGTAAATTTACATATACGCGTATGAATTCCCTGATGGCAGCAAAAGTAGGTATGATATGTTTGTTTAATCAACGAATCACGATTGGCTTATTTGCCGTGAAAATGATTTTATAGCATTAAAATTAAATACTCGAAATCGTTCTAGATACTTTTCATATACGAACGATTAAAAAAAACTCAAATACGTTGAAATTTTGTTTGCTTTTTAAAAACAATACGTTCAGGATCCAAAAAAATCAGAATTCCGAAATTTTAAAAACCCAAAAACTAATACAAATTAAACAAAAGTAACCATTCGTGTAGTAGGGTAGGGTTAGGATAGGTCTTGTTATAACGTGGGGCAAGTTGGACCACGCGAATGACTCAGACAAACCAATTGGTAAATGCACACAATCATACTTATACATGAATAAAGACATGTGTACTACACGAACCCATACTTGCAAAACCTATTTGAGTTGAATTTTGTTTTCCGAAAGAGAGCATGTTTTTGGGTCAAAAAACGAAATTGTTCCTTTACCGTTATTGTGGGGGGATCAGGGAACGTAAGCGAAATTAAAACAACAACAATGAGTTTTTGTGGATCCCATTTTTTAGTTAAAGTATTGTGTGGTTGAATACTACAGTTTTAAGGTTTTTCTTCATGCTGGCGAAATATGTTCATCATCAAGCTAGGTGGACCATTTTTGGCTTGTCTTTTACCATTTTTACTTGCGATTATAGATAGGTACTAAAAGGCAAGTTATGCATTCGTTAAAAAAACTCTAACAATCAAACATGACATTGCGATGATAGAGACGTCGAAAAAAGTGGATCCGACAATTATGTGTGTCTGTCTGTCTGTATAGTTACCTACAGCCTAAACTGCTGGACCGATTTGCTTCAAACTTGTTACATAGTATTATTTTGACGTCCTACAGAGGTGTTTTTGGAATAAGCATTCTAGCTCTAAAACAAACGGTACCTGCCATACGATTTTTAGTGAAAATTAATTTAATTAATTATTCTCAAAAACAGCTCCTACGATTTTGATAAAACTTTCTGTGTTAATTTTAGTGTTTTCTGTGCAAATTTAATGTTTTGGTTGGAATAGATATTTTAGGAAAAGTCTTATAACGGTAACTCCCATAAGACCGGGTTTTTTAAGCCAGATTTTCTCGTAAACCACTTTACAGATTTTAATTAATTTTTTAATGTAAAAGCCATTTTATAGACGAAATAATATAATTTTTGAAATTTTTCAAAAAAAGTTTCTTTGAGTTTTTTTTTAATTAAATTTTTTTTTTCAAAAACGGTTTAATCTATTTTTTCTGATAAAAACTATAAAGTGCTAAAAGTTGGCATGCTCACGAAAAATTTGGAATGTTTCCGAAATTTAAAAAAAAAAACCGTTAAAAAAAACTGGTCGAACGAAAGTTTCCTAAAATTCTGAACAGTAAACGAAATCTTCATTTTTTCAAAAAAAAAAAAAAAACGTTTGAACTAGTGATTTTGAAGTGATCATTAAAATTTATATCATTTTTTCCCTACTTTTTTTCCAATTAGAGCAAGTTCGTCCGACCCAGTCGTGCACTTTATTTTTGTTTTTAATATGCATTAGTAGAAACAAAAACCTGGTACAAGTTTAAGTGTCTTACGGCTAAATACAGCTGCAAGAACTGTTTTATGTTGAGGATTGAGAGAAGTACCGTATGAAGTCGGAATACCAACAAAAAAAATTGAATAAGTATTTCACTAAAAAATAAGGGTGTTGCTGGGAAATTCTTCTATGAGTTAAATTTCTTCGTAAGGTTCTTTGTATGAACTTTGTTAAGTTATTTTTGGAAGCAATTATTTCAGCGTTTCTGCCCTTAATAGAGCTGCCTTTTGACCCAAGTTGCCCTGCTTGAGGGCCAAGTTGGAACACTTGACTGCATTTGCAATCTGTCGGTCTGCCTTTCACGTATCTTAAAATGTTTCAAATTAATTTCCATAAGTAGCCAAAACTACATTAAATCTATGGACCGTAGTTGCATCGTTATTTTATGAAATTATTGAATTACTACCCCCATCCTATTCTCCTCAGTCCTCAGCACTACATGAAAAGACCATTTTGCTCAATATATTTATTCGTTTTTCTTTTGGAAATTGAAGGAGCACAAATTAAGAATTAAGAAGAAATTTCTAACTTAAATTCCAAGCTAAATGTACGATGGCAACAGTGGAGGTCAGGCAAAACCGATGTGCAGAAGGTCGTTTGATGCAAGACTTTTTAACAGGGACCGTTTTTGGTCAGTTGGTCAATTTAAGGGAAAATTTAGGGCGCGAACATTTAGAAGTGTGATACACGTGTGCACGTCAAACAGTGGCAACATCTGACGAGCGCTCGGAATTTTAGTAGTGCGGTATCTGAAGGAAATCGAAAAGTGAAGTGGTTTAGTTTATGGTTAGAAAAAGGGTTATTTTAACCTAGAGTTTAGTTTCATACTAATGTAGATTTGTGTGCTGCTTTCTTCTTACAGTTACAATTCGCATTCATATCCCTTAATGTCCTTTTTTTCTGGCCAGGTAGCTTGGACTTTCGAGCAAAACTTCGCTCACAACTATGGCAAACAATTGCAACAACGACAACATCTGGGGTGACGGCTTTTCCGGGTCAAAGCAAAGTTTTACGAAAAATTTAGACTTTTTTTCACGATTCTGTTTTATCGGACTTTCAAGGATTTCAACTCTCGGAATCGTGAACTACGCTCATATTTGTTTCTTTTGATAAATAAGATTCGTTCAAAAGATAGAATTGGTTGGCTTGCTAAAAATTGCTTCCTTCAAACAAAAAAAAAACTGTTTCCCGTATCATAATGCATTTATACCTACACTTAAGGCATGTACAAGTTGATTCCTGTAAGAAAATTTATAACAAATTTCAAGACCACTAAATGGGATGGGAACATCCATTCAGAATGGCATTTTTGGATAGTGTCTTTTTGTGGGAGATTAAATTTTTAACAACACCAACTCAAAGTTTTAAGCAATTTCCTAAACATTTTTCATTCAGCAAATATCTTTGAGCATTTGAATCTAAAGATTTTTCTTATACACACGTAGCTATATGTATCTTTTCATTTTGATAACAAAACTTTTATATTAATCTCAAAGTTTGCCCAAAGCCATGTGAAATTCCTTGCAAAAAAAATTTCAATTTCTTTCAATTAAAATCACTCCTCTTTGCTAAACGAATTCTTATCGTGATTGTGAAACTTATATCATACGAACAAATTTAAAGACCTATTCTTCCACTTGAATTCATACATCATTTCTAGTCAAACGTAAATTGAAACCTATTTTAGCCAATAAAAAAAAACACACCCACAAACTCCCAAGAGAAAACAAAAAACAAATCTCGGAACATCCTGCCCAAACTTCTTCGCCCGAAACCCAACAACGAAAAAAAAAATAAAACTTCAAGTGTCCAACTTTTCAGCATCCCAAACAATTTTTTTTTTAAAGAAAGTTTCAAGTCCCTAACCGGATGTGACCTGAAGCAAAAATATCTTGGAAAAAAAAAACTAAAATAAAAAGATAGCATCGAAAGAATTCAGCTTAAGATCTGAAAATACGATTTTTGAGAAGAAAAAAAAAACGCACATCTAGCGCACGCACACATGTGTAGTGTACTTCATATCCCCAAGGTATTTCAGGAATGGAATCTGGACTATTTTGTGTTATGGCAAAGACAGCCTGTGTCTTTGACAGGCAGCACGTGTTTCTGCTCGTTGTATGTCCGCTGTTTCATTTTCATCTGCCTGCGTTTGCATTCGACTGTGGCAGCAGATATTTCTCTCGAAAAATGATTTCGTTCCCCATTTCAAGTACAAGAAAAAAAAAAAAAAAAAAACAAATTGAAATTGCATGAACACGGAAATACCACCAGAAATTGAAATCTGCGAATATTATCCCACAAAAATGTATCTTTCAGATACCTACCCTATTATTCCTAATCCTATGTTAGGGCCCCCATGCAACAACCGAAAACCCGACGACATGACTTGTTCCAGCTCAAAATTAATTTCCTTTGGGTAAGAGGATTTGTATCTTTTCTTGTTTGCCCTGTTCCCATCGTTCGTTCGTTGGCTTTCTTCAATATAGGATCTTCGGAGTATACCCAGAGCCACCTTTTTATTGTAGGAGCTTTTTTTTCTCTCTTCTCTCAAGCCATTGCTGCGTCTTCATAACGGTATGCTCCGCGGAATTTATTCAAAATTCAGTAAAAAAATTTAATTATTAGTCCTTTCTTTCGCAGCGGCAGCCGAACGAAGGAAGAAAAGCCAGCCATAAAGGTCTGTTGTAGCCAATAACAACGCAATCACAAATAATAAGATTCTACATTTTAATATACAATATCTTACCCGCATATTTCCTTCCCTCTTCAACAAAATTATAGAATGGCGATGCGGTCGTAATGGTGGTTGGGTTTTTTATTTCGATTCGACTTTGTGGAAGAAATTTCGTGGAAAATTTTAATTTTCTTTTCAATAATTTCACCCAGATATAGTAGATAGGGAGATATTCTAAACGGAAAGAGAAGATGCTTGAAATCGAAAGTCATTAAGGACCAACCCCAGCTAAACACTAATTAGATATTCAAATATGTATCTAGAACTTTTTTTTTAGAGCTCACCAAGTTTTATTATATATATTTATGTTCATAAATATTGAGAGAAGAGTAAAAATTCGAAAGATATAAGTTAGGAAAATAAGGAACATTATTTCAAGGATGCGAAGCAACATCCTGATTTGTTAATTTGTTATTATGAGATTTTGTTTTCTATTTTCATAGCCATCAGTCAAATTTTAATTAACATTTTTTTGCAATTATGGACATTTTTTTTGGTGGAATAAGTGGAATGTCAGGATTTTAAGGGAAATGATGCGATAAACTTCTTTTTTTAGAATGGTATGTATTTTGAAGAGGCCAAGAATAGTCCCGAGATAAAATTCTTAAACTTTTTTTTAACAAAATTAGGGAAACACTAATTTGTTAGCTATTTTTAAATTGTTGAGATAAAACTATTTCTACAATTTTGTTCGTCGTAATTTTAAGAACAATTTCATTATCAACTAAAATATTTTAATATTTGGAAAGTTGAATGCTTGTTCGGCTACCTTTTCAGCGACTGAACGGATTTGGAAGACATTCGGTAGGATGAGAAACTGTATTAACACAAAAGGAAAATCATACAGCTCTAATGTACTTTTAATATAAAATCATTTATTTCACTTATATTATTTCATACATTATTTCTTATTCCAGTTTAGTTTAAAGTTTATTTATTTAATTCAAGTATAACGCGATAAGCACCACGACGTGTTAGGACCATCATCAACGTAGAACTGAACTTTTAGTTAACTCATCGATCTGGTTTAGGATTGAGAGAGATAGAACATGCGATACATATCATGTGTCGTATATATTACATAATAATTATGTACGCATTTAGATTTAGAGCGCGGTCACTACATACTCCCCTTCCAGCGCGAGCGTCTTATATGTTGTGTTTTATATAATGTTATTGAATTTAACTTTTTTTAAAGACCTCCTTTTGTTTGATTCCGAGGCGATCACGTAGGCTGGTTTTAAACGATCAATAGAAATTGAAACATGTTTATTTTTTATGTTAACTATAAATTGTTTCCGTAGTTTCCGTATTACCTCATATGGGCCTTCATATGGTGAAGTTAGGCTAGGGCGTACCCTGTCTACTCTAACAAAAACAAAATTTGAATCTTTAAGTGATTTTGGAATGTATACATCTGATTGTAATGTTTTTCGAGTGTCAGTTGGGGTGGCAGTCTGCATTGCAGTTTTAAGCTGATCTACTAGGAGGGATGTATTTTCCAAAGTATCACGGGAAGATTCAGTATTTATAAAAAACTCTCCTGGGACCTTAAGGGTTTGTCCGTACACCAGCTCCGCAGCTGAACATCCCAAATCTTCCTTTACTGCCGTTCTTATGCCTAGTAATACTAATGGAAGTTCATCACTCCAATTTTTGGAATTTCCTCGAGCAACTATCGAAGCCTTCAGCTGGCGATGTAATCTTTCGACCATCCCGTTCGCTTGGGGATGATACGCCGAAGTTCGTATGCGGTGAGTGCCTAGAAGGTTCGTTACCTCTCGAAACAATTTCGACTCAAATTGAGTACCCTGATCAGTCGTGACCTGCTCAGGAGTTCCAAATCTACAGACGAACTGTTGAACGAATACCTTTGCTATAGTGGCAGCTGACATGTCTGTTATTGGGTAAGCTTCTGGCCATCGTGTGAAACGATCTACTATCGTCAGAATATATGAACATCCATTTGAGACGGGTAGTGGTCCGACAATGCCCATATGGATATGTTCGAAACGACCATGTGGTATTTTAAAGGTTCCAAACTTGGACTTGGTGTGTCTATGTACCTTTGACCGCTGGCACGGAATACATGTTTTCGCCCACTGGCCGCAGTCTTTATTCATTGAAGGCCAGAAGTATCTGCTTGAAATTCGTTTGCGAGTTGCTCTGATGCCCTCATGCAGCAGATTGTGTAATGAGTCAAAGACTGTTCTGCGCAGTTGCTGAGGAATAAATGGGCGTTGAATTCCAGTGCTTGTCTCACACCAGATTTTTTCCTCGACAGATGGCATTTTGATCTCTTCTAACTTGACCTTCGTATTTTTAGTTTTGTCGCTTACTAAGAGTGACTGAAGTTCTTCGTCATTTGCTTGCAATTTGTTAATGATTTTTAAATCAAATGCCAATGCGGTGATCTCCGCACTGACTGAATTAACAGGACGTGAGAGAAAGTCGGCAACTACATTTTGCTTGCCTTCTATGTGTCGAATGTCATTCGTAAATTGAGACACATAGTCGAGATGCCGTAATTGTCTCGGACTGCGCTCGGTTTTGGACGTTAAAGCATATGTTAAAGGCTTGTGGTCCGTATAAACCACAAACTCACGGCCTTCAGCTATACAACGAAAGTGCTTTATAGCAAGATAAATCGCTAAGAGTTCGCGGTCAAACGCTGAGTACTTGCGTTCTCTGTCAGACAATTTCTTTGAAAAAAATCCTAAAGGTTCCCAAAAACCTTTGTTGTTTTGCTGCAGAACCGCACCCACTGCAATATTTGATGCATCTGTTGTAATATTAAGTTGCGTATTTTCAATTGGATGTGCCAATAGTGCAACCCTACAAAGACTCTCTTTAGCTTCCTTGAAAGCATCATTACATTCTTTCGTCCAACTGAAATGGTTTTTGTTCTTCTTGATTTTAATTAGCTTGGCAAGGTGAGAATGGATGGGTGAAAGTAATTCGGCTAATCTGGGAATAAACCGGTTATAATAATTGATCATTCCAACAAATTGCTGAATCTGACGGATGGATGTCGGAGTAGTCAAGTTCATGATTGCTTCAACTCGCTCTTGTGATGGGGCAATTCCATCTTCTTTAATCGTATGGCTCAAGAAGTCAAGCGATGAGACTCCAAAGATACATTTTGAGGCTTTCAAACATAAACCAAAATCAGCCAGCCTCTGAAAGACTAGTTTTAGGTGTTCGATGTGTTGTTCCTCAGTCTTACTAGCAATAAGTAGATCATCTATGTATGCAAAAAGAAAATCGAAGCCTTGAACTACTGCATTAATGAACCTCTGGAAGGTTTGGCTAGCATTTCGCAAACCAAAAGGCATTCTAACAAACTCGAATAACCCGAATGGTGTCGTGATAGCAGTTTTATGCACATCTTCGGGAGCGACGGGTATTTGATGATAAGCTCTGACAAGGTCGATTCTCGAGAATACCTTGCAGCCACTAAGCGTTGCGGAGATTTGCTGTTTAACTGTACTTAACTTTAACTGTACTTATGTAATGTACTTTTGTATGTGGCTGCGTTTTGAGTGAATGAGTGACTTCGGAATAAATGAGTGAATGCTTTGTACAGAAGTTGCTTTAGGTTGCCCGATAACTGTCCCGTTTCTCATGAGGTAATTATGGTATTTGTTTTAACTGTTATTAGGTGTACCAAAAAAAAATTTTATCAATTAATTGATACCAACTAATGTGTTTTTTTTTTTTTTTTTTTTTTTTTTTTTTAGCTTTATAATATAAGTAAGTAAGTAAGTAAGTAAGGTATTCATTTATTAACAATTAAATACAATGGTTTATTACAAAATTTGAATCTTAAAGCTATGGCTTAGCCGTCAGCCTGATTGGCAAATTTATATTTTAATTGTATAAGTAAATGAAATTAAATTTTCAATAAATTCAAAATGACAAAAATATTTAAGCGTATTCAGATATTAACAACTTTCTGTAATTGTAAACTGTTTTCAAGAAATTGCTTAGTGTTTTCCATTCACACTCGTTTAGAAGTTGTACTGATTCTTGTAATGTTAAAGTGGGTTTACCAAAATACATAATTCTTTGCGGTCTGAATATGGGACATATACTAATAATATGATAGCAATCTTCTTTCGATTTTAGGTTGCACAGCGAGCAGAATTGATCAAAGCTTCCATTATAGGGATTGCCATTGAGGTTTAGGACCTCACACCTTGCTTTGAAGATTATAGATATTTCATCATAGCTCAACGAATCATGGAAGTAGTTCCTTTGTTTTAGATTGAAATTCAATTGGCTGTATAAGACTCTGCTATCGGACTCTCGAGCCTTTAGGATGAACATATCACGAGTTGCGTCATCATTTCTCTGAATAATGTTGTAGAGGTTTTCTTTCAAATTGCCTGAGTTGTTAGTGTCAATTATAAGGTTTACACCACAAGCGTTACCAATAGTCTGCCATTTTTTATACCACCAGTCTTTATTCCTCAACTCATACAAAAACAGTTTTTTCGAAAGTCGAGATTCTTCATAATGACTGCAAAGCTTAATTATGAAGTCAGCTTGAGACTTGAGAGTGTACGTTAGGAGTTTTGGAAGACCAGTTTCTAAGAATATACAATAATTTGGTGTATTTTGCGGTAGGTTAAATAGTTTTTTCAGAAAATTCCTTTGGAATATTTCTATTTCCTCGTACTCATCTGTACCCCAAACTTGCGAGGCGTAGCAAAGGGTTGATTTAACAACCGAATTAAATATTTTGTGTTTAGCGGATAAAGCAATTCTTTTGTTTGAAAAAACATTTTTCCAAGTTAGATTAATTAAGCTTTGTGAGCTACTACTTTTCTCGGTTAAGTGGTTCTTGAAACTAAAAGTTGAACTAAGTTTCACTCCTAGGTATTTTACCTCTTTAACAGTTTCGAGAAGTTGTCCGTCATAATACCACCGTCTCTCATTATGTGTTCGTGAATGCCGCTCGAAGACCATCATTTTTGATTTTTCTGTATTAATTGATAGATCCCATCTCTTACAATAGCTTGATAAACGATTTATCATTAATTGCATCTGCTCAGGTGATTCGGAGAGTATGACAAGGTCATCTGCATAGAGTAACACATTGACTGTACAACCCGCAATTCTGACTCCACCGGGTAGATCATCTACTACGTCGTTTAAAAAGAGCGAGAACAATAATGCACTGAGAAGACAGCCTTGTTTTACACCAGAATTAGTACCAAACCACTCCGAGTACGTTGTACCATCCCAAACTGCTGCTTTAGTATCCGTGTACATTTCTCTGATCACTTTGATGAACTTTGACGATATGCCAAGTTGGAACATTTTGTAGAAAAGAGCATCTCTGTTAATAAGGTCGAAGGCAGCTTTGAAATCAACAAAGAAAGAGTATACTTTTTTGTTCCTAGCTTGGAATGCTTTAACAATAGATGTTAGATTAAATATTTGATCAATTGTAGAGTAATTCTTTCGAAAGCCCGCTTGGAGTTCAGACAGAATGTTTTTCCTTTCAATCCATTTCTCGAGCCTGCCAACCATAACACCGCAGAAAATTTTTGATATAGCATTCATGAAGGAAATTCCTCTATAATTTTCTACAATGTCTAAGGGTCCTTTTTTGTGGATCGGAAAGATCACAGATTTCCTGAACGCAGAGGGAATGCTTGCCGTTGACAAAATTTTGTTGTACAGGGTTTGTAAATTATTACAGAACCTGGGTGTTGAATTTTTGAAAAACTCATAAGGGATGCCGTCCTCACCAGGCGCCTTTCCATTTTGCGCTTTTAACAACACAGATTGTATTTCGTCGATAGAGATGTCGCTGTCTAACGATTCATCAATGCATAAAGGTTCTGCGTATGAGAAAATCAGATTATAGTTATTTGAGAGGAGAAGCTTAAAGTGGTTTGCTAGTGATTCGGCTGATACACTAGTGCCGATTTTATAACTCATTCCGTTGATTAGCCTCGCAATCTTCCAAAAGTCCTTGGAGTTTCGTGTTTGTCCTAATAGGAGTGCCTGTTGGTTTTCAAATTCAGTTTTCTTTTGACGACATAAGTTTTTGTAATTTGTGTTCGCTTCAATGTACCAAATCCTAAGGTGTTGGTTGTTTGAGGAACGAATTGCGCGTAAAATGGAGAACGATTTTATTCTTGCTTTCCAGCATTCCTTGTCAAACCATTCCTGTTTAAATGATGACTTCTGGTCTAAAGTTTTGTTTGGAGTAGAATTTCTAATACACTCAGTAAGCTGATTTGAGAGAAATTCCGTGGATTCCGTTGTCAAGTCGTTGGTTAAAAAATTATCTAAATTTCGCTGAAACGAATTTTTCCGATCATTTTTCCAACAAAGCCGAGGAAGAAGTTTAAGATTTTCTCCGGTAGATGGCGCTTGGTTTACAAATTCCACAACTATGGGCATGTGGTCCGAGAAAGTCTTACACTCAACATCAAATCTGCTGACTCGATCAATCCATTTATCATTTACAGCGCAAAGGTCGATCACAGATTTACCCTGTGCGCCAATGAAGGTGAAGTGACCTTCTTTATCTCCTAATGTACAGCCATTAAGAATTGTAAAACCATGCATTTGAAACAGCTGTAGCAATTCGACTCCGTTTTTATTGCACACGATGTCAGCTGAGTTTCTTTCGTTGGAAGATATCGAAGGATTTGATATATTATTTGCTACTTTTATTTGATTATCGCCTATTCTTGCATTACAGTCGCCAATGATAAGTGTGCTGTTGTTATCTAGAATTTGAATCGTATTATACAGTCTTTCAAAATCAGTTCTCCAATGATTGCAATTCAAGTAACAAGGTACGATACACATATTCCTCTCCTTCACACATTTTATAATTGTTGTTCCTTCACATTCGTCAAATATGAATGCATTTAGTAGTGAAGTTCGTATCCCATACAGAGTGCCTCCACTTGCACGACCTTTAACTGAAGATTTAATTGCCTCTACCCACGTAAGCTTATACCCAATAAAATATTTTTCAAATTTAATAAAGTTTTCTTTTGTAACATGCGTTTCAAATAATAAAAATATATCAAATTTTTTAATGTAATTAAAGAAATCTACAAATATAAGTTTATTGTTTAACCCTGATATATTGTATGAAATAATTTTAAGATTAATTTTAATATTATTTTGGCTGACGGCTTCTGAATTTCAGTTTCTATTAAATCTATTACAATTTTGATGTTGATATTCGTTTGCCATCCCTGGTGACATCTGTTGTTCCCTTACATTTATTTCTTGATGATGGTCTCTGTTTGACAGCGTATTTTCTCTGACAGTTGTGACAGCTGTAAAGCTTATAGAGTTGAACATATTTTGTAATTCTGCTTCTCCGTTTTTGTTTTGATATTTTAAAATGTTGTTTTTGTTCAAATAAAATTTTTTATCACCAATTATAAGTGTATTATTTTTAATCAATATTTTTTCTATTGTATTACATGTTTTGATTGCTTTTCTATAGCCAAGTAAAATTCGGTTTTTAAGTTGCGATTGCTTACTTCGATCATGTTGTATATAAACACCCGTGCCTTTTAGCTTTTTTGTATTTTTTAGCATTTTCATAGCAATTTCATTTGAGCCCGTGTTTAGTTTAAGCTTGATTATGTTATTGCTTTCACTGAGTTTGACAGCTTTTGGCATTTGGGGTGCTTCGTTATCCAGCAAAAGTTGGGTTATGCTTTCAATTGTTTCTTGTGGATTATTGGTGTTGATGGGCATCGAAAAAACAAGATTTTTTCCACGAATTTCACGACTTTGTAGTTCGAGTTCTTCTTCTAAAGCACAGCAGCGGTTTTCAAACATTTGAATTTGATTGGATAACTCTCGGTTTTCTTGTCGCAGATGATCGATTTCCAAGTTCATCTTACTTATGTCATCTTTTGTTGCCAGATTGGATATGGCCATTTGTAGAGAACTATCAATGATACCCTTGATTTGATTAAAATCCGATTGTGTCATAGCCATTTTGCGGTTATATTTGAAAACTTTATTTAATCTGTGCGTATTTGATTCACAAATTCGTAATTCTTCTGGTGAAGTTTCGTGAATTTTTCTTTTGTTGTCAGTCATGTGACATTTGTTTCAAATTTAAAATTTATATTTTTCAGCTTAGTGACTATTGTTACCTTGAAATTTTAATTTGTATCCGTGTAATTGATAGTGATCTTACAGAAAGTTAAATTTTGATATTTATTTTAATGTAAAAAGTATTAAATATTAAAAATTTAAACGAGCGATACGAAACTTGAACTATTCTCTTTGACAGCAGTGTTGCTTTATAATATATTCAAGCGTAATTATTGTTTTGTAATGAATTAAAGGGCGGGGTGAGCAATAATTAAAGTGTACGCACTGCACTGTTAAAATATAGGTATATTGCACGGTCACTCTTTGATGCGAATTTTTTATCACGTCGGGGTCACCAATTAATGTACTTTTAATATAAAATCATTTATTTCACTTATATTATTTCATACATTATTTCTTTTTCTAGTTTAGTTTAAAGTTTATTTATTTAATTCAAGTATAACGCGATAAGCACCACGACGTGTTAGGACCATCATCAACGTAGAACTGAACTTTTAGTTAACTCATCGATCTGGTTTAGGATTGAGAGAGATAGAACATGCGATACATATCATGTGTCGTATATATTACATAATAATTATGTACGCATTTAGATTTAGAGCGCGGTCACTACAGCTCATACAGAAGAGATCTAAAGAAGAGATGTAAAGTATTGGGAAAAAGATTTATTAAAAGACAAACATAATGCACCCGGCATGTTCTTGTGAGACAGGAGACAACAGAGGAGGTCATTCAGTTCAACTACGTGGGAAGTTATTTGTCACTAGATAGTTGAACAGACCTGGACGCCAACAATTTAATAAAAAAAAAGCTCCTAATGCATTCGGAACCCTTTCTCCAGTGCTGAGCTCGAGGAAAAAATTCGCTTCTTACCAAGTTGAAACTCTTCGAAACCAACGTGAAATCTGTGCTTCTTTATGCCTGTGAAAAGTGGAAATACTCTGAGAACCTCTCGAGTAAAACATAGAAATTTTTGGGAACTGTCGAATGCGTTATATTTCAAAAATCCTTTGAACTGTGGCATATGACTGGACAAACAATTGTGGATGTAGACATCACGCAGAGAAAGAGGTACTGGATTGGCTATACACTGAGAAAGACCAACGACACAATAGAAAAGATGTCTTGGAAGATCAAATAAAACCTAGAAAGCAACTGTCTTGAAGGAAGCTGAGTCGCAAAATTTGCAGTCGTTGGCACACTTGATGTAATAAATCTCCGATTAAGTAATGGTGGAAGTGTCATCTTAGCTAGCACATACTTCCCACACCTCAATATTCACAAGGGGACCTGGCGGTCTCCTGATCAAAATACCGTCAACCAAATTGATCACATTGCGATTGATAGCAGACATGCGTCCAGTGTCATGGATGTCCGCACTTTCCGAGGGGCCAACATAGACTCGGACCACTACCTTGTTGTAGCTAAAGTGCGAATGCGGATCTCCACCAGACCGCAGAACCAAACATCCACTGTGAGAAAGTTTGATGTTGCTAAGTTACAATCGCAAGAGACCGCCACAACCTTTGCCAATCATGTCTCCTCTTATCTCTTGACAAGCCCGGCGCCTGCGCCAAACCCAGAGGCCCAGTGGCAACATTGCAAAATGGCCATCAAAACCGCTGCCTGGTTTCATTAGGCGACCACAACGAAACACCTGGTTCGATGATGAGTGCAGGCTCGCACACTTGGCCAAAGACGAAGCCTATCATGCAGTTCTGAATGCTAGAACTAGAGCTGCCAAGAGCGCTTCCCGTGCGGTTTACCAGCAAAAGAGGAAAGAGGAACATCGGCTTTTCAGAAGAAAAAAAGGAGAACTGGAAAAACGAATGGTTGAATCTATTGAGGGGTGCTACGGCAGAAGCAATGTTCGAAAATCCTACCAAAGGGTAAAGCATTCGTCCAAGGGTTACAAAGCCCGAGCGGAAGCATGTAGAGACGAGGGTGGGAATGTCGTTGTAGATACACAGTCGGTGCTGAGAATTTGGAAAGAACACTTCTGCAGACTGTTAAACGGCGAAGACAACCAACTAATCGCTGTCAGGCAGAATGATCCATTCGATTTGGATGATGAAGAACAAAATTTCCGTCCTCCCGACCAAGAAGAAGTTCGGATAGCAATATCTAAACTAAAGTCCAACAAGGCTGCTGGAGCTGATGGCCTTACGGCTGAACTGTTCAAAGCAGCGGGAGATGACTTGGTGAGGAGCATACACCAACTCATCTGTACAATCTGGTCGGATGAAAGTATGCCTGACGAATGGAACCTCAGCATTGTGTGCCCTATCCACAAGAAAGGAGGTACTCTAAGCCAACTACAGAGGTATAAGTCTCCTAAATGTCGCCTATAAAATCTTGTCGGCCATTCTGTGTGAACGTCTGAACCCTTTCGCACGTGAACTGATTGGCCCCTATCAGTGTGGTTTCAGGCCCGGTAAGTCAACCGTTGACCAAATTTTCACACTTCGGCAGATTTTGGAAAAGACCCAAGAATTCCAGATCGATACTCACCACCTCTTTATCGATTTTAAAGTCGCCTATGACAGCGTGAACAGGAACGAGCTATACAGAGCCATGTCACTTCTTGGCATCTCTGCCAAACTCGTTCGACCGTGCAGGATGCCTATAGAGAACTCGCACTGCTCCGTCAAGGTAGGTAAGAACACCACCGACTCATTTAATGTCGAGAAGGGTTTACGACAGGGTGACGCGCTGTCATGTAACCTCTTCAACATCATTCTTGAGGCAATCGTACGCAACTCGCATGTCAACACCAGCGGTACGATTTTTTTTAAATCCGTTCAATTACTTGGCTATGCTGATGATATTGACATTATTGGAAGAACGAAGCGCGCTGTCAGTGGAGCATTCGCAAGTATTGAAGTGGAAGCGGCTCGAATGGGTCTGGCTGTAAATGAAGATAAAACAAAGTATATGCTGTCCTCGGGTGAAGTAGATCATCACCGTAGGCTCGGACAAAACGTCACAATGGACAGATATAACTTTGAGGTTGTCAAGGACTTTGTCTATTTGGGTTCCACTATAACCTCTCAGAACAACATCAGTGAAGAGATCAGTCGAAGAATCACTCTTGCCAATCGCTGTTTCTTCGGGCTAAGAAGGCATATTAGTAGTAAAGCCCTCTCTCAAAGGACCAAGGAGACACTATACAAGACCCTTATCATCCCAGTCCTGCTGTATGGGGCAGAAGCGTAGACACTGACACAATCGGATGAATACAGGCTGGGGTGCTTTGAGAGAAAGATTCTTCGGGTGATATTCGGGCCTGTATGTATCAATGGAGTATGGAGGAGAAGATTCAATGACAGCGACATTGACTTGGTTAAGAAGCTGAAAATTCAGCGGCTTAGATGGCTGGGTCATGTGGAGCGTATGGACGAAAACGCTCCTGCCCGACGAGTCTTCAATTCCAACCCGGAGGGCCGACGCAGTTCTGGAAGACCCCATCTAAGGTGGCGCGATCAAGTGGTAAACGACCTCAACCAACTTGGTGTGCGCAACTGGAGGCCACTGGCTAGGGACCGGCCTAGCTGGCGAGGATTGTTGGTTGAGGCCGTGGTCCACAATGGACTGTCTGCGCCACCTTAAGTAAGTAAGTAAGTAAGTAATGGTGGAAGCATACTTTTAGGTATCTTTTTTCGAGGCACTCGAACTTATTGATTGATTAATGATTGAAGCAAAACACGCATGTGTGCATTATAAACGCACTAAAAGTGAACCTTCAAACTAAATTATGAGAAACGATGCTATGGAACACCACACAGAGAAGAGACAAAGATAATGGGAAATGTTGCTAAAGAAGTTAACACTTCAAAAGGCTATGAACAAAGTTAGAAGGAAAATCGATTGATATCCTTATTACTCTGATTATATCATATGTTGTCCGGCTTCAAAGTAGATCCTTATATCTGTCCCTATTCGCTCCAACTGGCCTTAGCTGTGGCCACGGTTGAATACCTTGAGACCGCGCTTCCTTTAAAACAGATAACCCCAAGTTGTTTTTGGTCTTCCCACGGGTCTATTACCCAGGGGGTTCCATTTGAAGGATTCTTTCGCTATATTGCCGTTAGGTTTTCCTTAGAGTTTGGCCTTCCTTCAGAATATACTGCAGAAAACCGTTAACGAAGCATCGAGCATTCTGCTCGAGATGTTTGCAGAGCATTTCCATGTTTCTGAAACATATAACAGCACGCATTTAACGTTGGATTCGAAGGGTTTCGACTTATTGCTTAGGGATATTTTTCTGAGTTCCAAGCAGGAGAAAGGTTTCCAAATGCACTACGGCTAGGCCCGTTCCGCCATTGAGTGCTATGAAACTGCCAGATAATATATTGATAGACCTAGATATATTCTTGTTACTCTCCGAAAAGTAGCAATCATTTTCCCTTCTAAAAGTTATGTGGAATCGTGCATATAGCAGCCATTTTGATATCACTTTTAATTGTTTCGAAGTCTTCTTAGTTTCGGAGGTCACACAGTTTCAAATTTGCCACAATTCCTTGCAGATTAAAGTCCGAATCTAAAAATCGACTTTTCTTAAAGCTTTTTATTTTTGTAGTACCTCATGGCGTAGTGGTTGGTGTGTCGGACTGCCACGCCGAAGGTTCTGGGTTCGATCTCTGCCTCCACCTAAGTTCTTTTCCGGGGTACTGCCTCTTGCGGCGAAGTGATAAATCCTCCAAGAATAATTAATGCCTTGGAGAGTGCTTCTCTGTTAGCCGTTCGTATTTGGCGGTAAATTGTAGGTTCCTTCTATTCCTGCAGCATATCAACGCACATAAAGGAATGGTTGAGAGAGTGTAAGTCACAGGCCAGGGCACCGCTTGGAGCTGTTGTGCGAACAATATATTTTCTTACTATTTTTTTTTTGTTTTTTGATGTTTTTGAGAAAGTGTAAATTTAATAGTTTGGAGGTTTTGAGAAATAAGTGTAGAAATCGGAACTTGTCCAAAATCCCAAATTGATAAAATCCCGAAAGAAGTTTCGTGCGCGCTTGAACCCCAAAAAAGGGAGTTGAAATCCTTAGGTCCCGCGAAAAGGCCATTCAAGTATAACTGTCGGTTATAAAAACTGTTAACATATGGACGTACTTCAAATCACGAATCATTTGATTTGTGAGTATTGATTGCTTTTCGGGAGTTTTTTAGGTTGATTTTGGTTTTCGGGATTTTGACCCAGATCCATAAAAATTTCTAACCTCATCCGCAGTTTTTCGATTGTTTCAAGTCTAAAAGCGCGTTTATATTTTGTGATGGTTTTTTTTATTTAGGCTGAGATGTCTCATGAATGTCCAGGGTTGTTCCCAAAAGAAAGCGAAAACTCAGGGTTGAAGTGTCGAACTCCGAAAAAACAATATGCTTTATTTACCAACATATTTCTGACAGATTATTTCGGGTCTAGGCTAATTCACTGCGCACAATTCACTGTGCACAATTCACTGTGTGGACAATTCACTGTGCACAATTCACTGTTGACACAATTCACTGTGGCGGACAATTCACTGTGGTGGACAATTAACTGTGTGCATTTCATTGTGGTGGACTATTCGCGCGCGCGAATAGTATACCACAATGAAATGCACACAGTTAATTGTCCACCACAGTGAACTGTCCCCAATGCCTTAATCTTAAAACGGTTTAGTATTATTCCTGACAAAGTTTTTTCATTATATCAATAAACAGAGAACAAAAATCTAACAGATTTTGGTTCCGATTGTAATAATTTTTTCAGTTATTGAAACAAATTGAAACCAGAGCCAAAATTGTCAGATGTCGAAAACTTAAAATTTTTATTAGTTTCATAGGGTCATATTCAGAAAATAAAACGAACACAACATAAGCAAAATCATCTTCCATTTTATGTATTTCGATGTCTGCTCATCACTATAGAGGTGGAATTTATTCAACTTTTGCCACAGTGAATAACCCCACCACAGTTGTCCACCACTGTAAATTTATTGTCCATAACAGTTAATTGCCCGCCACAGTGAATCGTGTACCACAGTGAATTGTGCACAGTGAAGTGTCCCCACAGTGAATTGTGCACAGTGAATTGTGCACGGTGAATTGTGCACAGTGAATTAGCCGGCTTCGGATTATTTCATATATATACTTAAGGATAAACTTAAAAAAACAATTCAATTCATATATTGTCTTAAATACTAGGTCTGTGGAGCTTACTCCACGGCAATAAACGGTGGTCTGTAGAGTTTTCAAAATGAAGTACTCCACGACAATAAACGGTCTCCAAGATCTTGGTGTGTAGAGTTGTCTCTACGACAATAAACGTGAGACGTGACCTGTAGATTCCTAAAAGGAAGCCCTCCATGGCCAATAACTTACTTAAGGTGGCGCAGACAGTCCATTGTGGACCACGGCCTCAACCAACAATCCTCGCCAGCTAGGCCGGTCCCTAGCCAGTGGCCTCCAGTTGCGCACACCAAGTTGGTTGAGGTCGTTTACCACTTGATCGCGCCACCTTAGATGGGGTCTTCCAGAACTGCGTCGGCCCTCCGGGTTGGAATTGAAGACTCGTCGGGCAGGAGCGTTTTCGTCCATACGCTCCACATGACCCAGCCATCTAAGCCGCTGAATTTTCAGCTTCTTAACCAAGTCAATGTCGCTGTATAGCCCGTACAGTTCGTCATTTAATCTTCTCCTCCATACTCCATTGGTACATACAGGCCCGAATATCACCCGAAGAATCTTTCTCTCAAAGCACCCCAGCCTGTATTCATCCGATTGTGTCAGTGTCCACGCTTCTGCCCCATACAGCAGGACTGGGATGATAAGGGTCTTGTATAGTGTCTCTTTGGTCTTTTGAGAGAGGGCTTTACTACTAAGATGCCTTCTTAGCCCGAAGAAACAGCGATTGGCAAGAGTGATTCTTCGATTGATCTCTTCACTGATGTTGTTCTGAGAGGTTATAGTGGAACCCAAATAGACAAAGTTATATCTGTCCATTGTGACGTTTTGTCCGTGCCTACGGTGATGATCTACTTCACCCGAGGACAGCATATACTTTGTTTTATCTTCATTTACAGCCAGATCCATTCGAGCCGCTTCCACTTCAAAAAAAAGATTGGTCTGTGGTAAAGCTTACAAATGCAGCAACCCGACGATAATAAACGGATGGCCTAAAGCCTTTACTTCAAAAATCAGTGAGGTTTCTGCTGGTATTCCCCGCAGCGTACCTCCGGTTGAGATCTCTATTCCCGGTACTCTTTTCTTCTTCCAATGGCAAGGCAGGCCGAGTCTGATTTTCCATACACATTTTACTTCTACATACTTATGGAATAATCCTTTTAAAAGAAAATGTGAATTATAACATCAAAGGTGAAAAATACTTGTGAAAGCGTAATTCTTTTTTAATGATGAATGTATTTGTATTTTCGGGACAAAGCAAAGACGGTGTCAATACTCATTGTGCTTGGCCGATTGGCGTAATTCGGGATAAAATGGGGACGTGCCCGTAAGATTAGATTGATGCTGTTCTTTTTGCATACAAATAATTTTTTTTTTCTTTGATGTGGTTTTCAGAAACTCAACTCAAAACATGAAAACTGCTATTCCTTGAATCCTACTTAGTCAAGTTCTATTAATACTTGTGTGATCCTTATTCTTTCTTACATCACATCTGAAGAAAGCGGAGATTTCGTCACACCCTGTTGGTACTGATGATGTTATCGAAAGTGGTTTTGCATAATTGGTAACAGATCCAAGAAGTCTTTTCAATTGGGAATGCACAAATTCGTGAAATCATAAGTGATGTTTAAAAATCGACCGCTCGTTTTCCTAAAACCCATTCTATTTTTGGCCATGAAAAAAACTCTAGTGGATTCAAAAGAAAAGTACTTGTACCTAGTGCTTCCACGAGTTGGCTCAGAATACCTTAAATCACATTGTGTTTTCTTAAAACCCTATCTGCTTCCAAGAAAAAATAAATTACTTTAAATAGTAACGCTTGGCATAGTTCAGCTCTTTGCTAACATTTTTACAATGAACATTTTCTCAAAACTTTTCCAAGCAACGCAAGCACGGTCCTGCTATTTATAAAATATGGCTTTTTCCTTTAAAAAAAATTCCTATTTTAAATTATATTAAATTTGATTATTTCAGCTTTTCGTCAGTTTTACCAAGTTCCTTTGCCAAAATTATCCCAATTTCAATCTCCATGGTGACTCACCACAAATTAACTTATAGTCTGTTGGCCTTATCATCTTGCTTTTGCCGCCACGCCACGGTCGGTACCGCATGTTCCAGTACAAAAAGTCTACCCTTGTTTCGCATTTTTTTTTTATTTATTAAATTGACTTCGCAAAGATATGAATCTTAATTTGCAGAATGAAAAATAAAAAAATCCAAAAAATAGTCATCCAGAAAATGTAATATTTTAGCAACGGAAATGTTGTAAGAGTGCCTTTGACTAATGTATCCGTTTTCGAGTGGAATGGAGTGAAGGATGAGGGAAGAAGGAGTAGGAGAAGGAGGAGTGGATAGAAAAAGGAATCACTAATAGGCTGTCACAGTCTGGTTGCCCCTCGGGAAGAGCAGTTAATACAACGCCAGTCAAACGACCCTATAATACCGCCATTTAATTAACTTCATTAGTTGCTTGGTTCGCCCGTCGTCGTCGTCGTCGTCGTCGTCGTTGTTAGTGGATCCTTTTTAAACTTGTTTCAACGTCGCGTCACGTCGTCGTAGCTGACTTTGCTTCTTGGTCATTATCCTTGTTCATCAAAAGTTATTATAATTCCTAGAAAACAAAGGTTCAAAAAGAAGCTATGTGTGGCATGGCCACAGTAGAATGTCATACATGACCAAGAACAAAAAAAAAAAATAAAAACTCCTAGATATATCCTGATAACATTAAAAGCAAACTGACATCGTAAAATATTTAACACACGTTATGATGGTCCGAGGAGTTCGAGCTTCACATGCGTATAGCGCATATAGAGCTCCACGATGTAGACAGCAAGTTCAAGTTATAGGTTATATGTTCGGAGTTTGACAATTCCCATTAGAATTTAACGACAGCCATCGCGCACGGGTTAAAAGTCTCGATAGAAAAGGGAAACGGGAAAAAGGGTTCTGCCGGGTGAAAACTATAACATCACACAAAAAGGATTTGAAAGCGAAAAGACGAAGGCGTCACATATAGAGTGGTCCTCCCCGCTTGCACTATAAATAACTTTGTTAGAAAAGAAATTGGCTTCTTCGGATTCAATTGCGTTTCGCTATGTTTGGTATGTTGTGGATGGCTCTGTTCCTGTCCCAGTCTCAAGGTTTGTTCCGCGGATGGAAATTGTTTTTGAAAAGTTCGCGTGCTATTCGAGTACCTACATTGTACATGCACATACGAGTAGATGGCGGAAAACGAAAAGGGTCAACAAGCAGAGAAGCAAACAAAACTTGTACTTTTATACGGATGGGGCTCTTCGATATATTTCGCACAAATGGAAGTCAAGGGGAGAAATAATATTTATGGGCCGGAACTTTTTTTTTTTCTTCGAAGGAGAAGCTTTGTGTCCCGAAAACGACAACACTTTTAGAATACACACACACACAAGAAAAAGGAATTTTTCAAAGGAATAACTTAGAATCTACAAGCAGGAGAGAGAGTGCATGTGAAACGAGTCCTCCAAGGGGCAGATGTTATATGTTTGATATTTTTTATTTATAAAAAAAAAAGTTGATAAGGGGATGGAAAGGTTATGACTTCGCAAATTTGTTTTGACATTGATTGAGCAAGTGTATGAAGTTTAATCTATATTTTTTCAGTGAAGGTTGGCTGGGTGGATTTTGTTTTAAAACTTTAAAAAAAAAAAGTTAGAAGACTTATTGTTTTTATGAGCTGATAGACGTTGAATGGAGTCTTAGAAAATAATCCGCCTGCCAGAAATTTGATATCCGTTCCACAGTTATAACATTATATAAATGTGAAATAATTTTTTAGAGATTTGGACGTTATGTCAAGACAATTGAACTTAAAATCCACAAGAACTTGTTAGGCCATTCTGGTATACTTTTGCAAAAAAGAAAAATTTACATTTGACATGGAATCCGACGTGCTTATTTTTTAACTTCTTTATGCGCATGAGGTTAAAATTTTTACGGATGAAGCGAAAATAAGCGTGACGAAAATGTAGGATGTTTCCGTCCCAGAAGAAGGAGAGAGCGATTGAGACCGATTGACAGAGTGAGAAAGGACATGAAGCACATAGCCATGGAGCGAGAGTAGGGAGCAAGCGAGTGAGAAAGATCGAGAGAGAGAGAGAAAGAGAGAGAGAGAGAAAGTGAGAGAGAGAGAAAGTGAGATAGAGCGAACGTCGCATCACGCATAGTGCCATGGGGAGAGAGAGCTATAGGTTTGTTTTATATTTTCACAAACTGGTTCTGCATATCAACTGTGAGTAGGCCGGCGGCTGATAGTTAAAAATAGAACCGTGGGTAGCAGGGACGGTATGCATAATGTGTGTCTTAGCAGACAGTGTTTCGTATGTGAATTGTTGGCAGTCAGGCGGTTGATGCTTTTAAATAGATTGGGGTAGCAGGGATGTGACTTGGTATGTGATGAGCGCTGGAAGGTTGATATGAAAAATGTGATGTGTATAATATAAAATGTGTTAGGCGGGTAAGCAGCTTTAAGAATCTGCACTGGTCGGCTGATGCGGTGCAAAAAAAATTATTTTGCCAAAGAAGTTTCACTTCTACGTACTTTGTACGCACGCACTTTTTTTAATTTAAGAGTTGTGCAAGAAAGACCAACCCATCTTGTCCATTATTTTTTTATTAAGAGATTAAGAGTTCTTGACGGAAATTCAAAATTGTATTCCAAGACAATTATTATTCTCCAAATCAAACAGTAATCAAATATGATGCAATTCCATAATTTGAAATTTAAAGCACCATGTTGTATAACGTCAATCCAACTTTTTCTTTTTGCCTGTGAAAGACCTCCTGAAGAGAAGGTCATCACGTATTCCCATGATTCCAACGATCTTGCCATTCGAGTTCAATGTGCTGCAGTTTCATCTACGCCTATCTTTCACAAGTCAACAATGACAAGGTCATCTTGTAGTCTTTGTGTTTTTCTCATGGTCAACTTTATGTCGGTAAACAGATTTTAATTTGGTGTGGAAAGGCAGTTTAAATTAAGTGCACGACTGGGTCGCATGAACTTGGTCTAATGTTTGACAGTGGTCTTGAAGCTTTGGAAAAAAAGCATTGAAAAAATCATATGAAATCTTATTATTTACTTAAAAAACTGGTCCAACGATTTTGAAAAAAAATCTTTTAAAATTAAAAAAAAATTTATGGCTTACTTTTTTCTCCATAAAACGTTTTAACTGCTTTGTGGAGAAAATGAAGTAAGCCATCAGATTTATTATACTTTTTTAATTTTAAAGGATTTTTTTTTCAAAACCGTTGGACCAGTTTAAAAAAAACGTTTTTTTTAAACTTTTCGACAACATCCCAATTTTTTTTAATTATGTCAACATCTAACAGTTTAAAGTTCTTTACAGAAAACAAAAATTTTAAAAAATTTTAACAAGCCGTTTTTGAAAAAAAAAAACAAAAATTAAAAAAAAACTTAACTTAAAAAAAAACTCAAAAAAAGTAGTTTTTGAAGAATTAAAGAATTAATTATTATTTTTTTTATAAAAGAGCTTTCACATTTTAATTTTCATCGAGATCCGTGAAGTGGTTTATGAGAAAATCTGTTATGAAAAAACTGGTCCTATGGGAGGTACCGTTATAAGACTTTTCTTGAAATTTCCAGCCAACCAAAACATACAATTTATACATTTAAAAAACTCAGAAAATGTTATCAAAATCGTAGGTGTTTTTGATAAAATTAAGTTTTTCATTAACAGCCATATGGCAGGTACCGTTAGTTTTGGAGCTAGAATGCTAACGCCAAACGGGTCTGGTTCAAAATCCCGAAAACCAAAATCCCGAAAGTTCAAAATCCCGAAAAATCAAATTCCCGAAAAATCAAAATCCCGAAAAATCAAAATCCCGAAAAATCAAAATCCCGTAAAATCAAAATCCCGAAAAAATCCCGAATAGCAATCAATACTGAAAAATCGGATTAGTGATGCAGGCAGGCGCCTGTGTCAACAGTTTTCATAATCAGCAGTACTTGGGTGGCCCGCTTAGCGGGTTCTTCGGATTTTAACTCCCTTTTTCGGGGACACACCCGCTCACGCAGCTTCGCTGCTCCGCTAAGGGTATGTAAATTTGTCAGGCAGACGCCTGTGTCTGTAACATTTGTAATTAATTTGACCTGGGTGGCCCGCTTCGCGGGATCTTTTGATTTTCTCCTCCTTTTTCGGGGGCACACCGCGCTCACGCAGCTTCGCTGCTCCGCTAAGGGTATGTAAATTTGTCAGGCAGGCGCCTGTGTCTGTAACATTTGTAATTAATTTGACCTGGGTGGCCCGCTTCGCGGGATCTTTTGATTTTCTCCTCCTTTTTCGGGGGCACACCGCGCTCACGCAGGTTCGCTGCTCCGCTTAGGGTATGTAAATTTGTCAGGCAGGCGCCTGTGTCTGTAACATTTGTAATTAATTAGCTTTTTATCATTCGGGATTTTGAACATTCGGGATTCTGATTTTTCGAGATTTTGATTTTTCGGGATTTTGATTTTTCGGGATTTAGATTTTTCAGGATTTTGAACTTTCGGGAATTTGATTTTCGGGATTTTGAACGGATCCCACGCCAAACACCCCTCAGTAGGACGTCTAAATAATACTGTGTAGCAAGTATGAAACAAATCGGTCCAGCCATTAAGACTGTCGGTAACTATACAGACAGACGGACAGAAAGACAGAATTGTCCGACACTTTTTTCTGACTTCCTCATCATAGTAAAGTTGTTTGATTGTTGGAATTTTTGTTTTACGAATCCCAATAACTTTCTTTATTTAAAACGGCTTGACAGATTTTGATGCATTTGTTTTGTCGTGCTAATGGGATGACCTTCTGGAAGACCCCATCTAAGGTGGCGCGATCAAGTGGTAAATGACCTCAACCAACTTGGTGTGCGCAACTGGAGGCCACTGGCTAGGGACCGGCCTAGCTGGCGAGGATTGTTGGTTGAGGCCGTGGTCCACAATGGACTGTCTGCGCCACCTTAAGTAAGTACATAAGTAAGTAATGGGATGACCTGGTTCTCAGCTATAGTTAGATCCAATAGGTGGCAAGTTCGCCTAGGATTTCTATGAATTTTTTTCAAAATCGAGTAAGAAGGGGTGACCGGGGCTAGTTGACTCGAGGGGCATGTAGACTAACTGCCTATAACTTTAAAACAACACAGTTTTATGCATGTTTGTTCCTGTCATTGCATTAACCGTAGCTACCTGCTTAGTCTCACTTTGTCTTTTGACACTAGCAGACGTATTTTCAGAGATTGTATGTGTATCTGAATATGTGCGGTTGGGTTTTATTTGGCTTATTTCATTCCTCGTTACCGAAAAACTGCCGTTGAGTGCCAGATGGTCGGTCGGGGTAAGTAGGCTCACTTTTCGAGGGGTAAGTTGACTCATGATTTTTTTGGTTATGATTTACAGAAAATGCGAACTTATAAGAGGAAAACATTGAGAGGCACTACGGAACTAAGTCTTATGGAGCGTGCGTGCAAGTTAATACTTATACAGGGAAGGGTCGCTAATGGCCATGGAATTGCTTACCTTGGATTAATATATAAAAGGAAATGTTCCTTTAATGCATAGAATGCAAAGAATTTATTTTAACGACATAAAAAGTTAGTTAAAAATACGTCTTGTATGATGTAAATATAACAAATCAGTTTACATAATTATTTTAATTCAGTTTTATATACCAAACGCTCAAAAGTATGGCATAGTCAGCTTACCCCGGTACTGGGCCTAGTTGACCCACTAGAGGTCATCTAGCAAAATTTAAAAAAAAGCTACTTAACATATATATATTTTAATGGTAGCATTTTATTTAGAAAGACAAAAGGATGCTTTATTTGTGGAAGTTTAAATTTTATTGATAACTATCTTAGTTTTTTTTTTTTTTTTTTTTTAAAGAAATGTAAATTTTGAGTCTACTACCCCGGTCTCCCCTAGTGGACAAAATAGTCAAATTAAATTATTAAGGTTCACTTTGCTACTTTACTTATGAGCGGTATTTTTTAAAGTATGTGTGGTTAACATTTTTGAGAAAAAATCGGTAAATCCAGAATAAGAAAGGAAAACCTGAAACAGGGTTGCCGCCGCAACTCAATATACATAATACAATATGAAAAAGTCCGTGTATTTCAATTATTGTATCTCATTGCCAATCATAAAGCTATATAATAAGCTTGTGCCTTGTCAAAGGTAACACTCACATATTACATCGAATACCTACTCCTATTTCTCTCAAAACACTTAAGACCGGCAGCTGAAATATTTAAGACTTTTGGCTATAAAATGAAAATACAATTCTATGACACATTTCAGTAAATGCGTCTTAGGAGCCTTCTTGAAGTTGAAGGTTTTGGTTATAAAAAACCCATTAGAGTTATGGGTTAGTTAGTTAAAGCATTGAGATTAATCATAATACCTATCTGTCATCTTGGGTGGCTTTTGACCTTCTTTGATCTTCGCTCATTCGAAAGGGCAACGTCAATTATGTTTGTTTCCTCAATTAACTCATTAATCTTTTAAGCCCCACGTTAAGGCTGGCTGAGAATAAAATGAAACCGACATTTCATTCACACAAATCAATCAAAATACCAGCCTCTTTCCCGAACATGGCCTAACAACTTGCAAATTTATTCATAATCATCCCAGGATTGTTGCCTTTTTTTACAAAGGTTAAATGTCAACAGTCGAATAACTCAATTTTCTTGGAGTTTGATTTTTCCGTGCTGGGGGGGGGGGGGGATAATTGTATCCAAATTGCCAGACAATAGATTGCTTAAAAGTCTTCAATTAGCCACGTGATAGGGAGTATAAGTACTTTGATGTCACACGCACATCCTCTAACGCCAGACATGGTTAACCACCCATCGCATCGGCAACTCGATTAGTTGACGTTAGGCACATCCTTACATTTATGTACAAGTAGTATACTACATGCAAAATGCATGTACCTGCATCTCACAAATATATATAGATGGGTACTCCTGCATCTATTTATATGCCATAGTATAGATATCAAGATAGATAGATATGTAGATACTTTTAGATACTTTATACTTAAAATAAAATTCGAGGTGAATCTCATTTGGTATGCGTGCGTGGTCTGTAATTACAGACTGTAGCTGAGCTTGTTCCGTTGTTAAGACTTGCTTAAATGTCATGTTGTTTGCGTCGCAGTCTGGGAATGGCGATGGGACGAACGCTTAGGCTAATATATTCATTCATATCCTCTCTGCTGCTGCTTAATGCGCTGATACTATGCCAGGGTTTCAAACATGTATTTTCGACAAAGTAGAGAGGGTAACTAGACTCGTATATAAATAAATGTATGTGTGACAAGCGAATTGTTGCAGTTTACCTAAAGCTTGAGCTTCCCAGGAAATTCATTTTCGAAGAGCTACAACGACGTCAATGCCGAAATCTGAAGCCAAAGCCGAAACGACGATGACGATAAATGACAACCAAGCGCAATGCAATCCTGCTGATGTTGCATCAAACTGCAATATACGCGACATGTTTCTAAAGAGAAAAGGAAGAGGAAGTGTTGCCTCGGCTTGGATTGGCTTGGCTATTTGATTTACATATTTAGCCACGAAGGATAAGAGTATAGGTATTATGTGTGTGGGAATTTGTGTGTGCCAAAGAGTGTAATCATGCATAGTAAATTGACAGAGGAATATATCCTAGACTTTATTTATCGAGCCTTAAATTGAATTTTCTCTAAATTAAGATGGGATTTTTAAAACCCTCGTAAAATGGGAGTTTGTATAAAATGACAAAGTGACTCAATTAAATACCTGGGTAGGAGATGTTAGGTGATGTTAATTGGGTTAACTATTTCAAATAACACTTTTCTCGATGTATGGAGTTAAATGACTTTCGCAGAAAAATATATGAGCTTTGTTAAAGATCATAATCATTTCTTAGGAATCAGGCAGTAGTAACCTGCAGTCATTTTGGTTATTTATTGACATTTTTTATTAAATTAAAATTAATGTACAAAGAGAAACGTGAAAACTACAAGCTTAAGCAATCGCCTTTAACCAGGTTCTAGTAATTTAAAATTAAAATTTAATTTAAATTCAAATTTGTTCGAATTCGGTCCAAAATAAATCTAACATACCACATAAATTTTGACCGAATAACAAGAAAAACGATGTTTTCTGAATCACCCTGTTATAAAATAATTCTGTCACAATTTTATCTTGCAGAACCGCAACATAAGTGTGAATATTCACTATTAAATAAAATGCACGACTGGGTCGCACGAACTTGCTCTAATGTGTGACAGTGGTATTGGGGCTTGAGATTTTGATAAAAATAAATTTTTCAAAATTCTTAAATAAATACTTAGACTAATTTGAGCTGAAAAAAAAGTAAGCCATTTTATTTCTTTTATAAATTTGAATTTATCAGAATAAATTTATAAAAATCTGTGGAGCGGTTTTTGAGAAAAAAAGTTTTTTTTTTAAAACTTTTTGAAAAAAATTTTCAAAAAAAATTCAAAAACGCCAGTTCATAGGTATTCAGCAAATACATTTATTTAAAATTTTTAGAAAAAAATTTAATAAGCAGTTTTCAAAATATTAATTTTTAAAATTTTTTTTTTTTAAAAATGCTTTTAAAAATACAAAAAAATATTTTTCAAAAATATTGGTATGCAATACAAATTGAGCTACCTACAGCTATATGTGTGTGAAATTTCGAAAGAATCGGTTTAGTCGTTTTCGAGTTAGTCGAAAGCAAAAAAAACGGTCCTATGGAAAGTACCGTTCTTAGCCATTTTTTAAAACTTTTTTTTCAGCCATATGATGGGTCGTACCTAAAAAAGCAACACTGATTTTTTTAAATAAAAATCGTTAGAGCCGTTTTTGAGAAAAATAAGCTTTAAAATAACGGTTGTATGGCAGGTACCGTTATTTTTGGAGCTAAAAAAAAATTTCAATTTCCTTTCTGCACAATACCTAAAAAAGTCTATATACCAAGTTTGAAGCAATTCGGCCCACCCGTTTGGGCTGTAGGTCTTCATACAGACAGACAGACAGACAGACAGACAGACAGACAGACAGACAGACAGACATACAGACGGACAGAATTTTTAGACTATCTTTTTTCGTCTTCGCTATCATCGTAATGTCATGTTTGATTGTTATCTCAAAACTTTTTTTTTCGACGAATGCATAACTTGCCTTATAGTACCTATAATCGCAAGTAAAAATGTAAACATACTTTCAACAAAATACGCATCATCAGGTTTCAGAGAACCACATCCGTCAATCGCTGTTCTCTTTCTATGCTGCCAACACCAACGGTTTTTTTTTACTATTTGTATGGCGTCAATGGTGGCTTAAATATTGATCTCAAATCACTTCACAAGTTACTGATGGTTTGTCGGCATGAGCTAATGACTTAACATAGACCCATAAAAAGTAATCGAGAGGCATTAAGTCGCTCGAACGAGGGTGCCAATTGGCAGGACAACTTCTGGAAATATAGTTGTCACTAATTTTTTAATTTTTTGAAACAAAATATCAGTCAGCATGGCTCGATAGCGCTCGCCATTCACCATAACGGCAGCTCCTTCCTCATTTCGAAAGAAACAAGGACCGATGAAAAAATGGACGACGAAATTCTCTATGAACTTCGCTAACAGATTTATTTTTTTCAAAGTAAATTTAAACGTGTGGTTCTCAAGAAGAAATACAACTACAACTAAGCTTTATTATAAAGATAAGGGTTTGCCATTATGTATGGCCGTCGAATAAATTCCTGGGCGATTATGTCGAACGAATATTGTACGCAGCGCGTGATTCGTCGCGCGAACCGAACCATTATTTTGGTAATAAATTTGCACGATTTGCAAACGTTGTTCAGGAGTAAGTCTATTCATTATGAAATGGCAAGCCAAACTGAGCATAAATCAAGTGACAGCTGTCAAAAAGACCAACTACGAAAAAAGTATTGCTAGATTGAAAACCACACGTCTAAAAAAACACCCTTTAGTTGAAAGCGTTTATCCGACTTTAAACGATTTATGGTGAATTGCCAAACCCTACTGAACAGAAATGTCAACACAGTTTGACATTCTCAATTGTCAAACCGTAGACGACTATCGAAACTTCTCATGTAGCTAAAAAAAAAAAACACCCTTTATTTGTTGCAATCTTCTGCGGGCAAGATAACAAAAAGTTTCTTCTGTGGCTGTGGACATACTTGGCAAATTCGACTTCAGATGGATATATACTTATGTTCTTGGATTCTTTCTTGAGTAAAAATTTCTGATTATAGAAATCATCATTTGAACCTAGGGTTGCCAATTTGTGTTTACAATTTCACGTGCATTTTTTTTTTTATTTATTTTTATCTTTGCAAAAAAATAAATTGTGACTGTTTACATTTTTAAATTACATTACATAACATTACATTACATGACATTATAATCTACACCCTCGATGGATGAATCGACGAAGTAGATTCACTTACAAAAGCACTCGCAACTGAGGCCATCGGCTCAAGACAACACGAGACAATAACACGACAGAGGGAGACAGACAGAACAGAAGAGAGAAGAACACACAACATATGCCCACAGCACGCAGTTAATAGTTTTTTACGGTCTTTCATCTAACTACAAACCACACGCAACGAATCTTGATTTCGCTGATCTATTGGGAAGCGGTGCTTTATCAGAGCCAAGGTCGTTAACTGTATATAATTTTAAAACCCAATTTTTTTAAGTTTGAAAAACGAAATTCTGGTCCCACTTGGGTAAGACATAAGCCCCTAATCAAATGTTTGACTTATGTCCTGTGGAGTTTTGTCCCTGCGCCATATGCAGTAGATAAGGTAAGCCGTTTGCAAAACGAAACATTCCCACATTGGGCGCCAGTTAATTACATCTGTTTGAATTAAACACATTTTAGTTAAGAGTTTTTATTACTTTTTATTAGTTTGAGAAGAAATGATAACCAAACTTGAACTCAAGCTTTAAGAAAAACAATAAATAAATTACCTAGCCTACTGTAAGAGCAAAAACACCAATTCCAAAGAAACTAATTTAAAAAATTGGGCAAATTTAAAAAAACAAAATATTCCATCATTATAAAGAATGAACATTGAAAAGCCCTTTCTATAGATGCAGGAGGCAGGACCTTTGTCCCCAATATGGTGGTCGAGATCTTCTGGAAATGGCTTAAATTTTGTATTTATTATTTGAAAGAAAGAACTTAACTCCGTAAATTTTTTACAATATTGCCCAACTCATTTTTCAAATGCAATACAGCTCAACTTGGCTTTATTCAGGGCGTAAAGAGTGAAAACGACATTTTATTGTTTTTTTCGTAATAATTTGAATGGATGGGCTCGTGTTTTTTTAGGAGCTTAAACTGGAATCCTTTATTCCGCACTTGAGTTTTTATTCTCAGTTCTAGCGAACTTCTTTTTTGACAGTTTTTGATTTTCAATTCAAATTTTAATCAACGACCCACTTCTGACGACGTTATTGTATTTTTTTGTCTCTCTTTTTTCAAAGAGTTAAGATTAATTTGCTTCTTTTATTACATTTTTTATCACATATCGATGAAAAATCCAATTTTCGACATCGTTAAAATTTCAAAATACAAGTAATTTCAAGACATCACGTTTTTTATTTTATTAAATTGTCTCAATTTCCAAGAAAACAATTTCAATCTTCTATCCTTCTCCACCTACAGTTAAAAAACTTCCTGCAGACTCTTTTTTTTTTTTAATAAATAGACAAGCAACGGATTGTCAAAATGAAGGCACTCCCAATCATAAATAAGGAACAAATAAATCTCAAGACACACATCCTTCTTCCCCCACCCCCTCACCTCATGTCCCCAAGACAAAAGCAAGGGTAAAATAAAAAGGATTTTCATCATAAAAAAAAAATAAGTTGAACGTCATTTTGTTAAAAATGAAACACTTTGTTATAATAGAATGCCATGAGTGAGCAAGTTGATGATATATGTAAGGAATATAATACAGGACCTCTTCAGAACAGGAGAAGAAGAAAGATCTATCTTTGTCGAGTATCAAACGGGATATACCTATGACCCGGCCATAGGGGAGTATATAAGTAAAAAATTCCACTGAAATCAGCTCGTTTTTTTTATGTAAATTCCCAAGATGATATGAAGATTTAATTTCACATTCAAATCAATAAAAATGAAATAAAAATCACGTATAGTACGTATATTTCTCAGAAAGGTTTATTTTCTTTTTTTTAGATATAAATGATGGTATCTTAGCAACAGTAGGTAGGGAGCACCTAGTATGTAGGATGATAATGAATTTTGATTTCGAAATCAAAAACTCCTTTTATTGCTTTTTTTCGATTGAATTTTTATTTTATTATACCATCCAATTGAGAAAGAACAAGTTTTTCATTAAAAGATACAAATTCAGAGAATGTATCTTTCCGCCATTGTATCTGAACTCCACCATCCATCCATATTAATTTCTATTTTAATAACACACACTCAGAAGAAAACTCTCATCATCATGTTTAAATCCAATCTTAATGGAATTTTTGAAGTGACATGTTATCGGAATTCAAAAACACACCCAACGAACGACTCGACTAATAATTATTACTACAAAAGTATCATTTTGTATGACACCCCACTAAATTCAAAAACACCCTCACACCTCAGATAACACTCTGGCAGGTACTCGTATCCCAAAAATATAATCGGATCTACCACCGACAGAAAAGTTGTTTTTCAATCTTTCATCTGTCAATGGGGACGGAAAAAATACAAATTGCCATTTTCACTTCCATTTAATGTGACACATTCGAAAATAGTATCGGATCGGGGGAAAAAATGAATAAATTTAGACTGGGGAATGGAAAACCCAGTGAAACAAATTTGGACTGTCAGTGATTAATTAATGGTATTTTCAAAACGCAAAGGTTTTAAGAGTGCAGAGAACTTTGGAATATGTATGTACATTTATTTTATTTTTTTAAAGTTCAAACATATTGTTTGACGAGTGTTTATGTGGACTATTTTTAGACAAAAGGATTTTTTGAAAAATACTTTCCATTAATAGATGGCTCTTTAGAGCTGTCATATAAAAACTTTGAGTTTAAAGAGTGCATTTGGCGATAAATATTTTGAATCGCGAAGATATGTGCGAACTTCATAATCATGTGTCTAATGATTTAGAGCTTTAACATTGCATTCTTTTTACCTAAAAGTCAAATTATTTTACATTTTACACACAACAATTGAAAAACGACGGAGAGATTGATATACATAACACAAGGAACTAGAACGGAGAACATACGTATGTCAACAGCACGCGGTTGGTGTCGTACGTACGATCCGCCATCCGACTACAGTTAACAACGCGCAGTGATGATTGATTTCGCTGATCTATCAGGAAGTGATGCTTTATCAGAACCAATGTTGTTGACCAAACCTTTCAACAATTTTCGCCTGCAAGAAAATATTAAAACTGGATTTCGATGTTCGTGTTCGCCGCCACCCAACAACTGGTCTGCAGATTTAACTTTAACAGATTTAACCGGCTAAGCCGAATAAGTATGGACGTGCCGAAAGCCGTCCCGAACCGAAACGAACTCAAACCGAATAAAATGGATACTCGTTCGGTTTGGCCGACCGGCATCGGCCGATCGGCATCATTCGGCATAATATGGACGCGCCTTTAGACTGCAAATTACTTTTTCGCAAATATTTTAGTAAGCAAGCGCCGTGTGCTTTATGGTAGCTTTGTGATTTGTAACATCCCTTATTTTGGTGTGGTTGAAGTTTTTGTGGTGAAGTGGTTTCAGATATCAATCGGTCTGTGAGACCGGCGCGGGTATACACGTAACTAATTTGACCAGGTTTATACGTATTATTATTTTGTTACGTATCTATATATTATTTTGAGTATTACCTGGTAAATGAAGGATAAAGGTGATGTTCGAGGAAGAAAATGTTGGTGTTCAAGGCTTTGTTCGGCAAATTCGGCATAAACGTTTTCCATAAAACCTACACCAAAGAAAAGTTATACCAATTAACGTATCAAGCGACCAATACAAAATGTGCGTTCTGGCGCGGAGTCGTGGAGTTTTAACGAACAACAAGGAAACTACTTTTGTCGAAAATACTAAATGTTCCGACGCTCTCATGCTCTTATCAAGAAAGTTTACGGAATATCTCTTACGCTACGCCATCTTGTTTTGAAACCATTACTCCTTATGCTTTGTAAAGGTTTAAGTTGGCAACACTATTTTAACTGGCGGCCATTTTGTCAGCTGTTAAGTGATTTATTTTTAGTTTAGTTTGGCATTTCAACATGAATCGACTTAAGGCCATATCACACTGACAGTGATTTCACTGACCACTGGCAGGCAGTGACGTTACGAAAACTGACGTGATTTTTACGCCAGTGAAGAAATTGCACGTCAGTGGTCAGTTGAGAAAAAAAGGTTATCACACCTACTGGCAGGCCTGTGCCAGTGTGTCCTAAAACTCACTGACACCTCATGCTATTCAGTGATATTTTCTCCAAGTCGGTCAGTGAACTGACGCCTGAAAAACTGACTATCACACTACACTGACACATTCTTCACTGGCACACGACACTGGCAAGTGACGTTAGTGAAATTTACTCGAAATCGGGTCAGTTGGCAGTTTTGCTATCACACTGACTGACTACTGTTTGACCTTGTTTTTTTTTTTTAATTATTTGTTTGAGGTGGAAAACTCTAGCTGCTGGTTTTTGTTTTGTTTGGTTACAAAAAATTATGTATAAAAAAATAATGTCAGAGAAAGAATTTTTGGAAATATAGTTGAAGTTGCCACGATGGCTTATTTGGCAGTGTGTGGTGGACAGCCTCAGCGATGATGATGAGGACAAGAGAACTCGTCGACGGCGCAGTGTTTGGCAAAAAAGTGGTTGGAGCGTAGAGAGAAGGAAGGGTTTCGCTGCGACTGCTAGAGGCATCAAAGTTGACATCTTTAAACTTGATTTGCGGCTAAACTAAGCGACCTAGCGACTTCAAAAACGCATATTCGTGATCTAGAAAATACCAGTTCTAAAATATCAAAAAAAGTTGGTAAAAAAAGTTTTTTTCAAAACTTCCCAAAAAATACGGTACCTACTTGAAATGTTTCAAACAAAATATCAAAAAACAGGTCAGTTCACTGACGGGTTTCTTCACTGGCACAACGAGAAATTTCGTGTGTTGCCAGTGATGGGACAGGGTCAGTACACTGACGCTCTTGGCATAAAAGTGTGTCAGTAGGCCTATGCGCCAGTGACTACTTATCACACTTGTCATTTTTCGAGTCAGTCAACAGTCAGTGAACACGTCAGTGAACCTTCACTGGCGTCCCAAAACTGGTTATCACACTACGGATGACTTCACTGACGGCATTGTGACGCGATTTTGACGTCACTGCCTGCCAGTGGTCAGTAAATTCACTGTCAGTATGAGATAGCCTTTACTTCTGAACACGCTTACAAATTGTACAGATAGATCTCGATTTTTGCAAGAAAATTTTGTTTAGCGATGAAGCTCAGTTTTGGTTGAATATGGCTTCGTCAATAAGCAAAACTGGAGCATTTATAGTGGTGATACTCCTCCTGAGTGTATGTAAGACCCACAAAAACTGACTGTTTGCTGTGCTTTATTATGGGTTGGTGGAATAATTGGTCCGTACTTTTTAAGAAACGATGCTGACCAGAACATTACAGTTAATGGTGACCGCTATACAGAGCCATCATTACTGACTTTTTCATTCATCAATTGAGCAACCATGATGTGCCGGAGCTGTGGTTTAAACACAGCTCGTGGAACAATTGATTTGTTGAAGGTAACGTTCGGTGAGCGCATATAACTTCGCGTTTTGTTCCCGTGAATTGGCCTCAAAAATCGTGCGATTTAACGCCGTTTGGCTATTTTTTGTTGCTAGTCTATTTATCTTTCGAATTCATGTCGATTTAAAAAAAACTTCTTTGTTTTAGTCCATTTCAAAGTTATATACCTCTAAAAAAAACACCCTTTACATACATAGTTGCAAGATCATCTAAATTCCGTGCGAGTCAATAGTGTCCAACGTTATCTGGCTGTGAACGCAGTATATAATGTTATTTCCAGTGCCCAAAGCTTTTCAGTTGAAAGTCCATTGCGTCCAACGCTATCTCGTGTATATTCAAAGTGTGCAAAACTATCTCGTTGTTAAACTGGTTCCCAACGACGCAATCTCCACGTGAAATACTAGTGTCTAATGCTATTTTATCGGAACATAAAGTTTCCAAACCATCAATCCCATAAAGAACTTTACTATCTCAGACTCAAGTTCAGATAAAATGAAATTTTAAAGATTATTTTAAGATTAAGCTCCAAGATTTATGAGATTTAAATAAAAATTGTGAAGGAACTAGGTTCACAAAAACGTATAAGGCATAAGCCATCAAGGATCTAAACTTCATGCTTCCTTAGAAGATCCTACAGAAGAGTAAAAAGCACCACAATTTCTTAGGCAAATTATCTTAAAATAAACTTCCCTTCTCCTAAATCTTCCTTTCAAGTCATGTTTCCTATTTTCACTTATATGTATGTTGTTTGTATATTGTCCCTACATACACTTAGATACTAATCTTTTATTCAATTTGAATAGTCACAGAGTGACTTATGTTAATTGAAACTGTCTTAAGTTGAAGAATCCTTTTTTATTTCAATTTTATACAAAAATCTAATGCAGCACTTGAATTTATATTCTATTTTCCTTATTTTCCAATTTCAGCTCAATACCGTTCACCACGTATTACCGAACATCCAAGTGATTTAGTAGTGAAAAAAAGTGATCCGGCCACACTGAATTGCAAAGTTGAGGGCAAACCCGAACCGACAATCGAATGGTTTAAGGTAAATTATTACAATCCCTTTGAATTTTTTTTTTGTCTCTTTCTCCTTTAGTATAGTTTCCCCCAGCCCACCAAATAAGGTAAGGTAGATAATCATCCCCTCCGCATATATCCTTTATTCATTCACCAAAAGGTCATCATCATCTATTGGATATAGGAGCACCACCAGAGGGATGTATGGCACGTTCGGCAAGGGTCGTGCTAAAACATCTATCGAACCGAATCGAAAGAGAATGTTCAAATAAAATGAGCCAGAGATGTATAATAAAACAAAAATGAACAGTAAACCGATGAACCGGAAAATTGTGTTTTCAGCTTTTCATCCATCGATATAGTCTGTATACCTTGAATTTTCTTTTTGGCCTTCTATAAACGAGAGCACAGAATGAAAAAAAAAGTCCTTATTGCTAAAACACAGACTTCGTCAGTACCAACCATGGAACGGCAAACTTTTCCTGTCCAATAAAAAATAAAAAAAAAAGAAGAACTACAATTGAGTCTGGCTGGTACCACAAAACCACCCGCAACACCTCACGCCCTGTTTTCCTTTCCCTTTTTTTTTTGAAACAACACAAAAGTCCTGACAGAAAGGAACAAAAAATTAACTCTAATAAATCTCTTCCTTCACTTCGTTAATTTTATTATTTTTATTTTCTCTTTTTTATTAACGTTTTTCTTCCTTTTGTTTTTCTTTTTCTTTTTTTTCGTGACGTCTTGTTCTGTGGGTCCTGATGATGTTTTATAAACACAATATTGGGACAACCTCATCTACCTGGTCGAGACACTCTGGGAATCATCATCAACATCATCTGCGGATTTTTATTTTTTTTTTAAACAAAAAAAAAAAAAACTTAAAACCAAACAAATAACCAGGATGGCGAACCTGTCAAGACAAACGAAAAAAAATCACATCGTGTCCTTCTGGAGAATGGAGCGTTATTCTTTTATAGAACGGTACACAGTAAAAAGGAACAAGATGGCGGTGTCTATTGGTGTGTAGCGAAAAATCTAGTTGGCAAAGCCGTTAGCCGTAATGCTACATTGCAAATTGCAGGTGAGTTAAATTTTGTTGATTTTGATTGTTGTTGTAGACAGGATAATGTTGCTTTTTTTTTGTTGTTGTTGTTTTATAAGTCTGTTAGACAAATAAGACATTTAACCGTGCGTCGCGTCGTCGCCAAGGATCTTTTGTGTGATAAAAAAGCAAGTGATTTCATTTAAAAAAAAAACCTATACTCAGGACATATTGAGAAAATAAATTGACTTGACGTGTGGAAAAAAAATACTTTAACAATAAATAAACAAAATTACCTAAAATAAATTTTTTTAATTTAAACTTTAGCAATTTAAAATCAACCAAAAAGTTAAAGGATAATAAATAAAAATATTTTTTTTTATTTTGCGAACCACGTCCCAGCTTTTTTTTCAAAGTGACCATGAGAACCTCTTCAACCATGTACAGACACTCCGTGACACTTGATTAAGGACATGTATTTTTTTTTTTTTTTTTTGTAACGATATTTTCAAAATTATTGACATGTCTGGAAAACCTTTTTGGTGGATGTTTAAAAACGGTTCATTATTAGGCTGATATATTTCAATTTTGGCAGGGATCTCGCGCATAGATCTGACTAGATTTTTAGGGATGGGGTGGGTTTTTTATCCCACAAGTCGTTCGTGGAGGTTTGTTTCACCTGCGCTGCGGTTGAATGAAACTCCTTAAAAAAAAGTCTTATCGATCATGAACGACGGATAAGGAATGATTTAGTTTGCTGACATTCACAGTAGCCCCGTTCCTTTCTGCAATTTTTAGGAATCCTTATGTCAATTGCACTGAAATGTCAATTAGACTCAATATTAACAAAAACACGTAAGGGAACGAGACTAGTTTTTTTTTCTTTTTATTTGCGGCTATAGCTCTGCAAAGCTTTTTTTTCATCCGATATGTCTGCTTTTTTTGTACTTTTTATAATTTCATGGAGCTCTTTGTAGCTCCTTTCTTTTTTGTCTCGTGACAAATATTTACATCAAGTATCATCCCACAATGGCCGACTCGTTTAGGAGCAACGCTCTAAAGGAGTCCGTTTCTATAAGAAAATCACAAACTTTGCACGGGCGGTTTTGTTTTGACTGATGTTTGAGCTTTTTTTTGTACACATAATCTAATAAATTAATGAGCAGGCTCTGACTGCCATTCCATTCCCAAAAAAATTTGAGTGTATCCATCCTGATTGACGAACCATCAGTCAGATGTACACATTATCATTTTTATTCGAATTCAGTCTAAATCTATCAGTCATGATCGAAAATGTCTACCCCACATAAATTGGTCAAAACACCGAAAAACCACGTCTTCAAATCGTTGGTGAAAAAAGGCCAGGACGTGATTTCTGTTCATACCGTCCAATTCGAGTCAAAAAACTGTTTGTTATTGATCGTCATTTAAGTCAGATTTCAGACGGTGGGTGCATTGTCACTTGGTGAACCTCATATGGGTGAGTGTAGTGTCGTCCCATATTCGGCAATTTTTCTTGGTAACAAAGACATACTCACCCAGAAAAGAGCATCATACATAGTTGGATGATACTTCGTCCAACATTGGGGTCCTCTTCAAAATTATGAGAGAAACATAGTCAGCAAACAAACGGCATTGTCAATGGCTATGGTCATAAACCCTGCGCTCTTGGGTGGGTGCAGGCTCAAGTCACAATTCGTCATGTTGAAGTGTGCAAAAGGCCGAGTTCTAGTGAGGGGAATTGACTGACTCAGTTTCTTCTGCTCGTACCCACTTCCACGGCTTTTAATTAATTGATGATATGGCAGGTTTACCATTAATTTCAAAGCTAGTTATTCAATTCCAAAAACGTCTCTCTTTAACTCACAGAAATAGTTTTTAAATGTACCTTTGCAGTCCTCATCAAGAGATGGACCAATTTCAATATATTCTTCAAAGTGGGTATGGGTACATCTCAGTCAATTTCTTTTAGTATTCTGTACCAATTGTGCCCACGTCGACAGCATCAACGATTCTTGACTGGAGAACTTCACGATGTGAAGGGGTTTTACCTTCTCCGTAGTGAGTCACACTCATTCAACCTAGTTGGGCGATATTAAAAGATCCGATTTCTACAACGCCTGGGTTCAGTTATATAAAGGATTTAGGTTCCACTCAAAAGCTATTTTAACTTTTTTTCAATCTGCTAGGATTTTAAAATCCTGAGATCATTGATAACGGTCAAGTCACTTTTCGCTTGTAGTATTCCCCGCATAATTGCACCACGCTTAGGTGAAAATCCTGTTTAATCGACCGACAAAATTATGTTCGAAAGTGTCCCGTAAAGTAGAATAGCTTTATGAATCCTAAGTTGACCCCGACTTAATTGATCTTAGGAAATACAGCTAAAAAAATAAAAACATGCACACTTTTTCGGTTAAATGAACGGCCCAAAAAATCATTATGAAACAAACCTAAAAATTAATTGTAGTAACTTTGGAAGCACTAAAATTGGCACTGCTCGGTGAATAACATAGGTATGGCAGTTATTACTTGCTTTTTGTCATTGGATTTTTCAATGCCTGAACACATTTAGAAAATCGCTGAATCTTTGAAAATAGCTGTAGTACAAAATATTGAAAAGTAGCATGCACGAATACAATGGTGTAGCACTGAATTAAAACAAAAATCGTGTTTGAAATTTCGATTCTCGTTTTTTTTTCTATTCAAATTTCAAAAATGCAGCGCAGCACGTTCGTGAAGTTGGAGTTGAGTCGACTTGTACTTCAGCTACTTCTGTGCTGCAACTGCAACTTCGGATTGTAGCCGTTCAATACGAATTACATTCATTTAATTTTGACAGTGCTACATACTACAGCTGCAGCTGCACCATATTGTTCTCAGGCAGTCAAAGTCCTGACGGCGCGGTAGCACAGTGGTGCGTTCATTTCTATGACAGTAGTAAACATAAATAATTAAAAATGAGTGGAAAAAATACACAAGTTCAGCACTTTAAGAAAACACACAAATTTTAACTGAATCGAGGGAAAAAAATAGGACTGAGTTGTGTGCCAAATAAAAATCTCAGCATACTCAATAGAGTTTTCGGGATGTGAAAACAATTGAAAATAAATCTAAAAGCTGCGCATTATTTGGCAGGCGTGAAAGAATCGCGACGTGCAGACGTCGAAGAAGCTCTTTTAACCAGGTTCGGTCCAATGAAAGCTTCAGGACCGACTAGTGAAATTTTCGTTAATTGAGACACCCGGATAATTGGCCGAAAAACTTTACAAAGTGGTCAGTGCAATTAAGCGGGGAATACTGTAGTTATTTTCCAAGCGAGCTTCTTTGTCTCCATCCTGTCAAGGATCGTGTTCAAAGTTTAGCATATTTGCAATTTCCTTCTAAATTCGAGTATTGTTAATCTTTTGGTACTGTTTTTGTTTTAATTGCTGTACTCGTATGGGCGCCATTTGTTGCTTAAAGCCCATTGGTACTAAATTTGTCCATTCGAAAAAAATCATTTAACCAAAATAGAAGTGTTGGGATCTAGCACTTGAGCCATCATTGACGTTCGTAAAACTATGAATACGGTAGAAGTTTTGAAAAAAAAGGTGATACTAGAGACAAACCTTTTTTAAAGAAGAAATCTTCCTAAGGCCTCAAACAAAACTCCCATATCTATAAAAAATAAACCTCCCTCCTCCAAAGCTTAGGTACTTGCTTGAAAACATAACTTCTTTTTAATGTATGATCCCAATCCTAAAGCAAAGTTAACTTCCGCAAACTGCAAATCTGCACCTTAAGCCGAAACAATCATCCCCCATTTTCACAGTAACACTATAGCAACCAACTATTATGAGAATCCTCGTGCTATGATAATAATCCTTCTTACAAATACTGCCACTGGCAAATTATTTCATTTTCTCAAAAGAGGAGTTTACGAGGAGTATAGGTTAGGTATATGGATCTATTTCGTTCCCGATGCGATGACTTGTAACATGACAAAGACTACACGTTACAATCCTATTTTTCTTGTGTTGTTTTTTTTTTTTTTTTTTTCCTCTCACCGCAATGCATCTGAGAGATAGTATATCGCATTCTCCATTTGCTTCACCAAAAAACCAAAGGAATTCGAATACAAAAGCCATTGGATGCAACAAAAAAAAAAAAGAAGAAACAAGCATGTTTCCATTCCGTGCAACTAACTTGTCAGATTCCAGAGCAACATAACCGACACATTGTTACAAGAAACTTGTGCAACATAACATCCATCCATAGACTTTTAGACACAGTAGTCCCTTAGGGATGAAATTAATGGCATTCGAACAACCTCTAATAAGACAGTTTGAAAGGCTTGAAATCTATGAGGCCGAACGGTCTATGTCTGTGTCTTCTGCTGATGCTTGGAGGAAAATGCATCGCAGGAATCCACCTCCTTCTGCAATTCTTATACACACTAGCCAGCCAGTCGCAGCCTTGTAGTGCGCGGGCGGATGCATGCAATGAAATTCTATCCAGCCAATATTTTGCATGGAATGAACAGCTTTTTTTACAACCTTAAGATACAAAGATACACTTCACAAAAAAAAACGATACTTTCACAAAGTGTGTTGTTCTCCTGTTTTTTTTTTTTACATTTTATTTTGTGAAATAAAATCTATGCACGGAGGCTATTTGCGAAATTGCTATGCTCTGTCATGCCAGTAAATTGAATGTTTCGCCGTGGCATTAAACATTTTTCACATTTAACGCGCTTTAGCTTTGAAAAGAGCATATGCACGTCTTCTGATGCCGGCCATCGCGTCGAGTCATCACCCAGAAGGCACTATGGAAACATATTGTTTTTGAAATGCGAGTACCACTTCCTGCTGATCTCGTCGAATCTAGAATCTCGAAACAAGTGAGAATATTTGTATATATCCAATCTATCCCTCTGCGGAACACACTCAATCGAGGCATTTCAACAACTGTCACCTTATGTCACTTGCTGTCAGCTTTCCCAAAATAGATATTTGACATGTGTCAGAAAATTCTGACTGCAATTGATTCAGTCAGAAATGGAATATACCATCGTGTTTTTGTTTATTTCGAAAAAATGTTTCTCAGCAGAGCAAATCCTTTTCTTGTGATGGGTTGAGGCCATATGCACGTGACAGAGTGCCCGACATATAATTTCGACACACTCAGTGAAACGTAACGACGCAACATTGCGTTACTTCTGCTTTTACAGTGCTGTGAAAAAGAGAATGATTAATGTTTCGTTTTTCATTGAGATTGTAGTTTTCCAAAACTACACTTATTCAGATGAGGTCATCTTATGTGTCCGTCCTTGGAAATAGACAATCATGACTTACTTTGAGCTTGATATAAAAAAAAGTTTCGCCTTTAGATATAAGTCCGTATTTTCATCGGCGGGTTTCAGGCCATCACTTGAATCCTTAAAAAAAGTTTTTGCTTTCCTGTTAAAGTCTCAGGCATTTTGACAGTGTCTTCTTGACTGTTCTTGTTCCTTTTTAATGCTGTGCTAGAAAGAGGATACATTTTCTAAAGGACCAAAAAGTTTGCAGTTATGGAAAAGACTCTCATTTTTCTGCCGAAAATAGAAGTAGCATTTTTGGCGTGATAGTTCAAAACATAACATAACACTACTACAAGTGCTTTGCAAGTTTTCACTTGCACACCAACTAAACGGAGAACTTCAGATATTTTTGCTAGCAAAACCAAACAAATATTTGCACGCCAGCTCCGAAGTCCGGCTCATTGACTTGTAATATGAAGAAGTATTTTTGCAGAAATAGACAAAACGTGAAACTGCTTGCACTTCTTGCACCCCAGAAAAATTTAAGAACCCGGATTGGAACTCAAACATTCGGGATGGCAATCCGCCCGACTTACTACCGAATATACTATTTCACGGGGCATAAACACATGCAGTATAAATTGCAGATAAGCATCGCGAATCTCGGAAGCGATGGTGAATCTGGCAAGTCAAGATACCTGCAAATACTTCCGTTTTTTTTGAACGACCACGAACATGCTCGCAAGTCATTTGAATTTAAATAAAAATGGTCGTTGAACAAGCTAAGGGCCTGCTCTTGAGTGAACAATTGCCGTTTCTAGCTGTTACCCTGGTGACACAATTTAGTGAAACAACGGCTTTTATAGATCCAATGAATTTTTTCTTATTCCAAAAAACAAAATTTTAGCACAGCACTGTATAATCATGTCTCGAGATTATGTCGCCTGCCATACGCATTCGCAGTGTTATGTGGTGTAACCTGGGGAATGCAATTGCAATGTCTACTTCATCTGTGGCTTTCAGTTTCTTCCTTCGCCATTGCCGTTGTCCCATTAGAGAGATCATATCATCTCTTCTTACACACACCCTCCTCCTTCATTTGGACAGACTTAAAAATAACCATAAGATTGGATTTTCGGGCGATTGCCGGCTGCAAAAGTGAATCCATTTCCAGCACCAAATTGGCAATGTAGCAAATACCAAAGTACCTATATCTGTGATATGTGCTCTTGTGTCTCATTGCGGTGGCATTTCGGATAGTTTGATGACTCCCAATGGAATTACTTTCCGTCATTTGTGAAGTCGTTGGTCTTGGTCGGTCGTAGTCGTCATCATCGTCTTGGTCTTTATCGTATGTGCGAATGCCAAATTCATCCGCCGCCGCGCCACCACCACCGACCGACAGCCACCACACTCACTCGATCTCGATTGGATTTTATTTTTAGAATCCTAGCTGATTCGGATGGTGCGATGGCCATAAAATAATTCCAAGGAAGTGAACTCTATATAGTGCCAGAGACTGAGATCCATCCTACAGTATCATTTATACAGATACCCTTTTAATAGGTGAAAATTAGCCGCCGCATTAGGTCTTCCAGTTGGAGTAGGAGTATGTCTACATTACGGTCGGGAGATTTCAAGTGTGATGCTTCGCCAAAAAGACGACAGCGACGATTGTAATTTGTTCCGCATAAGTTCGGATGCTGACAGAAACATATACCCGAACACAGAAATCCTTGAAGGGATTCATATGGATCTCGTGTCGATGTCGGTGTGGTTTGACGACCGACAATGGTTGCAGGGCGGAGGGGCTTTTACAGACTTTCGGGCAATTAGTGAGGAAGATAAGGGAAAATATATACATATATCCCTACTACGAGTACATAAACATACAAAACGTAAGTGGTAGCGGCTTCTGCAATTTGCATATATGATAGTCCCTGTACGCGTACGGGATAAGAAGGGAGAATTTACGAGTTCAATTTACGACCGGAATGTTAAGTAAGGATTTTGTTTTAACTTTTTTTTTGTTTGCGTTTTCGTTTTCGTTTTAGGAGAGATGAATAAGATACGCAACAGAAGTCCTATTGGTTTTTGCTTTTTTATTGGGTGGTAGACTTGGGTGGCAAGTTGTGAAGAATTTTATGTCAAACAATGTCAAAAAAAATCTTGAAAGAAGGCATTTGAAGGACAACAAAAAAAAACATGAACAGACAAAGCTTGGAAAAGTATTTTTCTCTTTTTTGGTTTGTAAATTGTTAACGGCTGAAAGAATTTTATTGGTTTCGGTTGATGAATTTTTTTTTTTTGAAGTTTTGAACGACTCCTGATCTTTAAAAATTTAATGATTTCCTTCTAAAAACAAGAATGGGAAATCAAATTTAAATTTTTGTAAAGAGATAATGTTTAGCAAAACTTTTATGGTCTCAAGCGAAATCGTACAACTTAGAAAGACAGAATTAGATATTTTATAAACGACTTAAATGTGAATAACCTGATGATTTAAAGGCTTGACATTGCATGTAAACATGTTGTTCTAGATACTTTGGAGGACAATCTCTTCTTAACTGATTGAGTTTATAGATTCGGACCTCAGTACTACTTGGTAGTACCAATACTTGGCATTCCAAAGTTCTATTTCAGGTAGGTACTGTTTGGCTCAACATTTTTTAATGCGATTTATTATTCCTATAATATCCTGTTTCTAAAACTTTGTTCTCGGTTCAAATTTTTCTTATCTCTATAGAAGAAGTAATGCTGTAAGTGTTCCTCAAGAATCCATATTAGGACCACTTTCTTTCACCGCCGCTTATGCTGATTAAAATACAAATATTTTGGGGCACTAACTTGTATGATAGCGAAAGATATGCAAGTTTCCAACTAGACTAGGCTAAAAAGTTGTGTTCGTAATATCAGTACTCGATTTCAGAATGGTACAGCAACTGCGGTCTTGACCTTATTTCACTTACAACAAAGTGTCGTTTTTAAAAAAGAGCCCTTAAGGTAAAGTAACATATTTCCCAGCACTGTACAGTACACTGATACGGAACATTATTCGTCACAGAACAAATTTACAATATTGCCTGTCGAAAGATACAGTGACATTCGAAAAATTTTGGTCAAACTTTTTGTAACGAATTTTGTCAAATTTGTTTTCTAATGCGGTTTTAATCGTTTCATAGAACATTTAAAGTGTTAAATTTGCCACCCGCAAGGTCACGGGAACAAAAAGTTGTTAGACCGAAAAATGGGTTTTTTAGGCATCTGCCTCATATTTAGGCATTAAGGGAAAAAAATCCTTATTGGTGTAGTTTTTTTGGGTTTTTACTGCTTAAAAGAAACATTCTTTATCATATTAGTACTTTGTTGGACCTCCTCTTATTTTTATTACAGCTGCACATCGGCGAGACATTGACTCAGATAGGTTTTTCCATGTAGATGAAGGTTCGCTGTTCCAGGTCCGGATAAGTAAATTTTTAAGACTTTCAAGTGACTCTGGACGCTTCTTCGCCACCTTAAGTTCCATAATTGATTAGATAGTCTCATTTGGATTCAGATCGGAACCAACTTAATTTATCGAAATTTTTTTCTTCGAAGTAGGTATACCTTTTTAACCCAAGAAAAAAAATGAAAATATTATTTTAAGTCATAAAAGTTCCTACCTTATTAATATTAATCCTTCACCTTTTTAGAAGTATAAAAAACCTTAATTGCAATTTCGGCTGCATGTCAAGGAGCATTGTCCTGTTGAAAAATAAATCTGCAAGTATTACCAAAAAGCTCCAGCGCAGAGGGCTCTAATAAATTTTCCAATACTGGTAGACAAACATTTACTACCTACCTACTTTCGATTCTAGGAAGACCATTCAACCTTTTTAATGTCCAGGAAAACATCCTCAGACCATCACACCTTCAGATGCATTCAGAGCTCAGGCTTTCCTTTGGTTTTCTTCGCGCAAAAATCCGCCCACCTCCAACATGCACCTTAAACTTTGATTCGTCGGAGAAGATAACATTGTTCCACAATTCTTGAGTCCAATTAAGATGCTCCTGAGCCTGAAATCCAGCTCCAGTACTGGCTTGAGCGCTCTGAGTCCAGCTTTGACGAGCCTTTTACTCACTGAGCTTGGCAAAATAATTTTTCCTGTCGCTCAAAATAGATCGTTTTTAAGATCCACCGAAGTTTTGAACATATGCCGACGGGTGCACAGCGCTAAAAAACGATCATTTACTGACGTCGTCTTTTTTGGCCTCCCTGAACTTTGCTTCCTGCTGGTGGTCCAGGTTCCACGATATTTTTTGAAATTTAATACCACACTTTATTGAGCAACGTTTAATTTCATTGAAATTTGAAGTGTTGTCAAATGGAAACGTGACGGACAAAATATTGGCTGTGCACTCCGAACTGATTTTTTTCCCACTAAATTACTTGGTTTCGTTTCGTACGCTAGCACGAGCTAAATGCACCCCTTTTTCTTAATGACATCGACTTTTGTGCACTTTTTGAACGATATTTATTTACTAAGTGCAAAATTAAAAATAAATTCTAAGAACCGCACCAGAAAAGGGTAATCAAATGTCAAACGACCAAACCAAAAATTTTCGAACGGCGCTGTATGTACATTGTTCAATGTTGCTGGTTATGACATGAACAGAACCATATTTCGAGGTACTCTTAAAGTTTGTTACAGCATCTTGAAACTGTGAACAAAGATTATATTTTTTAAACTATTCAGACACCGTAAACTTCTCATCTCTTTAAACGGTATTCAGTTTTTGACGTCTATAAGAACTTACCATATCAAAAGCCAAGCATTTACCTGCTGAATATTGGAGCTAAAATGTTTCATTAACAATCTGGTCTGTTTTAAGTCAATTCGTCCCAAAAATTTCAGCAGTCCGTTTGTTTTTTTTTTTATATTTTTTGACCGATACTACAAGCTTAAGTCTTTTGAGGAGTCCTGTTTAAAGCACCTAGTATAAATAAATAAAAAAAAAATACATTGTTGGCACAACACCTCCAAGCGGGGCAGAGGCCTGTGACTTACACTCTCAACCATTTCTGTGTGTGTGTGTGTTGTATTATGCAGGAATGGAAGGGACCTACAATTTATTGCCGAATCCGAACGGCTAACAGAGAAGCACTTTCCATGACATCGTTTACTTAGAGAAGTTGTCACTTCAGTAGGTACCACACAAAAGAACTTAGGTAAGTTCAGGGATTAAAACCCAGAACTTTCGGTGTTGCAGTCCGACATACTAACCACTACGCCACAAGGTACTACAGCGACCAGTATAATGGTATTTAAATAAACTTTAATTTTCTTAACTCCATTTCAAAGCTCAGTAAACCGAATTCAAAAAATGAAAAAGCGATACCTTACCTTTGATGAAATTTCACCCAAGGAATATGGCTTCTGAACAGACAGCATTTTTCGAAGATATTGTTTTTAAAAATGCCTCCCATAATTTTGATTTAAATTTAATATGCCAAAAATTATAAACTTTTCAATATTATGTGACAAATACACCGTTAGGTTCCGTTTGTTTGCTTTAAACGAAATGTAAACGCCAAAAGGATATGTCAACGGAAAGATCAAAAGGATACGAAGTGCACAATGTAAGCTTCACATGATTTCCCATGCAACCCCTTTTTTTACTGGTTTACTGGCTCTTGCGAGGAAGTGGCAAATTTTCCCAGAGTAAATCTTGTCATTAAAAAGTGCTGCTCTACTAGCCGTTCGAATTTTGCTGTTATGATAGGTCCCATCCAATCCTGCAGAATATTTACGGACACACAGTAATGACCCGCTGTGAGCTCTTGTGCTAATGATTGATTTTTACTTGCGATTATAGGTACTATAAGGCAAGTTATGGATTCGTGCAGAAAAAAAAATTTGAGATAACAATCACACATGACATTACGATGATGGAGAAGTCGAAAAAAGTGGGTCTGGGAATTCCGTCCGTCTGTCTGTCTGTCTGTCTGTCTGTCTGTCTGTCTGTATGTCTGTTCGCGCCTCTGGAGGCTGAACGGGTGGGCCGATTTGCTTCAAATTTGGTATTTAGGATTTATTTGGCCGTCCCTCGGAATAAATTTTTTATTTTTGCTCTAGGTCCAAAAATAACGGCACCTGCCATACAATCTTGAAGACAAAAATTGATTTTCTCAAAAACGGCTCTAACGATTTTGATAAAACTTTCAGAATGCTATTTTTGCAAGAAAATCTATCTTTTGGTTAGAAATTTTTTTTCAAAATTTGCCTAATAACGGTACCTCTCATAGAACCAGTATTTTCAAATCAAATTTTCTCGTAAACTATACATTCGATTTCAATCAAATTTTGGCCACAGGAAGTCATTCATAATTTTATTAATATGGCATTTCAAAATTTTCAAAAACTTTTTTTTTTTGATTTTTTATAATTTTTTCAAAAAATTTTTTGGTTTTCGAAATATGTTGGAAACGGGTACATTGATTTTTTTTTTTAAATATTTTTCAAATGTAAACTACAGATTGCCATATATTTGCATACTCAAATAAATTTCAAAATATTTTTTGAAAAAGTTTTTCAAAAATAACCTTTTTTAAAAAAAACTGGTCCAACGATTTTCAATATTTTTTTTTCCTAGATTGACGTATAGCTTTGAAATCTTATTGCATACTTAGTTTTTCCGAGAAAACTCTTAAACTAATTTAAAAAATAAAAGAATTTTCGAAATTATTTAATTTTTTTTTTAATATCCATATATGCAGCCACTACGCAATTATTGAACATAAGAGCAAGTTCGTGCGACCCAGTCGTGCATTTTATTTTTTATATATTTAAGGGAGCTATGACAAAGCAAGAAATGAACAACAAAAGTTTAAATTTAGAAAATTAAGTTTAGTGAGGGTTGGTACCATTCTGCCAGGTTATATTAAAATTTGCTTTTGCATAGGAATGTGTTTGTGTTAGTGTTATATGTGTATTAACAAGCATATACAAAGGTTGGATAAAATTCCTATCAGTTGTTGATATTCCCAATCGAAACTCTCCTTCTCTGTGAACGTCACGTTTAACTAGGGAGACAGCAATAATTGACAATCATAAAATTTGTAATGAGTTTCTGGTGATGTCTATTTCGCCTTTGATTGCAATACAGAATAATATTTTGTGCCTGTAAATTTCATGCATGACTTGTCAGAATTATTGGATGGTTTAATACATGTCATGAGGTTCAATTTTATGAAATATATTATTCGTAATTAGGAATTTAAGATCCATCCTGTATCTATTATATTATTGAACCTTGTAGTTGATTTTAATTGGCATCAGAAATTCTTACTTGACTACACTTATCAATTTATTAACAATAAATTCAAATAACCCACAAAACAAAGTATAAGCAGCATTGACTCTATTATTAGCACTTAATTAAAGATCCTCACGAACTCTGCAATCTTCGAAGTTCAAACAAAGACCCACAAACAACAAACTTCCCTGAAACCACACTTCTTCAATCAACTTGAATTAATAAGAACCCAACATAAAACCATAATACACCTTGTTGCATTGAATTTTCCCCCTCCAGCACCCCACAAATTGAATCCACCTTAGCCCAGATACCCAGCAATTACATGGCAATTTTTGTGTCATCTCAAAGGTATAGTTTCCCTTGAACATTGAACGAACCGAACGGATCAACGCAAAATCATCGCTTTTCCATTTTAACCCGACACAACTTATGCAAATTATGTATCTTTATATGTATCTATACCTGGGGCGCAGAGTGTATCTGTTAAAACACGCTTTCAATAATGCGGCATCCCAAGCTTTCAACAGTTTAAATATAATAACAGACACAATATTCACCACCACCGAATGATGTGAATCTCACGGTCTGTTTTTTTTTACCATATCCGCCTCGAAGGCATTAACCCTTTTTATCTGGCTGGTGTATTATTATAAGAACGCCTTCGACATGTTCGGTCTCGGTCCCGGTCTCGTTCTCGGGTATTATGTCGTTTTCGAGTACTTTTTATTAATATCCCTCCTTAACGGTTAAAGAACACCACAATTATACGACAGAAATGTATACCTACGCACATTTGTAATTTTCAACAACAATTAGCTGATGCACATTTCGAGTTCGACCCCAGTCCAAACCAAGACCTTCCTTTCCGGTCATGTGGCCATGTTCCAATGACAACGACCGAATTACACTCTTTGCTTGATCCCAGTTTTGTGTTCTCAGAGCATAATTTTTAATGACGCCTCTGCAATTGTGGTGTCGAATTCAAAAGCCTTCATTGAGGCGTTTATCGTTATAACGATTCTTAGCACGTACCACGTGTCGTTTAACATAATAAGTGCATGTAAGCGCGAAGCACATGCATCCGATGTGGAACATAAAACGACCGTAAATGAACCACCATTGCAATATATCTTCGTTTCAAGCTTGGAACTTTGTCTGGAAGTATCTTTATAGATACAGGCCGGCCGTTGCCGCGCCGCCAAACAACCTAAAAGTCGAGTTACCTACTTTCGATTTTTATTGAGGAGAGTACCAGACCAGACCAGCAGCAGCTGAAACAGCATCCACCATTAACATCAACATAAGCAGCATCATTTGATACCTGCATAAATGCTTTAAGTACGACCTTCAATCGCCACGCTGACTGTGGCACGATTTTTATGGCAGGAACACAAAAGTATCTTTTGTCTGTGTTGATTCATCTGGCAAAATGTATCTGTTTAAATTGATACTTTGTTTTTTTTTTTCTCATCGTGGTCGTCTCGCACCAAAGTCGGTTGTTTTCTTTCAACTCAACTGAAACCTATGATGGAGTCGGTGGTGATTGGTGATCCATTGGATGCATTAATATCATTGGCGTTGTTCTTGGGATCTCATTCTGGCAATTGGCAATGTGGCGCTAATTAATTTACGACTTTTTAATTGAAGTCTTAAAAGAAAACGAAATCAAATAATCATGCAGGATAGGATATTTTATTTTATAGAATTCGTGCAATTTAGATTTCTAGTGAAGTTTATACGATCATAATAATAATAAAATCCTGTATTAATGATACGGGGGTTTTTAATCTGCGAAACCATGGGAAAGATGATGGCACTTAGCAAATATAATTAAAATACATTTATGAATCTAAATTGAGTAGTTTGAAACTATATTTTAAGGAGACATATGTACATAATGTACTTTAGTTTAATACTTCTTGATTTGATCACGTTCATTGGTGCAGTATTCGTTGGCAAAACACTTTAGCTCTTCTTTTTATTTAAAACTTCCAATACTTTCGAAAGTCGACAGAATTGATTTTCCTCCAGCTTTAACCTATTTCAAATTTCTTCCTTGGGCAAATCTACTTAGAACAGATTTCAATTTTGAACTTGAACAAAAAAAAAAAAATGTGTACTTCTTTTGAGCCAAGAAGAACTGTTTCTGAGACGAATTCTAAATAGTTCTACTCAAATTGACTTATGTCGATGTTTTTATGTTTTGAAGGCTCCAATTCCAAGCATCGACAATATTTTCTTCGGATGAGTTTTCTGGCTTACCTACGTTCGTCCTAAGCCAACCCCAGGTCCAGGAAAAAAGGGAGACATAACCAATTTTCTACTAATTTTGAACGGTTAGTCTGAGATGTACAAGTACATAAGGTACTTCTTTCAAAACAAAATGTATATATTTCTGGAAGATTTCTCCTTTTTAATTGCGATTATAGGAATGTAAAGTATACTATAAGGCAAGTTCTGCATTCGTAATAAAATGCACGACTGGGTCGCACGAACTTGCTCTAATGAGTGACAGTGGTTTAGAGATTTTGATAAAAATAAAATTTTCAAAATTCTTAAATAAATACTTAAACTAATTTGAGCTGAAAAAAAGTACGCCATTTTATTTCTTGGATAAATTTGAATTAATGAGAATAAATTTATAAAAATCTGTGGAGCGGTTTTTGAGAAAAAGTATTTTTTGAAAAACTTTTTGAAAAATTAAAAAAAAAAATCAAAAACGCCAGTTTATAGGTATTCAGCAAATACATTTATTTAAAAATGTTTAGAAAAAAATGTAATAAGCAGTTTTCAAAATATTAATTTAAATTTTTTTTTTTTAAATGCTTTTAAAAATACAAAAAAAATATTTTTCAAAAGTATTGGTATGCAATACAAATTGAGCAACCTACAGCTATATGTGTGTGAAATTTTGAAAGAATCGGTTGAGTTGTTTTCTTTTTACTTGAAGTCTCATAAATATCAAACTATTCATAGCACAACCATAGAGCTGGTATTGAAAGAAAGAATGGGATACTGCCTTCTAAATGAAGTTTTAAAACATTTGAAATATGTTACCATAGAAGAATAATAATGCCTTAAATGGATCAAGTCCAGGTGGTTCAACTTGCCCCTTTAGCGGGGCAAGTTGGACAGGCATATGAGGCTAGTTGGACCTAGCCCTGAAAAGTGGTAAACAAGTTCTAAAAAGGACAACAAATCCAAAATTAATGAAGAATTTTATTTAGAACAGTCAAAAAAAACTTTAAGAAAATAACAAAATATACTTCATTTAATAATAACATATACAAAAAAATAAATAAAAAATACTTCATTTAAAATTAAGGTCTTAAAAATATTAAGAATCATAATCGCTGTTCAATTAACACAAACAAAGAAGGGCCCACCTCCAGCTACTGAACATTTTGTATGAACCCACTTTCGGCAAGTATGACACTGAATCCACTCCTCACCCGGCAAACATACCTTCTCAATGCTGTTTTTGGTATTTCGTATTCAGATGCAGCTTCCCTTATAGATTTTTCCTTGGAAAGAATAGCTGCCACAGCTGCATCCATCCGCGTTCTACCAGCTGCGGCTCTCCCCGTTAAAAGTTTGTACGTGCGAATTCTACGAGTTGCTAATAAAAACATACATATAAAACAAATCTATTTAAATTAGCTCCTAGTTTGATGAATATATTCCATCATAAATACGAAAGCACTGAAAACTTTTCAAGTGAACACACAAAATATAAAAATACAATATATTTACTGATAAAAAAAAAATTACCTCAATAGAAAATTCAGGGTTTTCACAATAAAAATAAAAAAAACTGTGTAGAGCGTATTTTTTTCTTTTGCCCTTGAAAAACACAAAATGTGCTTCGCTTCTGAAGATCTGAAGACACAATGCAACTAAAACCGGTATGGCACATGCTGATATGAGAGCATGCTGTGTTCGTGTATAATCATGTTTTTGTGCTTTCGGTTTCTGTGAAATTCGTGTGGTCCAACTTGATCCGCTGTCCAACTAGCCCCGCCCTACCCTACCGTTCTTAGCCATTTTTTAAAACTTTTTTTTCAGCCCTATGATTGGTCGTACCTAAGAACCAACACTGATTTTTTTAAATAGAAATCTTTAGAGCCGTTTTTGAGAAAAATGAGCTTTAACGTAACGGTTGTATGGTAGGTACCGTTATTTTTTGAGCTAAAAAAAAATTTCAATTTCGCCTCTGTACAATACCTAAAAAAGTCTATATACCAAGTTTGAAGCAATTCGGCCCACCTTGGGCTGTAGGTCTCTATACATACAGACAGACAGACAGACATACAGACGGACAGAATTTTTAGACCATCTTTTTTCGCCTTCTCTATCATCGTATTGTCATGTTTGATTGTTATCTCAAAACTTTTTTTTTTCGACGAATACAAAACTTGCCTTATAGGTACTATATATAATCGCAAGTAAAAAAAACCAATACTTGCCCTATAGAGCAAGTAAAAAAATTCAAGCAATGAAAAATGACATTACGATGATGGGGAAGTGGACGAGAGGACAATTCTGTCTGTCTGTCCGTGTTTCTGTCTGTCTATATAGTAACATACAGTCTTAACAGCTGGACCGATTTGTTGCGAACTTATGGGGTTTAGGAATTAGCATTCTAGCTCTAAAAATTACGGTACCTTATTTTTAATGAAAAACTAATTTTTTCTCTAAAACAGCACATACTTTTTTGATAAAACTTTCTGAATGGTGTTTTTTTATGTAAATTGTATGTTTTAGTTAAAATAGATTTTTCAGGATGTCTTATAATGGTACCTCCCATAGGACCAGTTTTTTCAGATCAGATTTTTTTAGTAAACAACTTGACGGATATCGATGAAATATTATATTTTAAAGCTCCTTTATAAAGTAAATTAAAGCTCTTAAATTTTTCAAAAAAAAGGTTTTTTGGAGTTTTAAAAACAAAATTAGTTTTTTTTTAATTGTTAGGTTTTTCAAAAACTGTTTGTTTAACATTTTTACTTTTTCTTTTGATAAAAACTACAAACTGAAGGATGTTGGCGTACTATAAAAAAATTACAATATGTTTTCGACAAGTTTTCCAAAAAAACCGGTCGAACGATTTTGAATTTATTTCCTAAAAATACTTTTGAACTAGTAATTTTTAACCATCTTTTTTCCAAAATCTCCAGCCCCAAGACCACTGTTTATAAGTTTTTGTTCAAAATTTAAAAATGTTTCGTCAAGCATAAAAGGTAGAACGCTACCGACCTTTCAATGAAAAGTGATAAGTAGTTCGATAAGATTAATTATTATGATGATACATATGCTTTACAGAAGCTATAGCTTCTGTAATACCTCCTAACGAGCTAATAGAAGCTTACGATAGTTTTAAATAAGCCATTTGAAATGATTTATAGCTCTAAAAATTATTAAACAACCTATATTTTTTAGTTTCCTTTGGCGAGAGTTCTAAGATCAAATAAAACTGCCCTTACCGAATCATTCGGTAATGTTTCTACAAAAATCTTATGGAAATTTTCAATGAAAGCTCTTTACAACTCAATTAAGCGCTTTTTCGGGCCAATATTGACATCTTAATCTTAGGTTAAGGTGGCCATCAGGTAAAAAGGGGTGTACGTTGACACAACTATTCCAAAAGAGAACCCTTTTGATACAACAAATTGTCAAAAAGGGTGGGTGGTTTGTTGGTGGTGGGTAGATGGGGTCATAAGACTTCAAGAATTCAAAGAATGTAAAAAAATTTCCAAAGACTTCAAATACTGAAAGCAGTAAAAAAATGCATTCTTTTGATTTGAATTCATTGGCTGGTGCAGGTGATTTTTTGTTTGTTTTTGTTTTGTTTTTTAGATATAGATAACATTCGAATCAACAGTAGAGTGGGAACATATTAAAGTCTTCGAAATAATAAGAAGCCAAAAGCTACGCACATCTTGACAGCTTCAATATTTCAGGGCCTTTTAAGTGGAGTATTTTTCTTGGTTTTTAAATATGTTTGGATTAATTTTGAAAACATTAAGTGCTAAATAAGTATAAATCTCACAGTAAGTATAAAGTTCGAAATGAAAATCTCATCGTTACCACCTCTGTCAACTTCCAAATTTGTGGGCTGGTATTTTCAACGAAAAATTACAAGAATAACAGGCTTACAATCCTCTCTTTGATTAAGAAAAAAATGGTTCTACAGATATCGTATTTTACGCAACTTAGATCCTGGAACACCTACTTCTATGTTTGCAGTTGAGGTATACATACATTTTTCAGATCCCAGATGTAAGCCTTTCCTACTGATTTTTTAAAGTAGATCGCAATTCTTAAAGCTTAAAAAATTCACACAAAATTTTTTTTTGTCACAGCCCTCACATTAGAATTTTAAATCGATCAAAGGACTTGCTTCCGAGACTTCATTCAAGGAAAAAATGAATGTATTCCCGCCTCCAAAGACCACACAGTCGTTCTAAAATACTCAAACTGCAAGTTTTCATCTTCATCTCAATTAAAATAAGAGTCCCTTCACCACAAACAAAAAAAGTAAGTTATTTCCAAAAATTCCTTTCCTATCGTCCTTTCAAAAATGTTCAAATTGAAAACCATACCACAAACATGATTTGCAACTCAATATCTTATGAATTATTTCTCTCTGGCCAAAATGAAATGAAATTCTTCCCATGAAAATGCATTAAATATGCATTCAAGTAGGAAATTCCTTCTTCCATTTTTAAAACAGCAAAAAAAAAAAAGAAAAAGAAAAAGAAATTCAACAGGAAAAGAGGAAGAAAATAATATAATTTATCAGCGCAACAACATCTTTTAGATGCAAACAACCATCCATCGCATCGGTTATAAGTTCATAGTGAATTTATAGAATAAAGCAGACAGAATGGCAGCACACCGCCCCCAAATATCTATCAGTTAAAAGCTTTAAGCTATATAGATACACTTTACTGACAGTAGATATATATAATTTTCATTTGAATGGAGTTTCCGTCCTTCTTCGTTCATGGTCGTGGTCCTGTGGTCAGTGGTTGAGCAGAAGTAGTAGAAGAAGACTCATCGACTTTTTATGCCCTAAATCCAATCCATTTTTTTTTTTTTTTTTTTTTTCTGAACAACATCTGCAAATGAAACACCGACCGCGACCGGGGAAGTTGCACTTTCCTGCCCTCATATAATATTCATTTTCTTCTTCATCCGTTAGATACATCTTTTGCAACTGACCTGTTTCTTTCTCTCACAGCGCTGTGGCACACAAATGAATGGGAATCATCCTCAGATTTTCACAAATTGAAATAAATTGATGCCAACTGTGTCGAAACGAAAACGAAGTCAAGAAAAACTCCAACTATACTGACAGTTGCTACAACCCACCAGCCACCACCACCACCACCGGCACCGGCTAAGTTGTTGCCATTAGTCGAGAAGACGAACAATGAGTTGAGTAGGTACCTACATGATTCCGGGCATGAAATGTCCGACAGTTCGACAGAACATAAAACGAAAGTATCTCAATATCGGATTATGCTTATGCAGTGCCAGTGCCAAAGCCAATGCCATGGAAAATGGAATGGATACAAAAGATACTTTGACTCCTGACTGGTACTGCATCAGGAATTCCAGAGACTCACTCTTTGGCTGAGCGTTTTGTTCAATTAAATTGCTGTTGATTGATGCCACCGCGGGCGGTCCACACATTTAATACGCCAGATTGTGTCAGTCTTTCCGAGATCTCATTTTTGTTTCACCAGATGATGATGGAGGACTGACGATGACGCCACTGCTTCACCATCATCGCCATCCGTCCGCGACCGCTGGCGCTGGTTCATAAAACGCAAAAGATACTTTTGGATTCGTTACTATATGGATGCTTCGGACTCGAACTCGAACTCGGATTCATCTTCAGCTGATGTTGATGATGTGCAATTTGTAGATGGATGCCTGTGCTGTATAAGAGTGCTGGCTGTGGGTTTTGATTTTATTAACTCTTTGGCTTTTATTTGTTTTCCTTGGAGAGTTCCTTTTTATTATTTTTGTATGGACCTGTCGAGCAGGCTGCAAGTTGATTCCAAGAAACTCAAAAGATGGATCCTTTTTTTTTTTTTTTTTTTTAATTTTGTAATAATAATTAATTTTAATTTTGTGAAGCGATGTTTTACGCTGGTTTTTGGGTTGCTGATTGGTACTAATTTGTTTGTCCTCCAGGGGTGGTGGTGTATTTTTTTTTTTTTTTTTTTTTGTCTTCATCCTTTATGGATTTATTAATTAATTAGGCGTGGAAAGTGAAAGACAAAGTGTTGCTCGCATTTATGTATATGTACACATTTACACATGAACGAAGCAACATTTATGTGGGCTGGCTGGATGGTGTGGAGTTGTCATTTGCTTAATGAATATTATTTGCTTCGGGTATGAAGTTCAATGGCGCTGGCTGTGCGGTGATTTATGGAAGGGGATGGCATTCGGTGTTCAGTGTATGGATATGATGATATGATGTGAGTCATTGTTGAAGGGTTCGGTAGAAATGTCTGTCATTAGTGTGGCACCAGCAGGCGGTTTCGTATGGTAATTCAAGGATTTGCATATTGTATGATGATTGATAATACATTTATACTTTTGACTTTTTTTTTTTGAACTGTTACTGGAAGATATGTCTTTTCGATCGGATGGATCAAAGTTGCTCATTAGTGACTTTTGTTTTATTTCAATTTCGAGATAACTTTATGGATTTTTTTTTAACTGGTGCTTTAGAATTCGGGATTACAAATTTTTTTTATCTACTTTTCACAAGTTTTTGGTTTGGTTTTTCCAGAAAGAAAAATGCTAATATATCGTGATGGAATGTGGGGAACTTTTTATGCTAAAGTACTACACATAGTTCAAGATTTTTCCAAACATAACATTGTAATGTCAACTGAATGTCATTAGCTGGATACAGACGTTTTGAAACAAAACTGGGTCGTACGAACTTGCTCTAATGTGTTAGACTGGTCTTGGGGCTTGAGATTTTCGAAAAAAAGCAATGAAAAAATCATATGAAATTTTATTAATCATTTAAAAATCAATAGTTGAAACGTTTTTTTGGAGAAAATGAAGTAAACCATCAGAATTCTTTTATTTTTTGAATTGTAAGGAATTTTTTTTTTCAAAATCGTTGGACCAGTTTTTTTCAAAAAAACGGTTTTTTCAAATTTTTCCAAAACAAATTTTGTTTGAATATGTCAACATCTAGCAGTTTAAAGTTCTTATCAGAAAACTATTTTTTTTTAAATTTTGTACAAACCGTTTTTGAAAAAACCAAAATCAAAAAAAATTAATTTTTTTTAAACTAAAAATAAGTTTAAAAATAAAATTATAGAATTATTTTTATTTCGTTTATAAAAGAGCTTTTACTGTTATGAAAAAACTGGTCCTATGGGAGGTACCGTTAAAAGACTTTTCCTGAAGAATTAATTCCAACCAAAACTTAAAGCTTACTCGAAAACCACTATTCAGAAAGTTTTGTCAAAATCGTAGAAGCCGTTTTTAAGATAAAAAAAGTTTTTCATAAAAAATCATATAGCAGGTACAGTTAGTTTTGGAGCTAGAATGCTAATTTTTTTTATATGGCACACGCGCTCAAGGGGTTTGTTATAGCCCTTTTAATGATAAGTCACAGCGCGAGCGATAGGAAGGGAAAGGAGGTTATCGATGAACATTGGCCTTGAATGTTTGAAGATGAAAATGGCAATTTATTCCACATTCGTGTTGTACGGCTAAAGAAAGAATCCCTATATTTCACGGTACGTCCGAAATTGTGCTCAAGTGTAAGCTGATGAGCGTTGCTAGCAAGACGAGTATTACGGGGGAAATGTTTAAGGGGTGGGACGCAACTGGCATTTTTTGTAGAAGAACGGGTAAAACAAGGAAAGACATGAAACATTTCGACGATGTTCGAGTGACGGAAATGTTTCCATAATGTTTCTCTCTCCTATCAATTTTAGCGCTTTTTTCTGAACTCTGTCGAGCAGGTGTAAAAAAGTTTGAGAAGCACCTGCCAGAGATGGGAGTTATACTCAAGTTTCGGGCGTATAAACCAGAGATTAAAACGAGTCGAGTACTGTTCACGATCAACGAATACTTGCTCGAAAAAAGCGAGTTTGAACAAACAGAGTCAACCTATCAAACTATGCTTACAAGTATTTTTATTCATGAGTATGATGACCCGTGAACAACAACACATTTCAAACGAATAAGATCGAGTATACCTTCCAACCGAGTATGAACGAGTTTGAACAAAACGAATAAAGTGCTCATGATCAAAATGTTCACGATCAATGTGCTCATGATCAAAATGTTCACGATCAGTGCGATCGATCGCGATCGTTCGACTACTCGCTGTGTAAAATGTGTATTCGGGGTTGGTATTTTAAGGATTCTGTTTCTTGTGTTATTGGGGTTGGTTTTTGTATTTAAGATACTTTTACCATTAGGGGCAGATCGGTGTTGGTTGATTTTGCTTCATGATTCAATATACTTAGTTTGCGTATGCAAATAAGGCATTATTATTAGGAAAAAGTGCAGTAAATAATGTTATTAGTCACAATGATTTTTATTTTTATTAACTTGAAAAAAAAAACAGCAAATTAAATAAGTAATTAAAACCACTGACCTACTAAAATTACTAACAAAGAAAAGAGTTCCTGTTTCGGGGAATTTTAACCTGCGCCTTCAATAAAAGAAAAAATTGACTTCACTTAAATACATACACCAAAACCGCGAATGTTGACCATCTTTTGTTTTATAATTACATCATTTGCCTACCTAGCCACCTACCTATTCATAAATCTTTCCAAAATAAGAAATCCTTTTTCTTCTGCTCTATTTTCTGCGAATACAAAACATTACCCTTAAAATACAACGGATATAGATAATAAATCAGGTAGCGCCAGCAGTTCCTTTGTTCACGCATTGCTTGTGAGTACTCGCTTTGTTCACGATCAGAACGATCAAAACGATCAGTAGGTCTTTTTTCGAGTACCCGAAACTGGTTACAACTGTTTGCGAATAATTTTGTTCGTGGGTATGAAAGTCAGAAGATACTCATGAGTTCGATCAGTTCGTTTGTCTTTATTCGTGATTTTTTTTTATTCATGACCAAAATGACTTATGAGCATGGAAGCAAAACGATCGGGTATAAGCGATCAAATAGAAAAAATCGCAGTGTTCGAACTTATTCGAACATACTCATTTTAATCTCTGGTATAAACGCTTTTTAAATTGTAGCTAGATCAGAAAGGGTGAAAAACTTCTTGCATCTATTAAGAAAGCCTAAGCATTTTGCAGCATTCTTAGCAATCTCAAGTATATGATCATTCCAACGAAGGTTGTCACTGATACACATACCGAGTACTGATAGCTTTTCAGCCTCCTCGATGCAAGTACCATTCATGGCATAGGGGGTATGTTTAGCTTCAACGACAAAAGACAGCATTGAGTTTTCGACGCATTAAACTCCACACGATTTCTAGTACCCCAATTCACAATGCTGTTTAAATCGGAGTTTAATGAGCTTATCATACGATTTCGTTGTAATAACACGTCCGAAGGTGAAAGCCGTGAATTATCAAACGTGCATATATGAAAAGCTGAGGGTTGAGTCGTCAGCAAAACAATTTAATGGATTAGAAGTCACAGACAAGAGATCATTTATAAAAATGAGAAAGAGAGTCGGAGACAGAACGGAGCCCTGGGGCACACCAACATTTATTTTGTGGAGATCAGACTTGAAATCGTCTAATACAACTTGTATTGAACGGTCCAGAAGATAGCTTCTAACCTAAAAAGTATCATCAATACCAAATGCACGCATTTTCGATAAAAGAGCTTCATGCCAAACTCTATCAAATGCCTTTGAAATATCAAGCGCAATAATCTTGCTTTCACCAAAGCGATGCAAAGATTTGTTCCAGTGGAACGATTGCTGCGAAAGCCGTATTGCCGGTCATTTAAAATCTCCTGATCTTGGAGATTTTTCTTGAGCTGAAGACTTATCAGCGTTTCCATGGCCTTGGAAAGAAGGGACGTAAGTGCAGTTGGTCGGTAGGAGGAAGGGGAGGAGAAGTCACCTTTTTTAGGGACGGGCCCCTCTGTAGGACATCATAATACATAATACTATGTACCAAATTTGAAGCGAATCGATCCAGCCGTTTAGGCTGTGGGTCCGATACAGACAGACAGACAGACAGAATTGTCGCAGAATCGACTGTCCAACAAAAATTTTTTCTTACGAATGCATAACTTGCCTTAAAGTACTCGTACCTACCTATAATCGCAAGTAAAAACTGAAGCACTGTAAAATTCGAAGCTTTACATGTTTTTTATAAATTGCGAGCTAATGTCTCTAAATCACAATATGAGGGAAAAATCGAGCCGAGGAAAGCATTTCACATTCATGTAGTGTGGCTTAAAAATGTGTTTCTGTAATTAACAGTGCGTCCAAAGTTAGGCTTAAGACTAAATTGATGGGCATTCCTAGCGATGCGTGTGTAACTGGGAAATTTTTCATAAGGGGAATCCTTTAGGCTGTTTCGTTGGAGCACTGGTACAGCTCCAGAATTTTGTAGAATTAAGTTTTCACAGCTCCTTGATTGCTTTTTCAAAACAAACCAACTGCATGTTAATGTCAGCATCAGCATAATGGAAAGCATCTGTTTTTGATGTAGCAGCCAGAAACTCCCGTTAAGTATTGCCACTAAATGCCGTACATTTTTGTTTTAGTATTAAGCGCTGTCGTGGCTGTCAAGTTCAGCTTATAAAAAGCATGTCTTGCATCAGCAGCCTGGAACACATTCCTGTCAGCTCAAGGTACTCTCTGTTTAAAGTTGGACATACTTCTTGTTGATGTTAATTGAGTGAAAATTGTGGTTGGTTCTTGAAATATTCTAATACATCCTTTTTTACATTTGATCCAAAAAATTTCTTCATCTTACAAAATTAGTCTTGATTCATAAATTGTAAACAACATTTGATTGGTTGTATGTACAAAAGATTTACATCATTAATCTTCCTTATCGCAAACTCTAAAAGGTTCTCTGAACACATATATGAATCAATCCAAAGCAAACACGAAAGCAAAAATAATATTCCTGCTTCATAAAAATAATAAAAATATGATACGACAGTTGTTGACAGCAATATTCGCAATAAAAATGAGTTAAACAAACAAAAAAAACCCAATTCTCCAACTCTTGTAACAATAAACATCCCCAGAAGGATGACACAAACAGCAACACGAACTACCAATAAGTATCTCATGGATACCTTTTTTTTTTTTGGGCCCCATATTTGTGTTCCATTGTCCGCATTGTCACAAAAGAACTTCACAACACTGACGCTGAATGAAATTGCAGATTGTCTTTTCGGGCGGCGCGGCGAGTGTGACATTTGTTGCGCTTTTTGAACCCCTCAGGCCCTCAGGGACGTCATAAACAATTTTTATCAAAAATGCATTCTTCGAAACTTAAAATGCGTTCCTGGAAGGAAGGTCTTCCAATTCACCATCAATCGTACTTTTTTTTTGCATTCAAACTATGGAATTCAATTTACAGCAAAGAAAAAAAATACTGTATCCCGAGGGAGAGATGAAGATACTTGGATACATCGAACCAGCACTTGCTAATAGCAATGTGTGATATATTCTTTATTTGCCGTTGCTTTGCGCACACACTCCTCTGAATGTCAGAATTGTTTGTGTTTAATTTTCACATTCGGATGCATTTTGTTCCTCCACAAAGGGGACGGATGCCTCCACTAAAAAAAAAAAACTACCTAGACAGGCTTAATAGATTTTTGTGAGAGGGGGGGGGGGGGGCATCAATGTGTGAATAGGAGGCAGGTGCGATGTTATTTAGGTGAGATTGTTTGCCTGTTTTGTCTATTTGTCCGTCCATGCTCCTTAAGCTATTTAACGAGAACTAAGAATGATTTCCTCCTCCGACTATACTCATTTCCCATTTCAAATACCAAAGAAGAAGACTGTGGATAAATAAACTTGAGAAGCACACCCACTCAATGTTTGCTCCTGCTGCAACAGCATCATCATTGATTTTAAGATGACGCATCTTCGAGATACATTGATGGCGATGTCGATGTCAGCAGGCATATAAGATTGTGTATCTTTCTGTTAGTATTTCTCATCACTTAATCGCGCACGTTGAAGTGATGTTTGTTTAAACTTTCCTCAGCTTTATAGATTGGCCATCCATCCATCGTTGTATCGTAAAAAATTCAAGATAGGAGAAGAAAAAAAAAAAAGCAAGAAAATCACGCAATAAATCTCCAAGTGGACACGAAGTATCTATCCGCCAATACTCATTCAACCATTAAATTAAAGTTCAACAATGTCGTCCGTGTCGTGTAGAACGGTTTCTTTTTATGGATGGAAGATGGTTATGGTCACCTCCATCATCATTTAAAGGAAGTCACAAGAAAAATACTTCCTTAGACATTTCGTACTAAAAGTATCTGAAACAGCCTCTGGGTCGGGTCGGGAGTGCAAACGCTTGATTGATTATTCTGGTAACGCGTTCAAGAAACTTAAACTCAAAAGGATCTTAAATTCTAACTGTACAGACGTATAACAACACGACACGACACGACTTCCTCATCGTTCGCACAGCAAGGTCTGAATTCGAAAATGATTAAGGATATACGAGTACGAAGTAGGTACACAAGAAAAGGGGCAGCAGCCATGACTTTTAGTATAGTTGTCCTTAGGATGTTATTTTGTGATGGAAAACACTCTTTACTGTTTGTTTTGCTTGATTATTATACTAAGCTCCTGACTTGTGTTTGCGGATAGGATAATGAGTGGACAATGTTTTGGGGGTGAGTATTCCAGAATTTTCCATTTATATTTTGATGAAATGAGCTTGGAGGAAACTTGCTTCTTCCAATGTTGTGTATAGTTTTATATTTTTTGTTTTTGTATAGGCACTTTAGCTATGTTGTGATGCTTGTTTTTGCTGAAAATAATATTTTTGGGTAGGTACTCGTACCGTGCTAATTTTGAACGAACGAAGAAATGTCAAATGTTGGAAACATCAATATAATTGGAAAAGTTTTATGGTTTGGGGTTAAATGGCAATGTTTGACATAGTACCTACACGCTTGCTTGATTAATTGATGTGGGATGTACGGAGTTTCTTGTGTCAACATTGGGCTTGATGGTTTTTGTGGGGCTTATTACATCTTTGCCTAATGTTCATTTCTAATGGATACGGGTTTTGTTTGAATTTCTATATATTTTACTAAGAAAGATGTGGTTTTCAAGTTGTGGTTAAAAACGTCATCTCAAAATCGTTTTTGTAGTAGAAACTATTTTTTAGAAATTAGAAAACAAATATTTTTGAAGTGAAACTTCTTTAGGCGCATGAGAATAAAATTTTTACTGAAGAAGCGGAAATAACCGCGACTTCCGTCCCAGAGCGATTTAGACCGATTGACAGAGAGTGAGAAAGGGCGCACGTAGCATGAAGCACAGTGCCATGGGGAGATAGAGCTGTAGGTTAGGTTAGGTTTGTTTTATAGGTAGGTCGACGGCTGATGGCTAAAAATAGAACCGTGGGTAGCAGGGACGGTATGCATTTTGTGTGTTTTGGCAGGCAAAAGTGTTTCGTATATCCACTGTAGGCAGTCAGGCGGTTTTAAATAGATTGGCGGGTAGCAGGGATGTGACTTTGTTGAGCGCTGGAAAGTTGATATGAAAAATGTGATGTGTAAAATATAAAATGTGTTAGGCAGATAAGCGGCCTTAAGAAGCTGCACTGGTCGGTTGATGCGGTGCAAAAAAAATGAGCTTAATGGTGGGGAATATTAATCGTCCAAATGGGTGAGCGTGTAATGCATCCTTAAAGAGCTAGTGAGGAAGATTGAGAGAGAGTAAGGGAAATCTAGAAAAAATACATATCTTACACGGTGCAGGGAATTTATTCCACTTTTAGTGGGAATAAGCTCCACTTTTTGAAGTGCATTTAGATGAATCTTAAAAACTGTCTGCTGGTCGATTTCGATGTATATTTCGAACGAAGAATTTAAAAAAAGACGCTTTCGGCAGTGATTAAAAGGATACCGCGGTTATGGGTCTATTGAAGAAGAACAACGATTAAAGCCTTACACGCAATGAATCTCTGTAAAGTGCTGCTTTCACGAACGAAATTCTTCTGCCTTTAAGGTGCATGCATTTGTACTTGCAAGCTAGAATATCTTCTAGTGGAACAATTGCGACACATGCAAAGCTATTTCTTCCTTTTTTTCTTGATTGGGATCACAACTTTTCTACTCGACTGCTTCACATTAAAATCAATCTCGACAGATTTCCAAGTTTTGAGATTGTTCAGTATCAGGCTACACCCCAAATGCTCCTGTATTTTGCAACCTATATGAACTAAGTGATAGTGATAGCACACAAAACTTGTGATCTTTTCATTCAAAGCTTTACGATAAAAAAAAAGTTTAATCAAAATATAGTTGCAGCCATTTTCTAATGACCAAAAACTGATTTATATACGTAAGCTTTTGTTTTACAGCTTTAATGCTAATTTTGAAATTAAAAAAAAAAACACAAATAAACAAAAAGACTAATATTTGAAGCACCCTGTAATGTCCGAAGTTTCAGTATAATTCTCATATCATGCCAGATGCTTCTGTTACACATTTGAATCTACTGGATAGGATTTTTTTTTCCTTGAACGTTTCTTGTCTAACCATGTTTTATCACTAGGTACTTCTATAAACTGAGATGCACCGAAATAGCCAATTTCTCCCAAACACTCATTTCGCTAAAAATGCTCATCAATTTACCCTCGAGTCTAACTTCGGATCTACTTTCAACTTTATAGTCCCATTTTTAAGCCGCACTACAAGAATGTGGGATGCTTTATCCGGCTCGATTTTTCTTTCCCATTGTGACTTAAAGACATTTAAATTGCGTCGGTATTTCCATTAATTTCCAATCTGTATTAATTCATGTTAAGGGTATCAATAACCCCCTGAGTGCTAGCAAATTAAAAATAAAATGCACGACTGGGTCGCACGAACTTGCTCTTATGATAAGCAATTGCTTAGTGGCTGCATATATGGATTTAAAAAAAAATTTAAATAATTTCGAAAATTCTTTTATTTTTTAAATTAGTTTTAGAGTTTTCTCGGAAAAACAAAGTATACAATAAAATTTCAAAGCTATACGTGAATCTAGGAAAAAAAAATATATAAAAACGTTCGACCAGTTTTTTTTTAAAAAGGTTATTTTTGAAAAACTTTTCCAAAAAATATTTTGAAATTTATTTGGGTATGCAAATATATGGCAACCTGTAGTTTACATTTGAAAAAATAATTTAAAAAAAATCAATATACCCGTTTCCAACATATTTCGAAAACCAAAAATTTTTTTGAAAACATTATAAAAAATCAAAAAAAAAAGTTTTTGAAAAATTTGAAATACCATACTAATAAAATTATAAATGACTTCCTGTGGCCAAAATTTTATTGAAATCGAATGTATAGTTTACGAGAAAATTTGATTTGAAAATACTGGTTCTATGAGAGGTACCGTTATAAGACAAATTTTGAAAAATATTTTTTAACCAAAAGATAGATTGTCTTACAAAAATAGCATCCTGAAAGTTTTATCAAAATCGTTAGAGCCGTTTTTGAGAAAATCAATTTTTTTCTTCACGATTGTATGGCAGGTGCCGTTATTTTTGGGCCTAGAGCAAAAATAAAAAATACGTTCCGAGGGACGGCCAAATAAATCCTAGATACCAAATTTGAAGCAAATCGGCCCATCCGTTCAGGCTCTAGAAGCGCGAACAGACAGACAGACAGACAGACAGACAGACGGACGGAATTCCCAGACCCACTTTTTTCGACTTCTCCATCATCGTAATGTCATGTGTGATTGTTATCTCGAAATTTTTTTTCTGCACGAATCCATAACTTGCCTTATAGTACCTATAATCGCAAGTAAAAAACATAAGCGAGAGCTACAGTACGTTTCCAACGAACTGTTGGATACCCTATTCCCTATATTTTCGTATGTGTATGCGTTAACCTCCCGCAGCCAGCCGATGTTCCAGTTTCAGAAACAAAATTCTTCTTTAACAGACAGAAAATAATTCAATAACATTAATTTTGTGTGGTGTGATTAGTTCAATTAGTGCTGGCACAATAAAAAAAGGCGTGTGCCACGCCCAAAGTTAACACTTTTTATTGCCAAGGCAATTAATATGAGCTCAGTGATATTCAATTTTATTCTTGCAGATCGATTTGAACAAAACAAGACAAAACTTAAATTTTTAAAAATTAGATTTTGAATGGAAATAGCGTTTATGGGTGTTTTTAACAATTCTTGGACCACATTCTGCTACGTAACCAAGGTATATAAATCTAAGTGTTCATCTTTTTACGTCAAAACTGCGACTGATAGTTAAAAACGTAAAAAAAATTAATGCATTATTCAACTTTTGACGCAAATGTCACTTAAAAGTGGGCGTGTCTTAAAAATTTGAAGCACTAACTAAGCTTTGGTCAGTATTTAGGCATATGTGTAAGACTACAGCTGCATCGAGTAGTTTTTAAACAATCTTACCTGAACAAAGGTATTTAATCAAAATCACGCCTTTAAAAGTGGTATTGAAAAAATTTTAAGTTATATTTTTTCAAATAAGGAACGGGAGGAATAAGGTGTAAATTGAATATTGGAAGTAGGTACCTTTAATTTTTGAGACTACGTTTTTCGTTCTTTCATGAAAAGTGGGCGTAAGCCACGCCCAAAATTAAAAAATTTTTGCATACACAAACTTTTTAGTTTCTATTAAGTGACGCAAAATTTTGGCTTGTGGATTCATTATAAATACCGTTTATTTACAAAAACAATTTTTTTATAGTTTCTAGTAACAAGTGGGCGTCAGCCACGCCCAAAATCATTTTTTTTTTTGATTTCATACACAAGATGTGCAAGTAATACCCACAAAATTTAATGTTTTTCGCTTTAATATAACAATTGTTATTTTATAAAAAACAATATCGATGGTTTTGTATGAAAAATGGGCGTCAGCCACGCCCAAACTGAAATATTTTTATTTGATTGGAAGAACGTCTACCTAAAGCTTACGTGTGCAAAATTTTAGCGTTATGCTTTTATCTTAACTGTACAAAAAGTATAATTTAATTTTACCAAATTGAGGTTGTTCATCAAAAATGGCGATTGTGGGTTTTGTGGGCGGATTTTACTGCTTCAAGAACTTAGCCTTACTCTTGAATCAAAAAATATATATACCAAATTTCAGCTTTCTAGCTCAAAAGTTGCGACCTCTAGAGAGTATACATACGGACGGACGGACATGGCTAAATCGACTAGGCTTTTGATTCTGAGTCAGAATATATATACTTTTCTATACCTAACGGTATTATTTCTCTATGTTACAAACTCCACACCAAATACAATATACCCATTCTATGGAATAGGGTATAAAAAATATTCAAATATGAGAACAGAGAGACAGAAGGACTAAATTGTCGGATCCCTATTTTTCCATCAAAATGTCATGTTTGATTGTTATTATATACATACATAGCTTGCCCACCTTTAAGTAACCTTGAGTAGATTATAAGTTAATTCAGGGAATACCCTCCCAAATGAATATATTTCCCACAGCCCTGCTAAGTAGTAGATTTGATAGGAGGAAATGGATGATTTCTGTTGTGTCCTACAACAAAAATACGTCTGTTTTCTATAATAAAACCGCCAATCACCATTGACTAGGTACCCCTCCAGTTCGCCTCATTCACAAGAGTCCCAGCTTTGAATATTACATCCATATTTGGATGTTCCAAAACTATCTGGTCTAGATCTGGTCCAATTAGTATGGCCTTTAGATAACGTATTCCACACACTCTAGGCCATAACTTAAATCCAAGTTGATAAAACAAGATATTTACTGCCGCACTAAAAACTCACAAACATTACAATAAACGAACAATTCCCATACATAAACCCCAATACGCAATTTACATGACTCCGCAGGTCCCTATTAAAACGCAATATCCCCGCACAACTTGCATACAAAGTTTTATCAATTAGGAAAATCCATATTAACACAAAACCCATTTATGTTTTGTACAAAGGAAATGCAAGCAATAAAATAAATTACAATACACACACACAAAGCCATTTTCTCCATCCTAATGATCCAAATATTAACATAATTTCCTTATGTCTCCGTTAACTTCTGGTCCTGGCAAATATTCTTATTCACTAAGTGGTTTCTAAATGCAAAAAAAAAAAAAATTGAAGCAAAAGTTAAAGAAAACAATCTTTGTGCAATCCACGCACATCAATTTGCGGATATTGTTGGGCACGACTCGACTCGACTCTTCCAAATCGAGCTCCAACTTCGGAATATTGTACGCGGACATTTCCGCAATAGGTATGCGTTTATGCGAAACCTGTGTTTGTTCTGTCACTCGCTTAAAATTGAAAGACCAGACGCACGTTTCGCGCGCGTGCCAAAAATGGTAAGTTGACAGTTGAAATAAGTAGGTACAGAGCCAGCCGCAGATTCTCTAATAAGGTCTGCTATATACGACGCAGCAACATTGTCGTCACAATGGCAGTCATAAAGGGTCTTTAAGAAAATAAAATCTTACACAAAAAAAAAAAAAAAAACTGTTGATCCTATTATTTTTGTTTAAACGTTCCTCTTTGTTTTTGTCCTTTCAGTGCTTCGTGATGACTTTCGAGTGCAACCGAAGGATACGCGAGTTGCCAAAGGCGAGACGGCCCTCTTGGAATGTGGACCACCAAAAGGAATTCCAGAGCCCTCACTCATCTGGATGAAGGTAAGTCGGCAAGGCGCTCTCTCTTTATTTATAATCATTCAAGTCGTCCTGTGAGCCTGGGATGTTGTAGTACAAAGGGAATATGCAGGCAGGCATACAAACAAAAATCTACTTTTCTAAAGATACATTCCCTGGATGCCCACTTGATGTTGTGGCCGTGGTATTCACCTGTTTTCCCATATAACACACAGCAGAAGCAGCAACCTTAAGGACAAAAGTCACAAAGGATATACAAGAAGGATCTTGGCCTCAAATCCAAAAGCTCTCCACTCTTATCCACGTGTATTAAAGAAAATATTTGCGGGCGGGTGCCAGTCGCAGTCGGTGGTGGACTTGTCTCTCTCCCTTTTTTTCTTTCACTGCAGGCTGATGGTTTGTTTGTATTTATTTATATATATACAAATACATACTATATCTATCTGATGGATACCTTTTGAGACTTACTATGACTTAAGTGCATTCCACTTTATGTGAGCTCTCTCTGGCTTGTTGGCTTCGCTTCGTCATGAATTATGTATGCTGCCAGTTGGAGACTTGTTGGATTGGACTTGGACGGCTGGCTCGGTTTAGTTTGGTTACTTGGTTTTGGTTCAGTTTTCAATGTTCAGTGTGGTACCTGGTGCGTGGGGGGTTTTTTCATGGTGATGGTGGTGGCAGTGGCATTTGAGAAGCTTTTATGGGGCCTTTACCGTGTTCTTACGGTTTGTTTGACTTTGAGTTTTTGTTTACTTGAAAATGTTTTGTTTATTCGGTTCCATTGTGTTTTTTTTTTTTTTTTTTGTACTATATTTTCTCTCATAGTGTGTTTTTAGATGAGATTTGAAATGATGTTTTGAAATGGTAATTCCCAACAATTACGCTTATAATGGTGTGTGGTTTTAGTGAAAATTGTTTGTTGAACTTTGCGGTATATTGTATAGTGGGAGTTATCTTTTCTTTTATTGTTTGAATGATATCATCAACATCTTCATCAGTTTGGTTTTTAGGTTTGGGTTGAGTCGAGTGCCGCCATGTCAGTTTTGGCTTTGATGGCAATTTATTCTTGGATCTTGTCTTTTTGAAAGGTTTTGTCAAAAGAAAAACTTTGTTTTGTGATAAATAATTTATTCGAAAAAGGTAGTTGGCGACCACACAGACTGAGACGGTGGTGGTTAGGGTAAATATGGAATTCAGGGCAAGCTTTATCATTATAAATGGAATTCTTTGTTTTAATTCCAAAAGGGTCAGCGGAAGTCTTTTGTAATGGCTTTTTTTGTTTGTTTTTAGTTTGCATTTTTGTTTACTTGGTGAAGCTAAAGATTTAATTTTGTATTTGTTTGCGTCTTTGTGGGTGTAGGTATCTTTGGCAAGTTCCAAAGCTTATATAAAACTACTAACTTTGAAGACACTATGTTAGAGCTATAGGTACGGTTTAGGTGTTTGCAAACATAAATTGGGAGAACACATTTTCAAAGAAAAAAGATAGATTATCTTGTCGACTTTTCCATTTTATAGATTTTAGTTAATACACTTTTTTTTAATCTTAAGTACAGTAGACGCTCGATATAGTGAACTAATAAAAACTAAGCCTGTTCACTATATCGAAATTATTCACTATTTCGAGCGGGAGTTTTTAAATGCTTATAAACATAAAAAGACACGTGTATTTTATTTCACAGCATTCTGCTTCCATTTTTTCCGAAATTGAAATTGCCTTATGTTCTAAGGCAATCCACTGTCTGGCAGATTTTTTCTACGTTGCTCAAAAAAACATTTATCACAATTCGACGTTTTCCTGGAATTTACTTGAACGACTACAATATATAATTTAAAGTAAAAGCATTTTTTGAAAAGGGCAGCTTAATATTGACATTCTTGCCAAAGTGTGAAAACACACAAAGGAATAAATTGTTCAGAAAAATAGTCGACATTCAGCTGTGCATTCCAACAGAAAATTTTGTCGTTGAATATCGTTCACTATATTGAGATTCTCATAGTTCACTATTTAGAGTACTCTATGTTAAATTTTGTTGGTTCACTATATTGGATAGCTCACTATACAGAGGTTCACTGTATTGAGCGTCTTCTGTAGTTGTTTAAAATAGGGAGAATTTTAGTGAAGCGTATGCATGATATGGATTGTTGGTTTAAGGGAATGTATCAATTTTTATTGTGATTAAAAAAAAAAAAAAACCAATCAAAACTTAAAATTTTGTAGTTCTAAATAAAGGATGAAATATAAAAGTCACCAAAGCAGTTGCTGAAAAATCTAGCAAAATCCGTTATGTAGTTCTCAATATACTAAATGCTTGGTCTCCACTTGCAAAGTTTGAGGAAAACATACACGTTCACATTTGATTATCTAACAAATAAAGTAGCAGGACTGGGTCGGACGAACTTGCTCCTATGTGTGACAGTGGTGTTATGGTTCGAGATTTTGAAAAAAAAAGCAGGGAAAAAATGATACACATTTTATTGATCACTTAAAAATCACGTTTTTTGAAAAAAAAAAAAAAAAATGAAGTAACCCACCTGCTTTCGTTTACTGTTTAGAATTTTAAGAATTTTTTTTTCAAAATCGTTCGACCAGTTTTTTTTGAAAAACTTTTAAAAAATATAATCAACATTTTTTTTTGAGTATGAAAATTTCTAGCACTTTGTAGTTTTTATAAGAAAAACAAAATAAAATAAAATAAGTTCAACCGCTTTTGAAAAAAAAATTTAAACTTTTTTAAAAAACTCAAAAAAAACTTTTTTGAAAATTTTATGAATTAATATTTTTTTTTTATAAAAGGGCTCTACATTAAAAATTTAATCGAAATTCGTCGAGTGGCTTACGAGAAAACCGGATTTCAAAAAACTGGTCTTATGGGAGGTCCCTATAAAACTTTTCCTGAATAATCTATTACAAACAAAAATAAAGTTTGCATACAGAAAACACTATTCAGAAAGTGTTATCAAAATCGTAGGAGCCGTTTTAGAGAAAAATGTTCACTAAAATCGTAAGGCAGGTACCTTTAGTTTTCAAGTTAGAATGCTTATTCCAAAAACCCCTCTGTAGGACGTCATAATAATATTATGTAACAAGTTTGAAGCAAATCGGTTCAGCCGTTTAGACTGTAGGTGCCGATACAGACGGACGGACGGACAGACAGACAGACAGACGGAATTGTCGGACCATTTTTTCGACTTCTCTATCATCGTAATGTCATGTTGGATTGTTAAATTTTTTTTTTTAACGAATGCATAACTTCCCTTATAGTGCCTATAATCACAAGTAAAAAGGAACGCCATGGACACAATTGATCTGAATTTTTCTACTATTTCTGAGAAATAAAATTGACTTGTATACATTTGAACTATTTTCTAATGGTAATTGAATGGCTCAATTTTGCAAAACTAAAAATTATCCGGCTCCTAGTGATTTCTTCAAGGCAGAGAATTTGAATTGAAAGGCAATTTCGTTGAGAAAATCACGACTTTGAAGAACACAAAATTATGTTTTCTCTTCGAAATAACAATAAATCTTATTCGAGCAGACAGTTCCTTGTGAAATAATCCAAGTATCCTCAGTACGCCACCTGGTGAAAGTACTTTTTAGAACCGAAAATAGAATTCTTAATCTTACGTCCGATAGAAAAGCCCGGCAGAGCTATCCTAAGTCTCTAGTTAGCATCCTGTAGAAAGGTGTGGAAGAGACCCCAAAGGGTCTATAGAAACTTTACAAGAAGCACACTACAGAAAGAACAAACTATACTCTGTCCAACATAAATCGGCAGTACAGGGAAGATAGAGATGTTTGTGTCTTATTCGCATTCTTTTGTTTTCCGTAAGGGCTAATCATACAAAATCTCTTACAGGGTTTCCGTTTACTTGTTTTTTTTTTTTTAAGATTTAAAATAGCAACTTAAGTGCACCGAGTCTGATTGCTATGGAGGAAGCAGACGATTTTGCATATAAAGTCTAGCTACCTACTTCCTGTTATGGTATTTTTCGGCTAAGACTTTGTTTGAATTGAATTGACTTTGAATAAAATACCTGCAAGCCTCACGCTTTCAGATTTTCTAATCTCAATCCTCTCCTCCACGCTTGAGACTAGTTAAATGCTTTTTATAAAGCATTTGTTTAGTGGGCTATTCATTTGGCGCGGGTAGATTTTGTCAGTCAGTAGCGGCCGTGCTGTTTAAGTGAAATCTATCAAAGCTGTTGGTTTATTATTCCGTCAACAATGCCAAATAACCATGGCAAGTAGCACATCCAAATGATGAAGCTTTATTATGAAACTGAGGGTTAGTTATAACAAGCCAAATTAGGCGTAAATAGGGCGACACCAACCAATAACGAGGTTCACCAGGTGACAATGCATCTTCAAAAAGTTATCATTTACCAGAATTTTGGGCCGGCCATCTCGGCGGTTGTGACATTGGTCCGTAATTTATAGAAAACGACGTTGATGAGGTCACCATCAATGGCGAGCACTACGGAACGATAATAGCCAATTTCTTTTCGCCCAAATTGAACCAAATGAACGACATCTGGATATAGCGGACACCACGATAGACATTTTGAATGAGCGTTTCGAAGGTAGGGTTATCCCTCGCAAAAGTGGGAATTTTGTTAATTTCTCACACACAGCTTGCTTTTTTTTTTGAATACAGCTTATGAAGTCTTTTGTAATCCGCCACATGTGTCAGTTGTGAGGCGTTATGAATTTTTTTTTTCAATCTGGATTAAAGGTAAAGATCCTTTTACAATTGAGTATTTGACTCAATTGACAAAGAAACATGAGCGACATTTTAAGCAGATTGACAGGAGATTTTTACCACCTCCATAAATAGCCCTTCTTCGTGATTCCTCTAATTTCAGCAATTGGTTTAAGATTAGTTTTAACTGCCTAATTTTACAGTGGTTAAATTCTTTTGATTTCTTTGAAACTTCTCCAAAGGCTGGGTTTCACAATAGTGGTTGGATTATCTTATCAAAAATTTAGCGTGGTTTAGTTGACCTACCGTTTTCCACGAATTAAGTACAGTAAAAGTTTAAATCAAGGATTAGTTAAACCGTAGCTCAGTGCTGACAAAACTGCCAGTTAATTTCTTTCTCTTTATCAAAAACAGTGAAGTGGTAAGATTTTTTGGGGAAAATTGAGGGCAGTAAGTAAATGTCTTTTTTTTGTTTTCCTCGTCAAATTTGTTTTCAGTTGAATTTGAAAATTCTGCGTTGCGTCTAAATTTGATTTAAGATTCAAAAACATTAAATAAAATAAATTCCTTGTCCATAAAGTTCAATGCAAACCAAAAAAAAAATCACACACCCTTATGTTCTCAAATACCTTTTCATATTTGTTTTCAAATCGGATTAAATGAAGTGAAGCTATTGATTCATAGAAATTCGCCAGAATTATGTGATCAGCACAGCTTAACACCCATTCTACCCTCAAAAAAAAAAAAAAAAAAAAAAAAAAAAAAAAAAAAAACAGTTACATAATGTACATCCGCACACCAAGGCCTACAGGACTTCATTTCAGTAATCACCCAACAATAATGGTTTCCAAGAAACCATAACACGATTTCTTTGATCCGTTGAATAGATTCTTTTTTTTTGTGTGTGTTTGTGTGTGTAGCACAAAATATAAGGAAGAAAAAGCCTCTGAATTATTATGGATATTATTATTCTTATTAAATATCATTTTTTCCTCTTTTTCTCTATTTTTCTATTTTCACCCATCATCATCGCGTCTGGCTGAATTGGCACGTCCTCTTAACACCTATTATATTGGAAACACAAAACGCCTGCTTTGCTGCTTTGGATCATCGCACATCACACAACATCTTCTTCATCATCATCGTCATCATCATCATCATAATCGACAACTTGGAACACACTCTCTTTTGATATGATGTGATGTGTTGTTGTTGTTTTGGGGGAATCAACTAACCAACCAACCAACCAACCAACCACAAACTTAATAGGATGGAGTGCCACTGGATGACTTAAGGGGCAAGTCTTATGGAACCACATCACGTATTCGCATAGTCGATGGTGGCAATTTATTGATAAGCAATGTTGAACCAATTGACGAGGGAAACTACAAGTGCATAGCCCAGAATCTAGTTGGAACCAAGGAGTCGAACTATGCCAAATTAATTGTTCAGGGTGAGTCCTTATAGAATAACTAAATTTCATCTACTCCCTAAAGCCACTATAAAAGTTTGTCGGGAAGTTTATTTTATCCTTGTTTTTTTTTTAAACACTTTTTCAATGAAACTTTTAGAAAGCGAATAAAAATTCTCAAAACACCACGCTCGTCAGAATATGATATTTTTTTTTTTTAAGCTTGTGCTCAATAACTCCTTTTACATATTATATCTCTTGATGAGGCGCCATGTTTAAAATAAACAAATTGTCAAGACTTAAAAATCTATCTAAATCCGTTACTCTTCGACATCCGATTGATTGAACTTCATCAAATGTGTATCTTTCATTCAAAATCCAATAAACTAACCTAAACAAACATTTTTTTTACATCGCCTCAATTTTCAAATACTCAAAGTGAACTATGTTTATTGGTCCATCTCACCTCAATTATACAAAACTTCAACCTCATACCCATATACCTGCCTTATCGAGCCAAGAGCACTCCTCTTACATTCGACATGAAATAAACAAAACTGAGAACTAATCAACGTTAATTAACGAACCGAAAAAAAAATTTGTAAAAAAAAATTAAATGGAAAGCATCTCGTAAATGAAATATATCCCGTGTCGCTTTCAATCATCAAACGGCGCCTACCACTCCCTATAGTCATCATGTTGTATCTAGATACACAGAAACAAATACAAAAAAAAAAATACCATACACCGAGACACTGCACCTCTAGGATGGCAATTTATCTAAACAAACATGAAAACCCGCACTAACTGATCCAGAAACTTATTCAGGATCCCAAACAGCATAAAACAACTGCAAAGTGCATTCGAAAATGAAATTTTAATTGGGGATCCTTCATGTCGCCATGCTCGACATCCATGGATGGCATGACATTCATGACATAGGTGAATTTCACCTTTAAAATAGATTTAACATTCAAAATAAAATCATGTTGTTGTGGGAAAAGCTCAATGACATTATATTTGTCCATGTCAAATTCCTAGTTTCCAAATGTGTTGAATATTTCAAATATACATAATTGTTAATAAATTTTATTTGGCGAGCAGTTTTATAAAACACTAAAATTTTAGTCCTTGAAAAACGCACTTCTTAAAAAAAAAGAGTTCTGTTGTTTTGGGTTTCATTATTTTGTTAAAAAATTTTATTTTGAAATAATTTTTCTAATTTTTATTTTATTTTAGAGTATCAAGATAATTTTGTCCTCTTTAAAAAAATTAAATTGAAAACTCAAAAAAAATGATTTTGAAAAATTTTGAAATGCGTTTTCAATCTAATCAAAATGGCTTCCTTTATTATAATTTTATTGATATCGGTTTTGAGGTTAACGAGAAAGTTGCATACAAAAAGGAAAAGTTCCAGGTACCTACCGTCATAAGGCAAAATCAACAAAATACGCCCAAATGTTGATTCTTCGTTTTCTTTTCGTGTCGTAATGATCTCACGTGGATCACAACTCTGATTCACAATATTTATTAGCCGGTTTGGCCTCAGGTAGCGTCGGCAAACCTCTCGGTTTTGGTTTGTTCCATTTCTGCGGCGAACCAAATGCTTGTGTCGCTGCATTTCCTTAAGCCAGCAGTTTTAAGGCCTGCCTCTCCTCTTCACCATTTGCAATCGATCAAAACGTTGTATGATATTGCCTTTCTGATGAGGTTCTTGTGGTATCTCCTGAAACATTCGTGCTAAATTTTTTAAGGAGGAATTTTTGACGTAAAGGCTTCCTCGGATCTCGTATTTCCTTTTGAATTATACCTTGATACTTCTGATGTCATAAGAAGCATCTTGAACTCAGCTGTTGTTAATGCACTGTCATAATGCTGTGTACATTGTTCAACATTGTGGACCGTATGTGAGTGCCAAACTCGCAACTGAGGTGTAGAATCGTCCCTTCAGCTTAAAGACTATTTTGCTGGATCAGAAAACAGAAAGCACGAGCATTCAGTGTTTTTTGGACTCATAACTCATATATGTTGTCCGGCTGCAAACAGCTCTTCAACTCCTCATGGAGCATAGGGCAGCAGCAAGATCCTTCCATCTGTCCCGATTCGCCGCAACTGGCCTTAGCTGTGTCCACGATTGAATACCCTGAGAACGAGCTTCCTTCAAAACATATGGCCTCCAAGTTGTTCTTGGTCTTCCAACGCGTCTATTACCCTGAGGATTCCATTCGAAGGACTGTTCCGCTATATTGTCACTAGGTTTCCTCAGAGTATTGCCTATCCAACGCCACTTCCGTTGCCTGATGTCGACATCAAATTCTTTATGTCCGGTCCTTTTTCTCAGATCTACGTTCAATATGGTTTGCAGCCATCGGATCTTTAGAATGTACCGCAGACAACCGTTAACGAAGGCTTGCAGCTTGCTCGAGATGTTTGCAGAGCATTTCCATGTTTCTGACTCATATAACAGCACAGACTTCTTGTTGGATTTGAAGAGTTTCAGCTTGGTGCGTAGCGATATTTTGCCGGAGTTTCAAACAGGAGAATGGATTCCGAATGCACTAAGGGCTTTGTTTTTTCTATTGTTAACATCTAAGTCCGTTCCGCCATCGAGTACTATGAAACTACCCAGATAATGAAACTGCGTGACCTCCTCTATGGGTCCCAGCCTTAGATAAACTTGTTGTGTGCTTTGGCCCGCAGTCATTAGTTAGTTGCAGCGAATGGCATAGTTGATTAAAGCAAGCCGTGTTGCTTGCCATGAGACATTGGACTCATACGTTATCCATTTACCTCCAAAACGTTCATCCATACGTCAAGTGCTCGTTGCAGGTATGACGGATAATCGCTTATGATGGCTCCATCGTCAGAAAAGAATAACTGATGCACGGTTGTCTAAGAATGCAATACAGAGCAGGAACTGTTCTCTCGTTCAAGTCCATGACCATCCACATATGGGTTCATGGAACTCCTCGTTGCATAATCTGACCCTTATATTAGATTTCGTGGTTGTCTATCGAAAGCTGTTTCAAAATCAACAAACAAAATATGCAAATTAGCTTAGGAGTCCCGAGGCTTCCCAATATTGATCTTTATACTGTGGAGTACATCTGTTGTTGACTAACTCGCGATAATCCCGCACTCTTCATAAGACATCCGCATTATATTTCGAAAGTCAGCTATCCAAAACTCGCTCAACTATGTATATTCATGGTGTGTGACATTGGCTTAATTCCTGTATCCCTTCCTTTTCTTTACATTGGGAAAAGGTTACTCTCTCCATTGTATGTACGAGTCTAGGTATCCGATCAGCAATTTAAAACTTGGAGATGAGAATCATGAGCCATCTTATTCCGATATACCAGAATAAAGACTCTTCTAACAAAACAGCACGCATACATTTTTATCAAAATCGATGGAGCCGTTTTCGATAAAATAAGTTTTTTGCTTTTGATTTTAAGCCAGGTAGCGTATTTTCGTAAATTTGGACCAGACCAGCCGCCTGAGTTTGTATCGTCGTAGTTTCGCTGATATTTTTTTCAGACCGCCTGACTGGTCTGTTTATGAGAACGCGTGAACGTCGACGTTGAAAACCAACTCATTGACCTCATACGAGGGTATAGCACGTGGACTTTGACGTTGGCCATTTGGGGATCAACGTCAACATTTATTAATAATTTAAATAAATTCATTGCACATCCAATAGCTGGCAAAATTCTCCTATAAAACCCGTTAAAGAAGCAGTTTAGCGGCCCTGTTGTTGATGTTGCATGTGTGGGAGACTGGTTCCAGCTGTACACACTTTTTACCAATTTTCGCTCAAACCAAACAAAATGCAAAGTGCTCTACCAGGTCGAGTGTAAATAGACGGAGGAGTTAATACTCTATTTTTTTTTTAAGCATCTGTCAAGTCTGTCCAGTGAGTGATGGAAAACAGGCGCACACTCATGCCATACCATCTACCATCAAACCATCACCATGACATTTGATTTTTCACAAAAACCAGCACTAGTGCAGCACCAGGCTGCACCACCTACCATATGCCCATCGGCCAGCACATGACACATCGAACAAATCGAATTCGGTAGAAAATGTAATTAAATCATCTCCTGGAATTCAAAAGATACTTTCAATTTGTGCTTCGTGCCTCAAATGGATGCTTCTTCCACATCGTTGGAAGTTTAAGTATCTCAGGAGATGGAACATCAATTCAATTATAGTTTCTAAGCGCACTCACGAGGATGCGCCTACTACCGCCTGCCGCGCCCGCCGTGCCATCTCATCTCATGCAGAGAATGTAGAGCGCGCGCGATTATCAAGATATTTGACAACTCAAAGCCGTAGTGGCGACGATGATGGCGACGATACTTCGTCCTACCTTTACCACTACAACTAGCGTTTAGAATGGAAACTTTCAAAGACAACCACTAAGAGCAGATGGTGCACATGATATTGGGATTTCGGATACAAGGCTGCTGCAGGCTTTGGTGTTATGGGTATTTTATGCAGATTAGGAGGATGCCGCGCGGCAATTCCCCGGAATGAATTTCGTGTGTAGGACTTTCTATTTGCGGATTTCTATCTTTGCAGATAGTAATTGGAATTAATTCGAATGGAATTATGGTATCGGTGGATCGGTTTTAAGAAGACAACTTGGGTGCATTGCGCAAACTAAAGTTTGGTTGGCTTGCAACTGCAAGTTCGGCTACAAAATTAAAAGTAAATTAGGTGAGGCTGATTAGTATGGCAAAGTTGATATGAAAAAAAAAATATAATTAAATTGGTGCCCGCAATTAATGCAAATGGCTACGTTTATTTGCGGTTGATACTAAATAAGGATGACATGACGTGAAAGTAGTTTTTGCTTAAAATCGTCACCCATAGTCACCGAGCTTGAAAATTATCATTAAAAATAATATTTTATGATTTTGTTTCTAAGGAAAATGAGCTCTTTTTTCGGATGAGTTGACTCACTGCTAATAAAATATAAAACTTTATCCGGCAATAAAAAAAAGGCGACATCAAGCCGTATTCAAAGGCGGATAGATTTCTATTTTGAGATAAATTATAGAAACATCCTGTTCATCCATTTTGTTCTTTCTATCAGAAATCGAGTCATTGTATCATGGTAGTATTTTCGTAAGGTGTCCGCGCAATGACGCAATTGCAATGCCGAATATGGGACCCAGAAAGCCCACAAGTGATCGAAAAGTGTCGGCCGTTGCATGACTGTTTGGTGTTGTTTATGGTCGAAAGGTGTCAGTGGTTCGTATTTCTTCGAAGATGCCAATGGACAGACATTTGTGGTGCATTCGGAGCGATATCGTCGAATGATAACCGATTTTTTGTTCAACGATTAAAGATCATGACTTGGACAATATTTGGTTCCAAAAAAAGACCGGTCAACAAACCACACAACACGACCAATTATGGCTTTGTTCTAGAGAAGTTTCCTGTTCGCGTAATTTCACATTTTGGCGACGTCAATTGGCCACCAAGATAATTTGACACCGTTGCGGCTACGCAAAAGACCATGTTCACGCGAATAAACCCGAACTCTATACGCATTAAAAACCAACATTACTTAAGTTATGGCAGAGATACCGCCAGAAGTTTGCAAAAAAAGTGGTTTAATATTACCTTATAAGAATCGCATGCTCCGATTCTTCCCAAGGCGGCTAAATGGCAACGTCTAAACTTTATTATGAAACTTTCATCAAAAATGTGTCTGTGTGTGTGTGTTTTAATTTCAATACTGAAAGTTAATGACCTAATATAATTCAAATTGATATATAAATAAAAGCACGTATTATTCAAATTAATCTTAGTCCACCGGTCAACCTGATAAGTGCAGCCTTTTACTTAAGACAGCGGCTTCACTTGTTGGATGTAAAAATAATAATTAAAGATAGTGCATAAATAAAAACATACTAAAAAAAATAGTTGTCTGTAAAGTCGGTTTACAGACGATAATTTTACGTGATAACCAGTTCACAAAACAGTTCATGTGTAGGTAGTATCTCTCCAACTTTCCAACCACCCACCCCACCTACAACCACACACCATTTTTGATTTTTTTGTCTCCCACCTTCCCCCCGAACATCAACCTCCCATCCCCACATACAACAACCAACCAACAGCCCACCATTTTTGACAATTTTTTCCTCCCCCACACCACATCACCCCGTTCCCACCCACCAAACCTATAAACACCAACCAACGACCCACTGTTTTGACAATTTTATCCTCACCCCTTCACACAATAAATCCCACCTTACTTACCATCAGAAACCACCCACCTCACCTAAAACAACCAACCAACCTCTAATTATTTTTGACAATTTTTGCCTTACCACCCACCCCAAATACAACCACCAACCAAACACCCACCATTTTTGACAATTTTGTCTCACTCCCTACCAAATCTTCCAACAGCAGCCGCCCATCCCACCTACAGTCACCAACCAACCACCAACCATTTTTGACGATTTTTTCCTCACCCCCTATCAACACCAAATCCCCCAAATCCAATAACCTACCCCACCTGCCACCACCTTCCACTCAGCCACCATTTTTGACAACTTTTTCATCGCACCCCATCAAATCAACCATCAACCAAAACTGCCAACCAATCAACCCACCTACATCCGCCAACCAACCACCCACCATATTTGACAATTCAACCCCCCCTCCCCCCAACCATACCAAATTCCCCTAGCACCAAACACCCATCCCACCTACAGCCACCAAGGAACCACCCATTAGTTTTGACAATTTTTGTCTCACCACCCAAACCAGCTACAACCACCCACCTTTTTTGACAATTTTTCCTCTTCCCAACACTACAAAACTCCCCCTCCCCTACCCGCCCCACACATACTCCCACAACCTCCAACCAACCACCCAACACCCTCCCCTCCCACTTTATCGTTTTTCTAGGCTATCAAAGCAGCTATATAACGTGACTGTGACTGTGACATTTTTTCGTGGGTGCTGGCTATATATTCCGAACCGATTTATTAGATGGTTATCACGTCAAAATACTAATACTATTACGATTTTTAATAAACCACGGAAGCTAAGACTTAACTGCGTGAAAAACGAAAGAAACCCCAGTCTAAAAACATGATTACCTTCTTCAAAATAGGTATACGACTGCGTCGCAAGTATTCGTGCTGCTATGCAGTTTTACTGCAAAAAATTGAACTTTCTCACAATCATTGCGCTGTCAAATAGTAAGAAACCCAACCCATCTTATGCTGATGCTTGCAACCGAAGCCTTTTATATTCTTTGTTTCCATAAAAACGATTGAAAATTGAGTTTGCAGGACATTTGTGCTTCCCCAAAATTAACCAAATTTACTTTACGTTTGAAAATAAAATTTAATTTACCTCACTAAAAAAAAAAAGATTGTTACTTAAAAAAAAGCACTCATACGACCGAGTTACCCAAATGAGACTTTTTTTTAAATTAATTTATTTTTGTAGTTGTTTCATTAAAATTTCCAATAAAAATAATACCATTCGGAATTCTCTGAATTCTCTAGTTCGATAAAATGTAAATTTTTTGTGGGATTCTTCAAAGGATTCGTTGAGTGGAATTGGGATTTCTCCAAGAACCATAGCCCGCCACCTGGGCAAGTTATTTGGTTCCCAGATTGATTAGTCATCAAAAGTTTTCACGGAAAAATAAATACTTATGCAATAAAATTTAAAAACAAAACGTCTATCTAAAAAAAAAAATTGAAAATCTTCCGACCAGTTTTTTTCGAAAAACTTTTCGAAAAAATATTTGAAAATGTTTTTGAGTGTGTCATTTTGAGATAATCTGCAGTTTTTATCGGGGAAAATAATTTTAAGGAAATTTCAATCCAACCGTTTCAAAAATATTTCGAAAACCAAATTATGACAATGGTACAGTGGATGAAGTGCTTGGTTGCTAACCTAAGAGTTGTGGGTTCGAGCCCTAGCCTGGGCAGCAGTTTTTCAATATCCCCCTCAGCTTCAACTGGACGCCAGCCGTGGAATTTTCGTGAGATAACCTATTTCTCAATCCACTGTGCCAAAAAAAAATCTTTCCTATCTTCCTATTCCTTCTAACTAATGCTGTACATATAGCTAAAAAAAAAAATTGACATTCCATATCAATAGGGTTATATGACTTAATGTGCCAAAATTTTATTGAAATTGGATGTATAGTTTACGAGAAAGCTTGGGGCGTATTACCAATTATCGTGCCAATGTACAGCCAGGATCTTATTTTTTTCCTTGCAAAAAGCTATTTTTCTTAGACTAAATTAATAACATTATTAAAACATTAAAATTTTCGATTAAGAATTATTTTGTTAAGTTTGCTTGATTTTCTTCATATCGAAAAATTTAATATAAATTTAAATTTTCTTTAATTACAGTCAAACCATACTTCAAAAAAGAACCCCAAGATAGCACAATGCTATCTGGCCAAACAGTTCGTTTCCAATGTCTTGTAGGCGGTGATCCACAACCGAAAATTCTTTGGAAAAAAGATGATGGCAACATCCCGACAGCAAGGTACAAAATACCCTATTCAAATCATAAATTAAAAGCATGTTTCTTAAATACCTCTATACCCCCACTATATAATCTCAATTTACAACAGAGCCCGCATCCTTCAAGAGGACCTTAGTCTAGAAATAACAAATTTAACAATTGGCGACGAAGGCATTTACATCTGCGAAGCACAAAATAGCGTCGGACAAATCAGTGCACGAGCCGAACTCATTGTTCATGGTAGGTGTTCAGTTTTTTTTTTCTACTTTGGGTAGCAAAAAAAAAATTTAACAAACATAAAACTTTTGAAAAAAAAAAAAATATACAAATGTTTCTTTTTGTCTCGTCAGCCGCACCAAAGTTCGTGTTAAAACCACAGGACAAGAAAATCGGTCTGAATGGTGTGGCACGTTTTCAGTGTGTAGCCGATGGTAATCCACCGCCATCCGTTTTCTGGACAAAGGAAGGCTCATCCATGCTAATGTTTCCTAACAATTCCTATGGCCACTTGCATGTCTCCAACGAGGGTACCCTGCAAATAAATGGCGTACAAAAGGACGATGCCGGCTATTATGTGTGCTCGGCATTCAGTGTTGTCGATTCCACGACAATTCGTGCGTTCTTACAGGTAACTAACTACATATAGAATAAATATATTTTGAGATATGAAATGCATATCTATATAAATATATGTATGCTCGTACTAAAGCAGCAAAGGTAGATAGAGATACAACTTGAATCTTGTGTGAGATAAATGAATTCATTTCTCGATGAATGTGTTTGCTTCCATGACATGGAAATAAATTCATTTATCCTCGTACACACCGAAAAGCAAACCAAGCCAACCGGCACGGCCGCGATGCGATGGAGAGATCACTGCTCCCTATGAATGGAGAATAGGATATCCTTCGTTGCTGTTGCCGGTCCTGGCCCTGGCCTCTCATAGTCATAGTCATCCCAGTTGGGATATGAAAATTCATTTATGCTAATGAACGAATAAAATTTCCATACAACCAGGTGACGTCCGTGGATGATACTCCGCCGCCCATTATTCAAATAGGCCCGTCCAACCAAACACTGCCGAAGGGTAGTGTTGCTATGTTGCCATGCCGAGCGACAGGGACTCCAATGCCACGAGTCAAGTGGTACAAAGATGGTGTACCATTACAGAGTGGACACCGTTTCATGATTGTGCAGGGTGGATCGTTAAGGATTGATGGTGAGTATTTTTTTTTTTTTTTGTTCTGTTTTAGTCTCCTGTGTGACATCCTTTTGTGATGTCCTTTGTAATTGATACTATGTCAATTAAATCTCCATACAAGTGTTAACGATTTACATTTTTTTGTATCTTTTTCCAGACTTACAGCAAACAGATACAGGTTTATACACATGTACCGCTTCGTCTGAGAGTGGGGAAACATCGTGGTCAGCTACGTTAACGGTGAGTCCTGTTTAAAATTGTGTTTAAATTATAAACAAGTATCCTTAAAGTGTTAGTCTCTACAGAAAAAAAAAAAAATTATACACTTTTGTCCTTTAGTTGTAAGCACTTCGAAAGAAATATGAGGTTTCGTGTTATTTTGAAGGGGACAAATACCCCTTTTGTGGCAGTAAAACTATTTTTGTAGTATGTAACGTGTTAAGTTCTCGTTACTTTATTAATTACTAAACAAAAACATCATCGCGTGCTTTGCCACTTCAACGCAAATCACCATAAACCCATCCTTGGAAATTTATTTTAATATACAATTTTTTTTAAGGAGGTTTCGCAAGTTACTATACTTTCATCAACTTGAAAAAAAAGGAAGACACACAAACTGCCACTTTTATTAACCTTAAATGTACATGCCATCGCAGTCTAGTCACTAGAAAGTACGAGTATTATTTTTTTTTTTTTACAATACCAAGGGATTCGAAATTTATTGTTGCATCCTTTCATAGTGTATATAGCACTTTTATTGCTATGTTAAGAGTTTAATAAACACTTCAAGGCAGCGAGGAGTAGAGTAGAGGCGTGTTGGATTTTTGTGCAAAATTGGAATAATAATGAGAATTATTTCAAAAGTGAAAACGTCCTTTTGGTTTTATTTTCACTACGTGGCTACAACTTCAATTTTTTGATTTAAATTAATCCTTGAAAAATGGAACCTGCGTGAACATGTGTTTTTTTTTTTAAATAAAGTATCTTTGAAAAAAACAGAATTTTAAGTTCATTGTATGAATTCTTTCAAAGGACCAATAATACACTTGTCCTGTTATATTTTACAATTTAACAAAAAAAAAAAATGGCCTCGCCAGTCGGCGAAATTGTATGCGTATCCAAAAAAAAATTACTTTAGAGCCCTTAAGCTTGTTCATTGGATGAATGAATTTGTGAGGCAGAACAAAAGGTATAAAAACAGAATTATTCCTGCTTTATAGCACACAATTAAAATCGAATTTTATATAAATGTGAAGTCTTCAGTGTTCTTATGTATACTTATTTTGCTGTTGCCTTTTAAAAGTCAAGGCTGTAGTTAATTGAATAAATTGGGAATACAAAAACTAAAGTCTGAATATTTTTCTCATTTGACCTTCAACTTTGATGTTTTGGACTGAGAATATGGATGTTTTTTTTTTTTCAGTGTGCCTAATGAGCTTTCACAGTAGTTTCATAAAAAAAAAGAGCTTTGCTCGTTAAAAATTCAAAAGCACGCCATATTTGTTCAAACAAAATTATTTTGACAACAAAAACGTACTTTATTCTAAAGGGTGTGTTTTTATAGACAGAATTTTAAATTGAAATTCAAAAATACAGACAAACAGTAAAAATTCCTTGCCATTTTGATTTGCCTCGGCTGGCTCCGAGAAAGTCCAATAGGGTAGTCCAATTTTGCGAATACATTTTGCAGCAATGGAGGATGTGCGTATAACCAACAATAACGTGGCGAACGTTATCTTATCAATGACCTGAAGCCATTGTATATATAAACTAAAGTATTACCACGAGAGGTGCGCCATCTATGGACGGAAAGCTAAGCTCTTGATTTTAGAAGTTTCTGTCTAAATTGCCATGGGAAGCAAAAACAAAATTTTTTTTTTTACCGTCACCATATTAACTGTTGTTGTTACTTCCCATGGTAATTTAATTAAAATCAAGAGAATTTGAAAAAAATAATTTTTCGAAACTCTTAAAATATACGCCATTATATTCTTTGGATGAATTTCAATTTATGAGAATAAAATTATCAAAATATGTTGAGTGGTTTATTAAAAAAAAAAAGTTTTTTTTGGAGAAAATTTTTCAAAAAAAAATTTAATACCACAATACATAGGTATTCTGCATTTATCATATAACTACATATCATTTTTGAAAAAAGAGATTTTTTCAAAATATTAAACTATCAAAAGAAATGTTTTTTAAAACAATAAAATATATTTTTTTTAAACATTGGTATGCAGTAGGTATTAATTAAGCTACCTTAACCTACGAGTATACATGTGTAAATTTTCCACAGATCGGTTCAGCCGTTTTCGAGAAAGCCGGAAGCAAACAAAAGACGGTCATATGGAAGGTACAGTTTTTAGAAATCGTTGGTAATTTTGTTTCCAGCCATTTGATAGGTCATTTCTAAAAGCTTAACTAATCAAAATCGTTTGAACCGAGAAAGATGAGCTTTAACATAACTTTAATGTGACAGGTACCTGCCGTTGGTTTTTGAGCTGCAAACACAAATTCAATTTCCCTTCTGTACAATTCCTAAGACAACTCGATATACCTACGAGTAGTTTGAAGGAATTAGGCAAACCCGATTGTGCTGTTGTAGATGCCTGTACAAACATATAGTCAGACGGATAGGCAGGGCAGATAAGACAATATCGTATATTCGCATGTGAAAATGACAGCGCATGTCAATTATTGACTTTTAAAAGAACATTTTTGATATCTTGGGTTATACTATTTAATTTTCGATCTCTAGTTGAGATTAAAAACATAAGCGAGAGCTACAGTACGTTTGCAACGAACTATTGGAAACCCTATTCCCTATATTTTTGTATGTGTATGCGTTCGCCTCCCGCAGCCAGCCGATGTTCCGGCTTCAAAAACAAAACTCTTCTTCAGCAGACAGCTAGCACAATAAAAAAAAAAGCAAAATTAAAACTTTTTATTGCCAAGGCAATTAGTATAAGCTCAGTCACATTCAATTTTATTGCACATTGATTTGAACAAAACAAAACAAAACTTAAATTTTTAAAAATTAGATTTTGAATAGAAATAGCAATTATGGGTGTTTTTAACAATTCTTGAACCACACTCTGCCAAGGAATTTAAATCTAAGTGTTCACCTCTTTACTTCAAAACTGCGACCGATAGTTAAATAACGTTAAAAAATTAATGCATTATACGACTTTTGACGAAAACGCCGATTAAAAGTGGGCGTGTCTTAAAAATTAAAAGCACTAACTGAGCTTTGATCATTAGTCAGTATTTAGGTATATGTGTAAAACTACAGCTGAATCGAGTAGTTTTTAAACGATCTTACCTGAACAAACGTATTTTATAAAAATCACGCCTTTAAAAGTGGGCGTATTGAAAAAATTTACACAAGGAAATGTAGAGATATATTTTTCATAAAACGAACGGAAGGAAAAAGGTTTAAATTGAATATTGGTAGTACCTTAAATGTATAAAACTACGGTTTTCGTTCTTTCTTGAAAAGTGGGCTAAAGCCACGCCCAAAATTCAAACATTTCTTTTCATACACAAACGTTTTAGTTTCTACTAAGAGACACAAAATTTTGGCCTGCAGATTCATTATAAATACCGTTTATTTGCAAAAACAATTTTTTCATAGTTTCTAGTGAAAAGTGGGCGTCAGCCACACCCAAAATCAAATTTTTTGATTTGATACACAAAATGTTTATGTACAAGTAATACACACTAAATTTCATGTTTTCGCTTTAATATAACAATTGTTATTTTCTAAAAACAATATTGATGAATTTGTATGAAAATTGACGTCAGCCACGCCCAAACTGAAGTATTTTTATTTAATTGGAAGAAGGTTTAACTAAAACTTACGTGTGCAAAATTTTAGCGTTATGCTTCTATCGTATTTTACCGGTTCAAGAACTTAGCCTTACTCTTGAACCAAAGATTATATATACTAAATTTCAGCTTTCTAGTTTAAAAATTGTGACCTCTAGAGAGTATACTCACGGACAAACGGACGGACATGGCTAAATCGACTAGGCTTTTGATTCTGAGTCAGAACATATATATGTCCTTTTCTATACCTAACGGTATTATTTCTCTGTTACAAACTCCACACCAAATAAAATATACCCATTCTATGGAATAGGGTATAAAAATGTATAGCCTATGTTACTCTCAGATGATGTGTTTTCTATTAGTGAAAGAATTTTAAAAATCTGTTAATTGGTTTAGGCGTGAAAGTACAAACACACTTACTTTCACAACTATAATATTAGTACATATAGTATAATTCCAAATTTTCGTGAGAATGCGAATTTCCAGAACTTTGTAGTTCTTATCAGGAATGTAAAGCAACAAAAAAAAATTGCACACCGTTTTTGAAACAACCAAAAATTAAAACAAAATTAGACGTCACTGAACGCCCGGCAGATGTGAAACATTCAAGTTTACATTAAAGTTAAAAATTTTTAAAAACCATCAAAGAAAATATCTAGTGAAATAATTAAGTGTTTCGTTAATAAAATCAATATATTTGTCTAATTATTTAATTTTAATAACAATTATTACAGATTATATTCATTTATAAATAGGAACAAAACTTTCCTCCACCCACCCATCAAATCCCCCCACCACCCAGCCAACTTACAACCACCACCAAACCATCCACCATTTTCGACAAGTTTTTCGTCACCCCCCTATACACCAAATCCACAAGTAACCACAGAATCCACCTTCAACCCCCGACCGATCACCTTCCATTTTTGTCTAATCCCCCCCCACCAAACCAAGTCCGTACCACCGCCACCATACACCCAGCCCATCTACAACCACCAACCAATTATCCACCATTTTTGAAAATTTTTTCCTCATCCCCCACCCGTAACTACTCACACCACCTACAACCACCAACCAACCACCCATCATTCTTTTCATTTTTTCCCCTCACAAACCAATTCCCCCACCTAGAACCAACCACCCACCATTTTTAACAATACCCCTCCCCAACCACTACCACCAACGACCCATCCCACCTACAACCACCAACTAACCATCAACCAATTTTTTCCTCAAAATCCCCCTCCAGCAGAAACCAAATCCCACCACCAGTAACCACATTCCCCACCTTAAACCAACTACCCACCATTTTCGTCATTTTTTTTCCTCACCAACTTCCCCACATACCAACCCCCAAATGAACCCCTCAACCCACCTACAACCAACTACCCAACCTTTAAGTCAAGCACCAACCAACCATTCACAATTTTTGACAATTTCCCCCAACCCCCCATAAACCCCTCCACCAGTACCATCCCAACCACCACTACCACCCCACTCCCACCAAATAACCAACCAACCTACAACCACCAACACTCTCCAGTCACACTTTCAAAAATTTTATCGAGTGTCATGCCATTTTTCGTGACGATTACGATCGATTTTACTGCCTAGGTGCGCCGATAGATGTTTCACATCAAAAAAGTCCGGGCTGATATTAAGAGTCCCATATCCAATCCCGCACAAGGCCCCAAACTAACCCTCAAGCATTTTTGAAAACTGCACCGACAAATTTTTTTTTTCTGATTAGTAAAAAGAATGGAAAATGTAATTCCCCCAAACCCCCTCGCCATCAACCCTCAACTCCCAACTAACCACTCACTATATTTGACAATCTTTTCCTCATCCCCCCACACCAAATCACCCACCCGTAACTACCCATTCCACCTACAACCGCCAACCAACCACAAACCAAATCCTCCTAACAGTAACGTCCCACCCCACCTATAACCACTAACCAACCACCAAGAATGTTACCACCCCCCCCCCCCCCCCTTCCACAAAACAAATCCCACACCTGTTTAGTCATTTTTTTCTTCACCAACTTCCCCACACCCCATCCCCACATCAACCACCCACCAGTACCACCCACTCCACCTACCACCAACCATTTTAGTCAATTTTTCCCTCCAACCAACTATCTACCATTGTTTAAAATTCTTTCTACAACCCTCACCAACCATCCAGCCCACCTACATCCTACAACCACCAACCGACCATCCAACATTTTTCACCAAACCCCCCCCCTCCCCATAACCCTACTTCACTACCACCCTACCCCCTCCACCACTACCGCCCCAGCATCACCAGCGACAACCCAACCTACAACCGCAAACCACCCAACATTTTCCACTTTGAAAAATTTTATGGTCGTGACACTTTTTTGTTACAATTACGATCGATTTTACTGCCTAGGTGCGCCAATAGATGTTTCACATCAAAAACCCTTAAACTAATTTCAGCTGAAAAAAAGGACGCCATTTTGTTTCTTGAATAAATTTGAATTTAAGAGAATAAATTTATAAAAATCTGTGAAGCTGTTTTTGAGAAAAAAAGTTTTATTTGCAAAACTTTAAAAAATATTTTTTTGTAATTAAAAAAACGCAATACATTTATATATAATTTTTGAAAACAATTTAATAGGTAAGCATTTTTTAAAATATTGATTTAAAATTTTTTTTTAATGCTTTTAAAAATACAAAAAAATAGTCTTAAAAATATTGGTATGCAGTATAAATTGAGCTAAATACACCTTTATATGTGGGAAATTTCGAAAGTTTCCGTTGAGTCTTTTTCGAGATAGTCGAAAGTTACAATAATTTGTTTCACATTTAAATATATATTCTCACCTCGAATGGGAACTAATTTCCTGCATCTAGAGACATACTATAAATATTCTGGGTCAAAAACCCATTTCGATTTGGATTGGTCGGTCAATAGTTTTTTCGGCTCTTTTTTATTTCTCGCGAAATAGTATTGGACTTTGACAAAGTCAAAAAGAAATAGAATTGTTCAGATTTGATTAAAACAGATTCAATAATAAGAAATCAGTTCAACTCCGCGATTATTAGTTTTTTGTTTAATAGTTTGAAGCCATCGTATGAAGAACTCAAGAATTTCATCTCAAATAGAATTAAAAAAAAAATTAACATTGCTTACCGGCATTATGTACCTATAAATACGACAGACTTGTGAAATTGTTCCCTTGAATTTTTTTTGGCTAAGATTTTTTTGCATGACTCATTTCCGAAGAATATTCAGTGTTTTCGAGATCTAAATTTGTTTGTCTTTAACTTCCTTCCGACCGAACAATGAACGATCTTTAAACCATAACAACCAACACCTCGGCCTACCGCATCGAGGAAGCATTAAACATTTTTACTGCTTTCTTGAACTCTAAAAGGCTGCTTCCAAGAATTTGTTGCAAAAATTTCCTTCTTCAGCGTTTATCAAAGGAGATAGAAAAATAACTGCGTGTTAAATTACCCATCAAAATAAGCCACACAAATTCAAAAGCATCTTCTCTGATGGACTTCCACTTCACTGCGTCAGTCCGGATCAAATTAGATTTCACGACCGTCAGAGTTCAAAAAAAAAGCAAATATGTAGTATCCTATCCTCTTCCTGCCTTTGGTTTAGCTGAGATGCATCGTCTCGGTCGGTCGTTGGAGAATTTTAACGACTTTCGACGCTTTTATTGCGTGCCAATTCCAAAAATAGTAGTTGACAGTTGTTGGTTGCACTGAATGCAAAAGTGAATGGCATCTTTCACTTTTCTGTTGAATATATCTTTTTATGACAGAAATGTATCTGAGTCTGACTATCCAACACCAACGTGCTAATTATACGCAAACAAATGAATGATGTGTTTATATGAAGATAAAGTTGGCATCTCATAAAAAAAAAAAAAAAAAAAAATTTGAATATCCAAGTGTGCATCCAAAGTCGGAACGGAACACAATCGCTTCCACTTTACGAGGGGTTATCGTTCAAGAGCATGTTTGCTCCTAGATGCAGATAGCCGATGGAAACATAAACAAATCGTAACTTAATGAGTGTGTGGTCATAAAATCGGTCATAAGCAGCACTCGGGTTAATTTGTATCTTTGATTTGGTAACAAAATGTTGCAAAAGATAGTTTTCTTCTGCCATCAAGGCGCCATCGGACTGGTGTTGTTCGATTATGGTATATGGCCCGAAAGAGTGCTTCAGGTTTTTGCTTATACCAGGCCAATATGAGTCCTCAGCCTGAGCCAAAGGTAAAATTTAACTCCTACGCGTGCGCGCATGATGGTATGTAGGTGCTGCAAGTGCCAATTTGTGTTTGTCATAAAGCACCATGCATGGTGCACTTAAAACGCACTCCGATATTATATGCTCGTACGTTTTTCGAACATATGGCTTGGAAAAGTTATAAACGCATATGGTACCTGGCCACTTTGCGGATTGACACGGCCTGTATGCAGGATCGCACTGCGGCGGCAGCGTGTGCGCAATAACTTCGAATGCAAATTAAACCACCATAAACTATGGGTAGGTGTAATCATAGTTTATGTCCCGGGGGCGTTGAGATATGTCTGCAGGCGGTATTTGGTGATCATGGGCAGATTTCTATACAGTTGGGATTTTTTAGATGACTTGGCGAACTGATGGTGCATGCGTTTATAAATTGATAGCGCATTTCACTCTCTGGCGATGCAATAAAAATGCAAATATAAAATGATGTTGTTAGCATAAGCAGACAATATGCAATAATTCAGGAAAAATTCTGAAAGCATTGATTTATAATCCAAGTGGAATATTTAGGAATTGCATATTTGAAACCTAGGAATCGGCGTTGACTTCTTCATTCTTTAATGGCAAACTGTGACATGAATTTCACTCGGAATATTTATAACTCTCACGCAATTGTGTCTCTTATATCCTGTTCTAACTTTTTTTACATTTTTTGTTTTATTTTGCTGCGAATTTAGAACAGCGACAACGACATACGTGTGAACACTTTTACATCTTTGTCAATGCAACTTTAGGTAGATTTGTGACTTCACCGTTTTAAATGCACAATATGTTAACATACTCCAAATAAAATAAACTGCACTAGATTTCAGTTTTCACGCAAAAATAGAGAACCCCGTCCGGTAATAGCTATTCTGTTCTCTTACTACGCTGCCAACGTCAACACTTTCAACACCAGCAATCAGCTTCAGCAATAAGTCAGCTTTCAATATCAATTTCTTTTGTCCTTATAAAACTTTATGTTTATAGACGCGATTTTCAAAACTTGACGCTCCTCTTCTTAAACTATCTTTTCGACGTGGTGCTCAGTCGTGTAACTTGCCATAGCGATTTGGCTGCCACAGACCAAAAAAATCTACCCGTGTCAATTGAAAAACTATCTACAAGCACTGTTTGAGCTGTGGACTCTCTCGGTTTTGCCTTAAATTGTTTTTAAGGAACTATGTATTTCGAAACTCAAAATTGTTTACTTTCGTTGTAAAAAACATAAGCCAGAGATACAGTATGTTTGACACGAACTATTAGATACCCTATTGCCTATAAAATTTGTATGTGTACGCGTTCGCCTAACGCAACCAGCTGCTGTTCCAGTTTCAGAAACAAAATTCTTCTTTAGCATACAGGAGCAAATTCATTTTGTGTGGCCGATGTTCAATAACTGCTGACACGATAAGAAAAAGGCGTGTGCCACGCCCAATATTGAGACTTTTTACTGCCAATACAATTAGTATGAGCTCAGTGACATGGCGTTAGGAAATAGCGCCCAAGGAAATATCGCCCAAACCGATTTGGAAATACCGCCCAAAAAAATGTTTAACGCCCAAAATCAAAAAAAAAGAAGGAATTATCACCCAAAAGTTAGGGCTTAACACCCAAAATTCCATATCACCCAAATTAATAAATGGCAATATCGCCCAAAAATTTTATATGGGAATTGTTTTTGCAATATTTGGGCGATATTTCCAAAATTTTGGGCGTAATTTCCAATCACTATTTTAAGTAAAAATGTTTGGTTCTCATCACCCAAAAACAATTTTGAAGCATGTAACATTTACTTAATCTCTTGTAAAGTGTATTGAACAATATCCTTAAGATTTGGAAATTAAATTCGGTGCGTGGGGGGGGGCGACGCGGGGGGCACGCGGCTTTGCGACCGCAGTGACCAGGCGGGAGCGTGCCGTCTGCGAAAGGTAACATTTACTTAATCATTTGTAAATTATAATTACAAAGTTTGTCAAAACAACCTACATCGCGGGGGGGGGGGGGGCGACGCGGGTGACGCGGGGCGACGCGGGGCGCACGCGGGGCGCACGCGGGGCGCACGAGGCTTCGCGACCGCAGTGACCGGGCGGCGCCGCCCGGTCACTGCGGTCGCGAAGCCTCGTGCGCCCCGCGTGCGCCCCGCGTCCCCCGCGTCGCCCCCCCCCGCGATGTTGGTTGTTTTGACAAATTTTGTAACTATAATTTAATTTTTTTTTTGCAGCAATCAGGAATCTACTTCGGAATTAGTTTATTCAAAACTTCGAAGAGGCTTACAATATTTGTCATCGAAAATTTTTCTTCAATCTCCGCGAACGCCCCTGGATGTAATTGAGGCTTTTCAACACGAGTCCATATGGAACACATATGGACTATCTAAGGATACTAAGTGCCCTAGGTCTTTTTTTAAAGCTTGCCTATCAAAGCCTTGTAGGCATTTGAAAATGTGTAACGTTTGCTTTATGAGATTGCAGGGTCAAGCTTTGGCAAATAATGAGGAAAACTGTTTGTGCCCATTATGCAGGCAAATAGTGGTAGATAGTATACAAGTATTTATTTGAAAAATAAAATTTTGGGCGATATTTCCCCTATTTGGGTGCTTTTTCTTTTTGTACTTGCACTTTTGGGCGGTTATTCCTACTTTTGGGCTTTAATTCCTTTTACACCATTTCGGCCTCATATTTTGGGCAGTATTGCCTTTTATAAAAACAAACTAAAACAAGGAAATAGCACCCAAAATGGAAAAATAAATACAACAACAATTTGTTCGGCTACTTTTTGGGCGTTATTTCCAAATCGGTTTGGGCGATATTTCCTTGGGCGCTATTTCCTAACGCCCAGTGACATTCAATTTTGAGCTTGCAGATCGATTTGAACAAAACAAGACAAAACTTAAATTTTTAAAAACTAGATTTTTAATGAAAATAGCGATTGTGTGTGTATTTACAAATTCTTTAACCACACTCTGCTACGTAACCAAGGATAACAAACCGAAGTGTTTATCTTCTTACTTCAAAACTGTGACCGATAGTTAAAAAACATTAAAAAATTAATGCATATTACGACTTTTGACGGATACGCCCCTTAAAAGTGGGGGTGTCCTTAAAATTTGAAGCACTAACTGAGCTCTGATCATTAGTCAATTTTTAGGCAAATGTGTAAAACTACAGCTGAATCGAGTAGTTTGTTAACAATCTTACCTGAATAAAGGTATTTTATAAAAATCACGCCCTTAAATGTGGGCGTATTGAAAAAATTTACACAAAAAATATAGAGATATATTTTTTAAATAACGAACTGAAAAAAGATTAAAATTGAACATTGGTACCTTAAATTTTATAAACTACGTTTTTCGTTATTTCATGAAAATTGGGCGTAAGCCACGCCGAAAATACAAATTTTTTTTTCATACACATGCTTCTTATTTTCGACTAAAAGACGCACTAATTTGATCTTGTAGATTCATTATAAACACCTTTTATTTGCAAAAACAATGTTTTTATAGTTTCTAATGAAAAGTGGGGATCAGCCACGCCCAAAATCAATTTTTTGATTTCATACGTTAGATGTTTATGTACAAGTTAAACCCACAAAATTTAATGTTTTTCGCTCTAATATAAGCCTTCTTATTTTATGAAAACAATATTGACGGTTTTGTATGGAAAGTGGGCATCAGCCACACCCAAACTGAAATATTTTGATTTGATTGGAAGAAAGTTAACCTAAAGCTTGCGTGTGCAAAATTTTAGCATTGTGCTTTTATCGTAACTGTACAAAAACATATTTAAAGTTTCTCAAATTGAGGTTGTTGAACAAAAATGGCGATTGTGAGCGTGTTTGTGGACGGATTTCGCCAGTGCAAGAACTTAGTCTTAACAACCAAAGATTATATGTACCAAATTTCTAGCTCAAAAATTGCGACCTCTAGAGAGTATACATACGGACGAACGGACATGGCTAAATCGACTAGGCTTTTAATTCTGAGTCAGAATATATATACTTTTCTATACCTAACGGTATTATTTCTCTATGTTACAAACTCCACACCAAATACAATACCCATTCTATAGAATAGGGTATAAATAAAGACTTGACATTAAAAATTAAAAATGGTGGAATGCTCTGTCGGGATATAATAATTTGTAAGATAAAAGTTTTCTAGTTGTATTCAAAATGTAAGGTTTTTTAATTGGCGCAGGTTTTCCAAATCCTTCCAAGTAAACAAAAAGTTTTTTTTTTATTTCTTAGTTCTGAAACTAGTTATGGACACAAAGTTGAATAATTATAGCGCCCACAATACAATTCTCAAATTAGATTTTCTAAAATTAGAATGGCGTTTTATCCATCACGGGGTAAATCGAAATATGATTTCAATAAATGAGTGAAATGCCACATCAGTCCTTGCTCGGAAAAAAATATATTTGTGTTCAGTTTTGGATGATTTATTTGTTGTTCCATTAACGTCAAAAGTTCCAAAGCTTCACTTATAAAAAAAAAGAATATCTTTGCATTACCCCTTCGCGCATTTATTAATACCAAACGAGTTTTTTTTTCAATTGAAAAGGACGAACAAAAATAATTAAAATCTACACTAATGCATAGGTTTAGAACACAAAAAATGTCCTCAATATCTTTATACTTTAGTATGAAGCTTCAAGCCCCATTAAGCCTTCCTGAAATATTTTGTTCATAAAGTTATATATAGGCGGCCTCCCAGCCCCCAAGGATAAAATACCATAGAAACTGAAGATTTTTTTTTACATATAAACGAGGATGTGTTCCATTGAATATTTTGCCCATACAATGAATCACATTCACATCCTTCATTTGTCTCATCAGTGCCGAACACAAAAAAAAAAACAAAAAAAAGATTTAAAATTCAAATTTTTCGAATATAAATTCCCGCTAATTGGTCACGGCTATGTGGAGTCAGTCTATGTGCACCGATATAAAAATGGCCAGGCCCACCTCCTCCTCATCGTTATTGTCGTCCAGGGCATAGAGCCAGAGCGCGTATTATCCCACATGTGATGTTCCCAATGGCTATAATTACCCCTTTTAACGTAACTTTTGAGCGCAATTTCCTCCCAGCCATAGCAGTGTTGTTTGTGTCCTTTTTTGCTGCTCTGCAGGCCTGTTGGTGCCGTCCAAAAGAGGTTTTGATCGAGTAAATTGGCCTTTAATGCCGTGCGCCCATCATTATTTTTGCGGCTCACTGGTACTCGTAGGTACTCTTCCGATGGTGTATACCATACCAACTACCAACTCCCCGGGCGGGGATTGGGATTGTCACTCAATCTTTTTTTTTTTTTTTTGCATCCACGTCAATTTATGTCAATTTTGCTTGAGTAATTTATAACTTTTTGGGGTCCTTCAAAAAGAGTGATGTGGTTGGTGGTTTCTGGTTTGTTCCAAAATATGTAGATAGGACACTGTATGGTATAGGAGGCCTTTAGATACAAGTCATTTTGCCATTAATCAATTGACTAACATATATGTCGTTCAATGGTTATTTCAGGTTGAGAAAATCAGCTCATCAATCCTGCATCGATCGTCGGATCCAAGTACATATCCAGCACCGCCTGGTACACCAAAGGTGCTTAACGTTACGCAAAAGAGCATAACGTTGCGATGGACGCGGAGTCAGGAGAAGCCTGGTGCTACCAGTCCTATAATCGGGTAAGTTGTTTGGTTTCATTTTTTTTTTTTTTTTTTGATTGTGTTGGTTTGTTTTATATAAAAGGACGTAGTTAGCAAAAACATTCATGTTCAATTAACCAATATTCTGTTCCACCGACGGAGATTGGACTTTTTTTTTAAGTGGCTACAAAATGGTGGTAGCGTACCTGTTATAACATTTGTGGAAAATATTAGCCAAATGCTTTGCTTTTGTATTCGGAGAACAGATGGTCAGCTTAATAAGGACTTTTGACATTATGTGCACAAAATCACAAGCAGTCCGTAAATGAGTTGTTCGGGAATTCCAGAGAGTGGAGACTTTATAGAAGCGCGCGACGATAGTACTCTTACAACTTACTGCTTGGTAACTTAATTCGCATTTGAAATTCCTTTCGGAGAAATGAATAGATTCATGGCACATGAATTGATCGACAGTCTGTTTGACAAGAGAAGTTATTGATATCTAAATTTACGCCGAGGGTTCTGAGTTCGATTCCTGACTCCATTCATTTTTTTTTTCATGTGAATAAATGACAAATGCAGCTCTGCTAGCCATTCAGACTCGGCTTTTAATTGAAGTTTCTTACCATTTCTGCAGAATATCAAAGCACGGTCCAGCTTGGAGCTTTGTACCAAAAATTTTGTTTAATAATGTCTATAAAAGATGCCAATGGCTGTGGTTTTTCAATGGAAGATTACGTATAGTAACAATTTTAATTGGTCCTCTGGATTTTCTCTGTCTACGATTGTGCCTTTTTCAGATTCAAACTTAAAGCTTTGAAGCTGATCGCTAACTCATTTGACTTGATCCAAAATGTTCATAAGCTTGATGGAAGATGTTAAATTTTCTTAAAGGTAGCAAATTTTGTTTAGAGGTTTAAGTGTTTTTTCGGAGCCGCCGAACTTTCATATTTCAACCACAGTTGGCGCTTCCATCGATTTTGTGTTTTGAATAATCTAACGATGCTCTCAGCGAATTCAATTTAATCTCAATGGATCCATTACCCGAGAATATTAGGAATGGTTGAACGGCGGAAATTGGGGAACTGTTAGTTGCCCCAAAAAAAGGAAGGTCCAAACTGTTACTCGTGAGTATGGAGAGGCTTTTCAACAAAATAAATCTTTGGTTTTCCGAGACCAGATGCGACAATTTTGCTTGTTGACATAGCCACAGAGGTGGAAATGGGCCTCATCAGTCATGATGATTTTTCGATGAAATTTCGGATCATTTTCATGCATTTCAAGGACCCAATTAGCAAAGACACGACGTTGTTGATGATCTTTTCTTGTGTTAACTGAACTTTATAAGCTTTGAGACCCAAGTCTTTATGCAAAATCCAGTGTAATGCCCAATTCCAAAGAACGACTAGGAATGGGCATGGACAAACCTGGGTTTTCAACACTTTGGGCTACAGTAGCAATATTGTCAGCTTTTCTTGAGCGACGTGCACGTGCACGGGTTTTATTCTTCACATCGCGAACTTGTACCAACAGGTCAAATTTGTCCACCAATTTCTGAACTGCGGTCCGACAAGGTGCTTCACGACGACCAAAAAATATTTTAGGTTTACAAACCGTCTCTGACAAATTGTCACCGTTTTTATAGTAAATTTTAATAATGGCGTAGTTTCTACTTGTCAAATGTCAAAAAATTACAGCTTCAAAAGTGACAACTACCGAAATAGGGGGCTAATCAAAATAACACCTCTTATTGGAAAACCCTTTATATACATAACTAAACTTATTTTGTGGGTTATTCTCGTGATTCCAGTTTTGCACTGGATACTGTGTATTGCAAAAGATTAACTTTTCTAACCGGCCTCAGAATGTCTCGGCTTATCCAGTAGCTTAGAGGTATTTTTTCCCAACGATCTGTATTAAAGGTTGAAGTTTTCAAGCCATTGCATTGCTGCTTTATCTCCAATCTAAGTTTAGAAAAGATTGATCGAAAATTTGAGTTTATGCTGTTGAAGGTTCGATAATCCAAGAATTGCAACAAGGAATTCGCTCTAGTCCTCTGCTTTTGATTCCGTTCCAATTCAAAAGTATTTTTTATTATGACATGACTTTTCTTGCCGAACACACTTTAAAAACCAGGTGAACAATCCTAATCAATTCGTCGACTAACGTTTATTATGCAAATTCTTTCTGCACACATGGGACCTCGCATAGAGTATATGATTACGTTTCTGATGGCAAAAGACCACGAATATTTGACCATCTCCGGAAGGCTCATGAGATTTCGGTCCCAGAGGTCCACGTATGTATACCTATGATTATGGTGCAGTGCAACTCAGCGCTCAGTTGAGCTGAGCGCAGTTCAGTTCAGCCCAGCCAGCCTCTTAATCAAAGACCGCAGAAGCATCTCCGTAATAGAATCTCTCTATATATCCCATCTTAACCCGGTCGGTGGGTGCTGGTGCTGGTATACATAGTGTGCGCTTCTTGGCTTTAGGGTTATTTTCAGTTGGAATGTGCACTGGACCGTGCGTTGGCGCTGCCACTGCATCTTCAGAGTTCGAATTCGGACCATGATGTGCTTGTGCATTGTGCACTTCTCTGCAATATCTTTCAGCTCCTTAAGGCTCTTAGCATTGTGTTCATGGTCATTATACTTTATCATTTGTACATATATAGGTTATTGAATGCGAAATGTATCTGAGAATAAGATTTTCTTCTTTTTTTTTTTTTCTATGTTTGCTCCTTCTCCATCGGCTGCTGCTGCTTGTTCTTCCGGGGGCGCAGCTATACCGTGGAGTATTTTAGTTCGGATCTTCAAACAGGCTGGGTTGTTGCCGCTCATCGTATTCCTGATCAAACAATAACGGTAAGTTGTGTTATTTTATTTTTCTCTCTGCTATAAAATTATTCTATCTACCGAAACATTTGCTTATCTTTTTGTATTTCAGTCGGTGTATCTAATACTAAGAGTATGTTCGATTCGTTATAAAACGAATACTAGAAAAAAAATAAAATTTGGAATTTTTTTTTTTAATTTAGTTTAGTTGCTGTATATAGTTGTATCCTTCATTTGGAATACAACAACTTACTTTCTGCATGGCCTGGCAATACCTAGGGGCATATTTAATACATAAAAATATTTAGATATGCACATAATAAATTTTTGCATCTATTAGATACATTTATAAAATTTATTTTGTGCACAACTGCACAGTGAGGCAGTGAGTTTTGAATAGAGATACGAGAAAGAATTTTTTTTTTTTTTTGATTTTTTAAATTGCAATTTTTCTTCATTGTTTTTATTATTGTATCCAATTTTTTTTTTTTTCGTTTTTGTATTTCAAACAGATATCAGGATTGAAGCCGGGCACTTCGTATGTATTTTTAGTTCGTGCTGAAAATTCACACGGTCTTTCAGTGCCATCTGGGCTGTCGAATGTGGCGAAAACTTTGGGAACAGATTCGGGTGTGGTGCCACCAGGAGAATTGTCAGCTGCTCGGGATGTATTGAGTGGAAAGGTGAGTACGAGTACAATGGAGTGCTGTTATTATTTTTTCATCATACAGTTTTTCTTATATAACATTTTTTGTCACTGTTTATTTTCTTGGTTAAAACAATATTTCATAGTGCGGTTGGGCAATTTTTTGAGTATTTTTCTTCGTAAATTGGGAGATCGTGACGCAGAAAAAAAAACATAACATTGTAAAGAAAAATATTTTGTGGGCCTTGTTTTGTGCAATACCTAACTATCTGCTAGTTTTATTGATTTATGAATGCAACTTCAATTTGAAAATGGCTTTTAATGAATAAAAAAAAATATTGTTTAAGTGGCGTAACCGAAAGAATGGCGTTAACATTAATCAAGTTGTATCTACATTTCAAGAGCTACTGCACTTGGACTTAAGTAGGCTAAGTAAGCCGCAAGTCACACTTTTGAGAAAAAAAAAATCTATGAAATAAGCTGTCAAAGCTTGCTCTGTACTTTATATTGGCATCCATTATAGTAAACTTTGAATCTGAGTGGACATTACTCATTTTTTATTATCTTTACTACTGTGGTTAATATCTTACACAAGTTAATGTATACTTTGTACCGACCGAGTAGATACAAATGCACTCCATACAAAGAATCTCGAATCCATTTATGCAAACAATTTCGATAGATTTCAAGACGTACAAATTAGAACTCCAAGTTATTTTACAGATTTTTTTTATATTTTGAGATGCATATCCAAATTTTGAATTGTTGTTGTTTGTGTAGAATGTTTTTATTGTATTTTATTTTCTAGGGCAACTAGTGGCAATGGTACAGTGGATGTAGTGCTTGGTTGCTAACCTAAGAGTTGTGGGTTCGAGCCCCAGCCTAGGCAGCAACTTTTCAATATTCCCCAGCTTCAACTGGACGCCACCCGTGGGATTTTCATGAGATTAATATCACCTATTTCTCAATCCATTGTACCAACAAAAAATCTTTCCTATCTTTGTATTCCTTCTAACTATTACCGTGCAGTTTGCATTCAAAAGACCTTGGGTCTTACAGGCATATAGTTAAAATTAAAATAAAATAAAAAATAAAAAATAACTATTGGTTAAGTGTATACTTAAATAAGCTATGTTCGTGGCTTCAAGTTGGTTGCCCTGGCATTTGACACCTGCCAAACTCTGCTGTCATTTGAAGTGTCAAAATATTAGTTGAGTGTTAGCTATTTACGATTATGGACCGTTTAACATTCGAACAACTCGTAAAAGTAATTAAAACTTACTACAAAAGTGGTATAGCCAATTTTCGCACATTACACAGGCCAGAAGTTAATGAAAATTTGGGATTTTATTCAGGGATAGTTAACTAACATTTTGCTAAATTTTTAACCTCGACGGCCCTTTGCTAAAAGAGGAGGGGGTAAACTGCAAAACGTTCGACCTTGCTCTGGTTTTCCCTGAATAACTTGTTTTTCTTACGTGCTATGGCAAAATCATTCCGCTTTTTTGCAGAACGTTAAATTTCCTATAATTTGTTTAGTACAAACATTTTTGTATGTCTATTTTTTTTTTTTTTTTATAATGCACACGCGCTCAAGGGGTTTGTTATAGCCCTTTTAATGATAAGTCACAGCGCGAGCGATAGGAAGTTAGGAAGGAAGGGAAAGGAGGTGTCGATGAACATTGGTCTTGAATGTTTGAAGATCAAAATGGCAGAGGAAAATTGTGCCATTCAATATATTCCACATTCGTGTTGTACGGCTAAAGAAAGAATCTCTATATTTCACGGTACGTCCGAAATTGGGCTGGATGAGATATGGCGCTTCGAAAAACAGGTAATTTTTCTACAAAAAATATATTATGCTTTTGCCATAGGACGTAAGAAAAACAAGTTATTGAGGAAAAATCAGAGTAAGGTCGCACATTTTAGAGTTTCACACCCTCTCCTTCTCTTCTGGCCTGTACTAAGGCCCTTCGAGGTCAAAAAGTTAGAAAAATGTTAGTTTTCTACCCCAGAACAAAATCCCCAAGTTTCATTAACTTCTGAGCTGACCTTTTCCCCCTAAAAGTACCTATCGACTTGACTATAATGATAATCAATCGGTAAAATTGTGAAGAAATTTGACGAGAGTGGGCGCGTTACTGATGTCGTAACTTCATTTATAGCAGTTTAAAGAAAAACAATTGTCAAGTTTTTTGTTATTTTGTTTTAGTACCTTTCAAGTAATGGTTTTTTATCGTTTTCAATTTGCTCGAAAACGGCTCTATCGATTTTGATTAAACTAAAAATTAATTAACCTAAAGCTTTTTTGGCTTAAATGGTCATAACGAAAATCAGGTTTAAACGGATTTTTTCCAAATGACCATAAGTTGGCAACGGCTTGAATTCACTCAAACTTTGTTTCGAATACTTCCTTACAGGACAGCTTCCTTTTAGATGCCGTTGCATTTTTTCAGTTTCTCTTTTTTAAGTGGTGGCTACCATCATACAAGCAACGCACCACTAGGTTTTGGCCAACTTTTTTCGTTGTTTCTAATTTGCTCAAAAAAGAATATAACATTTTTTATTAAACTATTTATACCTATAGGGTGTCCCCTAATTCGTAGGCAATATTTTAGAGCATGATTCCTTGGTATATTTTAAGAAAAAAATTGTTTAACAATGAAGGCCTATCTCCAGTTTTAATATCATTTTGTGGGGATTTAAGAAAAGGCTTACTTTGGTGTATCCTGAGTCTCGTTAACGGTAATTGCGCTGTTAGTACTAACGATAGAAACTTGATTTTGTTTATCTTGATTTTTAGGAGAAATAATAATGTTTGTGAATGCGTTTTAATTAATTTGATATCTGTTTTCGGTTTTAAGATATCCAGTTTCTATCCTGTTCCATTTTTTCCTGCCCATGCTAATTTTTTGACTTTCGGGTCAATTTTCTGCAGAAAATGCGTAAAAGCGTTTTAATATTATTTTTGACGAACGTAACAATTGTTAAAATAAATCTTAATGACAAGTATGCAGAAAAACACACAGTTTTTATGATACTTGGGAGAACCGGTTACAGGAAAAAAATTGGAAAAAAGGTTCTTATTGCCTTAAGCTGCAAAGGTTATGCATAAAAACGATTTATTTTTGGGCTTAGGTAATTTGTATTTTATGTGTGTTCTAAAACAATAAAAACCATTAGATTTGATCATACTTGTGAAAACCTGCAACAGATAAAAAAGGGTTTTCTGATTTTGCACCTAAGTTTCTTACACAGTTGACAGTAAAAGTGGTTTTAAGTGGTTTTTGACTATTTGTCAGAACTTACCGAACAAAAATGGTATAAAACATTTGTTAATGACATTTATTCATCAATATGATTTGTAACGCCAAGGCAATAGTTGATTAAAAACGTTTTTTGAAATGTCTATATTTACAAACCAAGAAGTGCTACTCAAAGATATAGTCTAAGAGCCAACGACATAATGAATCAAGTCATTTATATAATGTTGTAAGGCATATCAGTAGAAAGCGTTAGGGAGTTAGACAAGAAAAAAATTGTCTGGCAGTTTTTTGTTGTGACGAACATTGGGTAAATTCGACACAAAAGTGTGACAAAAATGAAATAAGTCAAGTCACATATATAATGTTGTAACTCATTTCAAAAAAAAGTTTGTCTGGCAGCTTTTTGGTGTGACGAACATGGGGTAAATTCGACACAAAGTATGACAAAATTTCAAAAATTAACTTATTTGGGTACTTTTGTAACAGAACGAATAAATTGTGTCAAGACAAGAAAAAAATCTTGAGGGAGGGGGGGTCTATCCCCCTCCGTTTAGCCCGGAGGGGCAATTTTCTGGAAAAATGACTTATATTCGAAAAAAATATATTAAAAAATAACCACCTGCTACAATGCTTAAATACACCTTTTTGTAAAGCCAAAAATCTTTTCTGCAATTGCGTTTTTAAATTAAGTTATTTTAGTGAACCGTTTTAGAAAAATAAATTTTCAAACTCAAAACTTTGAAAACAAAATATTTCAAACTAATTTTTTTCAAAATTATACGTAATTAAATACTATTTTTTTTACCAAAATTTTATGCTCTTATAAGTTCTAAGCAAAACACTGAAAACGGTATGGCTCTTGGACTTTTTGTTGCTAAGCTATTCAAAAATAACCGAACTTAAAATTATCACCTGTGCAATCCGTGTGATGATTGTTAGACTAGATTTTCTTGTTTTTGTGAAGAAGTAGTTTCGGTTATCTTTGGATGGCTTGGCAACAAAAAGTCCAAGAGCCATACCGTTTTCAGTGTTTTGCTTAGAACTTATAAGAGCATAAAATTTTGGCAAACAAAATAGTATGAAATAGTTTGAAATATTTTTTTTCAAAGTTTTAAGTTTCAAAATTTATTTTTCTAAAACGGTTCACTAAAATAACTTTATTTAAAAACGCAATTGAAGAAAAGATTTTTTGCTTTACAAAAAATTGTATTATAGCATTGTAGGAGGTGTGGTTATTTTTTAATATTTTTTTTTTCGAATATAAGTCATTTTTCCAGAAAATTGCCCCTCCCGGCTGAACGGAGGGGGATAGACCCCCCCTCCCTCAAGATTTCTTTCTTGTCTTAACACAATTTATTCCTTCTGTTACAAAAGTACCCAAATTAGTTAATTTTTGAAATTTTATCATACTTTGTGTCGAATTCACATCCACATCAAAAAGCTGCCAGACAAACTTTTTTTGTCTAACTAATCAAAGGCTTTCTATTGAAATGAGTAACAACATTATATATGTGACTTGACTTGTTTCATTTTTGTCACACTTTTATGTCGAATTTACCCCATGTTCGTCACACCAAAAAACTGCCAGACAATTTTTTTCTTGTCTAACTCCCCTAACGCTTTCTATTGATATGCCTTACAACATTATATAAATGACTTGATTCATTATGTCGTTGGCTCTCGGTCTAATACTAGAACTTTTTTCCAATCGACGACTCTCAAATAAACCACTGAAAACCCCATGCCCTAAAATATTGCCTACGAATTAGGAGACACCTTTCAAAATATACATAGAAAGCTTCGAAGAAAACTGCATTTTTAGTTTTTGGTTACAAAACTTTCTTAAGTTTTGGCTTAAAATAAAAGTAACGGACAACTGTTCATAGACACTTCTTAGACAAAGAATTTGAACTTCTTTGCTTATTTTAAACGACAGTGAGTAATCATTGCTTGAAAAATTTGTTGTCATCGTGCTATTGCACCCACAGAGTAAGTACGTGCGACCCAGGCGTGCAATGTATTTCCTCTAGGGATACGCAAAAAACCATGTTCACGCGAATAAACGCGAACTCTAGACGTATTAAAAACCAACATTACTCAATTTATGGCCGAGATTCTGCTGGAAATGTGCGAAAAGGTGGTTAAAATTACCTCAAAAGAATCGTATACTGTGAATCTTCCCTAAGCGGCCATTCGAATGGTGTTATGTTTTACCTTTACTTTCGAAACCGAAAAATGAATGAACCCTTATAGTTTAAACAAATGCTAGTTTCATTATTGTACATTGCAAATTTGGTGTGGTGTACCGCAAGGTTCAGAAGTAGGTCCATTTCTGTTCTTTGTGTTTACCACCTTTTTCTATATTTCAATATCAAGTTTAATTTTGCTTTTAGACCAGCGTCTTAAAGCAAAATTAAACTATAAACGGTGTTAATAATAATTCGCCTAAAAAATTTCATCAAAGCAATATTTTCAAACAAAAATAAGTTCAAGAAATCTGAATTTATTTCGACTAGAAAGTAGAAAGGAACAATTCTGCATACCGAAAGCAATGCATGCCTTAAAAAATCATCTAAACATTCTATACTTTAAAAATGTATTTTAACATTTTTTTTCCTTTTCCATTTGTTAGAACCTATGGCGGTGATTAATCATCCCTTTTGATTCACAAAAGGCGTAACACGTTCATACATGTACAATACATTTACCTTCTGCCGCCCGGACAAAGCATTTTATTATTAAAATCGAATTGTACCTTAAGGGGCCACACATCACTGAGAAATTTATATAATATCCACTTCACTGCCCTCCTTTACCACACATTACCATCGTTTTTCGCCAAATCACCTAATTTCCATAACAATCTCATCAACATAATGGGGTAATAAAAATCGCCCTGAAAACTTACGATACATATCATGTAAGACACATATTCACACCGGTCGAAACAAGGATATATACAATAAATATATATTTAAACTATTCCTTTCTTCCGTTCTGTTTGTCCTGATGAAGGAGTTCCGTATAATATGAGTAACCAAACTACCTATACAAGGAATGGAAATGAATTCATGCAAAATTTCTGGTAAATCTATGATGACTGAGGTACCTACTCGTAGTCGTTGTATAAGGAAGGAGTTTTGAGAATAGAATTTTTGGTCGCGTGAAGCGTCTACTTGTCGAGGATACCCCGACAGACATATCCTGCCTGTGGTTCTGGTCATGCTATAATATAATATGCTCTATACTTCTTCGAAACCACGTAGTCGTCGTTGTCGTCATCATCGTCATCGTCCTCGTCATCGTCCTTTTACTCGTCGGCGTCGTTGTCGTCGTCGTCGTCTTCCTTTAGAGAGTAATAAATAATGGCTCAGTGCATACGACACATCAACGGGCAATAAATTCTCATATAGAGATCGCTTTGCATACACGATGATTGAGTACCGCATGCATGGCTAGGCATGGGCTGGCTAGATGACTTGGTTGCTTGCACTGGCTTTCCAAAGGGTAGCACTGGCCATGAAAATCGTCTGAAGTAAATCATGATTGTAAGTTTGGTGCTGTCAGCACATAAATGTACATCGCACATGTGCCAGGAGCCCCTGAATGCAAACTTACATAGATTTTTTTTTTTTTTTGAAGAACAATGTCCTTATTTATTTCTATCTCGCTCTAATTGAGTCGAATACAAAATTTTGTGGTTGCCACTTATTGTCAACATATTTATATTTTAAGAATTTTTTACGGTCTTAGACAATCATGAGCCATTAAAGCTGATCCCGAAAAACTGAGAAGCTTGCCAGTACCACCATTTTGAGAAAGTTTACACTACAAAAACTTACTGAAAAAATATTCATCTTGCTTGCGGGTGTCTTTTTTCAGAAGCCTGCTCGAAACCTTGATTAATCATTTTTCAAAGCTCGACTTTAACTACTCATTTGATCTTTTGATGTTCAGGTCATAAACGAAGGTAAAGAACTTCGTAGTTTCTTTGAAATTATTCCTTTGGAGTCCTGTCTTCGTAAATGGCTAACAAAGTTTTCATTGTTTCGTAGATTTGTTGCGGACAGCCTGTCTCAATGAATTGTATCGTAGTTTAGAATGACTGTCGGTTATATATGTCTTATCGTAGTTTCGTAGATATTGTTAACAGTCACTCTGATTGATATTTATGTGATTTTGTATTCTATGTTCGTTTTTACAGGTGGGAGTTAGTAATTTCTGTCGAATCACATGATATTTCTTGGACAAAATTTACTACGAACTTTTTCGTATATTCGTAGTTTTCATAATTGGGTTTAAAGTTTTGTTTCTTATTGATATTGGCTGCCTTCTTCTCTCTAAGTTAACTGAAAAAAAAAACACCTACACTAAAATCAAGTCTCAAATAAGTGGCAACCATGAATCAAACAACCACTAGCGCCATTATTGTTTGCCTCGTACTAATTCAGCTACCATCAAACATGTGATTTTCATCGTCATATGCAAACAGATACACATTAGGCAACCTCAAAGATAAACATACTAGGCTTATAGATATTTTTTAAGGTGCATTCAAGAGATCCGTATCGATGTCGAACGATCTGCGTGGCTGGTATAATTTGTGCAATACACAACTTCCTCAAAGATCTTTCTCTGCCTCCTTCAATAATTTAAGGCCGAGGTTACATTGACATAGTCGCTTGTTTGCAGCTCGTATGTATAGGCAGTTTGTACATATTTATTATGATTATTCAGTGTAGTGAAGTCTCTCTCGTTTACAACTCTGCGGTGAATTAATTTAAATAAATGAAGGTGTGTGATTGTGATGCCTAGGCCTACCAACGCAACGCAACGGGAACGATAATATGCAACTTAAATAAACTTTTTTTTTTTTTTTTTATTATATTCTACATTTGAGGCAGCAGCAGCAGGAGCATGGGTGATAGGGTGTTTTGTTTTACAACGTACACTCTTTTTTTTCTGGCATCGAATGGTGTCAAAAACATGACGTGTAATGTGGGTAAGTGTGGTTTTTATGATACACGATACTTTTGGAGTCAGTTGGTGATGGCGGCGAGCGGCTGCAGTAAGAACGCTGGCTAGGGCTTCCACTTCCACCATTATCGTGGGCTGTTGTACTCGTAGCTGCAGTATCTAGTCTATAAGCATTATGGAAGTTGCAATAAATTGCTGGCACAACGATAAATGGTGATGATGATGGCCCCTCTCTCTGGTGGGCAGGATGCTAGTGCGAATGAACAAATGTGGGATTGTGGTAATGAGAAATGCATATTTTATAATTTTGTGTGCGAGGTGTTTAATTGAATTTATGACAACATCCAGCTTTAGATTTCCAATTTGGAGTCATTGATAAGAGACTGGGAGATGTTCGCATCTGTAGTTCTCATGAACTGACTGTATGCAATTTTATTGATTTTCAGCTGAAAGAAGGCGATTTTAAGCGAATAAAATTCAAAGTCTTTAACATACGAAGAACAAACAAATCAGCGATCCCCACCGATGATGACACATTTGTTTGTTTTTTTCTTTCAAAAGCATGGTTTAGTGTCAATGGATTTCTTACGATGCGTTTCAATTGACTCCAAATCTTTCTTGGGTCTTCCTTTTTCTCCTGTAAAGTTCTTCACTAGTCCAAGTTTTTTGAGAAATTCATCAAATAAAAATAAAAAAATCGCGCGATTTTTTTATTTTTATTTGATGAATTTCTCAAAAAACTTGGATCTGAAAAATTTTTCTCTCAAATTCTGCAAAGCTTGGATTTTATATGTTGCACTTACATATATCAACGGTTTCGAATGAAAGTTTGACATTTTATTTAGCTTGATATAGATATAGAACCTAGGTATCTACATATACATTTTAAGTTCAATAAATACTGAAACTTTTATTTCAAAAGACTTCTCTTAACAGCACTAGGTTTTAAAAATATAATGAAGTATGCATTTCGTAAACTTAATAATTAAAATTTTAAATATCGAAATGTAAATCTGTTATGTTTATTAAGTATGTATTTTTCTACAAAAAAGAATTATTAAAATTTTTTTTTTTTTTATTAAAACGAACTTTTGCTTTGTTTTATATTCGGCTTTATTTCTCAATTGGAATTCGGCGTTATTTCACTTTCTTATAGTGAAATAACGCCGAACGTCATAATTCGGCGTTATTTCACTTTCGCAAAGTGCAATAACGCCGAATTTTGAAATTCGGCGTTATTGCATTCGGCGTTATTTCACGGCACCGTTAAGTGTATATCAGAGACCAGCCAGTGACGCAACACAACCATTGTCCTCTATGGGAGCAAAACCGACCACCCCTCCGCCCCGCACCGCTGATTTGGACTACCAACCAACTCCGAACACGTATATGATAGTAACCAGCAGAAACATCCAACAAACAGAAAGAATTATTTTAGTACAAGTATTTTAAGTCTTTAATGTTATAATTCACACTTCCTTAGTACTGAAATATTTCATAAATATAAGCAGAATTTGTATGGAAAATTAGACTCGAACTCCCAGCCATAGGTATACGATTCTATTTAATAGAATACAGGGAATAAGAGATCTCGAAGGTGTGCTGCGGGGAATACCAGCAGAAACCTTATTAATTTTTGAAGTAAAGGCATTAGGCCATCCGTTTTTTGTCCTGAGGTTGCTGCAGTTGTAAGCTTCACCACGGACCAAATTTAGTACGGATCGATTATTGTCGTGGAGCGCTTCCTCTCAGGAATATCTGCAGACCTAAATCGTTTATTGTCGTGGAGGGTGGAGCGCTTCCTATCACGAATCTCTACAGACCAAATCAGTTTATTATCGTGGATCGCTTCCTTTCAGGAATCTCTACAGACCAAATCTGCTTCTTGTCGTGGAGGAAACTCCACAGGCCAAATTAGTAGGAATCCCTTATTGTCGTGGAGGAAACTTTAGAGACCAAATTGTGAATCCGCTTCTTGTCGTGGGGTTGCTGCAGACCAAATTTAGTAGCATTCGTTCCATGTCGTGGAGCTCTTCTTTTCAAGAATCTCTACAGACCTAAAAGCGTTTATTGTCGTAGTGGCAACTCTACAGACCAAATATAGTAGGAATCGTTTCTTGTCGTAGGGTAAACCCTACAGGCCAAATTATTTAAGATATTGTTTAATACTATATTTTACATCGAATTATTATCTTGGTTTTATTCCTAAATCCGAATATGAAGTAACCTGTTAAGAATATTTTGGTAAATAAAAAAAAAGATTGTTATTTCGGAGTTCAACACTCTTCAACCCTGAGTTTTCGCTTTCTTTGGGAACAACCCTGGACTTCGACGAGCCTACCTCCAGCCTAAGTATAAAAAAGCATCACACTCACACCATGCGATAAGTTTTCATGGAAGGCAAGGCTGAACCTTAAATAATTAGATATTAAAACCTTCAAACAGTCAAAGGAGGTGAGTTGATAGTCGATACACAATGTCCCAATCCTTATGAAAATTTGACACCGAAAAAAGAAGTTTTTGAAATCCATTCGAATTCGATGACACTGTTCACCCTGTCTACTTTTCTGTTGCATCTTAAGTCATACATCCATAAGCCCTTTGACTACCGTAACAAAAGTTAACGATTACATTTTGGTAATTGGGATTTTAATGCTCTAATGAGCAGGTGTTTTCTTTATATTTTTGGATAGGTATTCTTGATGGTACATTTACTTCCACGTTTTTTATATCCTATTCCATAGAATGGGTATATTGTATTTGGTGTGGAGTTTGTAACATAGAGAAATAATACCGTTAGGTATAGAAAAGTATATATTATATTCTGACTCAGAATCAAAAGCCTAGTCGATATACTCTCTAGAGGTCGCAATTTTTGAGCAAAGTTGAAATTTGGTATATATAATTTTTGGTTCAAGAGTAAGGCTAAGTTCTTGAACCGGTGAAACCTGCCCACAAACACTTCCACAATCGCCATTTTTGTTGAACAACCTCAATTTGGTAAAATTAAATTATTTTTTTTGTACAGTTCCGATAAAAGCATAACGCTAAAATTTTGCACGCGAAAGCTTCAGGTAAACCTTCTTCCAATTAAATAAAAAAATTTCAGTTTGGGAGTGGCTGACGCATATTTTTCATACAAAACCATCAATATTGTTTTTGTAAAAAACCAATTGTTATATTAATGCGAAAAACATTAAATTTTGTGGATATTACTTGCATATAAACATCTTGTGTAAAATAAAATAAATAAATTGTTGGCACAACAGCTCCTGATTTTGGGCGTGGCTGACGCCCACTTTTCACTAAAAACATAAAAAATTGTTTGCAAATAAACGGTATTTATAATGAATCCGCAAGCCAAAATCTTGCGTCTCGAGTAGAAACTAAAAACCTTGTGTATGAAAAGAAATGTTTGAATTTCGGGCGCGGCTTACGCCCACTTTCCATAAAAGAACGAAAAACGTAGTTTTAAAAATTTAAGGTGCTACCAATATTCAATTTAAACCTTTTTCCCTTCCGTTCGTTATATGAAAAATATAGGTATCTACATTTTCTTGCGTACATTTTTTCAATACGCCCACTTTTAAAGGCGTGATTTTGATAAAATACCTTTGTTCAGGTAAGATCGTTTAAAAACTACTCGATTCAGCTGTAGTTTTACACATATGGGTAAATACTGACTAATGATTAGGGCACGCCCACTTTTAAGGGGCGTTTCCATAAAAAGTCGTAATATGCATTAATTTTTTAATGTTTTTTAACTATCGGTCGCAGTTTTGAAGTAAGAAGATGAACATTTCGGTTTGCATACCTTGGTTACGTAGCAGAGTGTAGTTGAAGAATTGTTAAAAACACCCATAATCGCTATTTCCAATCAATATCTAATTTCTAAAAATTTTAGTTTTGTCTTGTTTTGTTCAAATCGATCCTGCTAAAGAAGAATTTTGTTTCCGATACTGGAACAGCGGCTGGCTGCGAAGGAGGCGAACGCATATGCATATACATATACAATAAATTGCACGACTGGGTCGCACGAACTTGCTCTTATGATAAGCAATTGCGTAGTGGCTGCATATATGGATATTAAACAAAAATTAAATAATTTCGAAAATTCTTTTATTTTTTAAATTAGTTTAAGAGTTTTCTCGGAAAAACTAAGTATGCAATAAAATTTCAAAGCTATACGTCAATCTAGGAAAAAAAAATATTGAAAATCGTTGGACCAGTTTTTTTTTAAAAAGGTTATTTTTGAAAAACTTTTTCAAAAAATATTTTGAAATTTATTTGAGTATGCAAATATATGGCAATCTGTAGCTTACATTTGAAAAATAATTTTTAAAAAAATCAATGTACCCGTTTCCAACATATTTCGAAAACCAAAAATTTTTTTGAAAAAATTATAAAAAATCAAAAAAAAGTTTTTGAAAATTTTGAAATGCCATATTAATAAAATTATAAATGACTTCCTGTGGTCAAAATTTTATTGAAATCGAATGTATAGTTTACGAAAAAATTTGATTTGAAAATACTGGTTCTATGAGAGGTACCGTTATTAGACAAATTTTGAAAAAAAAATTCAAACCAAAAGATAGATTTTCTTGCAAAAATAGCATTCTGAAAGTTTTATCAAAATCGTTAGAGCCGTTTTTGAGAAAATCAATTTTTGTCTTCAATATTGTATGGCAGGTGCTGTTATTTTTGGACCTAGAGCAAAAATAAAAAATTTGTTCCGAGGGACGGCCAAATAAATCCTAAATACGAAATTTGAAGCAAATCGGCCCACCCGTTCAGCCTCCCGAGGCGCGAACAGACATACAGACAGACAGACGGACGGAATTCCCAGACCCACATTTTTCGACTTCTCCATCATCGTAATGTTATGTGTGATTGTTATCTCAAATTTTTTTTTCTGCACGAATCCATAACTTGCCTTATAGTACCTATAATCGCAAGTAAAAATGTGGGGAATAGGGTATCCAACAGTTCGTTGCAAACGTACTGTAGCTCTCGCTTATGTTTGATGGATGTTTTTTCGAATCGGAAGTACCTAAGTCTTCGAACTAGTCATTTATGCAGTTTCTTTTCCTCCACTGAAGCGAGAAAAACACCTCAATTTTCTTCTACTTCATCAGAATTTTCGAGAAGTCGATAAAGGTCTTATTTTCTTAAATAAAGTTGGGAAAACCACTGTAAAAAAACTGAGAGAAACAATTATTTTTCTTGACGTTTTAAAGTTGTGTAAAAACTAAAAAAAATTGTTGATCAACGAGTTAATTTACTTTATTACAATTTTCAAAATATGACAGTCTGTCCATTCTAACACACAAAATATTAGAAATAGACGTCTATTGTTTGAATTTTTGGCGCAATTCACTGAAGGGACACAAAAGGTAATATTTTCCAGGTACACTTAAAACCGACTAGTAAATGTAATTGTTGGGACCATCAGACAAAAAAGTTAAACTACCCGAAACAAAATGACAGGCAATGGTGCATGTAATTGGTCTAGTTTTGTTTCAGAAAAGAAAAAGGTCTCATAAAGAATCAATGAGTTTAAAAATCATTGCTGAGGAGATAGAGAAACGAAACTTGAGTACATCTATTCCTTGTTCCATCCAACATAACTAACCCTGACTGAAATAATTTGCTTCTTATTAAAATTATAGAAGTTTGAAGTCCAAGCTATTGGGTCTCAGCTTAGAGATCAGAGCAACAGACCTAAAATTGAGGATTATCCATAACTTTCTCAGTTGGAAACAACGATATTTCATGAAATTGTCTAACAATGTAGGCACCGTGCTTTAACTAAAAGAACGACTACTTCAAGACTCTTTCTTTGTCTTCCAATTCCTTTACTTTTCTCTCATAAAAATCAACAACAACACATCTCATCATCATCTTCATATCCTTCCGTTTCTTTTCATCATTTTAAATAAAATTTAATTGAAACAATTCAAGTCGCAATCATCGGAGTAGATATAGGATTGGTACGTATACGTATAACACTCTTAAGTTCCTCCATGATGCTTCCCTATGAACTTAATAAGAAGTGAAAATGTGTAAAATTCAAATAAAACATTTTCACTTTCAACAGAAAATTTTCTTCATACAAAACAAAGCACCTACCGGGGAAATTACAAAAGAAAATATAAGAAAGAATAAAGCAACCCTCCCCTACGCAGGAAATACTACAGCCAAAATCCCCCCTTTGTTGTTTGGTTGGTTATATAGCAGCAGACTATGATGATTCCATGGATCGATATTTTCCATCAGGATAAAAACTCCTTGTTTTTCATCCTCATCTTCGCCTCCACCCATTTTAGTCGATTGTCGTCCCCTTCCCGAAATAGACAACAACTTGCAACTTATGACTATCACTATACCCATCACATCACCCATTGGGCCATTGGGAGATTGTGTTTGCTTCTTTGAAAGGCGGCGAGCGGCGACACTGACGTGGCAACATTACAACGATGACGACACGGCGACAGTCTGAAGTCATCAAAAAGGAAAATTGTTATGACTTCTTGACAGTTCGTGTATATTTGTGCTTCCTGACAAGTCAAAAGGTTGCAAATGAATGAAACTTCAAGAGGGGACAACACACAAACAAAAAGTACAAGCAAGAATGAGGTTCAAGGGAGTTAGGAATATGTACCTATATAAATGTATATGTAAAAGTAAAAAAAAAAACACGAACTCCAACGTTAGATACTCGCCCAACATGCAGATATTCCTATCCCATTTCTGATGGGGTTATTTGCCTTCGTCCTTTTCTGTTACATCTTGGGGTAATCTACAATCGACAAAAAGAAGAGTAACGCGCAACTGGTTTACGATACGATACGATACGATACGAGCAAGGTCCTGTTGACTCTTCGGTTGCTGCCAGCTTATTCACCGACCTGTATGGTTTAATCAAGTATCATCACATAGATAGAGGGTTTGGATCTGGGGGCATGTGGAATGGATAATTCACCCCTATCCCAATGGCATATTTTCATTTTCATAAAATAAGGATTTTACTGTGTCCTTTTTTTTTCTTTATTCTCGTTCTCGTCTTCTCCCTGGTTCTATTTGTGTAAATAAATTTCTATACCGTGTAAAAATAAAGCCAACCGGTGAGTTTGTATAAAAAGTAAGTGATGGAATGAGTGTAAGATATTAAAAATGAAATTTCTATACACAACGAAGAGGCTAACACTGGAGAGTAAAAGTTTGAAGATCAGTCAAGAATTAAGGACATTTATTTGTAACATTAATATTGTTCTTTCTTTTGATATGAAGAAATATGAGCAGTTGAAAACTTTTGGAAATTGAGGCACAAGGCTCGGTCGGTCGTGTTACCACCGTAATTTTTTCATGATTTGTTGAAGTTTTTTTTTAAATTTTTTTTCTTGATGAAGATGTTTATGAATTAGCTAGTGCTTTAGTAAAATGTATTTTCAAGGAATTATTGAAACGGAAAAGGCAAAACCGATATGTTCATAATGACTTTCTACAGGACCACGATACTAGTTTCAATTTAATCCCACTCAGGCGTATTACAATTCAACGATTTGCTTGGTACACCTTTTGACACAAGATTTTTGGTTAAATTTTAAACCCTAAACATCCAAGAATTATAGCCATCGCGATCGCCAAATTTTTTTAAGTGCTTATTTTGATATGGCATTTTTAGCATTTGGAGTGAAATAATTCGCACAAGATTATATTTTGAAAAATGTGCAATTAAGTGCATACTGTTGGCTTTTACAGTCAGCGTGAATCGTGATTATGTGATTTTATGACTTTTTCGTTGCTGGATTCACTGATATGAATGTGGAAGCAAGATGATTTAACGTGGCATTCAGCAAACAACTTATTGAAGGAAAGAACACGGTGAACAAATAATTTTGCAAAATGGACCTGTAAATATTGGTCTCTAATATATTTTGTGATTTGACGCCACTTCATTTTTTTGAAGTGAAATGAAAAAGCGACACTAACAAGAGACACCCATTTTGCTTGAGAGAAAATGAGATAGAATATAGATGTTTGCACAGTGTTTCCTATTGTCTCCATCTTAGGTTTGTGCTTCGGATCCTCCCTATACTCTTGCCTACCAAGCATACGTCATCCTTCGAGCGTCTACTTCTACAAAAAAAATAAAGTGCACGACTGGGTCGTACGAACTTGCTCTTATGTGTTAAAATGGTCTTGGGTTTTTGAGATTTTGGGAAAAAAGCGTTTAAAAAATCATATACAATTTTATAAATCACTTAAAAATCAATACCTAAAACGTTTTTTGGAGAAAATGAAGTAAGCCATCAGGTTTCTTTTACGTTTTTGAATTTTTACGAAATTTTTTTTCAAAATCGTTCGACCAGTTTTTTTCAAAAAACGGTTTTTTTTTGAAAAACTTTTCGTAAATATATATTTCAAATTTTTTTTGAGTATGCCAACTTCTAGCACTTTGTAGTTTTTATCAGAAAAATAAAATTTAAAAAAAATGGATTAAACCGTTTTTGGAGAAAACAAAAAATAAAAAAAAATTTTAAAACTTTTTTAAAAAACTCAAAAAAACTTTTTATGAAAAATTAAAGAAATTGTATTATTTCGTTTATAATAGGCCTTCTATATTAAAAATTTCATCGAAATTCGTCGAGTGGCTTACGAGAAAATCGGATTTAAAAAAACCGGTCCTATGGGAGGTACCGTTATAAGACTTTTCCTGAAAAATCTATTCCAACCAAAACATTGTTTGCACAGAAAAAAATATTCAGAAAGTTTTATCAAAATCGTAGGAGCCGTTTTCGAGAAAAATTAAATTTTCAGTAAAAATCGTATGGCAGGTACCGTTAGTTTTAAAGCTAGAATGCTAATTCCAAAAACCCCTCTGTAGGACGTCATAATAATACTATCTACCAAGTTTGAAGCAAATCGGTGCAGCCGTTTAGGCTGTAGGTGCAGACAGACGGACAGACAGACAGACAGACAGACAGACAGACAAACAGAATTGTCGGACCCATTTTTTTCGACTTCTCTATTATCGTAATGTTATGTTTGATTGACAAAAAAAAATTATTATTTTTTACGAATGCATAACTTGCCTTATAGTACCTATAATCGCAAGTAAAATATACCTACGTAAAATCGCCTGAAGAATCCTTGAAAACGTATAGGTAAATGGAAACTATTTTTCTTGGATGATTCAGATCCAGCCAAATTTCAGAAACGATTTGTATAAAATTTAGATAAGGCGATATGTACATAGATTCCACGTAAATAGAGGCTTCTGTGTCGCTATTTTGACGTATTTTACTCCTTACAACATCACTTATCCGCCAGTGAAGATCCTGTCAAAATCAGTTTAGCCGTTTCCGGGATTAGACAGACAGACAGACAAACATTTTAAAAATTGCGTTTTTGTTATAAGTACCGTATATACTTTCATACGCATAAAATATAAACCTTTAAATAATATGCAACAATAAAATCAAATCTAATCTGCTTTCATACGCATTTAGTAAGAAACTGATATTTTGAAATTACAAAACAGGCACTTCATTTTTATTTATGGGTATATGTAGATAAAAAAAGCGTTTTAAAAAATGTTTAAATTCCATATCAAAAGGGTTAGAGTAAGTGTCGAAAATACGTCTCAGGTTGGTAATATGGCCCACTGCAATATTATATGAATAAAACATAATAAACCGGCATTGCATCATTGTGTTTTGCAGACAGTCGTTGATTAGAGTTGGAAGTGAGTGCATTTTGTTGATTTTATTCGTGTGCGTTATAATTTTTTGGGTGGAATTTACTTGAAGATTTTTGTATCAAAATTTTTCGAAATTTAATAAGTTTTTTCGTTATTTTATGTTATCAAATGTGAAATTACAAATTTGATTGCAATTAATTGAGTGTGTTAAAAATTAAAAAAAGGAAAATGTTCATAGTGTTGATAATATGGCCCATTCCAGGTTTTGATATAAGCCAGTGGGCTATATTTGAAACATGGCTTTGACTAGATTTGTTGTTTTTTTGTTCTTGCTTTGGTTTAAGGAATTACGTCATGGCTAGCAATGCAAACCAATACTTTATATGTGAATTCTGCATACCTTAACACCACAAAATATTTAAAGAAAACATTGTTTCAAATATGTACTACACTGGTCCATATTTAAAACTAAGTGGGCTATATTACCTGCATTTTTTTTTTTAAGTTGTGAAATGAAGTTCCTTTAATTTTTTGTTTTAGTTGACTGAGGTAAAAATTATTTGTCAGACTGTTTACGAAATAAATAAATGAATTAGACTTAAATGTATAGTTTTATTTAAGAAAATATTAAGGGTGGGTATTTGGCGTCTCTATAATATAAATGACTTCCTGTGCCAAAATTTTATTGAAATCGGATGTAGTTTACGAGAAAACTTAATTTGAAAATACCGGTTCTATGGGAGGTACCGTTAAGAGACATATTTCGAAAAATCTTTTCCAACCAAAAAAGATTGTTCTAAAAAACATCATTCTGAAAGTTCTATTAAAATCATTGAAGCGGTTTTCGAGAAAATCAATTTTCTATGGCAGGTACCGTTACTTTTGGGCCTTGAGCAAAAAATTAAAATACTTTCAAAGGGACTGTTAAATAAATACAGACAGACAGATAAACAGACAGACATACAGCCAGACAGACAGACAGAATTTGCAGACCCACTAATTTGGACTTCTCTATCATCGTAATGTTATGTTCCATTGTTATTTTTTTTTTTTACGAATCTATAACTTGCCTTATAGTACCTTTAAAAAATTAATTTAATTTCGTTTCTAAAAGGGCATTCACATTTAAAATTCAATCGAAATCCATCGAGTGGCTTACAAAAAAATCTGATTTAAAATTTAAAATTGTCCTATGAGAGGATCCACTATAAACTTTTCCTGAAAAATCTATTTCAACTAAAACTTAAATTTTACACAAAATAGACCATTCAGAAAGTTTTATCAAAATCTTAGGAGCCATTTTGGAAAAAAATGAGTTTTTCCTTTTAATTTGCTAAACAATCTGTGTGTTTCAAAAAGGTGTTCGTTTCCTTTTAACATTCACTGTTTAAAATAAAAAATTCCAAACTGCGTCGTCATCGTCTGAGCTTCCATCGAGTTGATTAAAGATTCAAACAACAACAACAAAAGAAAACAAGGACTTAAAAATTTAAATCATTCAAATGGATAACTGTACAATAAGCAGCAATACTACAGCTATCTTTAAGATCACTGTACCCTTAGGTTTATTGAAAAACACTTCAATAACAGAGGATTGTGTACGTGAAGCTATTGAAAAATAATAACCTTTTAGATACTCTTACTTGTATAAAAATATCGAATAACTTGAGTAAATTTAAGGACTCAAATCCTACGTTCTTGGTTGTTTAGCTTCTTATGTTTACAAAATATAAGTTGAAACAAAAAAAAAAAGCTTTCAAAGCCGATCAAAAAAAAAAACTTCAAACTCTAAAAAAGAAGACATGTTTGCCAAATGATGCACGGAATTCTAAATTTGAAATCATTCAAGTAGAATAAAAAGGATGTACATTTTAGCATGTAAAATATTCAATGCACATCACACAGACAAAATCAGTGTTATCCTCCTTGATTTACTGTTTGGGAAATTTTGCAAAACGTTATAAAATTGCCTTTGACTTTGAAAAATGCATCAAATGCAACGGATATTCACTTAAAAGTGAGCTTAGAAGTGAATTGATTTCGTTTCATTTAAAATGTTTAACGAAGGAAATCTGTGAAAGGATATTATATAAGTTGATATTCCAAAGGATTTATTGAACAACACAAAAAAAAAATAAGAATAAAAAACCTGATGGCTTTGAAGATGTTTTTGAAGATTGCAGCTGCGGAAAATCCTGGTAAATAGAAAGCGAATATTGAACCGAGTGTCTTGAAGGCGATTAGGATAACGAGCAAGATACTGGGAATATTATTTTAAAGGTACCTTATATTCATTCGTGTATAAGAGGATTGCTCTGAGTTCTTCAAAGGATGTGCTGTAATTGGAGAGAGGATTTACGTTCCTAACTTTGAACATAACGAAGTAAATCTTACTGTCTCAAGGACCACAACACCTAATCCGATAAGTCTTGTCTGAAGAAATAATAATGAAGACCTTTAACTTGAGATAATTGAAAAAGTCGGAATGTTTTTTTTTAGTGTTGTTTTTGTTGTTGAAGATGTTTGGTCAAAGGATACATTAAAAATTGTTCTAATATACTTAACAATGCCATTGAGGGAAAATTTAGATTAAAAACAATATCTCAAAAAAAAAAAAAAAATGGCATCCTTGGCCCTTCGCTTAAACGTTTTCCGTCACCGAAAGGACGATTCCCCTGTTATGCCAACATTATTTTCGACCCAAGGTATTATGCAAATTCAACTTCCCGACATCGCCATCGATGTGAGATAAGGAAAAAGTTAAAATTGAATATCCTTTCTGAATAGCAAATGTTATTTTTTTTTTTTATTTCTTTTTTGCAAAAGTCACTTTCTACTTCGATAGGAATAATATAAAGTTTTTATTGAAACAAAAAAAAAATGCAAAAGAAGGCGAAGATAAAGTTGGACAGAGTAAAAAAAAATTGGGCTAAATTAAATGTTCAAAATATTAATGAGAAACGAAAATAAAAAAGGATATTGCTTCGGAAAGGAGTTGGTAAGCGCACACACACACAGACACACCAAATAAAAAGAACATTGATTTTTAGTAGAGAATGGCGATTGAATAAAATATAGTAAAAAAAAAAATAAAAAAAGAAAGTTCAAAAGTTAAATGAAGGAAGCAACACTTTTTTAAAACATCTCCTTTTGGGCAAAAAAAACCGTTTGTTTGGCCGCTCATTAGCATAAATGACAAGGAAACTATATAAACTTTGGAATTCAAATTGAAAAATTAATACAAAATTTATTTAAATAGTGTGATTCGGGGGAAGAGCACGTCTCGTTATTATATATTTTTCGAAGCAGAATTTTTTATTTCAAATAAAGAAATTTGGTCGTTGTTTTTCGTTTTTTTTTATGGGGTCAACTACGTGGCTTGAAAAAGTTGTTTGGATGAACTAAATTTATTCAATTTTACATGAAATTGTATCCACGGACAGGAGCAATAATTTCAATTTTAAAAGGTGTTTTTTTTTCAGACGTGTGGTTTTCAATCTGGCAATACTTTTTTCGGAGTTGGTCTTTTTGACAGCTGTCACTTGATTTATGCTCAGTTTGGTTTGCCATTTCACTCTTCTCAACAATGTTTGAAAATCGTGCAAATTTATTACCAAATATAAATTTTCTGTTCGCGGGAAGCATCGAAACAATCATTTTATTGAAGTAAACTTTTGGTGAGCGCATTATTTGCCGTCGTGGGCCTGTGGCGTCGCCAACAAGATCGTGCGATTTAACACCGCGCTGGATTTTTTTTCGTCAGGTTATGTGAAGTCGCTTGTCTACGCAGATATCCTGCTTCAGACAAAAGATGTATCAATATGAAACTAAAACTATTACAAGTATTTTCGGTTTGATAGAAAACTGTGACAAGGTTTTCAGCCATACAAGGTTTCGCTCCTGGTATTGACGAATCTAGAGCAAAATTTTCATAGTTTCCAGGGGTCTTAAAAATTGACACAACTATCATTGTCTGTGTGCAGATATACACGATTATTAGCATTTCAAATCGGCAAGGAACAAGGGGATCACAATAAAGTGAATGTTAGATATGAAATCATATAAAAAGAGAATGGGACCAACATTACTACCTTGTGGGACTAGGATCTATTTTGTTCAGATATGAGTTTATACCATTGAACGCAAAAATAATTAAGTTATGTTGGAGTTGGTGAAATGTCCATGAAAAAATCTGCACTGATCCAGTCCAGTTCATGTCATCTTTTGAATGAGCTTCAGCGCTTGCGGAAAGGGATAATCGACCGTTTTTCTATGAAGCAGTGTTTTTGAAGCATATAACATTTTTTGCAAAAAAAAATTCATACTTTAGCAGTTACTTGTGCAGATCTGAGAGACAGCTCAAAAATATTTTCAAATGTAGAAGAAGGCAAATAATTGTCACACACGGTACCCTGATGTATATCTAAATCCTTGTTCTTCCAGTCAACCAAATGTCACCAGAAACCTCATCATATGCCATGTAGTTTTGAAATACAATGCCAATTCTTACCTTCATTTGATCAGAGAGCGAGTGATTTCCAATGTAATTCTTTTAGCCACACAAGCATATCAATGATACCAAACCTGGACATGCCACGACGAAGATCTTTACTGCTCACACTGTCATAAGCGGTTTCGAAATGGATGAAGGGATTGGGGTTATAAATAAACATTAAATTTTCGGGTCTTGTCCTAGATTTGGTCAACTTGAACATTATGTCGGTGGTATCACTTTCAAGCTTCTAGACGTTGGCGTTGGCAAGAACTTTTGCGACTGACCATTAGCAAACAGCCTGAGACATATCCCTTTCGGTGATTAGAATTGGACAGTTTACTATCGTCAGAAATTTTTTACTGACACTGATTAGTCGGTATGTCAATGTTAATACCACTTCGAAAGCGGTTGAGGTAGGCTTTCAAGATACAGCGGTATTTCCATCACATCTGTGGATCTTCACGATGCGGTGGGGTGGTTCAATAGTCTGATTTTTCACTCTTCAAATCAAGTCTACTCGTCCTCCTCACAGTTGATGGTCAATTTTCTACATCGTGAACAATAGTTTTCCTCTTAACTTCTCTGTCAGAAAAGCTTCTTTTAGATACTCCGTTGACCTTTGAGCCAATCCATCCTGGCTTTGTTTGCTGTGAAGTTCAATTTATTTTAATGCGGCGTTTTTGGTAGCTTATTTTACAACGCGTTTTTAACCAAGTTAGTGAGGTTTCCCGTAAGTTCAATATATACGTCTTCATTGTATGTTGTATCGGCCGTAACCGATTGCAGTCATCTATGATATCTTGAATTTTATTCTCACACTACCTGATCAACTACCAAGCTTCATCGCTCCTTCCTACAAGCAGTTAGGTATTAACCCAGAGTGAGGTTAGATTCTCGGAAGGTGGTACACCTTTTTTTTGGGAGTACCATAGTAATATGTAAACGTAGGAACCTAGTGCTGCTCACCAGTATGATATTTATTATTTAATAGAATCGATAAGCTGGATTCCCGAAAGCAATTGAAAGGGATTTGCTTTTCAGCATCTTATCTTAATCAAAGATGCCCTCATTTCGATTTTGGTATCAAAATCTTCCACGTGATCGTGTTTCGAGCATTGGCAGTGTGAATATTTTAAGTCTACTAGACAAATAAATCAAATTGAAGCGTTGGTAGCCTTGGCAACTCTAGATGCAAAAAAAAAAATGATGTTTTCCTAAAAAAAAAAAAGAAAAAACTAAAAATCGGGCTCTTACTATTCGTCGTGAGAGATATCTAAGTTCTAAGAAGCAGTACAATTTATTATTTTCCAGTTAAAACTTTCTGTATAATTCAATGGATAATAAATTTGAAGTTACCTATAAACTCAAGGACTTTGTATTCCTGCATCTCCACTCCACACACATTCCATTTTATGATTCAACAAAATAAACCATTTAATTGTGAATAAAACCATTGGAAGAGCTTCTAGTAGTTTGCGCTACATAAATCATCTCCAAGACAAAAACCAAACTTTTCACTTTGAATAAATTACAAAATTAGATGAATTCGCTGGACGGGACGCGTAGATACGACCGACACGACGCAACTCAACGATGAGGCAATAAACTAGAATACCAAAGTACCAAAGTCAAAGAGAGAGAGAGAGAAAGGAAGAGATTAAGGCGACTATTGAATAATTACTCGCTGAAAACAATTTACTACTTGGCTGCCTCTGAGATTTTCAAACGGAGCGCGTAATTTTCTTCCACGATATTTTGTGGTACGGCTATATGCCGCTTGAGCCTGCTTCACGTGCAGCTTTGGTTTCCTATGAATTATTCATTTCTATTTGTCCGCGCCGCAGGCAGGGCGGTGCGGTACGATGGGTGGGGCGCGGCGATGCGATGGTGAGGCGACTTAAAACCCCCAATCAATTTGTAATTGCACTCGTCCTCTGTATAAAGTGTGTGACTGTATTCGCTCTATTATACTCGCTAAACAAATAAATCAAATAATATCCTACTTTGAGTTTAACAAAGACACATACAATACAGTGCTGTGCGAAAAAATTTATATACCAGTTATTTTATGTTTTTAAAAAACAATATTATTTTGAAAGCTTCGGATAAAAATAAAGTTTTTCTATCGGTTTTTGTCATCTGTAACGTCACTGTAGATTATTTAGCTGGTTAGATGAAATTTTAGAATTTTCGAGAGGTCTTCTCTACCTCGTCACAGACGAGCCCCACGTTGGGCGCCATCTGTCACGTTACTAGATAGAAATGAGGATGATAGAAAGGGCTTGTACGGTAGAACTAAAACTCTATGTCCAACTGAGCGCCATCTGTGACGTCAAAGAATTGATAGAGCACACCGAAACGACAAAAAAATCATTACTACTAAAAACCTAACCACAGAACATTACTGCACTCCCTGCATCTGTTCATACTTCCAAAAGCCTACATAACCACATAACCAGAAAATTTATTTCGGGTTGGATCAGACCTAGACTTACTCTTGCGGACCTCAAAAAGCCGCTAGAAAAACAGCAGAGAGAAAGAATACTAGGCTCCAAACCCACATCAAAATACAACCGTCGAAAATGCTTATTTTGTCTCAAATACCTTTGACAATAATTTTCATAAGATTTAAATTTTTTTAAGAGTGTTGAGAGTAAAGCTTTGAGTTTTTCGTTATCGACGCAAACGATTTTGATACCTAATTTTAATAGGGTGTTTATAGGGTGTTATCAATGAAGAAAAAAAATTTGAATAATTGTGTAATTGGTTCTGGTGAATTGCAAAATTGCTTCTTGTTAAAAAGGTTCCTACACAATCTATAGAAATAATTTGAAAAATGTTAAATGGGAATGGTTTTAGAAACAAATATTCTACAGTAAGGACATGTATCCAGTTTTCACACTTACGGAGAACTTAAGACTTACTTTGGAGTTCCCTGGCCCACGTCGTCATCGCAAATAGTTCTCTTAATATCAATGGTATGGAGTTTGATTACGTCTTTTGTTTAGAAGAAACATTGACCATTTTCCATTTTTCTTTTCTTTTTCTTTTTGACTTCCGGGCCACTTTTTTCTTCGAAAAAACTTACGAATTTTGTGATACTAAGCAAAAACCCGCAGCTGGTAAGACTGTTCGTTCCCAAACAAAATTTTGAAGCTCAGGTCGTGTTTCTTTAAAACAAAAATGAAGATAACACTTACTGTGGAAAAATATAATGTCTCAAAACATACCCAAATTGTTGACATCGAATTGGCAAACACCCTATATTGCGAAGCGACTATGTAAGGAATAGCAATCGCTGGCAGTCCTTTATGTTGGTCGGATCTTTGAAAATTCTGTTCAATATTTACGTCAATAGAGTCTCGAATGTTCACTTCGAGCTCATTCAATGTAGTTGGCTTAATAATAGCGTGATCTGAAATCGCCAAATTTTTCCTTCTCAACTTCGAGCATGTCGCCCCGTCTTGTTGGATATGGCGTCGAACTCTAGTCAAGACTTTTAACAACAGTCAATACCGGTAAAGGTGTCTGCTTCCTCGTCTTGAAATAAATAAGGTCCTACAACGCCACTATCTCGTGAACAGCACTAAACACTAAATTTTTTGGATTGCTTTGACTCCAGTAACGTCATTTTTATCTTGCGGTTCGTTGTCCCAAACTCAACCACAAAATAAGCCGGTTTGGTTCTAACACGATGTCAAATTTAGTCGATCGCCAATACGATATTTCGTGGCAATCTTTATCAGGTTGGTGCCTTAGGATCCAAGTGTGACAGATTCCTTGATGACCGACTTCAGGGCAAAATTCACTTTACGTATTCACTACTGACCCAGAATTTCGATACCATTTTTTTAGTAATTTAAAAACTTTGACAGGCGTAAAATTTAGTGAACATTTTGACAGCTTGATGTCTTTGAGAACTTCGCTAATAATTGAAATGTTATCGACGCAACCAATTTCGATGATATTTCATACAAGAAAGTAGCAAGTTTAAAATACTTTAAAGTTTAAAAAGGTGAAAACTTTTTACACAGCCCTATATTGTAATAATTATTTGTGTGTGCATTATTAGCCCACATTCTGTGGCAAACTACATATCCTGGTGGCAATATGGTGTACAGTACACCAATATTTATTCTTGCCAACCGAGTACTCGTATCTCTCTGCATCAGTGACTATATTTACATGGCAGGCATCCTTTATCTATCTCCTTTTGCCTCTAGTTTAAAATTATTTTTTCTCTCTTTCCATCATTGCAGGTGGTAGAGCTCATCGATGCGGCAGCGATTAATTCATCGGCGGTCCGCCTTGACTGGGTGATGCACGTTAGTGTGACGGAAAAATATGTTGAGGTGAGTTTTGTGTTGCAATGACGACGCAACGCAACCGACGCGACGCGACGTGGCGCGACGGTTGCTTGGTTTGGTTAATTTGTGGTGGTTTCAAATTTTGAGCTTCCGGCAAATTGGAAGAGAAAATTGAGACCACCACCATCATCCACATCCACATCCACATCCACTGCGCCGCACAGAGAATTGAATATTAATTAACATTCGTTATGATGCCACAGGGTCTGTATGTACGATTTCGTGACATTAGTGGCAGTTCGCAGAAGTACAACATCATGACGGTGCTGAATCCATCGATTGAATCGCATGTTGTTGGCAATCTAAAGAAGTACACCAAGTATGAGTTTTTCCTGGCACCTTTCTATCAGAGTTTGGAGGGACAGCCGAGTAATTCGAAACTTGTGCAGACATACGAGGATGGTGAGTTTTTTTTTTTTTATTTCGTATTTATTTATTATGATTTGATATGAGGAATTGTAGTTTCATAAAAAAAAAATCATTCCAAGCGTCCCTAGGGTAAAATTTTATAACTATACGTAGTATCCAATTTAATTACATTTTCCTGAAAATTGCAAGTTAATTAAAATAACCAGTTTGCTTGCATTGGTTCTGAATTTTATTTGTTAAAAGGCAATTCATATTGAATTTATGGTAAAACATAGTTTTGTCAACTTTATAGATCTATTCAGTTCGTGAGTAATTTTCATTTTATTTTGTACATACGAATGTATATGTATAACTTAATTGTAAAGTTAATTAAAACTATATTTTTTCAAAATTAAATCACTCTCTGGTGATTTTGGAGAATTGTTTTTATTAAAATTTGGATATACATTTACATTTGCTCACGAAACTTTGATTTTGGAACACTGCGGCGTATGAGTGATATTTTTCATATAATAAAATAAAACAATAATATTGTAATTACCATGAAGTCAGGCAAATTGCTATAAGGTTCCCACTTCGTAATACTTTATTTGAAGAACATTATTTAGAAAAAGTTAGCCGTTACGGGACGCCCGACAGATGTGAAACATTCAAGTTAATATAAGAATTCATAATTAAACAAAACCATGTTAGAAAATACAATTGAGTAAAATAATAAAAAAAATAAAGTGCACGACTGGGTCGTATGAACTTGCTCTTATGTGTTAAAATGGTCTTGCGGCATGAGATTTTGGGGAAAAAAAACATTGAAAAAATCATATGAAATTTTATTACTCACTTAAAAATCAATACTTAAAACGTTTTTTTTTGGAGAAAATGAAGTAAGCCATAAGGTTTCTTTTAGTTTTTTTTTTTTGAATTTTAACGACATTTTTTTCAAAATCGTTCGACCAGTTTTTTCAAAAACAGTTTTTTTTTGGAAAACTTTTCGAAAATATATTCCAAATTATTTTTTGAGTATGCCAACTTCTAGCACTTTGGTAATTTTATCAGAAAAATAAAATTTAAAAAAACCGTTTTTGGAAAAACACAAAATAAAAAAAAAATTGAAACTTTTTTAAAAAACTCAAAAATTCATCGAAATCCGTCAAGTGGCTTACGAGAAAATCTGATTTCAAAAAACCGGTCCTATGGGAGGTACCGTTATAAGACTTTTCCTGAAAAATCTATTCGAACCAAAACATAAAGCTTGCAGGTACCGTTAGTTTTAAAGCTAGAATGCTATTTCCAAAAACCCCTCTGTAGGACGTCATAATAATACTATCTACCAAGTTTGAAGCAAATCGGTCCAGCCGTTTATGCTGCAAGTAACTATACAGACAGACAGACATACGGACAGACAGATAGACAGATAGACAGACAGACAGACAGAATTGTCGAACCCACTTTTTTAGGCTTCTCCACCATCGTAATGTCATGTTTGATTGTCCAAACGAATGCATAACTTGCCTTATAGTACCTATAATCGCAAGTAAAAAATTCAGATTGAAAAAAAAATCAAATCCATTTCCTTCATCCGAGCGTCATGCCATTTTTCGTGACGGAAAACTATCGATTTTACTACCAAGGTGCGCCAGAAGATGTTTAACATCAAAAAATTAAAAGAAATGCAACCTTACTTACTTACTTACTTAAGGTGGCGCAGACAGTCCATTGTGGACCACGGCCTCAACCAACAATCTTCGCCAGCTTGGCCGGTGGCCTCCAGTTGCACACACCAAGTTGGTTGAGGTCGTTTGCCACTTGATCGCGCCACCTTAGATGGGATCTTCCAGAACTGCGTCGGCCCTCCGGGTTGGAATTGAAGACTCGTCGGGCAGGAGCGTTTTCGTCCATACGCTCCGCATGGCCCAGCCATATAAGCCGCTGTATTTTCAGCTTCTTCACCGAGTCAATGTCGCTTTATAGCCCGTACAGTTCGCCATTGAATCTTCTCCTCCATACACCATTGATACATACAGGACCGAATATCACCCGAAGAATCTTTCTCTCAAAGCACCGCAGCCTGTAAGAAATGCAACCATAAGACAAATATACTTCAACAAATTTGTATCTCCCATTTAGTAATGTGAATTGTCCCTAAAGGAAACGTTATAACGGGAGTTTTTTAGGAGATATAAAATTTAAATCGGCAACAGTATTTTAACTGGCGGCCATTTTGTCAGCTGTCAAGTGATATATTTTTCGTTTGGTTTGGCTTTTCAACATGACGTCTGAACAACGCTCCAAAATCGTGCATTTTTTTTTTGTTTTGTTTTGAAAATCATCTTTCTGTTCGAAATGCGTACTGCACTATACGTCCATTTTACGGTGTTTAGCGATGAAGCTCGCTTTTGGTCGAATGGATACGTCAATAAACATAACTGCCGTATTTGGAGTGATGATAATCCTCAAGTGTATGTTGAGGCACCGTTAAATCCACAATTTGCTTTTTTTCAAGACCAAATTTCGTGATATCAATGAACCAGTGAAATTCCTATGAACCACCCTGTAGCCAGCAAAAGCTTATAAACCTCGATGTGCTGCAGTTTAAAACCCCGTTCGAGTAACAGTTATATTAATTTAAACTTTATCAAACCTTAACCAGGTACACCCTGTCTATAATTACTCTTTTAAACAAAGAAAATCCACACAAAAAATATCCCTCAATTCACTAACGATACTATTTTCAAACCAAAATCCATTAGGTAGACCAAAAAAAAAAAATCCACCCAAATTGCTACTCCTAACATCTGGATCCTAAAAACTTTTTCATTAATATTTAAACCTCAACAAAATACCACAAACAATGGAATTCAATAGAAAGTGTATGTGTTGTTATCGAGAGGATGCGAGGTTATCGCACTTCCTCCCTTCAGCGAAAAACTAAATACAATGAAGCGCCACTTGCCAACAGATGATGTTGGTGATAGACCCAAAGCCCATTTAAATATTCCTATATATAGGTAAACATTTCCACAGACCGATATCAAATAGCTTCCCATCCCAATCCTTATCCTCTTATTCAAAAAAAAAAAAAAAAAATACAACACAGTTTTGCTTAACAAAATATTGAAAAAAAAAATAACGAAAAAAAAAACAATTTCAACAATTTAATGATGTGCTTTCGAACAACTCTTGTTTCCAGTGCCATCCGCTCCACCAGATTCGGTCCTTACCGGGATGTTGAACCTTACAGCTGGCTGGGTTCGTTGGTCACCGCCACCACCGCAACATCACAACGGCATTTTACTGGGCTACAAAATTCAGGTACGTACTACAAACTGTTATTTTGTGTGTGTGTGTTATTTTATGTATAACAGTTTTGAAACATTCACCTAAAAAACCACATTTACCCACCTCAGAGCTTTAAGGGTCAGTTTACACGCCCAAAATCACCATTCACCACCCACTCATTAAAAATATCCGAAAATTACAGTAAATTAAAAAAGGAGAATCCATTTTATTCCAACCAACCAACCCCTTTTTTATAGGTAACGGCAGGAAATACAGCTAAAGTCCTGGCAAATATGACACTGAACGCCACCACTACATCAGTCATGTTGAACAGCCTCACAACTGGTGCTACTTACAACGTCCGTGTGGTCGCATACACAAAAGCCGGCGAGGGACCGTATTCTCAGCCAGTAAGTGTTTCCCTCCCCCCCTTCACACCTACATACAACCTCTTATCCATATGGAAAAAGGGACAAGGACTATAAACAAAAGCCTCACAAAATATAATTCGTTTGATTTGCAGAAATCCTTAGTGATGGACCCAGCCCATCTAATCTCTCCACCACGTGCACATCCTAGTGGCTCAATGAACGGCATCACTGGTCCCAGTGGCAATGGTGGTATAGACGGACATGGAATGGATCCACTTGACGATATAGCTGCCACCACCCATCGGAAGTCGACGAATGTCGTCCACGAGACCTGGTTCATGGCACTTGTGATCACAATGCTGGTAGCCATACTCATCTCGGCGGCAGCTGCAATGCTCTTCTTCAAGCGCCGTCATCAGTTGACAAAGGAATTGGGCCACTTGAGTGGTAAGAAGAATTCGTAGCCGGAAATTCTTTTCTTTTTTTTTATCCTGCTATGTGCTCCTTTGAAATTCCCTTCTATTTTGAATTCCTTGTTTTTTTTTTTTTTTATTCCTGCAGTTGTTAGTGCCAACGAAATCACTGCCCTGAATATCAATGGCAAGGACAGCTTGTGGATTGATAGGGGTTGGCGCAGTGCCGACACCGATAAGGATTCTGGTTTGAGTGAAACCAAACTGCTATCGAACCCGAACAGCCAGTCGAATTATACATCGGACGGTGGGACGGACTATGCCGAAGTGGATACGCGTAATATGAGTACATTCTACAATTGTCGCAAGGTAAGTTGAGCGGAAGAGAGACTATACAAGCTTTGTATATGGTACTGCACTTGGAATCTGGGATTTTCCACTTGGTCCTTGTGTTTGTTCGTTTTGGCGGAAATAATTTATGTGGTTTCCTTCTTTTTTTTTTTTTTTCTTCTATGTTTCCTCGGTTTGTCTATGCAGAGTCCTGAGAATCCAACACCGTATGCGACAACAATGATCATTGGGACATCGTCGACAGAGACTTGTTTAAAGACGTCATCATCGAGCAATGACCACGATTCGGGAACACATAGTCCGCATTCGGATGCGGCTCCACCGCAATGTTATGCGGCACAGAACAAGCATAACTATCATCAGTATCCGCCAGGTAGGTCTTGGGGATGGATTTTATCAGAGTTAAAAAGGAATTCTGTCGAACAGTCGGAAGGAAATTCTTGGATTAGGTTTTTTTTTTTGGGTTCTATTTGTTTTGGGAATATGCCATTGTTTTTTTTTTTTTTTTTTTTTAATGAGAGGTTCCAGGACAGCTTTGCAAGAAGCAGTTTTTTTTTACGGACTTGGCATTAAAATTTTGTGTTCTAGAAAGTTTTTCATATGAACTTTTAGAGTCTGCAAGAGAAAAGTATCGAATCGCTAACGTCAGCGATAGGTTTCTTTTTTGTAAAAACCTCACAGAAAGGCATATTTAATGGGTAGAGACCATGCAATAATCATTCAGTTTGGGATAGATGATTGATCATCCAACAGACTCAGACATGGTAAGTGCCAAAATGGAAGCCAATTTTAAGTTTATTTCACTTTCGCAAAACAAGAATAAGAGTGCTCGACAATCAAACATACAAAATGTGATTTTCGTATCAAGGTAGTGCCTATTCGCATGCCCTTGTCTCGCAAGTGTCTTCAGTGTCGACAATATTGACAACTTTAAATAAAAGCATTGTTAAGTTTTGACAATAACTTAATTCTATACCTGGAGAGTATAGAATTCCAAACGTATTCTCAATAGAAGTTACTTTGTGTGCGTTCGTTTATTGGTGGTTCGCAGGTGGCTTCTATCGACTTGCCAAACAATTATGTTGATTAGCTGTTGGATTTGCTGATTGGTTCCATAAAGTGGCTTCTGTCAATACTCAAAAGCATATGTTCGTAAGCGTACAGGCTGCAGAATTGCCAGAACCTTCCACCACATGCATTCAGCACGTTCCAAAACAAGGAGTATCTTCATCCCCCTCAAACTACCGACCATGAAGCTCTCTTATCAAAAATGCGTGCTTAGCTTTAGTATCGACGAAACCCTTCTTCGATGGATTATAAATCACCTTTCGGACCGTTCCATTCGAGTTGTTTTGGACGGATTCCAGTCTGATATTCATAAAATAAATGCTGGGGTGCCCCAAGGCTCAGTTTTGTCTCCGACTCTCTTTCTCAATTTCATCAACGATCTCTTTCCCAATTCTTCTCATCCACTTAACTGTTTTGCTGATGACACTACCTTCTCTCAGCTTTTCATATTCGTTCCCAGATTAATAACCTTGTTCTTTGGATGTGGAACTGCAACGACAACGTATGATAAGCACATTGAATTCCGATTTTGACAGAATTGTACAATGGGGAATTACCAACCGTGTGGAATTTAATGCTTCAAAAAACCGAGAGGAAACCGTGAAACATTTGAACATCGCCGTAATGTTTATTGTCTAACCTTGTTTTATCGCTACTTTTATAAAGAGTGCTCTAGCGAAATAGCCAGTTGCATTCCTCCTCTTAAACAATTTCCCCGTAAAACACGCATCGCTAGAAATGGTCATTAATTTACCCTCGAGCCTAACTTTGGACGTACTGTGAACTATAGAGTCTCATTTCATTTATTCTACAAGAATGTGGAATACTTTACCCGGCTCGATCCCCCTCTCCCCCGCCCAATGCGATATGCAGACATTTACAACCAATGTGCATCGTTAAGGGTATTAATAAACCCTTGTGAGCGGGCTCATTATAAAAAAATAATCAATTTCGCCAGCCACTGTTCTCGAGTCTAAAAGCTTTGGGTTGCTATCGGGAAAGTGTTTGCTCTTAATGGATCAATTTTCTGTTCATGACTCCAATTCCGCAAAGCTTCGATGTACTGTGAGAAAGTTGATTTCACCTCAGAATCAGCCGACAATCCTACCAAACAGTTGTAACGACAACTTGACAATCCGTTTACGCGCCACTTAGATCCAAAATGCACCAAAAGATCTGATTAGACTACTTTGAACATCTCATAATCTATTCACAAATTTTAAAAACGCTCTCCAAGCACAAGACAAAAAAGTATTTTTTTCGCAAACCACTTTTCTCGAAATTTAAAATTCCTTCCAGTACTTAAAAGAATAATCAATAAGGCATCACTGCTTTGTGAAATTAGATTTCCTTCTTTTTCTATTTCCATTTAGGGATTTGGTTAAGTACTTAAGTTCTTTTTTAACTTCATGCCATTAGTCGCAATGGGAAATGGGATAAGCCGCAATGGTTAGTTAGTTGGTTGGTTCATTTTGTTCTGTTCTATTCTATTCTGTTCTGTTTATTGCTTTTAAGCCACAAAGTGGATTTTGGATTTCCTAATCCTGCAGAGAATTGTTTTGTGTTTTTCGTTTTAGAATTTTCTCTACCACCACCGGATCATCCCCCGCCCGTACCGCAAAACATTTGCTATCAACCTGGAAGTCCACAATCGAGTAGAAAGAGTTCCAAATCTGGTGGATCTGGAATGTCCACACATCAAAGGTAAAAAGATATACAAGATACAATCCTTTACAAAGCTTTATTTTAAGACCGATTGTATAGGTTTTTTTTTTTATTTTATTATGATTTTCGTTGAGAATATATATTGTTGTTTTATTTACCGTGAACAGTGCTCTAAATTCATCAATTCACAGTAGTTCCTCCGGTGGATTCTCAACATGGGGTGTGGCGCCACAGAATCAACATTGTGCACCAGGTGCTAGTGGGGCAGGAGTAAATCGCACAGAGAACTACTACAACAATCCTTTGCCATGTGTTGGGGTAGTTGGTCATCCAGGTGGTCAGAGTCGATATCAAATAACACCAACAGGACAACATCCACCACCGCTTCCACCATACTATCCACCAGGCCAGGGGCCAGCTGCGATACCTACGAGAAATATACATATCCATTATCCACCCCCTAGACATGCTGTCTCAGATTATCAACCAACGGGGACGCAAAACTCCAGATGTTCAAATGGAAGGTGAGTAAGGTGAAGATGCAAGAAAAAAAAATATTTAGGAAGACAAAGGTGTTGTGTATAAGCAGAAATTTTGTTTAAAAGTAACCCACCAACTGTATATATATAAAGTGTGTTTTTTTTTTAGACTAGTGGTTTTCAATCTGGCAATACTTTTTTCGGAGTTGGTCTTTCTGACAGCTGTCACTAGATTTATGATCAATTTGGCTTGCCCTTTCATAATAAATAGACTTACTCCTGAACAACGTTTGCAAATCGTGCAAATTCAAAAATAATGGTTCGGTTCGCGCGACGCATCGCGCTCTGCTTCCAATATTCGGTCGATATAATCGCCTAGGAATTTATTCGAGCCACTTGATGGAAATCATTTTTAAAACATAATGGCAAACCCTTATTTTTATATAATAAAGCTAAGTTCATGGACATAACATTAAATTATATGCGTAGTTTTTCTTTTTTTAAACACACGTCTAAAAAAACACCCTTTACAACTTGACGAAGTGAACTCATTTAATCAAACTTTGGTAACTTTAAACTCAACATTTTCTGCCCAAATATAATTATTAATTACATTGGAGACCTTTCAATTTCAGTGAGAAAAACCAACGAAACTGGTTAGAATAACACATTAACCCGGTTAAAAAGCCAATTTACCTGGGTAATTTTACCCGGATACATTAAATGAGACAGCTTCTATTAAATAACGCTAAGTCCCTTTGCATACTTTATGTTGGCACCCATAAATGCATTTTTCATTGCATACCTTAGGGATCAATCAATAACAAAAATTAATGATGGCCGAACTTTCTAAATAATCGCTTTCTTCATATATAACGGTCCTTGCCTAATAAACATTTTTTTTTTAACTTTCCAGATCCTGCAACAGCTGTGATGCACTTTCATCTCCAGGACAACCCCTGCCGCCACCATCGTCCACCGAATGGTATCAGCCACTGCACACCACCAACTCAAATCCCCATCAGCCTCCCATCTATACATGTTCCTCAGAGTGTTCTGATCATTCGACCCGGAACGACCGACACTCCCATCACAATGGTCACCATCTGATGCACTCATCACATCACTCTCAACAACATCAACCGATGACACACAGTCACACCAGTCACCACAGTCATCATTCTTCGAATCATCGGGATCATCATAATGACACAATGCGGTCGGACAGCAGTCAGGAGAACAATCCTGGCAAGGTGTATATGTTGAACCGATGCCAGGCAGCTTTCCCCGAAACTGAGGAATCAGAACGTGATCGAATGTTGAAACAATGTTCGTATGATGCAACGGATACAGAGCATCGGAACTGCAGCGACTGCTGCAGTAGTTCCAGAGAAGGTGACACATGTTCATGCAGTGAAGGTTCCTGTCTATACGCCGAGGCTGGTGAGCCAGGACCTCCACCATCAACAACGCAACAACAGCAGCAGCAGCTAGCTATGGCAAAGTAGGTCCTTGATTAAGCATGCAACTGCCATCCCCCCAAAATGAGACTTAATTGTGTAGGGTAAGCATTTCTATAGACATAAGGTTCTTCGATGAGAAAAAAAAAAAAACCAAACAGTTACGATAAGGAAAAGAAAAGAGAAAAGAAACGAACAAAGAAAAAACACAATAACACACACAATCAGAGTCAGAGAGTAATAATTTCTTCATTTCCGCTTCCAAAATGATTAATAACCGTTATTCAACTATGGGCACACACAATCACTGGGCAAGAATACTTTGGCGAATACAATAATAAAATGTTCCCGGCTAGGCTAACTTTTGAATTTAAATAATTCATTTGGCGCAAAACCCTTTTATCCTGCGGACGCGGACCTTCATTGTTCTCATTCTCATTCCCTCTTTGTCCCTCTCTCTCTTACTCTATTAAAAGTGAATTCAAAATTAGCTGCTCCTTATTTAAACCACAACGGTACTATAATATGGTCTTTGGACGACCGAGGACGACACAATACGACATGGACGACGGATTCTTAAAATTCGCGTGACAAATTCACATTTTGCTGCTGCACCACACCAACACCAACCACCATATAGACCTTGCCATTCTACATAGCAAGGATTATCATGAAAGTTTTAGTAGCTTTGTAAACAATTTTTTAACTTGATAATGTTTGCAGATAAGAGAGGGTTTTCTGTTATTCCATGAATAGACGACTGGCAGGACTTTTGTGTTGTTGTTGTTGTAAAATATTGTTCTTCAAGTCTAAACGAGGTGATTGTTTTGGTTGTCAAAAGGAACACAACATATTATAATACAACAGGTGAATAGGAACTTATATTTATATTTATATTTGTATGTCATGTGATAATAGCACTTTTGAAGAAACCCATTAAGCAGAACCATAAATTAGGTCCTTGTTAATTATTCAGTTGAAGCAAAATGGTTTCTTGAATATTATATTGAAGGCGAGCAGTTACAAATTTTGGAAAGAAAAAAGGATGTCAGTTGATTGTTTGGAGGGACAAATTTATGAGAAGGACATTTTAGATTATTATGGCTACAGCTGGACGGGAGTCTTGTTAGATGTTGGATTAACAATTTATAAGGCTTTAGTCGACTCCTTTTTTTTTTTTTTTGATCTTTAAATATAAATTTGTTTCCTTGACAGTGTTTCTTCGATGTCTTCTCGCTCTCTCTTGAGTTCCAGACTCTGCCGCGGCAGTAACACCTGATCCTTCCATCTCTCTTTGTTCGCAGGACGATTCCTGAACTGTGTCACGACTCCAAATTCAGGGACTCAGACTCCTTAAAAACTCGCCTTTCACCTTAAGGATTTCATTGAAAGACTGCTTTGCTATTGTCATTTAGCTTCCTCAGTGATGTATGGCCAATCCAGGACCAATTTTCTGCTTAATGTCTACATCCACTTTTGTTCGTCTAGTCCTAGGCCGCAGTTCGTTGTAGTTTACTCCAGATGTTGGCAGAGCATTTCCATGTTTTACATGGTCACGTTAGCTTCAAAGCCATTCTTGGTACGAAGCGAAATTATTCTGCAGTTCCACACTGAAGAATGCACTACGAGCTTCCTTGATTGATGACTAATAACAACAGATTTCTGGCTTCCGTTTAACAAAACATACGCTATGTCTTGTTCTACAAATGTTCTTATCAGTTCCCTGCTTCGATTTGAATTTTTAGATTTCGGAGGTTTCCTTAGGAATTGATGAATTGCTTGGGCAGGTTTATATCCGCTTCTTCAGATACATAGCTCCTTTTTAGTGTGAAGAAATTGATTTGAAGGAACTAATTGCTTCAGTTTTAGAGGTTTGGCCAGTAACTTGGCTAATGTGGGACAAAATTTTGCACATCATCAATATATTTCTTCCGTGCTTAGTCTTTCACTATATGCAAAAACTCTTGGATTATTCTGGCACAAAAACCTGATTGTCACTAGCGCCTCAGCCTGATTGAATATAGAGTTTCTGGATAAAACAGATTGTCAACACTCTTATCCAACATTGTGTGTAACAACCCAGTTTTCTTTTCTTCTGGGAAAAATGGTGACAAATGGTCTTTCAAATTTTGTGGTCCGCCATTATCTTTAGTACAGGGTGGTTATTAGTGAAATAACAGAAAGGGCTTTGAGGAAAGTTAGCAACTGGGCCACTAGCTGTGGTCTTGGAGTTAATCAAAGTAAAACGGAACTGATGCTCTTAACAACCAAAACTAAGATACCAACCTTCTCTCTACCCCGCCTCAATGGACAAGTGTTATCACTATCAACCCGTGCTAAATATCTAGGAGTAGTACTTGATCCCAAACTCAGCTGGAAAATTAACATTGAAGAACGCGTAAAAAAGGCCTGTGTAGCCTTTTATGCCTGCAGCAAAACATTCGGTAAAAACTGGGGTCTTCAATCGAAGATGATTCTGTGGACGTACACAGCCGTGGTACGACCTATTCTCACCTACGGCTCGATTGTTTGGTGGCCCGCTCTCAGCAAAGCCTACAATACTGACAAGTTAAATAAGGTTCAAAGAACGGCTAGCATCGGTGTCACAGGGGCTCTTAGGTCTTGCCCAACAGATGCCCTAAATGTTATTCTGAACCTTTTACCACCCGACCTTCACACTAAATACTTGGTGTCCTGTAGTTCAATTAGACTAAAGGAGACCGGTTGCTGGACCGAAAGACCATACGGTCATAGCAATATCTCAACTCTTTTACCTGCCGATTTAACCCTTTACCCCACTGACTACTGCAAACCATCTCTTAGCCTCCATAAAAGCTTCAAAACAGGTTTCCCTTCTAGAACAGAATGGGAAAACGATGATGTTATAGGAGACTTTGACATAACGATCTTCACTGATGGTTCCAAGATGGAGTGTGGAGTAGGTGCGGGCGTTTTTTCAGAAATGCTCAATGTATCCAAGTCCTTTCGACTCCCTGACTTTGCTAGCGTCTTCCAGGCAGAAGTTCTTGCAATCAGGGAGGCTTGCAAATTACTGCAACAATACTCGCATCTAAACCGAAATGTTGCTATACTAATCGATAGTCAGGCCGCTATCAAGGCATTGAATTCGACATCCACTTCCTCCAAATAAGTCAGGCAATGCCAGGAAGAACTGGATGATCTTGGCTCAAACCTGAAAGTCACTCTGCTCTGGGTTCCAGGGCACAGTGGTTTTCAGGGAAACGAAAAAGCAGATGAGCTTGCCAGGCAAGGATCAGCCCTTCACAGCTCACTCGCCGAAGCCGTCAACATTCCGCTGGGGGCTGTGAAGGGCATTGTCTTACCACACTTTACATCCGTATCTAATCAAAGGTGGAGCAATTTGACCAATTGCATCATATCCAGGAAGATGTGGCCTGCCTACAATAAATCACGAACAAACGCATTGCTCTGCAAATACCGGTCAGATATAGCCAGGGTGGTAGCAATAAGCACGGGCCACTGGCCAGTGGGGGTGCATACTGCAAGGATTGGTATTCCTGTAGAGACGAAGCAGAGAAGGAAACTGTTTTCCACTTACTGTGCAAATGCCCAGCTTTATCTCGCATCAGGATGCGAACCCTGGGTGGAGATTTTTACGAAGATCTTGGGGAACTGACAAATAAAAAATCAAAGATTTGATTAAATTCCTGAATGCGACAAAATGGCTATAAATAAATCGTCTATCCCGATAATCACATCCTCAACTAGTTCATCCCATCCCTCTTCTTAAAATCTTTGTAGTCCCCCTAATCAAGCAATCAGGGGATCAGCATGGGACCCATCTGAAGGTCATACATCTCACCTAGGAGGTGGGCTATGATCTGGGTGGTTCCTATGCTGGACCCTTTTACAAGGACAACTCCCTGCACGATTTCAATGTTCCCTTACCAACCAGCACCCTGCCTAGGTGGCATATAGTCTGGAGTTTGGTTGCTTGAAGCCGACTTAAGGGTGACTGGGCGGCTTATAATTGTCTCCCCTTCCCTCCCTTCCCTCTTGTAGTCCTTTTCTCAAAATCCCTCTAATCAATCAAGTTTTTCTTGACGGGGAAACCCTCTTGAGAACCATACATCTCGCCTAGGTGGCGGTTTTGTGTTTCTTGGGGGGCTTCTGCGCCAAGCCCGCGTACTGGACCAATCCTGGACAGAACCAGTGTACCTTTACCAACCAGCAACCTGCCTAGGTGGCATAAAGTCTGGAGTTGGGTTGCATCGAACTGTCCTATGGTTTGGTCTGGTAGATTGAGTCACCTTTCCAAGAGAAAACTAGTTCTTCCCGTCCTTCTCCGTGGACCACATACCATCACATCCGTCTAATCCTTCGTTAAGTTGTTTGGTTAATGGTAACAAAACGGAGCACACCAGCGCTAATTGGGTTATTTTAAGGAGTTTTTCAACTCAAATTAGAACCGCCATCTCTACCTACCTACCTACAGGGTGGTTCAAATTCGACAGACATATGAAAATATATTTAATTAAAAAAAAAAACGTGTGCGTTTCGGGACGCTATTATATTTGGAATGCGCCGTACAAAAAATTTCAACTTCGAAAACAAGGGCAAGCTGTTGCCGGATATGCGGATGTGTATTAAACTGATGCGCTTGGTCGTATCTATGCTGTTCATCCAAAAAATGAGGACTGCTTCTATCTGCGATTGCTTTTGGTCAATGTGCCTGGTCAAACTTCGTACGAGAACCTGCGGACTGTTGATGGTGTGCTGTGTGCCACATTTAGAGAAGCCTGTCAGCGGATGAATTTGTTTGCCAACGACAATCATTGGGATGCAACACTTTCTCACAAAACGTTTCTCCTTTCGTTGATTTTTACTTCAATTCGGTCAAGATCCGACATAGCGCTTGCGATTGCCTCTTCTCGAATAGCGGCCACGTTGTTGGAAGGTGGTTGCACAGCACATTCAGCGTTAAAATTGCCACTGAATATCTGCAGTTGAATGACGAACCAACATGCAATATTTCAAGAAATTCTGCTATGGCACAAGTGTTGAAAACTTTCAAAATTATCATCTGGGATGAATGCTCTTGATCGAACAATGAAAGATCTACGGAACAATATGAGACGCTTTTGAGGAGCAATGACATTGCAATCTGAACCAACCAAAACTATGCAATGGAACTAGGTTGACAGTAAAGAAACTCATGAACAACGTCATCCAAGCGACAATAATCAAAGGCAAGTTCAAAGGCGAAGAAGTTCTGATTCCAAGAATTCCTTTGACACCAACCGACTTGCCATTCGAGTTTAAGCGGATTCAGTTTCCCGTTCAACCCGCATTCGCCATGACAATTAACAAATTGCAAGGCCAATCGTTGCAAGTGTGTGGCCTTAATCTTGAATTCCCTTGCTTTTCACATGGACAACTGTACGTGGCGTGTTCGCGTGTCTGAAAGCTCGACTTTCGAAAGGGACATTTAGTCAAGAAATTCTGCTATGGCACAAGTGTTGAAAACTTTCAAAATTATCATTTGGGATGAATGCACAATGGCACACAAGAGAGCATTGGAGGCTCTTGATTGAACAATGAAAGATCTACGGAACAATATGAGACGCTTTGGAGGAGCAATGATATTGCTAGCCGGTGATTTCCGTCAAATCTTACCGTACGAGAACCTGCGGGCTGTTGATGGTGTGCTGTGTGCCACATTTAGAGAAGCCTGTCAGTGGATGAATTTGCTTGCCATCATCATCTCGACATGTTTTCCATCGAACCCCCTCATATTGTGGGACAAATACAAGGACAACATGGCTGACGATATTTTGCATTGAGTTCGAAGAACAACATCAAATCCCGAACTTCAAATGAACGATGAGATCCTCAACGAGGCGCTGATATTGATCGAAGACATGTGTATGCTCATGTGCAGCAACCTGTTGAGCGAGAATTCGATCGAGACGCTTTGATAGAAACAGTTCGCACTATCCCACTGCTCAATCCCGAGCAAAAGAACGTGGACGACTCATTGATGAAGGCGGTTGACGACGGTAACGATGGTATATTCTTCCTTCATGCACTTGGTGGAACTGGCAAAACGTTTCTCCTTTCGTTGATTTTGGCTTCAATTCGGTCAAGATCCGTAATCGCGTTTGCGGTTGCCTCTTCTCGAATAGCCTCCACGTTGTTGGAAGCTGGTTGCCCAGCTTATTCAGCGTTAAAATTGCCACTGAATCTGCAGTTCAATAACGAACCAACATGCAATATTTCAAGAAATTCTGCTATGGCACAAGTGTTTAAAACTTTCGAAATTATCATCTGGGATGAATGCACAATGGCACACAAGCGAGCATTGGAGGCTCTTGATCGAACAATGAAAGATTTACGGAACAATATGACACGCTTTGGAGGAGCAATGATATTGCTAGCCGGTGATTTCCGTCAAATTTTACCAGTAATCCCGCGATTAACGCCTGCAGATGAACTCAACGCTTGCCTAAAATTATCGTATTTCTGGCAATAAGTAAAGAAGCTGCAGTTGACGACGAACATGCGAGTTGCATTGCAGAACGATACATCAGCCGCTGATTTAGCAAAAAAACAATTGGCAATTGGAAATAGTCAAATTACCGTTGATACTGCAACTGGCCTGATTTCGTTCCCGCTGAATTGTGAATTCACATCATAGAAGGAAGAGCTCATCAGCAAAGTGTTCCCTTACATCGGTCACAATTATTTGAACCACGATTGGCTCAGTGAACGCGCGATATTAGCTGCGAAAAATAAGGACGTCGATGATTTGAATTTCATCATTCAAAAAATCGCAGCTCCACTTCATTCGTTTAAATCGGTGGATCGCGTAACAAATAATGATGAAGCAACAAACTATCCAATTGAATTTTTGAATTCGTTGGATATTCCCGGTCTACCACCGCACAATTTGCAACTCAAAGTCGGCTCTGTCATCATAATGCTGCGAAATCTGAAACAACCAACATTATGCAATGGAACTAGGTTGACAGTGAAGAAACTCATGAACAACGTCATCCAAGCAACAATAATCAAAGGGAAGTTCAAAGGCGAAGAAGTTCTCATTCCAAGAATTCCTATGCTACAGAACGACTTGCCGTTCGAGTTTAAGCGGATTCAGTTCCCCGTTCGACCCGCATTCGCCATGACAATTAACAAATCGCAAGGCCAATCGTTACAAGTGTGTGGGCTTAATCTTGAATTCCCTTGCTTTTCACATTGACAACTGTACGTGGCGTGTTCGCGTGTCGGAAAGCCATCTACATTGTTTGTTTATGCACCGGACAACAAAACAAACAACGTTGTTTATCACAAAGCGTTGCAGTGACCTAATAATTTTTGTTTAAATAAAAGTAATTTTAATCAATTTAATATCAATTGTTTATTTTATTCTAAAGAGAGGCTCGACTTTCGAAAGGACATTTAATCAATTTAAGGCGGAACGAAGTTCGCCGGGTCAGCTAGTTTATTAATAAAATCGTTTATTGATTATAAAATGCGCTGTAGGTTAAAGTGAGAGAAGATTAGCCTGCCTTCTGCTGCTGTATGCGTGGAAGAAAGGGAAGCCAGACAGAGTGGTGCTGTAACGCTTTACGTAACAAAGCGGTTTACCCTGCCATAAGAAATTATCACTTCAAAAATAAAACGCTGTTATGTACCTTAATTTTCTTGTCAGAAAAATATGGCTTATACAAATATTTCACGATGTTTTATATGACAGGCTCCAAATGTTCTGTGAGAATATTCTGATTTAATTCATGTAAGCCCATCGTTTCCGATGCGACACTGTCATTTTTAAAAACGAAGTTGGTTTCGGGCACAATCTGAATTTATTTTTTAAAAAATTATAGAGACCATTTAAAAATTGTATTGTGTCAAAACATCTTCAGATTAAGTATCAAAACATTCTGCAGCGATGTTCTATAGATGACCAAGTGCTATAAACACCTCGACCAATTTTTATGACATTTTGTATGTCCTTATGGCTGACCTAAGATATGAGTAGGTGGATCCGGTAGGTGGCGAACTCCACGTAAAAGAAAAATTGCCGACCGAGCTAGATCTGCGTATTACCCGTGGGAATAGACGCCTAGTCCAAATAATGCTATCACAGCCATGAAACCTAAGCATTGCCTACTTGGATTTCAGCTCCTGGCTCTTTCCATAATTTTTGGTGAAGTACCATACTTTTGTATATCCAAGCTGTTCGTTAGGTGCAAATTGTAAGCAGTTTCTCAAAAATGCCTGCTTCAAAGAATCTTGCCAGCAAATACATTTTGTCCACATGAGTGCTCATATTAAGTGCTCTGGAAGACCAATTTTGGTAGCTTCATTCGAAAAAAAAAAAAACAATTTTACTTTTTTAAGTATTATTTCACCTTTAGAGTGATTAACATCCAACCGTTGCAGTCTTTTTTTCGAATGCAGGACAGACAATTAGTAGGTAAAGAATTTTAAATCAAAATCAGCTAAGTATTAGATGTTATTGTTATGATATTCAAAACCAATTAGTCTATAATAACTTAATGAGTTTTTAATTGACGTCGTCGTCAAAACATAGGTAAGCTTCTTTCGCTTTTATTTGAAAACGCAACCATGACTTAACTCAATTTCAGGTGCAGTTCTCTATACAATATACCTAGCTAATGACATTTAAATGAGATACTGTCTGGAATAGATTCCCATATTTACTTCCCATGGCAGACCATTAGCCATTAGACAGACTGTTCAAAATATCATGTTCTGTTCAAGAAAACATACATATTACGAGTATATAGTTCCAGCTGCACTCATTCAATTCCTTACGTCGAAACAAAAAATTAAAGAAATAAGGAGTTCCGTCGTGTGCTATTACAGTCGTCAGTTGGTCTTTTGGTCCTCTAACAATGAAACACAAACTCATTTAATGCCTTTCTGTTTTTCTGTTTTTCATCCGTATACTTTGTCGAGGACTTTTTAATGATATTTTCTAAAAATTAAAAAAAAAAAGATGAAAAAAAAGAAAACAACAAGACAAGTAGACAAGTCCATTTTCCGTATACACTCGTAGAGTGAAGCGTACGTGCTATTTTGGTTTTAACTGGAAAATTGTAATCTGGTATCCGACGGAGTTCTTTGGCGTAATTGACAACAACAACAAAAAAAATTCTTTATTTTCGAGTTGGAACACAGAAAAGAACCATTCAATTGGAATCACAAAGAAAAAGATGGCAAATTACAACAGGGACACGTACTGTCGTTAAATTCAAACAATGCAAGGATAATCACCACGAGCAACATATCTAGAGCTAAAAAAAAAAATAATATTAAGCTCGTCGGAAGCTTGAAAAAGAGCGAACAAATTACACCCTCATCACGCAGTTAAGTAACTTCCTCCATTCGTACATATATAAATTTTTTACTAGAACTGGTTGGCTATCGATTCACCGTGTTTTGTCTGGCCAGCCGGCGCGGCGCTCCGCGTATAAGTTGTCTGTGATAGATATACACGATCCCGATGGCAGTTTGCTCACCCCAAACAGTGTTTTTAACATTTTTTTAAAGCAATTAGGGGATGGATTTTTTGTTGAAAGTGACAAAAATACACCCCAGTCGCAGTCACCCACACTTAGACTCTACCCATCATCATTCAGTAGTCAGTTGAAATTAGTTTGCATGCATTTTTCGACCAGCAAAAAAAAAAAAAAAACCTTTTCACCCTAAGGTGAGTTTTTTGTGTTGAGTCCAAATGCTGGGGGTTAGAGAGCGACCCAACAACACTTTGACAGTTAATTGGAAAACAATATAAATACAAAAATAAAAAATACATGCACGCAACACGGTTCGGCGCTGCTTGATAGGGTTAAATTTAACACCCCCGAGGCACATAAGGCACACAGGTCAAATTTTAAGTTTAAAAAAAAACTGTGTACCCTTGTGGACTAATGAGGTGAACAAATGCATGAAACTGTTGCTAAATGGAGGGTGGATCCGGCCACCACCAGTGCTGCAAGGGTTGAAAATGTCCACTAATTGCATAGTGAATTTGGTTACCGGGCATACACAATTGAAGGAAGAACGAAGAGCAATAGGACGAGGACGAAAGCGCGAATCGTTAAATTTGAATGGATGTAATTATTGTTTCATTCTTTGTGTTTTTGTTTGTGTTTGGTGTTTTGCTTGCCGCGCTATTTAATGTTTAAAGAGTTTTTTATTTTTATTAATAGGAAGGAAACACCAACCCTTTTTTCGGGTTATGCAACCCTTTTTTTGCATAACCGTTTTGGAAATATCAAATCTCTTCTAATTTGAATTTTTTGTTTGTGCAAGTCAAACAGAAGAAACGGAAGCACCTTTCAACATTGTTTGAAGATGAGATTTTTCTTGGAAGTGCCAAACGTTTAGATTTGATTGGTGTTCTTCAAAAAGGGTACAATAAAATAATTAAGGACTTGTTTTATAAGCTGGTGTTTAAATAATATTGACGAAACTTTTATTTTAATGAAGAAAATGTCGGCGGTATCGGTGACGTTGAAGAAAAAACCTTGATGTGTCCTCAAAAAACGGAAGTAGTTCAATAAATCAGTCAAAAGATTAATGTATCTTAGCCTTGATTCCATATCAAGCTTTATAAAATACTTTTTCAAAGAAACATTTTATAAAAATTGATTTAAAAAAAATGTTCACAAAAAAGCATCACATATTTATATGCCTGAAAGTATGCAGCAAAAAATATTGTTTTGCTATATTTTTGTAACAAAACGAATATATAGGGTTTTCCAATAAGAGGTGTTATTTTGATATTCAAAGACGAATGGCATTTTTTGAGATAAATTATCGGATGTTTATTTCAATGTAAAGAGAAAAGTATGCCATTTATAATGAAAAACAATATCAGCCGAATTGCCACCACGGCTACGCTTACACAACAATATCCTTTTCATGAAATTTTTCCAAAGTGGCTGCTGTATGCCCTCAATAGCTTTACGATTTCCATCTTTAAGGTCTCTAATCGACGCTGGGTTGTTGGCGTGGACCTTATCTTTGACGTGGCCTCAAAGGAAGAAGTCGCAAGGTGTTAAATCACAAGATCTCGGTGGCAAACTGTGATCACCTCTTCGAGAGATAACATACGGCCGTAAACTTTTCCCGTTAGAGATCGATGGTTTCGTTGCTTGTGTGGCACGTAGCGCCGCCTTGTTGCAAGTAAACGTTGTACTGATCATAGATCGATAGCGCAATCCATTCACCGTAGCTGTTGCTCCAGCCTCATTTTCGAAAAAGTAAGGTCCAATGACCCCGCCGGACCATAAACCGCACCAAACAGTTACTCGTTAAGGATGGAGAGGCTTTTCCACAATAAACCTTGGGTTTTCCTAGCCCCAGATTCGACAATTTTGCTTGTTGACGTAGCCACCGAGGTGGAAATTTGCCTCATCAGTCAAGACGATTTTTCGATAAAATTCCGGATCATTTTCATGCATTTCAAGGACCCAATCAGCAAAGACATGACGTTGTTGATGATCGGCCGACTTGAGTTCTTGTGTTAACTGAACTTAATAAGCCTTAAGACCCAAGTCTTTATGCCAAATACGGTGTTTATTTCTACGGGTTTTATTCTTCACATCGCTAACTTGTCCCAACAGCTCAAATTTTTCCACTAATTTATGAATTGCGGTCCGACAAGGTGCTTCACGATGACCAAAAAATGCTTTAGTTTTACGAACTGGCTCTGCCAAATTTTCACCATTTCTATAGTGAATTTTAATAATTTCAATACATTGTTGAAGCGTGTATCGTTCCATTTTTATTAATGGCGTAGTGTCTACTTGTCAAATGTCAAAAAATTACAGCTTCAAAAGTGACAACTACCGAAATAGCGGGCTATTCAAAATAACAACTCTTATTGGAAAACCCTTTAGTTTAAGCGTAATGCTTTTTGATTGAAATGTTTACAGTGAAAAAAATTCATCCTTTCCAATCCCCTGAACACTTTTATCTTGCAATAGCTAACAGAGTCCTTCAATCCGATGAAAACATTTCAAGTTTGTCGTCCTTTATCCGCTCTATTTCATCTTTATGGCTTTTTCATAGTTTTTCATGTTAATTGTTATGATCCTTCGACATGAAATCGATAAATCGACATAACGTGTGTGCCAAATGTAACAAAAGGATCAAATAAAATTAGAAAAAAAAAACTATTCCAATTGGCCACTCAACAGGATTTTTTTCTACTCTTCCCATGGTTCGTAGTGTACGTCCTGCATTTGGTTCGTTATTCGGAATACTCTAGAATACTCATATAAATTTTCAGAACCGAGGCTAAAATGTTCGATTGGAAGAAATCGCGGTTTTCAGTTTTACGACCTAAATTGGTTCTGTCTGTCTATCTAGAATAGGAAAGTCCTTTCGCACGATGAACAATAAAAAAGAATAAATGTTTCTATACCTAGCTGTAGTAGTTAGCTGGGAAAAACATTGAAGCAATCTTTTATGCCCTTCATCTAGCTTGGCTTTGTTTTCAAATGAAAAATGACTCAACACTCGAGGCAATAACGTGAGAATTTAACGATTTCTTTTTTTTTTTTTTTTTTTGGTCTAAGGGAAAAAGAGGCATAGGAACAAAGATAACACACGTTTTTCCCTACAAACTTAATAAAGAGAAACTTTGGGGCTGCTGACCAGCGAAGCATACAAAACAAGACGATTACTTTGCTTCCATATCGTTCGTTCGTTAGTTAGTTTGGCCTTCCAGCTAGGACGATTTATCATCCCTTAGCTTTTGCAATATTTCGTCGAAATTGAAATGAAATAAAATTTTTATTATTTATTTCTCCATCTCGATGATAAATTGAGGAGAAATAGGGTTGGGCAAGGGAAGGTGGTGGTGGAGGGTGCAATAATATTTCCTCTTTGAATGTTGTGACCTATTTTCTGTTTTGTTTGACTATGATTGCTTTTATTGCGATTCGAAGCGTTTACGAACACTATAATTGCGGAAAATATTCGATTAACATTTGTTTCCGGGTTTGTTTGGGTTGAGTTTGAGTGGGCTAGGACGAGACGGGACGGGACAAGACGACCAAGACCAAGCGTGTGATGGTGGAGTGGGCAAACGTCTATCGAACCGGAAGAATTGACGGTGAATTGGGGGTTGATTTTATTGCCAATTGGTTATGGATAATGGACTTTAAGGGTGTCCTTAAGGTTGTGAAAGCCTGTATAGTACACACAGACAATCGTAATGTCGTTGTTATTATTAAGCGATTTAATCTACGGAAGTGGCACAATCCATCTTGAAAATAAATCTTTCTTTTTTTTTGGTTTGTTTTTATTTTTGGAGAAGGTCCTCAGATGAAGTTCCATAATAAATCTCATCGATTTATCAATGCCAAAACTACCGGAAAACTCTTTCAATAAATATCATATTTGATTCGCCAAAGTTTTTACTCGATAATTGCCCATTAAATTAACAACCCTTAAAAATAAAGAAGACATTTCTCGAAAACTATTGCAATCACTGGTTGTGAATTTGATTTATGTTACTTTAAACAAAACAAAATAAAACTATTAAAAAAAGAAAAAAGAGAAATAAACTATTAACAAAAAAAAGTACGACAACTGCCATTTTTAAAACAAACGAAAAACAACATACAAAAAAAGTTTTTGAACTAATATTTAATTCCAGAAAACAGGGTAACATTTTTTTAAATCATAAATTAATATTTACCTTAAGGAAGAAAAAATATAAAACACTTAATGGAATGAAGACTTTTTTTCCATAAATTTTCTAAGTCAACAAGAATATTATTCACACGAAATACGTACTGAGACAACTCTTAAAATTAAGATGAAATTATTAAGCAAAAAATAAGACATACAAACAAAAAACAAAATTAAAGTGAAAAGCACTTTTAACAATCACCTTCACACGCAAATGTACATACAAGTTGCAATGAACTATAAAAAAAAAATAATAAAATTTAAAAGAATTAAAAAATAAAACACAAGACGGTTAGTGGTTTAATTTTAGTTCATTATTGAAGCTACCTATATGATGCGCATTAGTTAAGGAAGTCAATTCAGACAAAAAAAAACATGTACATTTATAAATAAGCAAGTGTGTGGAGTTTAAAAACATATTTTGACATATTGAAATGGTTTTAAAGAAGTTTAATAGTTTTTTTTGTTCTTTAACAATTTTTGCAACCATTTTATAATTACTTCCCTTCCTACCAAATATTTTGTAATTAACATAAATCAACCTCCTTTTTTTGGCAAACTCTGTTCAAGTAAATGAGACACCCTGTACTCTGTGTCAGTTCTGGTACTACCATATTGACGTAAAGGCAGCTTTAAACTACAAAATTGTTATTCGCTGGAGCTTTATTACTTCTGCTGCAAAGCAAAGCTTTTTCAAATCATATCCCATATACTTTTTTCACCGTACATTGCTCAACATTGAAGACCGTATGTTGGCTTGGGAACATTTTTCGATTTTTTTAATATTGAATTAAAATGATACGTGTAATCCATACTTCTGACTTGACGCGTCTGATTTCACCATAAGAAGACAGCTGACCTACGAGGTAAATAATAAGAATTTTGCATTTCGTCTAATCCTAGCTTTAGGTTGATTTTTTCATATTAAATTTCTCCGCTACTAACAATGGATCACAGATATTTGAGCACTTTATACTTGGAAAGCACTCTTTCACTCGAACAAATGTCTGGCATTCGAACTAAATCGAAACAATTGTCCCTCCAAAACGTGCACCCCATACGTCAACTGTTTACTGGGAGCATGTAGGATTATCAACTATCTATCTTCACCAAATAATAGTTGATGCACTTTCTAATCTATGCAATTATAGTAGTCAAGAGCGCATAAGAAAAAGAAAAGGTCTAAAGATACTTCCCTGATGTACACCGAATGTGATTGGAAATTCTTTGGCAATACCAAGAGAGCATCTTACTTCCTCGTACACTTTCAATCATCCGAATTTAAATCTTCACTAAGGATGGAGTCAGCTATAAGTTAAACGTCATTAACTCCTCCCTCTTCATTGGGTGGAGTTACCTATATGCTTTGTTTTCTTTTCAAGTTTGTCATGTAATGAAAAGTGATTTCTTCGGAAAATCTTTTTGGGATTTTGTCGGTCCTCACAAGGTCTGAAGACATTGTGTGTTATCTTCGCTTTACTATTCTTTTTTGCATTTCTCGATCTTTGTGCAATACTGTCATTTCAACGAGAATCATGACACCACATTCAACTGTGTTTATTACAAGTTCTGTTCGATTTGAGATTCCAGATCGCGTTCTTTTAAACTGCGCTCGCATGAGAAGTATTGTTTACGAAGAATAACTCCCATTGGGCGTACAAAAGTCTACACTCTTCTCAGCAAACATTCAAGGGGTAATTAATGCCCTTATTATGATTTAACACAGTACGAGCATTAAGGTGAGTTGTATAAGAGATGAGATGATTAAAAACTTTTTCAATTATTATTTCCTCGCAAAATTATTTCAAATCTCCAATAAATAATTCCAATATTTTCACTTCGATAAAAAAAAAACTAACCAAGTTTTTTAAAAATGAATGATTTGTTTTCATCTCCACATCACTTGCCATTTAAAACAATAGATACTACAAGAAAATTTAGTATCAAAATAATATCATTAAACAACGATTAAATAAAACTACATAATTAAATTTTAACTATTCTTATCTATAATTTAATTACAAGAAAGAAAGAAAAATCCTAGTGTAGATCCCAGTGTAAACAATTTTGTTTCTTTCAAAAAAAAAAGTTTAATTTTGTATTTTGTAAATCAAACAAAAAATCCTACTTCTAAGAACATTAAAACTATAATGTACCTGTGATATAACATATTTCATTTATTATTAACATAATTTGTCACTTAAACAAGCAAAAAATAAATCTTCAAACTTACACGACACACATGAGACAAAATTTTCTCCTCTGAATAAAGTTTTAATTTTGTGTTTTGTGATAGGAATTAAAATTTAGAAGAACAAATTGTAAGTCATTACTAATTTTAATTTATAATTTTGCGTGAATATTTTTTAATTTAAAAAATCTTTCTTCAAAATAAATTCTAAACATTAATCAATTTCACTATAGAATAAGTTTAACACAGAAAAAAATAACATATAAAAATAATTGTTTTCGTTACAAAAAAAAAAGATATAATTTGTTGCATAGTATTTAAAAATAACTGTATGATTTAAAAATTAATAAAACTTAAGCTAAAAAATAAAAAAAAAATTAGCTAAATATGAATTAAGAAGAGTAGTAATAAAATAAATTAAAACTAAATGTAAATATTGTAAACCATGTAAGTTTATGTTTAATTATTATGTAATTTTATAAAATTAATATTGTAAATATAAATGATTTTTGGTCGTTTGACAAATTCTTAAATATATTATAGCAATATGAATAAAAACTTAAATAAAATTGTAGAAATTTATACGTATCTGGTATTGAAACCTAAAAACACAACAACAAAATGCATTAACAATTCATACAGAATTTATTTAGAAACAAATCACACGCAAAACAACAACAACAAACAAAAACAAAAAACATTAAATTTTAAGATCATTGTGAGAAAATTATTTGGTACTATAAATTTAAATTTAAAAAAAAATAAATGTAATTTAAAAAAAATTAAATATTAAATGTAGTTATTCAAAAACGAAAAAAATAAAACATTTAAAAATATATTATATAAATATGTAAATCATATAATAATAATAATTACAGACTGTATAATTTTTATTTAATTAGAATAAAATGAAATAAAAAAATGCCATTTATATAGTTAATAAAAAAAATTAAATATTTGTATGATAAATTGTAAAATTATTAAAAAACGCATAAAATAAACGAAACATTTTACATATAAATTTTACCAGAGTTTTTATTCTTAAGAAGTTGGACTAAAACAAAAATACCAAGTAAGAACGGGTTGTATGAGGTTTTTGAGGTAATATTGATTATTGGAACTAAAGGGTGATTCATCGTGAGGTTTGAAATATTATCTATCTATATTATACATAATTCAAAATTTGTGTGTTTACGCTATAGTCTCGGAAACTATGCACACAACCCCATTGAGCGCTAAAAGAAATTTATTCTACAAGTCTAAAGGAAGGTTTATAGAGCATTCCGATACCATGCCGATAGATGGCGCAACAAATGCATTTTAAGTGCACTTTGTCAAATAACTAACAAATGTGAAATACCATCAGCAAGAAGACTGCAAAGTTTAAGCACACGCAACCGCACTATCGGACACTATTCGTCAGCGGAACAGTGCGACACCATCCGACAAAATAGAATTCCTATATAATTTGGTCAAAATTCGGTGAGTTTGGGTTTAATATCTTCTTTGGTAGTTTTTTCTGAGGACTAAGGGGGTTGCAAAAAATTGGACTGCAAAGTTTAAGCTCACAAAAATAAAAATCTGATATTTTTCTTCGATTTAAACGATTGATCAGATTGTGACAAAATTTTGGTAGGATCTTCTGAGTACGCCTACGAAGGTTTGAGAATTAATGTTTTTCCCATGGCCAGCTATATGCTGCTTGCGTTGGAACACCGAAAAAATTGTTCATTTTTGCACCAAATGGAAAAACCAAGAATATTTTATATTTTTTCAATCGCGAATAAAATACTTAATTCATTCTTTCTTGGGCGTAACGACGTACGCTAAAACAAAAATGCATGGCATTTCCCTTTTGAAATGATATCATGTTAATGTTGGCCACGACTACGTCCGGAAGGTCCAATTTTGGGCAATAGCGACTGGTATCTCGCGAATAATACGAGTAATATTGACTTCCAAAGCATCAATTGTAGGTGGCTTATTACTGAAGACCTGAGACTTTACAAATCCCTACAGAAAATAGTCCACCTGCATTCTACACTATTATTTCTTGGTGAAAACTTGCTTTGATAAAAATATAATTGAATTTCTTCTTTTTATTAGTTTTGTAAGAATAATAAAAAAAATTGAGTTAAGCAAAAATGAAAATCTCAATTTTGATAGGATATGTGTTCAGATGAAAGAAAAGCTTTTGTAGATGGTTAAGATTTTCTGTATCGGTTGAAGAATTCATGTGTTCGTTCAGACTACGGAATCACATGTCATCTATTAGTACATACAGTGGAAAGCTTAGTGTCTTCTTACGAAGAACATTTAAGATATGTTTCTCAGGAAAAGCACCGAAGATTTTGGTAATACAAAGTATTGAATGAGAATGAAAATTCTTACAACAAAAGCAAGACAGAAAGATGAATGTTATCAAAAACCAATCAAAAAGCACTTTCTCAAACGTATTTTTACAGAAAAATTGCAGATTTTTCTCACATTCACCAAGATTATTTTATGTTAAAAGTTACTTATTAATTATTAAATTTTGAGTTTTCTTGAATGTAGTTTTTAGGCGTGATAGGTCACCCACCAATCTTATTTTCATATAATAAATCTAACTAATACCAACACATAGGTTGAGATGACTTACCCAGCGGTGGGGTTCTTTGGTGCACTTCGAGACTTTTTCCTCCGAAAAAAACAGTACCTACGTCAATATGTATATAAAGGGTGTGTTTTAGAGGTATAGGACTTTGAAATGGAATAAAAAAAGATGATTTTTTTAAATTGACTTGAAATATACTTTATTCGAAAGATAATCTTCTGGCAGTATAATTAAAATATCATTTCTGGCATATGACCGCCATGGCTGGCTCGGATGTAGTCTAATCTGGAGGTCCAATTTTCGATGACTTTTTCCAACATTTGTGGGCGTATATCGGCAATAACATGGCGAGTGTTGTCCTCCAAGTAGTCAATCGTTTCGGGGTTATCGGCGAAGACTAGAGACTTCACATAAATATCCACAGAAAATAGTCAAGCAAACCGGGAAATTATGCGCTCACCGAATGTTTCCTTCAACAAATCAATTGTGGCAAGAGGCGTGCGACATGTTGCGCCGTCTTGTTGAAGCCAAAGCTTCGGCACATCATGCATGTCCAATAGATGAACGAAAGAGTCAGTAATCATGACTCTATAGCGGTCACTATTGACTGTAACCAGTTCGCCAGTTAAAATAGTATTGCCAACTTAAAGTTCTATACCTCTAAACAAAACACCCGTTACATTGAAAGAGAAACTGGATAGTAGTTGAATATCTTATTTAAATAAAATGCACGACTGGGTCGCACGAACTTGCTCTTATGTTCAATAAATTGCGTAGTGGCTGCATATATGGATATTAAAAAAAATTAAATAATTTCGAAAATTCTTTTATTTTTTAAATTAGTTTAAGAGTTTTCTCGGAAAAACTAAGTATGCAATAAAATTTCAAAGCTATACGTCAATCTAGAAAAAAAAAAATATTGAAAATCGTTGGACCAGTTTTTTTTTTTTAAAGGTTATTTTTGAAAAACTTTTTCAAAAAATATTTTGAAATTTATTTGAGTATGCAAATATATGGCAATCTGTAGTTTACATTTGAAAAATAATTAAAAAAAAAATCAATGTACCCGTTTCCAACATATTTCGAAAACCAAAATTTTGTTTGAAAAAATTATAAAAAATCAAAAAAAAATTTTTTTGAAAATTTTGAAATGCCATATTAATAAAATTATGAATGACTTCCTGTGGCCAAAATTTTATTGAAATTGAATGTATAGTTTACGAGAAAATTTGATTTGAAAATACTGGTTCTATGAGAGGTACCGTTATTAGACAAATTTTGAAAAAAAAATTCAAACCAAAATATAGACTTTCTTGCAAAAATAGCATTCTGAAAGTTTTATCAAAATCGTTACAGCAGTTTTTGAGAAAATCAATTTTTGTCTTCAAGATTGTATGGCAGGTGCCGTTATTTTTGGACCTAGAGCAAAAATAAATAAAATGCACGAACTTGCTCGAATGTGTGACACTGGTTTAGGGGCTTGAGATTTTGATAAAAATAAAATTTTCAAAATTCTTAAATAAATACTTAAACTAATTTGAGCTGAAAAAAAAGTACGCCGTTTTATTTCTTGGATAAATTTGAATTTATGAGAATAAATTTATAAAAATCTGTGGAGCGGTTTTTCAGAAAAAAAGTTTTTTTTTGAAAAACTTTTTGAAAAAAATTAAAAAAAAAAATTCAAAAACGCCAGTTTATAGGTATTCAGCAAATCCATTTATTTAGAATTTTAAGAAAAAAATTTAATAAGCAGTTTTCAAAATATTAATTTTTTAAATTTTTTTTTTTAAAATACATGCTTTTAAAAATACAAAAAAATGTTTTTCAAAAATATTGGTATGCAATACAAATTGAGCTACCTACAACTGTATATGTGTGAAATTTCGAAAGAATCGGTTGAGTCGTTTTCGAGATAGTCGAAAGCAAAAAAAACGGTCCTATGGAAAGTACCGTTCTTAGCCATTTTTTTAAACTTTTTTTTCAGCCATATGATTGGTCGTACCTAAAAAGCAACACTGATTTTTTTAAATCGAAATCCTTAGAGCCGTTTTTGAGAAAAATAAGCTTTAACATAACGGTTGTATGGCAGGTACCGTTAGTTTTTGAGCTAAAAAAAAAACTTCAATTTCCCCTCTGTACAATACCTAAAAAAGTCTATATACCAAGTTTGAAGCAATTCGGCCCACCCGTTTGGGCTGTAGGTCTCTATACATACATACAGACAGACAGACAGACAGACATACAGACGGACAGAATTTTTTGACCATCTTTTTTCGTCTTCGCTATCATCGTAATGCCATGTTTGATTGTTATCTCAAAACTTTTTTTTTCGACGAATGCATAACTTGCCTTATAGTACCTATAATCGCAAGTAAAAATATGTTCCGAGGGACGGCCAAATAAATCCTAAATACCAAATTTGAAGCAAATCGGCCCACCCGTTCAGCCTCCAGAGGCGCGAACAGACATACAGACAGACAGACAGACGGACGGAATTCCCAGACCCACTTTTTTCGACTTCTCCATCATCGTAATGTCATGTGTGATTGTTATCTCAAATTTTTTTTTCTGCACGAATCCATAACTTGCCTTATAGTACCTATAATCGCAAGTAAAAATATCCTGTTATGTATTTCAGTTTGGAATTTTTTGAAAAATATAAGTAAAAGCATTCGACTTTACCCAAGAGAAACGGTAAATGAGTAGATACAGAAACAAGGGATTTCATACAGACAATATGAAAGACATGTCAATGTGGTTATGTTGATAAGGAGACTGAAGCTGCAATCTTGAGCTCGACAGTTATTAAAGCGTCAGCGGACTGAAAATTTTTCGAAATTTGAATATAGCAAGATTTCTTTTGTCAATGAAATAGTCCTGAAATCCATATTATTGCTTCGTTATTGTACAGTGAGGTATAGGAACGTTTTCTGACCAATTCACTGTCTTTGAGAAAGATAAGAAGTGGACCTAAGTGGCTATCTTGGGGGACACCAGGGAAATCTAGAAAGTATCCGTATCAAGCCAATTTATGTCTTAACAAATATGTTTGTACAAAATAATTTTCAAAAAGTACTAAAAATAGTCCGTTTTGAAATCTTTTGTTTTTATTACCAAATACCTTAACAAATAAAAAATAAAGTACACGACTGGGTCCCACGAACTTGCTCTTATGCTAGACATTTGTTAAGGGGTAATGTATTCAAAAAAAAAAATCTTAACTTTTTTAAGAGTTTAAGAGTTTTTTTGTTTTGTAATAATATTTCATTGTCAAATATCTATCCAGAAAAAAAATATTGAAAATCATTCAATGATTTTGTTGAGTATGTCATTTCCAGAAAATCTTTTGTCTTCATCTGCGAAGATTATTCAATCAAAAATTATTAAAATCGAAAAATAAAGATTTTGAAATACAATATGAGTTCAATTATAAATATCTTCTTGCTTTAAAGTTTTGATCGAAATCGGAAGAATAGTTTACGAGAAAACATTATCTGAAAAAAACCAGTTCTATGAGAAGTACCTACCATTATAAGAAAAATTTCGAAAAATCTATTCTAACTAAAATATAGGCTGTTTTGAAAAGTAGTACCCTGAAAGTACAAAAATTCGCGACCCGGGAACGCTGCCTTCAGAATATCGGTTCATGTATAGCTCAATGGCTTATTCACTTGTATTCTGCATTTGTCTATTCCACAAATGTCAAAACAGATTTGACATTGGCGATCATTTGCAAAAATGAGAGCATCTTCCAATAGGGTGATTTCTTTTTGCCCACCTTATATTGTTTTGATAATGAACTTAATTTACATTGTTTCATTCGGAAAAGAAATAAAAAAAGGACTTATGGCCCAGCAAATTGAGTCATAAGTCCCAAATTCATATCTGGGGATTATAACCCACCTTAGTTCATAAGTCCCGAATGTCAAAAAAGAAGTTTTATCGAAATCTTAAAAGCCGTTTTTGAGATAGGCTCATATTCTGTCATTATGCTTATATAGGGCAAGTGTCAAGTGCGAAAAATCAGATTGCCACACACTTTTTTTTTATAATGCACTCGCACTCAAAGGGATATTAATACCTTCATAATGAATTAACATGGGCGAGCGAGGAGAGAGAAGGAATAGAAAGATAGGAAAGAAAGTTGGTACAGTGGATTGATGCTGTAAAATTCCCATCCCATATCAGAATTACAAATTTATCAAATCGAAAGAAATCAAAGTTAAAATTAATATTCAGAGAAGCCTTGAAGAAAGCTCTTCCAAACCGAAACGAAAGATAAGTAGCGACAATGAAACTTTCAACTGTACGTCAAATTATGTTCTCATGTCGATAAATTCAAACAAAACAGACAGAGGACACATGCTGGAAACCCCAATTATGCAAACTAAAGTGAACATAAACCTACTCATAGCCACCTCATAATTTAGTGTGACAAGGAAGTTCAACACAATCAGACCAAAATCAAGACGTACAAATATGTATATCCGTGCAATCAAATTGCGATATCCGATAGCACCACTTTTGTTCTTCAAAGAAAAAAAAATGCAAAACAAAATGCTGACAGAAAACTCGCAATCAACCCAAAAATTCACGTTTTTTTAGTGCTTTTTTTTATTAATAAAAAATTTATATTTTTTTTTGTATCATTAATATTTCAAAACACCACCATGTTCCACCTGCCATATTGGCCTCATAAAGCATTTGAGTGATGATGTCGTTAAAAAGGACGTGAAATTAAATTTGTTACTACAACCGCCACCATCTTCTTCTACCACCACCTATTGTATAGGGACATCAAAATAAAAAAAAAATATATTATCGTTCAATTTATATCCTTGAATGCCACCCACACCTAGCGTAGCGATGATTTATAAAAACGAAAAAACGATTCACTATATACTCCAGAGCGAACCAAGCAGAGATCATGGAGCAAATACGGATTCAAACAAATTTCACCAATTCATCACGTGGAATTCCCAGGACGAAAATAAAAAAAAAATACGAAAAAAAAATGTTCGTAAAAACGATTTCGTTCTGATTGATTTGATTTATTCAAATGTTACTCTTCTCCGTAATAGTATATGGTGTAGCTGATGGAGAATTCATATCGATTTTCAGATCCGGCTTGAGACATTCTTGGAGGTTGGTTGGCTGTTGGACGGAGGATGAATTATAGTGGAGAGGGTTTTTTTTTTGTTCACAATCTACTTTGAACAGAGTTTTTATTTCGAAGCAATGTTTGAGTCTTATTGGGAAAATTAATGATGTATCTTGAATTCGTTCATGTTTTTCATGACAAATCTAGGAACGCGAAAATTTGAAAAATTGGTTCATTTTGTGATCCCAATTTGATGAATTCGTAAATTTAAAAAACATCTCAATCTGTCTATTTTTAGTTAAAAAAAAAAAAAAGAGAAGCACAAAGCTCGGTGTTGCTGCTTGGAAATTGATCATTTTTCAAGGATAATTGGGCTAAGCTGACTTAAAGCAGATACTTTGAGATGCAGAGGTGCTTGTGGGGTTGGCCGCAAGTCTAGTTTAGGCATTTATTGGATTATTTAAGCTTAAGGCAAGGAAGAGCAATACTTCCTTGCCCCAAGCTTAAATATTAAATATTGAAGATCTATAGCAAACCCAACCATTATGATACGATAAGCCATTCTTTGGGGAATGCGAAAGTGCCGGGAAAACTCCGCCATCTTTTGCGATCAAGAAATCATTTTTTTGCAAAAAGACAACCTCTCTTCCTTCTTCTGTTGTGCGTAAACGTTGAAAGCACCATCTTGGGTAAAAAATGAAATAGCCAGTTGCATTCCCCTCCTGAATACTCACTCCGCAAGAAAAACCAATCAATTTACTTTTAAGACTAATTTCTGAGGAACTGTTTGGTACAGAGACAGAGAGCATAGAAGAGGACACAAAAGAAACGCAGAGGCCGACACGAGTCTACCACAAAATGCACACCAGGCAAAGATGAATTTCTATGTCGCATTCCTCACAGGGTGATTCGAAACATATTTTCTTTGCTTTTCTTCGACCGAATTCGATAACATTTTTTATTCGGTGAAGTCAACTGCAGTCGCGTATGGAAGCAGACACGCTCAATTTATTGACGTGATAACGTCTAATAAATCGGAATATATGAAAAGCACGCACGAAAAAGTGTCACAGTCACAGTCACGTTATATATCTGCTTTGATAGCATACATAGAAAGTCGATAAAGTTGGATGGGAGGGTATTGGGTGTTGGTTGGTTGGTGATTGTAAGTGGTGGCGGTGGTTTGGATGGTGAGGCAAAAATTGTGAAAAATAATGGGTGGTTCCTTGGTGGCTGTAGGTGGGATGGGTGTTTGGTGTTGGGGGGATTTGGTATGGTTTGAGGGGGGGGGTGAATTTTCAAATATGGTGGGTGGATGGTTGGCGGTTGTAGTCGGGTTGGGTGGCGGTTTTGGTGGTTGATTTGAGGGGGGGACGATGAAAAAATTGTCAAAAATGGTGGGTGAGTGGAAGGTGGTGAAGAGTTGGGTGGGGGAATGTAAAAAATGGTGGGTGAATGGTAAGTTGTTGTTGGTGGAATGGGTGGTTGGATTTGGAGGGGGGGGGTGTAGTGGAAGGAATTGTCAAAAATAGTTGTACTTGGAGTTGGCGGCGCTTTTTGGGGGGGAGGGAGGGAAAAATTGTCAAAAATGGTGGGTGAATACCAAGTGGTCGTAGGTGGAGTGGGTGGTTGAATTTGGTGCATCGGGGGAATTGTCAAAAATAGTGCGTGGGTGGTTGTAGGTGGGGTGGGTGATTGAGGGCGGTTAGGTAGGGGGCCTTTATTGTGTGGAGGATGAGGAAATAATTTTCAAAAATGGTGAGCTGTTGGTTGGTGGTTGTATGTGGGGGCAGTAAGTTGGTGTTTGGGTTAAGGGGTGAACAAAGATACAAAAATGGTGGGTGGTTGTAGGTGGGTTGGGTGGTTGGAGAGATACCTACACATGAACTGTTTTGTGAATTGGTTATAACGTAAAATTATCGTCCGTAAACCGACTTTACAGACAACCATGTTTTTTTTTAAAGAAAAGGATGGACAAAAAATCGTTTGCCGAAAAGATAAAATAAAATGAAGTGAGTTATAAAAATTATGTTGATTAGATTGCTATCGTGGAACCCATGGATTCGCGCATCAGTTCTTTTGATTGCAATTTACGTTTCTTTTTAGAGTTTTGTCGGTTTAACTAGCTTGATTTCTGTCCAATCGTTTATTTAAAGCTTTTTATTTTATGGTTAGATAATGTTTACACTTTTGCCTTTATTCAAACCTTTATAAGAAATAGTTTAGAACCGAAAAATCTGGAGATAGTTGTGGTCAAGATGACCTCTAAATGCTATAACACAGTTATCATTGAAAGTTTTAATGAATGAATAATATAAGAGGATAAGTGCCCTTTGTCTAAGGACGTCCACAGAATCCCCTCTTCATTGGTTCCCTTAATAATTTTTAAGATTCGAGCATTCGAGGTATTTTTGGAGAGTCAAGATTATTCTCATCTATGTGATAGCATCCTAGATATTTCTGTCCTTTGTGAATTCGTGGTAGGTACATATTTACCTTGGGCATGGTGTTCATTCCTGTTCATTGCAGAATCTACATGTGGCACTGCTGGCCAGACCAAATAAGCTCAGGTGTCTTCTTAGCTTACAGTGACCAGTGAAGATTCCGGTGTTTTCTTTTTGATTATACCTTTATAGACTGATGCAAGTAGAAGTTAAGATTGCCGAAGCTTGAGGAATGCTAGCCAAGTTTTTCTCTTTTTGTTTTATTAAACCATATTCTATAGAATGGGTATATTGTATTTGGTGTGGAGTTTGTAACACAAAGGAATAACACCGTTAGGTATAGAAAAGTATATATTATATTCTGACTCAGAATCAAAAGCCTAGTCGATTTAGCCATGTCTGTCCGTCCGTCCGTATGTACTCACAATTTTTAAACTAGAAAGCTGAAATTTGGTATATATAATCTTTGGTTTAAAAGTAAGGCTTAAGTTCTTCAACTGGTAAGTTCCGCCCACAATCGCCTATTTTGTTAAACAACCTCAATTTGGCAAAATTAAATTATGTTCTGTGTACAGTTACGATAAAAGCACAATGCTAAAATTTTGCACAAGCAAGCACTACGTTAATCTTCTTCCGATTTGATACAAATATTACATTGTGGGTGTGGCTGGCACCCACTTTTTATACCAAACCATCAATATTGTTTTTATAAAATAAAAAAAATTTAATTTTTGTAGGTATTACTTGTACATAAACCTCTTTTATATGGAATCAAACAAAATGATTTTAGGCGTAGCTTACGCCCACTTTTCATGAAAGGACAAAAACCGTAGTTTTAAAAATTTAACGAATCAATATTCAATTTTAACCTTATATCCGTTCGTTATTTAAAAAATATGTCTGTATTTTTTTGCGAAAATGTTTTCAATACGCCCACTTTTCAGGGCGTGATTTTTATTCAGGTAAGATCATTAAAAAACTATTCGATTCAGCTGTGGTTTAACACCATATGCCTAAAAATTGACTAATGATCAGAGCTCAGTTAGTGCTTCAAATTTTAAGGACACGCCCACTTTTAAGGGGCGTATCCGTCAAAAGTCGTAATATGCATTAATTTTTTAATGTTTTTTAACTATCGGTCGCAGCTTTGAAGTACGAAGATGAACACTTCGGTTTGTATACCTTGGTTACGTAGCAGTGTGGTTCAAGAATTGTTAAAAATACAGATAATCGCGATTTTCATTCAAAATTATTGCGCCAGGAGTTATTGAACATCAGCTACACAAAATAATTAATGTTATTGAATTTTTACCTGTCTGCTAAAGAAAAAATTTTGTTTCTAAAACTGGAACAGCTGCTGGCTGCGGGAGGCGAACGCATGCACACACAAAAATATAAGAAATAGGGTATCCAACAGTTCGTTGAAAACGCACTGTAGCTCTCGCTTATGTTTTAGTATACATTTTTTTTCGAGGAGAATGGAGTTTTGGTCCAACCTTTTCCCTAAAGATTTGTGCAACATTTGTTTAGAACTTGGTATTAGCTGATAAATTTGCGTTGAAGATAGTCTTCGTCATGAACAAGTGCAACCCTTAAAAACGAAATGTTTTTGGCAAACTCAATCAAATATTAATGATCTTTCAAACGCAATAATATTACCTTCTACAAAAAGTTTCTAAGCTAGGATCCACTTTCTTCTTAATTATGACTAAAAAATGGTTTTTCTTATTGCAGCCTTTAAAAACCTATAAGCGAAGGTAAGAACAAATCCGCCATGAAATTCTCCCTATAAATAATTCCCTGACCAAGCATGGTGTTACCCAAGTACATTTTTTTAATTTAAAACAAACACGAGCATACGTCCCGCTCATTCCAAAAAAAAAGTTAGCTTTTGAGGTATCCTTTTCTTTAACAACTTTTACATTCATCAATCCCATCAAGGAGCTCCTATACTTAACCTTTTAATTTGAGCACTGGAATTACATTTTATATATCTAAACGACAACACGCCAATAAAACTAAAAGGCTATACTTCAGGCTCAGGCCAATTCACTTAGTGAGTGAGTGTGTCTGTGTTTGTACGAGTATTAACTGATTTAATCACGTAGGACGTGATAGACATTTTGTTAAAACACGGCTATCAACGCAGTATATTTACGATCCATAAAAGTGTTAACATCATCAATCGTAAGAAGACTTAATGAGCTCTTAATCTCAAAAGGAGCTTTTTATTTCAGTTTACGTAACGTCAAAAGTCAACAAAAAAAGAAACAAGAACAAGGAAGGCTAGTTCAACTATTTATTCCACTACTGGCCATTTTACTTATAATGACTCTTAATGATGAAACCAAAAGTAAACATAATTTACATACGTATAAGCCGTCGAAGAAGAGGCGACCAACCTCACCACATTCAGCAGCTTCAGCTAAGCCATCAAAAAAGTGTCGGAAGGTATAGTTGGAACATAAAAGTGTGAGGAACGTAATAAGGATAAACGTTAAAAGAAAACGATGCGCAGCTCTCTCATACTGTTATACTGTCCGGGAATTTAAAATTGAAAAGTGGAATTCACGTCTCACCACATTTTTTGAAATGAACCAACTGTAAGATAAAAAGTAACGACTTAACGGTCATAACGTTTTTATAGTTTACAATTTAATAACTGAAAAGAGGCTTTAAAGGTGGCTTATTTTTTAAGGAACAAAGTAGTTGAACATAATCGCGGATATCTTTTATCTTTTTTAAGAGTTTCCGCTTTGATCTGGTTGAGTAGTTGAATAAAGCTTCTCAGAGACTAAAGTGTGGAACGGAAACGTAAAGAAAGTAATATAATTACGTGTAATTCTGGTGTAGTTAAATTCTACTAAAAAACCACGCCTCTTTTAAATGCCTAATGTGCTAACAAGTGGACAAGTTTGAGTTTATAAGATTGTATTAAATATCCAGATGAGGGAGGAGTAGTTGAATTGCATATTTTACGATATTTTTTTAAAGGTGTCTGAACTGAACATACCGTTTAGCATTAAAAATCTCAAATAGGAGTACGTTTTTACTTCACTGGAGAATTTTATAGCAAATTAACTTGATGAGTGAATTCTTTAATGCTTGGGGCTTAGGCTAATGAAATTTCTGGAATCACACCATGAATTTAAACTCACAAGCGTTAAAATTTTAAACAGAAAGCACTTAACTTTAAAAGTGATACACGACATTTCGCTCCAAATGGAAGAGCATCCGACTGTTAAAGAGAGTGATCCTTTTTTAAGATTTTGTTTTAGGTTTCTTAAATATAAAATTAAGGTTGCACCATTCCATTGCTTTACAAATTCACTTTTAATTTGATTGGAATAAGTTGCCTTCACTTTGTTGTACTGGAACTTAAAAAGGCGTTATATTTCAGCACCTTTACGTTGTATATTCAGTTTTCAACTTGAAAGCAAGTCATAAGCATGATTTTTTACTTTTAGCCAATTAAAAAAAAACCTACCTTAGGTGCCGCTATCAAGTGGAGGATGACTTCAACCAACTTGGCGTGCGGAACAGGAAACCGTGGTTCACAATGAATTGCGGATACGCCACCTTAAGTAAATGTTTCTCATTAAAGCAAATTTAGAGGAACATAATTTTCATACGTTCGACGAATGCTGGTCAGATGTTTTATTTATCGCTGGAGCGAAGAAGAGATGGAATTCGCTGTTGATACAGTGAGACACTTGTACACAAGCCAAGATAAGAAAAAAAGTGCCACGTTGCATTTGACTTTAAGAAGACTCTCCCACATGAACAGTAAACTTTAATATCCCAAAAAGTCAAACACAAAATTGTCAATGAAGAATCTTGGTACCCAAAAGACAAGACCAGTTTAAATAAAATGCACGACTGGGTCGCACGAACTTGCTCTTATGATAAGCAATTGCGTAGTGGCTGCATATATGGATATTAAAAAAAATTAAATAATTTCGAAAATTCTTTTATTTTTTAAATTAGTTTAAGAGTTTTCTCGGAAAAACTAAGTATGCAATAAAATTTCAAAGCTATACGTCAATCTAGGAAAAAAAAATATTGAAAATCGTTGGACCAGTTTTTTTTAAAAAGGTTATTTTTGAAAAACTTTTTCAAAAAATATTTTGAAATTTATTTGAGTATGCAAATATATGGCAATATGTAGTTTACATTTGAAAAATAATATACCCGTTTCCAACATATTTCGAAAACCAAAATTTTTTTTGAAAAAATTATAAAAAATAAAAAAAAAAAAGTTTTTGAAAATTTTGAAATGCCATATTAATAAAATTATGAATGACTTCCCTTGGCCAAAATTTTATTGAAATCGAATGTATAGTTTACGAGAAAAATTGATTTGAAAATACTGGTTCTATGAGAGGTACCGTTATTAGACAAATTTTGAAAAAAAATTTCAAGCCAAAAGATAGATTTTCTTGCAAAAATAACATTCTGAAAGTTTTATAAAAATCGTTAGAGCCGTTTTTGAGAAAATCAATTTTTGTCTTCAAGATTGTATGGCAGGTGCCGTTATTTTTGGACCTAGAGCAAAAATAAAAAATTTGTTCCGAGGGACGGCCAAATAAATCCTAAATACCAAATTTGAAGCAAATCGGCCCACCCGTTCAGCCTCCAGAGGCGCGAACAGACATACAGACAGACAGACAGACGGACGGAATTTCCAGACCCACTTTTTTCGACTTCTCCATCATCGTAATGTCATGTGTGATTGTTATCTCAATTTTTTTTTCTGCACGAATCCATAACTTGCCTTATAGTACCTATAATCGCAAGTAAAAACAGACAATGGAGATTGTTTGATAAAATTAAATTATGTAAAAAACGCTGCCACAACATATTGCGTCCGCAACTACTTGCAGAACATACAAGTCATGTCTCCAGAGAGATACTAGAGCTGCCAGAAAACTTTAAATTGAGCGAAGGAAGGATAAGAAACACAAACTCAGGAGGAAGAAAATAGATCACCAACCAAGTGAAGTCTAGGAGATACAGAGATGTTTTTTGCAGAAGAAAAGACGTTTGTCTTGCAAAGATGAAGATAGAAACAACATAAAACGTTGTAAAATGGCGATGACAGCCAAGATCCCGCCAAAAATCAATTTGTACCAGTTAATCTAGGTGACGACCATGAGCTACATCCGCCCGACCAAAATGAAATCAAAGAAGCCATCAACAGACTTAAAATGAACAAAGCAGCTGGAACCGTTGGTCTACAAGCAGTTCGTCGGATGTCGGCGGACGGATGTATGTATGGGAAAAACATGAATTGCTTTAATGACTGAAGTTTATTGAGTTTTACAATTTGTTACTGCAAATAAAAATTCGGTTCCAAAATAAAGCTCGCTGCTCAGCTATCTTATTCCGGGTGTGCTGGGCGGCGTATTTATTGCTGGTTTAGTTTTAGTTTAAGTTTTAGTTTTAGTTTTAGTTTTAGTTTTAGTTTTAGTTTTAGTTTTAGTTTTAGTTTTAGTTTTAGTTTTAGTTTTAGTTTTAGTTTTAGTTTTAGTTTTAGTTTTAGTTTTAGTTTTAGTTTTAGTTTTAGTTTTAGTTTTAGTTTTAGTTTTAGTTTTAGTTTTAGTTTTAGTTTTAGTTTTAGTTTTAGTTTTAGTTTTAGTTTTAGTTTTAGTTTTAGTTTTAGTTTTAGTTTTAGTTTTAGTTTTAGTTTTAGTTTTAGTTTTAGTTTTAGTTTTAGTTTTAGTTTTAGTTTTAGTTTTAGTTTTAGTTTTAGTTTTAGTTTTAGTTTTAGTTTTAGTTTTAGTTTTAGTTTTAGTTTTAGTTTTAGTTTTAGTTTTAGTTTTAGTTTTAGTTTTAGTTTTAGTTTTAGTTTTAGTTTTAGTTTTAGTTTTAGTTTTAGTTTTAGTTTTAGTTTTAGTTTTAGTTTTAGTTTTAGTTTTAGTTTTAGTTTTAGTTTTAGTTTCAAGAACCTTTCCATGTTAATTTTACGACCAGTTGCAATCGTCCTTAATATTATTCCGAAGTTGCGTATGAGTTACTTGTCTATCCCTGTAATCTCGGAACTCAATTCAGGATTTGAAAAAGTGTCGAGCAGTATTTCCGTCATTGTTTGTACCGTATCCAGGTTTGGGGATGTTGACAAGTAACACCATTTTCAACCTACAATTTTTTTGAATTTTCTTTCTCAAAATGCTATTATATTTTCTTGGCCGCGTATTTTCCAAGTTTTGAAAGGCAATCTGGAAACATCTGATCCTCGAATGAAGAGATAAAAGGCCAAATCTATAATTATCCGTGTTTGGTGTGCGATCTTCTATACAGAAGGTAAGTTCATTTGCGAAGGTTTAGCTCCACAGATATGTAACAATTTTGAGCTGAATTTGTCCCGCTCAATGTATTTATTGCACTAGCATCAAGCATTGTCATAAGCTTTATGTATTTTATATTATTAATTATTTCGAAAGGTTAAAGAAGTTCAATAATCTCCTCCATGGGGCTTTGCTCGGACGCAATAATTATACAATTTTCTTCCTTGAAAATTAATTTTATAGGCCGACAGAAATAAATGGAACCTGGTCGGGAATTTGTCCAAACTTATTTGCTGTTGATGGTATCCACTGATTTAAATGGCACAAACGCAGTTACAAATATGAAGCTATCAGCATGACCGCTATTGAGAAATGTTTGTTTATAATTGCTGTGTCCGGAGCTGCCATCTAAACCCCATTTGCATATGAGATCGAATGAAGTGTTAGTATTTCGTACAGATGACTGGTTATCCTTGATAATCTCAACAATGCTTTTACAAGATATGTTTAACAGCGATTGATGGTTGGCTTCAGCAATACTTTCCGACACAGCAGCATTTTAAGGCAATAGTTAAGCTTTATATTTTTTTTATTTATAATAACTTGGGAAAAATTCTTTGTGGACACCGTTGCTAAGCTTTGCTGCATAGTTAAAAAAACTTTCCGACGTTTCAGGAGAATCCGAACAACGACCTGTAATTTTAGCAGCATAGCTTATCTCCTCTGTGCCGTACTGCGAATTTAGCTCATGTACTCAACGTTTTTTCGTACGTTCGCTGCACTCTTCAAATTTTTTTGATGATCTATCTTTGCTCGTCCCTGGTTGACTAGCATTATTTGTGTCACTCAGGTGATTTAATACATTCATTTGTAACGGCAAATTTAGCCATCGTTTATTAACATGCATGAACTTATCCCTGTTCCTTCGGCAGTTTGCCCATTTTTGCCTCAACTTGAGACAGTAATACTTCGAAGCTTTTTGAATTTGTAGTTCAACATCTTCAATCGACTCTTCTAGGCCAAGTTGATTTTTGTAGCAACGGCATTTAATTTCAATGACTTCTCACCCTCAATCCAGGCTTAGAATCGTTTTGTATTGATAGAGTTAAGCCTACAAAAACGTCAATAATTAAGAATACGCAAATTTGCGAACAGGTTCTTTCGTGATTCAGTCAATAAATATTTAGATCATCATAAAACAAGATCTCAAAGGGGTTTTTTGGGGTATTTTAGAAAACCTTACTTTAACCCGAAATTCACATTAAAAAAAAATCTAATTAGACATACACTTCAGACTTCATATTACTTTTTGATTATAAATGTACTTATTATTGTTTTTAAAATTAAATGTTTCTTAAAAAATCTTTTGTTTTAAGTTGTGTTCTTTCAGTTTTTAAATATCGCAATTATATTTTTTTAAATTGTATTTCATTTGATTCGTATGAAACTAAGATTTGTCTAACCGAGCGAAGCAGGGTGGGTCAGCTAGTAATATACATTCAAGATGACATACCATTGACTCAAAAGTACCGTTAAAATAGTTGATTTTTTATTTATTGCTATAGGTCGCCCCACTGTGCGACAGTGTTAATAGAGTTGAACTATATCGTGCTATATCGAACTTTAAAATTCCTGCAACAGATTAGCCTTATCAGGATGACGTTGGAAAATGCTCGCTGTTCCGTCAAAATTGGTAGATACTCCACTGAAAGCTTCAAAACCACCACTGTCATGCAGCTGTTTTAAATATCACCCATGCCAGAACATCGGTCACCATCTTTAATAAAATGACACAAATACTTGGGTTTGCGGACGACATTAAGGTGGTAGGATGAACAAGACGGGCAATAACCCGTGCCTTCAATATTATGGAGTTAGGAGCAAGCAGAGTGGGACTGATTCTATAGACTGAATAAGGAATTGAGGAATAAAGCCCTATCGAGAAGAACCAAGGAGACACTATAGTGTGGAGAACACTCATCATCACAAGAGAAAAGTTCTGCGTACGATTTATGGTCTTGTCTGCGTAAACCGAGAAGACAACATTTTTTGGCGAAGGAGATACAACGACGATAGTGCTGTACAGCTACATAATCCTAGCCAGAAAAATTATAATTCAATGAATAAGATGGCTGGGTCATGTAGAGCGAATGGACATCAACGCTCCAGGACGTAAGGTCTTCAACGCCAAACCAGAGGGAGTTAGAAGCCGAGGTAGAATTCATATTTCATGAAGCGACCAAGTAGAGGGATATCTCCCAGTTGAATGCGAGATTGGAGAAGGCAGGCTAGAGATCGAGACGGCTGAAGGGACATATTAGCAAGGCCTAGGAGCACCACGCCGGCACAAGTAAGTAAGTAACTAGAACTACTGGCAGAAAGTCCTTAGAAATAGGCTTCCCAAGGTTCAGCACTCGTTACAGATATTTCTCAATCCTGATTAAAATCTGAACGAAAAAACGTAAGTACGTCATAACTCAAAACATACATATAAGCTTGTTTCCTGAATATTTCACCGGAGGCATATTTTTGACACACAACGCAAAAATACAGTCACAATTGTTGAGTTGTTGAGTTGAGAACGCGACATCTTCATAAAACAAAAAGAAGCCTCTTAAATCCAAGTCCTTAATTTTGAGTTAAAGATTTTGCAATAAAACTCCTTAGTTTTGAACACACAAAGGCATTAAATAAGAAGATCCCCCTTTAAAATTTAAGACTGGTTCATAACCTTTTTTCGTTTGACTTATTCCAGCCGTAAATGCAGCCGTTGTCAAGCTCCCCAACCATGATACGCCGGGGCCGCACAAGTGTTTCAAATTTCAATTATCAATGCCAGCGTTAATGTTAGTGCAAATAAAATTTACAAACAAAATACAAAACAAAGGGAAAAAAAGCACAATCTTCCTTTGCGCCTTGACGACAGGAATTCCAATTCTAGTGATAGTCAACTTAAATTAACGGCGTCATCTGCTCCAACAGGATTCTTTGTATAGTCCTTCAAAATTAAAAGTTTAATGACACTCATACAATAGCAAATGAATATCCTCAGCTGTTGTCTTATATTGTTTGAAGAAATCATCCCCTAGCTAGTTATATTCCACCCCCATAAACGCATAAACACACTTACTATATAGTAATTAACATAAATGGGGGATGATACTTTATACTTCATATTGTTTTGTGTGCTGTGCGTTCTTTTAAACCAGCCAAAGGTAGGAGTACTAGGTACGCTTTCAATTAAAACTGTAGTACGTGGATAATGTTAATCCATAATCGAAAGAAAATGTTGGCAATTATTATTAAACCCATCCCCAAAGAAACAATGTGGAATACATTCCAACATACTTCGTCTCTTCTGCGTCATGCTATCTATATTGTAAATTCACGACCCCCTTCCCCAACCATTAAGCTTTAAAGCCAAGTTTTTATGTCTAACAAAAAGGGGTGCTTATGTATTTTAGTTGACGCACTGAAATGGGGGTTGAATACATTTTATTACATGAAATCTGGTGGATGCAAATGATCGTTAAGCTCGGTTGTCCTCCTTGAGACCGTTGGCGTTGTTTAGGCTTGAAAACGGTTGACAAATCTACTACCTATACTTTCATTATGTTCATTATGTAGGCGAGCAAGTGTATTGTTTTGTTGTGCAAGGGTTCGTCCTCGTGTTCGTGTCGCATGCTACAACACTTTGGGTTTGCATAAACAACCTATCCTACCCCTACACACCTGCACCACCGCCGCGCCGCCGGAGGAGCCTGTAAAGACTGTTGATTGAAGCCCTTGCGGGACTAAATTATATCCCATTAAACATTTTACTACGTACTTGTAAATGGTTGGGAAGGGGGAGCTCTATGTGACAAACTGTATTTATACTAGCTACATATATGGCAATATCCAAGATGCTTTTTTTAAAGTGTAATAAATTGCGACTGAAAAAGCTAGCGCAGGAAACTCTGTGTTTCACCCCTTGTGGAAAAAAAACAGGCAAGTCGGGCGTTCTATAAGAATCCGTACAATATGTTCCAATTTTAATTTTTCTCAACTTCGAAATTAACTCTTATTGTCATAACATAAGGCCCTATGTCAAAGGGTATGTCATAGAAAGGAGTCACTTTTGGAAAAGAAATTTTCAGATGATGTCTTGCTCACTTAAAAGATTTAAAGAATTATCGGAAGAACAAAATGGTTGTGATTTATTCAATCAATTTTGATGTTAAACTTTTTTTGTAAAGTATAAATTGTAAGATATCAGACTTTTTCTTCAGACAAGACCAAAACCAAATTAAAGGAAAGACATGCTTCTTTTTCGATCACTTTTATTCAACTGCTGACTCTACTTTTAAAGTCACACGTCAGACCACGGTAAAATCATACGATTCTATATAGGATGATGTGGATGGCTTAGGCTAACAGTGTGAGTAGATTTATAAGTTAGGTATACAAGGAAAATTCTTTTTACTGTACAGTACTGGGTTCATAAAAGTAAAAGTATTAGGTAACAAAAGTTAAAGCACATTTCAGAAATAAAAAAACAAAATTCGTACAAGATACTTTACTTGAACAGCTTTTTAGGTACAAAAGAATATTATCAATATCAATAGACTAACTTGTAAAAAAATCCACTGGAGAGGTAAAAGAATTTCTTTCATTTCGGGATATTGTAACGTTACGAATCGTAAGAATCTCCCTTTTTTAAGACTTTAACCGCACAAATGGGCCCCTGAGACATACAAAACTCGAGCCCCACGTTGGGCGCCATCTGTAACGTTACGAAGTCCTTTCTCATTCAATATTCCCCGATACATTCAACCACCTTCCGTGAAACTAAAACTTAGCCCCACGTCGTGCGTCATCTGTAACGAACAATAACCCTGATAGAAAGTAAATATAATGTCCAACCTTCATGATATCAACGGAGCATCCGGCGCCCTTCCATGAAACTGCCATGTGGACATGACTCACATAACACTCAAGAAATGACCCTATCTGAACAATTACTTACCATTCTTCTAACTCACAGAACCTCTCTTCCTCTCACCTACTACATACTCTGTTCGACATACCACAAAGCTTTACCAATATTGTAGATCTCTGCCTCTACTACGTCGAAAAGACAGTGCACCACCAATACAATGGTCATGTAGTCAAGTACTCTTCAACCAGCAAGCATAGTTCTTGTCGCTTGCCATACACCTTCATGTGTAAACAACCAAATCCTATGAACACTTCAATGACTATACCATAATACCAAACTCGCTTAGTCAAACACTTGACCGGTCGCCATGGACATCTGACCTAAATGTCCTTCTAAGGAGCCCAATGTGGAAGTAGGAATCCCGTACTTGGACAATCATGGCTTCTATTATAAAGAACTATCTCTAATACTTCCGCCAGATGAGTCAGACAAGCACGAGATTGAAGGGAGGGTCGAGATCAACCATCGCAGTCGGTTCGCAGGTAAACACCACAAACTAGCTCAGTTGGGTCGTAAGTCCTTGCTGTGCGATCTACTGACGTTGTCACATTATTTACTACTGCGAACCTGCTGAGTTTGGGTGGTAAAAACTCAAAAAGAAAACATAAATATTTATCGCTGGGGCCGGATCAACTAATATCGCCTTGGAGAGTGAAAAGATAAGAAAAATGTCTGTTACTCGAAGTAACCAATAAGTGCTATTAATAGAGAGGATACACGACATGTGACATGTGAGCCTCAAATATATTCACTGGTATTCATGAATATTGCGCATTAGTGGATCAGTCAACCAGCCATGCGCGAAATTTACCAGACTTGGCTGACCAGTGGCTTGGAATAAAACAATTGCCACTCGTAAAAAGAGGAGATCGTAGATGTAGATGATCCCTCTTGGCATCTGTTACCCACCCTAGAGAACGTAGCTACCGCTCCTAGATAACTTTCACCTTTGGTCCTTGGTTGCCATATGGAAAGAGATTCCATAAAATATCTTTTAAAAGACTGAAACTGAAAAGAAGAAGCAGACCTGAAGCCTTCTCACATCTTACACACTTCAAACACTAACCATAACCTTTAAGAAATACCTAGATCACCTTCACACCAAGAATAAGAAATACCACTCTTCATTCTTACTACCATCATCCTATATTATTATTATATCCATGTCATACCGGAGCTGTCCACTCCGCCCAACGTAACTTACTTTAATACTGCATCTCTGAAATTTCAAATGTCCACTGTCAACCGACAGCATTGAAAACATTACTTAATTTCTTTTCAAACTTTATAAATGCTCTTATTTATTATTAAATCTTAAATTATATAATCTTAGATCTAACCTAAACCAATATAATCTATATCTCTTTACTGTTTGATTATAAGAAATGACCTTTTTTCTTTTGTATTCTATACAAAATTACTTGATCTTTATTTAATTGCAAATTTAAATGTACAAGTAACTATTACTCTTTATATGTAATATAGCGTTATGCTCCTCAGCGAAAATGTACGTTATTATTTTTAAAATGTTAAGAAAATACTATTGTTTTCATAAAAAAATTAAATCGTCCAAGAAGATATGTATGATGTACATTACATAACTCTTGACTCGTTTCACTCTCGTATTGACTGTCTTTAAAAAAAAAAGTTTTACGTTCGAAGATAAAAATTAATCTTCTAATATCTTTTATTCCAATCCGATCTTTGTTATTGGAAGTTAATAAAAATTAAATCAAATATGTTTTAAGACAGACAAAACGAACACTATAGTGACGAAACTAATATTTTAAAAGAAAAGACAAAACTCGGTACTATTCCCAAGACAAATGAACATACCATCAGAGTATCTGGATGTAGTGATTTTATCGAAACTCAAAAAAAGTATAAGACGTTAGCTCATGGGTTTTTTTGTAGGAAGGAGACTCAGGGGAATGATAGATAGAGAGAAAATATATAGTTCAAAAATATAGTTATTCAATATAGTTTATGCAATATAAAATATAATCAATATAATTCAAAAATCAGACGTAGGGTATACCGGGGGTGCACCTCTGGAACCAGGCGCTGTGGAAAAATGTGATTATGTAAAGGTATATGATTATAATAACTACATTTGTAACCATAGACTACCATCAAGTCACTCTTTATCCACATAAGCAGAATATCTTTGAGTACCAAAACAGTAATAAACACAAAAATACGACGTGTATACAATCAAGCGACCTTAGTGTAAAAAGATATACGCTAGCTAGGAATAGATATCAACCTATCGAAGAAATGATTCTTGACAATAAGAATACAACCAAGACACAATTGGTGCGTTCTTTTTTTGACGATAGTCGACATTTGTTGCTATGTCAAAAAAAATTTGTTGGAGTGTTTAGGATTTGTAGGGTTCCATTTAGGAACGATACATTTGTTACACGCGGTCTCCATTGGCAAGAAAACTGTCGTACCTTCTGTTCTGTCTGTTAAACTGTTCAATGGAGACCACCTCACTGCAGACAGAAAATCTGCTGAAACAGAACTGTTCGGCTTTCTGTCTAGTCTTCTCCGTGGACAGAAACTCAGACAGATTTTGACATTTCGTTTGTCAAAGTTGGGTGACAACTAAAAATAGTCAAATAAAAATTAAATTATTTTGTTATTTGTTCCGCTGCGTCATGTCTCGAAAAGAAACAATCGTGTTAATTAATTGTTATAGAAAATAGGAGTGTTTGTGGAACTACAAAAATAGTTCTTATAAGATTAACTTGAAAAAAGCAGCATGGGCTGAAATCTCCCAATTGTCATTGGTCTGTCATGACAGAAATGTGCCCACCTTAAAAATGTGGACAGATTTTTGACAGAATGGAAAACAGAAACAGAGAAAGTTTTCTGTCCAATGGAGACACCGTGTTAGGATTTGTTAAACTGTCAAACGACCACTTTCAATTTATTATTCTCAAATCTCAAAATGAATAAAGAAGGAATAAATTTAGGTGCGCTTTTTTCATTGGAGAAATACAAAAATGATTTTAATGTAATAAGTTTTTGAATACATTATCAATGAAATAATATAATTAAAATATTAAACTTCCAGAGAGAAAAACAAGCAGAGCAAATGAAAGACAATGATTTGGTGATTGGAAATGAAAATGCATCGTTAGAATCTGGGAAAGAGTTTCTTTTGGATTTCTTGGCATCTTCCAAACCTAAACGAAGCCGAAATCCGAAATCCTCTGGTAGCTAGTGCATATATTATAATGTAAATTTATTTTATATTTGTAATAAATAATAATAATAAACGAAGACATGTTGTAAAAATTAAAAACTACGTGGAAACAGTTGTTGAGGCGTATGACGAAGAGACATTTCGACAAAATTTTCGTCTAACTAGACAGGCATATGATTTAGCCGATACAGACAGACGAACAGAATAGTCGAAAAACAATTTTTAAGATTCTCCATCATAATAATGATGGTAAAAACGGGAAATGCATAAAGTAGTGGGGAATCCAGCATAGGAAACACCGAAATCTTCAACATCGCATGCATAGATGCTGAGAAAAGTGAAAATTTATGTTTCCGGTCATATAATAGGTCATTTTGGGGTAGTTTTTCAATCCAAATATCGTTAAATCAAAATTATGTTGATGCAGTTAGTTATGTGAACTCATTAGTGACTCAGTATGACCGAAATCAAGATGATCGCATAAGTAACTTGCGAGATCTAGCCCTTTTTGTACCCCTGAGAGGCATATGGCCAAAGAAACAGCCCTTATAGGACATTTTTCTTAAATATTTTTTTATGTGGAAATGGAGGATGCAGAAAGTAGCGGGGGATCCAGCAGAACTGAGAAACACCAAAATCTTCAACATCGCATGGATAGATGCTGAGAACTTTGAATATTTGTGTTTCTGGCCATATAACAGGTCATGTTTTTGTTAAAAACTTTACTGTGTTAAAATCAACTCTAGCATTATAAATTGGTCCTCTTCCTTTTTTATTTTAATCCAAATATCTTAATATGAATTAAATAAAAATTATGGTGATGCAATTAGTTAGGTGAGCTCATAAGTGACTCGGTATGATAAAAAACAAGATGATCTGATAAGTAACTTGCGAGATCTGGCCGTTTTTGTACGTCTGGAGAGGCATATGGCCAAAGAAACAGTCCTTGTATAACAATTTTCTTAAATACATTTTTTAGGGGAAAACGGGGGATGCATAAAGTAGCGGGGTATCGAGCAAAACTAGGAAACACCAAAATCTTCCACATCGCATGGATAGATGCTGAGAAAAGGGATATGCAGAAAGAAGCCTTTCAAACAAATCGCTTTGCAAGGGAAACATTTTTACGTTATGATTGTTGACAATTCATTGCCCCATTTCAATTAATTTGGATTTGTTTTAGTCGAGAATAAACTAATCAACTTTCCCGATAAATTCAAAGTTAATAACTTAACAGCTTTTTTTTGCCTACAAAAATCACAAATTTTAGAAAAGTATTTCATTTGACTTCTCGGAGCGAGAGAAAAAGAAGTATATTGCCGATCGCTCAAATGGCCTATTGACAGATCAACTACCTCAACTCATATCATGGAGGTGAGTTGGAAATAGTAACAAATCGTAGCTATTTGACACTTCAACTTGAGTTTAGGAACGCTGTTATGACGTCATATACATAGTTACAAATCGTAACTAATTTAGATTAAAAGATCGCCTTTTTGTTGACATTTTGTTAACAAATGTCGACTATCGTCAAAAAAAGAACGCAACAATTGTCTTCTTCTGTGTAACACCACAGGCACAATAAAACAGTAATTTATGTGAAAACACTTAAAGGATTTTTGAACACTAAAGGTTCGAAGAACAGTGGTCTATGACCAGGATAAAAAGTGTGAGATATAAAAACTCAAAAATAAAAAAGTATCAGTGTAAATTAAAAATAAAAATTTGGTCTAAAAGACCAGGATACAAAAAGTGTATAAGTGATTAATGTGAACTAAAAGTTCTATGAAAGTAATTGGACTTGACTTTGAGTCAAAAAAGAAGAAATACGAATAGTATATAAGTATATATATGTTGACTGAATTCTACCATGAGATCTAGCAACAAAGTGTAAAAGATAATTTTCACTAAACTTGTGATTTAAGAAAAAAATTTTCTGATCGAACCACCGATCGAGATCGACTTACAAAAATAAAGTAACGAAAGGAACTTTATAGAGTAGTGTCTCAACGGAAAACTTTAACAAATCTTCTGGATTATGTTGATTTTGCTGGAACTACACTATGAAATTGGATTTGGAAATTGGATCTAATGAATGGTCACAATAACACATAGAAAACAACACAAAGGTAAGTACTTTCAGGTAAGTAATAATATTTTTTTTTTAATTCACCTTTCACAATCTAGTTTTAATAAATTTTTTTTCCAAAAGTCATGTTTTTAGAAAATTGTCCCTCCCGTCTAAACGGAGTTGAATAGACCCCCCTCCCACATGATTTTTTCTTGTCCCAACCCAACTTACTCGCTCTAGCTGTTTGGCACACCTTAAGTGAATCACTCTTCATAAGCTTTCGCTTATGAAAATTCACAAACTGTACGTTACACAACCTACCTCAAATATATCTTGTTGGCCTATTAGAAAATATACACAAAAGGCAAAACCAAAAATGTTCTTCTCTTTCCAAAATCCCATTCATAATCATCATAATTATTTATGAAATTATATTCACGAAAAAGAGTTGAGACTTGAGAGGAGAAAAGTTGTTCTAAATATGTGCTAAATTGCTCATATGGAAATGAATATTTAATGCAATTGAGGGCGCCGATGATAAAGCTTGCGCAGGGCGCTAATTTATCTCGGGCCGGCCCTGAGCATGGGAGAACATGAGACATTGCATATATATAAACTATAGTATTCTCACGTGAGGTGCGCCATCTATCGACGAAAAACTAGGCTCTAGAATACCATGGGAAGCAACAACAATTTCCACCATTTTAATTGTTGTTTTTGCTTCCCATGGTATTCTAGAGCTTAGTTTTTCGTCGATAGATGGCGTACTTCAAGTGGTAGTACTATAGTTTCTATATATACAATGCATGAGATCTAGAATATAAAATACTAGGGGTATTCACGATCTGGTGCAAACAAGTACTGTTAAAGTGCATATACAATGCATGAGATCTAGAATATAAAATACTAGGGGTATTCACGATCTGGTGCAAACAAGTATTGTTAAAGTGCGAAATTGTTTGTAGGTATTTCTTGTAGATCGTGAACTCGCTTCTTCCAATCTGTAGCAAAACTCACACAAATGTCAAAATCAGGTTGACACAAATGTCAAAATCAAAAGTACAAATTTTGCACCGTTGTATTTTCCTCTTGCAATGGGGTTGAGGTATAGATAAAGTGCAAAAGTGTAACAAAATGACAGCCAGTATATTTGTTGTTGTATTGCAAGAAAACGTAGCACTTCTCCACTTTTACAATGATGCAAGACAAGTAAGTAAGTAAGTAAGTTTTTATTGAGATTTTCTTTGTTTTTTTACATCAGTAACTTAAATTCACTTAATCTAATACAATTAGTAATTATCTTAAACATTTATTTAGAACTGCTGACTTAGAATTGGTCTAGCTATATGCACATAAATTATTTGTCTCTAATTAATTTGACAACCAAAAAAAACTGAATGATAGTGCTACGACTTCAGAATGAAATGCAAGATATGGGTCCACTCAACAAGACCATAAAAGAACTTAACTTATGATAAAAGGTGGATAGAAAGAGAAGAAAGTTTATAACAAGTAGAAAATGAAAAATGAGTGGCGGATACAGCATAGCTGCAACCGACAGAAACACTCCAAGTAATGGGAATGCGTAAGAGCAGGACAAGGCTCAGTATTCGTTTTGAAAAGAAGAGTATGTAGTGTTTTTTATTTTATGTTTTTATATCTTGTCTTTTTTTTCTTTTACTTTGTTTGATGTTATTTTTTCTCTTTTCAGCTTAATTTTGATTTCCATAAATTAAAGTGATACGGTTCAGCTTAAATATACATAAATATTTTATAAATATTTTACAAACCTAATATTCTACGAGATCTTAATGCTACTTACAAATATTCACAGCTGGTTTAGGTTTGTTTAGTCTTAGTTTGTTTTTTCTTTGCGTCTTATTTATACTAGCAACACTAATAGTATTATGATATGTGTAAAATATACTTAAAAAGGCAGTTTATTGACAATAGTATCACATGTAAGGTTATTTCGATTTTAGTTTACAGTCTTTTGTTTACATTTTTGTACATTCATTTATTGTGCCTGTTTGGAAGCAGATAATAAAGTTAAATTAAAAGAGTAAATAAGAAGTTGGCCTCCCTAGCCTCTATAATTATTTAGCGAGCGTTTTTTATAAAAAGGAGCCAGGAATGAAGGGTCACCGGCTCTAATTTCGAAAAGCGGACCCGAGTCCTCGCTGAAGATACTGATTGGAGATAGGTAATAATGATCCAAAATAGGATGGCCGATATTTTCTCTGTAGATATTCCGAAGCATGAAGTTTTCGTGGGATTCCAGCGCTAAAACTCTTTTTTTTGCTAGCGAGACAAGATAGTCGAGTAAAGGTTTTATTCCTGAATCGTTGTAGAGTGTTTTGTTATTGTGCCATTTGCCAGACGGCCTGCGCCTTTTAGATATACAATTTCTAATCATTCTCCTTTCGAATCTTTGCAGTTCAGAGGCAACATTTGGGGTGATCTGGAACCAAATTAGGAAACCATACGACAACAAGGGGCGAATTAAAGTTTTGTACATTAAGAGTTTTGTGTTTTTCTCTACGCTCTTGGAATTGAGAAGTAACTTTAGTTTAGAGGCAGCCGCCTTACCTAAATTAAGTGCACTACGGGCGTGATAGTTCATTCTGAGTCTTTCGTGGAGCCTGATTCCAAGGTATTTAAGGGAATTCTTCAATGGTATAGAGTTACCTTCGACATGTAGTTTGAGTTGGCGGCTCTCACTGACAGCAAGATAGTGACCTTTACCAGAGGCATTTCTAAAACAAATGAACTCGCATTTATTGAAATTCAGGTCGATTCCCCATTTCTTGTAATATGGGATCACCAGATTGAGATGAGATTTGATTTCAATAAGGGCCTCATTGGGTCTTTCGTGGGAGCTGAGAAGTATGGTGTCATCTGCATAGAGAATTGCTTCCGAATTGCTGTTATGTATGGGGAAATCAAATAGGAACAAGTTGAAGAGGAATGGGCCCAGGATAGATCCTTGGGGCACCCCCGAGAGAATTGAGATTGGGGCAGAAAATTCATTTTCAAAGAAAACAGAGAGACTTCGATCCTGCAGAAAACTTTTAATTATTTTTATGAACTTAGGGGGAAAATTTAACTGATGAAGTTTGAAAATGAGTCCAGAATGCCAGACAGAGTCGAAAGCTTTTGTCAAATCTAATGCACAAGCAACAGTGCATTGCCTGTTCCTCAGGCCCTTGAAAATCTTGTCGTGAAGAGTGAGCAGTGCGTGCTCAGTAGAATGAAGAGGTTTAAAACCAAATTGTTGCGATTGTGTAAGCTCAACATCAAAGTAATTACGGATTTTGGAAAGGATAATTTTTTCTAGAATTTTGCCGAGGTTGGACAGAAGCGAAATAGGGCGATAGTCAGCAATTTTGTTGGAACTTGAATTTTTTTTTTTATTGGGATGAGCTTAGCTTTTTTCCAAGCGATCGGGAAATAGGAATTGTTGATACAATTGTTAAATAAGGGGGACAGATGTTTGGCAATAGTAGACTTGATTTTACGGAGGATAAAGTTGGGAAAGTTATCATGACCGGCTGACTTTTTATTGTTTAGTGAGAAGATTGTGGATTCAATAGCACTAGGTGAGACAAAATTTTCGGTGGCTGGACTGTCCGACTTGTTGTGAGGCGTAAAGTCAGTGATGCGAAGATCAGAATTCCAAATATCGAATACACTGTTGAAAGTGTTGACTTCAAGCGTGTTTTCCGATGTCTCAGCTGGAATTTTGAGCGCATAAAGGTCAGCATAGTATGTACCAAATGCCTCGGCTTTTTCAGCTGAAGTAGTTAGAACTCTGTCAAGGTGGAGAAGATCAGAGCAGTTAACAGGATTTTTTTTACGTCCAGTGATATTATTGATGAATTTAAAAACGTTGGCAGATGGTTTTAAAGAACTAAGTTTGAGTCTGAACTGTTCATTAATTTCAAGTTTTACTTTATCGCGAATGATTTTGCTAAGGCAGCTGATTTGGGCAGATAATTCCTGATAATCCGAATTTGTTCGGTCACCACAGAAATGAAAAATTCTTTTGAGCCTACGTTTCCAAATCTTTCTGATTTTGAAAAGTTCAAGAGTAGTGTCTGATATTCGGAGATGGTTGGTTTGAAGAACTTTTTTTTTGCTATGGTTATCGATGCAACTAGATAAAATGTTTGTAAAGGAGTCTATAAAGGAGTCTATTTCAGAATTCGTAAGGTTTCTTTCCACTGGAAGAGCAATACTGTTTAGCTGCGAGTTGAGAGACCGGTTCAAACTTGGCCAGTTAGTGTCTTTGAAACTAGTAAACGAGAGAGGAGTTGCGGGGAAGGGGTTATTGTTTTCGAGTTTAATGCTTAACAACACAGAGAAGTGATCCGAAATTAGGTCTAAGGTAATGCATGCTATATTGTTGTGAGACCGGAGGTTTGAAGAGATGATAAAAAAGTCAATGTGAGAACCTGAATTGGGTCTGGTTGGCCCTGGGGGTGCAACAATATCAAAGCCCATAAAGTGGTCGTCGAAAAACCATTGGGCCAAGTGCGAACCATTAAAGTTTATTTTAGAGTCCCCCCAAAGGGTGTGTCGAGCATTGAAGTCACCTCCTATAATAATATAGTCAAAGTTGGCTAAAGAGGCAAAGAGATCATCTAGGGCAGCGCTCAGACTGAGGCCCGTGTTGCAAGGAATATATATTGAAACTAAGGCTAAAAGTTTGGATGAGTTTTGGAATTGTAAAGGGATTGAAGCTATTGTTGCCGAGATAGTAGAGTTTGAGTAGGCTTTTTGAGCAAACCTAATGGAATTTTTAATTAAGATGCCAGTCCCACGACCGTCATTATTTCGGATGAAATCATATTTTTGATTGAAATGGCACGCTGGATTATTTTTAGTAAGGCAGGTTTCTTGTATCAGTACAGCATATGGAAGTGTTTCGTTGAGAAGCAATTCCATTTCTATTTTTTTGTCATTTGAGATGAAGGAGTTAATGTTAGCTGAAATGAGGCTTAGATTCATGGGGCTGGGGGAGAAAGTGAGGCGATAAAGCCCAAATAAGCACCAGGCTTCTGAATCTCTTTTAGTGTGACATAACTAGGCCAGAACTCTCTAATTTTTTGTATTACTTGATTTATGGGAATGCCAAAGAGTCTATTTGACTCCTCTAAAAATTCGGAGATATCACCCTTTGGTATATCCGGAGGGGAGGTAGAAGGAATTTCCTGTCGAATACGGTATCCTCTAATTTTGTCTGCGTAAGAGAAAGCTTCAGAGTCAAGGGGAACTTTGTTCACCATATTTACTACAGAGTTTCTAGCCATTACCTTGTTATTTTTAATTGATGTAAACACCATTTCCTTTTTCTTTAAAAACTCAACTCTTCTGGGGCAACCCTGATAACTAGCTGGATGACCGGTCAATCCACAGTTTACGCAAGCTACAGCAGACTTTTCAGACGCCGGCTCGACCTCGCACTTACCTGCCTCGTGCTCTTTGAGACACTTGACGCACCTGACTGCATAAGAGCAGTAGGCCGAGATATGGCCATAACGCTGACACCTGTAGCAGCGTGGATCACCCGATCGTTTTTTATTATTATCAAACTTAATCCTGTGTTTAAGGAGATAGTTAATAGCTTTAATTTTCAGTACGCTGTCCCAGTCATCTAGAACGCAAACGAAAATATCTAGCGGGAAGTCATTCTCCCTAGACCATTTAGTCTCGAATCTCTTGACCTGCAACTTCAGCGAGGGCTCGAGCCTAAGGAATTCCGATTGTAGTTCGTCCGGGGAGAAGTCTCCCGAAATGCCTTTAAGCAGAAGGGAGTATTTTCTTAAATTTTGGGGGGTGAAAGAATAAGACTCAACTTGCTTATCTTTAAACATTTGTAGGAAAAAGCTGTGGAGGGCAACATCCTTTACATAAATTTTTAGCTTTCTAAACCCACCAGATGAAAATTTTATATCGCAAGACTTAAAGCTAGACTTACTTAAAAATTCTAAGATACATTTAGAAGAAATCCCAGTGGTAAAGATGGCTGGGCACCAACGCTTGGTCTCGGTAGGTTGTAGATTGACATCATTGGAATTGTTGTTAATGCCGGCCATATTGCCGGGCACGTCAGCTGCTTTATTGTCCTTGATAATATTTTTCCCATTGTTGATCAAGATAATGGGATCACGATTGGAGTTGTTCTGATTGACCTGAGGCTCCATCCCAGGGGGGGATGCATCTGGATCTTCCTCATCCCATTCAAGGCTGGCAAATTGATTTGCCTTGGCGGGATCCATAGCAATTTTCTTGGCGCCTTTAGAAGCGTCGAGTTGGCGCCTTTTTCTTTTCATAAAGTTGTTATATGCTTCTTTCTCTTCTTCCAGAATAATTCCAAGTTGTTTTTCTGCTTCCGCTTGCAAGTTTGCCTGCCCAGAGGGAGACAGCCCGATGTTAGATGTTGTGCCAATATGCACCGAATTAGATTTAGGCAATTGAGTCTGAGCAATAGTCGCACTCGTTTTACTACTTGAAGGAGCATTGGCGTCTATCTCCATTTCAACTTGGTTAGCACTCTCACAATTTTCTGGGTTGGCTTGGTTTTCGTAAAGCCACCAATCAACATCAACTTTTTTTTGGATGTCTAACTTTTCAGATTCGCTTAATAACGCCGAAGGGCGAGTAAAATGTTTTTTATTTAAGTTTATATCGGGTGGTACCGAAGGGGTCGGTGGAGGTGTCGAATTTGCACCCTCCATACCTATCTTTTATTAAGATATTTTAAGTTTTCACTTTATATGTATATATATCGAATTTTGTTTTTTTTTTTTTTTCCGCACGGACAAAATTAAAGACAACCGGTTGCTTCGAGTTCACGCAGTCGAATGACCATGATGCAAGACAAGTTACACCAGATCGTGAATACCCCTACTCCCTACTGTGTTATGATTGTTTTTTCATTCATACTCTCTCAAGCTTGTTGCGATAATTTGTTTGAATTATTTGCTTACGTAAAAGTGTCATGGCGCATTTCCGTATCGTCGAGTTTCAAATCACCCCAATACTTAAAAGTTTCACCTCACAAAAATTATAGAATGACGCTGTCGCTGTTCCCAAACGGACAAAATAAATCTTTATGTGGTTTTTGCAATTGTCAGTCGTCACAGTTAGATACCGCTTCAGAAAAATTAAAATTTTTTGATTGTTTCTGCCGAACTCTTTATTTGTACGAATTGTTGCGTTAATGGCGAAATCGGAATGCCAGCCACACCAGTGTCATGCCAATTATTACAACAGTGCACACAGTTGTGTTGTCTATGGGTCGTTTGACACCCACCGAGTACCTATCGGTATCGGTACACACACCAGCCTATACACCGACACAATTATGTATTGTGCTTCAAGAAAAAAGTGTTCGAATCATTGGACATTGGAGCGTCCTCGGTTATTCGAACGCTCCACTAATTTGGACACTACTGTACCTATTAAGAAATTCTTCATATTTGTTGTTGTAATATCACTTCCATTAGTTCCTACTTCCTAGCCAATATTTTTACCTAAAACCTAGAACCGCACAATATGCCCTTGCCCCAACCGTGTATATTTTAGTGGCTTGGAGTCAATTTCAATTCTTGCATTGCAAACATTCAATCCTGGGCTTTATTCAACCCACTAGATACTGTTGTTTTTGGGCATTTACCTACATACCTACAAAATGTTAGTTTAAGAAATATTTCTTTGATGGATATTCAAGTTCCAATTTACCTCACGAAATATTTGAAGTCATCCTTTTTGATTTTTTCCTAGGGTCTCCGTAGAAATAACTTATAGTAATTTGTTAACTCACTGCGGTATGCGGTTATTAACTCAATTTATGCACAAAATATTAAATCTATTCACATTAAAATATTTACAAAAAATTTACAAGAACTTGGCTTTTGGCTGAAATTCACTTCTTCACAAAAATGCATTTATTTTCGACTGGCTTTGGCTTGTCTGTGTCTGGTCTGCCAGACAACAACATAAACATAACGTTGCAGTTGCATCAGGCAATCAATGTTGCCACTTGCCACGCCAGCTATTGATACCGTATTTTATAATCTAATAATATGTTTTTTCGCGTACTTTTTGTGCCAAAAAATGAAAACTGTCAAAATTTCTCAAATGAGAGAAAAATCTTTCTCACTTACCGAAAACTACACGAACACTTTTTGTGTAAGAACTTGAAAAACGTCAAATTCGATTTTTTTTATTGGTTAGCTGTTCACGGTAAGGGTCATCTGCAACAACAATTGCTTACGTCATTCGGTTTTGACAGAGTTCAAGTTTTTACCAGATGAAATTTCAGTGGGTAAGAACTTGCAAATAAATGAACGAAAGAATAAAACAGCTGTTATTTTCTTTCGTTCATCTTTCGTTCATCTCTCAGTACGCGAACGCTTTTTGTGTTAATGTACACGTATGAAATCGAATACAAACTGTTTCATTTGGGTACGCGAACAGAGGTAATAAGGTAGTAAGTAAAATAGAACATTTTTTGATCACCTAAATTTTTTTTATTTTTCTTACATTTTCACACATCATATCAAAAGGTAGATAAACCCTACTTTCGAAAACAACAAATTTCTACGAATTTCAACCAAATCCTGTTCGATGACACAAAAATTAGAACGTTTTCAGCAGTAGAGAGAGAGCTCACGAGGGAATAAAACATTACCCGAAATTGTGAGTTCTGTCAAATTTCAATTTTGACAGTTAAGAAATTTTTTTACTTGCAAACTTTACTATTCCATGCCTGTTTTTGTGTTTGTGTCAATATTGAAGAGGAATGCTTAGTCCACTTATGAAAAAGGGCAAATATATCTCTTTCTTTTCGAAAGGTATATTTGTTAGCACGCAAAAGTAGATAATAATTATCATGTCTCTCAAAACTCTGTTCTATAACAAAAAATTATATCTCTTCCCAAATCCCAAATAAGATCAGCTACCGATAGATATTTTTGTAGTTCCTTTTTCTATGACAAAGTGGGAACTCTTGAAATGCACAGTTTTCCAAGATCCTGCAATTTCTTCCTTTTCCCTCTGAGAACAATTCACAATAGAACATATAAACACCCATTTAAATAGCGCTCGCTGACTCAACGCTGAATACCATACACACGTTCGAACTCAGAAAAGATACAAAAACTGTGTAAATGAGAATGTGTAATGGTATTGGCTATCTATATATTTAATATTTACCGCTATTTGGGTTTTTGCTTTGCTTCTTTTTCTTTTCTCCGTCTCTTTGCTTCGTTTTTGTTTTTGTTTCTGTTTTGAAAATGGTGCTCTCAAAATCAATCGAAAATCGACATTGATCGCAAACAGATGTTTTACAACGCGTAGGATAAAAAATAAGAAAAACAACAACAATGGACTTAACAAAACTAAATCCCAACGAAAGCTTACAAATCCACAATTATTCATTTGAAGCAATTCAAGCTTTTGTGTTGGAGGTCAAAAAGTATCCAATGATTTACAATGGATGTTCCACAAGTGTGATCAATACTCCCTGGCCGAAGATCGTCACTTCCTTGCTGGAGAATGGGTTTGAATATAATCTTACTCCGTCCCAAAGGGTTTATTGGGGTAAGTAGCTATTCCCTTCGTTGTAGGTACCTAGACCTACCTAAATAAGAACTTAAATCGAATAACGTTATATCGTTCTGGACAGCAGTGCCTGTGTTTCTCAAGTTAAACCTTAAAGTTGTGATCCTTAGCTTTTAGGATCGTCATCGTAGTTCACACTAGCAACTGTTTCTTTTGTTGGATAGGTAAAGATTTCACATGTCCAAGGAAGTATCTACCTAGGCTTTGGCATCTTCTGTACCTATACGGGCTTTATTTTTAAGATTTCCCTAAGTAAATTCAAATGCATTTTTTGTAACCGAATCCATCTTATTGTCGCCTATCTAGGTCCTTAAAAATAATAATTCCCACTGATTTGTGTTGTTTCTCATTCAAGAACGAATATACCGTCAACTCTGGGTATGGATGCGGATCATTTTGACAAAGGACATCGTAGAAAGATGCTTGGGTCATGCCAGTCTTCGTCAAAATCCTAAATTTTACTGGTTGGAGTATCTTGAGTTCCTTGAACCGTTCATTAAACTAAAGTAAGTTTAACAACTTACTTGAACATTATTGCACTTGAGAATTCTTTTTTTTTACTTGGTTAGAGATAACTCGATCACCTGCTATGAGGCTGACCTGGATCCTTGTATTCATGTACAAGTTATGACAACGGAAGAAGTAGCCCAGACCCCTTACTGCCAGCACATAGTCTATTGGAAGCAATCTCAAGAAACATTAGTTGCTGAAACTTTTTATATATCAATGTGTGTTCGCACTATGTGCTATGAGCCTATTGACCAATTACAGTTGGAACTGGACAGGTTCTTTAGAAACTTAAGTGACATCAAGCACATTGAACACGATGAAGATTTGATAGTTATTTCACCAGTTTTACCGATACCTTCGAATGATTTAAGCCAGGACGATGTTCAGAGGATCCTTGATGAACATTTCATGCCGTCCTTTCATGATGAAATCAATTCGGATCCTGATGAATTGCTCGTGGGGTATTTTGCGAACGTTAATTGACGTATATACGCTTATCAAGATTGTCACTCTTCAGAAAAGAAAAAAAAATCCGAAGTTGCCTTTGAAATAATCTTTTTTTTGTTCTTACCCAGTTAACTATTTTGTTTTTGTTATTAAAATAAAAATTCATTTTGAAATGAAGAAATGGACTTTTCAATGTTGCATCGGTATTTTTCTAAAAGTTGCTCCTTTGCCTGTGCCAAAGTACACCTCAAAAGAGGAGTCAGGTGTGAGGTGAATCGTGAATTTATATGATTCGGTTTGGGTTACTAGGTATGCCTTTATATGATACGGCATCGATGATTTTGTCAAAGCTTCTACAAAGTTATGGATATTAATTTCTGAGATCTCAAGAAACATGAACTGAGCAAGCAAACAGTTGCTTTTTAATTGCACTTATTGTTTTAACTTTTCAAAAACACTTGAACTTGATTGAATAGGTACCATTTCTCCAGCCAAGTTCAAGAGCTGATCCAATACAAGCTTACTGCAAGAGTGTAGCATATGCCTACCAATAGAGAGATTGACTGGGTGTTTAAGGTGAATAATTCCAACATTCCAAGCAATTATAGACTGAAACTCTTTAAATGGGTCTTCGCAGCGCATAAACGCCAGCTGCATCTGACTACTTTCAAAAACATTATCATCCTCGAATAACTAGCTGCATTTCAGGAAAGGAGGAAAATCCCTCTACTGATCTTTATCTAAGCAGCATTTGAACCAATAGAGATGCTTAGTTTTTATTTCTTAGGAAAAGCATCTTGATTTTTTTTTTTAAATAAAAAGGTATGCCAGAACGGCTCTAAAAAAGAATGTTCTTTCAAAATATTTCTGAACTGGCTCAACAAATAACAAAAGTAGGTACAGCCAACGAAGCATGGCTGAAACGAAGTTCGAAGCGTTCGTTGTAGGTATCAGAAAGTAGATTTAAAAACTTTAAGCCTAACTCAGCGGAAACAAATTCGGAGGTATGTTTTCCATTTTCTAGAAATTGGTGTTCGGAATGATATGGGCCGGGAGACATAGAGATTTGAGCGAATTCGAATATATTTCAAACGAATAATTTATTTGAAAAGGTCATTGGCCCTTTAACCAGTCGTAGAGGCATTAAAGTGGGGTGGTTTAAAAAAAAGGGAGGAATGGAACACCTGTTCGACCGTCCGGCATCCATGTCCAATGTGCCTTGTGTTTACAATTCAATACACCCCCCACCTAATGGATATTGCTGAGCAATAGAACCTGATTAAAGAATTCCAAAACAACGGAAAGGCGTCCACGGTACTTCTACTTTTTTGAGAGAAAGTAATCAAGCTAATACTCTACGTTACCTGACCAAGACTCCATTATTTTTCGAAATTGAAACAGATGGAGCGAGAAGACACCTGTTTTCCGCAGGAAGAAGAAGGACGTTACTTAATTTTTTTTCGGTGACAGTTTACCGCACGCCTAATCTCCCTTAACAAACGCTTTGTAATGGCCAGAACGCTCCACTTATTTGGCCCCCTACCAACTATCCCTTTAAGGACAACATCCTTAAAACTCTTGTATTACAGTTCTTGAGAAATTACGTGGAAAGAGGCATAGGCATTGTTTGGACTGCTAGGGCTGCCATTTCAATCAAACTGTTTACATTTAAAACTCCCATGTAAACAAACCGAAAACAAATTTAGAAAAATTGTCTTTTTCGAATAGTTTGTTTTGCTAACCACGGTGTATTTATTTTTATAATTATGTGACAACTCTTTTTTTGCTGCATTCAAGGACAAATATTTAAAAAAAGATGACTTCGCTAATCCCAATTTGAAGTCTTCTTAGTACCCAACTGCTTTTTGAGATTTCATTTTTCTCAACCAATCATATGTCCTGTGTGTGCATTGATATTCTGCAGGAATGTAAGGGACCTACAATTTACCGTCTTACCCGAACGGCAGTGGCGTAGATAGCTTTTCGCTATGGGGGGGGATGGATCTAGTTCGTTCATTTTTACTTGCGATTATAGGTACTATAGGGCAAGTTATGCATTCGTAATAAAATTCTAACAATTAAACATGACATTACGATGAGAGAATTCGAAAAAAGTGGGTCCAACAATTCTGTCTGTCTGTCCGTCCGTGTGTCTGTCTGTCTGTATAGTTACCTACAGCCTAAACGGCTAGACCGATTTGCTTCAAACTTTGTACATAGTATTATTATGACGTCCTACAGAGGGGTTTTTGGAATTTGCATTCTAGCTCCAAAAATAACGGTTCCTGCCATTCGATTTTTAGTGAAAAGTTAATTTTTCTCAAAAACGACTCCTACAATTTTGATAAAACTTTCTGAATAGTGTTTTCTTTGCAAACTTTATGTTTTGGTTGGAATAGATTTTTTAGGAAAAGTCTTATAACGGTACCTCCCATAGGACCGCTTTTCAAAATCAGATTTTCTCGTAAGCCACTTGATGGATTTTGATGAAATTTTTAATGTAGAAGACGAAATAATATAATTTTTTAAATTTTTGAAAAAAAGATTTTTTGAGTTATTAAAAAAAAAAAAAAAATTTTCAAAAACGGTCCAAGCTATTTTTTTAAAATTTAATTTTTCTGATAAAAACTAAAAAGTGCTAGAAGTTGTCATACTTTAAAAAACATTGGAATTTATTTTGGAAGAGTTTTTCAAAAAAAACTATTTTTTGAAAAAACTGGTCGAACGATTTTAAAACAAAAATTTCATAAAATTCTTCACAATTAACAAAATCATATGGCTTACTTCATTTTTTCCAAAAAAAACTTTTTAAGTGATAAATAAAATTTTATATGAATTTTTCCCTGCTTTTTTTCAAAATCTTCAGCCCCAAGACCACTGTCTCACATTAGAGCAAGTTTGTCCGACCCAGTCGTGCACTTCATTTTTAAAATTTTAATAAATTGATGGAAAGCTGGATGGAAGCTCTTTTTCTTGCACATTTACCTATTATCAATTGGTGAGACGTAAAAAAATACTTTTTAAAAATCGATATAAAAAAGAAATTCAAAAGATTAGGTGATTGTCGAAATAACAATTTCTTTCAGATGAAGTTGACTTTGTATTTTCCCCGTAGAATATAGTTATAGAATGTATATGTTGAACAATTATCGATTTCAATGGGGGGATATATCCCCCTGATCCCCCCCCCTATCTACGCCCTGCCGAACGGACAATATATACTTCTTGCTCACTGAATTATGTTGACTCGACTAGAGTGTTGTTCTGCTAGGCTTTGCTTATTATTCCAATCCAGCCGGCACGATCTGTAGCCTGCCGTGTCCAATTTAGCACTCCAAGTTGTCGGAAATCTCCCTCTACCTGGTCGCTCCATCGAGTTCTACCTTGACTACCTGACTCCCTCTGATTTGGCGTTGAAGACCTTACGAGCTTGAAGTTTCGATGTTCATTCGCTCTACATGACTCAGCCATCTAAGTCGTTAAATTCGACTAGGATGGCTAGGCTTATACCGCTTTAGGTACAGCACGCACGTAGGTATATTTCGTCGTTGTATCTTCTTCGTCAAATGTTTTTTTTTTTTTGGTTTACGCAGACAGGACCATAAATCGCAGAACTTCTCTCTCGAAAACTCCAAGTGACTTTTCAACCGATTGGGAGAGAGTCCATGCTTCTGATTAAAATGTTCAAATCCAGATTCACATCTCTTTTTTTGAGGTAACGAATCAGCTGTTGAATTGACTTTTGCTGTCAAGCATTTCTTGTGTATTTTTCTTCTGTATTTGATTTTCCATCTCCAACTCTTGGAGTTGTCAAGAAAACCCAGGGCGACCCTGGGTAAAGTTCAACAAACAAAGCTAATGTCATGGAAAGTCCTTCTCTGTTAGTCTTTCGGATTGGGCGGTAAATTGTAGGTTCCTTCCAATCCTTCAGAATATCATCGCACACACAGGAATGGTTGAGAGTGTAAGTCACAGGCCCCGACCGCAGTTGGAGCTTTTGTACCAAGTATTCTCATTCATTCATTCGAGTAGACACTCGACAATGAACAGTTCCTCGAAAATTTGAGTTATGTACTTCTTGAGTAGACTCTGGACCACTGTCTTCCAATCAAGGAGCCAAATTCTCTTCTCAGAATCGTCAGAAGTGCAATTTTTGTCCCAATGGAACTGTTTCAGAAGACTTCCGGGTGCTTCTATTCTTCCGATAGAAGTTGCAATTAGTTAGTTGGACCCCACAAAAAGTGTGAGGAAGAAGTTTCATTGCCAAAGTTGTTAAATGGACCACTCACCACGACCGCTATCTTTATCACATCATGCATTCAGAACTCCAAACCTGGACATCCCTTTTGGAACAAATAAAAAGCCCATAATTAGATGTAACGATGCATTTATTAAAAAAAAAAGAAAATTAAAAGGAAATGTAACTTTTTACTTTACTTAAGTTCAAACGTTTAAAGACTATCAATCAGAGCTAGGATCATCAATCTCTTCACCTTAGACTTCCTGGCCGCTTCCAAAAGCGCAAGTTTCGGATACAAGGACATGATGTATTTATAATCCTTGTCGATAACAGTTTCAAAAGATACTGTCCGCGGCAAAAACTGTTTCGAAGAAGTTCCTTTATTTATGTTTGTTGTTGTTGTTGTGGCTGTTGTTTTTGCAAACGATGATGGCGAGAACCTACTTGGCTTTTGCTGTTGATGCTGCTGTTGCTGAATGGGATCTTGGGTATATTTAACCAATTGCGACTCATCAATGTGTGCGTCTTGCTTGAACATAGCTTCCAATCCCAATGGCAAGGGTGGTGAGAAGCACCTTTGAATTTCCATGCAAACCGAAATGCACATATTTGTGTCACTTGTCGATTCGGAGAATTTCCTCAGCCAAAGGAGTATATGGTTACCAGATTCAAGATGAATAATCTTTGTGTCAGCTGGAAGGATTCTTAAACAGATGTTCGAATGAAATTGGATCGGGTCCGAGTCCGAGGGACTTGATGTTTCGAGACTGTAAGGAAGAATGAATTTGTTGCGTTATAAAAGGAAGAACGACACTAGGTATTGTTTCAAAATAAGAAACTTACCAATATCTCAAGTGGGGATCTAAGAAACTCATGAAATCAAGCCACTGGTTCTTCAGACTTCGTATAAAAATCCTTGAGTTGTTCCTTCTTGTTTCAATTTTCTCCTTAATGTACATGGTCACCATCCACTTCCACAGTTGGCGAAAACTTTGATCTAGATTTTAAAATACAAAAATGTTCAATTATTATGTCCAAGGAACAGAGTCATCAACTCTTTGAGAACAAACTTACTCCAATATTCCAAATTTATAAGTGCAACTTTATTTTGAGTTGGAACGACTGTATCTAGCAGAGCGACTGTAATTCTTGTCCATGCAAACTCGACAAGTTCCTTTCTCAAATTTAATCCATTTCTTGTTGAGAAAATTATCGGATACTTTTGTATTTCACAAATAAAAGATTTAACTGCAAGTGGAGAGTAGTTATGGATGTGGTAGCGATAGCTTTCGATTGATTTGAAAGAGTTTGTTTCCATTTTAACTTGGACAGACAACATAACAGAAGAGCAAAAATTTATAAAATATAAAAATAAAATGCAACACGCAAACGACGAGAGTTAAAAAAAACTCAAATATTTTCCTAGGAAGAAACTTTTCGCTCGCAAGAATTGGTAAAACATAAAATTTTCAAATGAAATCGGTTACAGGATTGCAAATGTGGTCAAAAAGTATAAACGAGTGTGATGTATAAGAAAAAGGCAATAGCGTGATAAAAGAGTAGGAAATATACGAATAGGTGAAGGATAAGGTGAGAGAAAATATAATTGTTGAGAGAGAAGTTTGCGTTTGAGAATTATAATTTTGTTATTGTGAATTACGCACAGTGCTGTCTCTCTCGGTTAAAATTAGTTTTTTTTCAATTTGAGTATTCAACAACTTAAGATAGATAGATAGATAGATAGATAGATGAGTATTTATTAGCGTATTAATAAGCTTTAGATAACAATTATTTTATAATTTTTAAAATTATTCTTACATTAACATTTTTAATATTTCAGTCTTACAAATTCTATAATACTTTTTTTATATATATTTACATTAGTTTCACATTTAACATGGTTAGGCATTAGATTAAAAATCTTAAAACCTTTATATATAAGAGAGTTTTGAGCTCTGGCTGTTAAAAAATTTGGTAATCTAAAATCATTCATATTTCTAAGAGAATACGGTTGAATATCACGAACATATTGAACATATCTTGTTAAATAATTTGGCATTAATCTATTTTTAATTTTGTAAACAAACATTAGCATATTCATAACAATTCTCTGTTTAACAGACAACCATTTCAAAGCATTTAACATAAAATTTATTGATGTGTATCTACTACATTTTAAAATGGCCCGCATCGCTTTATTTTGTAATAGTTGTAATCTAGCAATTAATCCATCATTACATAAAAACAAAACTGGTGAACAATATTCAAAATGTGGTTTCACAATAACATTGTAAATATTTATTGCCGTAAGCATCGTTACATCTTTTCTTATTCTTTTTAAGAAACCTATTTTTTTTGAAATCTTTTTACATATATAATCTATTTGATTTTCAAACGATAGTTTATTATCAATCATAATGCCAAGGTATTTTATTTCATCAACTCTTTCTATTATATTGTTTTCAATCACTAAGTTCGAATTTAAAGTTAGACTATTTCTACTTGTTATTATCATGCACTTAGTTTTTTTAGCATTTATTTTTAGTCTGTTTTGGCATAACCAATCATATACACTATTAAGATCTTCTTGTAGTTTCTTATGGCAGTCTTCAATGTTTTCTCCGGAGATGTAGAGCAGGGCATCATCAGCAAACAGTGCGATTTGACAATATTGTAAAACACGTTCTATGTCATTAATATAAATAATAAACAGAAGCGTCCCGAGTACCGATCCTTGAGGCACTCCCAAGTTTACATAATTGGGCCTCGAAAAATTTCCGTTTATTTTAACTTTTTGAGTTCTATTTTCGAGGTAAGTTCTAAACCAAGCAAGTTCACAGTTTTTAATACCATATTTTTCTAGTTTTTTTAAGAGGATCGATCGATCAATAGTTTCAAAGGCACGTTTTAAATCAAGAAAAACACCATATTATATATATTCTTTTTTTGATATACTCTCTTTCCAACTAGTTAAAATAAAGTTTAAGGCACTCTCACATGAGTGAGCTTTTCGGAAACCGGATTGTGATTCAATTATCAAATCATTGCTTTCGAAGTAGTCTTCAATTTGCTTAAACGCGATCTTTTCTATGATTTTTTCGTACAGGGGCATACTGTTGATTGGTCGAAATTCTTCACACTTTTTAGTATTTTTAACTTTTTCAATAGGGCTAACCGTTGATTCTTTCCAAGAGTCTGGGAAAATACCCTCTTGAAAAGATTTATTAATGATGGACTGTAGTGCCGGTCCTAAATATTCAAAGTTTTCTAAATATATTTTCGGGGTCAGAAAAGTACTATCTTTTTTGTTTTTAATCCGTAAAAGCACAGAGTATATATCATTTAAAGATACACAATTGAATTTGAAAGTGTAACCCGAATACGGTATTGAATTATTGTATGTCAGAAACGGAATCTCACTATTTATTTCAGTTATACTATTCACAAAAAAATCGTTAAATTTACTCGCAATAATTTTATCATCTGTAATAAGCTCATTATTGAATTCGATACAAGTTATCTTTGAATCTTCTTTTTTTAAAATATATTTTTGTAAGTTTCGCCACATTTCTTTTTGGTTTGTTTCATTGTCTATTCTTTCTTTTATATATTTTCGTTTAGTTTTAATAATTTCATTTTTGTAATGGTTTCTCGCCGCCTTGTAATTTTCCCAGTCTTCCACAGTGTTAGAAAGAATCGCTTTGGCTCGTGTGTTTATTTTATTTCGTTTTAAGCTATGTAAATAGTTATTGAACCAAGTATTTTCACTTATTCGCGTATTAAATTCTTTTGTAAACTTTTGAACTATTTTATCTAAATCTTTAACAAAAATATTTGATGCTACGCTATTTTGATTAATATTTTCAATGTTCAAAATTTGGCTACTTAAAAGCTCACGTTGAAAGATATTTTTATTATATTTGAATGACTTTATTTTTCGTTGGATATTTTTAACACTATTTTTTACTGGTACCTTGATATTAATTGTCTCATGATCACTTATTTTTAGTTCTTTAACAGTTTAAGCTTCTACATCTTTGTTGTTAGTAACTACATAATCGATTAGAGTCTTCGAATTTTTAGTGATTCTTGTTGGTTCACTTACCAATTGATAGAAGGAATTATCAGATATTTTCTTAAAAATGTCTTTCCTATATGTATCTGTTGTGGCAAACCAGTCTATATTAAAGTCTCCTACGACTATAATATCTCTATTTTTTTCACATATTTCATCCATTATATCCGAAAAATTATCACAGAAAAGTCTGTTAGATACCCTTGGTGATTTATATAAGGCAACCAGCAAAAACTTATAATTATTGAAATACAAATCACACTTCAACCACCATATGTTATCATCTATAACAACCTTACTAACATTTAAAGTTTGTATAAATTTTTTTATGTATATAACGACGCCACCAGTTCGACTAGAATTCGTATCACACCTTATTAAATTATAATTATCTACGCATATTTCACTGTCATAAATGTCATCCGTTACATGCGTTTCTGATAATACTATTATATCGAAGTCTTCATCAAAAATGGTGTTTTTAAGTTCATCGAAATTATTTATTAAACCACAATATCCAATTCTACCTCTTTGGGTTTCAATTTTTTTCTTTAAAACATCACATACGTAACTTCTACAGTCATGGTTTACATCGAAATTAAATCCTAAGTTTTTATTAGCTATATCACAATTATTGCACTTCGAAATATTTTTATCACAGCTATTAGTATCATGTTGTTCAGAACATTTTGCACAAACTACATTTTTCGTACAGTTCTTTGCCTCATGGTTGAATCCCCAACATTTAAAACAACGTTTTACTGGCACGAAATCAAAAACAAAACATCTATCCCAGCCAATGTTCAGGCTTCCCTTATTTATTATTTCTTTATAGTCTGAACTTTCTATTTCGATAATTGCCTTATATACATTTTCGTTTTTCTTATTTTTCTTTATAGCATTAAAAAGTTTTAAGCACTTCACCGATCCTTCCATTTTATTTTGTTTCTTAATAGCGTTTTCAAATTTTTCTTTGTCCCATTCACTATTTATACCACATACTATTAAACTAGGTTTTTTTAACTGCGGTACTAAAATATCGTAATCGTTTCCCAATTTATCTTTTGCCTCTTTCTCAATAACATCTCTGGATTCGACATCGCCGCAATTTATGACAACCATACCATCTTTCTTATTCACCACACTATTTACTTTGACAGATAATGACGTTAGATCGATTTTCTCTTTAATTTCATCATTTGTTTTCTTATTCTCTTGAATTTGCTTTGGTTTAAGAATGACAGGTGTTTCCTTTCTCTTTATCAAATCTGCATAAGAGGGAGCACACACATTGCCATTGCCACTCACACTTGCTTCTATATTATTTCGTTTTTTCCCGTTTTATTTACATTATTTACTTCACAATTTGTATATATTTTCAATTTTTCTATGATTTCATTAACTGCTTTTTCCTGTTTTAATGCACTTTCTTTATTTAAGTTCACAGATTCCAAAATATCTTCCAAACGCTTGTAAATTGCATTTTGTTTATCTAAACAATCATCACATATGAAAACGATGTTCTTGTTCGTTCTCACCACATTAATATCATACGTCGCGATACCCGTACATTTCTCATGAAACGATTTTTCGCAAAAACCGACACATCTTATTTTACTTATTGTTTTCGTAAAACGCTCATTGCACTTTTTGCAATCTTCTTCCATAATTGAAGTTTTTTCACTATTTTTTACTTTTAAACTTCTTATAAAAAAAGATTTTTAATCGCCCGCACAAGAAAACACGTCTTTACAGCTCAGCTGTCAAGTCAAGTATGGTGCCTTTACATGGAGCTGCAAGCCCTGATCTGCAAAAAAAAGAGGATGTAAGATCAATAAATCATACTTGTGTGATAGAGAGGGAAGGCCAAAATGCAGACGTCTTCATGGATGCAAATTATAGGAAAATTATGGATGCAGCTTGAAAATTATAGTGAAGACGAACATGTTCATCTTCATCGTCTGCACCACAGACCAATATACAGACCGCCAACTCGTACTCCTCTTGCCTGAAACACCCTCGAAATATTTTTTCCTGTCTGTGAATACGTGTACATTACTCTGTGCATTTTGTAATGGCAACTATACCTGCGTATGCCATTTATTTTGTAAGTGTGTTTGCTAAATGGGTTTTAAAAGCAAGGGAGAGCGTCACACTCAAAATAAATGACATACCAGCTGATTTGTAGCTTGGTGGCAAAAAGAGAGACCATATAGTGAGTTGCCGGTCTGTATCTTATTGGTCCGTGGTTTTCACATCGAGCCGAAAACCCGGTTTTCAGCTAAAAGTTTACGAAAACCTGAAAATCATTCACACCGGACTTTTCAAGTTTTCGTTTGACACTTGACTTCATTTTTACAACACTGACTATCAAATTTTGAAATGAAAATATTTTCGGCTGCTATGATTGATTTTTTTTGACGTTTACGCACTTTGTAGGTGTATTTGGAAAGAATCATAACAAACTTAGGTGTGTTTGCTTTGTGTTCCAACAAATTTTCGACAGGTTTTATATGAAACTTGTTGTTCTTGAAAACTTGTGTTTAGCAAAACTGTATGGTAAGACTTGTGTTTTCGTTCAGGTTTTGGGGGTTTTCAACGAAAACCGCGTTTTCAGCTCGGTGGAAAACCCTATTACATGGCGTTGCAAGCCACGATCTGCAAAAAAAAGAGGATGCAGAATATATAAGTCATACTTGTGTGATAGAAAGGGAAAATAATGGATGCAGCTTGAAAATTGTAGTGAAAACGAACATGTTCATCTTCATCGTCTGCGCCATACTTGTTGTTGTTGCGTTTTCGTCTGCACTATACATTGTTGCAGCTCCATGTAAAGCCACCTTTAGAATACTGCACTTATGTATTCTTATTTGAAACCAATGGAAAATGACATTAATTGTTTTTTTTAATTGTGAATCTGCCATAAAATGTATCTGCTGAATAGCATATTGCATGCAGATAATTCAGCTTATTTATCCGTTTCCTTCCGTTCACACCATACACATACTATAGCGAAAAGCTAACGGTACCTAGGTTAGATACATAGAATAGAAGTAAGCGCCAAAAAAGAAAAAGGTATCTATAAAATAAATCCTGCGAACATTTTTAGGTTTCTGTTCTGCTGCTGTGGCTTGGCTTTTGCTGTCTTGTTGGTGCCGGCTGAAATCTTTATTTTGTAAAATTCATAAAATAATAGTCGAAAAACACATCCGGGATAAAATAAAAATATACCTACTTAATATTCAAGTCAGAAAGAGCACCAGATCACTATGTCGTGGCCTGGTAAATTGGAACAAAGCTTCGTTATAGAAGAACTCGAACAACCTATCACACTAGATTCTTCAGAGCTAGCGCGTGAAATTAAAAATTATCGTTGCATTTTCGATAACTTCTTGCGTCGGGATCAAAGTGTCATTTCCCAGGCATGGGATAATGTTTGCGCCAAAATGCTTCCAAACTTTGCTACCATGACTTCGAATCAACAAATTGCATCAAGTAAAGTTATAATTTTTTTAATTGATTAAATTCATTTTTTTTTACTTCTTTTTCTGTTTTGAAAACTAGAAAAACGTTTGAGAGATCGCTGGAGCTATATGCGAGCAACATACCGTCGTGATGTTTTCAATAACAGACTTGAATCTCACAATTATCTGAACTGGATAAAGGAAATGGACTTTTTGCTTCCAATATTAAACAAGTGAGTACAAGATTGAATTGGATTATAAATAAAAGGTTCCCCTAGAGACTCAAAAGCATTGCCTGTGCCTTGCCAAGTCTTAATCATTTAAACAGTCTTACAAATTTATTTGTGTTTCAAGAAGAGACAATGAGCTGAGCCAGCAGATTTAGAGGGTTATTCAAATGGCTTCGAGCTTGCTAGATGATATTTGTTGCGGGTCCTCAAATATGTATATCCAGGTCCCCATATTTCCTATCATTACACTAATGGACTTGGATGTTTCATCAGATTGTGATGAAACACTGGAACGTTAACCAGATTATTTTAACTCTGATTTGGTGGCATTATTGCCATGTTGATGTTCTCCTTTTGGCTTATAAGCTTGTCTTTGGGATTACACTCGAAGCGCTTTGCTGTGTTGCCATGTGTTTCCCTCAGTTTATTACCAATTTAAAAAATATTGACACAAAGTTCAAAGAGCTCCCAAGACCTGACTTACACTGTGTGTGCTTAGATATTCTGCAGGAATGTATGGACCAACAAAATGCTGCACCCCAAACTTTTAGAAAGAAGTTTACTTAAGTCGGCGGTGGCAGTCCATTTTGGACCACGGCTTTAACCAACAGAATGAAGGCTACGTCTACACGTAGCAATTAAGCCTTAAATTCCACGGCGAGCCAACTCGTATTCAGAGTTTAATTGGGCTTAGACCAGAGCCCTAAGGTCTACCCCACGGTAGAATCTTAGTACCAATTTTATGGAACATGTTGAGCCATTTCCACACTCCTTGGTGAGGGGCGAGGTCTATCTAACACCTCTTGGATCTGGAAATAAAATCCGTAGATAATATAACCAGATGCCATATGTTTCCGCTTGGAGTAACCACAGCCACCACGATACTCCCACAAGGGGGCCTACCTCACAGATAGTCTCCCAGGTGACTCGGCCACCTGGGTGGGCACTATCTCCCGTGATACTAGAATAAAGCTTCCGGTGGAGCCTCGCAACCATAAGGTCACTTTCAGGTGAGCAATATCAACACTCTGTAACTAAGATAATAAATGGAAATTGAAATTATGAACAGAACAGATGCTTCTATCCATCATCCAACGCACAATCGGGGCCCATGAGACTTGAAAACTTAGCCTCACCTTGAGCGCCATCTGTAACTAAGATAATTATATCTGAGCGCACAAATAGGGCTGGTAGGGCATATAAATCTTATGCCCAAGTTGAGCGCCACCTGTAACGTAGATAATAAACAGAATACAAATGTAAGAGGACGGTCCCATTCAATCACGTGTACGGCAGACCACCATACCTGTGACTAATGTGACCAGACATAGACCAAAGCACTAAAACTGATCCCGAAGTCACCTCGGACCAAGGGCATCAAACCTCAAACTAAAATTTAACTCAAAAATTATCTCACTACCGAAATGTTTCGAGCGGGCTGAGACCTAGTCCCACCTGTCATACACCCAATCAAGCTACTAGAATCGTATAACTAGGCGAAGGCTAGCCCCCAGACCACACTCTCTCCTATACCTCCGATGTTCAGGTATCCTTAATTCTTACTAAACCATAACTAAACTGAACTGGAAAAACCACTAACAAACCTCCACGAACTTTAAACAAGATCATATACTTTCCTAACTCGAACCACGCCCAGTCCTGTGAACACCTAGGAGACATACCTACGTATCCTCCCGACCAAATAGGCAATTATAGAGACGAGGTTAGTACGTACATGTCCCGTTCGTAGTCCGAAAGAGTCCCGAAGCTGCATCCTTACATTCCATTTAATCATGCCCCTTCAATCCCACGACAACATAGAACACTCATCTCAAGAGTAGCTTCCTCAATCAAAGGTCTATAAAGTCGTCGGACAGCGAAAGGGTGTCGTGGATCTAGCACCGCGGCTGGCCTGCGCTTCACCCTGCCATGCTCAGTCCAGGGGTGGAAACTTGCAATGCGATCACGACGGTTGTTACCTCGTTTTGATATCGCAGACCATATGGTTCTGATGTTCCGAACCTCCTTTACTTCTATGAATCCTAGGGCTGCCCATACAAACACCGCTTGTGGCGACAGGTATCAAGTCTACCGGTTGAAGCTTAAACACCCTAAATGACGTCTCTTTCGAATAAACAATCTCTATCTACATGGCCCCTTCAGCTACCATTGTGCACTATAATGATGTAATTAATAGTGCGATACCCTATTTATCTATTCTTCCCTAGTATCGGTTAATATAGGAAGATCTCCTGGACAGGGTGACTGAATTTGTCCAAAGAGGGGGGGGGATACTGAAGATGGAAATGTAACCCCCAAGGTCTCTAAACCCACCCATATCCAATGAAGAGGGAATTATACCAACTCCTTCACCACTGGATCCGTGGTTCCGTGTATGACCCTAATCAAAAACAATGTTTACGAAACCCCTTAACCAAAGAAAACCCGCCGAAGCGAGTTACTTTAACTCCAAAACATCCTATAAACTCCTAACTCCAATCTAACTCAAGCAATGTAAACTCACTAGCTCACATAACTCCGTTGCGTACTGCTACCATCCTAAACTGTCCGTTCCTACGTTGTTCACTCAGCGAAATGTCCCATCCCCCACGAAAATATTACCTTAGTCCATCAGAAATAACTATGTACAACCAAGGATAATAAATTCCAAACGTCCTGTCTCAATAACAGGAAGTCCACGACTCAAAACTTCAAAAAGAAAATGAAAAGCAAAATTTTCATCAACGTTATAAAATAAAAACGTATTAATTAACTTATTTATTCATCTAAATAACAAAATTCTTAAAAAGAAACTTAATTATTTTTACTTAACTTAATTCTAAAAATCTTACAAACGCTACTTCTAATAAGAAATATAATCATGAAATACTATATTCGTAATTAAATCTAATATGGTCTGAAAGAACTTTAATCTTGTTAATTAAAAAGTATATGAATAACTAAACTTCATATAAAACTGAACTAAGCGAACTGTCAAAAAAAAAACTATCAAGGACACGAAAAAGTATCACTACTTTCTAGCCTTACTGTTCGCGACCGATAGGTAATTATTATGTAGCGAAAATTTACTCAATACAAAAAAAAAAAATTAATTGTTTCAAACACGTATTGTCTCTTTGAAAATAAAAATCTCGGATTCCGTCCGATTCCATTCAATAATGTGACTGATAATAATATAATTATCTATCAAAGCTAATCACATTGACTTATATTCATTTATTTACCGAATTTACTTTATTTACAGACGACTGTTGCGTATGTGTATGCATATACTTCTTCAAAAAAAACAAACAAAAAGAATCTTTTCTCAAAAAAAAACCGAAGCAAAACGACTGAAACTTTAACGTATAGCTACGCGATCAAAAATTCCAACAACAAAACCAAATGAAACCCAAGCACCCTCAAAAAAAATTATGGACCGTTTGTCCAAGGGTACGTTATTTAGGATTCCGTGTACGATTCCAATTCGGCACCGTCACTCAGATGTAGTAGGATGGGAAGGGAAAGGTATAAAAATGAGGATGAAATATATATGTTCAATAAATATATATGTATATGATTAATGTAATTATGTATGGAAATGAAATTTAATAAAAAAGAAACTAAACCAGACCTTCCGGAGGGTAGTGCACTGCTCTCGTCCAGGTACTAGCTGAAAAGCAATTGCTGTTAAATGAAAGGTATTATATTATGTATATGTCAAATGAAAATGTATGGGCAAAAAAAAAAAAGTTGGGGTAGGTCATTGATGTTTGGTTTCGATATGACTTTCGTTACTTCTTTTCGTTGCGATTCTTCTCTTTTGGTTGAATAATTGATTATTTATGCGATCTCTGTCGTTCTCGTGTTCAACAAAATTGTTCTTGATTCGATTCAAAAATGTTTCTCAAAATTATGCACTAATAGTTCGCACTGATATTTGAATTGATTGATTAGGCTTTTCAATAAAAATGACCACATTTACATCCATAAAGAGGAAAAAGAAACTTAGATGCTAAAATAAGAAGGAAATCCTATCTTAAAACTAACTTAATCTCAGAAGATTTACTGCGTAGATTCGACGACGACGATGACGAAATACAAACAGGGATTTGGTCGGCGTTCACAAAATAACTCCACTGGAGAGATTTGCTTTTCGACGAATAACGCTGCTCGAACCAGAATATGTTTGTTGCGGCGAACAGTATCTTTATCTCTCGTAGATTTGGTTGCGCTGAATGTGCGCTCGATAAGGTTTCATACGCATGTGTATGTTATGCGTTTATTTATTATGTGCTCTTGAATTGTGCGTGGTGTCGGTGTGCATATTTGTGCGTAATCGAAGGGACAAAACAAAAAAAAACTGTAGGTATATCCACTCAATATTATTATCCCCAATGTATCGGGATGGGTAAATCCAGGTAGGTATCGTTTGCGTAGTATCTTATCGTGCTTGTCGAATATGATTCTGCTATTAGGATGATGGTTGTAATATGCAGAACAAAATTTGAAACCAATTCGTGCGTAGGGTTAGGGCGTTGACAAAAAAAAAAAAAGAATTCCAAAAATGCCGCGTTGACGTTAACCGTCTGCGGTGGCGTTTTACTTTCTTTTTGTTATATCTTTTCTTATGCGGTAATTCTGAAACGTTCCTTAGGGTCCCACAAGGTTAAATTCTGGAAATTACCATCCAAAAGTTCCGTAGGGTTCTATATAACGTATGGGTCTTACAGAACAGAATCGTAAGGCGCACAAAAAGACGATAATGACGACGTAATCATATATATGTAGATCACTAATTAATAAAATAAAATCGTAGGGATAAATAAAATTCGAAAAATTGCAGAATAAAATCACAAAAATCGAAAATTCGAAGCATAAACTTTGAAGCGTAGGGATTGAAGAAAACTTTCGATGCATAAAATTTGAAGCGTAGGGTCGAAAATTTGATATTGAACTTTTGATGCGTAGGGAGCACTACACACACACTTTGGCACAGATTTTTTTGTCGTTCGGAGCAGTTCCACTGATTTAGGTATTTAGATTGCAAAAAAAAAGGTATATATCTCAGTTACCTGGTATTCCAGCGTGTAGATTACCACTGGTTATAAATACTTTTCCAAAACCAAATCCTTTATTTGACTCCTGGTCAAAAATACCAACACAAATAAATCCTGTCCTCGCAAATGCTGTTTCTTTAATTTTATTATTAGGTGCTCCAGAACACAAATGTAGATCGATTTAAAAGGTGCTCCCGCGTTGAATGTGAATTCTTATTACACATTATTGGTGTGATGCTCCCGCGTTGGATATGCGTTTTTGCACATCTTGTTGGGTTGCTCCCGCGTTGGACGCTTCCAAGATTGGCGTCTGATGCTCCCACGGTGATCTCTGATTACAATTTGGATTCTATTATCGGCGCGGCTCGTCCCGCTTTACAGATTTCCCTTGTTAAACATACCTAAAAGGACAAAGAAGATGGGGTGGAAGAATTTTTGCCAAACCACAAGAAGACTACCTAATCTTTAAGAATTGGGGTTTTTACACCACTAATCCAACTTGATAAATCCTAAATAACTACTCCACTGTATCCAATATTCATTCTTCTTACCTTCTATCGGCTTTCCTGGTGTTGATGGATGCTGATTCCTCAAATATTTTGAGATTACCCAATGTAGATGTTGGGCAGTCGGATTATATTTTTTTGTTAATAACCCGTGATGAACAAAGTAGCAGATGTTGTCTGCTCGGTGGTTGAATGGCAAAGAGAAATAATGATGGAGGTTTGTCTGCCAGGAAGTATTCGAATAGCGAAAAGGAGTCAGCTGTCATTTGGTATAACGACAGTTTGAGGAATTTAGGTTTACGTCATTCAATCATTAGGTGAATTTATATGCGCCTTAAGGGCGGTTTACATCAGTATGATTTATATTTGCTGATGCTGTCGTCGGATGTGGTGAAATAAAATGAGTTTTTGGTATTGCGACGATGGTAAGTAATCATTTTATTTTTGGTTTTCAGATATAGGTAAGTATTTCATTATCAATTCTTATGGTGGCAAAAGTCTTCCCTACAAAGCTTGTGACTTTGACATGAGCCCCGCTCGTGACAAAAACACAAGAAAACGAAGACTGATAAAACAATATACATAGACTTAGGTATACCCAATATATGATATGAGCTAATACCTATTTATAACTTAATATTAACTTAACCTACTTAATTTCTATAAATGGAAACAGAGTCTCATGCACAGCTGAGCGCCGGGCATAACTACCTCTGCTTATATCACACTTTACTATCTTTTTAAATCTTTTGTATGGGACGTCGTCCTATACCCCGTATTATCTTCAACTTCAAATAAGTTATTACCAATTACATTTGTTACGGTGACTTTCACAAATTTCGGCCCCAACTTAGCATTAAAATGCTTAGTGGCGTCGCTCAACACAGTGTTACGTTTATAAATTATATCTCCCACTTTAAAATCAACCTTGCGACTACGAAGGTTATAAGTTTTTTCGTATGCGTCATGAGTCTTTTCGAGAGCGGTTTTCAGATATGTGTGCAAGATATTCATCTTGGCCACTTTCGGCAACCAATCGATTTCTGAATGGTTCAAACCACCCAGGTCTTTTAGTAGGCGATAGTCTGCACCATGCTCTATCATCCTTTGGCCGAAAAGAGCCTCATATGGGGACATTGTTAAAGTCGAATGTACCGTGGTCCTTAACGCGCTGCTAATCGACGACAAATGGGCATCCCAATTTGATTGTCGAGGGTCGATATATGCTCTAATCGCAGCCAAAATTGATCGGTTCACCCTCTCGCTGGCGTTAGATTGGGGAGCATATACTGCAGTTCGGTAATGCTTTACTCCAAACTTTTCCAACAACTGTTTGAAATCGTGGCTCAGAAACTGAGAACCATTGTCCGAGAGTAAACTCTCGGGTACTCCATAGATTAGGAAGATCTCGTCCCGGAGGAATTTAATAACATTTACAGCAGTGGCCTTCCGAAGGGGTTTTATGAACACAAATTTTGTAAGTTGGTCTACAACTATGACAATATACACATTCCCGCTTCTGGATCTAGGGTAAGGGCCGAGGAAGTCCACGTAGAGGTGTTGGAATGGACGTTCTACCTTAAAGCTCTCCCCCATCTCCGCTCGCAAAGTCATATTGGAGGCTTTCGTTGTCTTGCATGTTTCGCATCTGTCCACAAACTGCTTGACCTGCGAATACAAGCCTGGCCAATAAAACTGCTGCCTGAGCCTATAAATGGTCTTAACCACTCCCCCGTGCGAAGCTCTTGGTGGACGGTGTGCCAAGGAAATCAAGGATTCCGTCAACTTTGTCGGAATCCATAACTTCCATGTCAAATCGTCCAACAACGGATTTCCCACTGAATGTTTGATTCTCTTATATATGAAACCCTCAGAAATTTTGAGGTCGGGTAATCTCTCCTGCTCCTCTTTGATGCGGCTGATGAGCTGAAGGTACTCTTCAGACTTGAACGCTGGGTCCTCCAGGTCAATGTGGAGCACCTCCTCGGTTTCGACTTGAGCAATACATGCCATGTAGCTTTCTGCCGTTAAGGCATCAGATTCGTACACCCTCGAAAGAGCGTCAGGGACCACATTAAGTGTACCCTTTCTGTGCTCAACCTCGAAATCGAAACCTTGGAGTCTCATACTCCACCTGGCCAGTCTACCAGTAGGGTCCTTCAGGCTCATCAACCACTTCAATGAGGAGTGATCGGTTATTACCTTGAAGTGATACCCTTCCACATAGGAACGGAACTTATGAATCCCCAAAAATGCAGCGAGGCATTCGCGTTCGGTGACCGAATAGTTTCTCTGCGCAGCGTTCAGCTTCTGGGAGAAGTAATAGATCGGGCGTTCAGCCCCGTCTTCGTCCCGCTGGCAGAGAACACATCCGATACCGGACGCGGATGCATCGCATAAAATGACAAATTCTTTATTGAAGTCAGGATTAGTCAACACAGGAGCAGTAGTTAGAGCCTGCTTGATACTATTGAAAGCAGTCTTTGCATCTTCGTTGAGTGCGAAAGTTTTGCCTTTCTTCAGCGTATCGGTCAAAGGAGCGGCCAAGGTGGAGAAGTCCTTGACGAATCGCCGGTACCAACCTGCCATTCCTAAGAATCGCCTCACCTGGCGGGTGGTTGTTGGCACCGGGAAGTCAATGATGGCGGCGACTTTGTCTGGATCCGCCTTCAGACAACCTTGTCCTACCTTATAGCCGAGATACTGAAGCTCGCTAAAACAAAACTTAGATTTCTCGACATTGATGGTGAGTCCTGCATGACTCAACCGTCGACTTACAATATCTAAAACTCTTAAGTGATCGTCGAAGGTCTTCGACACTACCAAAAGGTCGTCTAGGTAGACGAAAACCTGGTCTCGCAACTCCGAAGGAACTACCAAGTTCATCAGATAAGTCAAACTTTGCGGAGCGTTGCAGAGACCAAATGGCATCACCTTAAATTGATACAGGGGACGCCCTGGTACCGTGAAGGCAGTCTTCTCCCGAGAACTCCTCTCCAGCGGTATTTGCCAAAACGCGTCCTTCAGATCCACGCTTGAAATGAAGCGTGTTTCTGAAAGGCGCGCCAGCAACCCCTCTATATGCGCAATTGGCCTCGCATCTTTCTTGGTCACACTATTCACCTTGCGAAAGTCCAAGCACAGGCGGTTTTTACCGGGTTTGCGCACTAGCACAACCGGGGAACTCCACGCGCTTGTACTTTCCTCGATTACTCCCAAAGAAAGCATGCGATCCAATTCCGCATACATCAGGGTTTGAATCGCCGGAGAGACAGGATAATACCGCTGTTTGATAGGAGTGGCATCACCTGTATCTATATAATGTTCAACCAAACTCGTTTTACCTAGCCCTTTGGCAGTGAACGAAGGGAAACTTCGGATCACTCGATCGAGTTTGGTGTACTCATCACTAGTCAGCTTAACCTGGTTGACTAGTCTATCGTTCAATTTATCTGTCACGTCTAGTGACAATCCCGAAATAATGTTCGGTGCAATCTTAAATTTCTGCCAGAAATCTACGCCTAAGTACAGTCTCTGTGCCAATGTCGGAACGACATAAAAATTCATTTTGTGAATGACACCCTTGTACTTAACGTCGGTCGTAAACATTCCGCAGATCTTTTGTTTCTTGCCATCCGCGGTGGACACACTTGATTCGATCGTTTTAAGAGAAACACCTTTACCAGATAAATATTCTAAGGCGTCGTTGCCTATACAACTAATACTGGCCCCCGAATCTAATAGACCTAGTATTTTGTCCCCCAAAAGCTCGACGGTGACATAGGGACGGGGATCACCAGAATCGCCCAATGTCGTCGAAGCTATATTACGATATAAAATTCGTTTCTCAATAAATCGATCTCTAGTGCGCCTAATGCGTTTGGATATTTCCGGAAACGTCACTATGCGTTTTCGGACTTCATAATAGTTTTGTAACCTTTCGTGGAAAGGTTTTCTTAAAATTTCATTAGTTGGTTTGTTAGAATTCATAAAACGTGTTGTTGTAGCATTTACAACTGGTAACTTATTCTTATCTCTACTTAATATGGATATAGGAGTTTTAGATGACGGTTCGTCCGCTTTTAAAACTCCGGTTCGGTCTTCACGGAACGAATCCCCCCGGATGGTGGATTGTTCCGATATGCGTTTCCCGCACAACGAGGACAATCTGGACTGTAGACATCAGCGAGACCACAACGGAAACAGAAAATCTTGTCTTTGTCTCTAGGCTCTCTACAATCCCGGAAACCATGACCCACGCTCTGGCAATTCCAGCACTTATTTTGGCTCGGATCTCGTTTGAGCGCTTCGATTTGAGTTGGAGTGGCAACAGCCAATTCAATATTCGGTTCATCATTTACTTCGTTTACGTAACGTCTCACTGGTGGTCGTTGCGTGTTCGGCACAAAAGGGCCACGCGTGCTCTCCGGTCGGTCAAGGGACTTCTCGATCAAGCGACAAATATAGGCCAGCTGCCTAAGGCTATGGGTACTATAAGTGATCAGTAACTCTCCCATTTTACGTCTAACGTTGAGCTTGATGGTTTCGATAAGTTCCTTCTCCGACTTTGGAACACGCATACGACTGTTAAGAAGCATCAATGCGTCATAGAAGTCAGAAAACGACTCTCCTGGCAACTGCTTCCTATCAGCAATCTTACGAGACAACTCTGAGTCGGTCTCAAGGCTTCGGAACTGTTCAATTAAAGCCGATTTGAGTGCTCTCCAAGGAGCGTCTGGATTACTTTTCACGTACATCCAGTACCAAGACTCCGCGTTGCCTCCCACAAAGTGGTGAAAATTTCCAACTACTTCATCCCAAGTTACGCCATAACTAGATCGTATTCGGTCTAATCGAAATAGGAAATCATCGACAGACATACCTTTACTGTCGAATTTGATTCCCCACTTGTGGTATTGCAGTAACCTTGAATTGGCATTGGAGTTGGATGGTGTTGGTCGAAGTGGCGATGAAGAAGGATGGTCATTGAAATTGAATTCACTTAGTTGTTTCAGGAAATCATCAACGCTAGCTCCTTGTTCCATAGCCGCCGGAGGAAGAACATGTTCCGTGGGCCTAGGCGGTATTGGATCATACGTTGGTGTCAGTAAATCAGCAAGGTCAGGCTGACCTGGCGCTTGAGTTTTAGGTACTGAGATTGTAATGTCTCGAGCTACTGTTCTCTGTGGAACGCCACTAGGGCGACCCTGGGGTCCATGAAATGCAGCATTCGATCTAGGCTGAATGCCTTTTGAAGTAGACGGAAGTTCTGGTTTGTTGCTATTTGCTTTGAACAATTTAGCGACTTGCTCGTACAGAGCCTTCTGGCTAAGAGCCAATTGTTCTTGGATGAACCTACGTTCATCGACACGATGAAGTTCGATGGAAGCAGAAACTACATTTTGTATGTACGAAGAATTTTCGGCGACCATTCGTATGGCTGCTTGGCGATCTTCATCGCGTCCAGCAGTGCCTCCCTCGTCTAAAACTTGACCTTCAGAGTCTTCGTCCGCCGACCTATCAGTAACAGGATCGACTGGAATTATTACCTGTGCGGGTGCATTATCTTCCCCCCTTTCTGGTGGTACAGGTGGTGATGAAATAACAACGTCTATTGCCTGGCCTTGCGCCCCAGCGGCAATTTGTTTTCTATTTGGTGGTCGCACCATATCTCAGCTGTGCTTAGAGACTCTGCGACTTAATATATATAAAAAAAAAATTGTAAGAACCTAAACCAGAAATAATTCCTTACAAAAAAAATTGAATTTAAACTTAACTATAGACTTAATAACTCAAAATGAACTTCCTAACTATATACTCCAAAACTCTAAAGATAGATTACTAACTCTCAATACAATACTTAACTTAATGAAAGAAAATCTAAACTATAGCAAAAAAAACTCAAACTGAATAACTAAACTCTAAACTTAAACTTCAAAAAAAAAACTAAAAATAGCTAAAATAAATCAAAAAAAAAAAAACTACACTATCCTTCAAAATACTTCAACCAAAAACTTAACTCTTTACTCGAAAATAATAATTCAAAAACTTACTTAAAGATACTTAAACTTGAACTTTACTTCAAAAAAAAACTCAAAAATATAGGCGGGCACTATCCCAAAAATGTAATGAACTCAAAACTCAAAAATATAGGCGGGCACTATCCCAAAAATGTACTCAAGAATAACTCAAAAATCTCAAAAATCTCATAAATAACTATAATCTCAAAAATACTCAAAAATAACTCAAAAATCTCAAAAATTTCATCAAAAATACCGGGGGACGGACACTCCCCTAAGCAACTTCGAAGGAACGGCGGACTAAGGCAACTACTTAGCCCAAAAGAAAAAAAATATACGTCTTTACTAAACAGGACCGAAATACTATAACTCAAATCGTTTGACTTTGTAGGAAAGAGAATAGGTCATTATGCTACTGCAGACGTGCGTCGGGTAAATATCACCAACCACCGGATAGCACTTCATGACTACTACTCTACCTCCAACAACTCAAAAAAAAACTTGAACAAACTAATTCCATAAATATGTAGATTAAGGATTATTGTATTCTTGTATTACTGGAATAATACTTAAATATACTTCATCTCTGAAGAATTGAAAGTGAATTTGGAGTTAGGAATTGTGGAAGAGACGTATTGTCTTCGCAACAGACGTGCGTCAGGAAAATATCACCAACCACCGGTCGAACGACAAAACACTTCTTCACACGGAAACCTATTTCCTGCTAACGAATCGGAACTCACTGACCTAGCAACAGACAATTTAGAACCAATGCGTCTAAATCCGGACAAGGGAAGAGAAGTTCCTACTCGAGAGGCTGAGAGACTGCGAGTGGATCCAATGCAACAGACAAAGATCGGGAATAGTCACCAATCTTCCGGACAAAATGGCATCCTCTACACAGCTTCGATGTGCTACCTCTAGCAAATGAAAATCACAAAACTCCACAACAAAACTTCCACTACTATTGATCAAAGCGAAAATCGCTCAAATCACCCAAAAATTGTTTACTCAAAAAAAAAACCTCATAACTTCAAAACTCGATTAAAACGATATTGGTAGATCTCAAAACTTGAAACCTTAATGTAATTGTTAGGCAGCCCCACGTTGGGCGCCATCTGTAACTAAGATAATAAATGGAAATTGAAATTATGAACAGAACAGATGCTTCTATCCATCATCCAACGCACAATCGGGGCCCATGAGACTTGAAAACTTAGCCTCACCTTGAGCGCCATCTGTAACTAAGATAATTATATCTGAGCGCACAAATAGGGCTGGTAGGGCATATAAATCTTATGCCCAAGTTGAGCGCCACCTGTAACGTAGATAATAAACAGAATACAAATGTAAGAGGACGGTCCCATTCAATCACGTGTACGGCAGACCACCATACCTGTGACTAATGTGACCAGACATAGACCAAAGCACTAAAACTGATCCCGAAGTCACCTCGGACCAAGGGCATCAAACCTCAAACTAAAATTTAACTCAAAAATTATCTCACTACCGAAATGTTTCGAGCGGGCTGAGACCTAGTCCCACCTGTCATACACCCAATCAAGCTACTAGAATCGTATAACTAGGCGAAGGCTAGCCCCCAGACCACACTCTCTCCTATACCTCCGATGTTCAGGTATCCTTAATTCTTACTAAACCATAACTAAACTGAACTGGAAAAACCACTAACAAACCTCCACGAACTTTAAACAAGATCATATACTTTCCTAACTCGAACCACGCCCAGTCCTGTGAACACCTAGGAGACATACCTACGTATCCTCCCGACCAAATAGGCAATTATAGAGACGAGGTTAGTACGTACATGTCCCGTTCGTAGTCCGAAAGAGTCCCGAAGCTGCATCCTTACATTCCATTTAATCATGCCCCTTCAATCCCACGACAACATAGAACACTCATCTCAAGAGTAGCTTCCTCAATCAAAGGTCTATAAAGTCGTCGGACAGCGAAAGGGTGTCGTGGATCTAGCACCGCGGCTGGCCTGCGCTTCACCCTGCCATGCTCAGTCCAGGGGTGGAAACTTGCAATGCGATCACGACGGTTGTTACCTCGTTTTGATATCGCAGACCATATGGTTCTGATGTTCCGAACCTCCTTTACTTCTATGAATCCTAGGGCTGCCCATACAAACACCGCTTGTGGCGACAGGTATCAAGTCTACCGGTTGAAGCTTAAACACCCTAAATGACGTCTCTTTCGAATAAACAATCTCTATCTACATGGCCCCTTCAGCTACCATTGTGCACTATAATGATGTAATTAATAGTGCGATACCCTATTTATCTATTCTTCCCTAGTATCGGTTAATATAGGAAGATCTCCTGGACAGGGTGACTGAATTTGTCCAAAGAGGGGGGGGGATACTGAAGATGGAAATGTAACCCCCAAGGTCTCTAAACCCACCCATATCCAATGAAGAGGGAATTATACCAACTCCTTCACCACTGGATCCGTGGTTCCGTGTATGACCCTAATCAAAAACAATGTTTACGAAACCCCTTAACCAAAGAAAACCCGCCGAAGCGAGTTACTTTAACTCCAAAACATCCTATAAACTCCTAACTCCAATCTAACTCAAGCAATGTAAACTCACTAGCTCACATAACTCCGTTGCGTACTGCTACCATCCTAAACTGTCCGTTCCTACGTTGTTCACTCAGCGAAATGTCCCATCCCCCACGAAAATATTACCTTAGTCCATCAGAAATAACTATGTACAACCAAGGATAATAAATTCCAAACGTCCTGTCTCAATAACAGGAAGTCCACGACTCAAAACTTCAAAAAGAAAATGAAAAGCAAAATTTTCATCAACGTTATAAAATAAAAACGTATTAATTAACTTATTTATTCATCTAAATAACAAAATTCTTAAAAAGAAACTTAATTATTTTTACTTAACTTAATTCTAAAAATCTTACAAACGCTACTTCTAATAAGAAATATAATCATGAAATACTATATTCGTAATTAAATCTAATATGGTCTGAAAGAACTTTAATCTTGTTAATTAAAAAGTATATGAATAACTAAACTTCATATAAAACTGAACTAAGCGAACTGTCAAAAAAAAAACTATCAAGGACACGAAAAAGTATCACTACTTTCTAGCCTTACTGTTCGCGACCGATAGGTAATTATTATGTAGCGAAAATTTACTCAATACAAAAAAAAAAAATTAATTGTTTCAAACACGTATTGTCTCTTTGAAAATAAAAATCTCGGATTCCGTCCGATTCCATTCAATAATGTGACTGATAATAATATAATTATCTATCAAAGCTAATCACATTGACTTATATTCATTTATTTACCGAATTTACTTTATTTACAGACGACTGTTGCGTATGTGTATGCATATACTTCTTCAAAAAAAACAAACAAAAAGAATCTTTTCTCAAAAAAAAACCGAAGCAAAACGACTGAAACTTTAACGTATAGCTACGCGATCAAAAATTCCAACAACAAAACCAAATGAAACCCAAGCACCCTCAAAAAAAATTATGGACCGTTTGTCCAAGGGTACGTTATTTAGGATTCCGTGTACGATTCCAATTCGGCACCGTCACTCAGATGTAGTAGGATGGGAAGGGAAAGGTATAAAAATGAGGATGAAATATATATGTTCAATAAATATATATGTATATGATTAATGTAATTATGTATGGAAATGAAATTTAATAAAAAAGAAACTAAACCAGACCTTCCGGAGGGTAGTGCACTGCTCTCGTCCAGGTACTAGCTGAAAAGCAATTGCTGTTAAATGAAAGGTATTATATTATGTATATGTCAAATGAAAATGTATGGGCAAAAAAAAAAAAGTTGGGGTAGGTCATTGATGTTTGGTTTCGATATGACTTTCGTTACTTCTTTTCGTTGCGATTCTTCTCTTTTGGTTGAATAATTGATTATTTATGCGATCTCTGTCGTTCTCGTGTTCAACAAAATTGTTCTTGATTCGATTCAAAAATGTTTCTCAAAATTATGCACTAATAGTTCGCACTGATATTTGAATTGATTGATTAGGCTTTTCAATAAAAATGACCACATTTACATCCATAAAGAGGAAAAAGAAACTTAGATGCTAAAATAAGAAGGAAATCCTATCTTAAAACTAACTTAATCTCAGAAGATTTACTGCGTAGATTCGACGACGACGATGACGAAATACAAACAGGGATTTGGTCGGCGTTCACAAAATAACTCCACTGGAGAGATTTGCTTTTCGACGAATAACGCTGCTCGAACCAGAATATGTTTGTTGCGGCGAACAGTATCTTTATCTCTCGTAGATTTGGTTGCGCTGAATGTGCGCTCGATAAGGTTTCATACGCATGTGTATGTTATGCGTTTATTTATTATGTGCTCTTGAATTGTGCGTGGTGTCGGTGTGCATATTTGTGCGTAATCGAAGGGACAAAACAAAAAAAAACTGTAGGTATATCCACTCAATATTATTATCCCCAATGTATCGGGATGGGTAAATCCAGGTAGGTATCGTTTGCGTAGTATCTTATCGTGCTTGTCGAATATGATTCTGCTATTAGGATGATGGTTGTAATATGCAGAACAAAATTTGAAACCAATTCGTGCGTAGGGTTAGGGCGTTGACAAAAAAAAAAAAAGAATTCCAAAAATGCCGCGTTGACGTTAACCGTCTGCGGTGGCGTTTTACTTTCTTTTTGTTATATCTTTTCTTATGCGGTAATTCTGAAACGTTCCTTAGGGTCCCACAAGGTTAAATTCTGGAAATTACCATCCAAAAGTTCCGTAGGGTTCTATATAACGTATGGGTCTTACAGAACAGAATCGTAAGGCGCACAAAAAGACGATAATGACGACGTAATCATATATATGTAGATCACTAATTAATAAAATAAAATCGTAGGGATAAATAAAATTCGAAAAATTGCAGAATAAAATCACAAAAATCGAAAATTCGAAGCATAAACTTTGAAGCGTAGGGATTGAAGAAAACTTTCGATGCATAAAATTTGAAGCGTAGGGTCGAAAATTTGATATTGAACTTTTGATGCGTAGGGAGCACTACACACACACTTTGGCACAGATTTTTTTGTCGTTCGGAGCAGTTCCACTGATTTAGGTATTTAGATTGCAAAAAAAAAGGTATATATCTCAGTTACCTGGTATTCCAGCGTGTAGATTACCACTGGTTATAAATACTTTTCCAAAACCAAATCCTTTATTTGACTCCTGGTCAAAAATACCAACACAAATAAATCCTGTCCTCGCAAATGCTGTTTCTTTAATTTTATTATTAGGTGCTCCAGAACACAAATGTAGATCGATTTAAAAGGTGCTCCCGCGTTGAATGTGAATTCTTATTACACATTATTGGTGTGATGCTCCCGCGTTGGATATGCGTTTTTGCACATCTTGTTGGGTTGCTCCCGCGTTGGACGCTTCCAAGATTGGCGTCTGATGCTCCCACGGTGATCTCTGATTACAATTTGGATTCTATTATCGGCGCGGCTCGTCCCGCTTTACAGATTTCCCTTGTTAAACATACCTAAAAGGACAAAGAAGATGGGGTGGAAGAATTTTTGCCAAACCACAAGAAGACTACCTAATCTTTAAGAATTGGGGTTTTTACACCACTAATCCAACTTGATAAATCCTAAATAACTACTCCACTGTATCCAATATTCATTCTTCTTACCTTCTATCGGCTTTCCTGGTGTTGATGGATGCTGATTCCTCAAATATTTTGAGATTACCCAATGTAGATGTTGGGCAGTCGGATTATATTTTTTTGTTAAGGGTGGGTCTCCCATGTAAATGTAGGGTAGTGCGTGCATAAAACTTAATATATCTCCTACATTTGAAAAGATATTTTAATGAAATAAAATGTATTAATTAATCAACAAATGTGAGCAGATATGCTTATCATCAAATAATTATTTATCATGATATTTATACTTTCAAAAGATAAAAACTTTAAATTTTTCGTAAAATTTAGACACAAATTATTATGTCCTCTTAATTTTCCTCTGTTAAGTAACTTTTTATTTTCTTTTGCTTCAGTTTCTTAATCAGAATAAATAAGTTCTATTTGTTATAGAAACCAAAGTTTTTTTTTTTTATATATATATAATAAAATTGAGGTCAACCAAGGGGTCTTTTTTTTCTTTAGACAAGCGCAGTTTGTAAAATGTTCAACCAAATCGACCAAGATAATTTTTTTTAATATCATTGAAACTAGATGTTATCATGAACATCGATAAATATTTACTTTTTTTTAATTTACCGGTCTAGGAAGACCCAAAACAAAAAATAGCATATTTTTCATATGGGACGCTTTGTAAACCGCTTATTTATTTCAATTTAGGTAAAAAAAAAAAATTATAATAATATTTGTTTAATTTGGAAGCAAGCTATAGAAACATTTAATTTTTTTTTTTTTTTTATGTGCTTAAAATAGCAATTTAATATGTTAACATACTCACTCGTTTTTGTAAGTAGGGAAAACTTTTATCGTTTTGTTATTATTTTTCTATTTTTTTTTGGAATTTTTTCTTTTTGTATCAATTTAAAGAAAAATTATATCATTTGAAGTCACTTTACTATCTTATTTTAAAAAAGTATCTTTTTTACCTTTTTTGAACAAAAATTTCACACTTATGAAAATGTAGTTCACGAAATTGTCACCACAATTAATGGCGTTAACATAGATTCTCTTTTATTGCAACCTCTTTGTAAGAGAGTATTTCTCATTTTTTCTTATTTGATTTTTTGTTGGTTTGATTTTGGTTTTTCCTTTTCTTTGAAATTTGAATACCAACACAAAAATCAGCTGTACCTGTTCTTATAAGATCTTTGTTCCATGCATTTTTGAATGATTCGGACAATTTTGGTGACAAATCGATAGATGATTTTTAATTTGTGGTTATAAAAAAATATTGTCGTCCGCATAAATAGGTATTCGAGTGATTTTCTAAATATCGTGTGCGAGGAGAGGTCCTTTGTCATATCGATAAATAGATATGTACTAAGGTCGGAGAAGCATTGGTCGTTGCGGTGGTGTACACATATACATAGATATCAATACACATTGTGTGTTTTCTTATCGTATGTAGAAGAAGTAGGTTCGGTTATTTTTGAATAGCTTGGCAACAAAAAGTCATAGAGCCATACGGTTTTCAGTGTTGGATTTAAAATTAATGGGAGCATTGAATTCTGAGAACAAAAATAATACTTAATGACGTAAAATTTTGAAAAAAACTAGTTTTAAAATTATTTTTAAAATAATGTCTGTATCGGCACCTACAGCCTAAACGGCTAGACCGATTCGCTTCAAATTTGGTACATAGTATTATTATTGTCCTACAGAAGGGTTTTTGGAATAAGCATTCTATTTCAGATTGTATGAATATTTGCAAAAAATTAAAAAACGCCAGTTTATAGGTATTCAACAAATACATTTATTTAAAATTTTTAGAAAAAAATTTAATAAGCAGTTTTCAAAATATTAATTTTTTTAATTTTTTTTTAAAATGCTTTTAAAAATACAAAAAAATATTTTTCAAAAATATTGGTATGCAATACAAATTGAGCTACCTACACCTTTATGTGTGTAAGATTTCGAAAGAATCGGTTGAGTCGTTTTCGAGTTAGTCGAAAGCAAAAAAAACGGTCCTATGGAAAGTACCGTTCTTAGCCATTTTTTAAAACTTTTTTTTCAGCCATATGATTGGTCGTACCTAAAAAGCAACACTGATTTTTTTAAATAGAAATCGTTAGAGCTGTTTTTGAGAAAAATAAGCTTTAACGTAACGGTTGTATGGCAGGTACCGTTAATTTTTGAGCTAAAAAAAAAATTTCAATTTCCCCTCTGTACAATACCTAAAAAAGTCTGTATACCAAGTTTGAAGCTATTCGGCCCACCCGTTTGGGCTGTAGGTCTCTATACATACAGACAGACAGACAGACAGACAGACAGACAGACAGACAGACAGACATACAGACGGACAGAATTTTTAGACCATCTTTTTTCGTCTTCTCTATCATCGTAATGTCATGTTTGATTGTTATCTCAAAACTTTGTTTTTCGACGAATGCATAACTTGCCTTATAGTACCTATAATCGCAAGTAAAAAGTAACAATGTTTCAATAATAATAGATATATAGCTAGGTACTCAAATTATTCTTTTCCCTTTGCAATAAACCCATAAGCAATTTTAAAACAGGTCAAATAGTTATATTGACCTACCTCACACTTTTGTTACATGCAACTTAAAAAAAAAAAACAACGATATCAATGTACATACCTACCTACATATACCTACCTACATTAAATATAATGTAACGTTTACCTATCTACCTATGCATGTTCATTTTATGTGTCCTGACTCCTGAGTCCTGACCTTCATCAAGATTTCGATCGAGTCCCAAACGAGTTCACATTTTTTTTGTCACTGTTATGGCAGCAACAGCAAGTAAAATATGAAAAAAAAAAAAAAACAACAACAAAACGAAAATAGAAAAAAATTACCCACATTTAGCTATTAGCTACTGTGTTTTGAAAAAAAATTGAAAAAAAATCCCTTCACCCTTCCATACAGAGAGAATAAAACTTGTCATCGCATATCGCATTACTAAATCAAAGCGAAAGGACAACAACGAAACCCACAGAAAGACACACACAAAAAGTATCCCCTACTAAAACGTCCAATGCCAATAATCTTTTCCCTCTGCTTTCCTTTCCACTGCCTGTACCTCCTCTACTACTGTGGCTGCAGCCGGCGGTGCGCGCCACCACCGCACCGCACCGCTTTGAGAATAATAATTATTGTTCACTGCGACTGCGGAAGATCACAAAATTATTTTGAAAAGAGAACAAGAGTAAATGAGTATACCAAAAACAATATAACGAAGAGAAAAGAATATCGCACTACCACATAGAACACAATTTACATGGCGTTTAAGTTCTGTTCTGAGGTAGACCCACCCTTAATAACCCGTGATGAACAAAGTAGCAGATGTTGTCTGCTCGGTGGTTGAATGGCAAAGAGAAATAATGATGGAGGTTTGTCTGCCAGGAAGTATTCGAATAGCGAAAAGGAGTCAGCTGTCATTTGGTATAACGACAGTTTGAGGAATTTAGGTTTACGTCATTCAATCATTAGGTGAATTTATATGCGCCTTAAGGGCGGTTTACATCAGTATGATTTATATTTGCTGATGCTGTCGTCGGATGTGGTGAAATAAAATGAGTTTTTGGTATTGCGACGATGGTAAGTAATCATTTTATTTTTGGTTTTCAGATATAGGTAAGTATTTCATTATCAATTCTTATGGTGGCAAAAGTCTTCCCTACAACTCAAGGCCTGGCAGCCTTAAGATATGAGCATTCAACCACTTACCAAGGCAGAAGCAAATGCCAAAATGCGCACACCAAACCTTCCCCCCTTTGCCGCATATGTTACCAATAAGGAATAGGAATCAATACTGCAAGGAAAGGAAATACAGCTGTAAAAATTCACTCCTGTTTCATTTACAACAATTTCCCTGCCATTCATATTGTTCCCGGGTTTCCACGCGGAGGCGGAGGTGAATAGGAACGTCTATGCTCTCTTAAGTTCCAACTTCTATCTCAGAGCCACCTCCACTTCAAAGAAGTAATGGTTGGATAGAAGCCAGCCACAAAATATCAAAACTAAGCCCGGTATGTTCCCTAAATGCGAAGGGTTGCCGCGGCCTCTACGCTCCAAGGATCTGCACGGAACAAAATGAGCATTGCGATCTATATTTGCAGCCTTGGTTAAGCGTTCAAAACACTTAAGAGGGTCATAGTTTAACCCCCAACAGGTTTCAACCAACACTCTTTGCTAGCTTGGCCGGTCCCGGTCCCAGCCAGTGGCCTCCAGTTGCACACACCAATTTGGTTGAGGTCGTTCTAAACTTGATCGCACCACCTCTGCGTCGGACCTCCGGGTTTGAATTGAAGACTTGGCGCTTCTTCTTCACTTCTTTGTAGGACAATGCTGAGTTGAATCAGAGGGCAACCTTCGACGTAGCAGTCCGACACTAACCACTACGCTCAGAGAATACTTCACTAAACTTGGTACGCCAAAATAAAGTTCGGGAACCGAAATCCCATCAAAACAACAATCTTTTTGGCTTATTAACTCTTCGCTTCTTTGGCACGTATGTTTTCGATGATGCTGTTTCCTGATTTGAAGTAAATTTGGGGGTGGCTTTCCGCACATAGTTGCGTTGCCAGCTTTGCAAGTTTCGCTACAAGTGTCCAAAAACTTCTGATATTGGCGACGAAACAAAAAAGGGTCGCACACAAGAGTGGCTTTAAAAAAACCAGGTAGGTAGGTGTGGATAGACACTTCCTCAAAATTTCGAAGAAACAGATAATGCTTTTTCAATTAATATCCAGAATGAGTGGCTCCTTAAGTGAAACTAATGGACAGTGCTATAAGCTTATCAAACGATGTGTATTATTTGCGTGTTTGAAAACAAAGATATTAAGGTGCAGTCGCGATAAGCCTGCGTAAGGCCTACTCAAAGCTGGAGCGAAAAAAGGGCATAATAATGTTACGTTTACTGAGACTTGATTTGGGACATAATCCCTTCGAAAGTAAAAGGCACCATCAACTTTGGAAGAGCACGAGTACAACGATGTTGTGCTGCAACTGCAAGTCATAAGCTGTGTTTGTGTGTAGCCTGAAATCACCCGAATCACTTTTTTAATAAACTTCAGCCCTACACTGTGAGTTGTGACAAACACACAATCGGTAATACAAACGTGTAGAATGATGGCATGTGTAGTCAGCCCCCTCTAGTTGTCAGCCACTAGCTTATAAAGTACAGCGCAATAGTGAATGTTTTAGTTAAACTTCCAGGCAGAAAATATTTTTCGAAGCATAACTTTTCTTCTCTCTGGGTGCGACATTTGGTTTCATTGCAGCTGCAGGTTTTCTTGTTAGAAATGCCAGTTTGGTTGAAGTTTTTAAAAGTTACGAATTTGTTCAATTTCATTTAATAAAAAAAAAAATAGTGGAAGTGTTGCCGAAAAATAGATTTTGTGGCCAAACTAAAGAAGGTAAGTGAATGTGAAAAAAAGTATGTAGGTATTTAATAAATATTTACGAGTGGGGCTGCCCTTAGAAGACAAAGTCAATTCTTCTAAGGTCAGCCCCAAGGCTGACTACTGAAGCCAACTCTTTTAAAAATTGTTTGTAACTGAGTATGAGTATGCAGTATGAATGGAAATTTTATTAAATGTGTTTTCAGTAGTCAACCAGAGGGGCTGAAGTTAGAACAATGGACAAAACTTTGCCGCATCTAGTAAATATTAACAGTTATTTTTTTACTTTTTTTAATAAAAAATGACAAAAAATTAACTAAAAAACAAAAAAACAATCATAATCCACTGTATTAGTTACAGCTTATCTTGTATAACATGGTAGATGGTAGATGGTAGATGGTAGATAGTAGATGGTAGATGGTAGATGGTAGATGGTAGATGGTAGATTGTAGATGGTTATTGTTTTATTAGTTTGTCAGTAAGCTCAGAAGTTGCTTACGTGAGTAACTTTCGTAAGTAAGACATGTGTAATCTTAGCCTAAGATTTGACTGAAATATAAGTTCCTTTTTATAAATTATTTACTGTGTATTCTGTCTGGAAATGTGAAGTAGTCGGTGGAACTGAGTTTCACGTTCAGCAATTAAATAACGGATTTTTCTGGACTAGATAAACATAAACAAAAGTTTTGACTACTAGTGCCATCGCCCTATTTAATTAAATGGGAAAGGTTCCGATCTCCTAAACGGCCTTTTGAAGAAGGTTCTGTGTTCGGAGAGGAGGTGTCGATGAACATTGGTCTTGAATGTTTGAAGCAGAGAGAAGATACTAATAGAGAGAGGCAACTTCGACGATGGCTCTCTTTTAGCCTACAAGCTGCGATTCGGCCAGCAACTTGCATCTGTATTAAACTCCATATAAAAAAAATGTGAGGACAACATAGATGCAAGTTGCTGTCCATAGACCTTTAAATAAGAGAGAAAGAGACACACATTTTTTTTTTGATTTTGTTTGTTCTGGACAAGGAGAAAACATGTATACACCGATAGGAATTCAACTCATTATAAAAATGTAAACAAAAATCTTTGCGGGGACGGAGGCGAGGAAAGTTGTTTCTCTCTATTAGTATCTTCTCTCTGGTTTGAAGATCAAAATGGCAAGGAAAAATTGTGCCAAGCAATTCACTCCACATTCCTGTTGTACGGCTAAAGAAAGAATCCCTATATTTCACGGTTCATCCGAAATTGCGCTCAAGTGTAAGCTAATGAGCGTTCCTAGCAAGACGAGTATTACGGGGAAATGTTTAAGGGGTGGAACGCAGCTGGCTACCTCGATTGAGCATTTTTTGTAAAAGAACCTTCCAATATGAATGTTTCCATAATGTTTCTCTCCTATCAATTTTAGCGCTTTTTTCTGAACTTTGTCGAGCAGGTGTAAAAAAGTTTGAGAAGCACCTGCCCAGAGATGGGAGTTATACTCGAGTTTCATCAGAAGGGTCGAACAACTTCTTGCATCTATTAAGAAAGCCTAGGCATCCAACGAAGATTGTCACTGATACACATACCGAGTACTGATAGCTTTTCGGCCTCCTCGATGCAAGTACCATTCATGGATAATGGCATAGGGGGTATGTTTGGCTACAACGACAAAAGACAGCATTGAGTTTTCGACGCATTAAACTCCACACGATTTCTAATACCCCAATTCACAATGCTGTTTAAATCGGAGTTTAACGAACTTATCATACGATTTCGTTGTAATAACACGTCCGAAGGCGAAGGCCGTGAATTATCAAACGTATACGAAAAGCTGAGGGTTGAGTCGTCAGCAAAACAATTTAATGGATTAGAAGTCACAGGCAAGAGATCATTTATAAAAATGAGAAAGAGAGTCGGAGACAGAGCGGAGCCCTGGGGCACACCAGCATTTATTTTGTGGAGATCAGATTTGAAACCGTCTAATACAACTTGTACTGAACGATCCAGAAGATAGCTTCTAATCCAACGAATAAGAGTATCATCGATACCAAATGCACGCATTTTCGATAAAAGAGCTTCATGCCAAACTCTATCAAATGCCTTTGAAATATCAAGCGCAATAATCTTGCTTTCGCCAAAGCGATGCACATATTTGTTCCACTGTTCAGTGAGATGCCATCAGATCACCAGTGGAACGATTGCTGCGAAAGCCGTATTGCCGGTCATTTAAAAGCTCCCGATCTTCGAGATATTTCTTGAGCTGACGATTTATCAGCGTTTCCATGACCTTGGAAAGAAGGGACGTAAGTTCAATTGGTCGGTAGGAGTAGGGGGAGGAGTAATCACCTTTTTTAAGGACGGGCTGGACAAATGCTGTTTTCCATCTACTAGGAAAAATTCCTGAACGATAGGAGCGATGAAAAAGCTTACGCAGTGATTTTGCCAGAGATGAAGAACACTTCTTCAGAAGAATAGGGGGTATACCATCCGGGCCAGCGGATTTGTGTATATCAAGATCTTGAAGTACTCTTACTACTGTACGAGTGCGGAAAAATATCTGTCCCATAGAAGAATTAGCGTTCTCAAGTACAGGAGGGGCATTGTTGCTTGCAGGCAACGTAGAACTTACAGCAAAATGAGCTGCGAGCATATTCGCCTTCTCTGAAGAACTGAGAATTGGTTTATTGTCGACGATGAGCGTCGGAACTGATGATGACGTTGAGTTCTTGGCGTTTATTACAAATGACCAGAAGTTTTTACTGCCTTTGGGACATTGCAGAATTTTTTGCCGTAACTTTTGATCATGTAAAAATTTCGTTTTATTGATAACGGTGTTGCACGAGTTCCTAATTTGATTGTGTTTTTTCCGATTTTCCTCAGTTGGATTGGCTTTATAAGATCGGAAGCTTACTTCTTTCAACCTTATAGCTTCTTGATGGTATTACTTTGTACCAGGGTTGCAAGAGCTCAAGTCTCTTCTTAGCTTAAGGTTGACTTTAATTCACAAGCTAATAGGTGACTTATGGATTTAAGAAAAATGTATTCAAATTCAGTGACTAGTGATAAGTTCCGTTAAAGTGCTCTCAATGTGAAAAGTTGCAGTTAAATATTAAAAGTCTAAAAAAATATAAATACGTTGGTAAGCTTTTTATTAATCTTTATTTCTCAAGGTTTTTTTTTAATCAAACGGTTTTAAAAGCTTTTTAAGAAGATGAGATGACGGATCGGAGAACTCTATACCTTGTATGTTTAAAATTCAAATTTGAACATTTCTTTGAGCTTGTGAATTGAACATAATTTATTTTCAGAACTCGGTTTCTAGCCTCAATTGACATCGACGCCTGTTTTGTTTTGGAAGAGCTTAGTATTATGCTGTCGTCAGTGGCTTCCTTAAATAACAGCTTCTCGATATCGCGCATGCTTTATTTTCAATCATTTGCACTTTGCCGGAGATTGTGTTGTCATTTTGTTTCATCAGTGTTTAAAATTGTTATTATTTTAGCAAACTTCAAATCCTTGCAGCTTTTCAATTGGAAGAGAACCAAAGTTTGTGGCTTAAAGTTTTTTTTTTATATTCATAAGTCACCTTTTAGCTTGGCATAGCGTTTTTAAATTCAAAAACTCGCAACACTGCTCTTTTGTACACTCTTCCTGATGAACTTTTTTAAGATAAGACTATTGAAACCTGCCACTAGGTAAAATAAATTATGTAAAGTAATGTGCTTATTTTCTTTTCAGGTCTACGAACAAAGATAAAATATCGAAAACCACCTGGCGTAGTGGCAAAAACAAACGTTTACTCAAAAGCAAGGAACCAGCCAGCTCTTCAACAATTAAAACTGGTTGCTACACTTCTCAGCAATCACCGACAATTGATAACGCAACCGCTGTTTCAAATCCTATCGTGAACAATGAAAGTTCTGTGGCAGGCTGTTCAAATGCAACTGCAATGGTGACTGCAACTCCATCTAAACCTGTGGCAGAAGCAACATCACCAATATCAGATGCTATAGTCTTGTGTGATTCAAGTGATTCTGATGAATCGGATATGAATACTTCAACAAATACAACAAAAACAACAACGACATCAACAACAGAATCAACTAAAGAAAACAAAATCGAAAATGATTTATTAATTGATGCGTTTGTGTCCACATTCAGTTTGGAGTCATTTTTCAAATCAACTATTGATCCGGATCAAATATTTTTGTTGACCCTGTTGCAGAACTATCGCCTTGTGAATGATGAGAAGAAGGAAGCATTGCAACACAAGTTTTATACTTTTTTAAGGGATTAAAATAAAAAAAATACCCTCTGTATTGTCTTACTTAAATACAAAAATATTAATTACTATCCTAACTGAGACTGTGTTGTGTTTTTGGTTTTTAGATATAAAAGGGCATGATTACAAACTTTATACAAAACGAGCCAACCCCATGCTCCGTCTTGAAATTTGAACATCAAATTTGTTAAAGGATAAGTCAAACCGCAATGAAGTGGTAGATATCTTCAAGTGCGGATGATTTGAAACAATTTTATTTAGATTGGCCAATGAAGAGTCACAACTCTCCATCACTCTAAAATGAACGTGCAAGTTTTGCAAGTAAATAGCAAGCCCGGCTTCAAGTGGTTAGAATCGCGTTCGATAGTAGAAATAGACTCTTGAAAAATAATCTTTGAACTGCTTCAAATTTGTCAAAGGGGCTCATTCAGCCGCAGCCTCACTGCTTTTTCTTACCCATTATATTGTGGAAGCTTAAGTCATTTGAATTTAACACATTTGATTTCAATTCACTAACCACATGAAATCCGGTCGTTGTTGAGTCCATAGGTTTTTTTTTCGCGAAGTCTTGCTCTGTTTTGATTCGGAGATTCCATTTTCTGTAGTGGGCATACTATTGCACCAAAAAAGATATCAGATATAGCATCAATTTTGTAACGGGTGTTTTTTTTTTTAGAGATAAAGAACTTTAAGTTAAGCTATCATTAGGCGGTCCTTGTAAATGGTCCTTGCAAAGTCACAGAAAATGTGTCCGTGCTGTCAGTGAATGGACATTCTTCACCGTGTCTTTGCTAGCTTAGGCGTCAGTTATAGCGATCAGTAAACATTTTCTTTTGTAGTATTTAATGGGCCCTATCGGCAATCTCCCGCGGAATATTTTGTTCCCACGGAACATTCCCCGCGATCGTGAATCTCCCACGGAATGAATTTCCCACGGAGTTTCGAAGATAGTTTTCGAATTTGTTTTGTAGTGCTCTTATAATCATTAAGTAGAAATTTCCCTGGATTATAATAAAAATACCATTTTCATTAATATGTTAGAACAAAATATCCCAAACAAATCCAGAACTTGCGAATCGAAATAATTGATTAAAAGTTAATCCTTAAGGCAAGGCCACATTAGGCGCGACTGCGCTTCAACAAAACGACACATTAGAGTTGGGTGTATGACAATTTCTACCCTTTAGTGTCGCTGGCTTACAGTTTCGCTGCCGCTTAGTGCGGTCCAACTCGTACAATTCCAGACGAAGATTCAATTCCGCTGCAGTGCAGCTCCGGCAAGTGCAGTCCTTGCTTTACAGCACAAAATATTGATAAAGTACAAATAAAAAGCTTAGACATGCATGCTCTAGCTCCCGTCCGTAACAAGTGCATGAATTTACTTTCACCAGTAACCGTACAAAAAAAATGTTTGTTCGGTTTGGAAACCTTGTCGCTTCTCTTATATAAATCTAAACAGTCATCTTTTTAATCACCGTTGTCATGTCAATTAGGTGTTTGTAATAGCTTTGTTTTTTGAGCCCTGAAGTCACCCTGGGGTCGCCACAGCGCGTTTTTTGAATTACCTCAACTCGCCCTCAATACAAAATTCTCTGTTTTTTTAAACCTAGGGTCGCCCTGAAGTCACCCTGAACTCGATCTTCCTATTTAGCAGGGGCGAGTTGAGGTAACGAATCAGCTGTTGAATTGACTTTTGCTGTCAAGCATTTTTTGTGTATTTTTCTTCTGTATTTGATTTTCCATGTCTTTTTTTCGATAAAACTAATAGCGAGTTTCATTCACGAAAAGAATTGCTCTTTCTGTCAAAAGAATTGACCTTTTTCACTTTTGAGAGTTTCATTCATTCAAAAAGTGCAATTCTAGAACGATTCTCAACACGAAAGAATGCATCTCTCATGGGTTGGGAGAATCGATCTGAATACTTTTCTGTCAAACGTCAGATGAGAAATAATTTGTTATTTTTTGTTGTTTGTTGTGAAATTGTGCCAGTCTGTGATAAATATAACAAAAATAAATAAATAATGAACGAAAAACTTAATATGTACTTTAATTATCCAATTAATTATCAATTATCTAATGATTACTTTTTCCAATGACAAAAGACAAAAATGAAATGACAAAAAGTATACTTCAAATTGACATGGATACCCAAAACAAGTTTCATTCAAAAGGGCAATTCTCGATTTTGAGAACAATTCTTCCAAATTTGAATGAAACTCGCTATAAATGAAATGCAAGTGAATGCTTTTATTTTGATGAAAGTAAATACAAATCGAACAAATAAAGCAAAATGGAAACTTTTGATTTTGTGCGTTGTAAAAAATATACAATCAGCAGCCGTCATGCGTTTTTTGAGAACCGAAAAATCCAGGTTTTTTTGACAACAAAAATTATATGAGACCAGTGTTATAATGAAATAAATTACAAACTTTTTCCATTCTGATATGCGTTTTACTGGTCGCGATGGCTGGGTGCTGTATGAATAAGGTAGACCCTGATTGGTATCAACCTGGCGATGCCCAGCGTTGCAACTGTTTCATACACATCAATATTGTGCTTATTTTACCTCCTAGTGGTAGCCATCGGGTACTGGTCTTGTCCACCCGGACTTGACTTGCTGAACTTATAAGCGCGAGTGTTGATCACAGAAAAATAGCAACACTATAATTGCCCTGCCATAAAACTCCTCTGTTTCTCTTGTTGGGTAGCAGTTTATTCTGTACGAACCCCTCAGAAAGCAAGCGAGCGGCGGATGAGCTTCCAATTAAGTGAACCAACGGCGACGCTTAAAGACAGCATGGTAGGCACCCCATTGAGCTACTTCGACGTATTCGGAGCTCAGGTCTTTGGGTCCTTTCACTACTATTAGTCAGGGTAGTGAAATAGAGAAGGTGGCGGATGAGCCCATATAGGACCAACGGTAGCTCTCACATTCCCGTAGTGGGTTACCGACTCTGGATTTCTCCAGCTCCTTTTGTCCAAGGAGAGCAGCATAGGGCCTGTTCCCCCAGATTGGGGTTTGTGCGTCGGTGTAACTTCCCTACCACGTAAAAAAACTAATAGTTCCGAAACAACTAATTGCCTCGGATATGGATGACCATACTGATGACGACCCTAGCAAACGAAACAAGGACAACGAATTTCGGTTCTGCACGTGGACTGTCCGGACCCTTAACAGACTACCTGCAGCCGAACAATTAGTGGAAGCCCTAGATGGTGTCAAAGCCGACATCACAGCCATCCAAGAAGTGCGACGGGATGGTGAAGGCACAAGGAGGAAGGATAAGAGGAAGGCTTAGGCAAGAAGTCTTGGGGTTTCGTGGCATAAGCGAACGCATTGTCACAATCCGCATTAAATCCAAATTCAGCAACATCTCGCTTAACTGCGTCCACGCCCCCAGGGAGGAAAAAGATGACACGACCAAAGAAGAATTCTTCGATCTTCTCGAGAAAGACAAATGATGAATGCCCGAAGTACGACACTAAGTTTATTCTTGGTGACTTCAACGCCAAAATCGAAAAGGAGGGTAACTTTGGCTCGACAGTCGGAAAGCATAGCCTGCACGACAAGACTTTGACGCAGGCTAATCGACTTTTCTGCGGGGCGAAGTGTCATCTTAGCTAGCACATACTTCCCACACCTCAATATACACAAGGGGACCTGGCGGTCTCCAGATCAAAATACCGTCAACCAAATTGATCACATTGCGATTGATAGCAGACTTGCGTCCAGTGTCATGGATGTCCGCACTTTCCGAGGGGCCAACATAGACTCGGACCACTACCTTGTTGTAGCTAAAGTGCGAACGCGGATCTCCACCAGACCACAGAATCGAACATCCACTGTGAGAAAGTTTGATGTTGCGAAGTTACAATCGCAAGAGACCGCCACAACCTTTGCCAACCATGTCTCCTCTTATCTCTTGACAATCCCTGCACCTGCGCCAAACCCAGAGGCCCAGTGGCAACATTGCAAAATGGCCATCAAAACCGCTGCCACGGATGTTTTGGGTTTCTTTAGGCGGTGCAGGGAAATAAGTCCCCGGGTACTAAGTCAACCGAGGGACTTTTTTCCCACTTAGTGGGAACTTAGTCCACTTAAGAGAAGTGGACTTATTTCCCATGCAAGGTGGGAACGTGCTCCACTTTCTTGGAACTTAGTAAACACTTCGAATCATGAAGAGACTGAACTATGTGCAAAGTTTTTTGTCATCTATAAGCAGTTTTGCATACACCCAACCTCTCACCTACTCCAAATCTAACAGTGAGCCCAAGCAGGGGGTTGCAGGGGGGCAGCATGCCCCCCCCCCCCCCCCTTACCCATTTTACTTTTTTCCAATGTAAGCTTCGTATGCCATTTTTGCATATTTCATAATTCTCTTGTTTTGGAAAAGGAAGTGGGAACGTATTTCACATCAAAGGGGAATTAAATTCGCACGATTTTCTTGGGATTAAATTCTCACCGTTCATGGGAAATAAGTCCACTTCTCTTAAGTGGACTAAGTTCCCACTAAGTGGGAACAAAGTCCCTCGGTGGACTTAGTACCCGGGAACTTATTTCCCTGCACCTCTTTAGGCGACCACAACAAAACACCTGGTTCGATGATGAGTGCAGGCTCGCACACTTGGCTAAAGACGAAGCCTATCATGCAGTTCTGAATGCCAGAACTAGAACTGCCAAGAGCGCTTAACGTGCGGTATACCAGCAAAAGAGGAAAGAGGAACATCGGCTTTTCAGAAGGAAAAAAAGAGAACTGGAAAAACGAATGCCTGAATCTATTGAGGGGTGCTACGGCAGAAGCAATGTTCGAAAGTTCTAACAAAGGGTAAAGCATTCGTCCAAGGGTTACAAAGCCCGAGCGGAAGCATGTAGAGATGAGGGTGGGAATGTCGTTGTAGATACACAGTCGGTGCTGAGAATTTGGAAGAACACTTCTGCAGACTGTTAAACGGCGAAGACAACCAACTAATCGCTGTCAGGCAGAATGGTCCATTCGATTTGGATGATGAACAACATTTCTGTCCTCCCGACCAAGAAGAAGTTCGGATAGCAATATCTAAACTAAAGTCCAAGAAGGCTGCTGGAGCGGATGGCCTTACGGCTGAACTCTTTAAAGCAGCGGGAGATGACTTGGTGAGGAGCATACACCAACTCATCTGTACAATCTGGTCGGATGAAAGTATGCCTGATGAATGGTACCTCAGCATTGTGTGCCCTATCCACGAGAAAGGAGATACTCTAAGCTGCGCCAACTACAGAGGTATAAGTCTCCTAAATGTCGCCTATAAAATCTTGTCGGCCATTCTGTGTGAACGTCTGAGCCCTTTCGCACGTGAACTGGTTGGCCGCTATCAGTGTGGTTTCAGGCCCGGTAAGTCAACCGTTGACCAAATTTTCACACTTCGGCAGATTTTGGAAAAGACCCAAGAATTCCAGATCGATACTCATCACCTCTTTATCGATTTTAAAGTCGCCTATGACAGCGTAAACAGGAACGAGCTATACAGAGCCATGTCGCTTCTTGGCATCCCTGCAAAACTCGTTCGATTGTGCAGGATGACTATGGAGAACTCGCGCTGCTCCGTCAAGGTTGGTAAGAACACCACCGACTCATTTAATGTCGAGAAAGGCTTACGACAGGGTGACGCGCTGTCATGTAACCTCTTCAACATCATTCTTGAGGCAATCGTACGCAACTCGCATGTCAACACCAGCGGTACGATTTTTTTTAGATCCGTTCAATTACTTGTCCATTACACGAATGAAACAAATCTGGCATTCTTGTCCCAAAGTACAATGTCCCACAAATTGGAGATTGTTACTTTTGCAATTCGGTGTCCTTGCAAGGACAAGCATAACAATGTCCATTACACGACATGGCCTGTTTCAGCGTGCCGCTTAATTGCACATTGAACACAACCCTATGATATTTTTAGCCTTCGTTAATAAGGGTAATGATTGCAGATTGTTTTCCAATGGTGGTTTCCACTACTTTTCCCATTTTGTACAAGTTGTTTACTCAAGATTTGAACAATTTCAACTAACTTCTTATGACCACAAATTGCGGCTCTTATCTACAAATTTTGGGTTTTGAAAACCATTTTTATGTCAGGACACGGAGTCATAAACGGCAAATAGCAAAAAGTCATTTTTAATATTTATGTAAAATCCAAACACCGAATTTATCTTCTCACTCCAATCGCACCAGGATAAGGACTGGAAGACCTACGAGTTTTGCACCTACTCGAAGTCATCTCTTACTACAAAACTGAAATACTAGATGAGTTAAGTGTTCTTGCAGTCGCTAGCACATGTTTTAAATGAACCAAAAAGTATCCTAGAACGTCTATCCACATTTTTGGAATAGTAACCTACACCAAGTCCGATTCCTTTGGTTACGGTACATACAAGTAAGAAAGTAAGATAAGTGTGTTTTTAAGAAATGAAACAATGTTTTTGTGATACTTTAATATTTATTCCAAGTTCATACTTTGTTGTGTAAAGGAAATGCTAATAAACGTGCACTACACAAATAATATTATTTTATTATGCTCAGGTGAAAATCATTACTCTTTTAAACTTATTTGCAGAAAAGCTTTTTTAATGTCCACTGCAAAAAATAATATTTTTCGACAAAAAGCATCTTCCAGCAACAATTCAAAAACTTGATAGAAGTGTATATATTGAAAAAGACAGTCGCAGAAACTAAAAAAAAAGGAAATCTTATTTAAGATAAGCCACCAATAAGAAATACCACAAATCTTACATCCATAAAAGTTGGTAATGAAATGGGAATCATATTCCCAGCACTAATTTCAATTGGCTTTTGAGTGTGTTGCATGAAAATGATGATAGCCTTCCGAAATTTCAAATCCTGATCCATCCAATTGCAAGAGTACACAGCTGTCGTTAGACGAGAGCTAGCTTCCATTATTTCGCTAAGCAAAAAGCAACATGGCAACACTTCAATCAAAATGGCACCGAGATAGCAAAAGTTTGTAACTTTGAATGAAAAGTCATCGATGAAAATAAGAAAGCAAAGTGCTGTTATGCACAATACAAATGCAGTCAAAATGAATTGAATAAAAAGCGTTGCAGAAATCACAGGACTCAAACAACCAAAGTAACTGAAAAGAAAAAAAAGGATTTAATGCAGAATGCAGTTCACGATGAACACGTACGAGTAACATTTACTTTTGGATATTTCTGTGATCGTCAACACACTGAATCAGGTCTATATAGTTCTCCTCCGCGGTTCTTGCTCCTTCTTTGTCAAAGCCAATCTTTGAAATCCTCTTCGCCAGACACTTAATATGTCCAAGAATGACATAAGTGTAGAAAACCGAATAAAGGTCCGTTGTCAAATTCATCATGCACTGAACACAAGAATTAATGAATTGATACCCAAAAGCTAAGATATACAAAGTCCTTGAAGATTTCCAATCGAAGGGCAGCCATCCTTCTAACATAAGCCTTCCAGCTAAGACTCCAGATATCCCATACGTTGCGAGTGTCGACCAAAAAATAACTTGATAAACCACCAAAATCCGATGGCAATTCCGTATGATCTGTGACAAATACTTCCTGTCCACAAGATCTTCTTCAACCCGATCATCCAACTTCCTGAGATACTCGTGGGATCTCAATAAATCCTTCCGATACACGAACAAAACTACCATCTTTAAGGAACAAGCAGTCAGCTCGAGGCTTGTGGACATATTTCTCATTAATTCAGCAAAGGACTGCACGAAGAATCCTTGAACAATGAGTTGCAATGGAAACAGCAAAGTTATAGCGATGTTAATAAAAACCGAGTAATATTTGTAAAGACTTTTGAATTTTTCAAACGGATGGATTCCCAAGACACTCCAGAAATACCACAAATACCGGAATGCTTCGGTTGAATCTAATTTCACCATGTTGGATGCTTGCCCATAAATATGAGGAACTGCTTAGAAGGGCGTGTTATTTATACCGACGTTAATGAGCAAAACAAAATTAAATATTAACATGGAAAGCAGTTTTTATTTAAAATACAAAAATGGTTTCTATAATCGCCTCATTTATGGTTATAAACATTTTAATTGGATCAAGAGTGACATCTTCATATACATATATGTAATATTGTAGGGGATTTGCTTTAAGAGAATGTTAAACAGTTATGAGGGAGCTTGACCTTGCGCTGTGAGAAAGAACGTAAGAAAGGGATGTGAATCAAATTAGAGTTATTAAAACTCGATTATCATTCGTTAAAACTACCGTTAACAAATAAATTGCTAATAGATTTTTAATCCTTAACACTAAAGGGTGTTTTTTTTTTGAGGTATGTATACAAATTTGACATGGAATAAAACAAAGATGATTTTTTTTTAAATTGACATGAAATTTTCTTTATTCGAAAGATAATCTTCTGGCATTATACATAATTAAAATATGATTTCTGGCATATGACCGCCATGGCTGGCTCGGATGTAGTCTAGTCTGGAGGTCCAATTTTCGATGACTTTTTCCAACATTTGTGGCCGTATACCGGCAATAACACCGCGAATTTTGTCCTCCAAGTGGTCAATTGGTTCGGGCTTATCAACTTCGACTAGCGACTTCATATATCCCGACAGAAAACAGTCAAGCGGCGTTAAATCGCACGATCTTGGAGGCCATTTCATAGGACCAAAACACGAAATTATGCGCTCACCGAACGTTTCCCTCAGCAAATCAATTGTGGCACGAGATGCGTGACATATTACGTAGTCTCCACAAATTGGGCAGTTTTCTTCGTCGCTAAACAAAATTCGCTTATGAAACAAAATACGCGCATTTCAAACAGAACCATGACTTTCAAAATAAATTTACAAAATTTGGAAGCGTTGTTCAGACGTGCGTCAGTTGAAATGCCAAACCAAACCAAAAATAAATCACTTGACAGCTGACAAAATGGCTGCCAGTTAATATAGTGTTACCAACTTTAAGTTCTATACCTCTAAAAAAAACAGCTGTTAATTCCTGCTCGTTATGGTCTAAAGACCTAGCTTATGGACAGGGGTTAGTTCTACTTATTGATTGTAGTTACTTGTTTATTTAACGGACTTTCTGATCTTAAAAAATCAATAAACTTTTTGATTTGATTTCGCCCAACTACATGAATTGCCAGAAGTGTTGTTGATTTCAAAATGGTTTCAACCTTTTTTTATATATAGAGGGGCGTTCAATATATTCTCGGTATCGGGGTGAAGCTGTGGTTATATATATAAATTGACTTATTTATCAAGTAATACTATTATATTATTGCATTCATGTAAGATTTCATATAAATGTGATTATTATTTCGCGTTTCATCTCTAGTTAAACAGAATCATAATGGCAACTGAGACGATGATGGTGAAAATTGAGCATCGCGCTGTAATTAAATTTCTCACTAAGCAAGGAAAAAGTCAAAAAACTATTCATGAAGAGATGGTGGCTGTTTACCAGGGTTCCGCACCTTCATTATCAACTGTGCAAAATTGGTCAAGTGAGTTCAAGAGAGGCAGAGAGAGCATTGAAGACGACCCCCGCTCCTGCGCCCCGGCTACTGCTTGTACGGGAGAAAGCATCAAAGAAGTCGAAAAACTTGTTCTTGAGGATGCCCGAATAAAGGTGAAAATGATGGCAGAGATCACCAAGCTTTCAACTGGTACCATGCACACCATTCTTCATGACCATCTTAACCTTTCAAAGGTCAGTGCAAGGTGGGTGCCACGAATGCTCACAGCGCCTCAGAAAAAAGTGAGAATCGCATGCTGTAGAGAGCTTTTGGAGATGTGTAGTGAGAACGCGGACGGTGTTATGGATCGAATTGTTACTGGGGACGAAACATGGGTTCACCACTATGACCCTGAAAGCAAACAAGAGTCGATGCAGTGGCATACAAAAGGAACAGACCCCCCGAAGAAGTTCAAAGTCACTCCGTCTGCCGGGAAGCTCATGGCCACAGTTTTTTGGGACTCTAAAGGGAATCTTGCTCATTGAGTACAAAAAAAAAGGTGAAACCATCAACGCCATATCCTACGCTTCCACTTTGCATAATTTGCGGGAGGAAATTAAAAAGAAAAGACGGGGTAAACTCGCAGCGGGTGTGTTGCTTCTTCATGACAACGCTCCTCTTCACACGGCGCGAGTTTCTACGGCTGCTGCGCGAGATTGTGGTTTCGAAGAAATCCAACATCCACCCTATAGTCCAGACCTTGCCCCTAGTGATTATTTCCTGTTTCCGGATTTGAAAAAATGTCTTCGTGGAAAAAGATTTTCGGATGATGAAGAACTCAAGTCGGCAATAAATGGGTATTTTGCAGGGAAAGAGGAAATTTATTTTGTTGAGGGTTTAAAAAAAGCTTATCTCAAGATGTAACAAATGCATTGATGTTAGGGGAGATTATATTGAAAAATAAAAACAATTTAAATTGAATTCGCATTTTCCTTCATATCGATACCGAGAATATATTGAACGCCCCTCTGTCTGCTATGCAAGGAATATTTCAGTTTTATTTGTTTTAGTCTTAACATTGTTCGGTACATTGTTTTGTAAACCGCGTGCTGGTCAACTTTTAGATCCTTGAACTCAGTTTGATATATCTCATCTGGCTCGTTGATAGTTGATGCGAGAAAACATAAATTATAAGTTCCATCAAAGTAACTGACCTTTATCAAACGGTTGCAGTCATTATTACTAATTCTCACAAAAAAAGTATTGTTGACAGAATATCCTCTTGCTTTCATTCCTGATGCACTTCGCTAGAAAATTTTATTGCGATATTGCGAATAACTTGAAAATGAGAAATTGTAACGAAGTTGCACATTTTCTCCCACCGCCCCGAGCGCCACGGCGACTTCCTAGATCTACTCTACTACTCCATCCCACACCGGACACCGCTCATTTGGACTACCATACACTTCAAAATACCTAAGCTAGAAGAAAAGTCAAATACATGCATCATGCAAAAAGAATTATGCATTCACAAGTATTGTTCACCTTTGATGTTATAATTCACATTTTCTTTTTGCAGAAATATTCCATAAGAGGGAATATAATTTGCATAGGAAATTAGACTCGACTATCGACTTCCCTTTCATTGGCAGAAGATTCTATTAAATAGAGTACAGGGAATAGCGATATCAACGAAAGAACGCTGAGGGGAATACCAGGAGAAGCCTCACTAAAAGTTTTTTTTTGTCAGAATCCCACTTCGCTGTTGGACACAGTCACAGTGGATAGCTGACCGTCACTAGGCCAATCCGTTAATTGTCGTGGAGCGTTTCCATTTCAGAGGAATCTCTAGAGACCACCGTTTATTGTTGTGGGGTTGCTGCTCCTGTAAGCTTCACCACAGACCCAGTTTAGAACTACTCGTTTATTTTCGTGGAGACTCTTCTTCAAGGGGTGCCACAGACCGGGCTTTGCTTAACTGTTTTGTCTTCTGGAATTGCATTGCCAGAGTTGCGGCACTAGGCAACTCGTTTTCAGACCTAGATTTAAGGAACCGTTTACTGTCCTGGACTGTTTCTCGGACCTCCACAACCCTGGACATGCCTAGTCACAAAAAAGCATCACAAAATATATATGTGAGATTCCTCTCGAAGATAATCATCTCAGTTTTCTCCATGTGTAACTGTGTTAACAAAAAAAGTGCCGCCCAATTCTAGTTCATTATGGTGGATATTTTATCTGATTGGGTTTGAACAGAAACAGTTATTAGCAGGAGTGCCTCATTAGCCCTATATTTTGTTATAATTTCTAAATAATCTAAATCCGGAAAAAAAAACACTCATACTGCACTTTTACAGAAAGTTCCGACCCAACTCATCATCTTCCCTTTGATATCGAACCTACAGTTCATATCTGTTTCCTGCAGCGTTTTCCACAATCTTGTCCAGCTACTTCTTCATCATTTGAGAGAAGACTACTATTTTAATGGTAGAATAACCTGGTTCCGGTACATAGGCTTAAGGTTGATGAATATTTTGGGATCAAAGATTCATTTAATATTGTGGTGTAAAAGTTGACTCACTTCATTTTACTCCAAAGTCGAAAGCCGTTCCCTGGTTTATCTTTGTTCCTTGGTTTGGTAATTAGCTAGCTAGAATAATTTTAACGTCACCTCCATTCTCGCTTTATGGTTTCTGAGATCTGACTCTTAAATTATAAAATGCATTTGAAAAATAATTGCATATTTTTAGGAGTTTACATTCCCTTGCTTAAGTTAAGGTTATAATTACAAAAAAAACTTTAAATTAAAAATAAATAACAGAGTAGGATTTACTTGTTCGTGTGTTTCCTTTTAAAGGTGCTCTGCCATGCATCACATACACCCTTCTAATTTATCCCCCAAAAAGGATTATCTCCCCCAAACTTTTCCCCATGTTCGCATTAAGTACCCTGCTTGCGTTCATGAGGGTGAAAGAATAGTAATATCTTCTTCGATACTAAAAGGAAAGGGTTTAAGTAGGTTTAAAAAGTAATAAACCCTTAAAAAATTCTTTTACGAACACATTGCCTTGATGTGGAAATAACATTCCATCGGTCTTTAAAACCAAAACCAACCCCCCAAAATAAACATAAGGCACAGCCATACATACGTGCAACACAATCAAAAGTTATAAAGAGACAAATACAAACAGTACGAGAAAAGAACTCCCTGCTACCCCTAAGGGATTTGCCATTTTATCACTCAATCTGGGAAGTTTTAAAAAGTGTAATTTTTTCCAGATTTGCATGATGGCAGCAGACAGACAGCCAGCCAGCCTGGCTGGGATACCTTTAGAAGCAAAATGCTCACACGTCAAAGAGTATAGTCCGTCACACCAACACCAGTTCCATAATGCATCAACCTTTTTGGTGCAACTACACAGTGTTGCAAGTACAAAAGATTTCATACTCTGTATAGTGACAGAAAAATAATTAAATATTTAAATACAAAAAAATCCCACACACCACCTAAATGAACATTCCATGAATTGAATGAAGCAACAACCACGAGCCGGAGCCTACATTTTCTTCTTTTTTTTTTTAACAGCATTTCCACATCCAAAGTGACGACCGCAAACAGATGGTGTGTTATTGTGGTGCCGCCATTTTTGATTTTGTTCTTCCAACATGTTTTAATCAACTTTTACCCCAACACCTACTTCAACGGCAGAAACTAAGGCAGAGGCAGAGGCAGTGGCAACGAGAAGGTTGTTACACACCAGAGACGATGAAAGCCAAGGGTGTTGCCTTTGTTTCTAGGGGTTAAGCGCTGCCTTCAATTTTCAACATTGCTTCCCCGAGGAGGAACCTCAAAACGAAAAGTATATTCATAAAAAAAAAAAAGGAATGGAGAACTCGGAGCATCTGTTACAGCTACGACGATGATGATGGTGACGTTTATGTGTGGTTACCAAGGTGATTCTCCGATTCTGGATCAACGTCAGAGCCCCACGAAGCGATGACGACAAGGTGTCGAGCTTTATGAATTTGCATACAGCAAAATGTTAATTACAGCCACCTCTCTGGGATGTGAAATTGAATGGCAACCTAGAAAAGTCCCTTTGAGGGTTTTTAACTCCAGTTAATGGACTTTTTGGAAAAAATTGCCCAAGTCGAAAGACGTGAGAAAGCCTTTTTAAATGCCCTTTAAAGTTTGTAGTTTTTCTTTTTTTTTTTTTACAAACGATGAAAACCGACTTAGCAAGGGACTCCCCAATTAAGGATTAAGCGTACTTATTGCATACTATATTTCTAAATAAAAGCTGTGAAACTTGACGGTTTGAACGTCAAGCTAATACTTTTTTGTGTAGATACGTGTGCTGTAACGCTGGACCGATTTTGATGTAATTCTGTATCTGTGTTTTTTGGTGTTATGTTGTTTTGAATTTATACAAAAGAGACCTGGAAGGTGAAACTTAATTCAGGGAATGAAAACGCGTGTAAGCCTGCTACTTTATAATAAAGAGTTTGCTATTGGCGCAGGTAGATTTTGGCGGCCATGTTGTTTTGGTGACATAATATCAAATTTGTTTATTTCTCAGTTACTGATGCAGAATTTCCAAACTTTTTTTTTTATAAAAATGAGTCTTATGTAGTTATGAACATCTTCCGGAATTGTTCATTTAAAATTTGTTGGTATTTTCTTAAGTTAGAGATGAGCTTAGTCGTGATTTTTCATTCACAGGTATAACTGTGATTGTGATTTCCAATTCGCTAAGATTTTAAAATGCGATATTGAAATTTGATTTTTCGTTATTGCAAAACAATCAAGTAATTGTTAGATACTTGTTTTTTACTGTTGCCTATAAAATAAATGCAAATACAAATCTACAAAGACAAAAATAAAATATCAGTCAAGCTTACAAAAAACCTCATAAACAAACAACTTTCAATTATAAAATCTCTTAAAAGTCAAAACAATAACACTAACTAGAACACACAAAACAAACTAGCTCCAATAAATATAAACATCAAATCAACCTCAGCCAGATTACAAAAAAAGTCATGAAAAAAAAAGAAGAAAGAACAGTTACCGTACCGCAAAGGCAATATCACGTCACAAGCAAAACAAAAAATCCTTTTTTATATTGAGAGTTGTGAACTGGTGAGCATGAGCATAGTTTTAACAGATACACACCAATCACTTGTCCGCTGCCACTCCGACATCTGACTCCGCATCGTTCTTTATTATTATTACTCTTCACGCACGTATTGCATTTTCTTTTAAGATGTTCTTCGTTGTTCTTTGTACGTTTCAACCATTTTGATTTTAAATCACAGTTCCGTTTTTTATGTTATAAAAAATGTGAATGCAGGTCGTTTCGTGATTCGTGACTCATGAGCTGTTTGTTGTGATTTAAACTGCAATGCAAAAAAGAGTCGGAGCACAAATCTTAATCACGATTTAGGAATACGCATTTTATTCGCAACTCGTTCACAGGTAGTGAATGTGTTTTTTTTCACAGTTCATATTTCACAGGTCGTCATTTTTTGCTTTTGTCTACTTGTAAGATCCGTTGCTCGTAGTATTCTTCGGACAAAATAGTAGAGGACGTAGTTGACACCCCTGTTTCGTCCCAGCCTCCTGGTTAAATCAGTCAGATAAGTGCCCTCCATCGCCAACTGATCATTGACGACATTCCTAGATTACTGAGTTTCAAAATAAGAGCTCTCCTTTCAACTTAACTAAAAGTCTTTATGCTCGCAAAATCTTATGCAGGGTGCCAAGGAAATAAGAGATCCCTCTTTATTAATTTGTATCACCTTTTTAAATAACGGGAATATTTTTGGAGCTGTTGTGCCAAGTACTTACATATCTATTTTAATTCGTTCCTTTAATTCAACGTCTGCCATTTAAATATCTTAAAGCCTTCGATCATGACTTTGTATCCAAAGCGACACGTCCAGTTCGTTAAAGCTTTCTTCTTCTTTTCTTTTCTCTAATTCTTTTTGATACTCTAATGTTACTATGTCCCTCTAAAATTGTAGTAGATTAAGGGAACACTCCTTTGCTAGTGTACGGCACTTCTATTTATTTAAAGTCGCAAAAGATTACGATGCGAAAATCTCATCCCATGACATAAAAGAAATAAGAAAGTCCCCCTGACGTTTTAATTTATTCAATGTCTCAAAGTTCAAGACTTAGCAATTATAAACAAATCACTCTCTTAAAGATGCTTAACTCCAATCTTCAAACTAAACTCCACATAAGCAACTTCTTTTCTTTAAGTTTGGTTGCAATTTAAAAGAAAACATGTAGTTTGTACATCAAGGACCTTCAGCTGGAAGTAGGAAGTAGAAAACAACAGCATCACTCGAGACCATTATTTACTCCAACACTTCCCAAATGACCCGCCCCGGTAGAAACGAAGTCTACCTTCTTCCCTTAGAGATATGTTTTGCACTTTATTTGTGTTCCTGTGACGTTAAAAAAAAAAAAAAAAAAAAAAAAAAAAACCAACTCTCCAAAAACACATACCTATACAATAAACATAGAAGACGGAGTGTATTTGGAACTGGTATGGTTGTGGTTGTTATGGTGGCCGTGGTAATTATTATCTACTTTCCCGGTTACTTTAAGAGCTCATAATTTCATTCTAGTACCATTATGTGGTTCTACTTTAGCAAAGTCATGGTGAATGTCTGTTTTGAAACTTGCAACAATGAAAAACGCTAAGGACAACACAAAACAAACGTACCAAGAAACGGAAAGAAAAAAAATAAACAATGTGAAGATAAGGACATTTTAGTGGGGATTTAGATGAAAAGAAAAAATGCACTCAACTGAGTGAGGATACTAGAAAAGGATAAAGTTTTGATAAGAATTGTATTGTCTTTGTTTTTTTTTTTCTGACAGTTGGTGTTCGTAAGACTAAGAAGCAAGAGTAGGTGTTGATGGTTTTGCCATTTTTTATTTCGAAATAATTATCTATTTTATTTGAAAAAATTAATTCATTTATGGAATGGAAAAACTGCATCAACTTCGCACGAAAACTTGTTTCGGTTTCATAGACCAAAAAAAAAACATGGTTGCCTGTAAAGTCGGTTTACGGACGATAATTTTACGTGATAACCAGTAAGCAAAATAGGTCATGTGTAGGTTGTATCTCTCCAACCACCAAATGCCCAACCCACCTACAGCCACCCACCATTTTTGAATTTTCTTCACCTCTTAACCCAAACACCAACCTACCAAACAACAGCCCGCCGTTTTTGAAAATGTTTCCTCCTCCCCACACAATAAATCCCCCCCTTCCTAACCACTCCCAATCACCCACAACCAACCACCCACTATTTTTCATAATTCACCCCCCCGCCCCTACACCAAATTCAACCACCCTCCACCTACAACCACCTGCTACTCACGCACCATTTTTGACAATTATATTATATGACAATTTCTTCATCGCCCGTCATCAAATCAACCACCCACCCCACCTAAAACCACCAACCAACCACAAATTATTTTTGAGAATTTTTGCCTTACCACCCACCCCAAATACAACCACCAACCAACAGCCCACCATTGTTGAAAATTTGTTCCTCCTCCCCCACACAATAAAGCCTAATCACCACCAATCACCCACCCACTATTTTTGACAATTCCCCCATGCACCAAATTCCACCACTTACTCCACCTACAACCACCTGCAACTCACCCACCATTTTTGACAATTCCCCCCCCCCCCCCCCCCCAGTACAACTATCTTTGACAATTCCCTCCACTACACCCTCCCCCCAAATCCGACCACCCATTAGACCTACAACAACTTGCCACTCACCCAACACCGCCAACCACCCATCACTCCTACAGCCACCAACCAACCACCAACCATTTTTGACAATTTTTTCCTCACACCCTCCCAACACCAAATCCCCCAAATCCAACCACCTACAATTTTTCCTCTTCCCGACACTACCCCCGCCTGTCCCACACACACTCCCACCATAACCAACCAACACCCTCCACTCCCACTTTAACGACTTTCTAGGCTATCAAAGCAGCTAGGTAAAGTCAGTGGGACTGTGACTGTGACATTTTTTCGTGCGTGCTGCCCATATATTCCAAACCGATTTATTAGACGTTATCACGTCAAAAAAAAAAAAATCAATTAACGGGTGGTCAAATAGGAGATTCTTTTTCAATGGCTTGTCTATTTATGACGTTTGTGCTAAGAGTAGGCATAACATTGTCATTTCATCTTGAATAGACTAACGCCTGAACAACGCTTACTCATAATTGTGGGAACTAATTTCGTAAAACAGCATCAAAATTCAATTTTTTTTTTTTTTGGAAAAATTGTTTTTAGCGATAAAAGTGATTTCTGGTTAAACGGCTACGTATTTGTGCTGAATAAGAGGCAGAAGAAGAATGCACTCTTCGGTGCGGTTGATGCGAAGGCTTGGTTGTTGGACCAAAATTCTTTGAAAATGCGGAGCGCTAGTTACTGTCAATGATTAATGATTTTTTTTCCCTAGTTGACTTGTCCTCTCAACAGGATGACACGACATGCTAAACCACTTACTTTATCGAGGAAAAAGATGGATGTAATCATTGTCCTGTCACTTCACCACCAAGATCTTCTGAACCAACACAACTCGTGTTAATCATGGAATACCCATAGAATGGACCATTTATGAGTCATTTTAAATATTAAATTGGATAAGCCAAACTCACACCTCAAATTAAAAATTTTCTCCATACAATGATTTTTTTTTTTTAAGAGTGAGGAGAGCTCTTTTTGGATCACCCTTTCTATTTTTATACCCTATTCCATAGAATGGGTATATTGTATTTGGTGTAGAGTTTGTAACATAGAGAAATAATACCGTTAGGTATAGAAAAGTATATATATTCTGACTCAGAATCAAAAGCCTAGTCGATTTAGCCATGTCCGTCCGTATGTATACTCTCTAGAGGTCGCAATTTTTGAGCTAGAAAGCTGAAATTTAGTATATATAATCTTTGGTTCAAGAGTAAGGCTAAGTTCTTGAACCAGTAAAATCCGCCCACAAACACGCCCACAATCGCCATTTTTGTTGAACAACCCCAATTTGGTAAAATTAAATTATGTTTTTTGTACAGTTCCGAAAAAAGCATAACGCTAAAATTTTGCACACGCAAGCTTTAGGTAAACTTTCTTCCAATCAAATAAAAATATTTCAGTTTGGGCGTGGCTGACGCCCATTTTTCATACAAAACCATCAATATTGTTTTTATAAAATAACAAATGTTATATTAAAGAGAAAAACATTAAATTTTGTGGGCATTACTGGCACATAAACATCTTGTGTATGAAATCAATACATTTGATTTTGGGCGTGGCTGACGCCCACTTTTCAATAGAAACTATTAAAAAATTGTTTTTGTAAATAAACGGTATTTATAATGAATCCGCAAGCCAAAATTTTGCGTCTCTTAGTAAAAAATAAATCGTTTGTGTATGAAAAGAAATTTTTGAATTTTGGGCGTGGTTTTCGCCCACTTTTCATGAAAGAACGAAAAACGTAGTTTTAAAAATTTAAGGTACTACCAATATTCAATTTAAACCTTTTTCCCTTCCGTTCGTTTTATGAAAAATATATCTACATTTTCTTGTGTAAAATTTTTCAATACGCCCACTTTTGAAGGCGTGATTTTGATAAAATACCTTTGTTCAGGTAAGATTGTTTAAAAACTACTCGATTCAGTTGTAGTTTTACACATATGCCTAAATACTGATCAAAGCTCAGTTAGTGCTTCAAATTTTTAAGACACGCCCACTTTTAAGGGGCGTTTCCTTCAAAAGTTGTATAAGGCATTCATTTTTTAACGTTTTTTAACTATAGGTCGCAGTTTTGAAGTAAACAGATGAACACTTAGATTTATATTCCTTGGTTACGTAGCAGAGTGTGGTCCAAGAATTGTTAAAAACACCCATAATCGCTATTTTCATTCAAAACCTAACTTTTAAAAATTTAAGTTTTGTCTTGTTTTGTTCAAATCGATCTGCAAGAATAAAATTGAATGTCACTGAGCTCATACCAATTGCCTTGGCAATAAAAAGTTTTAACTTTGGGCGTGGCGCACGCCTTTTTTTATTTTGCCAGCACTAATTGAACATCACACCACACAAAATTAATGTTATTGAATTTTTTTCTGTCTGCTAAAGAAGAATTTTTTTTCTGAAACTGAAACATCGGCTGGCTACGGGAGGCATACTCATACACATACAAATAGGGAATAGGGTATCCAACAGTTCGTTGCAAACGTAATGTAGCTCTCGCTTATGTTTACTTATGCGATTAAAGGTATAAGGCAAGTTATGCGTTCGTAAAATTTTTGTTTGTTTGTTTTCATAATCAAACATAACATTACAATGATAGAGAAGCCTAAAAAAGAGGGTCCGACAATTCTGTCTGCCTGTTTGTCTGTCTGTATCGGCACCTACAGCCTAAACGGCTGAACCGATTTGCTTCAAACTTATTACATAGTATTATTATGACGTCTTACAGAGGGGTTTTTGGAATTAGCATTCTAGCTCCAAAACTAACGGTACCTGCCATATGATTTTTAATGAAAAACTCATTTATCCCAAAAACAGGTCCTACGATTTTGATAAAATTTTCTGAAGGGTATTTTTTAAGTAAACTTTATGTTCTGGCTGGAACAGATTTTTCAGGAAAAGTCTTATAACGGTACCTCCCATACGACCGGTTTCTTAAATCAGATTTTCTCGTAAACCACTTCACGGATTTCGATGAAAATTTTAATATAAACGCTCTGTTATACACAAAATAACATAAATTCTTTAATTTAAAAAAAAATATTTTTTTGAGTTTTTTTAAAAAAAGTTAAATTTTTTTTTAACTTTTGGTTTTTTCAAAAATGGTTTGTTCAAAATTTTTAAAATTTTTGTTTTCTGATAAGAACTTTAAACCGCTAGATTTTGACATACTCAAAATAAATTTGGAATATGTTTCCGAAAAGTTTAAAAAAAAAACAGTTTTTTGAAAAAACGGCTCCAACGATTTTGAAAAAAAATTCCTTAAAATTCAAAAAAGTAAAAGAAATCTAATGGCTTACTTCATTTTCTCCAAAAAACGATTTTACGTTCATGTTTAAATGATTAATAAAATTTCATATGATTTTTGTATTGTCACACATAAGAGCAAGTTCTTACGACCCAGTCGTAAATTTTATTTTAATTGTTTTTCAACCATCAATTTATACAGTTATTTTAAATTAAATAATTGTTGATGGACACTGTGGCGTATGTTTTATTTTTTTTTTTTGAGAGTGGAAGGGAATGTTATGGGGTCGAGATTTTATCTTAAAAGTGATTTAATTTGTAGACAACTATAAACAAATTTCATGAATTAGGGTCCTTTTTATATGGTATAAATAAAAAGACATTGTATGAAATTTTTAAAAATATCAAAAACTTTTATTAAAATCACATTTCTCATTGACTATGACTATGACTATTTGAACAATATGTTCCTCATTAGTAAACTAAAATCAAATAAACCAGTAAAGCTCTTTTCAGACCAAAGACCAGGAAGATTGATAGGACGATGCCTTAAATCTTTTTTTTTCCGTCGCCAAGCCATTGGTCTCAGGTGGATTACAACACAACTCTCCTACTTGTCTACTTCACACTAGTGATCCACCTGTGGGCTTCGCCGGGTTGACCTCAGAAGGCGCCGGCAAGCCTTCCAAGTTTGGATTGAGCTGGGTTTTCCGACCGACTCAACAGAAGTTCTAGTTTCCTGCACTTGTAAGAGAGCTATGTTTTTCAATGAAGTAACCAATTCCAAATTTTACCATAGCCGGCAAAAAAGAACAACATGGGGGTAAGACTTACCGGAATGCCAGCAAAACTGTTTCAGACAGTTAAAATTAAGTCTAGACTGAGCATCTTAAAGCTTTTGCCTTCTTTCTTTTTCTTCCTCGGCTATATATTTTGGTACTGGAAAAAAAAAACAAAGATGCAGAAAATTTGTTTCCTACTTTTAATGCTCACTAAACGTTGGAAACTTGAATCAAATCCCATATCGGGTTAGCTCCCGTGTGAGATTTCTAGATTTATAGCTTCCACTTGCTTGCCAATTTTCGTAAAAGGCAACTTGAGTTAAATTAAGGACACTTAAAAAAGACGTCAAAGTTCGGTACAATTTAAGTTAACTTAAACGTAATATTCATAGATGAATGACACATCGTTGGAAAGGTACCTATTTTGAAAAAGAAATGCACGCAATAGTTTGAAACTATATGTAAATTCAATTTTGGACTGGAAATACGCAAGTAAGTGACGTAAAAAATTATTGCAATAACGACTATCAAATTGCGTTTCAAGACATAATTTTTTTTTGAAATTGCCAGTGATTCCAAAAATGTACACATGGCTGTTTTTTTTAGGTATCGTACTGTAGAAACCACCATCGGGAAGGAAGCTCTGCTCGTATAATTAATTTTAAGTTCTATGAAGCTTACACTATTGCTCACATCAAATAAATTGAAATATAAATCAACTTTAAAACTATAAACACTCAAAAGTTGAAAGAAAACTTCAATTTTTTTTTCAATTTTTTCGAAATGTTCAATAAATTATTATGATTTCTCCATCATCCACTTTCATATTGAACAAGGAGCACACTCTCATCTTTTCATTGCTCGCTCGCTCACCAACCTCAACCAACCATCACCATCGCCATCACCATCCTCTGAAGTCTGAATAATAATTTTCAATGACCAAATGAAAAATGGTTCCTTCGAGAATTTGATGTGGCAAAGTGGTTAGTTGGTTGGTTCTTCGGTTGCTTTCAGTCCGGAAGGACGAAGTTGAAAATCATCTCAGTAAAGTTGGAAATTAATGCGGTCTGAAATTGGTATGTGTTCTTTTCTTTGACCGGGGTAATTTGACATCCTTTGACTTTTTGTGGAAAACTAGGTGAGCCGCACATAGGACCAGGCGAAAGCGAGTCCACATGAGTTCATCGAAGTCAAGTCGTTTGGCTCCTGTTGTGAGGAATTAAAGAAGCTAAAGGGACTTTTCGTCCCTCTGGTTTTTGTTTCTCTCTTCATTAATGAATAATAAAAAGGGATGAAAAAAATATTGAAAATTGCAACAAAGAGAAAAAGGAAAGATTACACTTGGGCTCCTTTTTGATGTGAAATTACTTTTTTTTCATTCTTACACCACACCGTGTAGATAACAGGGAGTATCTTTTTTTTATATTTTTGCTGTATCGGCTGATATTAATTCCCAACAACGCACGAACTACACTCCATACACTTGTGGTCGTATAGGTACATTATATCGTATATGTCAGTTTTACTTTGGAAATATTATTTCCAACGCTTCCTTGATGTATGGCATTTCCCTTGTGATGGTGGCTATAATGATGATGATGCTGATGACAGAGTGAATTGCGGAGGCATCTCATGAAACATCATCGATAGCAAAAAAAAAATTCCATGGATCTCTTAATTATGCTGAAATCCATATACCTGGTGCCAGGCTAGGATGCCATTCCAACGCACAAGGAAGTCAGTGAATCAAAAAAGGATTCACTGACTGTATCTATTCAAATGAGTATATGTCTAGTAACGAGTGAAAATTTAAAAACTCCTTTCAAGGATGAGGCACCCACTTGTGTTATCGGTTTGTACATCTTACCAATGAAACTAGAATAATGTGCATGTAGTTACAATGAATCCAAGTTAGTCACAAATTAAATTTAGACTAACAACCTTATGAGCCATTATTCCTGCAACATGCCAGAGCCCAGAGAGCATGCTCAACCATAAAATTGAATGGAAATAATTAAAAAGCTTTCATATAAATGAGAGCTTAAAGCTTAAATTTTCAAACACTTGCGAAAAATGTCAAACTTTTCTTATAACGACGTTTCTTGACCATCTTGGCAGGCAGTACTGGAAAACCTAACTTCATAGGAATTTGTTTCTCAATTCTCAAGATAAGCCTACTAGTATTTATGTTTCATTTTGGAAACTTGACAGTGGTGTCTGTATGACTGAGATTAACCTTTTTTGCAGCGTCAATAACCCTTAGCCTTCCCGACAACAAAATGCTGGATTCGTACCCGTATGATCCGATGCGACGTAAGCATGTATGGTCCGACACCATACAATGCATGATCATATCATAGGTGTTTGATCCATCATCAAACAGATATGATCACATACATCATACATCATACATCATACATCATACATCATACATCATACATCATACATCATACATCATACATCATACATCATACATCATACATCATACATCATACATCATACATCATACATCATACATCATACATCATACATCATACATCATACATCATACATCATACATCATACATCATACATCATACATCATACATCATACATCATACATCATACATCATACATCATACATCATACATCATACATCATACATCATACATCATACATCATACATCATACATCATACATCATACATCATACATCATACATCATACATCATACATCATACATCATACATCATACATCATACATCATACATCATACATCATACATCATACATCATACATCATACATCATACATCATACATCATACATCATACATCATACATCATACATCATACATCATACATCATACATCATACATCATACATCATACATCATACAGCATACATCATACATCATACATCATACATCATACATCATACATCATACATCATACATCATACATCATACATCATACATCATACATCATACATCATACAGGGCCATTCGTCTCGTGGTTGCAAGTGACACCTGTCAAACTCAGCTGTCATCGGAAGTGTCATAATATTAGTTGAATGTTTGCTATTCAAAACTGGTGACTGACTATATTTCATAGCCTTGTAAATGCCTCTAAGGAAAAGATGAAAGATTTTGTTCCACAAGCATATGGATTTCATACCAAACTTGTTCACCCCATCTTCTTCATAAAACAAGAAGCGTCTATTTCATCAAATCAAAGTTAATTTTCTACCAACCAACGCAACACAAATTTAAGAAATTAGACTTACTTTAACGCTTATTCAGACTGGCCCCGTTGGTCATACTGTTTCCTTAACTTTCCGTTTTATTTCCTTTTTTTCCTGTGGCCAACTCTAAATTTACAATTGACATCGAACACGCTTCTTACGGTCATTCATAAGATTGCAATTCGCCTTACCTTTGCCGTTTCCTTACTCTTAACTTGGTTGACTTCTCTAACAGGGATGCATAAAGTGTGTGTTTAGTGATTCTTGTCTACCCGAAGGAATTGCAACAACGACAACAACAACGCCGCCGACGGCGCACGTCAGTCGATTCCCAGTCCCATTCGCTTGTCCATTCAACGGCAACATTATTGGACAACACATACAATTGTTGTTGTCCGGAGAAATGACATAGCCTCGTGCTACTGCCACTACCGCAATCAGCAGCCCGGCCCTGAACACTAGGAAACAGGCAACGCAGTGGAATTGTCCATTGTCCAATGCCTATTGTAGTGGCTGTTTTGTGCTGCTGTTGTAGTTGTTGTTTTTGATGTTGCTTTATAGCCATTGCGTCCAGTGGTTGACCCATTGTGCCGCTTGTCATGTAACTGGAAAATATTGTTCTGGCCAATGCTCTTGCCATGGTCTATATCGCTTGATGGCGAAGTATGTTACACAATTCCATCGCCATTAGGAAGTTGGTTCGGAATTAATTTTTTTTCCTCCTCCAGCACTGTCCTACCCAGCACAATGTGTATGAATCCAACGCCCACTATTGTTGTGGTCGTCTTCGTAGTCGTAGTCGTCGTTGTCATTGTCATTGTCGACTTGGCATTCCCATTGTGAACCATTGTCATCGCTTACGAGCACAACTGTCATGGTACAATGTATATCCCTTAGCCAACTCTTAGAGACAACCGCTACTACATATATGAAGGAAAGCCAGTCACGAAGGAGAACAACGTCACCAATTTCATCGGCAATTCGTTGTTCCTATTGCCAACCCAACTAGCAGCGACGACGCTGCCGGCCGCTGACTTCAGTAAGGAGTGCTCCCGAAATTGGTTTATATGATTTTGATTTTCGTTCCAATAGCCGGAAGATTACCACATTCATTGGCAACAAAATGGCTTTTAGATGAAGATTTCTTTGTCATGGTCACTATATCACTACGATCGATGGAATAAAGTGAATTGAGGAGTGGTATTGATATTTTTGGAGAAATACTCTCGATTTTATTATCGATAAAGAATACAATGTGCTTGAAAAAACTACTTCTTTTTTTGTGGCACGGGACGGTATGCTTTACGCCTTGATTTTGTGTCCACTATGAGAACTGATTGGCGCTTGAGGAAGTTCCTCGATGGAACCTCACTTTCATCGTCAGTGACGGCTTGAAATACAAAATAAATATTTAAAGAAAAGCTAATTCAAATTGATCAACACGTTACCTGGTGCTGGACCTTGTTCGGGTGAACCAGAAGATGTTCCCAAAGTTCGGGTGGCACGTCCTGATATAAGATTGTAATAACACATCGGCATCGGTTGGGGTTTGTCTTCGGCAGTAACAGAAGGGGTTGGCTCAAGGCGAACTGCAAGTTCATCAGCCTGAAATTAGAATGTAAGTTGATGTCTTCTTTTAAATAGCTTAAGTAACTCACTTCCACATCAACGGTTTTTTGTACGCTTTCAACTTCCTTGGCGTCTTGAGCTTGTAAGCTTTTTTCGAGTTTTGCTTTGAGAATCTGGAAAAATGTCGATTTTGTTAATTTTTAAGGAGAAACCATGCTGTATATGTAGACAGTTGAAGGTGCTAATTCCGCTTCGCAACAGCTGCTAGAGAGATTAACCTTTAAAGCGACCAGGGGCAAAACCTGTTGAGTCGGTAAAGGTATTTGACATTCGTCTGGTGTTCCTAAAGTGCCTAACCGTGCCAAGGGGTTGCCGGGTGATAATGATCACCACAATTGTCCTGTGCGTTGTCAGGATGGGGATCAGCTAAGGTCAGATTGAATTGTTGAGTCGTTCCTTTACTCATCCATAGTTCAACACTCCTCAATGAAGTTTGACCATAGATTCCCCACCTTCCTCCTCCCAGTCCTTCCCCTTTTCCTTTGTCTTGCTTTCCTCAACCTCCTCTCCCATGGGCTGGTATCAAAGTGTCAACCGAACCGTGCCGATAATCTGTCAAGCTGAGGGCCCATATATTAAATAGCTCAGTTACTAACGGTGTATTCTGGTTTACCGGCAAACTCCAGGATCAATCTAGCCTTATCCATGTATCGTGGGGCTCTGCGTGGAGGGACCCCATTACTTTCCTAGCTACTCGTGGGATTCAAAATAGAAAACCTTAATACCAATAACTCTGATGGGGGAAGAACTGATTGCCCTCCCATCTGTCTGCCAACGGCTGAATCTCCTGCCCCTGCTGGATGGATAGCCCGTCCAGTAGCGGCTCTATCCGACAGTGAATCGTCGAATCTGTCTGTGGTCAGAGCTCTGTTCAGACGGTTGAAAACTACGGAAGTGGAATCCGAAAAGACTACAGCTAGAAAAACTAAATCTCAAACGGAGACGACTCACAACGTCTCAAAAAAGGACTTGAGAAAACTTTTGGTGGATAGTCTTCCTTAATTGTATTTATTGTTGATAAAAAATGATAAAAATAATAACCGCCAAGTCCGTGAATAATAAAAATTAAATTAAAAAACACAGATGATTCTTTTTTCCACCTTAGGTGACTTTGCCAAATTTTAATTTTTAATATTAATAAAGTACAATTTAATAATAATTAAAAATTAGGTTGCGGATGCATTTCGACGTTAGTCATCCTCAGCGAGCACGTTTGTACTAATCTCAATGTGTAATAAAGTACAGAGATGCTTGATTTGAGAAACAAAAATGACAGTTTAAGTAAATTTACAACAAAAACAAAGACAAAAAACGTTATTTAAAAATCAGATCGATTGACTTGAAAAGTGGGGATCGTATTGGTGGCTCCAATGTATTCATAGCTACGTTTCTATTCAGGTACATATAAACACTTTCATATGCATCCAGTTTGTAAGCATCGTTTACTTGTTTTTTTAGCTTAACATTTGAGATATTCCAATTTGTGCGGTGGTCTCGTTCGAGCGCGTGCAGTGCGACAGCTGATTTTGTTGCCTGTTGGTTTTGTATGCTCGATAAATGTTCTTTAAATCGAGTTTCTACACTCCTTTTTGTTTGTCCGATATATTTTTCTTCACATTCATTGCATGAGATTTCGTAAATACCCGATTTGTGTAAAAACTCCGTTTTGTCTTTTAAACTGACAAGTAAATTGCTTAATTTATAGCTGCTGCTGTGAACTATTTCAAAATTATGTTTTTTAAAAATATTTTTTAACTTGTTTGTGAAATCGGGTATATATGGTAGGGAAATTCTCTTTCGTTGTTCTTTTTCAGAAGGTAGCGTAGTGATGTTTCGTCTGAAAATCTTTTTTGAATGTAACGAAACTAAATTGTCAATCATTTGCTCAGTATAACCATTCAACAGTGCAGCATACTTGATGTATTTCAATTCGTCCATGTAATTTTTTATGTTGAGTGGAAGTCTACAAAGCCGATGAACCATACTGTGAAACGCTGCTTGTTTGTGAGTCATTGGGCAATGTGAATCGGATGGTATATAGCAAGGTGTGTTAGATGGTTTTCTGTAAACGGAAAAATCGATGGTTCCATCTTTTTTTCGGGTCAAACGTACGTCTAGAAACGGCAAAAATGCGTTTTTCTCCATTTCCATAGTAAAATTGATTGTTGGCCATTGTGAGTTTAAATTAGCCAAAACTTCCATTTCTTCTCCTTTTTCAATGATTGCTGTGACATCGTCAACGTATCTCCACCATGTTTTTGGTAAGCATACCGATCCCAGAAACTGTTACCATCCTTGAAAATTGGCTTATGGAACATGAACCATCCGAAGAGAAGAGACAGTTATATATTAACTTAACAAAACTGTGCATGGACCAAAACATATGCCAATTTGATGGAAATTTCTACAAAATCACAAATGGCACTTGTATGGGAAATGCTCTTTCACCGTTCATTGCAAATTTATTTATGTCAAGTTTTGAAACCAGAATGAAAGAAGCAGGAACATTACCAAAAACATGGTGGAGATACGTTGACGATGTCACAGCAATCATTGAAAAAGGAGAAGAAATGGAAGTTTTGGCTAATTTAAACTCACAATGGCCAACAATCAATTTTACTATGGAAATGGAGAAAAACGCATTTTTGCCGTTTCTAGACGTACGTTTGACCCGAAAAAAAGATGGAACCATCGATTTTTCCGTTTACAGAAAACCATCTAACACACCTTGCTATATACCATCCGATTCACATTGCCCAATGACTCACAAACAAGCAGCGTTTCACAGTATGGTTCATCGGCTTTGTAGACTTCCACTCAACATAAAAAATTACATGGACGAATTGAAATACATCAAGTATGCTGCACTGTTGAATGGTTATACTGAGCAAATGATTGACAATTTAGTTTCGTTACATTCAAAAAAGATTTTCAGACGAAACATCACTACGCTACCTTCTGAAAAAGAACAACGAAAGAGAATTTCCCTACCATATATACCCGATTTCACAAACAAGTTAAAAAATATTTTTAAAAAACATAATTTTGAAATAGTTCACAGCAGCAGCTATAAATTAAGCAATTTACTTGTCAGTTTAAAAGACAAAACGGAGTTTTTACACAAATCGGGTATTTACGAAATCTCATGCAATGAATGTGAAGAAAAATATATCGGACAAACAAAAAGGAGTGTAGAAACTCGATTTAAAGAACATTTATCGAGCATACAAAACCAACAGGCAACAAAATCAGCTGTCGCACTGCACGCGCTCGAACGAGACCACCGCACAAATTGGAATATCTCAAATGTTAAGCTAAAAAAACAAGTAAACGATGCTTACAAACTGGATGCATATGAAAGTGTTTATATGTACCTGAATAGAAACGTAGCTATGAATACATTGGAGCCACCAATACGATCCCCACTTTTCAAGTCAATCGATCTGATTTTTAAATAACGTTTTTTGTCTTTGTTTTTGTTGTAAATTTACTTAAACTGTCATTTTTGTTTCTCAAATCAAGCATCTCTGTACTTTATTACACATTGAGATTAGTACAAACGTGCTCGCTGAGGATGACTAACGTCGAAATGCATCCGCAACCTAATTTTTAATTATTATTAAATTGTACTTTATTAATATTAAAAATTAAAATTTGGCAAAGTCACCTAAGGTGGAAAAAAGAATCATCTGTGTTTTTTAATTTAATTTTTATTAGTCTTCCTTAAGACCAAGCAGTTGAGAAGATCCTAGCTAGTCCTCCTCCAACCGCAAACGAGACCGCTATCAAAAGACGGAGGTCTAGTTCAAACAACATCACCCCTGAACCGAGCCAAAAGGCAAAATCAAATACTCCGCTGTGCGATGAGGTTGTAGGGATGATAAAAGTCGGTATCGTATCTGACGACTAACCCGTTAGACATCTAGATGAAGTACAACTAAAAGCAGTGGAAAATTCCATCATCAGCGAACTGCATAAGCTCGCTGAAGATGGCCCACAGATTCGTTTTCTGGGCTGCTCGTACAAACCAGGATGGCTAACGGTGAACTGTACCGATGCGAACACCTAAGACTGGCTAGCGCAAACAGTCTGCGGAATTTCGTCTTGGGAGAATGCCAAACTGCGGATGGTGGAGGTATATGATCTCCCGAAACCATGTATAGCCACAGCTTACTTCCCTGGCTCCTCAACAAGTGTGGAAAAAGTACTAAAACTACTTAGGCTCCAGAACAAAGTTTTTCCCACAAGAGAGTGGAAAATCCTTCGGAAGGTTTCCAACCCCCAGGACCTTGCCTTGACCATTTCCATGGATTAGCGCTCAGTGTCTCTTCTCTAAAAAATTAACTGCCAACCGTTCCGTCCGGATCAAAAAGAACCCCGGCGCTCCGAAATCTGTGACTTCCACGGTCAACAAAGCCGATGTCCCGTCACCCAAAGAGACGGATAGACCAACTCTTCCGGGTGTCAAGGCATCTTCTTCGTGTGGAACCTCCACTCAAAACCTTTCAAAAAATGCCCTATGCAGGTGGCGAAACCTAAGATAAGGTCCAACAAACCATTTTATAACATAAAGTACGAAAGTGCGATGTAAAAAGAAAAGGTTTGAACCGTACAACGTAGAACATCCAACAAACAAATACAATCAGTGCGTGAAGAATAATGAAGGACGATGCGGAGTCAGAGTGGTAGGACAATTGAATGATGTGTGGTGTGTGTATCCGTGTTATTGTTTTTGTACCAATTCTGTGAAAATTCACAATTTAATATCACAGTTAAAAATCACAGCGAATTAGAAATCACAGTCACAGTTAAACCTGTGAATGATAAATCACGACTAAGCTCAACTCTCAAAATAACTCACCAAGATCTGATTTGAGAGCTTACAAAATAAGAAACTTACATCAACCAAGTCTTCGTCTGTAGCATCTTTAGCTAAAAAGTCTGGCAAGTCATGAGCTGATATCGACTTGCCCTTCTCCAAGATATTCACATCACTCTCATCGACCTCTTGCAATTTGTAAATCATGTCTCGAAGTCTTTCTTGAATGAATTTTACAACTCCGACAGTTTTTTCAGCAGCTTCATCATTTTTCTGCTTTTCCTTTTTAAAATTGCAAATTTCAAGCTTAAGCTTTTCAACAACTTCTTGATTCCTAAAAAAAAAAAAACAAATGCATATCCAAGTTCAAACACAATTAATTCAAATCTTTACACATCGCTATCCTTCATCGCTGAAACTTTACATTCTTCCAATTCCTTGGTTAGGGTTTCACGCTGAGTTTCTAATTCAATCTTTTCGGACTCAGCGGCATTTCGAAGGTAAGTCAATCGCAACGACGACTCCTTCTGAGACACAAATCTTTCAAGAACATTTGATGGGGACGTAGCTCCTGTCACTTCCATTAGCTCCTTGAACAAAGTGTCCATTCCCGCAGTTTCACTTTGTAGTTGAGAATTTGGATCATCATCATGATCAGTCTTTCCAGTTTGTTGGTCACCCGAACTTGACCCAATACTATCCTGGTGGACAAAAGTCTTGGAATCAGCAAATAGTTTCCTGCCAATACGTTCCAGCTCCATTTTGCGAGTTTCAACTTGCTTACGAAAGTCTAAGGCCTGACGTTCTCGAATTTTTAGCGAAGTATTGGCCTGTTGCTCTTGACGTTGAAGAATTACTTTAGCAACATCACGCATTTCCAGGGCTTCATTGTGGACTTGCTGATGTTATTGATGAAAAAAAATATGGCTGATTTTTCAAAATGAAAATTTACCTGAAGCCTATTAACTTCGGTTTGCTGCTCGGCCAAAGCCTCTTCTAGTTCTTTCAAAGATCTTTCGAACCTTTCGGCGTCAGTCATGAGGGAAGCCTGAATGGACTTGTATTTCTTTTTGATATGTTCTGCTTCGATCCATTTGACATTCTTGCGGTGAATCTCATTTTCAAGTTGTATTACCAACTAAATTGAAACCATTCGTTTTTGCTCTAATAACTTCTTCAGATCTAGTTTTAACAAACCTTTCGATTTGCATCTTCTTCCAGTGTTTCTGGGGGTTTCCCTCCAACTTCCTTCGACTGATGTTCTTTGTAAGCCAGCAAGTCCTCATAATGCTGAACGAGCTTGTTGAAATGCCTCTGCCTGACTTGAAACCTATGTCGAAGTAGGTCCAATTGCTTGCGATTCTCAGTGATTTTCAAGTCCATCAGGAAAACAGCTTCTTCGGGATCTTTAGCTCCTACCGGGTATACTGGCTTACCACCACCAGGTTCAATATCTTGATCCTTACCCATTCGGCGGTTGATGGGATTTTTCAGCATAACCACTTGGGTAGTGAGTTCCTTGTTTTCCTTTTTGAGAGTCGCTAGAGTTTCCGCATTGATACGACTTTGTTTTTGCCATTCCGCCGCGTTTGCTGTTTTTTGACCCTCTGTAGAAAAAAAAAATTGTTTAGACAATTGGTCTAAAATGGCACAATTTATTTAATACCTGTGAGGAGTATTCTTTTCTTGATTTCAGCGATTTTTTGGTGCAAGTCCACATCTTTTTCCAGTTCCATAATTTAGCAGCTTTCTTTGTTGAATTTCCACTGTGCAATGTGCAATGATGATGTTCATTGGCATAGCGATGATGGTATTGATTTAACAACAATGCGATGGATACCGGTGGTTGATATGATGGGGAACATAAAAGCCATGAAACACTCTTGTTTCATTCATGCTCTTAGAATTTAGGAATCAAGTTAATTGAGAAGTTCAATGACTCTTCACTTGAATGAATTCCAAAAGGTAGCCCCATCTGGGATATACCTACATATGTGATTATGTAGAGGAACTCTACCAGAAGTTAATAATTTACTTTGCTGTTCGTCAAAGTGGAGTGCGGACCAGCATGGGGCCACCTGCGTACTGTTTTGGGCCATTTTCTCTAAAAAAAAAAAAAAAAAAAAAAACAGACTTTTTTTTTGTCGTGGATTATTGCTTCTTTCGCAATACCACACCAATTTTTTTGTCGTGTCCATTCTTCTTCTTAGAACACTAAAGACCGAGCACTGTTCATCCTATAGTCTTCCAATTTTGCATTCCCAGAGTTGCTAGTCTTGATTCGTTTCCAATGTTAAATAATATAATGACAAAAATTGTTACGAAAAGGGGTTTTCAGTTATTGCATCAGTGAGTAGATTTGGGTGGCCTGTGGCAGCCATATTGCTTTAATGACATCGGTTGAATTGGTTGTTACACGATCAAACAACACGTAAACCAATTGGCTTAGTGGCGTTTGGAAGAGCATGGAGCACCCAATATTCATCAGAGTGGCACATTTTTTGATGATTGTGTCTTAGAATGATTCATCAAAAAAGTACCGTCAAATGTGGTGGGTCGGCGGAGCGGCGGCGGCGGCGGCGGCGCGTCATTGCCCTGTTTCAAAAGAAAAACAACGTTGTTTAATCGGTCACTATCAATGACGAGCACTACAGAACAGAGCTTTCTAGAAACCGCAGGACTTATGAAAAAAAACAATGGACGGGGTATCCGTTAAAGGTTTTCATAGCACAGGCCATCGCTCAATTTCAGAATTAAAAATAGAACCATTTGGCATTGTATATATAAACTATAGTACTACCACAACAACAATTAAAATGGTGGAAATTGTTGTTGTTGCTTCCCATGGTATTCTAGAGCTTAGTTTTAGTCAATAGATGGCGCACTTCAAGTGGGAATACTATAGTTTATATATACAATGCATTTGGATCCGTGCCACCGTAAGAAGCCGAGGCAGACATTTGAACAATGTCATATTCCATGCATGATGGAATACTTGGGCCTTTTAAATTTTTGTTAATACCTCACACACAGCTTGGGTTATTCCATTTAAACATCTACCCGCCCTTAATCATTCGGGATTTTCATCATTCAAGATTTTGATTTTCGCGTGATATCTTCTGAGTTTGGTGGTCTTTTCGGAAACGTTTCCTGAAATCCTTATGATGCGGAACATCTATTGACGCACCTAGGCAGTAAAATCGATCGTATGCCGTCATGAAAAATGGCATGACGCTCTAATGCCATCCGTGGAATCAATATTGATTTCATTACAAAACTCTTCTTTTTACTTGCGATTATAAATACTATAAAGCAAGTTATGCATTCGTAAAAAAAAAATTCTAACAATCAAACATGACATTACGATGATAGAGAAGTCGAAAAATATGGGTCCGACAATTCTGTCTGTCTGTCTATCTGTCTGTCCGTATGTCTGTCTGTCTGTATGGTTACTCGCAGCATAAACGGCTGGACCGATTTGCTTCAAACTTGGTAGATAGTATTATTATGACGTCCTACAGAGGGGTTTTTGGAAATAGCATTCTAGCTTCTAGTTTTAAACTAACGGTACCTGCCATAGGATTTTTAGTGAAAAATTAATTTTTCTCAAAAACGGCTCCTACGATTTTGATAAAACTTTCTGAATAGTGTTTTATGTGCAAACTTTATGTTTTGGTTGGAATAGATTTTTCAGTAAAAGTCTTATAACGGTACCTCCCATAGGACCGGTTTTTTGGAATCCGATTTTCTCATAAGCCACTTGACGAATTTCGATGATATTTTTTATGTTATATGAATTCTTAAATTTTTGAAAAAAAAGGTTTTTTTGAGTTTTTTTAAAAAGTTTCAAAATTTTTGTTTTTTTTTTTTTCAAAAAACGATTTAATCTATTTTTTTAATTTTATTTTTCTGATAAAAACTACAAAGTGCTAGAAGTTGGCATACTCAAAAAAAAAATTGGAACATATTTTCGAAAAGATTTTCAAAAAAAAAAACTGTTTTTTGAAAAAACTGGTGGAACGATTTTGAAAAAAATTTTCGTAAAAATTCAAAAAGTAAAAGAAACTTGATGGCTTACTTCATTTTCTCCAAAAAACGTTTTAGGTATGATTTTTAAGTGATTTATAGAATTTGATATGATGATTTTTTCAACGCTTTTTTCCCAAAATCTCAAGCCCCAAGACCATTTTAACACATTAGAATTAACAATTCAATAACAAATTTTAACACTTGGAATTATTCAAGATTGTCATATTCATTGTTAAAATAAAATGCATTTAAAAAAATCACTCATATTCTTTGTAATTTATATTAGTTTTCTTATTATCCCGCTTTTGCATCCAAAAGTAGTTGTTTTATTTTAAAAAAATCGCGCGATTTTTTAAAATAAAACAACTACTTTTGATTGCAAAAGCGGGATAATAAGAAAACTAAAATAAATTATGCAACTACTTTTGGATGCAAAAGCGGGATAATAAGAAACGGGATTATAAGAGACGGGATTTTAAAAAGCGGGATTTTTAAAAAAAGGGCGGATTGTAAAAAGCGGGATATCGAACCCAACCCCATTCATTTGCTATTTGATATTACAACTTCAACCATCTCCTAAATTATTTTCCTTATTTCGTTGAGAAATGTTATTTGAACATATAGCATTCGCACATTTAATTAACACAATAGCAAATAAGTTTAACCGAAAAGCAAATAAGTTTAACCCAAACGCAAATATATTTAACCCTTTAGCAAATTACTTTAACCCAAAAGCAAATAAGTTTAACCCAAACGCAAATATATTTAACCCTTTAGCAAATTACTTTAACCCAAAAACAAATATATTAACCCTAAACGCAAATGCATTTAACCTTTTAACAAATATATTTAAACTAAAAACAAAAGCTTTGGAATCATAGGATATTTTTTTCTGAATATAGCTTGTAATGCTCCCGTATATCGGTTTTTCCAGTTTTGGTTTAAATTTTTTAGTTTTCACCAAATTTTTCGAAAATAAGTTGTTCTTATGCTTGAATTTTTTTTGTAATCATCGTGCTATTGCACCCACAGAGCAAGTACGTGCGACACAGTCGTGTAACGAATTGCATACTCAAATTTTTGCCACCTTACTCCCCAATGCTTAATCCTATAGAAAAATCTTTTTCGAAAATGAAAGGACATGCACGACAATTTTTAAGTGAGCTAAGCAGAGACCAAAACTTGGTTGCTGATATTGAACAGAGCTTGCAGCAAATTACACAGGTGGATTGCGCAAAGTATGTAAGGGATATGGTTCTCCTCATTCCAAAGGCAGCGAATGAAGAAGTCATTTTCTAAAAATATGGGTTTAATTATTTTTTAAAAGGAAAATTACAAGTTTTGATGTACAATAATTATGTTAAATGAAATAAATTTTCTTTTCAAAGCCATCTTCTATTGGTATAAATATATTTGTTAATTTTTTCAGTTTTGCCCAATGAAAAACAAAGTTTGCTAAGAAACAAAATATCAAAGTTTATTGAAGTGCCTTATAGCTAAGCGCATTACAAGCTATATTCAGAAAAAGATATCCTATGATTTCAAAGCTTCTGTTATTAGTTTAAATATATTTGTTAAAAGGTTAAATGCATTTGCGTTTAGGGTAAATATATTTGCTTTTGGGTTAAAGTAATTTGCTAAAGGGTTAAATATATTTGCGTTTGGGTTAAACTTATTTGTTTTTTGGTTAAATTAATTTGTTAAGGGGTTAAATATATTTGCGTTTTGGTTAAACTAATTTGCTTTTATGTTAAACTTATTTGATTTTGTGTTAATTAAATGTGCGAATGCTATATATTCCTGGAATCGTTAGTGATATTCTTTAAAAGTCTACCCATTATGCATTGATGACTGGGTTAAAAGGTTGAAGTGAGTTTTTTGTATAGGCTTTTCAATGAAACAAAGTGCTCCGAGTAATGATGCAACATGCAACCCTTCCCTTCAAAACTTCATCAATTAGCTTAATTAATTAATTTCATCAAATTGCATACGATTAAGCGTTTCAATATCCTGTCTATTCATTTTGCTTTTTAACACATTAACTTCCTTTTATATATTTGCTTTTTTTTTCTTTCTATGTTTCATTGTTGAATGGACAACGAACTCGATAAATTGCGAACAACAAGTTCCGCCCGCCACCAAGGAGCTCATATCCATAAACAATACCCACATATACTATACAACATGCGACGAAATGATTGCGTGCGTAGAAACAATTTAACTTAACGTTATCACTGTGCCACCGCGTGCGGCCTCTTCTGCAAATGAGATTGAGAGACTTTCCATATATAGAAGGAAGCAAATTGCGTTCCTCGATTGCCATTGCCACCCATGTCCTATAAAACCATCCTTCAATTCTTGCTGCAAAGCCGGAATTACAGGAAGTATATAGTTCCGAATACCAGCATTCTGTTAGGTCGTCGGTATAACTATTAAAGCGGCTTCATGCGAAAGCTCATTAAAATGTGTGCTCGAATTTGAACGTCCAAAGGATGGGTATTTACGCAAAATCCCTTGCAACAAGGACAATAAATTTCCAATGTGGAAGTTTCACCTTTCACCCACCCACGAGCCACGATCCACGACCCACCTGCATCCGACACGGACGAGTCCAGACATTCCATTTTCAAAAGGGTTATGTTTGTACATCGTTTGCCCAAGGGAATCATACAGAACTCTCCACTAATGGTCAGCTTTAGGCTGAGTGGCAGAGCATTCCACTTATATAAAAGGAGTGGTTTCCTGTGGAAGAGGAACACTTTAAGGATTTGCTCCTGTGCACTACTAAGTCAGATCTTAAATTGCACTCTTTCAGTTTATATATTCTTTCTCAACGTTGGCGTCGCGTCGGTCGTGTATATAGCTTTTGTCGACTCTAAAAGGTTGGTATAAATATAGGACCTTCTGTGTCCTCCATTTTTATTAAGGACAATTCACGGCAAAACGGATTTAATCCGCTTACAGTCATAAAGATAAAAGTGAAACTACTGTAAGTAAAATTCCAACGTTCGTAGGACTTAGAAGGCCGTTCGCGTCCGTCCCATTCACGGCCATCATGGTTGCTATGTAATAGGAAAAATTTACTGCACCTAATAAAAAGCGGATTTCAACAATTATTTGATTTGCTAACTCCCGAGCGAGGAGGCGGTGAATAACGTTTTAATGAGTCTCCTTTATTTTATTTTTTTTTTCTAAATCAAGGATTAGGAACATGCTAAGCACATTTTAAATGGAAATGAGGAATGCCACTTTGTGAAGCAATTTTAGCTTGTTTTGTTTGTTGCTTATCGTGAATTCCAAACACCTCTTAAAAAATTGAACAAACAATGATTTAAGGATTTAATGGTTTCCTAAAACATCTGAAGGGAAGGGAATGCCTTGGGTTTTTTTTAAACAATGCCTAAATTGCCCCCGGTGAGTAAAAGGTATGCTAATATCTCTTCTTTAATGCTGTTTAATGGTTGGTATAGATAGGAAGATAAGGTTTATTCTTTTCTAAGTACTTTTGGGTAGGAATAAATATATGAAGATATAATTTTATATAGAGGAATGCATAGTATTTTGAACAACAGAATATTCATTGCACTGTTAAATTTACTTTAAGGAGCATAAAAAGGAGGTGATAATAAACATTTTACGAGACAGCGAAGGGACCAAGTTCTGGAATTAGTTTCTATAGGACGAAAAATACTGCAGTGATGGTCTCACGCCTTAACGATGAGTGAGAAATAACTGGAGATTTCGGAAACCACTATAAAGTAAGAATTGTCCCGTAGAAATGGCATTTTTTCTTTAAGGAACCAACACGGTCTTAATTCCTTCGCAACGGTGCTTGGTTTTTTAGTTTATTGACCTATAAGGATACAGAGATAAAAACAAATGTATCTGCAAATCTTCAAAATAACTTTTTCCTCTAAGTAACCGTATCTTGAAATTGATTTTCTAATACTCCTGTCACTCACTTTAACTATCTGAGTAGTTATCTATCATCCGAGACGGTGGAACAGACTTGGACATCAGCAATAGAATAAATAAAGCTCGTAGTGCATTCGGAATACTTTCTCCTGTGTGGAGCTCTGCAAAAATATCACTTCGTACTAAGTTGAGACTCTTTGAATCCAATGTTAAGTCTGTACTGCTTTATGCCTGTAAAACGTGGAAATGCTCTACTAACATCTCGAGTAGGTTGCAAGGCTTTGTCAACCGTTGTCTGCGTTACATCCTAAAGATCCGATGGCCACAAACAATATCCAACAATGATCTGTGGCATAGCACTGGACAAACAAAAGTGGATGATGACATCAAGCAAAGAAAATGGCACTGGATCGGACACACACTGAGGAAGCCTGATGACAATATAGCAAAGCAGTGCTTTGAATGGAATCCTCAAGGTGCGAGGCGGATTTGAAGACCAAAGGGAACATGGAGGTCAACTGTCATGAAGGAAGCTCGGTCCCAAAATTTGCAGTCGTTTGCACAGCTGAGGTATCGTGCTAGGAATATAGAGAGATGGAAGGATCTGGTTGCCACCCTATGCTCCAGTAGGAGTTAAAGTACAGTTCCAGTCAAAAGGTTTCTAGTTTGTATATATTATCATGGATTCAAATTTATATTATCATGGTTAATCGCGCTATTTGACAAGTTGCGCGGCGCCATCTTGTTGGAACCAAATGTCATCGATGTTGAGCTGATTAAATTTTGGAAACAAAAAATCATCGTAATGACAGCTTCGTCCTAATTGCGAAAGAATTAAGGACCGAAGATGATGCCAGCGAGTAAACCGCAACAAACAGTAAATTTTAATTGAAGAAATGGTGTTTCGTTAATGGCCTGAGGATTGCAATTTTGTTAATGGGTGTTTTTTTTAAAGCCGATTATATTGACCGTAAAATGGACAAAGTGCTCTTTGAACTTCGCGAACAGATTTTTTTCCTTCAAAGTAAATTTCCACGACTTAGAAGTCCGGCGTAAAATGATTCATAATAATGAATTGTTAAACCTACTGAACTATACACAACAACCATCGAATTTTCTCATGCAGCTAAAAAAACACCCTTTATAAATGGTTTTCCAATAACAGGTGTTATTTTGAATAGCCCGCTATTTCCGGTAGTTGTCACTTTTGAAGCTATAATTTTCTGATATTTGACAAGTAAAAATTAGGTTATTAACAAAAATGGATCGATAAACGCTTCAAAGACGCATTGAAATTATTAAGATTCACTATAAGAATTGTGAAAATTTGACAGAGACGGTTCGTAAAACTAAAACATTTTTTGGTTGTCGGGAAGCACCTTGTCGGACCGCAATTCAGAAATTGGTGGAAAAATTTGAGTTGTTGGGACAAGTTAGCGATGTGAAGAATAAAACCCGTGCACGTCGCTCAAGAACAACTGAGAATATTGCTGCTGTAGCCCAAAGTGTTTGAAGAAAACCCAGGTTTATCCATTCCTAGTCGTTCTTTGGAGTTGGGCATTCCACATACGTCATTTCACCGTATTTCGCATAAAGACTTGGGTCTTAAGGCTTATTAAGTTCAGTTAACACAAGAACTCAAGCCGTCCGATCATCAACAACGTCGTGTTTTTGCTGATTGGGTGCTTGAAATGCATGAAAATGATCCGGAATGTAAACGAAAAATCATCTTGACTGATGAGACCCATTTCCACCTCGGTGGACAAAATTGTCGCATCTGGGTGTGGTTTATGGTCCGGCCAGCGGGGTCATTGGACCTAACTTTTTCGAAAATGAGGCTGGAGCAACAGCTTCGGTGAATGGATTGCGCTATCGAGAGATGATTAATAATTTTGTATGGGCGGAATTGGATGGTATTGATCGTGACAACATTTATTTTCAACAAGACGGTACTACGTGCCACACAAGCAACGAAACCATCGATCCACGTGAAAGGTAAGGTCTACGCCAAAAGCTCAGCGTCGATTCAAGACCTCAAATATGGAATTCGTGAATGATGGCATACAGCAGCCACTTTGCGATTTGGTGATGGGAAATTTCACGAAAAGAATATTCCTTTTCTTTCATCTTTACCTACATTGAAATAAACATCCGATCATTTATCTCAAAAAATTCCATTTTTCTCTCTTATTGGAAAACTCTGTATAAAGTTAGTAGAGATAGATATAGTAGTTTCTTCATTAGAAAACAACTTTTTTTTGAGATGTTCAAAACCATGGGTTTCAAGCTGAATTTTCAAATGGCTTACCTAGATGAGGGCTAGAGATATTGGAGGCATTATTTTTATCTATTCTGCTTTTAAACCTAGGTTCCATATTATCTGCAGAAACAAAAGTTTCAAGGAAGTTGATTTTATGGACTTCCTCAGTTAACGTACGTCCCAGAAAAGATGTATGAGGATTTACCAACTAAGGACTCGTTGAACCAGCTATCCAATAGCTGGTAGTTTATAAGCCTGAGTTGTGGTGTAAGAAGTCTACTCAATTCTTAGATTTCATGCCTTCCAATATAATTTAATTAAACACTGTTATTCGATGACAGTTTAACACTCACGTGTGTTTCAAACATCTCAAAATATATTCAGTTTCATAGTGGAATTGGTATCCCATATGGCAAGAAAAAAAAATGCCCCACGTTGGGCGCCAAAATCGTTAAGCCCCAAAAAAGTAAGATAAAACAATCACAGACAATGCTTTTGACCCTATCACACCTGTCAGTCATTTGATTCCATGTTCATTTTTTCTTTTACAATGCCAACCATTTGTGAAAAATATACACATAGCAGAGTGGTTAACGTAATCCATTAGTAGTCTCTTCTCAGTGCAGACGTGTTTTAAAACACTCCCGATTTTTCGAATAGCAGACTCAAGGACATTCATACCTTCAATTCAGCTCAATCCAACACTAAAAATGAAACCCAAATCTTCAACTGAAACAAAAGTCGTCTGTAAACTCGTCAATTAGTCCAACCTTTTTTTTTGGTCGAAAATGAAAATATTCTTTTGTAACCGAATCCCAATAAATTTCTCAAATTAAATTTTCAGATAAAAATGCAACCTTCCTCGATAAATATTTCGAGAATTCAAAATTCAAGCAATACCCGCTGTGACACGAAGCCAAATAATCAAATTATTTTCAACCATTCATTCAAGAACACAACCCTTCATTAATTTCATATTCGTTTAATGCCCCATTACCCTAGCAACAATCGATGCGTCATCCCCCAAAAGCTTGAATGTGATATAATCCTCCCTCCTCCGGAATGCCGGAGAAAGTATAGAATCTTCTAACAAAACCAAAATCTTTAAAAAAATGACTTTAATTTGTATCATGTTGGTTGTAAGTCATATATAGGTAGGTACACATAGAGTTGCTATGGTATAGTCATTAGTGCCGGAATATAGCTATAACGACCAACCAAGAGAACCAACCCTTATGCACGTTATATAGGCTAGACAGGTACTGAGTTAAGGTCTCGTTTTCTCGTGTTCTCGTCAGCGAAATTATTTCCCTCATCTCATGCGAACGAAGGAGCATTTTTAGATTTGGACGCATTCGCGTTCCTTCTGAACGCCCACGAACACACTATTACAGTCTCATAACTGAAGTGGTTTGCTCTTACTTTACGCTCCTTGAAGTCGAATGCCAAGTTCTACCACCGACGGGTAGAGCATGCAGTGTCGGCGGGGATGGGGGATGATGATGATGTACATGTACATATACGTCTCTCTTCCCGTCAACATCAAGTTTTGCTCCTCTGAATATTGTGCTGCAATTTTGGTGAGTTATTACAGTTGCAATTAAGGCTGGCTGGCTGGTTTGGTTCGGTTTGGTTTGATCCTTTAGCCTTTGTGTGTATGTGAGGTAGCCATTTCCATTACCTAAAGTCAGGCGAAATGGGGGTAGTTGGAAACACCTCAACCGCCACCGGTAGTATAAGTACTGAAAGTGGCAAAGGATAGCTTTTTTGCCAGGGCAGGGTTTGGGCAGATGTATGGAGCCTGTTTTCATAGGTGTATGTAGCCTGTTTTCTCAGGTTTGTCATGTTCTTCATGTTTGTCCAATTTTTCAATTTCGTATTCTACGTCAGCTTCCTCTGGATCGTCCTCGTCACATGATTTCCTTGAGCAGTTCAAGCATAAAACCGAGCGTTTAAGCCCAGCCCGCAGGGAAGTACACTCCCCCTGCATCCTTTCTTACATATATGTAGGCTATGATATTGTGAAGTAGGTATGGTGGGGCTGTCTTGTTATTTGTTGTTAGTGTGATGAAGCCACTGGAGCTTATTTTCCAATCCCACTCGGTGGGGTCCTTCTCCACCACAGCCACTTTTGCACTTGATGGTAAGTGTGGAACGCATCAAAAGAGTAAACATTGGTGTTTGGGGACAAACGTGCCAGAATAACCTTTGCCGCTGTTTTCTCGAACAGGTGGAACCTCAGGCCGGGCAGTCACTGAGTTGCTAGACCACCTCCGTAAAGAATTACCATCAGATACTTTTCGACAGCTTCCGCAATACTCTCAGGAGTAGCATCTGTTCGTAGGAAGATGGAAGCGATATCTTGGTGTATCACTTCTCAAATTGACACCACGTTTGTCGAAATTGATGTGTCACTTCTGCCCGTATTTAAGCTGATTTGAACGTAGTTTTCATACATGAAATTTACATTGTGCAGTTCCCCTCCTAAATACCTTTGAAAAGATGTAACATTTATGTATGTTCCGAATGCTTATGACATGGTAAATGGTACCGAACGGTATTTGTTTCACGTTTTAATAAAAACTTATATTTCGCAGCGCAAAATTTATGCAATCAAAATCACCTCCTTAGTAAATAACTGTTTTCTTAATGCTTTTATAGCACAGGCCCTGCAAAACCAAAGTCCGCTCCTGGTTTTAGGTAAGGAAGTCGTAAACGAATATTTCGCATGTCGTTCATTAACGTCGTCGTTGTCGTTTTGGGGTTTAATTCCAGTACGGGGTGTTGAGGAATTGATGGGTGACTATTGCTTCTTAACGATCTCCCACGGCAAGCTAAGAAATCTGTAGGTTTGTGGCTCAGACACTAACAGACAGTTTGTATATACCTATATATATCCCTCGATTAACGTTCCCAAAAAAACAAAGAAACAACCTCGACCTCCTTAGTCTGTGCTGCCATTATAGGAAAAGTTTGTTTGTTTCTCCATCATTGGAATGCGCATAGCATTTCGTTCAAATCCCCACCGACACACTGCGCTTCACGACTTCGACCGAAAACATTTGGCAGTTGAAAGGCTGCTGACATTTAGACCAAAAATGAGTGCTGTATTCCACTTCTAAAAGTCCGACACAGGAATTCTCCGTAGATGGCAGTTGTCTGCGATTAGATAACTAACGCTGGTGTTAGGGTTGAAAATAATTCCAGTCTAATATCCTGGAACACCACCATCACTTCGCTATGTTGTCTGTCAAAGATGAGGCTGGGTTGTAGTTGTATTATGTACGAGTAGCTTGCAGCTGTCAGTGCCGGTGCCGGCTATTGCGATGGTTCATGGTTCATTGCAACTACACAATCATACGATTAGAAAGCTTGAGTGTTCGAGGAGCTTGCAGGTTCACAATGATAAAATTTGTTGGCAGGTGTTTCTGACAGTTTTCGGCAGAAACCTTGAATGACAGTCCTTAAGATAATTATTCTCTTGGCAAGTCCTCAATTTTCGACTTCAACTTATACTTTAAACCACAAACTATCAACGGCTATACATTCTGGCCAAAGAAGCACCAAAGCCTAATAAATCAGAGAGACGGAGACGTAGTTGTGTGTTCATTGCAATGCAATGAAAAGTACATTGGCCACATAATGAAAACCCAAAAACCAATGCACAAAACTTAAATTAAGGATAATGAGGGGTGGTGGCGATGAACAATGGTCAGACCAAAAAGAAACTTATGGCAAACCATGTCAACATTTGAAAACGTACTAATCAATCAAAGCACTAGGACTAGTCCGTGATAGTGTTCTTTCATTTCTTCATTACAATTGTAACTTAAAATTATCCGAATACGCCTTGGAGCAGGACAAGGAGTAGAATAGTTTGAGACTCGATTGTTTTTCTCCAGTTTTATGGATGTAACAACTGTGATGTTACATCATTTTGTCTAGGATGCCTTAGGCTATGCAGCTCTATGGATATTTGGTGAATGCAAATTTGCATAAGGAAGATAGAAATTTCAATTGTTTCCATTGCAAATGAGAGAAGGATCCTTGCAAGGCAAACAAATGAAGAGACTGAGAACCACGTCCAATTGCGGGAAGGATAATAAAATGTGAATGTAAGGACAATGCAGAGGGTATTTCAGTGTGTGAGAAGCTTGATAAATATTTTTTGTAGATGCAGTGGATTAAGTGGAAGTGTATGAAAAAATATTTTTATAAAAGTTTTTATCCACACATGCTCTAAGGGAAATCCTCTTAAAATTTTAAACGTCTTTAAGTGTCGGACTGAAATGATGAAGGTATAGGTTCACTTCTTGGTTCCACCTAACTTTATTTTCCCCAAATGCATAGCTGCCAGTAAGTTAAGGGTCCCATTCCTGCACTGTCCATACACAGAACTAATTAAGTAAAGTTAAGCTTAACCATTATATTGTCAATAAATGTTCAATGAACCGCCGCTGTTGAAGTGATCAAAATGTAATAATAATACCCATATTCATATCCATATCCATATCCATATCCATATCCATATCCATATCCATATCCATATCCATATCCATATCCATATCCATATCCATATCCATATCCATATCCATATCCATATCCATATCCATATCCATATCCATATCCATATCCATATCCATATCCATATCCATATCCATATCCATATCCATATCCATATCCATATCCATATCCATATCCATATCCATATCCATATCCATATCCATATCCATATCCATATCCATATCCATATCCATATCCATATCCATATCCATATCCATATCCATATCCATATCCATATCCATATCCATATCCATATCCATATCCATATCCATATCCATATCCATATCCATATCCATATCCATATCCATATCCATATCCATATCCATATCCATATCCATATCCATATCCATATCCATATCCATATCCATATCCATATCCATATCCATATCCATATCCATATCCATATCCATATCCATATCCATATCCATATCCATATCCATATCCATATCCATATCCATATCCATATCCATATCCATATCCATATCCATATCCATATCCATATCCATATCCATATCCATATCCATATCCATATCCATATCCATATCCATATCCATATCCATATCCATATCCATATCCATATCCATATCCATATCCATATCCATATCCATATCCATATTCATATCCATATCCATATCCATATCCATATACAAACATATACATATTCAAAGTTGAGCTTGAGACTAAAGTAATGAGTGACACGTAGAATTATATACTATATTTAAATCACCCGTAAAAACGATTTCAATATCAGATAGAGTCAAATTGCGCACTGAATTCGTAAGAAGTCGAATTTCTTTCCAGATTCTGAATATTATAAATAAAACATTTGTGGATGGATTGCTTTTGGACTTTATTGAATTTAATACACATGATATTGAAGTCTGTATTTGAACAAATAATGGCTCTTATCTGTACCCGACTCGGCTAGAATCCGAGAGATCCGAATTTTCACCTATATACGAGTTTCACTCACTAACAAAACAGCTGCCCTGTGTCAACTCTCAAAAGTTGCTATAATTGACCTTAAATATTAATCTCCCCCGCACACCGCACTCCTATGTAAAGTATATATATTTTTACTCAGAATAAAAAAAACCGAGTCGATTTAGTGATACCAGTCAGGCTGTATTTATTCTCTTCTACTCTCAAGAAATAGAAATTTTTGAGTTAAGAGGTTTTAAAATTGGTTTTTTAAAATTTTTGGTCCAAGAGTAGGTAAGGCTAAGTTTTTGAACCGGTAAGATCCATTCACAAGTTCCCAAACTCGCCATTTTTGTTCAATAAATTAAATACATTTTTTGTGTTAACTAGCCGAAACTAAACATTTTGTGTATAGTAGAAAATTTTTAAATTTCGGGTGTGGAAAATATAGTTTTGAAAATTTCAGATACACACATGATCAATTCCAACAAAAAATGTTTTCTTTGAAAAATATTCAAAAAATATTTATTTATTTTGTGTTAAGTATTCCAATACCTTGATTCAGTTTATTTAAAAAAAGTACTCGACTCAGCTGTGACCTTACGCATATCAGCATATATGCTGAAAAATAGCACAGTGGTGTAGCTGCAGCAGTAGTACGTAGCACTCTAAAAGTTTAATGGTCGTAATTCGTACTGCACTGACATACAAGTCAACTCAACTCCAACGTCACGACTCACGAATGCGTTGCGCTGTTTTTTGTTTGAGTTCAGTGCTAAACATTGTTTTGGCATTGACTTTGACAGTGCTACGTACTACTGCTGCAGCTACACCATTGTGTTCAGGCAGTTACGATCAAAGCTCAGTTAGGTTAGGGCTGGGTTAGTTGGACCACGGGCGGATTGTGGTATAAGTGAATTTGTTGTTTTTTTCATATTTTGTGTGTTGAATTGAAAAGTTTTATGAATGATGAAATATGTTCAAAGTGGTTAATATAAAAAAATATGTTGTGGAGCAACAGTTCATCAAACCAGGACCGGGGCTAGTTGGACCACTTTTTTGAATTGACTTAAATAGACGTGTTTAATATTGACCTATCTCTTTTTATTTGCAATTCGAAGAATGCGAACGCCCACGTACAAGCGTGTAAAGGAGATAGCCGCAGCTGGTAGAGCGCAGATGGATACAACTATGGCAGCTGCCCTGTTTAAAGAACGATCTTCCCATTTTTAGTTTTAGAAGCGTGAATCCCATTCTTAATTTCAATACCAGCTCTAAAAGTTCTACTATGAAAAGTTTTATAGTTATAAAACGTCAAGTATAAAGTGGTCCAACTAGCCCCGCCCTACCCTACTACTTGATATTGGTTTAACAATGTTTTGGATTCTTTAAAACTCTTAAAGGGCGTGATCGTTAAACGTCGAAATCTGCATTAATCCCACAATCGCTATTTTAATTGAAAATCTAATTTTTCAACATTTAAATTATGTGGTTTTTTATTGGAAATTTATTAGTAGCTCTCGCTTTTGTTTGTATTTTATCGTTTTTATATTATTTTTTAATTAAAATAATTAAAACTATGAAAAGGTAACTTTCTAGCATGACCTGAAAACCCATTTGATGACAACTGCATAATTGATTCGTTGCAACTTGTACAATAGCATGCATCTCAAAAAAAGAAAAAGAGCTCCCCAAAACGATTATTCCAACTGTAATTGTCGTTGCCTCCTTGGCAGACTGCCACAACCCCAAAGCCACACACCACAGTCTGTGTTAGTTTTGCGGGAAGAGCATCCTCATCTGATTCTATAAAACAATTCTAAATTGCTCATCCCTGGTCAGCTTTATAAAAATTGCCACTATTATTGCAAAAGAGCAAAAACAAAGTGCTTCCAGAATTCACAGACTCCAACAGCTCAAAACCCATAAATTGGATGCACAATGACATATTAAAATGCGAAAGAGCCTCTTACCTGTCAATTCATTTGTTAGCCTTTTTTTGTGTCCAGAAATATACATAATGTCAACACAAATGAGTCTCCAACTTACTTTTTATGGCCCGGAACTGAATGCCAACAAGCAACAAGAAAAATCGTTCCCAAAAACCAACAGTTGGAATGGCCAATCAACAGAATGAGGACAAGCAACAAAGACGAGCAAAGAAATCCACAAAAAGATTCAAACTGGAAGCACCACAAACAAGAACAATGCGGCCAAGGTAAGACCCCGTAAAAAAGAACACAAGAGACTATAAGGAATTTACAAGTTCTGGAGCCATTGTGTCTACTGATGGGCTTGCAATTGTTAGAAAAGAGAAACGGGGTATGGAAGTCCTCGTTTCCCAATCACTGACACAAACCAAAAAACAAAAAAAAAAAAAAATTAAGGAAAATTTTAATTAAGGATCCAGAATGGACCACTTACTGATGCTTTTCCATAATGGTTATGCTCAAGTCGTTGATACTGGGAGACGAGAATGATGTCATGCGTAGCATAGGCTTTGGTTTCTATGATAAAGAAAGGTTGAGTTAGAAAGTTAAAAGTCTTGCAATAAAAGCGGAAGGCGACGTAGTAATTTGTTAACCATGAACAAATGAGGAAATGAGAAAACTTAAAATGAGGCGAAAGGAAACATGTCTGGTCTGTTTTTCTTTTTTTGCGGGCGAAGCGACGAAGGGAAGAACTTTTCATTAGTCTGTCCGGACTTTGACCCAAATTCCTTTTCCTGCTTCTTTTTGGATTGAAGTAGACATTTTGAAATTTTAATGTGCGTGTCGTCATGGTAATGGTCGATGATTTGAAAGTTTTGGAGTCATAATATCCGAAAGTGAGGTTATATAAGTTGTGGATATTGGTTTTGGTCTTATTTTTGTCTCGTTTTCGAATATTTTGAAAATTAAATTTTCAAAGAAAGTTGGACTTTTGTTTTGTATGTTTTGAAAGATATTGAAGTTTACGTATAGATGGGTTCTACGTGATCCTTTAATTGTGTTTTTATTTATTTTGAAGCATTTGTTTGAAGTTTTGGGATCCTTTTACTGTTGTCAGCAACCACAGAGGATGTTTTTACAACCCAAAGACGTTATGTTGGGATCCATAGGTCAATTCCCTGAGTAACACCAGGCAAAGACATGAATCTTATAATATAAACATGGACACACCATTGGAGAGGCTTCTGTAACTGGTTGCACATGGTGATGAAAGTTTAGATCATTTACTCGTATCTTAAGTTTGCAGACAATTTCGATGTTATTGGAAGAGCTAAGTGGCCGCAAATCGTTAGGCTTGCCATTGAACAAGGAAAACTGATTTTAACATAACGAGTTAATCCTTCGAATGGAATCCTCAGGTTAAAAAGTGTTGCTTGGAAGGTCAAAGTAACATATAGGTCAACTATTTAAAGATGATCGGTCTAATCTAAGCCCTAGGCCAATTGCGGACTGATGAAAAAATCATTTTTCTGCCTTACGCTCCAAGAGAAGGGCATCCTCGGTGTAGAGTCAAGTAGTGTTACTTCATAAACGCCAGAAGGGATGTATGTCAACGCTCCAGCTCGTAAGGTCCTAAAACCCATTAGTTTTAGTTTTAGTTTTAGTTTTAGTTTTAGTTTTAGTTTTAGTTTTAGTTTTAGTTTTAGTTTTAGTTTTAGTTTTAGTTTTAGTTTTAGTTTTAGTTTTAGTTTTAGTTTTAGTTTTAGTTTTAGTTTTAGTTTTAGTTTTAGTTTTAGTTTTAGTTTTAGTTTTAGTTTTAGTTTTAGTTTTAGTTTTAGTTTTAGTTTTAGTTTTAGTTTTAGTTTTAGTTTTAGTTTTAGTTTTAGTTTTAGTTTTAGTTTTAGTTTTAGTTTTAGTTTTAGTTTTAGTTTTAATTTTAGTTTTAGTTTTAGTTTTAGTTTTAGTTTTAGTTTTAGTTTTAGTTTTAGTTTTAGTTTTAGTTTTAGTTTTAGTTTTAGTTTTAGTTTTAGTTTTAGTTTTAGTTTTAGTTTTAGTTTTAGTTTTAGTTTTAGTTTTAGTTTTAGTTTTAGTTTTAGTTTTAGTTTTAGTTTTAGTTTTAGTTTTAGTTTTAGTTTTAGTTTTAGTTTTAGTTTTAGTTTTAGTTTTAGTTTTAGTTTTAGTTTTAGTTTTAGTTTTAGTTTTAGTTTTAGTTTTAGTTTTAGTTTTAGTTTTAGTTTAAGTTTTAGTTTAAGTTTTAGTTTAAGTTTTAGTTTTAGTTTTAGCTTTAATTTTAGTGAGCTCTACGGTTGCGAAGCTTCACCGGAAGCTATAAAGCTATGTTCTGGTACCACGGGAGATAGGCCCTATTAGGTGTGGAAGTTCTCGTGTTTAACGACACTTGGATTTGCCACATGAGACTATGAATTACGCCCCCTTGTAGGAGTATCGTGGTGGCTGTGATCAACTGAATGCAGTAACAAATGGGATCATTTTGATGCAAGAAGTGTTAAATAGGCCTCAACTCCTCAACTTCTTTTTTTTGAAAATCATTCGATAACTAAAGCAAGAATCTTGATCAAATGGTTCAAAATATTTGAACCGACACGCAACCAAAGTCGGACTGAGAAATTACTTTGTAAATCAAAGGTTGTCAATATTTTTGAGAACAAAATCTGAGACACACGTTAAAACAGGTAGAAAGTTTCCAATTTTAAGGTAATATGGCCTCTTCGATACAGCTCGAAATCAAATTATTAAAACGCTGTGTTGGAATTACTAGGACCTGGGTGTCTTAGGACTCGTAGTCAAGCCTTGTAGCGCAGAAGAAATTGCATCTTGGGACATGATACAAAAGTAGAACCAATGTCTAGATTTTGTTCCTAAGACTGATTTTGAGTCGGAAGAAGTTCAAATACATGTAATGTTTCATAAAACAGAGCAAAATGGCGCCTAGTCCCACGGTGCGATCGAGGATCTAAATTAAAAATTAAACTAACAATTAACTTCACTCTAGTTGGGGTGTCCAGTCATATAGTTTGAATTTCCATACACTTTCAAATATCTTCTGCACCACCAAGACACTAAAAGGATATCTTGACGGACCTGAAGTCATTTCTCGACCTGATGAATAATTCAAGCAGCGAATCAATTTAATTTTCCACCATAAGGAACTGCTATCCGATTCTACAGTTTATGTTCTTTGAGTTCAGTCGTATATTTATTAAATAATTGGATGTGTATATTTATGGTATATCCTGGAAAGCTTTTCATTAGGTCATTGCTTCTAATGCTTCTATACCAAATTCATGACTGATTTCTCTTAATATTTGCTAGCTTGTTGCGAAATGTATTTGCGCACAATACATCGCATTCATAGTCGAAAACAAATTCCATTCACAAATTGCGAGGCGAGTGGAGTCGAGTCAACTTCCTTTCAATAACTAATTAGCCGTCGTCATCCAGTCAAGCGTTAAGTCAACATAAGCAACAATTTACTCAGCCACATCCACACACACACACCACTACAGAAGCCAGAGGACTAAGGACAACCTCTACTTGATACAGGATACACATACACATCCCTCCACGGGTCCATCTAAACACAACTTTGTCCAGGAGTCAATTCCAAATCACTATGGCAGCCTTTCCAAATGTTAGCATATAATTTACCCTTGTTTACTTGACCACCCCATAATTGGATGCTAAGTACTCACAACAGGAGGCAGCACCAGCACCATCACCTTATATTTCTTGACATATCTAAGTCATGTGTGTGGTTGTGGCTCTGATGGTATGAATGCTTGATCATCATTTCTATATTTGTATAGAACGTTGGCTATGTGTGTTTTTTTTTTGTATCCTTCAAGCTCTCCAAAAAGATTTTCTCGAAACATTTTCCAACGAAAGGATCACAAGTTGAGTTGTCATTTTATTTCGCATAAAATAAGTTGGTAGAATGACGGACAAGGAATGCAAACGGAAGGAAGGGCTTAGACAAAATAATAAATGCCAGGACACTAATGAAATGCAAACAAACCAAAATGCTTAGACAGATGAGTGAAACAGGAAAAAAAAGGATTTATAAAATTCTGGGTTGGATGGGTTTGGGGGGATGGATGAAGTGGAAAATTTGCATGTAACTTGCCTTGTTGGACATTTTTGTATTTATATGCATGTTGTGTTTAAAATCTGTGTAGAGTGGTAGAATAGATGTCGTCCTCATGTCCTGCAAATTAATATCTCAACAACACAAAATAAAAATATGAAGCCTTTACGTGGCAGTAAATGGGATTCGCTAACGATGTTGTTTTGATGAAAATCTGCGCTTAGAATGTTGTCCTACACAGGCAGTCACAGATATTTCGTCCTTTATCCTTATTCATGCCGTGGCCCTCTACCTACCCGTCATTTCAACGTTTTAATGTTTGTCATTTAAGGTTGTTGATCAGATCATAATTGGATGGCTTGTTAGTTGCTTGATAATGTTCCTTAATTAATTGGATTCGTGGCCCTTTTCACGAGTGGGCGTAAGAGCTTTTATTTTCTTCTTTTTGGATTATATTTTTAAAATCAAGTGCACTTACGAAAGTCCAGGGTTTAGTAAAACATATACTTTTAGTAATTGAGGGCTTTGACATTTAAGCTGGCTCTTTTTTTTTGTATAATATTATTGAAGGATCTTCAAAAGAAGGGTTGGAATAGGCATGTATTTAGTTTCAAGCTCTTACGCAATTGATTTTGAAAACAAAAAACTATTTAAAATTGGGCGGGTTTCAAGTCGGTAGCCCTGGCATTTGACACCTGTCAAACTCTGCTGTCATTTGAAGTGTCAAAATATTAGTTGAATGTTTGCTATTTACGATAATGGATCGCTTTACAATCGAACAACGCTTTAAAATGATTAAAACTTACTACAAAAGTGGGTGTTGGAACCAAAGAAAATAAACACCGATTTTTCGAACAACATTTTTTTCAGCCATAAAGGTAGTTCCACACTTTCCCACAGTGTAATACGACAAGTCAAAAATGTGTGATGAAACAAGTGTATACTAGTGTGGAAACAGAATATGACATCGCAGATCTCATACGATTTGACATGTGTTTAGATCTGAAATATTTTTTTAGGATTGAATGTAAAACCGTCACACATTCCTTCACACTTTTTTTGACATGTCGTAATACACTGTGGGATAGTGTGGAACTACCTTAAGGCACATTTTTCACTCGGTGTGTATGTAAACAAACAAATTAGCCGCATATGGGGCTCAGAAATCGACGAGTGATCTAAAAATTGCCGTTGCATCCAGACAAAGTGGCTTTGTTGTGGTCTATGGTCGAAAGGTGTGGTTCCAATCCAACAAGTTGAGACAACAAGCCACAGAAAACGATCATGGCTTTACTGAGTGAAAAATTTCCTGGTCGCGTAATTTCACGTTTTGACGAGATCAATTATTTTCCATCAAGATCATGCCATTTGACACCGTTAGATTGTTTTCTTTGGGACTACGAAAAAAACCATGCTTAAATATTTTCATGTTTCGATTAAAAAAAGTCAGAAAACCATAACTTCGAATCGTTCACGCAGAATGTCAATCGTGGCGTCAGCTTTGTGGAAAATAGTGCCATTCCGATCGAACCACATGTCGTCTAGTTCCATATGATCCATGGTTTGATCCATACAAAATTGACAATCATCGATCTGTAGCCCTCTTCATTGACGGTGACAGCCTCAACCAACGTGGTTTATGAAACTGATTCCGCCGCTGGTCATTCAAAATCCACACCAAACAGTCCGAACGTTCCGAAGTCCAGTCAGTTTGTCATTTGGACGTGCTGTACAATTGTGTTACTTGCCGTGGTGATTCGGCATCAGTAACTGGATAATAAACAAAAAATTTGACAAAAGTCAATAAAACAACATGGGTGCCACAGGCCGCCAAAATATAGTCGCGCCAATTGAAAAACTAATACTTTCGAAGAACGCGTAGGCATGTAAGCAGACGAGCGAGCAGGCCTGTACACGTGTCGTTGCGGTTTAGGCGGTGCGACACTTGCAAAAATTTACTTTAAAAATCCCACTAATATTATAAATAATGTGAAAGTTTTGGAAGGATGGATGTTACTCAATAACGCCAGACCGACTGAACGGATCTAGATGGAATTCGGCACAGAGACATATCATAATCAGGAAAAGCATATAAGCTATTTAAATGTAAAATGTATATTTCTCGTGGGATAGATTTGTTAAGACAAAAATAAAATTCAATAATTTCAAAAATATTTAAAAAAAGTCGCTACGGAGTTTGCCGGGTCAGCTAGTGTCATATAAATTGATTTTCCGTGTATCCACCTTTTGGTTATTAAACTGATCATTTGTGTATTGAACTAAGCGTTTCATTCCTTTCAAGACAAACATAAATAAGTTAAGTGTCGCAAATATGGCCCACGTTGGTAATATGGTCTACTGCAATATTTTATGAATAAAACACAAACTATGTATATTCAAACCGGTATTGTGTTTTTGGAGACAGTAGTTGATCAGTGGTGGAAATAAGCTTATTTGGTTAATTTTATTCGTTTTCGTTATAATTTTTGGGTGAATTTACTTAAGGATTTTTGTATTGAAATTTTTGGAAATTAAATAAGTTTTTTCGTAATATACAAAGTGATATATTTTATTTTATTAAATGTGAAATTAAAGTTTTGAATACAATTAATTGAGTGTTTTAAAAACTAAAAAAAAGTGGAACTGTCATAGTGTCGATAATACGACGGGATCACGACGTTATCCAGAGTGACAGAAACTAGAAAGGAGAAAATCTATAAAAAAAAAATATAGAAAGATAAAATCTACAAGTAGTAAAAATCTAGAATGTATAAAAATCTAGAAAGATGGAAACCTAGAAAAATCTAGAAGAAAAATGTTCTAGATTTTTTTAGAGTAGTTCTAAATCTAGAATTAATATTAATTTTTGAGACAATGGTTACATTCCGGGTGTTGATATAAACCAGTGGGCCATATTAGAAACATAGTTTGAACTATTTTTTTTTTGGAATCACAACATGTCTGGCAAGCAATATTTTATATGTGAATTATGCGTGCATAACCATCACAAATTCTTTGAAAACATTGTTACAAATATGTACAACCCCGGTCCATATTTGAAACTAAGTGGACCATATTATCAGCATTTTTTTTTTAATTAATTATAGTTTCTAAAGACTGAAGTAAAAATAATTTTTAACACTTTACGAAAAAATAAATGAATTCGACTTAAATGTAAAGGGTAGGCAATATGAGCCGCGCTTACTGTACGCATTTAATCCTTGTTTGGTGGGTGCCACGAAAGTGATCTACCAAGGATGTTTCGCAGGATCAACCTCAGATTTTTTTTTTGGTTTTCGAAAAAATTCTTCTCGTCATTTCAAAACGATGTCCTTTAAATAAATATCAGCATAATTTAAAGAAGACGAAACTTTTATAGAAATGCGATTTTAAAGTCCACAAGACCTCTTGAATTTTGAAACTTAAATTTCTTCACTAAAAATATGTAAAATCGAGCTTGATATGCTCCTGGGTAGGATAGTATTTTAGTCTCACCCTTGAAACATTGTAACATTGACACGTGATAAGTATTTCCCTATTTTAGTTTGGTGACTTAAAACTTTCAATCACCGATAGGGGAATAGTTTCAGTGTAGACAACTGCTTCGCAACACAGTTTATCCATTAGATAGACAACAAAAGTTAGTCTTCTCTTGGGACAGTTAACTTTTCCCAGAACAAATTCCTTCCTTCTCTTGAACAGCGCAGTGGTTAGACTATAGCTACCTTGCCTTCATATTTTCCAACGAAAAAAAAAATCTTCCCCACTTTTCTTGGATCCTTTCCTTTGATCCTGGTTCCTGGAAGGATGCTATTTTTTTTTTTTTGTGAAATGATGAATTGCTTAAAAATGGATAATCCATTGAAACTATACATAATACAAAAATAAAATAAAAATTCTGATACCTAGGGCCTATTCATCTCGACAAGGAGGACTTAATATGACCCGAAAGGGCTATTTTCTCTGTGGATTACCACAAAGGATATAAATGCATACATAATCATAATCCTTTAGAGTGAATATTTCGTGATGGCTGATGGCCCAACCTAATCATGCGGATGATAAATTATTAACGTGCAATCCTATATACATACATATACATATTATATCCTTAATAAAGGACTAAAAGAGGAACCGCAAATGTGTTATAAATTCATGATGTCCCTATAGGGATTTTTCAGGATTTTCGTTTTTTCAAATCATATAGAACAAAGAAAGGAACACAGAGGAAATAAAATGCACGACTGGGTCGCACGAACTTGCTCTTATGTTCAATAAATTGCGTAGTGGCTGCATATATGGATATTAAAAAAAATTAAATAATTTCGAAAATTCTTTTATTTTTTAAATTAGTTTAAGAGTTTTCTCGGAAAAACTAAGTATGCAATAAAATTTCAAAGCTATACGTCAATCTAGGAAAAAAAAATATTGAAAATCGTTGGACCAGTTTTTTTTTTAAAAGGTTATTTTTGAAAAACTTTTTCAAAAAATATTTTGAAATTTATTTGAGTATGCAAATATATGGCAATCTGTAGTTTACATTTGAAAAATAATTTAAAAAAAAATCAATGTACCCGTTTTCAACATATTTCGAAAACCAAAAATTTTTTTGAAAAAATTATAAAAAATCAAAAAAAAAAGTTTTTGAAAATTTTTAAATGTCATATTAATAAATATATGAATGACTTCCTGTGGCCAAAATTTTATTGAAATCGAATGTTTAGTTTACGAGAAAATTTGATTTGAAAATACTGGTTCTATGAGAGGTACCGTTATTGGACAAATTTTGAAAAAAAAAATTAAAACCAAAAGATAGATTGTCTTGCAAAAATAGCATTCTGAAAGTTTTATCAAAATCGTTAGAGCCGTTTTTGAGAAAATCAATTTTTGTCTTCAAGATTGTATGGCAGGTGCCGTTATTTTTGGACCTAGAGCAAAAATAAAAAATATGTTCCGAGGGACGGCCAAATAAATCCTAAATACCAAATTTGAAGCAAATCGGCCCACCCGTTCAGCCTCCAGAGGCGCGAACAGACATACAGACAGACAGACAGACAGACAGACAGACAGACAGACAGACGGACGGAATTCCCAGACCCACTTTTTTCGACTTCTCCATCATCGTAATGTCATGTGTGATTGTTATCTCAATTTTTTTTTCTGCACGAATCCATAACTTGCCTTATAGTACCTATAATCGCAAGTAAAAATCGAGACTTCACCCAACGCAGACGACAGTAAAAAAAAAAAGAGATAAAACAAAAAAAGAGACTAAATATTTCATTGGAGATTCTACTTGTGTGAGTTTTGTGCAATTAGCATGAGTGGCATCCTTAGGATAAAGTGGTTAGCTAAATGTCAGGCAATGTGTGGCAGTCATTAGTAATGTGTACTTTGGTCACTCTCATGTTTTTGTTATAGGAGAACCAGATTTAGGATGAATGCTTTGATATCTTGACAGATATAAAGAGATGTCCTTTATTTAAGTGGTCAATGGTGTAAAATTAGGAAATTTGTGTCAAACATAAATAAATTGTACTCGGGTTGGTGATTATTTAAATTTGTTTCGAGAAGTTTATTATTGAAATGAAAATATATTTAGGGTAGGGACATAATTTAATTCAATTTGGAGTTACTTTCAGTACCTAAGGCTGTCAAACAAAAATCCATAGATTTAAAAAAAAAGTCCCAAAACAATATTTAACTCAAGTTGGTACACAGAGTGTCCCTTAATTCGTCAATAATACCTCAGGGCATGATTTTTTCGGTATATTCTAAGAAAACAATATTTTGCCTGTTCCAAATTTTTCCAAGTACCTACCATACAACTTTTGGGTTTACCCGCTAACTTGGCATTGACTTGTATTTCTGTAATATAAATTGGCCAAGCGATTAGTTTGCTTGGGAAAAGTAATAAACATAAGTAATCAGCGCTAGGGGTTTCAGGAGCACACTACCAACAAGCCAAAGAAACCTGGTGGTGAAATGATGAAACTAAGGCGATGATAAGAAGGTAGAAACAAGCTTTCAAAGCTTGGTCACAATGCTCTTCAGATCATACAGATGAAAAGGTAAGTCTCGAAGTTGAATACATACTCGTACGCCTGAAGAAAGGATCGAAGAAGAAGTTCTGCCTGTAAGTATATGAAGCTAGAAAGAATTGGTTCGGGAGCTACGTAAAAGCAACATGAATAAGGGCGCAACCATATTCAAAATAACTAATCGAAGATGGAGAAATTCTCAGGAGTTTCGTTCGCAGGTTTCGGCAGTATCGTGATGGTATTTCAAATGAACATTTTCCACGGCTATGCTTTCCAATTGCTGAACTAAACTCTGCTACCCGACCAGCGCTTTAAAATCCAAAAATGGGAAAGTGCTTGGGCCAGACGATGTACCATCTGAGTTTTGGGAAAATTAAAGATATGAGGGTCAGATTGCTCATGATTCTTCCAAGCTTCAAAGAGGTGATCGGATGCTCAGACACATGGGGAAAATTACCTTCTACCAATGTATAAAGAGAATTGGAATATACGAACAAGCCGATGTTGGAGGAGTTTTAGATAGCTTCCTTTGCAATACAGGGTTTTCCAAAAAAGTTGTTATTTTGATATTCAAAGAAAAATGCATTTCTTGAGATAAATGATCGGATGTTTATTTCAATGTAAAGAGGAATATTATAAAACAATGTCAGCCAAATGGCCGCCACGGCTACGCTTACACAACAATATCCTTTTCATGAAATTTCTCATTACCCAATCGCAAAGTGGCTGCTGTATGCCCCAAATAGCTTCACGAATCACGAATTCCATCTTTGAGGTCTTGAATCACCAGGCCCCAACAGAAGAATTCACAAGATCTCGGTTTCAAATTTTGATCACCTCTTCGAGAGATAACATACGGTCCGTAAGATTTTCCCGTAAAAGATCGATGGTTTCGTTGTTTGTGTGGCACGTAGTACCGTCTTGTTGAAAATAAATATTGTCACGATCAATACCATCCAATTCCGGCCATCAAAAATCATTAATCATCTCTCGATAGCGCAATCCATTCACCGTAGCTGTTCCCCTAGCCTCATTTTCGAAAAAGTAAGGTTCAGTGACCCCGCCGGACCATAAACCGCACCAAACAGTTACTCGTTGAGGATGGAGAGGCTTTTCAACAATCAATCTTGGGTTTTCCGAGCCCCAGGTGCGACAATTTTGCTTGTTGACGTAACCATCGAGGTGGAAATGGGCCTCATCAGTCTTGCAGTTCTTGACTTAGATACCTGCTTGCAACGAGCACTTGACGAAAAGATGGACGTTCTGAAGGGAAGTGGGTACCGTATAAGTCAAAAAAAAAAAGACTGGACCTGTGTTGCCGTTTACTGTTTCACACATGCCAATTTCAGACATTTACTTGAATGGAACAGTGATTAAAAACCCGAGTTCTGTGATTAATTGCTAAGCAACTTGCAAAAACAAAAACGACACCAGTCATCACGTTAATCGAATGAGAAGCACAGAATCTTTCTTTTTTGAATCGCAGTGAAAGTGGCTCTGGATTAGCCCATTAGCACTGAAGAAAACCGATGACACAATTATAGCCAAGCAGTCTTTTCAATAAAATCCCCAAGGTGAAAGGTGCGTTAGAAGCCCAAAGAAAACCTGGAGGTTAGCTGTTTCAAAGGAATCTGAATCTCAAAGTTTGAAGTCATTGTCACAGTTCAGGTTTCTTGTTGTAAACAAAGAGAGATGGAAAGATCTGTCTGGATGTCGCACGATGCTCCAGGAGTAATGCTGCCGAGAGCAGTTTCCAAGAAATAGATTGTAACTTGATCAACTTGAGTATAATGATAACAAGTAAAATGGCTGTACAACAAAGATGGTAGTGATTGAATTTCAAATACATATATTAATTAAAGTTTCAGATCACTTTGAATATGGTTCCTGCCGCTACTTGTACATTTCCCTGCGTTGCATTTGATTTTCCCTTTCATTTACTTTATAAAATTCCAGGAGGAGGAGAACTTCAAGGAGCTGATTAAGTGCGTTGACGATCACAGAAATATCCTAGAGTTAATGTAACGTGTTCATCATGAACTGCATTAAATCCTTTTTTCTTTGCAGTTACTTTAGTTGTTTGAGTCCTGTGATTCCTGCAACGCTTTTTATTCAATTCATTTTGACTGCATTTGTATTGTGCATAATAGCACTTTGCTTTCTTATTTTCATCGATGACTTTTCATTCAAAGTTATCAACTTTTGCTATTTCGGTGTCATTTTGATTGAAGTGTTGCCATGTTGCTTTTTGCTTAGCGAAATAATGGAAGCTAGCTCTCGTCTAACGACAGCTGTGTACTCTTGCAATTGGATGGATCAGGATTTGAAATTTCGGAAGGCTATCATCATTTTCATGCAACACACTCAAAAGCCAATTGGAATTAGTGCTGGGAATATGATTCCCATTTCATTGCCAACTTTTATGGATGTAAAATTGTAAGTGTTTTTATTTGGTGGCTTGATTTTAATGTATTTTTTTTTTTTTTAATTTTTACACTTCTATCAAGTTTCTAAATTGGTTCTGGAAGATGCTTTTTGCCGAAAAATGGGACATTAAAAAGCTTTTACATAGTACCTACTCTCAATAAATATTAAAATGTCGTAAAAGCTTTGTTTCCATTACTCTTATTTGTATGCTCGGAGCTTTTAGCATCCTTATTTGAAATGTACCGAAAACAGCTAAAAATCGTATATTTTGTATTAAGCTCGAGCGTATTTCGAGAAATTGTTGCCAAAGAATAAAATATCCTTCTCCTTAGTGCTTAGGCTTATGTCCTTGCAATTCAATTGTCTATGAAATAACTAATCGGTATGTTGGGTATTCCATTGTTTTGCTTCTCTTACCACGTGTCGATGACGAATGTTAATTGCATTAACAGAAACAGTATTCCGGTCTGATAGTTTATTCCAAAATGACCGGAAGACCACTACCGCCACAGTATCAACATCTAAAAGCACTAACCATTAGTCTGGCCCGTATTGCGGATAGACAAACGAGAAAGCCGATGGTTTCAAAATAGGTTTCACTTACTAATCTCTGGACTTTATTACTTGCCCAGCAATCCTCGAAAGGAGTAAAAGTTTATTTCAAATCCAGCCTCATAAACCAAGCTAACATAGGCTTTGTTACGGCACATCGATATGCACATCCGAGTGACCAGTGCTATTAGGGGCAATTGGAAGGCTCTCTCAATTTTTTTTTTTGTATATTTTTTTATTTGCTTCACATCTCTAGCCTGATGGCAATGGTCCTGCACTGAAATTCCATATATATGTAGTCAACGATGTGAACGGATAACCTCAAAAAGCACGCCACGCCACAGAACAGCAGAATCACATTAAACAAATTACAGGGTGCGGTAGTGCACACACAGGATGTGCGAAGGACTTTTATTTATTTTTGGCCTTTCAAAAGGATGACGCCAATGACGACGACGACGACGGATGATGATGATAATGCCACACTGCCACGTCCACCACACCAAATTCAAATCAACCAAAATCCAGACACATTCTGCATGTGTTGTCCATTAGCTATAACGTTCGTGGTGTAATAACTTCTCATAGAGAGCTTTATGCCCCAATCAGAAGAGACGCCCGTCGTCGTCTAATGAGCCAAAAGAATGTAACTATGTATACTTCAGTATTAAAAATGTATTATTTGTATATGGGAAGGATCTATGAGTTAGACACCGGAAATTGAGCGTTTTCGTTTGGAATAGTGTAGGCTGGATTGCGGAGGATTGTCAGGGATATTATAGAAATCAGAATTTATAGCTAGTATGTATTTCTGAGCTAAATGAAGAATCTCCTTTATTCGGGGCGTAAAAAATATATCACCAAATACAAAATTATATTAGTTTTAATGATGGAAACATTTTGAGAAATAAATAATTAAACATAAGCGAGAGCTATACAGTACGATTGCAACGAACTGTTGGAGATACCCTATTCCCTATATTTTTACTTGCGATTATAGGTACTATAAGGCAAGTTATGGATTCGTGCAGAAAAAAAAATTTGAGATAACAATCACACATGACATTACGATGATGGAGAAGTCGAAAAAAGTGGGTCTGGGAATTCCGTCCGTCTGTCTGTCTGTCTGTCTGTCTGTCTGTCTGTCTGTCTGTCTGTATGTCTGTTCGCGCCTCTGGAGGCTGAACGGGTGGGCCGATTTGCTTCAAATTTGGTATTTAGGATTTATTTGGCCGTCCCTCGGAACATATTTTTTATTTTTACTCTAGGTCCAAAAATAACGGCACCTGCCATACAATCTTGAAGACAAAAATTGATTTTCTCAAAAACGGCTCTAACGATTTTGATAAAACTTTCAGAATGCTATTTTTGCAAGAAAATATATCTTTTGGTTTGAAATTTTTTTTCAAAATTTGTCTAATAACGGTACCTCTCATAGAACCAGTATTTTCAAATCAAATTTTCTCGTAAACAATACATTCGATTTCAATAAAATTTTGGCCACAGGAAGTCATTCATAATTTTATTAATATGACATTTCAAAAACTTTTTTTTTTGATTTTTTATAATTTTTTCAAAAAAATTTTTGGTTTTCGAAATATGTTGGAAACGGGTACATTGATTTTTTTTTTAAATTATTTTTCAAATGTAAACTACAGATTGCCATATATTTGCATACTCAAATAAATTTCAAAATATTTTTTGAAAAAGTTTTTCAAAAATAACCTTTTAAAAAAAAAAACTGCTCCAACGATTTTCAATATTTTTTTTTTCCTAGATTGACGTATAGCTTTGAAATTTTATTGCATACTTAGTTTTTCCGAGAAAACTCTTAAACTAATTTAAAAAATAAAAGAATTTTCGAAATTATTTAATTTTTTTAATATCCATATATGCAGCCACTACGCAATTATTGAACATAAGAGCAAGTTCGTGCGATCCAGTCGTGCATTTTATTGTATGTGTATGCGTTCGCCTCCCGTAGCCAGCCGCTGTTCCAGTTTCATTTTTCTTTAGCAGACAGCAACAAATTCAATAACATAAATTTTGTGCGGCCGATGTTCAATTACTGCTGGCGTAATAAAAAAAAGGCGTGTGCCACGCCTAAAATTGAGACTTTATTGCGAGGGCAATTAGTATGAGCTCAATGACATTCAATTTTATTCGTGCAGATCGATTTGAACACAACAAGACAAAACTTAAATTTTTAAAAATTAGATTTTAAATGGAAATAGCGATTATGGGTGTATTTAACAATTCTTGAACCACAATCTGCAACATAGCCAAGGTATACAAACCGAAGTGTTCATCTTCTTACTTCCAAACTGCGACCGATAATTAAAAAACATTAAAAAATTGATGCATATTACGACTTTTGACGGAAACGCCCCTTAAAAGTGGGCGTGCCCTGAAAATTTGTAAGAAAAATTTAAAGCACTAACTGAGCTTTGATCACATTAGTCAGTTTTTAGGCATGAGTGTAAAACTACAGCCGAATCGAGTAGTTTTTGAACGATCTTACCTGAACAAAGGTATTTTATCAAAATCACGCCTTTAAAAGTGGGCGTATTGAAAATATTTACATAAGAAAATGTAGATATATTTTTTATATGACGAACGGAAGGGAAAAAGGTTTAAATTAAATATAGATAGTAGGTACCTAAAATTTTTAAAATTACGTTCTTCGTTCTTTTATGAAAAGTGGGCGTAAGCCGCGCTCAAAATTCAAAAATTTCTTTTTATGCACAAGCTTTTTAGTTTCTACTAAGAGACACAAAATTTTGGCCTGCGGATTCATTATAAATACCGTTTATTTGCAAAAACTATTTTTGTATAGTTTCTAGTGAAAAGTGGGCGTCATCCACACCCAAAATCAATTTTTTTGATTTCATACACAAGATGTTTATGTGCAAGTAATATCCACAAAATTTATTGTTTTTCGCATTAATATAACAATTGTTATTTTATAAAAAAAATATTGATGGTTCTGTATGAAAAATGGGCGTCAGCCACGCCCAAACTGAAATATTTTTATTTAATTGGAAGAAAGTTAACCTTAAGCTTGTGCGTGCAAAATTTTAGCGTTATCCTTTTATCGTAACTGTACAAAAAACATAATTTAATTTTACCTAATTGAGGTTGTTTACGTAAAAAGTCGATTGTGGGCGTGTTTGTGGGTGGGTTTTACCGGTTCACAAACTTAGCTTTACTCTTGAACCAAAGTTTATATATACCAAATTTCAGCTTTTTACCTCAAAAATTGCGACCTCTAGAGAGTATACATACGGACGGACGGACGGAAGAAAGGACGGACGGACATGGCTTAATTGACTAGGCTTTTAATTCTGAGTCAGAATATATATACTTTTCTATACCTAACGGTATTATTTTTCTATGTTACAAACTCCACACCAAATACAATATACCCATTCTATGGAATACTGTATAAAAACAAATGTTTGCTGCAGCAAGTACGTGGGGACATTTAAATAAATGTCATAATCGTATAATAGTTTAAAAAGCTCCATAAAGAGCTCCATAAAATAATAATATTTGATAACGATTCGATGAATGTGGGTGGACATCACGCCCATTAATTGAAAATTTTTAATTCTTTTTTGTATAATTCTGCTAGTGTGTCATAACCTTTAAAACGGTTTTTGAAGTATTTTTTTCCCCCGAATTATGGGCTCTTGTGAGAAAGTGCCAAATCCTCCAATAGTTCAACTCGGAGCAGTATGAAAGAACACATCGGCATTTTTGGGAGTGTAAGTCATTTATTGATTTTATTTATGTTTGAGGAGGCACTAACGCTGAAGATTTGAGTCGGTTAAGCCATCGTATTATATTATTAAACTAAGTATCTTAAGTTTTAAAATCAATCTTTTATAAAATACTCATTAATGACGCTTATTAAAAACTGTTTTTGGTTTTGTAAATTTGTAAATGCTCTCGCAAATTCAAATGAAACAAACGAATTAAAGTTTTACGTCCTGCAGGTACAAAATTTTACTCAATGAAACGATTATTTTAAGCACCTCTAAACAATTTTAAGCTTTCAAAAAAAAAAATTGCAATGAGAAGTTAAAAGGTCTGAAAATAATAGCCTAGTTCCTAGTAAATAAAGTAAAAACAAATTTTCAATAAATGAGTCAAACTCCTTCAAAATGCTCCATTGTCCATTAGTTGCCAATTTTTGGGAAAACTGTTAGATTTCATTACTATTGATAAACCGAAATCATTGATGATCCATGATGATCCGAGCGTATATACGAAAAATAATAAATTTATCTTTTTTATAAATGAGTGCCGTGAATGTAATGGATTGCATTTAGATGACGTTATTATAGACTGATTTTTAATAAACAGTAAAAATTTTATCGATACCTAGGCATCAACCTCTTTCATGTAGTGATATGTATATAAAATATAATCTTTTCTTTGAGATACCTTGTATGGATGTAAAAAGTAACTAACTTACCACATTAGTCGGTCTTTTTTTTTTTTTTTTTAAAGTAGCAATCGAGCCTTGTCCTTTGCATTAGCTTTGATTGTTGAACTTTACCCATTATTGGTCACCCCAGAATTTCTGGACAAATCCAAGAGTTGTCAAAAAACCTGGGTTTTCCCGTTCTAAAAATACGCATTAATGCTGCGGTTTGTATATTTTTCACAACGCACAAAAACAAATTTTCCATTTTTTTTTTCGATTTGTATACTTTCATCAAAATAAATGCATTCAGTTGAATTTCATTTACTTTTTCCAAAAAAAAAAAAAAAAAAAAAAAAAAAAAAAAAAAAAAAAATGAAAAATCAAGAAAAATACACAAGAAATGCATGCCAGCAAGAGTCACTTCAACAGCTGATTCGTTACCTCAACTCGCCCCAGCTAAATACTAAGATCGACTTCAGGTTGACTTCAAGGCGACTCGACTCCAGGTTTAAAAAAACAGAGAATTTCTTCTTGAGTGGCGAGTTCAGGGCTCAACAAACAAATCTATTGTTTTTTTTTTTTTTTTTTTTTTTTTTGAGTCGAAACAAGTAATTTTGAGTGTAACAATTATGAAAGCCCATTCAAATAAGTTTTTTTTAGTTCACTCAAAAACGGCTAATTTCATTAAATTTTTGAAGTCAAAATAGTTCATAATATTAGTTTGATGAGTACCTACTTTTCTTTGAATAACTTTTTAACTGTAAACGTTACGGACAAAACTCCCATAACGATTTGTGTTTGGAGTTTCCTTATAGCGAGTTTCATTCAAATTTGGAAGGTTTGTTCTCAAAATCGAAAATTGCTCTTTTCAATGAACCTTGTTTTGGGTATCCATTGCAATTTGAAAATGTTGTCATTAGGTTTTTGTCTTTTGTCATTGGAATTGCTAACATTGGAAAATTGCTAATTGATAATTAATTAGATAATTAAAGTACATATTTAGTTCTTCGTTCATTATTTGTTTGATTTTGATTTATATGTATTTATCACAGACTGGCACAATTATATACAACAAACAACAAAAAATAACAAATTATTTCTCACTTGACGTTTGACAGAAAAGTATTCAGATTGATTCTCCTATCCCATTAGAGATGCAATCTTTCGTGTCGAGAATTGATCTAAAATTGCACTTTTTTGCAATGAAACTTGCAAAACTGAAAAAGATCAAATCTTTTGACAGAAAGAACAAATCTTTTCTTGAATTAAACTCGCTATGAGAATATAATTTATAGCTTTAAATTTTCATTTTTATAAAGTATCAACCAGGTTTAAAAATATAAGTGAAAGTAAGTCAACCTATACAAAAAAATAGGCAATTTAAAAAAAAAATACTTGTGTATATTCATGTTTTGAAAACAAATTAATCAAACAAAAAAGGAGTAGCAGTAGTAGTTTGCAAAAACGAACCGAGGTAAATCTTTTTTAAATTTTTATCCGAGGATGAACCACGATTGTACAACTGGCCCTAAAAGTTATTTTTAAACAGAATTTTAAGCTTGCCTACTATTATTTATACTTAGGTACCTATGTATTAATTTATCAGTTCTGAATACATATACTGATACTTTAATAAAAAAAATTTAAATTATTTAAAAAAAATAGATTCAAGGATATAAGATATGAACTGAACTTAATTCTAATATTTTCTTTTAAATCATTTCGGGAGGGGCTTGAGCCCCTCTAACCCCCCCCCCCCCTCCCTCTGGCTACGTCCCTGGCCAGCCCCCACCACTTCGTAAACTAGCCTAGTTCCCATTTAAAATGCACTAAAGCAAAGGTAAACATATCTACTTAAAATAAATTGCACATCGGCAGATTTTAAGCTTTTATGTACTTAAAAACAAAGAACCACGTGCGCCGGCAGCTGTTCTTTGTTCTCTTTCTATGCCGCCAACACAAACTTGGTGTATGACGTGGTAATACCTGGAAACTGTCAATATCTAAGCTTTTACAAACCCTAATAGACAGACATTGTTTTTTTTAAGTTTGGGGATTTATATTTATGTTCTGTACCCTGAAAGAGTCAATAGTTTTATTTTTTTTATAAAAACAAATTTTTGTATTATAATTAAATTTTTCTTTGGCATATCAAGTCAAAATAAAATTTCGTTTAATAAAAACGGCAACAAAATTAATAAAAAAAAAAAAAAATTATATACACACATTCAAGTTATCTGCCATTTAAGTATCAACAATAAGAAAAAAACATCTTTTCCGATTTTTAATTTCCCCCATAATTAAAAAAAAATGTCTACTTGTGCTCTCCAAAGGGGCTAGAGTTGGGCTAACACACTTAAAATCAGTCGAACGTCACCCCCAGCCTCAGACTGGTTCGCATAGCTCCCGTACAAACAAAGATAGAGAACATTTTTTATCAGCATCCTCATCATCAAGAGCAGCAACAACATTCCAATATACCTCGACTACACTGACGACTTCCACTCAGGACAAAAAAAAAAAAAAAAAAAAAAAAAAAAAAAAAAATACAAGGGGTTGCAGAAATCCCTGTCCCTGTTGCCCTGCAATGCAAGTGGCGCATCCTGCTTCAAATCGTTAAGCGAGAATGAATACAAAAAAAAGGAACACTTCTCCACCACCGCCTCCACCGCTGCCGCCCACCACAACCGCTGCGCCCGCCGCCGCCGCCTACAAAAGTATCTGGATGGCTTATGATTTATTAAAATTCTGAAAAGCCTGGCATGTTGTTAGCGGAGTGTTCTCTGCAAAAAAAAAAAATAAAGATTAAAAAATATATATTCCTATGAAGTCCTTTGGGGCTTTCCGGCCTCCTTCTACAAACTCCAACCAACCCTGCACCGCACCCGTCAAGGGTGGCCTGTTCTGTTAGCTGTGACTGTGTGTAGGCGTGTAAATGTATATGGGAAAATATTTTTGCTCTTTTTTTCCTGTTATGCCAGTGTTATATTATCTAGCTCTAGGCCTCGGCTCATACAGAGGAGAATAATTCAGAGTCATTGAGCCTTCGTTTGGAAAACGACTAACGACGAGAAGGGGTGAAGAAAACAAGGATTCTTTTATTTTGCCCTGTTATTTGGTTCGTTTAGAATTTGCAAATCCTTATCATAACTTCATGAGATTCCTTCTTAGAAAATTCACATAAACAGGGATAATGGAAGGTGGACGCTTTATGTAAAGGCATAGGAACATTTGAATGGATCTGCAACAAGGTTGACGTGAGGTTTAGCCAGAGCCTCAACAAGCAGAACAGAACTAGGAGTACACAAGTCAAGCAACAACAAAAAAAAGCAAATCTTTGTTTGAAAATTTTGATTAAAAAATGTGTTTGACTTTTCTTTTTTTGTTGTTGTTCCTTGCCATGGCTTACACTGCTCAGCTAGGCTTTGCATTCTTTTTTCGTTCCCACCAAGCTAGTGGAAATATTTTCTCATTCGCTTTTTATTCGAGCAGAGAAAATATTTCTAGGTTGTAAATATTGTATCATCTTTTAAGGGTGCAGGGTAGGGGGATGGAAATAATTTCCTTTCTAATATCTTCTGTTGCCTGTTGGTAGGAGATTGTAAAAATCACTACGCTCAAGATTCTTGACTGGTGTTACGTAAATTATTTTAATATACTCGTTGTAAATGAATGTAATAATTCCTTTCGGAAGCAGTTTTTGAAAGTGTGTATATGTATAAAAAATATGTTTAAATAACATTCCTTTGATCTGAAAATGCTGTCGGAAACCTGCCGATTGAAGGAGAAATAAATATTTTCTTTGCGCTGTGAATTCCTCCGGTTTTTATAACTTTACTGGGAGGGAAATCAAGGAACCGGAGTTGCCAAAGAAACATAACTACATCTTCTACTTAGGTGACGTTATTTCGTGCAATTTTGTACGCAATGACTCTTGGACTCATTGATCACAAAGCTATTTCTAGCAAGAGCTAAAGAATGGCAGATATGTAGTATAATTAAACTTATAGGGTAAAGTCGGGTGATATGGCACCACCGGTGATATGATACCCTTTCAATATCTCGCACTAAATGACTTCTTTTCTCAAAATAAAGAGAACAACATATCAATCAGTATTACGTAAGCTATTAGATTCTCCAGTTTAAATCTCAATAGCCCTTGAAATACTGTAAATACCAGAGGAATAAAAAAAAGTGACTGCGTGTATTAGTTCGTGGTAATTTGAAAGTAATAAGGAGAAAGAAAAATGGGTGCCATATCTCCCGACTTTACCCTATCTTAGGAAATGACAAAAAGAGACAGAAAATTATGGATGTAGCCAGAGACAGGGAAAGAGAAAGATAGTAGTGCGAAAGTAAAAAATAGAGGAAAAACGAGAGGGCGAGAGTGAAAAATCGATGGAGTGAGAAATGTAGAGGGAGAGAGAAATAGAGTGAGAAATAGAAAAATGGAGCGAGGGAGGATGAGATAGGCTGAGACATGGAGAGAGGTAGACAAAAACGCCTAGAGAAAGAGAGATTCGATTAATACTGTAACGAATCGCTACACTCTTCCCCTACCACCGCATTATACATAATATAAAATAGTTTAGTCCATGGATGGTTTCATCGAAGGTTAACTGCCAATCGGGTTCATGACAAACAAAAATGCAATAATTTTTGGTAAAATTTTTTTCTACATTTTTTTTCTTTGAGTTTTTTCATAAATTGCTTAACAGTTTGAAACATCGGCAAACAACAACCGATTTCTGAGGAAAAACCAAACGATTGGAGATGGTGATTTTCGCCAAACCTTGCCCGTTATACCTCGATCGAAGCCCTCAGATGAGCTGAACGCTTGCTTGAAAACATCATATTTATGGAAATGAGTCGAAAAAATCACGCTCTGAACAAACATGCGTGTGCATTTGGTCCAAAATGCGTCCGCCCAAATATTTTCTAAACACCTTTTGGACATCGGAAACGGCAAAATTCCAATTGATTGCACAGCAAATGAAATTTCGTTTCCCCATTTTTGTCAGTCAAATATGCATGCCGTTGTGGATACGGTTTTCCCGAATTTAACCAGCAACTGCAAAAATCCAGATTGTCGCTTCACCCGGCCCGGCGCTCGGCCTGCCTGCCCGTCTGCCTCCTCGTCATAATATCACTCAATTTAAACACCATAAATATAGGCAGAGATCAAAACATTTTATGGCATTAGTTTACATTGGGGTGGGCAAAATCGTATCGTCACCTCCAAGTGGTGCCTGCTGGATAGCCGAAAGGTGAACTAACGACGAACGTTGGATCCATCGGATCCATAGGTTGTAGATACCTGAGTTATCTTCTCAGGAACTAGGAGCAGGAAGAAAGAGATACGCTCTGAAGATCCATGCACAGGCCTAACAAGCCGGTCATGAAAGGCAAACTATTGTGATGAAAACCGCAGAAAATGCATCGGATGAAAGAACAAAAAATGTGGATGACCCCCCCCCCCCGCAAACGAAAAACGGACAACGATTTAAGCATATGCACGTGGAATGTGCGTACGCTAAACAGGCCGCGTAAAGCCGAGCAGCTAGCCGAGACCCTCGCCAGTCTCAACGCTGATATTACAGCCTTGCAGGAGATGCGATGGGATGGACCGGGCCTGAGAATTACAGAGGACTGTAATTTCTATTATGGGAAATGCCACCTTGATGGGGGATCGCGCTTGTTTGGGTGCGGATTCGCTGTCAGAGGTAGACTTAGGCAAAAGGTCTTGAGCTTTCGCGAAGTCAGCGAGAGAGTGACAACGATCCGCATTGGCCAAATTCCACCACATAAGCCTTATAAGCGCCCATGCCCCTACAGAAGAGAAAGACGACGCTACCAAAGAATGTTTCTACGAGCTCCTCGCCAAAACATATGAGCAGTGGCCAAAACATGACATTAAAATTCCCTTGGGAGACTTCAATGCCAAAATTGGGAGGGAGGACATCTTTGGAATGACGATTGGAAAACACCGCCTGCACGATTCGGACCACTACCTAGTCGGTGCAAAACTTAGGGTACGGATCTCCATGGAAGTTCTTAGGCGAACACCGACTACACCTAGGAAATTCAATGTTGGACGTCTTCAATCGGAAGAGACCGCCGCTGCCTATGCCGACCGCGTATCCCTTGAGCTTGCGAGAAATCCTTCGACTGATGACATGAACCCGGAAGACCTTTGGCAGCTATGTCAACAAGCCATAAGAAGTGCTGCATCAGAGGTATTGGGCTTCTCACATCCACCCCCCAGAAACCCCTGGTTCGACTCCGAATGTGCTCAGGCAAACAAAGCCAAAACGGAGGCATACAAGTCGTGGCTCCAGAGAGATACTAGAGCATCCAGAAATCTCTATGTTGAGCGAAGGAAAGTTGAGAAACGTCTACTCAGGAGAAAGAAAAAAGAACACCAGCAACGCGAAGTCGAGGAGATGCAGAGATGTTTTTGCAGAAAAGAGGTACGAAACTTCTATAAAAAGGTGAAACAGTCTACATCCGGTTTTACAAGCTGCCCTGGGCCCTGCAAAGATCAGGATTTAAATACCATAGTGGAAACGCAGGCGATGTTAGCCATCTGGAGAGACTACTTTAACCGGTTGCTAAATGGCGATGACAGCCAAGATCCCGCCCAAGATCAACTTGTTCCAGTTAATCTAGATGACGACCACGAACTACACCCGCCCGATCAAAATGAAATCAAAGTAGCCATCACCAGAGTAAAGATGAATAAGGCAGCTGAATGTGATGGCCTTCAAGCGGAGCTTTTTAAACACGCTGGAGATGACCTGGTCAGGAGCATACACCAACTCATCTGCAAAATATGGTCGCAGGAAAGTATGTCCGATGAGTGGAATCTCAGTACCATCTGCCCGATTCACAAAAAAAGGAGACCGCCTACTCTGCGCCAACTATAGAGGCCTTTTAAACATCGCCTATAAGATCCTGTCCAGCGTTTTATGTGAACGTCTCAAGCCTTTTGCTGATGATCTGATAGGTCCTTACCAATGCAGCTTCAGACCTGGAAAATCTACCACCGACCAAATATTCATATTATGCCAGATCCTGAAGAAAACCGAAGAATATAACATCGTCACCCACCACCTGTTCGTCGACACAATTACTTGGGTTTGCTGACGACATTGACATGATAGGAAAAACAAAGCGAGCAGTAACCGGCGCATTCACTACTATGGAGTCAGCAGCAAGCAGAATGGGGCCGAAAATAAACGAAGACAAGACGAAGTATATGCTTTCATCAACTAAATTCCAATCCCACCACTTGGTTAGAACGTAACCATTGATAAGTATATTTTCAAGGTAGTCAGTGAATTTGTCTACCTGGGCACTGCTGTAAACACAGGCAACAACATCACTTCTGAAATCAAACGCAGACTAACTCTTGCTAACAGTGCTGTTTCTTTGGGCTGAGTAAGCAATTGAGGAATAAAGCCCTATCGAGAAGAACCAAGGTGACACTGTATAGAACACTCAACATCCCTGTCCTGCTGCATGGTGCAGAAGCATGGAGTCTTTCCCAATCGGATGAAAAGTCACTTAGAGTCTTCTACAGAAAAGTTCTGCTTACGATTTATGGTCCTGTCTGCGTTAACTGAAAAGACAACATTTGACGAAGAGATACAACGACGAACTATACGTGCTGTACAGCGACATAAGCCTAGCCAAAAAAATTCGAATCCAAAGACTAAGATGGCTGGGCCATGTAGAGCGAATGGACATCGACGCTCCAGCTCGTAAAGTCTTCAACGCCAAACCCGAGGGAGTCAGAAGCCAAGGTAGACCTCATCTTCGATGGAGCGACCAGGTAGATGGAGACATCCGTCAACTTGGAGTACGAAATTGGAGACAGCAGGCTAGAGATCGAGCCGGCTGGAGGGGCATTCTCAGCAAGGCCCAGGAGTACCACTCTCCAGTGGCGCCAACATAAGTAAAAGTAAGTTCACATTGGACTTATGGCTATAGTTCTCATTTAAAAGTGAATTAAAGCCATATCTTGGAAATGGTGCTAGTATATGGCCTTAATTTGTATGGTCTTCGTGCATGGCACCGGTAAAATCGTCATTTAAATCCGGTCAATTCACCCTTGAAATTTCACCCTTGAAAATTCATCATCCGGTTATTTCATCCTTCAATCATTTCACCCTTGAAAATTCACCATTGGATATTGTGCCCTTGGAAATTCACCCCTGAAATTGCACCCTTCAGTCATTTTACCCTTAAAAATTCACCATTGGAAATTCACCATTCAGTTATTTCATTTTTCAATCATTCAATATTGGCTCACGAATTCAACATCACATGACGTGAAACATATTGATTTATTTTAATTCACTTCAATGTAGGTCCCTTCCATTCCTGCTGAATATCAACGCACACACAGGAATGATTGAGAGTGTAAGTCACAGGCCCCGGCCCCGCTTGGAGCTGTCGTCCCAACAATTTATTTATTTATTTAAATTGCAAATGTTTTGAATATAACCAACAACATCGGGTCAAATGGGAAAAGTGTTCCTTTATTTCTATTTTCTAGTTAAGCATGGATGTACAGTACATACATACATATGTACAAATACATATTCCAATTTTGTTAGTTCTGTTTTGTCAAACTTTCCTGTTCAATTTAAAACTCTGAAGTTCTTTTAATTTTTCATTTTTATTTGAAATTTTGCAACCATAAACATAATTTCTTAAATAAATAATATTTTTTTTCTTAAATTTAACAATTTACCTTGGTCCGCGCGCCGTAGCATATCCTTACATCTTCGCCAAGAGCGTAAACATTGAAAAAGAGAAGCGTATTATCTGAAAAATAAATTGTAAGTATCTGGGACTGGGACGTTTGAAATATTTTTTAAATCTTCTCATCTTACACTAACACATGTCTGCAATGTCACTGGTACCAAGTTTCCAGCCATAATAGTTGTTGTTTTTTGAGTCCTTTGCATAAAAATGATGATTGTCTTTCGAAATTTTGGCGATTGATCCATCCAGTTGGATGAATACAAAGCCGTTGTTAGATTATCGCTGCTGGTCATCAAGGCATTCACAAAATAACAACATGGCATCACTTGAGCGAATAATACACAAACATAACCGAGAGTCATCAAAAGCTTGGCCAGATTGCTTCCAAAGAAAAGGTAATCGAACATAGCCAAGCATAACGCAAATGCTGTCACCAAGAACTGAATGAGAATTGTCCTGGAAATCACAGGACGCACAAGTTCAAAGAATCTGAAATAAAAGTTAATTCTTGTAGAAAGATAGATTTCTCTTCGAAAAATAGTCCTTTAAAAATATTTTCATATAAACTGTTGTTGTTTCTCTTCACAATTCAATAACATGGCAGTTTGTGTGTATGTGTATATAGATTTAAGTTGGTGAACAAGTTAGAAGTAATTATCACGCAAAACTTCTTGGAATACAAAATAAATAAAATGCACGACTGGGTCGCACGTTCTTGCTCTATTTGTGCAATAGCACGATGATAACAAATAACTTGTCTCTATATTATCTACTATACACATAAATAAAAAATATGTGTCTGTTTGTAATTTAAAAATACATAATCAGCTTTTTACTAAATGCGTATGAAATAATTATTATTTTCAATAACTTAATGAATTTTGGCGGAACGAAGTTCGCCGGGTCAGCTAGTATAAAATAAGCAAATAAATTCAAATTCTTTGTTTAAGAAGTGTTTATGTCCCCCATTTTGAGCATATTGACATTAAATAATAAGAGTCCTTAATTTTGCCAGTTACAAACGGCCAGTTGTACAACCGTGGGAGCCACCACTTAAAAAATAGTAACCGACAAAAATGCAACGCCATGTGATAGGAAGCTGTAAGGATTTATACCAAACAAAGTTTGAGTCAATCCGATAAAACTGTTTCCAGTCTTTAAAAAAAGCCGTTAAGACCAGATCTTCGTTATTTGCATTTTTAGTCAAAAAATAAAATCTAAGTTTTCTTAAAACCTTAAACAAATATTACACACAAAGTTTAATCAAAATCGTTTTACCCGTTTTTGAGAAAATAAGAAAAACCAAAAAAAGTTGGCTAAAACTGAACGACTCGTTGTATGGGAGCCACCGTTTAGAAAAGTTCTACTTAAACTATGAAGAACTTAGCAAAACAAGGTTTAAGTCAATTCAATCAAACCGTTAGTGGTTGCAAAGTTATGGCTATTTGAAAAAAACCGTTTAAGCTTGATTTATTCGTTATGAACATTTAAGCCAAAATCAAAAAACCCAGTATCGTCAAAAATGCCCTAGGTTCGTTAAGTTGTAAGTTTAATCAAAACCGTTTGAGTCGTTTTCGAGCAAATCCAAAATGAAAAAAAACCGTTACTTGAAAGGTACCAATTTGAGCCGCGCCATTGTATTTATAATCTATAGTATTCACAATAAGAGGAACGTGCGGTGCGCCATCTATGGACGAAGTTCACAAACACTTGATTGGTGAGTTAGGAGTGGTTTTTGTCTAAATTGCTATGGGAAGCAAAAACAACAATTGAAGACATTTAATGTAAAGTAGATAAGACAACTAGCGCTGCCATTGACGAAATTCAGAACTAAAAATACATGTTCCATGAAATTATTATACAAATGTTTATACAATGACCGCGCTAAAACGAAATAGAAAAAAACGCCGAGACAATTATTGTTTTTCTTTAAACTGTTTCCTACAAATGAAGTTTGAAGAAAATCCGTCAAGCGGTTTAGGTTGTAGTTTGAGGTGAAAAAGCGCACATCAGGACCTTCAGACCGACCGACGCGACGGACGGTATGGCGAAAACCAATTTTTTGGGTTCTCTACCATCGTAATGCCATGTTTGCTTAAAACCAATAAATTTTTTTTCTGCATGAAACCAATACACTTGCCCTCACCTATAAACAGAACAAGTAAAAAATATACATAAAACAATTTAGTTAACGGAATCCATGAAACTTTTCTCGTATCCTAGGCGAGAAATCGTTATTGTCGACAAAGTTTTCTATTGCTAGACAAAATATACACATACTTAAACATGCAGGTGGCATCCTCACCTTACCTTTGCGTCAGCAAGGACTCAATTTTAAATTACATAGGAAGGTGTCGTATAGAGGTGGAGCTCGAGAAAAGTGGCTAAAGTTTATGTGGTTGTTACCGTATATAATTAGCCATGTTAATTGTACGTTATACGCTTACTTAATTTTCCCTAAAATGTTGGTAGTCCGTGTGGAAAAAGTTCTAACCATGCGTATCTAATAAAAGATGATATTAGAGAAAACTGATTTGAATTTCTGCTTCGAAGAATCTTAAACTGGTTCGGGCATACAATATTAAGGTGCCAAAAAGATTGCAAAATTTGATGATGAGGACGAAATGTGAGAAAAATGGTTACTGTGGGGGATATCGAAATTTTCAGAAATTATGAAATACTTTGGATATTTGTGTCCTTGGTAAAAAGAATTTATTAGAAGGACCTTAAAGGTAAAGGGTAGGTATTCTGTTTTGTCTAATTTTCTAATAGATAATATTTTCAGATGAGACAAATAATTTCGGAGGAATTTTTGGATTTTTTTTTGTAAGGGTGCGAAGGTCCTTAACTTTATAACAGCTTGTGAAATTTTGAAGTTCATGTATTTTATTCAGGAAGGTTATGATACAGTGGATGTAGTGCTTGATTGCTAACCAATAGTGGTTCGAACCACAGCCTGGATAGCAATTTTTCTATATTCTCTCAGTTTCAACTGGACCTAAATCTCGATCCACTGAACCACCGACAACTCCTTCCTATCTTTCTCTTACTTTGTTTGACGGCATCTGCTAAACAGGCTGCAATGAAGGCGATATACCACATGATGATACCACCTTTTTCATTGACAGCCAAGCAAGAGGCGATTAAAGCAATTTCTGCCATTGAAATAAAATCAAAGCTTGTAGCTTGTAGGTAAAGGTTCTTAGCGCGCAGCATAACATAAGACTCTGTTGGGTTCCTAGCAACAGTAGTGAACAAGGAAACGAAAGAGCTGATAACAGGCATAAAAGGGATCATTCAACCGAGCAGACACAACGGTAAAGATCCCAACCTGTAACATTGAACAGACGATTGGGAATAAGGTATTCGCTGCAGTTAACGAGAGATGGAACTCGCTCTACTCCTGTGTCATAAGCAGGAACCTGTGGCCCTGCTTTAATAATCAAAGAACCGACAGGGCACAACATGATGGATTACCACAAAAAGAAAAGAAGCTCAGCACGGACGACTTGTACAGAGGTTGTGGTGGCAAAAATGTGCATGAGGACATTTTCTGTCACTGTCCAGCACTATGCCGCTTAACAAAAGAAGTTAGAAGAAAGAAGTTAGAAGAACTATCTGAGGAAATGGGTTACAAAATTCTAGATCTGTCAATGTCTCAAAATGGTTTGAGAATGTGTAGGTTTTTCATAGGTCCAATGCGTATGGAGCCCGAAACCTCCTGGTATCACTTTGATCTAAGTTTGATTTACACAACATCATCAACCAGCCCACTTAACTTATCTTCTCTTCTTTTGATCCTAAACGCATAAACACTAAAAACTGTAAGAGTCAGAGGTAACTCTAAGAATACGTTTGCAGAGGCAATGTTCAACCATCAGAGATTTTTCATTTCTACAACCAAAGCCTTTGTCCCAATGGGGTAGTCCTCAAGTATCTTCCTATCAAAAGTTAACACGATATAAGCTTTTAAAAGCTTAAGCAGAATTACCTACCGTCTTAAGCACCTAAACATCTGTGGTCTAATAAGCCGTGCAACATCCCGATTCCAGATTATGTGAAGAAGACTAGAAACACATGATTAAAAGTTTAAAACACCAGATAGAGAAGGGCAGGTAATTCTTTGGAAATGCCTCGGGCACTTACGTTTCTAAGGAAAATTAATATGGAGAATGTGCTGTAAGATAAGCGTAAGAGAAACAATAATTCCCCCTGGTTGAATAATTTTAATCATTAATTCATGCCTACAAAATTTAAAAAATATCGGCAAAGATATTCCCGAAAACTGAAGGCCTTCAAATTGCATGTCGGTAAACTGGATTCCTTAAATATAAAATAAAATATCAACTTACTTGTATACATTCCCATGATCACGCAGACATTCAATCAATTCCTTATAATTATCCTCTGGACTGACATCACTGTCATATCCAATTCGAGAAATCCTTATTGCCAGTGTTTCCAAATGACCCCACATCACATAAACATAACAAATTGCAAGATTGTCAGCTGCCAAACTGATTGTAAGCTGCACGCATGATGTCGCAATTTGATACCCAAAAGCCAAGAGATATTTTGTAGTCGAAGACTTCCAATCCCAAGGAATGTATGCCTCGAACATAATCCTTTTATTAACCGCACCATTTATAATGTAAAATACCGCACTCATTGCGAAAGTAACATTGTATGCAACATAAATATGACGACAATGCCTTACGATTGTCTGCATGATTTTGAGTTCGCTATCGAAACGCTGGATACGAATATCTAATGGCTCCAAAAATCTATGAGCACTCATTATTTGCTTGAACCAAGGAATAATTGCAAAGTGTTTGAAGACGTTGCAAGTCCATTCTAAACTTAGCGCCAGATTACTCACTAACTCTGCGTACGTGGCAACCAAGAAGACTTGAGCAAGTTGTTGAGCCGATGGAAAAACCATCCCTGTTATCGATATCAGGACTATGTAGATGGTATTCAGGATTTTGAACTTTGGATTCGGATTCAAACCGACCAATCTCCAATTCAGCCACAGATATTTAAATGCGTCAATTGAATGGAAAGGTTCCATCTTGTAGTGTTCTATAAATTGAACTGTCAGTTGTCTAGGATGCCTCAGCGAATTTATAAGTCTTATATTCTTTCCCATCATTACTAATGAATGGTTTAATAATTAATTATAAAGTCCAATTTTTTAAACGTTTTCTGATTATTTAACGCCTCCTTCGAAGAAACTTAAAACTTAAAAAAAAAAAACATTACCACCTTAAGCTAAACATTCGACGTACTTTGGAGCAGATGTCGAAAGATTTGGGGAGTAGAAAAGCTTTTCTTATCATGGATTGCGTATATTATGCATATCTAAGCTATGACTTAGAAATTCTTAGAAAAAAGATTGTGTTTCAAATTGATTTTTGTACTTGTTCTTTAATGTAAGTGATGGTTTGGTACTTAAACTGAGTCGCGTGGTACATTAGATAGAGCAACAGTTAAGAGAATTTTGATCTCTAAAATTACAATAGACTCTTGTTGGAAATCCTTGGGATAAATCAATTGTCAAGTTTAATTGAATTTCATAGATGTCCTTTTCAAATTATGGCCTGTTAAATATAACCGTTTAAACCTAATTTCCGTTGTTGTAGTACTAGCTAAAAACAAAGAACGCGGATTACTTCAAAATTCAAGGAAAAATCAACATTTTTTGAGTCGTTTTTTGAACAAAAATAATGTTGGCTAAAACTGACTGACCAAAAACAAAAGACTCAATTTTCTTAAAAGTACGCTTCGTATATTACATACAAAGTTCAATCAAAATCGCTAGTGCCATTTTCAGAAATTTGAAGAAACCAAAAAAGAAAATTGGCTAAAAGAACATAGCCCGATTATCCTATAAGTTGACGTGAAAATGCGACAATTTGGAGCCATATTTAATTTTTCATAATTTACATGAAAATAAAATTGTCTCTCACAAAAAGTATTAGAAAAACCCGCTAATCAAGGACCCAGAGCTGGCAAACTGCTGCATGTTTCAATTTTAAGCCGAGGTGATGTAAAATTTTGAAGACAAAACAACAAGTCGGAATAACGTAGTGTTTTAAGTACGGAGTTTAAATGACAAATATCGTGTATATACATATATATTATTTTAATTATAAATTCTGTTTCTTACTTACTGATTCTATTCAATGTTAAGATCGTGTTGAAAACCCAATTTCAACCCACTTTCAACCCGATTTCAACCCCTTTCAACCCAACTTCAACCCCAGTTTAAACCCAATTGCAACCCAATTTCAACCAAATTTCAACCAAATTTCAACCCAATTCAAACCCAATTTCAACCCAATTTTAACCCGATTTCAACCAAATTTCAACCCAATTTCAATCCGATTTCAACCCGACTTCAATCCAATTTCAACCCAATTTCAAGCCGATGTCAACCCAATTTCAACCCGATTTCAATCCGATCTCACCCCGATCTCAACCCAATTTCAAACCAATTCCAACCCAATTTCAACCTGATGTCAACCCCCATTTCAACCCGATTTTCGAATCATTCCGTTTTCAATCCAATTTCAACCCGATTTCAACCCAATTTCAACCCGATGTCAACCCGATTTTAACCCGATTTCAACCCAATTTCAGCCCAATTTCAACGGAATTTCAACCAAATTCCAACCCAATTTCCCGATTTCAACCAAATTTCAACCCGATTCCAACCAGATTTTAACCCAATTTACACTCAATTTCAGCCCAATTTTTACCCGATTTCAACCCGATCTAAACCCGATTTCAACCCAATTTCAACCAAATTTAAACAAAAGTTCAACCCAATTTCAACCCCATGTCAACCCAATTTCAACCCCATTTTAACCCAACTTCAACCCCAGTTTCAACCCAATTGCAACCCGACTTCAACCCAATTTCAACCCAGTTTTAATCCAATTTCAACCCAATCAGTAAAAAACAGAATAGCTGAAAAAAATCCCTCGCGATTTATCAGCGAGTAAAAAAATAGTTTCTCCCAGAAGAAAATATTTTTAGTGTTGAGAATCCTGTGAGGAGGACATTAATGAAGAAAATGAAAGCCCTGTTGTTGTCGGCCCATCCGTTGATGAACATATTTGCTTTATTTGAAAGGATTTGCGGTCAAATTTTGATCTGTTGTCTTGTAAGCAAATGAATGATTTGTAATGAATGCAACAGGAATATTCAAGCGGAGTCTATTTGTGAAGAGCAGGAGAGCTACAAAGTGTCCTTGTTGTAGACAAATTGTACAGGATACCATCCAAGTATTTGTATAACAGTTTGGGGTGTTTTTTTATTTTTAAAATAAACTTTAAGCGATACGGAAAACCAAACCGAAAAAATTTTCAAATGGAAAATTTGATATGTTCTGATTCGATTTTTAAGATACATCTAATAATAATTTTAATAATTCATAATAATTTTAATTGAACAAATACTTTTTGTTAAAAATGTGATTTTTTATTTTTCTTCTATACGTATAACAGAAAAATGAATAAATACATTTTTAACAAAAAGTACAAGTTATTCAAATTTGTATTTGCAAAAAAAATTCTCTGAGTTGGTTGCCATCGATCAGTGTAGCATTTGTGTTTTAAATCTGATTATATTATACCAAATTTCCCATTTGAAATTTTTTTCGGCCCCTCATACGAAATAAAGTGCTCGGCTGGGTCGGACGAACTTGCACTAATGCGTGACAGTGGTCTTAATGTTTGAGATTTTGGAAAAGAAGCAGGGAAATAATGATATCAAATTTTATTGATCACTTGAAAATCACTAGTTAAAACAATTTTTTGGAAAAAATGAAGTAAGCCATCTGATTTCGTTTAATGTTTAGAAATTTAAAAAGTTTTTGTTTTTTTTTTTCAAAATCTTTCGACACGTTTTTTTAAAGAACAGTTTTTTTGAAAATTTTTTCGATATTATAATTCCAAGTTTTATTTGAGTATGCCAACTTCTAGCACTTTGAAGTTTTTATTAGAGAAATAAAAAAGAGGCAAAATAGATTAAACTGTTTTTGGAAAAACAAAAAATTTAAAACTTTTTTAAAAAACTCAAAAAAAACTTTTTTTTTTGAAAAATTTAAGAATTCATATTATATTTCGTTTATAAAAGGGCTTCTACATTAAAAATTTCATAGAAATTCGTCAAGTGGCTTACGATCAAATTGGATCTCAAAAAACCGGTCCTATGGGAGGTACCGTTTTAAGACTTTTCCTGAAAAATCTATTCTAACCAAAAAATGAAGTATGCACAGAAAACACTACCTATTCAGAAAGTTTTATCAAAAACGTAGGAGTAGTTTTTAAGAAAAATTGATTTTTCACTAAAATTCGCAGGTACCGTTAGTTTTAAAGCTAGAATGCTAATTTCAAAAAACCCTCTGTATGACGTCATAAAAATACTATGTACCAAGTTTGAAGCAAATCGGTCCAGCCATTTAGGCTGTAGGTGCCGATTATTACAGACGGACAGACAGACAGAATTGTCGGACCCACTTTTTTCGACTTCTCTATCATCGTAATGTCGTGTTTGATTGTCAGATTTTTTTGTTTACGAATGCATAACTTGCATGCACAATAGTACCTATGATCGCAAGTAAAAACGAATTGGGGTTTTATTTCATTTTTCCAAAAAAGTCCAAAACACGTTGGGGCCTTATTTCATTTATTTGTTGGGGCTTTTTTTTCATTTTCTTAGGGCCTTATTTCACTGGGGCATATTTTCATAATGAACAAATTTTCCAATTTGGAGCCTTATTTCATTTTTTTCTTTTGGGGCCTAATTTCCGGAGGCAAAATTTTGATTTAATATATAACTTAGCATAAAGAGTCATTTCGATAGAATTGCATTTAAAGTTTTTTTTGGCTACAAGGAGAGACTGAATTCAATTAAACTAAGTTGAGGTCGTTTGTTCATAATTTCCTTTACGATAAAACTACAATTTTTCAGCTAACTGCTTTTGAGAAGTTGGCTCTAACAAAAGGAGTCTTTTAGTTCAAGTCAATCTGATTTTGCTTTTTTATCTACAAAATTACAAAAAAAAAAATACACGGAAAAAATAAAATTTAATTATTCCTTTAAAAATCACTGTTTTAATTTTTGTCTGTTTAATCAGTCAAAATCAGTTAAAACAACTCCGAGGTTATCCACCTAGAGGAAAACTAGCTATTCCTTTTTAAAGTATATTCAAAAAATGTATGTTTAAAAAAAAAATTAAAATGTCAAAATAATTTTGTACTGTTTTGGAGCGGGTCGGAATAATGGTTTTCAAAATTCTGTTTAATCCAATTCTGTTATTTTATAAAAATTTCGTATTTTCAAAATTCTGTTTCCCCATAATATAAATGTATATTACTAAAATTCTGTGAACGGCATGAGTCAGTAGAAAAAGGATTTTTATTAATAATTGAACATTTGGTAAGCTTTCAAGTTTATACAATATTTTATTAAAACTCCACTTACTGGTATATATGTCCGTGATCAACCACACAAGCAATCAGTTCCTTGTAATTTTCCTCTTTGCTGACAGTTTTGTCATATCCAATCCGAGAAATCCTTATTGCCAGTGTTTCCAACTGACCCCACATAACATAAACATAACAAATTGCAAAATTATCAACTGCCAAACTTATTATAGTCTGCACTCCCGATGTTGCAATTTGATAGCTAAAAGCCAAGAAGTATTTCCGCGACGAAGACTTCCAATCCCAAGGAATGTACGCCTCGAACATTATCTTTTTATTAGACACACCATTGACAACGTAAAAAATGAAGCTCGTTATCCAGATGGCGTTGTAGGCAAGATAAATCTGACGACAGTTCTTGACGACTGACTGCATTAATTTGAGTTCCTTGTCATAGCGCTGAATACGAATGTCTAAAGGCTCCAAATATCTATCGGCACTCTTGATTTGGTTAAACCAAGGAATCAGCGAAATGTGTTTGAGGACATTGCAAACCCATTCAAAACTTAGCGAAAGATTACTCACTAATTCTGCGTATGTGGCGACCAAGAAGACTTGAGCAATTTGTTGAGCTGATGGAAAAATCATCCCTGTTATCGTTATAAAGGCAGTGTAGATGGTATTCAAGGTCTTGAACTTCGGATTGGGATTTAAACCGACTACTCTCCAGTTCCACCACACGTATTTAAAAGCCTCGATTGAACGGAATGGTTCCATGGTTCCCACCTTAAAGTGATTCCGATCTACAACCTAAACTGAATAAGTTGGAAAAATGCTCTTCCGGAATTTATATAAAAAAAAATTTTGTCGTCACGTTAGTCTTATTAAAATATTAATTAACATTTCAAAACGAGGATGTCAAAAGTTTTGTTGCAGGGTAACACCTCTTTCGTCATAACTTTGGAAGAAATACAAAAAAAAAAGTTTAAATTAGTCTTCTATTTTTAAAACGCTTTCCGAAGACATATTTTTCTTTTAATTTTTAAGTGCCATGTTTAACTGGACTTTCTTAAATATTTATTAATACCTTAAATATTAATTAAAAAGTTACTTGAAAACTGTTCAAGTGTTTCAGTGTGAGGATTTCGTTGTTATTAAGAATGCATACCATATAACTAGAATTGTTCCCGGAAGAGTCTTAGACAATGAATTGAGTCTCGTTGAACTTATTTTATTTTTACGTATTTAATCGCTGATTATGGCCAAATTTGAGCGATGCGATGGCCTGTGTTATGTTCACCCTAAAGGCATCAGGGAGATTGTGGATTATTAAAATAGGCCTGCACCTTCACAATCTCGTGTGGGGATTTCCTAAAAAAATAATAATAATGTATGATTTTGACGTGCTGTTCAATTCTGTTACTTGCCACGCTGATTTGGAATAAGTAGTTGAATAATAAACAATTGATTTGACCGATGTCATCTACCACAGGCCGTCAAAATCTAACCTCACCAATTGAAAAAGCCGTAAGGAAAGGACGTTTTTGGTAACGGATGTACCTATAAATATTGAGGCACAGAATGCTCAAAGAGGTGCCAGGGCCAAGTGAGGCAGAGGGGCATATAATTAACTTCGGGATTTTAACTTTTACCTGAGATCGAAATTTTTAACAAGTTATTCGGTCGGAAGATTTTTCACATCCTTACAGGAGGGCTCCCGGAAATTACGAGATTTTTTTTTGGAAAAAAAAAAAACCCAAACAATTATTTATAACAGGTGCTTTTTTAGAGATATAGGTTGATCTTTAAGTTGGCAACACTATTTTAACTGGCGGCCATTTTGTCAGCTGTCAAGTGATTTTTTTTTAGTTTGGTTTGACATTTCAACATGAATAGACTGACGTCTGAACAACGCTTTTAGATTTATTTTGAAAATCATGGTTCTGTTCGAAATACTCATCGCGCACTACGTTCATTTTACGGTGCTTAGTGATGAAGCTCACTTTTAGTTGAATGGATACGTCAATAAACAAAACTGCCGAATTAGGAGTGATGGTAATTCTCAAGTGTATTTTGAGACACCGTTACTTCCACAAAAACTGACTGTTTGGTGTGCTTTATGGGTTGGTGGAAGAATTGGTCCGTACTTTTTTAAAAACGATGCTGGCCAGAACGTTATATGGTGAACGTAGTCAATGGTGACCGCTATAGAACCATGATTACTGACTTTTTCGTTCATCAATTGAACAACCATCATGATGTGCAGGAGCTGTCGTTTAAACAAGACTGCGCAACATGTCACACAGCTCGTGCCACAATTGATTTGCTGAAGAGAACGTTCAGTGAGTGCGTAGTTTTTGGTTTTGGTCCTGTGAATTGGCCTCCAGGATCGTGCGATTTAACGCCGCTTGACCATTTTCTGTGGGAATATGTGAAGTCACTAGTCTAGGACAACATTCGCTGCATTATTGCCGATATACAGCCGAAAATGTTGGAAAAAGTCTTCGAAAATTGGACCTCCAGCCAGCCGTGGTGGTCATATGCCAGAAATAATATTTAAATTATAATGCCAGAAGATTATCTTTCGAAAAAAGTAAATTTCATGTCAATTTAAATGATCATCTTTGTTTTATTCCATTTCAAAGTTATCAAAAAAACACCCTTTACAAAATTCTGGCCTTTTTTTCTATAAAAAAAAAGCCAAATCTTTCCCAAATTCCAGGCCCGCAATCGCGTTGCAGCGATTTCTGATGGTCTTTTTCGCGAGCATGATCCTTGTATAATCAAGGCAAGTAACAAGTTTGTATTTAAATTCTAGGACGTGGTACCTAGGCTTTCTTAGAATTGATAGGACGACTAGCTTGCCATCCAAGGATCAGCTCACCACAGCTGACTTATTTTCTTCTACCGATGGAACGATCTGACAAATATCTTCGTATTGAGTAGATGTTACCCAAATTTTACAGAAATTACCAATTTAAATATTTCTTTTCATTTAATTAAGTATCATAGTTCAAGCCGAACAGGGAGATTGATGTCCCCAAGAAAGGGGATTATTCAACACTTATGCGGCGAATCAAAAATAATTCCCAAATAATGTGGCGTTCCAAAATTTCTTGTTAGAAAATCAGCCGTTTTGAAAACTCGAGCTTTTTATTTGGTTTGAATTACTCTTACCAAATCTCGTCTTTAAGAATTTCGTGTAAAAAAACCTCGCGTTTCAAAACAAATAAATGGGTGTACGATTAAATGAAGTCGTTTCTCTTTTAGTCATAATGTTTACTCAAAAAAATCGCGCAGATTAAGAGTTTATTTTTATTGCTTCTCACCTATTCAAATGACATTTTTGTCTACCGTGTAAAACATGAGCGATGCTTAGTAACAAAAGAAGTTCTTAATCCTTCGGGATTCTGGCCGTTTGGTTTTCAAAATTCGTGATTTAAAATTCCAACTTTGAGTGTTCTTTTCGAAATGGCTAAGAGAACTTGAACTTGTTGTGCCTTGATGCGGAAATATTTCATCTGTTTAATCGGCCCTTTTCCAAAATCACAACCAACGTCGGGGACTGCACTGATACACCGCATCGTTTTTTTTTTAAATAATTCTTGCCGAAAGTTTTGAATTGTTAATGAACTTTCGCTAACGGAGTTTCTCAGCGAGCATTTTAAATCTCACTCTTGGCTTTATCTTTACTATTTCGACGCTTAACATTGCGAAACACAAATCGATTCTTTTTCCCTTCCGACACAAAGTTAACCTTGCTCTTCGATTATTTCTTCCGTTTAAGATACATCACATAACTCCTCCACCAAACAAGCTTGTGTTGCAATGGTTATAATCTCGTTAGCAAGAAATTTGAAGAAATTCCTTCTAAGGGAAGCTTTGAGAGAGTGCATCAGCAGCACCAATTCCATTAAACACAAAGTCCTAGGTTCCGTTTTAGTATTTCCATCTCTCCATTTCAGAAGTTGTGTGATCTAAATTCTTCACACTCTCCCAGAAATACCTAACAACAGTACAAGGCTAAAAGAAACCATCAGTTCAGAAGCCCTTTCCTAATCCGGTTTAACAAATTATCCTTGGTTCGTCGTTCTCAAATGATAAATTTTCGAAAGTGCGCTTTCGCCTTATTAAATGAGGTGGCTTTAAAAACTTCCATTTTGTGGCTCTTTGATATATTACCGCTTGACTCTGGAGGAGAGGATATCCTTCTTTAAGTTTCCAATTAATTCGAGTGAAAACTGAAGTCTTCGAGTAAATCCCTTTTCGATGAAGGAAGAGAAAGAAGAAGAACAAGAAGGCGATGGAGATTGCTGCTTGGAAGGACATATTGTATAATTGGACAAGAAGAGTGGATTTTTATATATATATGGCGAGCGGCGCTGGCGGCGGCGATGGCGCTTGTATTCGGGTTCGGGTGGTTGCTGCCAGAGATAGATGTAGGGAGTCCTGCTAAAGCCTCAGGAGTGCTTCCCTTATCATTGATGTGGAAAATCGAAGGATGAGTTCGGGTAAATATGCTGCTGTCCGGATGTGCCCATTTATTAATGTTGGATAATTCATGAGAGCCATTAGTTGCAATAATGACCACGTCGTCGTCGGTCGTTGCTAAAGTGGCATTGGCGGTGGCAGGAGTAGGTGGTGTGTTGGTTGTCTGGCAGCACAACTAGTTACCTATACACACTAAATATGCAACAGAACTTCGTGTTGTATGTTGTGTCCATTTGTGGCCTATTCAAATGCCAAAACCAAGTAAAAATTAGAGTTAGGGTATATTTTAAGTACACGAAGGTTGTAGTATGTGGGCTTATATTCTGCGGTCAACATAGTCATTTCGGGTAGAAATAAACTGTACCTACAACATATAGGTATGTATGTAAGAGGGAGGCGACTGATGGTCATTAGGGGCCTTTTGTTGCAACAAAATTCACATGTAAATTAGTTACACTTAAAATGATTTATTATTTAATGAATGACATTGGGTACAGTACTAACGGTTAGGGTACGGTTTGGTTCGGAGCACGGAACCCATTGGTTTTGTGTCTGATGGTCTGTTTTGGTCAAAAGTGCAAATTTGTTAGTTTGTCGATAAGGGGAGCAGAGGGTGATCAATGCTCTATGCTCAGACAAAAGCTAACAAATAATTTATTTGCCAAGAGTGGACAGACAAACAATGGTTTTGATTGTGATGTCTTTTTTTTTTTTTGTAAATAGCAAACAAAACAAAATATTTAAATGAAAAATAGACTTGTTAGTTTTTTAGACACATATTAGGTTTTGTCGAAATAAATTAATGCAAATGGGGCTCTTAAATAAGCTATTTGTCATTTTTATTTAAAAATAAAAAATAACCTATTCGATTCGGAGTTCGATGTAAAATTCACATTAAATTTGGTTTTTATTGTTGGTGAAGAGACCACTTAAAATGTTATTTGCATTGTAAATTTTACATTATAAAAAAAATAATGTGTTTGTAGTTTGAAATTCTTTTGCTTTTTGTTTGTTTGAATTATTTTAAAATAGGCAAACAAACTAAAAATTTAAAACAATAATAATAATAATATTAAAGGATGTTTTTTTTTAGACGTGTGGTTTTCAATCTGGCAATACTTTTTTCGTAGTTGATCTTTTTGACAGCTGTCACTTGATTTATGCTCAGTTTGGTTTGCCATTTTATAATGAATATAGACTTACGTTTGCAAATCGTGCAAATTTATTACCAAAATCATGGTTCGGTTCGCGAGGCGCATAGCCCGCTGCGCCCAATCTTCGGTCGATATAATTACCCAGAAATTTATTCGAGCCAGCCGCGTCGGCCACTTGCCCGAAATAATTTTTTAAACATAATGGCAAACCCTTATTTTTATAATAAAGTTAAATTCTTGGCCATGACATTAAATTATATGCGTTTGAAATTTTCTTGAAAACCACACGTCTAAAAAAACACCCTTTACTTGGGCCTATATTATGTATGTATCTTATAAGTACACGGGTGCATTTTAGATTTGAAAAACTGACCTTTTAAGCAGTTCGGAAGAGAATATATTTTTTTTTAATTTTCACTGTCATTTCCCCCTTTTACTTGCGATTATAGGTTTGTCGTCGAGCCCCAAATAGATAAGTTATTTGTAGTTTCTAAAATTAATCATAATTAATATGTTTTCGTTTAAGGTCGCCGATTCCGCTGATAAAGTCACCCACTTCTTGCAATATCGTATAACCTAAATGATGATTCAACGCACTCCAACGCCTCATAACTTGCACTTATGATATCTTTTACAACGAATCTTTTCTTTCAACCCAGAAAGATAGAATTGTATGGTGTCCGATTTTGTTGACCTAGTCGGACACCTAATAAATAATGCAAGGAATGAGCGTTGGAGAGCAATAAAATTCCTAGAAGTCAACGAACAAACATGCCACCTCTGAAAATTGCCATCTTAATTGGAGGAATGTGCTGCGCCGGCTATTTGGTGCATTTGTTATGCAAGCTATAGACGGCATATAGGTTGCTGAAAGGCACAGTACACATATTAAAGGTAATATCTTTAGCGTTTTCATTTTTGCATACTTCTGCGCATCTGTCAAAATAAAGAAAAATGGCTGGCTCTGGAGACACTTTAACTTGTTTGCATGTAAAAATAGTATAGAAATCTCGTGGTTTTTTTAAAAGTGATTGTCTTAGATAATTAAATTTATATAAATAAGCATATATTTAATAAAAAAAGATAAATTTTTGTTGATTTTTACCACCATTATGTCTCCCTGTTCAGCCATTTTTTTTAATTTGAGCTGCCAAAGTGACAGATCAGGTTTTGACAACCTGCGCAATATATAACCTTCAATAAGTGAACTGTGGCTGAAAGGAGTCATGCTGTGGGATTGGCTTGGCTAAAAAAAGATATAATTCGGCAGTCGTATTTTTGGTTGGCGAGACAGCGGCATCGGCGATCCAGCGTTATTTTTTGTTTTAAGTTGAAAATATGTTTTGATAGTAATTGTTCATTATTTTGATTTCCATAATTTGTTTTTAAAACCCAGATTGTAAGACGATGTAAGTTAAAAAAAAAAATGTAAGAAAAAAAAAATCCTTTAAATTTGTTTATAATTTTTTTATACTTACTTACTTACTTACTTAAGGTGGCGCAGACAGTCCATTGTGGACCACGGCCTCAACCAACATTCCTCGCCAGCTAGGCCGGTCCCTAGCCAGTGGCCTCCAGTTGCGCACACCAAGTTGGTTGAGGTCGCTTACCACTTGATCGCGCCACCTTAGATGGGGTCTTCCAGAACTGCGTCGGCCCTCCGGGTTGGAATTGAAGACTCGTCGGGCAGGAGCGTTTTCGTCCATACGCTCCACATGACCCAGCCATCTAAGCCGCTGAATTTTCAGCTTCTTAACCAAGTCAATGTCGCTGTATAGCCCGTACAGTTCGTCATTGAATCTTCTCCTCCATACTCCATTGATACATACAGGCCCGAATATCACCCGAAGAATCTTTCTCTCAAAGCACCCCAGCCTGTATTCATCCGATTGTGTCAGTGTCCACGCTTCTGCCCCATACAGCAGGACTGGGATGATAAGGGTCTTGTATAGTGTCTCCTTGGTCCTTTGAGAGAGGGCTTTACTACTAAGATGCCTTCTTAGCCCGAAGAAACAGCGATTGGCAAGAGTGATTCTTCGACTGATCTCTTCACTGATGTTGTTCTGAGAGGTTATAGTGGAACCCAAATAGACAAAGTCCTTGACAACCTCAAAGTTATATCTGTCCATTGTGACGTTTTGTCCGAGCCTACGGTGATGATCTACTTCACCCGAGGACAGCATATACTTTGTTTTATCTTCATTTACAGCCAGACCCATTCGAGCCGCTTCCACTTCAATACTTGCGAATGCTCCACTGACAGCGCGCTTCGTTCTTCCAATAATGTCAATATCATCAGCATAGCCAAGTAATTGAACGGATCTAAAAAAAATCGTACCGCTGGTGTTGACATGCGAGTTGCGTACGATTGCCTCAAGAATGATGTTGAAGAGGTTACATGACAGCGCGTCACCCTGTCGTAAGCCTTTCTCGACATTAAATGAGTCGGTGGTGTTCTTACCAACCTTGACGGAGCAGCGCGAGTTCTCCATAGTCATCCTGCACAATCGAACGAGTTTTGCAGGGATACCAAGAAGCGACATGGCTCTGTATAGCTCGTTCCTGTTTACGCTGTCATAGGCGACTTTAAAATCGATAATCGATCGGTGGTGAGTATCGATCTGGAATTCTTGGGTCTTTTCCAAAATCTGCCGAAGTGTGAAAATTTGGTCGACGGTTGACTTACCGGGTCTGAAACCACACTGATAGGGGCCAATCAGTTCACGTGCGAAAGGGTTCAGACGTTCACACAGAATGGCCGACAAGATTTTATAGGCGACATTTAGGAGACTTATACCTCTGTAGTTGGCGCAGTTTAGAGTATCTCCTTTCTTGTGGATAGGGCACACAATGCTGAGGTTCCATTCGTCAGGCATACTTTCATCCGACCAGATTGTACAGATGAGTTGGTGTATGCTCCTCACCAAGTCATCTCCCGCTGCTTTGAAGAGTTCAGCCGTAAGGCCATCAGCTCCAGCAGCCTTGTTGGACTTTAGTTTAGATATTGCTATCCGAACTTCTTCTTGGTCGGGAGGACGGAAATTTTGTTCATCATCATCCAAATCGAATGGATCATTCTGCCTGACAGCGATTAGTTGGCTGTCTTCGCCGTTTAACAGTCTGCAGAAGTGTTCTTTCCAAATTCTCAGCACCGACTGTGTATCTACAACGACATTCCCACCCTCGTCTCTACATGCTTCCGCTCGGGCTTTGTAACCCTTGGACGAATGCTTTACCCTTTGGTAGAACTTTCGAACATTGCTTCTGCCGTAGCACCCCTCAATAGATTCAACCATTCGTTTTTCCAGTTCTCTTTTTTTTCTTCTGAAAAGCCGATGTTCCTCTTTCCTCTTTTGCTGGTATACCGCACGGAAAGCGCTCTTGGCAGCTCTAGTTCTGGCATTCAGAACTGCATGATAGGCTTCGTCTTTGGCCAAGTGTGCGAGCCTGCACTCATCATCGAACCAGGTGTTTCGTTGTGGTCGCCTAATGAAACCCAAAACGTCCGTGGCAGCGGTTTTGATGGCCATTTTGCAATGTTGCCACTGGGCCTCTGGGTTTGGCGCAGGCGCCGGGCTTGTCAAGAGATAAGAGGAGACATGATTGGCAAAGGTTGTGGCGGTCTCTTGCGATTGCAACTTCGCAACATCAAACTTTCTCACAGTGGATGTTCGATTCTGCGGTCTGGTGGAGATCCGCATTCGCACTTTAGCTACAACAAGGTAGTGGTCCGAGTCTATGTTGGCCCCTCGGAAAGTGCGGACGTCCATGACATTGGAGGCATGTCTGCTATCAATCGCAATGTGATCAATTTGGTTGACGGTATTTTGATCAGGAGACCGCCAGGTCCCCTTGTGTATATTGAGGTGTGGGAAGTATGTGCTAGCTAAGATGACACTTCGCCCCGCAGCAAAGTCGATTAGCCTGTGTCCGTTACCGGAAGTGTTGTCGTGCAGGCTATGCTTTCCGACTGTCGAGCCAAAGTTACCCTCCTTTCCGATTTTGGCGTTGAAGTCACCAAGAATAAACTTAGTGTCGTACTTCGGGCATTCATCATACGTCTTCTCGAGAAGATCGTAGAATTCTTCTTTGGTCGTGTCATCTTTTTCCTCTGTGGGGGCGTGGACGCAGATCAGCGAGATGTTGCTGAATTTGGATTTAATGCGGATTGTGACAATGCGTTCGCTTATGCCACGAAACCCCAAGACTTCTTGCCTAAGCCTTCCTCTTATCACAAATCCGCATCCAAATAGCCGCTGGTTTCTTGCCCTGTAGCACTTGCCGTAGTAGATGTCACAGTTTTTCATCCTCCTTGTGCCTTCACCTTTTTTATACAGAAAAATAAAATTGACATCAGTACTCCTAAGGAAACACGGAGTAAATTAATATTTATTTGTCCGTCGCAATAACAGGTTTTATAAGGCAATATATTATGCTTTCGTGCAAAAAAAATTCTAACAATCAAACATGAAGTTACGATGATAGAGAAGTCGAAAAAGTGGGTCCGACAATTCTCTCAGTTTGTATCAGAACCTATAGCCTAAACGGCTGGACCGATTTTCTTCAAACTTAGTACATGGTATTATTTTAATGTCCTACAGGGGGCCTTTTGGATTTAGCATTCTAGTCTTATAACGGTACCTTCCATTGATTAATTTTTGGTTTCTTCGAAGCCGGTTTGTTCAATATTTTTTGTTACTAATTGACATACTAAAAAGTTTTTCGAAAATGCCGTTTTTCGACAAACTGGTTCATTTTTTCTTCATATTAAAAAAAAAACTAAACTACTGATTTTTAAGTGTTTAATAAAAATTCATAGGTGTATATGATTTTTTTCCCTTCTAACTTTTTTTTTTCAAAATCTCAAGCCACAAGCCCAGCCACTATCACGCATTCGAGCAAGTTCGTGCGATTTGTTGATGTTAATTAATAATATCGCTTGGTCATTGGTCAATATATTTTTAATATATTTTATCTCAAGACGTCTACTATTGAATAATTTGTCGACTGGAGGTTCAGTAGAGTTTAAGAAGACACCCTACGTATTGCTTTTTCCAAATAAAGAAAAGTGTATTTTCTCAACATCTTTACTCACCAAATGATGTCTACTTGGGCCAACAATCAGTTGATTTCTCCAGTTTTTTCTTGAGTTTCTACAAACCCTTGACCTATAAATTGATTTTAAATTTTCAGTTGTTGAATCTTGTCCAAGTCACGCTGTATGAAAATTCTGATGTGTAGACTACAAGGTTGTTAACATACGCAATCGCATGAGTTATAGACTACCTATCAGATCGCTGCTGTAAATGCTAAACAGGATCTGCGAGTTCTACGCTCCTTGCGCTCCATCAAATGTTGTGGTAGAAGTTACATTGCCACTTTTGACAACAAACTTATGTCTACTTTGTGATGCTTTTTTATACTTAGGCTGAGGTAGGCTCGTCGAAGTCCAGGGTTGTTCCCAAAGAAAGCGAAAACTCAGGGTTGAAGAGTGTTGAACTCCGAAATAACAATGTTTTTTATTTACCAAAAATATTCCTAACAGGTTACTTCATATACGGACTTAACAATAAAACTAAATTAATAATTCAACGTGTAATATAGTAGAGTTTCCTCCACGACAATAAGCGATTCCTACTAATTTGGTCTGTGGAGTTCCCTCCACGACAAGAATCTGATTTGGTCTGTAGAGATTCCTGAAAGGAAGCGCTCCACGACAATAATCTGACTTGGTCTGTAGAGATTCCTTGATAGGAAGCGCTACACGACAATATTAGAACCCTACTAAGTTTGGTCTATGGTGAAGCTTACCAATGCAGCTACCCCACGACAAGAAACTGATGGCCTAATGCCTTTACTTCAAAAATTAATAAGGTTTCTGCTGGTATTCCCCGAAGCGTACCTTCGAGATCTCTTATTCCGGTATTCTATTAAATAGAATCGTATACCAATGGCTGAGAGCCGAGTCTGATTTTCCATAAAAATTCTACTTATACTTATGGAATATTACAGTAATAAGGAGTGTGAATTATAACATTGAAGATAAAAAATACTAGTACTAAAATAATTCCTTCTGTTTGTTGGATGTTTCTGCTGGTTACTATCATATATGTGTTCGGAGTTGGTTGGTAGTCCAAATCAGCGGTACGGGGCGGAGGGGTGGTCGGTTTTGCTTCACTGGCTGGTCTCTGATGTAAACCTAATGTTGTGAAAAATCGTCGTGGTGATTGTGACGGCGGTCGGTGGCGGTCGGTGATGATGGTCACTGGCTGATGCACTCATCATGGTGATTGGGGGGCGGTGTGTCGGCGATCGGTGGCGGTCGTTGATGATGGTTATTGGCTGGTAATGTGCATACCTCTTGGTGATTGGAAGCGGTGGTCGTCTTTTGATGGTTTTTTATTAAAAAAGCATCTTGGCGATCGGGGGCGGCGATCGGTGGCAGTGAAATAAATGTGTATCTCAGATCGCCACTGCGTAATGCTGTTCAGAAGGTAGAAATGGTGCACCAGCTCTCTGTTTTCCAGGGCATAATTTGGACAAATACCTGCATTCCCCCACACTTGTTGAAGAGTAGCCCCTACTGCTTCCACATTTGCTTGAGGCTCTTCAATCATATCTGTGACGGTGTCCGTATTTATCAGTATTTAAATGCTATTTTCTGCTTGATCGTTAGCAGGTGGCAAAGTAGTTCTTGCCTTGAACCAACGTAGGAGTCTTTGTATATATATTTTTAGGTTCTGTCGATCAATTCTTGAAGATCAGTTTCTAACATACAAAAGCTAAGACTTACACGTACAGTCACAGGAGGCCTGCGAGTGGAGTTAAGAGTGTTGTATACCTTTAGGAGTGAAAAGCACAGTTCGCATGTCATATAGTTCGTTGCTTAGGCTTTCATTACTTTTTCGTAATGAATGGTCATCTTTAAACCTTTCGGAATAAATTGTCTACATGATGTGGGAAACCATTTCAAAATCCTTTGCGTAGTTAAGAAGGAGTTAGCGGATGAACAAAAAATAAAACTTCCTCTTATACTATGCATAAATACCTATAGAACACAAACTAAACGGATTAAGCATGAACTTTTTAGAAGCAAGCAAGCTACACAGAGAATGGTGTTGTCTTCTTTTTTCCTTCCTTTTGCTGCCTCTCACACAAAGATCTCATTGCATGATAAAATTTCCAATTTTGTTTACTTTCATTTTACTTTCGTTTTTTTTTTTTTTTTTTTGAAGAACCTTTGTTTACTAATAGTAACTTATCATAACATTATATCATCAATTCCATTTCCTTTAAGAGAATCCATCTGATTTGTCAAATCTTATTAACGTAGGCACACAAAAGAAACTACAACATAGTCCATAATAAAGCAACTTTTACTATAAAACTTAATCTTAAATCATTTTAAACTTATAAATCCGTTTCTCATTACAAAACCAAATGAAATAATTTTCAAATTCAAAATTCTTCGTTATGTGTGAGGATGAGGACGAGGATTAAGAATATGGTATTGGATTTTGAAAAGTTATTACTACATCTGCAAACGTAGCATTTATGAAAAAGGGAAGGATGAGTTAAGAACCCCATTAACTCTCCCCTAATACTTTGTTAAATTATTCCCCCAACGTTAATGCCAACGCCAACGGCAGGGGACAAAGAAAAACTTTACTTATTTTCATAGTTCGTTTGCAACAAAGTTTAACTTTCAACTAAAGCTCTTCATGTCACTTACAATGAGAAAATTAAGAAACTTTCCACATAAGTGCGAACGAGTTCTTCCATTTTTTTGTTTTGTTTCCCCGCAGCTGATGATGGCAACATAGTTCCTCTATGTGTCTCCATCTTCATCTCTATAGAATGGTCGTTCAGTGTTACAACATCTCATATCCCATCACCACCCCCATCATCATCACCTGCCTTATACTTGTCGCCGAATCCAATCCACAATCCTAGTTCTTCGACTCCGTCCTTTTTCATTTCGCATCGCAAATTGGAAATTGCTTAAGTTGTATGGCTTGCAAGAACAATGTGGATTGTGGAGATTGGGATATCGGGTAAATGAGTGTGTGTGTCTTTGTCGCAGGCAAAGAGCAGGCGAAGGGCCCAAGACCCAGATTAAGAAACTAGAGTGAGTAAAATGACAAAGTACTATAGTCGACAAGGACTTCCTCCAACACATTAAGGATTTTTATCAGAAATTGTATTGAAACGTTAAGCTTAGAAACTATTAAGATGATGAGCGGTGTAACGGCAACGGGACATAGAATATATAGAAAGGAAGTTGAAGGCTTATATACCAACCAACCAGTCAGTGGGGAGTCTACGGTGAACTTAAAGATGGCTATCGCATTATTTCTCGTTATCTTCCCAGACTACGGGGTTAGGACTGAAAATTGTTCTAATGTAACGGACGGGACCTGATGAAGATGATGATGTCGACTTGACGGCTATTTCTCCCTCCGTTGAAGCACATAATTATCCTTAATTGAATCTGGCACATCTGGGGCAGCAGGTCCCCAAATCACTGTATACGCTCTTTTTCTTCTTGTTAACCAAAGTTAATGGAAGTGAGAACCGGAGAGAGTAAGTGTATACCTAAGGGCAGAGTGTATTAATTTACAGTTAGTAATCTAAATGGACAGGAATTATGACATGAAGTTTTCGTGAACTTCTTTTGACGTTTTTTTTGTTTTATTTACATTTCTAAAAAAAGAAGATACATAAGTAGTACAAAGCAGTCATCAGACATTGCGCTGATTTTACCATTGGAGGCCCAAGGACATAAATTTAATGTAAATCCATTGACAGTTCAATAATATTGCGGACGTGGAGGAGCTCTTTCACTTGCTTCTGAAATAAATGTTAAACTTTTCTTAATGAGAGTTGAAAATCGAGAGACAGAGAGAGACGTTAATGATAATGATTCGCTTGACAGAGAATTTGAATAAGTTATTATGAACATTAATGGCGAAAGCTTCAGACTTTGACAGCTGCTGTCATCAGGATTGTTTTAAACTTTGTCAGCGTGATAAGAATAAATGGTGATTTTGAAAAATCGCTATTTGATTAAAGGACATTTTTTCCTGAATATTTATAAAGAAATGTTTGCGATAGGTGGTAAGGTTTTTTATTTCATACATCCAAATTCACCCGTGGAGCTTGATGTCATAAACAGGTCAGCTGAGTTAAGTTGGTATCAACTTTCTCTAAATAAACCCAATGCAAGGACACAGAGGAAAGGTGAGATTACCGATGCCCATATTGCTTTTCAAATTCTATCGATTACAATTATTATAGCGACAAAAAGACCTGTGTCTTAAAAACGAATCTCTGAAATCTGAACCTCAATCTAGTAAGTCCGAACTTTTGCACAAGGGTTAACTGATGAGGATTCCTAGAAGTGTGTGTATTTAGGTTGAATTATTAAAGGTGAGAAATAAAGGGTTCGCCAAATAACTTTTTTTTGGAAAATGCTATACAAAAAAACTGCTGAATATTTTCTCAAATTTCTTTTTTTATTTGAAAGTACAATCCTTCCGGTTAATAATGGAAAATAATTTCATTCAAATGGCTGCCTCGGTAGGCCATGCAGTAGCCTACACGATCGGTCCAATTTTTAAGCACATTATCGATTGTGTGCAGCTGTATTCCACCAATGGCTTCACGAATATTGTCCTTTAAAGCGTCAATTGTCTCTGGCTTGTCGGCGTAACACTTATATTTTACGGCACCCCACAAATAATAGTCCAACGGTGTCAAATCGCAGCTCCGAGGTGGCCAAACGACATCAGCTCTGCGGTTGATAATGCGATCTTCAAAAATAGGGCGCAAAACATCGAGTGTGGCACGTAGCGCCGTCCTGTTGAAACCAAATGTTGCCAATATCCTCCTCTTCAATTTTTGTGAACAAAAATTCGTTCAATATGGCCCGATAACGATCGCCATTGACTGTAACGGCCAGTCCTTGCTCATTTTCGAAGAAAAATGGCCCAATTATGCCTCCGGACTAAAATCCGTTCCAAAGAGTGACTCGTTTTGGGTGTATCGGCTTTTCAATGTATGTGTGCCCCAATGCGACAATTTTGCTTGTTTACATACCCGCCAAGATGCTTCATCTGAAAAGATGATTTTTTTGGCAAAATCGGCTTCTTCTCTAAGTCGATCGCAGGCCCACTTAGCGAATCGAAAACGCATTGGATGGTCAGTTGGCTTCAACTCCTGAACCAATTGGACTTTGTATGGCTTCATACCAAGGTCTTTATGCAAAATTCGTCTCAATGATGTCTCCGAAATGTTCAATTGTTGAGAACGACGGTGAATTGATGGTGATGGCGCTTCACGCACACTTTCTGACACAGCAGCAATATTCTCAGGTGTACGCACTGTTTTTGGCTTTTCACGCTTTGGTAAGTCGTCGCAGTGTCACCAGCCCAATAATGAGAATTAAATCTAAGCTTAAGGCGGATATAAGTCCCATCCCATTTACTTACTTACTTAAGGTGGCGCAGACAGTCCATTGTGGACCACGGCCTCAACCAACATTCCTCGCCAGCTAGGCCGGTCCCTAGCCAGTGGCCTCCAGTTGCGCACACCAAGTTGGTTGAGGTCGTTTACCACTTGATCGCGCCACCTTAGATGGGGTCTTCCAGAACTGCGTCGGCCCTCCGGGTTGGAATTGAAGACTCGTCGGGCAGGAGCGTTTTCGTCCATACGCTCCACATGACCCAGCCATCTAAGCCGCTGAATTTTCAGCTTCTTAACCAAGTCAATGTCGCTGTATAGCCCGTACAGTTCGTCATTGAATCTTCTCCTCCATACTCCATTGATACATACAGGCCCGAATATCACCCGAAGAATCTTTCTCTCAAAGCACCCCAGCCTGTATTCATCCGATTGTGTCAGTGTCCACGCTTCTGCCCCATACAGCAGGACTGGGATGATAAGGGTCTTGTATAGTGTCTCCTTGGTCCTTTGAGAGAGGGCTTTACTACTAAGATGCCTTCTTAGCCCGAAGAAACAGCGATTGGCAAGAGTGATTCTTCGACTGATCTCTTCACTGATGTTGTTCTGAGAGGTTATAGTGGAACCCAAATAGACAAAGTCCTTGACAACCTCAAAGTTATATCTGTCCATTGTGACGTTTTGTCCGAGCCTACGGTGATGATCTACTTCACCCGAGGACAGCATATACTTTGTTTTATCTTCATTTACAGCCAGACCCATTCGAGCCGCTTCCACTTCAATACTTGCGAATGCTCCACTGACAGCGCGCTTCGTTCTTCCAATAATGTCAATATCATCAGCATAGCCAAGTAATTGAACGGATCTAAAAAAAATCGTACCGCTGGTGTTGACATGCGAGTTGCGTACGATTGCCTCAAGAATGATGTTGAAGAGGTTACATGACAGCGCGTCACCCTGTCGTAAGCCTTTCTCGACATTAAATGAGTCGGTGGTGTTCTTACCAACCTTGACGGAGCAGCGCGAGTTCTCCATAGTCATCCTGCACAATCGAACGAGTTTTGCAGGGATGCCAAGAAGCGACATGGCTCTGTATAGCTCGTTCCTGTTTACGCTGTCATAGGCGACTTTAAAATCGATAAAGAGGTGGTGAGTATCGATCTGGAATTCTTGGGTCTTTTCCAAAATCTGCCGAAGTGTGAAAATTTGGTCGACGGTTGACTTACCGGGTCTGAAACCACACTGATAGGGGCCAATCAGTTCACGTGCGAAAGGGTTCAGACGTTCACACAGAATGGCCGACAAGATTTTATAGGCGACATTTAGGAGACTTATACCTCTGTAGTTGGCGCAGCTTAGAGTATCTCCTTTCTTGTGGATAGGGCACACAATGCTGAGGTTCCATTCGTCAGGCATACTTTCATCCGACCAGATTGAACAGATGAGTTGGTGTATGCTCCTCACCAAGTCATCTCCCGCTGCTTTGAAGAGTTCAGCCGTAAGGCCATCAGCTCCAGCAGCCTTGTTGGACTTTAGTTTAGATATTGCTATCCGAACTTCTTCTTGGTCGGGAGGACGGAAATTTTGTTCATCATCATCCAAATCGAATGGATCATTCTGCCTGACAGCGATTAGTTGGTTGTCTTCGCCGTTTAGCAGTCTGCAGAAGTGTTCTTTCCAAATTCTCAGCACCGACTGTGTATCTACAACGACATTCCCACCCTCGTCTCTACATGCTTCCGCTCGGGCTTTGTAACCCTTGGACGAATGCTTTACCCTTTGGTAGAACTTTCGAACATTGCTTCTGCCGTAGCACCCCTCAATAGATTCAACCATTCGTTTTTCCAGTTCTCTTTTTTTTCTTCTGAAAAGCCGATGTTCCTCTTTCCTCTTTTGCTGGTACACCGCACGGAAAGCGCTCTTGGCAGCTCTAGTTCTGGCATTCAGAACTGCATGATAGGCTTCGTCTTTGGCCAGGTGTGCTAGCCTGCACTCATCATCAAACCAGGTGTTTCGTTGTGGTCGCCTAATGAAACCCAAAACATCCGTGGCAGCGGTTTTGATGGCCATTTTGCAATGTTGCCACTGGGCCTCTGGGTTTGGCGCAGGCGCCGGGCTTGTCAAGAGATAAGAGGAGACATGATTGGCAAAGGTTGCGGCGGTCTCTTGCGATTGTAACTTAGCAACATCAAACTTTCTCACAGTGGATGTTCGGTTCTGCGGTCTGGTGGAGATCCGCATTCGCACTTTAGCTACAACAAGGTAGTGGTCCGAGTCTATGTTGGCCCCTCGGAAAGTGCGGACATCCATGACACTGGACGCATGTCTGCTATCAATCGCAATGTGATCAATTTGGTTGACGGTATTTTGATCAGAAGACCGCCAGGTCCCCTTGTGAATATTGAGGTGTGGGAAGTATGTGCTAGCTAAGATGACACTTCGCCCCGCAGCAAAGTCGATTAGCCTGTGTCCGTTACCGGAAGTGTTGTCGTGCAGGCTATGCTTTCCGACTGTCGAGCCAAAGTTACCCTCCTTTCCGATTTTGGCGTTGAAGTCACCAAGAATAAACTTAGTGTCGTACTTCGGGCATTCATCATACGTCTTCTCGAGAAGATCGTAGAATTCTTCTTTGGTCGTGTCATCTTTTTCCTCCGTGGGGGCGTGGACGCAGATCAGCGAGATGTTGCTGAATTTGGATTTAATGCGGATTGTGACAATGCGTTCGCTTATGCCACGAAACCCCAAGACTTCTTGCCTAAGCCTTCCTCTTATCACAAATCCGCATCCAAATAGCCGCTGGTTTCTTGTCCTGTAGCACTTGCCGTAGTAGATGTCACAGTTTTTCATCCTCCTTGTGCCTTCACCATCCCATCGCACTTCTTGGATGGCTGTGATGTCGGCTTTGACACCATCTAGGGCTTCCACTAATTGTTCGGCTGCACGTGGTCTGTTAAGGGTCCGGACATTCCACGTGCAGAACCGAAATTCGTTGTCCTTGTTTCGTTTGCTAGGGTCGTCATCAGTAGGGTCATCCATATCCGAGGCAGTTGGTTGTTTCGGAACTATGAATTTTTTTACGTGGTAGGGAAGTTACCCCGACGCACAACCCCCAACCTGGGGGACCAGGCCCTATGCTGCTCTCCTTGGACAAAAGGAGCTGGAGAAAATCCAGAGTCAGTAACCCACTACGGGGATGTGAGAGCTACCGTTGGTCCTATATGGGCTCATCCGCCACCTTCTCTATTTCACTACCCTGACTAATAGTAGTGAAAGGACCCAAAGACCTGAGCTCCGAATATGTCGAAGTAGCTCAATGGGGTGCCTACCATATTGTCTGTAAGCGTCGCCGTTGGTTCACTTAATTGGAAGCTCATCCGCCGCTCGCTTGCTTTCTGAGGGGTTCGTACAGAATAAACTGCTACCCAACAAGAGAAACAGAGGAGTTTTATGGCAGGGCAATTATAGTGTTGCTATTTTTCTGTGATCAACACTCGCGCTTATAAGTTCAGCAAGTCAAGTCCGGGTGGACAAGACCAGTACCCGATGGCTACCACTTGGAGGTAAAATAAGCACAATTGATGCGTATGAGACAGTTGCAACGCTGGGCATCGCCATGTTGATACCAATCAGGGCCTACCATATTCATACAGCACCCAACCATCCCCATCCCATTTAACAGTGAATTAAAGATCAATCATATGATCGGGTTAAGAAGATTCACCTTTTTTAGGGACTAACTACCCCCCAATGCTGTTTTTCATCTACTCGATCTACCTGATAAAAGGGGGGCGGGAAAAATTCCTATCGTTGTGATGTAGTATATGTGTCATTTCCCTACATGGGTTTACCCTTACTGGAACATAATGTATACATATCGAAATAGGATTATACATTAACCCTCCATAATGCGTTTCCAAAGATATAACATTCACGCATACAAATTGAATTGTTGGCTCTTAAAATGGTATCGAAAGGTGTGATTTCTATGTAGTTACATTTTGATTTTTAGGCTAAAAATTGCGCAATATAAACAAATGCAGCTTCACCATGATATTGATTATTTAAAATTTTTATTCAAATCTTTTATGCATTTAGTGAAATAAACCAATGAAAACGTCTTTTATTGTCAACTGTTGTTAGAAACACAGGTACAAAATTAGAAAACCCTTTTTTAACTGCTGCAGGTTTTCCCAAGTATCATAAAATGTATATGGGTTTTCCCTGTTTTAGTACACACGTGAACTAAAATTTACCAAAGCCTTGAACAAATCGTTTTCATAACCTTTGCAGCTCAAGGCAATAAGTCCCTTTTTCCAATGTTTGATTCCTGTAACAGGTTTTTCTGCATACCTACTTGGCTTTGACTTTTATTTTAACAATTGTTACGTTCATTGAACAAAAAATTAAAAATGCATTTTCTGGAGAAAATCCACCTGAAAGTCACAAAATTAGCATGGGCAGGAAAAATGGAACAGATGAGAAACTGGATATCTTAAAACTGAGCCAAGATATTCAATTTTCTTAAACGCATTTACGAAGGCTATTATTTTTCCTAAAAATCAAGACCCAAACGAATCTTCCATCGTTAGTACTAACAGCGCAATTACCGTTAACGTTAGTCAGGGCACACCAAAGCAAGGCTTTTCTTAAATCCCCAAAAACTGTTATCAAAATTAGAGATAGGTCTTAACAGTAGAACAGCCTAACAGCTGGACTATTTTCCTTCAAGCTTGGTTCATGCATGGATTTTTTCAAACATTGTACAGGTGAAAATTCATTTTTTTTTTGGCTAAATGAACGGCTAATTTGAACGACAACCGTAGCCTAACCGTTAAGTAGATCTTAATTTTCTCGAATCGAAAGAACCCCTAACGATAGTCAATTTTCTTTAAGATCGTGAAAAATTTGATTGTTGATTTTAGGACGATTTGGCAAACAAGGACTGATGGTATCAAAATAATGCTAGTGAATTCTAGAATGAATTTTTTAGTGCAAAACACTAAAATCTAATTTATAATGCTTTAGAAATACTAGAAACGAAATCAAGAGTACATTGAAATCGATTGCTGTCAATGAAATAATTAAAGTGAATTTTGAGAAAAGTATTAATCAGATTAATGTATTTTTTTCATAATTCTTGAATTCACTAGATTTATTTTGATACCATTAACTCTCAGTTCTGTTTAAAGATTCATTTCAATGATAACTATAACTGGCTTGGCATACTTTGTATTTAAAACTAATTTTACAAACAGGTTCAAAACGGTACCTTCCACAGAGTCAATTTTTTTTCATCGTCAATCTCGAAAACTGCATACTCGATTCTTACGAAATTTTCTATTTGTTTAATTTTAGGAACCTTAATATGTGTTGCATACCAAGATTTCGAATAAATGTTTCATACCTATAAAAGTTGTTTTTTTTTTTATAAACAATTCTGTTCAGCTCTTTTCAATTTTTTTTTTATAGATTAATTTTTTTTTTGTCAATTTAAAAATTGTATGTTTAATTAATTTTATAAGTATCCACATCCTAGTCCCATTGACCTGTTTTAATCAAATTTTACATCAAGGCTTAGTGATGAAACACAATTGATTAAAATTAAAATTTAGTTTAAACTCAAAACATCACTGTATTTTTAAAAATAACGGTTTGCAAAATCTTTTTTAAATTGACGACGCCTCGAACGATTTTGATTAAGTTTCTTACTAAGCATGTGTTATTTGGGATTTCTAAGATGAAATTGTTTAAAAAGGTTTTTAATTGCGTGCAGTAAAAATATTTTAACAAAACTTGATTATCTTTTAATTTATAATTTAATTTATGTATTGTTCTAATAGTGAGAAAAGATTTTTTAGTTTTAAGTTTTAAGAATAATACACAATAAAATACACGAAATAACAACCTTTTACGCACTTTAGCTTTTCATTACATTTTATGCAGGACACCCTGTTAGACCACAAAAAATAATATGCACCTTCAAAAGTGTGCTAAAAATCCTTTGTGGAAATCAACTCATATTGTTTTTTTTAATCTATTCCTCTCAACACTCTATTAAAAAAATTCATATTCCAATTCAAAGACTCGTCTAGACAATTGTTTGACCATGTTCTTTCAAAAAATAAACTCGCATCAATCTTAAAAAAAAGGAAGATCTAAAAACTTTTTCATTAGAACACATATCCTTCCCGAAAAACAAATAATAACATATAAAGTTGCATTGTTTGGGGGCTCGAGCAAAACTCTTATCCTCTCGGTGGTCTTGGAAGATGAAAAAAGACCAAAGAATGGACTTTATTTTTATTAAATCCAGAAACAAAGTCCTTCCTCTTGATTAGATTCATTCTAACAATGTATTCGCAGCACACAAAAAAAAACAACAGACACCTTCCTCATTCTTACGGCTTAAATATCCCAAAGAGAATAATTTTCTCCGGAAAATCGAAAAAAAAGGAAAAACACAAAAAAGGAAACGTTACGAAAACTTTCCGATTCGAGTTCGCTTTGCATTGTCCAAAATTTGTTGCAATCACGAGTTGAAAGAAAGCAAAAAGAAACTTCATTATTATTTCTTCAAGGTGCCGCTGTACTATTAAGCCATGGGTCCTTCATTGGCGTTGTCGGCGTCGTCGTCCTTATTTCGGAACTAAGTCACGTAAAGCGAACAAACGTTGACGACGAGGACTATGAAGAAGCAAGCGCAAGCCAAGCAGCAAGCAAGCGAAACGAAACGAAGATTCCAATAGTTTGCTGTGTTGAAGGAAGCTAAGCGCAACTATGTGCATCCTTGCGAAGAATCTCGTTGCTTAAACACTCTCAAGTTTCATCCACACGTCCTTTGTAAGGATGCTTGAGCTGTACTCTAGTTGAGGTAATATTTACCCTTTTTGCTGTCTCATTGCTGGCGGTAAGGATGGATTCACAAGTTTAAATGTTTGCTCATTCCTCGCCCAAGGTGTGTGTGAATACGGGAGGAAAACAATACGGAGCAAGGACCTTTCTCTTTTTTTTTTTTTTTATTCTGCTGATATCAAAGATGCCACGTATTTTAGTTTGTTCTTGGAAAGCATTTTGAAGCGCCCGCTCGCTGTGAAGACGTAGCAAGGTTGTGGACTTGGAACTATCTGAATACTATACACAAATTGTGTTCCTACGTGATGCTTTTTTTGTTTCACTGTTTGCCATCTAAGGGTTTTTGAAATACAAAAAAATACAAAAATCTACCTTTGTCTTCGTGATATATGCAGCAGGTTATCATATCATACCTTTTGTGTGTGCTGTGTGCATGTCTCTTTAACGAGGTAAGGAATTTAAGGGAGATAAACAGAATTTTGCAAGGGAGGGGGGGGGGGGGGGGTAGCAAATATAGGACGAAATCCTAAAATTTCGAAACAATTTATTTAAGTTTCTTTGAATGTGATACGGGTAACAATGTGCGGGATAGTGCTCAAGGACTCAGTGGAGGCATCATCATGCAAAACATGTTTTAAAAAAACGTAAATACATTTTAAGGATCTCGTAGTTCCTAGCGGATTATATTTAGAAAGTGCAAGACAAGTTATGAGTTCCTATAAAATTGTTCTTTTTTCAAATAACTTTCGTTCACTCAAGGTAATATGAATTTTAATTTTACACAGCAAGTGCGTTTAGGAAATTTTGTTATAAGAGAAAAGGAGATGACAACGCATTGGTTGAGAGTTCTGACTTGTGAATGTTTGTGTATCGTATAACGGAAGGTACAAATTAACCTATATCATTGGTTTAGGAAATTTACATTCGTGTAGTGCGGAAAAAAAATGACTCCATTGTAAGTTTTCTGTTATTTTGAGTTGGAACTTGGCGATGAGAGTATTTCAGCTTTAATAAAAGGAGTCGCCCGTTGTAGATTTCCCACTGTTATCGGTTTTTATGTGAGTTTCCTAGTTTCTTGTTTTACTATTTCAACTATTTCAAAGTTCAAAAAACAGAGTTTTGCTCAGTATGCGAAAGCAAAGCAGAAGGCCGTTTCAAAAAATAAGAAAAACGGCCAGAGAAAAAACAAATTCATGCATTTATGAGGGAGCTCTGGAAAGCTTCCGACCTAGATGGGAACCCTCATCAATTTTTGAAAACTTGAAAATCGATAAGCAAGAGGTCATAAAATATATGATTTGTAAAGGCAACATGCCATCACAAATCAAAGATGTATCAGATGCTGTGAAGACTTTCATTTACAACGAAGAAATCTTGAGCGGCTGAATTTATACGTGCCATACCACTTTGGAAGACGATGAACGTTCGAGACGTCTTAAATCTGTAACCAACCACTGACGTAAACATTGCTAAAGGATTGCCGAATTAAAGAGAAGGAGAAAGCAATCTAGGTATGTGTATTACAAATCATTTTCTGTTTAACGATCACATATTTGTCGTCGCAAAAAATTCCGCAAAATGCTTGGGTTTCTTAAATCGATGTAAGACATGTTTTTCCCCTTCTGATCTGGCTACAATCTGCAAGGCATACATTCGTCTGAAGCTTGAGTATAATTCTCATATCTGGTCAAGTGTTCCTGTCACTCACTGGCTCCTACTGGATACGATTTAAAAAGGAGCCTTAAAATTTATAGTTGAGAGAACCATTACTGAAACATTTGTTTCATTTAAACATCGACGTTATGTTTCTGTTCCAACCTTGTTTTATCGTTACTTCCATAAACAGTGCTCCAGCGAAATAGCCAGATGCATTCCTCCCTTTAAACAATTTCTCCGTAACACTAGGATCGCTAGAAATGCCCATCAATTTGCCCTCGAGTCTAACTTCGGGCAACCTGTTAAGTAAAGAGACTATTTTTAAGCCGCACTACAAGAATGTAGAATGCTTTACACGGCTTGTAAGACAATTTGTTTCACCAAGACAATGTACCGTCTTACACACCATTCACCATCGGAAAAAATAGTTTGGTGGAGTGCCTGATATAGTGACTTACTGTGACAATCTTAGAAAAGTCAAACGATCAGCCGTCTCTCAACAAATCAGCATCAGAATTGGACACAGCACATCATTCTGAATTCATTTTGATCGATTCCAAGTTACTCTGATCTTAACTACTTCCAGCTGGTTTTTGAAAACAACAAAATCTGTAAATGAAAGTGGCTCAAAAATCGAAGATGAAGTGGGTTGCGGCATGTACTCAGGCGGGCGAAACCTTATCTCTTATTCCGTCTTTTCTGGCGTTGAAATAGGTTTCATCTTTGCTCAAGAAAATCGTGATATTCACGGCGAATGTCAGCATCTTCACAGACAACCAAGCAGCCCTTAAATCACTCGGTGCAGTTTCCACAAACTCAGCAACTGCCCGCTACTTACGCTCATCTTTCTCATAACGATGGAAGAAAAGTTTAATATTCACCTTTTTTTGGGTGCCGGGACACAGATATTCAAAAAAAAAAAAAAAAAAAAAAAAAACGGTTTTCACCACCATTTTGATATTGTTCTTTTGTTCTTCAGATGGTTTATATATTGTATATAATAACCTAGCTTGGAAACTACTTAAAAGTTGTGAGAGGTTCAAGAATAAGATCATTCGTGAAGTTTTGCCAAGTAAAAAAAAAAAAATAGGAGTATCTTACACACGGATGACAATTAATGGTGCATAATTAGTGGTGCTAAGATAAATAAAGAAATAAAGGGTTCGAATTTTAATAAAAGTGAGTTTGATTTATAGAGACATAAGTCGTGATTTTAAAAGTAAAAACAAATAAGTTTTAATTTTCGAACCCAAGACTAAAAATATTACAATATGCAAAAAAAAAAGGGGGGATTCGCACTCCTAAATGTATGCAACAGTCTTAACTCGGCTCAAACAGCCATTGCATATATAAGCTATAGTATTACCACTTGAGTTGCGCCATCTATTGACGAAAAACTAAGCTCTAGAATACCATGGGAAGCAACAACAACAATTTCGACCATTTTAATTGTTGAGCTTAGTTTTTCGTCGATAGATGGCGGACCTCAAGTGGTAATACTATAGTTTATATATAGAATGAAACAGCTAAGAGTATAGAAGGAATAGAGAAATGTCTATTCATAATGGGGAACGTCTAAGTCTTGATCTAAGAGCCAGAGAGTCTCCCATTGAACGTGAAGTTCTTATGAGTCATGACATAACGTTTAAAAAAGTTCACTTAAATTGATGACCAGATGTGGTACTTGGGAAAGTGACAGATCAAGCTTATATGTAATTTAAAAGGCTGCAGGTGTTACCAGGCTTTTACCAAGTCGATTCCCTTTTTTTTATCCAAATTAATTGTTTCCCCTTTTTATTTCAGTTTTTCCCTTTCTTATTCGCAAGTAAAAACGATTATAGGTACTACATATAAGGCAAGTTATGCATTTGTAAAAAAATTTTTTTTGGACAATCAAACATAACATTACGATGATAGAGAAGCCGAAAAAAGTGGGTCCGACAATTCTGTCTGTCTGTCTGTCCGTGTGTCTGTCTGTCTGTATAGTTACCTACAGCCTAAACGACTGAACCGATTTGCTTCAAACTTGGTACATAGTATTATTATGACGTCCTACATAGGGGTTTTTGGAATTAGCATTCTAGCTCCAAAACTAACGGTACCTGCCATACGATTTTTTGTGAAAAATAATTTGTTCTCAAAAACGGCTCCTACGATTTTGATAAAACTTTCTGAATTGTGTTTTCTGTGCAAACTTTATGTTTTGGTTGGAATAGATTTTTCATTAAAAGTCTTATAACGGTACCTCCCATATGACCTGTTTTTTTAAATCCTATTTTCTCGTAAGACATTTGACGGATTTCGATGACATTTTTAATGTAGAAGCTCTCTTATAAAAGAAATAATATATTTTCGAAAAGTTTTTCAAAAAAAACTGTTTTTTGAAAAAACTGGTCCAACGATTTTGAAAAAAATTTTCGTAAAAATTCAAAAACGTAAAAGAAACTTGATGGCTTACTTCATTTTCTCCAAAAAACGTTTGAGGTATTTATTTTTAAGTGATTTATAAATTTTCATATGATTTTTTCAACGCTTTTTTCCCAAAATCTCAAGCACCCAAGACCATTTTAACACATTAGAGCAAGTTCGTACGACCCAGTCGTACACTTTATTTTTTTTAACGAATGCATAACTTGCCTTATAGTACCTACCTATAATCGCAAGTAAAAATTCGTATTGTTTACGAACGCAAATAGTATCGTTTTTTTATAGTATCAATGAAAGTGGTAATTTTAAGTCTATCAACAAATGTCTCACTGTTAAGCGTAGGAACGGGCCGGGTCGCTAGTGTATTTATGAAACATAAATAAAACGATATCCTTAATATTCGAAACTTTCAATAGCCAATCAATCGCGCAATATTAAGTATTGCAGACAAAAGGTGAACTTATCTAGAGTCTAGCCAATAAAGTTTACTGCCTTCCTCTCAACACCAGCGGCTTCCTTAAAAAAAAATGATATCCAAACCAACAATAAACAAAATTTGAACTTCTTCCATTTCAAAAAAGCAAAAAATATAAAAATGTTGAAAAGAACAACTTGTGGGACATAAAAATGTTATCCAAATGGAATATACATCTCTGTCGGGAAAAGTTTTGCTTTCTTCTTATCAACGGTCAGCAGTTTCCACTCTATTTACTCTATATCTATGTGCAATCCACGCTGTACGTACAGCCGTATAGTACAGCCCATCCAGATTCGACCATCCGTCCTCTAAAACTCCCAAAACAAACAACAAAGAGAGTCCAAGAAGAGGAAAGAAGCTCCTGTTCTTTTGGAACACTCTTATATTTTATACTTGGAAAGTTTTTGCCGAACAATTTTTAAGTGCATTATTTCCGGCTTTTATAAACTTTGTTATAAGTTAACGTGCAACGTGTCTATGTGTTCAAGAAATGTTTTTATTTATTTTATTATCCATCCTCCCCAACACACAATGCCGATGCCGTATTCAGGATACATTTAATACATTCTGAAGATACAAAAAAAAAAAAAAACACAACAATAACAACAAAAAATCCTAAAAACAGCACTCGAAATGTTTTGAGATGTTTCACGTATCCCTTTAGCTTTTTGTAGTTACATGAGATGTGAAGCCAATGGATTGCCCAAAGGTCATTTAGTTAAAAGGAGGTTGTTTGGTCCGGTGGCGGTGGTGGTGGTGGTGGTGGTGGTGGTGGTGGTGGTGTAGACGTGTGGGAGGACCACATAGTCCTTTAAAAATTATATATATATTTTTTTTTTCTTCATTTCTTCATTGAAATGTCTGGAAAGTATTAAATGACGGAAGAAGATATGAGTTGAAAAGTATCCATGAAGTGATTTATTACCACTGAGAGAGATAGTTTGGCAATTCATTGCATTTTTTGAAAAATGGCGAAAGAAAATATATACTTTTTTGTGGGTTCTGGATTGTGAGGATATGAATGGGAAGTGTCTTCGTGCATTTAGATTGCAATGGAGTTTCAATCTTAAGATTTTTTTTTAACCTAATTTAGTGAAGGGGAATCAGTTCCAGATTTTTGTTTTTAATGGAATCATGCCAACTTCTTTCCGGTTTTAATAAGAAATTAAGTTTTTAGACTAAGATTTTTTTATTAAAAATTAAGTATAATTTTGTTGAGAAATTGTTTAACATCATTGTTACACAAATAAACGATAATTAACATCTTTTTAATTGAGTAAATAGGTACCAACCTTAAGAAAAATGTAAGAGCAATTTTTAATAAATTGAAATTGTCTTTACTCTGTTCAACATAAATCGGCAGTACGGGGGAGATAGGGATGTTTATCTCTAATTCGCATTCTTTTGTTTTCCGTAAGTGCATTTCATACAAAAGCTCTTACAGGGTTTCCGTAATAAGCATTTCAAACAAGCAACAATCTGAAAAAAATATATGCAGGACGGTAACTTTTTTTGAGATTGAAACTTTAATTAAGGTACTTTGTTTTATTTATCTATACATATAATAAAATTGTAACGGGTCGATGTCTGTACATTGAAGATATAGATGCAAAACTAATATGGGGAGTCTCTATTAGACCCACAGAAGCCAAAACAACCGTTTTTAGAATTTTTGTCTGTCTGTCTGTCTGTCTGTCTGTATGTTTGTACGCGCATCACGCAAAAACTACTGCATGAAATTGAATGCGGTTTTCGCAGGTTTATTGGTAGTAGCGGGTGGCAATGGTACAGTGGATGTAGTGCTTGGTTGCTCAACCTGAGAGCGGTGCGTTCAAACCCAGCCGAGGGCAGCAATTTTTATTTATTTCCCAAGTTTCAACTGGATGCCACCCGTGGAATTTCCATGAGATAATTATCACCTAAAATCTCAAACCACTGTACCACCTTTCTTTCCTATCTTTCTATTCCTTCTCTTTCCTCGCTCGCACATGTTAATTCATTATAAAGGTATTAATATCCCTTTGAGTGCGAGTGCATTATAAAAAAAAAAAAAAAAGTACGCCAACTTAAAATATAGGCTACATTTTATCGCAGGAAAATATATAATTCTGGTTGTTTTTTTAATATTGCTGCAATCGAACGTTATTCAATTCTCTTTCCTCGCTCGCACATGTTAATTCATTATAAAGGTATTAATATCCCTTTGAGTGCGAGTGCATTATAAAAAAAAAAAAAGTACGCCAACTTAAAATATAGGCTACATTTTATCGCAGGAAAATATATAATTCTGGTTGTTTTTTTAATATTGCTGCAATCGAACGTTATTCAATGAACTTAACGCAAAATTAAAAGATTTTAAGGAAGTTAGCGTCCCACTTACATAATAATACATAATTACAAATCATAAAAATAGCGCCACACTTACCTTCATATATATGAATAGAAATAAGTTAGTCGTGCTGAATAGAAGTTACATCAAAAACATCATAGATGGCGCTTTTCACCACCATATATACAATGTCTCATTCAGCGAAAGCAGAAATCGAAAAATAATGTAACCATAAAGAACGGTGAACGAGCAATACTTACGCCCAAAACTGATGAAGTGGAGCTGCCACAAATAGCAGTATCGGCGCGTAGCATCGTTTTGAAAGTGGGCGTTCCAATTAGGTATATTGCTTCAGAACTTAACCCTCCAACTTTGCAATTTAAACCGTTATGATACTTCGAAATAATATTATACAGAAGCCAAAAATCTTACGGTTGTGCAAAAACAAAAATACACTGAGATACCTACCTTATTCTAAAATCCACTCGTACGAAGTAGCGGGCAAAAGCTAGTACATAATAAAACAAATTTATCTTTTTCAACACCACCAGGAGGTGAGATGAAAGGCGCATTTTTGAAGGGTAGGCCAAATCCCTTTTAAATAAAAAAACGAACAAAAACAAACATTTCATACACAGTTTAAAATTCAATACAAAATACAAAATACATTTTAGTTCATCTTTTAAATAAAAGTATCTTTTACTTTAAATCTACGCAAACAAACTTTTTCCTAAAAGAAAATAGCTTAAAATTTTTTAACTGCATTTTAACGTGTATTTCCCATATTAAATGAAATGTTTAAGATGAAAACAAGTTATCCAGACTCCACGACAACACTTATCATTAAGCACAGAAACCCAAGCAAAAAAAGCTGAACGAGTTACGAAAAGGACAACGGTAACTCTGAATGCACATCAATTTAATAGGCACACGCACACGGACCAATAAGATACGGACTGCCAACTCACTGAATGGTCTCTCTTTTTGACTAAAAGCTGAAAATCAGCTGATATGCCATTTATTTTAAGAGTGTGACACTCTCCCTTGCTTTTTAAACCCATTTAGCAAACACACCAACAAAATAAATGGCTTACGCAGGTATGGTTGCCATTACAAAATGCACAGACAGAGATGTACACGTATTCACAGACAGGAAAAAATATTTCGAGGGTGTTTCAGGCAAGAGGAGAACGAGTTGGTGGTCTGTATTGGTCTGTGCACACGCAGATGTGCTCTGAATAAGACGCGTGGGATCTACGTCAGATGCAATTGGAAAGCCATTGGCGGGTAAACAATTTTCATGGGGATTTCCTTCACTTTAGTGTGATGCAAAAATATAGCACGCTACTGATTTGTAAAAAGCTTCCCCATAAGACGTGTACTGCAAGTTTATGTTGGCTAGCGCTAGAGTATAGATCTTGAAGTTGTCATTCAGTTCACACACACAGGACAGTTCCTCATCTGTTCTTGATAATAATTTAAACGTTGATCATAGACAAACGGAGCTTCTCTATGTATAAAAATGTTTTTCATTCAAACAGACAAAGCTTCCTCTTCCAAAATTTGAGCGAAATGTTTGTTATTTACTGAAACCAAAATTTAATATAATTTTTGCTTATGATCTATTAAAATATGTTTTATATTCCAAAATTTAATTTGCGAGTGAACAAACTTGTATGCGATTGCGAAGTTGAACTATATTCGCCATTAAACAAATGAGTTTGTATTTAGTTTTATTTATCGTCAAGAGGTTGGAGGTGAAAAGAAGAGTTTCGATTTTTTTGGACTGGTATTGTTTTTATTAGTTAATTTTTTAAAGCGAACAACACTTTTTATACCCTATTCCATAGAATGGGTATATTGTATTTGGTGTGGAGTTTGTAACATAGGGAAATAATACCGTTCGGTATAGAAAAGTATATATATATTTTGACTCAGAGTCAGACAGTTACGATAAAAGCATAACGCTAAAATTTTGCACACGTAAGCTCTATGTAAACCTCCTTCCAACCAAATACAAATATTTTAGTTTGGGCGTGGCTGACGCCCATTTTTCATACAAAACCATCAATATTGTTTTTTTAAAATAACAATTGGTCTGCTAAAGATGAATTTTGTTTCTGAAACTGAAACATTGGCTGGCTGCGGGAGGCAGACGCATACACATACAAAAATATAGGGAATAGGGTATCCAACAGTTCGTTGCAAACGTACTGTAGCTTTCGCTTATGTTCAAATCATATTTGAAGTTTATTGAGCATTTTTTGAGAGCATATTATGCAATTGATTTTTTAAGGTATACTATAAGCTCTTAAAACTGATTTTTTAGAGCATATTTTTGGTTGCTCTAATAAATCAGTATTTTCAATCGCTGTTTCTTCGGTTATTAGGATGCATCTTAGTAGCAAATCCCTCTCTCAAATGAGAGAACTTGGTGTGCAAACCTGGAGGCAACTGGCCAGGGACTGGCTAGATGGGTATTTTGATTGACGCCGTGATTCACAACTGTCTGCCTGCGTACCCATCATCGTGTCGAATGTTCGTGTTTGATCCAAATAATTTCTATCTTCATTTTTATTTGTTATAATTTCTTAAGAGTAAATGACGAAACACTTGATTGCAAAATTGCAGTTCCAACTTCACAAAAACACTCTTCGGCTACGAAAAGAAGAAATTGTAGAAATAACAATAAGCTTTTGAAACACTGTTTTTTATTTTAAATAAAATTAATAGATCTACTAAAACTTTACTCCGATTTTGTACTAAATATCCACTTTAACAAACTGCAAATTATGTTATTATTTCAAAACTGATATCTTTCCATTGAAATGTCCATTCGCATGACCCAATGTATAATATACTGGATATGCTCCTTCGAAAAAATTCACCAAAGGAGCTTCTGCCGACTTGGTTTTCAAGTTCAAATGTAGGCCCGATGGCATTAAATCCATTTCAACCGGAACCATTACTTTCCGCATAGTTTTATGCAATGGATACGGGAAGAATGCTCGATTCGCTTCGTACGGCACAAAAATTGTAGTCACTTCAGAATCTTTGAATTTATCACTCCCTGACGTCATCGTCAGCTGAGATGAACACATCATTAGAAAAACTGCAAATACTGACCAAGTCTGCTCAAGCAAACAAAGCTTAAGTAACCACAATTAAAAAAAATTTAATGAATAACTACCATTTTATTTTTTAATTATATCCGTAATGTCTGAAGATGAAGATGGAATTCTTGAAATAAGCCGTTTTATTTGTTTAGCGTGTTTTGCGTATCGGAAAGTAACTAATCGCACCCGAATGGCGTAAGATCTTTTTATTTATTTAAGTTGGCCTTAGAGTTAAACAGCAATTTATTGTTATTGGCATTAAACAAAAAATTGATGCTACACCAACAATTCAAATAATGTTAAAATATTTGAAGACAAATAAATAATAAAAAAAATCATTATTAATTTTAGTAATCAATAAAAAAATAAAATGCACGACTGGGTCGCACGAACTTGCTCTTATGTTTAATAATTGCGTAGTGGCTGCATATATGGATTTTAAAAAAAAATTAAATAATTTCGAAAATTCTTTTATTTTTTAAATTAGTTTAAGAGTTTTCTCGGAAAAACTAAGTATGCAATAAAATTTCAAAGCTATACGTCAATCTAGGAAAAAAAAATATTGAAAATCGTTGGACCAGTTTTTTTTTTAAAAGGTTATTTTTGAAAAACTTTTTCAAAAAATATTTTGAAATTTATTTGAGTATGCAAATATATGGCAATCTGTAGTTTACATTTGAAAAATAATTTAAAAAAAAATCAATGTACACGTTTCCAACATATTTCGAAAACCAAAAATTTTTTTGAAAAAATTATAAAAAATCAAAAAAAAAAGTTTTTGAAAATTTTGAAATGTGATATTAATAAAATTATGAATGGCTTCCTGTGGCCAAAATTTTATTGAAATCGAATGTATAGCTTACGAGGAAATTTGATTTGAAAATACTGGTTCTATGAGAGGTACCGTTATTAGACAAATTTTGAAAAAAAATTTCAAATCAAAAGATAGATTTTCTTGCAAAAATAGCATTCTGAAAGTTTTATCAAAATCGTTAGAGCCGTTTTTGAGAAAATTAATTTTTGTTTTCAAGATTGTATGGCAGGTGCCGTTATTTTTGGACATAGATCAAAAATAAAAAATTTGTTCCGAGGGACGGCCAAATAAATCCTAAATACCAAATTTGAAGCAAATCGGCCCACCCGTTCAGCCTCCAGAGGCGCGAACAGACATACAGACAGACAGACAGACAGACAGACAGACGGACGGAATTCCCAGACCCACTTTTTTCGACTTCTCCATCATCGTAATGTCATGTGTGATTGTTATCTCAATTTTTTTTTTCTGCACGAATCCATAACTTGCCTTATAGTACCTATAATCGCAAGTAAAAAAGAGTAACTATTTTCCTACAATAAAAGATACTTTTTGAATGTTTCATGTTTTTTATCTGATTTTAAAGCTATCATAATAAATCTTTGTGAATAAAGAGTCTTGTGTTGACATGGACTTTTTTTTTTTTTTTTTTAACAATTCCAAATTATTATTACAAATTAATCTTCAGGGACCAATAATAAATTATAAAGAAATACGATGTAGTCAGTAAATCAGTAAAATTCTGTCTAGACTTTGGGCTATTTAATATAAGAATCTTATCAACAGGCAACAGTTGCTCTGGACATGATAACTTCAGCTTACATTATAACATTTTGTTTCGTCCTTTATATTTATTTTTTGAGGATACTTTCTAAAATCCCTTGTCCAATCCTTTTTCAATTAACATTGACCTTGTTTATTTTCCCTAAAGTCCTCATGACAAGGGTAGGACATTATTAAGCTGTGAGAATCCCATCATCAGCTAAAGTCGACAACCGAACTCAAATTAGATACATTTAAAGCTTCAAGAAGACATGGCATTTGCAGTAAAAAGAGATGATTTATTTTGGTCTTTTTTTTGTAAACCAGTTATCGAAGAAGAAATATTTGATGTTATTAATAAAATTGAAGATGATTTAGAGTCTGAAATAAGTCGGGGTTCATGGGTCATAGCTTAAATAAGCTGAGCTTTTAAAATGCAATCTTTAATCAAATATGACAGCAATTCAGGAATTTTTGTCACAACAACCAATAATTTTCACAACGTACTTTTCACACGATATCTATTAAAAGAAATATAGTCACAGCGCGAGCGATAGGAAATTAGGGAGGAAGGGAAAAGAGTTGTCCATGAACATTGGTCTTAATTGGTTGAAGATCAAAATGGCAAGGAAAAATTGTACCAGGCAATTTATTCCATCACATTCGTGTTGTACGGCTGAAGAAAGAATCCCTATATTTCAAGGTACTTCCAAAATTGGGCTCAAGTGTAAACTGATGAGCGTTCCTAGCACGACGTGTTTTACGGGGGAATTTTTTAAGGGGGTGGAACGCAGCTGGCTTCCTCGAGTGAGCATTTTGTGTAGAAGAACCAGCAAAATAAGGACAGACCATGAATCATTTCGACGATGCTCAAGTGATGGAAATATTTCCACAATACTTCGCCTATCAATATTAAAGTTTGTTTTTTAACTCTATCGAGGAGGGTTAACAAAATTTGAGAATCACCTGCCCAGAGATGGGACTTATTCTCAAGTTTTAGGCGTATAAACACTTTGAAAATTGTAGCCTTATCAGAAGTGTTGAAAAACTTCTTGCATCTATTAAGGAAGCCTAAGCCAGAGAGAAGGAACTAATAGAGAGAGAGAGACAACTTTCCTCGCCTCCGTCCCCGCAAACATTTTTGTTTACATTTTTTATAACGAGTTGAATTCCTATTGGTGTATACATGTTTTAACCTCGGCATTGCATATATAAACTATAGTATTCTCACTTGAGGTGCGCCATCTATCGACGAAAAACTAAGCTCTATAATACCATGGGAAGCAACAACAACAATTTCCACCATTTTAATTTTTGTTGTTGCTTCCAATGGTATTCAACAGCTTAGTTTTTCGTCGATAGATGGCGCACCTCAAGTGGTAGTACTATAGTTTATATATACAATGACCTCGGGCAGAACAAAAAAAAATCAATGAAGTCAGTTGTGGGATTCTGACATTTGTGTCTCTTTCTCTCTTATTTAAAGGTGTAAGGTCTTATTGAGTGTAAGAAGAGTACAAAAGAATTGTAGAGAGGATCTGTTCAGAAACTTTGTATTTTACATGAGGGGTATAATTTCAAATCTCTTCTTTTCCACTTTTGAGAATTTTGAGTAAAACGTAAAAACTGTTAGAAGTTGCTAAAATGATATTGGCTATTGGTTTCAAGGTAACGTTATAAGTTTGTAATAATCTTTACCTACTTCCTATAGTTTTAATCCTCTAACCTACAAATTATAAAAAATCATTTAAATTTGGAAAAAAGTTTTAAAAATAACGATTGGAATTGTTGACTTTTGATTCAATCTTTTAAGGAATAAAAAAAGAGTTTTGAAAGAAAAAACTTTTAAAGATTTAATTATTTTTTTTATTTTATGAAAAAAACTTAACAAAAAACATAAAACCTTCAGTCTTCAAAGAAATCACAAAAATGTAATAAATATTAAAAAAACGAAAGTTAAAAATAACTTCACAGCATTTAAATTATTTATAAAATAAAATGCACGACTGGGTCGCACGAACTTGCTCTTATGATAAGCAATTGCGTAGTGGCTGCATATATGGATATTAAAAAAAAATTAAATAATTTCGAAAATTCTTTTATTTTTTAAATTAGTTAAAGAGTTTTCTCGGAAAAACTAAGTATGCAATAAAATTTCAAAGCTATACGTCAATCTAGGAAAAAAAAATATTGAAAATCGTTGGACCAGTTTTTTTTTTAAAAGGTTATTTTTGAAAAACTTTTTCAAAAAATATTTTGAAATTTATTTGAGTATGCAATTATATGGCAATCTGTAGTTTACATTTGAAAAATAATTTAAAAAAAATTTAATGTACCCGTTTCCAACATATTTCGAAAACCAAAAAATTTTTTGAAAAAATTATAAAAAATCAAAAAAAAAAGTTTTTGAAAATTTTGAAATGCCATATTAATAAAATTATGAATGACTTCCTGTGGCCAAAATTTTATTGAAATCGAATGTATAGTTTACGAGAAAATTTGATTTGAAAATACTGGTTCTATGAGAGGTACCGTTATTAGACAAATTTTGAAAAAAAAATTCGAACCAAAAGATAGACTGTCTTGCAAAAATAGCATTCTGAAAGTTTTGTCAAAATCGTTTTTGAGAAAATCAATTTTTTTCTTCACGATTGTATGGCAGGTGCCGTTATTTTTGGGCCTAGAGCAAAAATAAAAAATACGTTCCGAGGGACGGCCAAATAAATCCTAGATACCAAATTTGAAGCAAATCGGCCCATTCGTTCAGTCTCCAGATGCGCGAACAGACAGACAGACAGACAGACAGACAGACGGACGGACGGAATTTCCAGACCCACTTTTTTCGACTTCTCCATCATCGTAATGTCATGTGTGATTGTTATCTCAAATTTTTTTTTCTGCACGAATCCATAACTTGCCTTATAGTACCTATAATCGCAAGTAAAAAAGAAACAAAAACAAATAAAAAACTTTAAAAGTTATATACGAAATTCTTTGTCTTTCCAGCTTTTTTGACTGAGAAAATTGGAATTTTCTTTCGCACTATTCCCAGTAGAACTTTGTTTACATAACTCCGATGGCTCCATGATCTATTTATACAAAATAGTTTACTTATTAAATAAAAATAATCTTATAAAATCACTATTTTTCATCTGCGACCTTACCAAAGATGCATAGGAAAAGAAGAGTTTTGGTGCAAAATTGGGGTTGTATGGGAATAGGAATTTTAAATTAAACGACTGGGAGGAGTAGTGTAGTTTTGAAAAAAAAAATACTTTTGAAGTGCTCAAAAGTATAAGAAATAACAAATTTTGATAAATCTGAGCTAAATACTTAGATCGGGGCCGTTCCAGAGAACACTTTCTCATACTTAACTCATTTTTGGAAAAAAGTGGAATAAAAGAGTTTAGAAATTATACCCCTCATATATGAAATCCCCCATTTTGTTGAAATTGGGGGTCTTAATTATCTCAGAAAAACCCATTGGTGAATTCCAACTGAAGCTTGGAAAAAGATGCCTAGAGGGGGCTCGAACCCACACCTCTAAATTAACAATCAAGTCCAATATCATGTATGAATCTCCATCCAGGGTATACTTACAATAGTAAAAGTAAATAAAATAAAGTGCACGACTGGGTCGTACGAACTTGCTCTAATGTGTTAAAATGGTTTTGGGTGCTTGAGATTTTGGGAAAAAAGCGTTGAAAAAATCATATGAAATTTTATAAATCACTTTAAAATCAATACCTAAAATGTTTTTTGGAAAAAATGAAGTAAGCCATCAGGTTTCTTTTACGTTTTTGAATTTTGACGAATTTTTTTTTCAAAATCGTTGGACCAGTTTTTTCAAAAAACTGTTTTTTTTGAAAAACTTTTCGAAAATATATTCCAAATTTTTTTTGAGTATGCCAACTTCTAGCACTTTGTAGTATTTATCAGAAAAATAACATTAAAAAATAAAGATTAAACCCGTTTTTGGAAAAAACAAAAGTTAAAAAAAAATTTTGAAACTTTTTTTAAAAACTCAAAAAAAATTTTTTGGAAAATTTAAGAATTTATATTATTTCGTTTATAAAACGAAATAATATAATTAAAAATTTCATCGAAATCCGTCAAGTGGCTTACGAGAAAATCGGATTTCAAAAAACCGGTCATATGGGAGGTACCGTTATAAGACTTTTCCTGAAAAATCTATTCCAACCAAAACATAAAGTTTGCACAGAAAACATCATTCAGAAAGTTTTATCAAAATCGTAGGAGCCGTTTTTCACAAAAAATCGTATGGCAAGTACCGTTAGTTTTGGAACTAGGATGCTAATTCCAAAAACCCCTCTGTAGGACGTCATAATAATACTATGTACCAAGTTTGAAGCAAATCGGTCCAGCGGTTTAGGCTGTAGGTAACTATACAGACAGACATACGGACAGACAGACAGACAGACAGAATTGTCGGACCCACTTTTTTCGACTTCTCTATCATCGTAATGTCATGTTTGATTGTTAGAATATATTTTTTTTTTTTACGAATGCATAACTTGCCTTATAGTACCTATAATCGCAAGTAACAAAGCAAGAAAACAAGAAGAAAGAATGAATAGGAATTAAAAAAGAAAAAGAAGGTAGATAATCAAGTGTCAAACAAAATACACAAACCAAGATGAAAACACATTTCTTAGCAAATTTCCAAAAGACCTCATTTCGGCTCTAATGAAAACTTAGTATAAAAACACCATCACTTTTGATTTTCAACTTTTTCGCGCCATAATAAAATACAAGTAACAAGCAATGACAGCTGTCAAAAGAGCTGAGTGAGATATCGGATACAAACATTTTTCGATTTTTGTTCCACTTACAAAATCTCAGAGTTCTCATAGTTAATGGAACTATACCATAATTTGGATAGGATTTATTTTCACGAATGTTTTCATTATCTGCAAATAATGTGGCTCCATCTGGCTTAAACTAGAATTGTTTCAATATCTCTGTTGTAAATTAACTTAAAATACTAAATCCCAATGGAACACTTTTTTTTAATTTAGAGCAAATAAAAATTATTCTGAAACTCATATTTCCTGAACACATCCCAACACCTGACTAAATCTGACATTTTTCAGACATTGCTGAATATGTACAGCAACTTTCATAGTGTTGTCCCCAAATTTTTTTGGATATGGAGTTAATACAGATGTAAGTTGGTGTCCGAATTCGCAGCTTGTAGGTTAAAAGAGAGCCACCGTCGAAGTTGCCTCTCTATTAGTTTCTTCTCTCTGGCCTAAGCATCTTCATTGCATATGTAAACCATAGTATTCCCACTTGAGGTGCGCCATCTATCGGCGAAAAACTAAGCTCTAGAATACCATGGGAAGCAACAACAACCATTTCCACCATTTTAATTGTTGTTGTTGCTTCCCATGGTAATCTAGAGCTCAGTTTTTTGTCGATAGATGGCGCCACTTCAAGTGGTAGTACTATAGTTTATATATACAATGGCGTTTTGCAGCATCCGGCGAAGGTTGTCATTGATACACATACCGAGTTTTGAACAAGGTGATGGAAATGAAGGACTAAATTGTATGCGTCGGCGTCAATTTGACTGTTTCTGAGTTCCATAGTGATGTTGTAGGACACATTTCCCTTTTTAAAATTAAAAATTAAAACACTAATCTAATCAGCTTCGAAGTGATAAGATCGATTTTTTTAATCCTCGTTTGTTCACGCTTCAAAGGGTTAGATCATCTTAGATAGATCTAGAAGTATGTATCATCAGCAAAGATATGAAGTTTCGTATAGAGCATAGTCTTAAAAATTGGAGGAACAAAAATTCTTTCCTATCTTAATATGCTCGGAATAAGTTAGATCCAAGCAAGGTACATTTAAAATACTTAAGTTCTTATATCTTGAAAAAAAAAAAAAACAACGGCCCAGGAATCGAACCTTGTGGAATGCCAGTAATGACGGACATACATTTGATTGTGAAAATAACGTTGCTCTGACCAGTGACGAGAAGAGAATCATGGTGTTTTGTCTTCTTTTTGGTTTACACGTGGCCAATTCTTATAAGTCTCGATTACGTTCGGTCTCTTTAAATAAATGTAGTCAGGTGTGATAAATTCTTCCATTTAGCCTTCTTTTATTAAAGTTAAGTAGGCTAGCTATTGCAGAGTATCTCTTACGGAAAAAAAGCAATCTCCTTGTGAAAGGCAGTGATACATTTTCGATGAAAATTTTATTTTATTACAAAACTTGGACCTTGCCGTTAAGTGTGCAAAACAATTCCATTCAAATGACCGCCACGGGAAGATTCGCAGCATGCAATTCATTTTAGGTAATTCTTAAGCACATTTTCGCACATTTCGATAGGTATCTCGGGAATAACTTGAGTAATGTTGGTTTAATGCGTCTTAAGTTGGGGGATAATTCGAGTTAACACGTTTTTTTGTATCCCCACCGAAAGAAAATTTAACGTAGTCCAATCGCATGATCTACGGGTAGCCAATTAACGTCGAACAATTGTGATACTACGTGACCAGGAAACTTCTTACGCAACAAATCCATAATTGGTCGTGTTGTGTGGCTTGTTGCCCCGTCTTATTGGAACCACATATCGTCCAAGTCATGACCTTCAATCTCCCGTCAAAAAAATTGGTTATCATTCGACCCGACCATGTCCCACCGAATTCACTGTATCTAACGGTCTGCACATTGGCTTCTTCGAAAAAATACGTACCAATGCCACCTTTCGACCATAGCGTACACCAAACAGTCCCTTTGTCTAGAATTGGGTACGATTTGTCGATTTAAAAAAATCGATCGTCATAATGTTAACTTTCGAGAAGTAGATTGGTAAAAATACCGACTGATCAAAATGCTGACTCGAAAAAAGGTCGACAGTGGCGTAGTGTTGCCACTGTCGATCAGTGTTGCACACCTACACCCCTATGATTTAAAAATAATTTAAAAATTTTAACTGTCGATGCTATCCAAAGAATTAAATTATTTATCGGGATGAAATTCGACATTATTACCGACACTTTTTGAATCGACACTTTTAGAGTTTGGATTTGAAACTGTCGACTTTTATTTTGTCGATCAAAAATCAGTCGATATTTTGCCAGTCGATGAATCCAGTGGACATTTTTTTTTGTCGACCATTCGTACACTTCCCCTCTGATCACTTGTGGGTTCTTTGAGCCGGTATGCGATAATTTTGTTTGTTTACATACCCACCGAGTGAGAAACTTGCCTTATCGCTGCAGAAAATGTTGTTCGAAAAATCGCTGTTTATTGTCTGTTGTTCCAACACCCACTTTTGTAGTAAGTTTTTATAATTTTAACGCCCTGTTTGATTGCCAAGCGATCCATAATCGTAAATGACAAACATTCAACTAATATCATGACACTTTATATGACAATTGAGTTTGACAGGTGTCAAATGTCAGCGCTACCAACTTGAAACCACGAAATGTATTTGACCAACCTCCATGGCTAATATTTATATCATCTCCAACTCAATGAATTTCAACGACTGACCTGCTTCCCTAAGCCCAATATTCAAATTCAAATTAAATATTTATTTAAATATTTTAATAAACCTAACTTTTTATCGCGTGCTCCAAAAATTTCGAACTCCAAACGACAATGCAAAAAAATATTCTAATTTAAATTCTAATTTCTGCATGCTTCTATAATTCCAAATCAGTGAAATGTATCTACATTCTACACCACTAATAATTATTAAATACCACTCCTCCGGTGATTATCACTATCAACCTATTTAAATTCCTAAACCTCGTAAAATTCGTCACGAGAGATGAGTTCAACGACAAAAATTCAAATCTACCAACTACCGTGATACCTTAATAAAAAAAAACACGCAAACTATATTTTGTAAGTGGGTCAAGCTGGGGGCAAGTATATTATTCTATTTTATTTTTGGCTCGTGAGCTTTCGACTTTTTGTTTTTTTCACAACAAAATTGCTAAACAAAAACACCCACCAGGAACTTTGGCCAATTTGTATATTTTCATATATGTAAATTTTATACATATCTACATATGTGCGGATTACGTGACACAGAAACTGTGTTAATTTATCACCTTTTTTAAGATAAGAACCGACAAAAAAAAAATTAATAAAAATAAAAACAAAATGAGTTAAGATTCTTTTTGTTAAAAATTTATCTGGCCGTTGAACTGCCTTAAAGATACTTTTTTCTTTTTTTGAGTCTCTGCTCATTTGCATATGAAAACAAATCAAGCCTAAGGAAAGATGAACTAATGTTTACATCATGCAATGCCATGTTTAGGACGTGACTAAGGGTTACTTGAGAGGGATGATAATGTGTTGATGGTGGAGAGGAGACAGAAGACACCCGACCCGGCGGGGTTAGATTAAAGTTTTTACTTAGATTTTTCTTGGCACGATTTGGTATTTCCTTAACTTGACTCACACTCACAGGATACTTATCTAGATAAATGGATATTTGGGAGTTTTCTTTTCATTTATATCCTGGCTATGGCAACATGAATGGAGGCGTATGTACATATGTGGATATAAAAATATATTTTTGTTTGTGGTAATGAGCGGCCTAGTTTTGGCTGACTTAAGTGATGTGAGTGATAAAATTTCCGGACTTGTGTATTTAGCGAAGATTTATTTATGTTCTTTTCGGAGGAAGCACTATTCTAGGACTTGGAGATGTTTATGGACCATGGATTAGGTTGGCTTAGCAGATAATATCTCAAGTTGTCATCACTTGCCCGAGTTGACTTATTTGTTTAAACATCAAACTAGGTTTATAAAAAAAAGTTTTCCTCAAGAACAGCTTTAAAAGCAATAAAACAAGAAGTCTTATTCTTATCATGAATCGAATTATAATTTTAAGGACTAAAGTTAAGATTTGTTTGCTGCTATCTCGTAGTCATGGATAGATTAGAAATTTCATGGATCATTAACATTGCTGTTTTATTTCAAAATGATTCAACTTTATTTTTATTTTTTTTTTATAACCTTAACCTACTTATTGTGGATTTTGTTAGAAATGAATATTTAATTGGATAGGGGATTTTTTGTTGTCTACAAATGACTAAGAATGTGATATTAAATGAATATCAAATGTTCTTGTTAATTAAATTCAGCAGAACTGTGACTGGAAACAGTTATCACTTTATGTTTAATTAATACAAATCACTGTGAATGTTTAAATGAAATTGTAAATGGGGCAACACAAAGTTAAATATAAAATAAATAAAATTTGTGCGAATTTATGGCCAAATTAACTTGACACTTATGCACAAAAAGTGTGACATTAAGTTGTAATAGGTCATAACTTACAACAAACAGCTCTAAACGGGACGAGGGCCCAGTGACTTACACTCTCGGCCATATCTGTGTGTGTGTTGACTTTCTGCAGTAATTGAAGAGACTTACATTATTTGTCATTTGGATTTATCACTATCTCTCAAAAGTCAGTATGAACCCGGAAAAAAATGTTGCTTGAGTCACGGATGTACCCGCGAGCCTTCTTCGTGGTAGTCCGACACACTACCCACTGCACTACGATTAATGGGGAATGAAGTGAAGTTGCGGAGTTTTAATAATCGAAACAAGTTAAACTTTTATTAAGAAAGTAAATGAATACTGGTTATTTTTAATGCTGGCAGCATAGGAAGAGAACACAACAAAACAGGGATCGATGCATAGTTGAAGTTGTTTAAGGCGAAGGGGTAGGGTATCCGCGCTTAGTCTGATTTGGAAGCAAGCGAAAGTTACAGAAAATTAAATGCACGACTGGGCCGCACGAACTTTTCTTATGCTAGATATGCTTAGGGGTTCTGTAAAGGGTGTTGTTTTAGACGTGTGGTTTGAGGATTAGGTGCTTTGGGCCATTTTAGAAAAATTCTTCATCTCTGAGGATTCAAATCATCTGATCCTTGTATTTGAACTTTAATTATAAATTGACATCTCAGCAACCTACCAATCTAGTTGCACACTAGACTTTCGTAGAAATTGACTTTATTCCTACTGTTATCGCGGAATTGGCGATAACGTTTTTATGTTTTCGAAATTTGTGAACGGAGTCCTTTAGCGAATAAAACACAGATTTTTCGTAAGACTCGTTACAAATATCCTATTTAATAGGAATTTTATTAATAATCATCAATATATTTAATTTAAATACATACTTTTAGTATTTCTCCAATTTCTTTGACTAACCAATGAATCCTGATTTAAATATTTATATAATTATTTTTCTTGATCTCAAACAAATCAAAATTAAAATAGAAATCTATATACAAATGAAATATTATTAAGAAACTACTTAAAACTAAAATACTATAAACAAAGTACAAACAAATAAAAATACAAGGTATTTTAAACTATCGTTAGACTAATCTCCGCTAACACCTACTAATACCAGCAATGAGCTAGCAAAATGGCTTTTGGGGTTCAATGGAATTTACTCCTTTAGAAACGATTAATGGGAAGGAAAGTCAAGTTGAAGAACTTCAATAATCGCATCAATGAAAAATTTTACTTAGAAAAGACATACAAATTGGGTGGTGTTAATGTTTGCAACATAGGAAGAGATTACAAAACAGGGATCAATATATAATTGAGGGTATTTAAAGCAAAAAGGACATGGTACCCGTCTTTGTTCTTAGTTGGATTAAGAAATAGAAATATATTTACTTTGAAACTTAAAATACTTTTTTTTGTTAATTCTACCAACATTAAAATCGCTTACGAAATGACGTTTTGCGTGCAAAAGCAGATACAACAACCAGCCTGACTATCATAATTCAATGGAAGCCAAAATGATGTTGAAAAAAAAATCAAAAATAACGAGCTTAGAGAAACGATGTTGTATTATTTTATTTACAGGGTGATTTGCAAAAAATGGTAGGAGGTACTTGAAATGTGTAGTGATTGATGCACATAGTTGAAGTCAATCAAGAATCGAAGCTGTTTTTGTGTTTTTGTTGTTTTTAACAATCATTCGTTTATTTTTTAAATCAGCTCAAAATTTTTAATTGTAAACAGATGTAAATGCTAACAGGACTGAAGCTGAACTCCAGTTAAGCCTGAGTCACAAATTACAATGAGTGAAATGATGGAAGGCACAAATGTAAGCTCTGTAAATAATTTCGGTCGCTGAAGCATTTTTAGTGAGTAAACTTATTTTGAATCTTCATTATAGAATTTTATTTTCATACTTCGGAACTACATTTAAAAATAAAGTGCACGACTGGGTCACACGAACTTGCTCTTAAGTCTGACAGTTGTCTTGGGGCGTTATATTTTAGAACATAATAAAAGGAAAAAACATGAAATTTTATAAAACAGTTAAAAATCACTAGTTAAAAAGTTTTTTGGAAAAAATGAAGTAAGCCATCTAATTTTTTTTACTGTATTATATTTTAAGAATTTTTTTTTTCAAAATCGTTGGACCAAGTTATTCAAAAAACAGTTTTTTTTTAAGTTTTCAAAAATATAGGTATGCATTCCAATTTTTTTTAGTATGCCAACTTCTAGCACTTCGTAGCTTTTATCAGAAAAATAAAATTAAAAAAAAAATAGTTTTAACCGTTTTCGGAAAAAAAAAACAAAAATAAAATTAAAACCATTTTTTTTAAACTCAAAAAAAAACGTTTCAAAAATTTAAGAATTTATATTATTTTGTCTGTAAAAAGAATTCTACATTAAAAATTTCATCGAAATTCGTCAAGTGGCTTACGAAAAAACCTGATTTTAAAAAACCGGTCATATGAGAGGTACCGTTATAAGACTTTTCCTGAAAAATCTGTTTCAACCAAAACATAAAGTTTTCTCAAAAAACACCATTTAGAAAGTTTTATCAAAATCTTAGGAGCCGTTTTTGAGATGAATGAGTTTTTCATAAAAATGCATATGGCAGGTACCCAGTGGCGTAGCTATCATAGGGTCAGGTGGTGCAGTGCACCAGGGCCCCGGAGCTCAGGGGGCCCTCTAACCTCAGCTTTGAAAAAAAATAATAATGAAATAAGATAAAAAAAATAAATTTAAAACAAAAAAAATTCTCGTCAGCAGGCTCGAGCCTCGAGTCTACAAATTTATTTTTTTTCCAATTTTTTTTTTCAAATCAACATCACCAATTATAGAACTCCTTATTTAACATTTTCAACACATGCGCCAATCGTCCTCGATAAGCATGTGCTGTTTGTTATCGTTATTTCAGTTATTTGGGAGTTTGGATGAGTACGCCCGTAGCACATTGGATCAGCGATAAGCTCACGTGATTGAAGGTCGTGAGATCAATTCGCCAATTTCACCCATCATGAAACGATTTTACTCAAGAAATGTGATCAGTTTCAGAAGAAATATTGCGATATAATTGGACCCAATTTTTCGCTCCAATTTCTTAATGTATATCATCTAATCCTCCCTCAATTGAAATTTGGCGTGCTCGAACGTGACCTTACGGAAGTGTATACAGCGATGCTACTGTTTCATACAATTCCTGTTACTTCAGCGGCAGCAGAAAGATCTTTCAGTAAACTGAAGATTATAAAAAATTATTTAAGAAACAGCATTCCACAAAATCGCCTCTCAAATTTGACGTTAATTGCAGTAGAAAATGAGGCGATATCAAACTTGGATTTGAGTGAAATTATAGACGAATTCGGAAAAATTAAAGCGCACAAGAGATTGTGAATTGGACGGGGAATTCTGTTAAAAATCGTTTTTTTGAGATTAATTAAATCTCATCTGTATAATAAATATTCTGTATTGTCATTTGCGTCCTTGTTTATTTATTCCCTTTTGCTTCTATTAAACACATGGAGATTCTAATAGAGACCACGTATGTATTTACCCTACTAGGGATAAGTTCAACTCACTGTTCCCTATTCTTATTCCTATTAAAAATTTTGAAGGCCAATATAAGTTCAAGCTATGCGAACATAGGGTAGGAGGGCCCGATTTGTTCCCTATGCACCAGGGCCCTTGTCACCCTAGCTACGCCACTGTAGGTACCGTTAGTTTTGGAGCTAGAATGCTAATTCCAAAAACGCCTCTGTAGGACATCATAATAATATCTACTATGTACCAAGTTTGAAGCGAATCGGTCCAGCCGCTTAGGCTGTAGGTGCCGATACAGACAGACGGACAGACAGACAGAATTGTCGGACCCACTTTTTTAGGCTTTTCCATTATCGTAATATTATGTTTGATTGTCTAAAAAAATTATTTTTTTACGAATGCATAATTTGCCGTATAGTACCTATAATCGCAAGTAAAAATAACAGTAATTCCTACAATGTCATGCTTTACCTTTTTATTTAACCAAAAATTTCTTTTTTTAATGTTTTTTAATGTTTTTTTGTATATAAAGTTATCTTAGTGAACCGTTCTTAAAAAAAACTAATTTTCAAGCTCAAAGTTTTCGTTGTCAAAATTTAATTCTCTTTTTAATTTTAGTTCTTAGTCCAACACTGTATGGAAAGTAGGTGTTATTTTTGAATATAGCTTAACAACAAAAAGTCCCAGAGCCATACGGTTTTCAGTGTTGGACTTAGAACTAATTAGACGGAGGAAAATATACACCTCCCTCCCATACGATTTTTTTCTTGTCTTAACTTGACCTACTCACTCTAGCATTTTAATGCACCTTTTGCCGATCACCCTGTGGCCTGTAGGTATAAGCATGTTACTTGTTTTAAATAGTAATGGTTCTAAAATCGTACCTTGCGGAATTCCATCTTAATAAACAAATACCTGCTGTCGTTTGATTAAAGATATGCTAGTAGCCCGCTCCTGTTCTAGCGAAGTCTACCTTCAGGATCCTGAGTTACATAGGTTATAAAACCTTAAATGTTGACGACTTTAACTAACACGAACTCGATTAGCTTATTGTATAGATCTCAAAAAAACTTATGTGTCAATATTTCTACAAAAACTACAATAATCTCTTGCAAGAAAAGATTCAAGAAAGAATACATTAAAAAAATCTTGTCTTTAAAAGCAATACAAAAATTATCAAATCATGTTTCATAACTGAAATCATTAATTGTTTAAAAATATTAATTCATTTGATTTTAAAGCAAATTCATCTCCTCTTATGTTATTCTGATTACTCATGTTAAGTTTAAATTATAAAAAAAAAACATACCGATGTTTATCTTAAGTTTGCACGTTGTCTTACAATCCATCTTTCCTATTAATAACAAGAAATTAATTTTTACCGTCCATCACAATAATATTCAATCAATACGACTCATCATCACACCTAATTACATGTTGTCTTTATCTGATCACAGATCGGCTATAAATTCCGCATGGCGTAGCACGAAAAAAAAAAAGAAAATCGTGATCAATGTCTGCTTCCACGACGAAGGTCGTGACGTCATAAGTGTCATTCATCGATTCCCTATATATAAAACCCACATCATACACACACTCCCTGTCGATCTTTCGGTTGAATCCACACCGAATACTCATAAATTCCGCCACCTGTCTTCATCACCTTCTGCAGATACAGATACAGATACAGTCGCAAAACTATCTATTGTACTTTTTTATACGAGTATTACCCAACGATGGAATCTCCGATGAGACAATCATTATTCATAAGTATAGTTGGCTCAAGAATTCTCTCGCCATACAAATTCTCGGCATCGACAGCATCCAAATATAATGATACCGAGATACATTCGCGGTAAATTGTTAAAGATTCTTTCGCTCATCTCTTGCTACCGCCTCCGTCCCGTCGTCGCTGCTTCGCCGCGCCGCCATCACCGTATACTACAACAGATGACTCGATGACAATAAAACTTAACACGAAACCCGCGGATCACTTCAGTCGCAGTGAATTAACGTCGAATGTAAGCCGATCTCTTGGAAGAAATTAAAGAATCCGGGTTAAATAAATTGTTTCATAAAAAATGGAAGAGTGTCGAACGGTACGAGATTACTTTTGCACTTAGTTTTTCCAACCGTGATTCATTAATCTTTCCATTTTATTTTTATTTAGGTCGCGAAGTATATTCTATTGAGTTCTTTTATTGCGATTGCATGTTGCGCCAAAGATAGCACCACAACTCCGCCACCGAATTTGCTGAACATAGTCGACGATGTGATCCCAGATGTGGAGAACTCGACGCAAAAAGTGATTCGTGTCAATACGGTGGATTTGCCTCCAATCATTGAAGAAGAAAAGAACGGCACAGACTCGTCTCTGTACAATATTCAGTCCTTGCTTCCACCTCCAACTTATCTGTCATCGAAAAAGTTCCGCAAGCCTCCATCAAGTGTTCAAGTTGTTGGAGACTCTCCCATAATTCGTTCCAATCCAGATTTAAAACACTTCAAGCCCAAAAGGCCAAAGCAGAAACACTTGCACCTGTTGTACAATCAACAAGGCTATGATGGTAAGAGCAATAGCAAAAGGATGAAAGTCAGAGTGGCGCCCGGGGCATACCCAATATACTACATTTTGGCTAAAACTAACGGCCAGTTCCGGAAACAGCCCATCAAAGGTTTCCGCAACGAACAGGAACTAGAGAAGTACTTTGAGAAGGCGAAAATAATGAACAAGTTCAACACGATCAGCAGATGATTAGGTTACCGCCCCCAGGGGAGAGGTTCAAACAAAAGGCCAAAATAAGATGCTAGTGTACGAGTAATTAAAATATTTAATTTTGACACGATTCATTGTCGTGTTTAAAGTAAAACTATGTTTGTATAGTAATAATAGTAAGTGAGCTTGAGAATCAAGGAAATGTGAATAGTTTATAATTAATTAGATTTTTACATAATAATATTTTTTCTATTATTGTTTATTGTGTGATCAATGCCTTGGGGCAATAAGATGTTTTTTGTATAGCTGTTGTTGGTGTTAACACTATTGACGGTGCGCAATTAAATTAATTTAAATAATAAAATGAATATGAATTGAAGATGTGTTCAGTTTTCAGTTCTTAGAAGATGTGGGTTTTTAATAATTCATTGCTGAACATCTATTGAATAAAAGATTGGTAAAGTGAGATATACGTTAATCAATTTAAAAATGTATTCAATTGTGATTAATCATAGGATTGATATTTTAAACGCCATTGGCATAATGTTTAAGAAGGTACGAGTACTTCAGTCTTTGTTTGTTTTCATTTGACAATGATGAAGTTACTTTTTTCGAAATAAATGGATCTTTGAATTTTGTTTGAGAATTTAATACATACTATCATTACAAGACGATCCTTCTGTAGTTTTTTTTTTTTTTGTATTAAAAAAATTATTAACTCATTTTTTATGTAAACTTTTCGCTAATGTTTGCAATATTTGGTGCTATTCAAGTCTATGAATTGGACCTTATATTATTCGAGTAAAGGCTGGATTTTCAAAAAAGTTAAGCTATATTGAAAATGTATTCTGAAAGCATAAAACAAAATTTCACAATTCTATAACGAAATTATTTGAATAATGAGAGAGGTTGAAATATATTTAAAAAACATAAGCGAGGTCTGGAAGACCCCATCTAAGGTGGTGCGATCAAGTGGTAAACGACCTCAACCAACTTGGTGTGCGCAACTGGAGGCCACTGGCTAGGGACCGGCCTAGCTGGCGAGGATTGTTGGTTGAAGCCGTGGTCCACAATGGACTGTCTGCGCCACCTTAAGTAAGTAAGTAAGCGAGAGCTGCAACAAACTGTTGGATACACTATCCTCTATATTTTTGTATGTGTATGCATTCGCCTCCCGCAGCCAGCCGATGTTCCAGTTTCAAAAACAAAATTCTTCTTTAGCAGACAGAAAAAAATTCAATAACATTAATTTTGTGTGGTGTGATGTTCAATTAGTGCTGGCACAATAAAAAAAAGCGTGTGCCACGCCCAAAGTTAAGACTTTTTATTGCCAAGGCAATTAGTTGAGCTCAGTGACATTAAATTTTATTCTTGCAGATCGATTTGAACAAAACAAGGCAAAAGTTAAATTTTTAAAAATTAGATTTTGAATGGAAATAGCGATTATGGGTGATTTTAACAATTCTTGAACCACACTCTGCTACGTTACCAAGGCACTTAAATCTAAGTGTTTATCTTTTTACTTCAAAACTGCGACCGAAAGTTAAAAAACGTTAAAAAATTAATGCATTATACGACTTTTGACGGAAACACCCCTTAAAAGTGGGCGTGTCTTAAAAATTTGAAGCACTAACTGAGCTTTGATCAGTATTAAGGCATATGTGTAAAACTACAGCTTAATCGAAAAGCTTTTAAAGAATCTTACCTGAACAAAGGTATTTTATCAAAATCCCGCCTTCAAAAGTGGACGTATTGAAAAAAATTACACAAGAAAATGTAGAGACATATTTCTCAAATAACGAACGGAAGGAAAAAGGTTTAAATTGAATATTGGAAGTATACCTTAAATATTTGAGACTACGTTTTTCGTCCTTTCATGAAAAGTGGGCGTAAGCCACACCCAAAATTCAAAAATTTCTTTTCATACACAAACTTTTTAGTTTTTATTAAGAGACGCAAAATTTTGGCTTGCGGAATCATTATAAATACCGTTTATTTACAAAAACAATTTTTTAATAGTTTCTAGTGAAAAGTGGGTGGTCAGCCACGCCCAAAATCAAATTTTTTGATTTCATACACAAGATGTTTATGTGCAAGTAATACCCACAAAATGTAATGTTTTTCGCATTAATATAACAATTGTTATTTTATAAAAACAATATTGATGGTTTTGTATGAAAAATGGGAGTCAGCCACGCCTAAACTAAAATATTTTTATTTAATTGGAAGAAAGTTTACCTAAAGCTTACGTGTGCAAAATTTTAGCGTTATGCTTCTATCGTAACTGTAAAAAAAACATAATTTAATTTTATCAAATTGAGGTTGTTCAACAAAAATAGCGATTGTGGGCGTGTTTGTGGGTGGATTTTACCGGTTGAAGAATTTAGCATTACTCTTGAACCAAAGATTATATACACCAAATTTCAGCTTTCTAGCTCTAAAATTGCGAGCTCTAGAGAGTGTACATACATTCGGAAGGACGGACGGACGGATGGACGGACATGTCTAAATCGACTCGGCTTTTGATTCTGAGTCAGAATATATATGTACACTTTTCTATATCTAACGGTATTATTTCTCTATGTTACAAACTCCACACCAAATACAATATACCCATTTTATGGAATAGGGTATAAAAAAAATGAAAATGCACGACTGGGTCGCACGAACTTGCTCTTATGCTAGATATTTGCTTAGGGGCCATGTTTTTGAAAAAAAAAATTGGAGTTTTAGAGTTTTCTCATGAAAACAAGGTATGCAATAATATTTCATTGCATAGATATACTATGTATCTAGGAAAGAAAAAAAAATTGAATCGTTCGACCAATTTTAAAAAACAATTTTTTTTTAAACTTTTCGAAAAAATATTTTCATATTTTTTGAGTATGTCATTATAAGAAAATCTTTAGTCTTCACTTGGTGAAATTAATAAAAAAAATTCAATCGATCCGTTTTCAAAGAAGGTAGGTACCTATAAATATTTCGAAAACTAAAAGTTTTTTTTTAAATTAATAAAATTTTAAAATGCGTATAAATTTAACCATGAATAGCTTCCTGCGTTAAAATTTATTGAAATCGAAAGAATAGTTCACAAGAAAACTTCATTTGAAAAAAACTGGTTCTATGAGAGGTAACTTTATAAGACAAATACCGAAAAGTCTTTTACAAACAAAAAATAGATTTTCCTAAAAAAAATAGCATTCTGAAAGTTTGATCAAAATCGTTAGAGCCGTTTTCGAGAAATTCGAAGTTTTTGTTTGTGATTGTATTGCAGGTAGTTGGTTGGTTATTTTTCGGGATCACGACGTTATCCAGAGTGACAGAATCTAGAAAGTACAAAATCTATTAAAAAAATATAGAAAGATAAAATTCAGAAGTTGCAAAAATCTAGAATGTTTAAGAATCTAGAAAGATGTCTAGAATAATCTAAAAAAAAGTGTTCTAGATTTTTTTAGTGGAATTCTAAATCTAGAATTTATATTAATTTTTGAGACAGTGATTACAATTCGCGTGCGCGAATTATCCGTTCTAGATTTTTGGTTTTCGAGATTAAGGTTTTCTAGATTTTGGGTTTTTCCTAATTCTAGATTTTTGTTTCTACATTTGCTCTAAATTTTGTTTTTTCCTAGATATCGTGGTAAACCCTTATTTTTCGAACTAGAGCAAAAATGAAAAAAGATTCCTTAGGTAATTCCAAATAATTATTACTAAATACCAAGTTTGAAGCAAATCGGTCAACCCGTTAAGGCTGAAGAGGTGCGAACAGACAGACAGATGGGCGGAATTTTTTTGCACGAATCCATAACTTGCCTTAAGGTTTCTATAATTGCAAGTAAAAAACATTTTTACTATACTCTGTTACACATAAATCGGCGGTACAGGGAAGATAGGGATGTTTGTCTCTCATTCGCACTCTTTTGTTTTCCGTAAATGCGTTTCATATAAAAGCTCTTGCAGGGTTTCCGTACTAAGCATTTCAAATAAGCAACAATCTTAAAAAAATGTTAAAGCTCTAAAACCAAAAGCTCATAAGCAGGAACCCAAGGAAAGAAAGTTGAACGAGTTACCAAAAGAACACTGGTAAGGTAAAGGGCTAACCATAATTGAAGAATGTAACGTACGTTGCCTTACGAAACAGTAGAAATACATGTGATTGTGATTGTATACACAACCCGAAATGACTTTTTGTTAAGTTTCGGCAAGTTTCGTTCACTTGTGTTTTCGTACGTAATGTACGCTTTGAGTCGTACATTACGTACGAAAATCTGACATTCCTTTTTTTCTAAAGAGTATTCTTCTTCTTTCTTTCTTCTTATTTCAAAAGGCTATTATGGGCAACTGATGTACTTAACAAATCGGAAGGAAACTTTTCGTTTGGTTTTGAGGTTTTGACACTTGCTTACTTTTTCTTTCGCGTATTATGGTTGGGCCTTAACTCTGAATGCACATCAATTGAAAAGGGGTTGAGTTTTAAATAGCAGGCAGCAGCCACAGACAATCAGTGCACATTTAGATGTGCTCTGAATAAGACGTAGGGTTCACGTCAGATGGAAATTCAGGGTGGGTGAACAATTTGTATGGGGGTTTTCTTCAATTTAGTGAGGTGCAAAAATATGGCACGCAACTGATAAAAGAAAAGCTTCCTCATAAGACGTGTACTGCCGATTTATGTGTAACAGAGTATAGTGATGTTTTATTGATGAATAAGGTTTCATGTGATGTGATTTTCGCCTTATTAAGTAGTTTTTCAATTGGCGCGTTTAGATTTTGGCGGGATGTGGCAACCATGTTGTTTTGGTGAAATCTGTCCAATATAGCGTTTCTTATTCAAACACTGATTTCAAATCATCATGGCAAGTTAAATTATTGAACAGCACGTTTAAACGATGAAGCTTGGCACAAAGGGTGTTTCCGAGAAAAAAAAATTGTGTTAATACCAAACATAGCTTGGTTTATTCCATTTCAACATCAACTTATCGAAAAACGCTTTATAAAGCAAATAATGGAATCGTCTGTCTTTATCTTCCTCTTCTTACTCCTGGTAGCCTAAAAGGATGCTCCGATTGATCCATAGGTCGAAAAATAACGGCACTTGCCCTACAATTGAAACATGAACGATTTGATGATTCTGAGTGCTGTTTTGTTAGAATGCATAGATTCTTCAGGATTCGTCTTATAACGATACCTCTTTAATAACCTGTTTTTTTAAATCAGATTTTCTAGTAGACTGTATAGTCAAAATCAGAAAGTCATTAATACTGCATTTAAAAATGTCTAAATAATTTCTGAAAACAAAATTTAAGTTTCTTAGCTTAACTGAATTTTGCTTCCTAGGATCTTCTTATTTGTTACGGAATAAACGTTGCCTTGACCAATAATATGTTCATTTTCACCTCAAATTTAAGTTTATATATGTAGCTATGTATGTTGCTATGTTGTCTTCGCTAACTCCACTAAATACTTATTCGAAATAAAGATTCATAAGGTTTTCTCAATTGTAGGTTTAGTGAAGCACTACTGCATTCAAATAAATGACTGGAAAAGTCCTTCTTGCATCAAAAATGGCATTACAAGTTTATTTAACCATTTTAAAGTTGCTGATTATTATTTTGCACAAATCAAATCAATCTCAAAATTCTGTACGAAAATACTGCTTATGTGGCTATCGGATATCAGTCCGTATGGGAAACTTGAGCTGTCGAGATGCTTACTCTTTCCTTCGACCGACCGATGGAAGCAATGCTTTCTTTTTTTTTATAATGCACTCGCACTCAAAGGGATATTAATACCTTTATAATGAATTAACATGTGCGAGCGAGGAAAGAGAAGGAATAGAAAGATAGGAAAGTAAGGTGGTACAGTGGTTTGAGATTTTAGGTGATAATTATCTCATGGAAATTCCACGGGTGGCATCCAGTTGAAACTTGGGAAATAATTAAAAATTGCTGCCCTCGGCTGGGTTTGAACGCACAGCTCTCAGGTTGAGCAACCAAGCACTACATCCACTGTACCATTGCCACCCGCAATTATGCGTGAATTATGACCACGAGCATTTTAAAACACCATCGCATCGCTTTGCTTGGTTACGGAAGAGAGAAGAGACATCTTTATAGCTCAAATCGGTCAAAGACAAGACATATGAGATCACACATTTCGCACAATAAATTGCAAGCATCACCGATTAGAATAATGTGTGTGAAAATTATGCCATTCACACTCGACTTTTCCCAAAATCAAAAAAAAACCATTCCAATATGCATTTTAAAACGATTAAAACCGCATACTTGAATAAATTAAGTTAAAAGAGTATTTTAAATAGAAATCAGCTATTGTTTTGGCTGGGAATACCGGCCAGCTTAAAACTTTCTTTGTTGATACATCGACCATCAATATTAATCCATTATTTTTAATGCGTTTAGTTTTTTGACATTTGACCGAACGCCAAGATCAATAAACTCACAATTTGCAATGCAAAATCAAAAACCACGCAAACTATACAATCCGCTAATGACAACAAAGATGTTAGAGCTTCCAACAAAACATCAAATAAATCATGCTCACCGACAACTTCACTCAACGTGTTGTCGTCGTCGCGTCGCGTCGGTCTACGTCACGTCGTATCGACAGAAAAAGTGTTCGAACAAAGTTCGAAAACGTCAAAGTCGGAACAGATTAAGTTGGAAATTTCATGATTGATTGAAGTATAGTACTCCCACTGATTCCACAAGCCCTTACCCCCAGCGAGCGCACTATCATCACAAAAAGTTGTCAATAAGCCGGGACTTAAACAAGCAATGACCTTTCCCAACTAATGGATTCCAAAACACAACAAGATAAGCTGTTTTTTTTTTTTTTTTTTTTTTATGTTTTTGTTAGAGTGTAACTTCAAGGCTTTGGGATTCATGATGGAGCTGCTTCATTGCAAAAGTTTTTTGTTTTAACAACCAAAACCATGTTTTCGTGGTTATCTGTCGGAAGCGCATTAAATAACACACCTGCACAAATTTACTTTAGTTCCTGGATTTGTATATTTCGAGTATCTTTTGCCAAGTAATTTTACTATACTACTCCTCCTGCAGCAGCCCTTTCTACACTAAAAAAAAAAAATAAAAAAGTCGAGTTTTCGGTTTAAAAAAGTTTCACCTTGTATCTGAACACATCAGCGCATGTTAGCTGCCATAAAGTGCTTGACTACTGCCAGAGCCCAGAGATAAAATGAATGAAACTTTTCCTAATTGAATATTATATTCCCGTTCAAAAGATACAAAAAGAAGAGAAATGCAACTTGCGGGGTTATCGGGAATAAAAAAAAAAAAACAAAATATAAAATGGAAGACAGGTACCGTATCGGGCAGTATATACCTTATATCTTCTTCATACTGATGGTGCTGTGTTCCTTGTGGGAGCTCGCCCTCAGTATCAACGGTACTTTGCATAATTAGGGGACGGTGGTGGTCGGTGTTTCTTGCAACCCTTTTTCTCCCTCTACTTTGGTGGTTTTCCTGCTGCAGAAAGTCTGGATTTGTTGGAAAAAGAGCATCAAATGACGGTATAGTTGGAATATTGCTGTTAGCTGTTGCTGGTTGCTAGTATCTGGTGGCTAGTTATGCTTTGTTAGTGGTGCGTCTCTCTTACGTATACGTATGAGATAAGGTGCCTCCAAGGAGAAAGCTGGAAATAAAGGCATCATTATGCAGATTAGGTGAATGTGGTGGACGTTCCTTTTCTCTCAGTTGAAAATAGAGATCCCATTGCTGAGGGGATAAAATAAAAATTTAATATCGAGAAGCACAGATGGTGGCACCAACCAACCTCCAAGCCAACCGAAACAGTAGTGGGAATAAGCATTCCTATGGAAAACTGTGGCAAGGAAAGTTGATATTTCTACTGCTGCTGCTGCTGTTGCTGCTACTCCCTCTCTCCTTCGACCATGGATTTGTGTGGCTTTTTGAAGTAAATTGTTTTTTAAGACTTGCGAAACATAAAACGTCAATGAATATGATATTTGCAATGTATTTTGAAGGGTTGGTGCCTGCCAAAAATTAAAAAAAAAAGAGATTTTTTTGTCAGAATTTAAGACACGGAATGGGACAGCTTTGGAAGGAAATCCCTGATGACGAAATTGCAGTCTTTTAAGATACAAAAGGAGAGGCCTCTTTCTTAATAAGAAAGATAAGATATTTTTTTCATTAGCTGGGGAATTAAGTAAAGTAAAACATTTTGTGGGGGTTTTCATTGTTCGGGTGGGTAATGCCAGCTGTCCCAATTCTATGTTTCATATAATCCAGTAAAAATAGCTTATTGCAAGGAAAAAATTAATTCAGGGCTGAAAATTGGCACCATCATTGGTAATGGGGCTCTTTATAAAAAGAGAAAATTCCTCGCCCGCCGAACCGATGATCGCTAGGTCAGTTACGAGGGTTCAAAAAGAGTCATGGAAATAAAAAATGTATTACCCAAAAACAGTTCGTTTCAGGAAAAAAATAAATTGCATACGACTGGGTCGGACAAACTTGCTCTAATGTGAGACAGTGGTCTTGGGATTTGAGATTTTGGAAAAAAGCAGGAACGAAACTGTATATGAAATTTTATTGATCACTTAAAAATCAATATTAAACATAAGCGAGAGCTACAGTACGTTTTCAACTAACTGTTGGATACCCTATTCCCTATATTTTTGTATGTGTATGCGTATGCCTCCCGTAGCCAGCCGATGTTTCAGTTTCAGAAACAAAATACTTCTTTAGCAGACAGAAAAAAATTCAATAACATTAATTTTGTGTGGTGTGATGTTCAATTAGTGCTGGCAAAATAAAAAAAGGCGTGCGCCACGCCCAAAGTTAAAACTTTTTATTGCCAAGGCAATTGGTATGAGCTCAGTGACATTCAATTTTATTCTTGCAGATTTATTTGAACAAAACAAGACAAAACTTAAATTTTTAAAAATTAGATTTTGAATGGAAATAGCGATTATGGGTGTTTCTAACAATTCTTGGACCACACTCTGCTACGTAACCAAGGAATATAAATCCAAGTGTTCATCTTTGTACATCAAAACTGTGACCGATGATTAAAAAACGTTAAAAAATTAATGCCTTATACAACTTTTGACGGAAACGCCCCTTAAAAGTGGGCGTGTCTTGAAAATTTGAAGCACTAACTGAGCTTTGATCAGTATTTAGGCATATGTGTAAAACTACAGCTGAATCGAGTAGTTTTTAAACAATCTTACCTGAACAAAGGTATTTTATCAAAATCACGCCTTCAAAAGTGGGCGTATTGAAAAAATTTACACAAGAAAATGTAGATATATTTTTCATAAAACGAACGGAAGGGAAAAAGGTTTAAATTGAATATTGGTAGTACCTTAAATTTTTAAAACTACGTTTTTCGTTCTTTCATGAAAAGTGGGCGAAAGCCACGCCCAAAATTCAAAAATTTCTTTTCATACACAAACAATTTAGTTTCTACTATGAGACGCAAAGTTTTGGCTTGCGGATTCATTATAAATACCGTTTATTTACAAAAATAATTTTTTAATAGTTTCTATTGAAAAGTGGGCGTCAGCCACGCCCAAAATCAAATTTATTGATTTCATACACAAGACGTTTATGTGCCAGTAATGCCCACAAAATTTAATGTTTTTCTCTTTAATATAACATTTGTTATTTTATAAAAACAATATTGATGGTTTTGTATGAAAAATGGGCGTCAGCCACGCCCAAACTGAAATATTTTTATTTGATTGGAAGAAAGTTTACCTAAAGCTTGCGTGTGCAAAATTTTAGCGTTATGCTTTTTTCGTAACTGTACAAAAAACGTAATTTAATTTTACCAAATTGAGGTTGTTCAACAAAAATAGCGATTGTGGGCGTGTTTGTGGGCGGATTTTACCGGTTAAAGAACTTAGCCTTACTCTTGAACCAAAGATTATATACACCAAATTTCAGCTTTCTAGCTCAAAAATTGCGACCTCTAGAGAGTATACATACGGACGGACGGACATGGCTAAATCGACTAGGCTTTTGATTCTGAGTCAGAATATATATACTTTTCTATACCTAACGGTATTATTTCTCTATGTTACAAACTCCACACCAAATACAATATACCCATTCTATGGAATAGGGTATAAAAACGTTTTTTGGAAAAAAAAATGAAGTAAACCATCTGATTTCGTTATTGTTCAGAATTTTAAGAATTTTTTTTTCAAAATCGTTAGACCAGTTTTTTCAAAAAACAGTTTTTTTGAAAAACTTTTCCAAAATATATTCCAAAATTTGTTTGAGTATGCCAACTTCTAGCACTTTGTAGTTTCTTATCAGAAAAATGAAATTAGATGAAGAATAGCTTGAACCGTTTAAAAAAAAAAACAAAAAATAAAAAAAAAAATGATTTTTTTTAAATTAAAAAAAAAACTTTTTCAAAAATCAATTTTTTTTGTTATTTCGTATTTAAAAGGGCTTCTACATTAAAAATTTCATTGAAATCCGTCAAGTGGTTTACGAAAAATCTGATTTAAAAAAACCGGTCCTATGGGAGGTACCGTTATAAGACTTTTCCTGAAAAATCTATTTCAACCAAAACATAAAGTTTGCACAGAAAACATAATTCAGAAAGTTTTATCAAAATCGTAGGAGCCGTTTTTGAGAAAAATTAATTTTTCACAAAAAATCGTATGGTAGGTACCTATCGTTAGTTTTGGAGCTAGAATGCTAATTCCAAAAACCCCTCTGTAGGACGTCATAATAATACTATACCAAGTTTGAAGCAAATCGGTCCAGCCGTTTAGGCTGTAGGTGCCTATACAGACAGACAGACAGAATTGTCGGACCCACTTTTTTCGACTTCCCTATCATCGTAATTTTATTTTTGATTGTTTTTTTATACCCTATTCCATAGAATGGGTATATTGTATTTGGTGTGGAGTTTGTAACATAGAGAAATAATACCGTTAGGTATAGAAAAGTATATATATTCTGACTCAGAATCAAAAGCCTAGTCGATTTAGCCATGTCCATCCGTCCGTCCGTCCGTCCGTCCGTATGTATACTCTCTAGAGGTCGCAATTTTTGAGCTAGAAAGCTGAAATTTGGTATATATAATCTTTGGTTCAAGAGTAAGGCTAAGTTCTTGAACCAGTAAAATCCGCCCACAAACACGCCCACAATCGCCATTTTTGTTGAACAACCTCAATTTGGTAAAATTAAATTATGTTTTTTGTACAGTTACGAAAAAAGCATAATGCTAAAATTTTGCACACGCAAGCTTTAGGTAAACTTTCTTCCAATCAAATAAAAATATTTCAGTTTGGGCGTGGCTGACGCCCATTTTTCATACGAAACCATCAATATTGTTTTTATAAAATAACAAATGTTATATTAAAGAGAAAAACATTAAATTTTGTGGGCATTACTGGCACATAAACGTCTTGTGTATGAAATCAATAAATTTGATTTTGGGCGTGGCTGACGCCCACTTTTCAATAGAAACTATTAAAAAATTGTTTTTGTAAATAAACGGTGTTTATAATGAATCCGCAAGCCAAAATTTTGCGTCTCTTAGTAGAAACTAAATCGTTTGTGTATGAAAAGAAATTTTTGAATTTTGGGCGTGGCTTTCGCCCACTTTTCATGAAAGAACGAAAAACGTAGTTTTAAAAATTTAAGGTACTACCAATATTCAATTTAAACCTTTTTCCCTTCCGTTCGTTTTATGAAAAATATATCTCTACATTTTCTTGTGTACATTTTTTCAATACGCCCACTTTTGAAGGCGTGATTTTGATAAAATACCTTTGTTCAGGTAAGATTGTTTAAAAATTACTCGATTCAGTTGTGGTTTTACACATATGCCTAAATACTGATCAAAGCTCAGTTAGTGCTTCAAATTTTTAAGACACGCCCACTTTTAAGGGGCGTTTCCGTCAAAAGTTGTATAAGGCATTAATTTTTTAACGTTTTTTAACTATCGGTCACAGTTTTGAAGTAAAAAGATGAACACTTAGATTTATATTCCTTGGTTACGTAGCAGAGTGTGGTCCAAGAATTGTTAAAAACACCCATAATCGCTAATTTCATTCAAAACCTAATTTTTAAAAATTTAAGTTTTGTCTTGTTTTGTTCAAATCGATCTGCAAGAATAAAATTGAATGTCACTGACCTCATACCAATTGCCTTGGCAATAAAAAGTTTTAACTTTGGGCGTGGCGCACGCCTTTTTTTTATTTTGCCAGCACTAATTGAACATCACACCACACAAAATTATTGTAATTGAATTTTTTTCTGTCTGCTAAAGAAGAATTTTGTTTCTGAAACTGAAACATCGGCTATTTACGGGAGGCATACGCATACACATACAAATAGGGAATAGGGTATCCAACAGTTCGTTGCAAATGTACTGTAGCTCTCGCTTATGTTTTTTTTTTTGCGAATGCATAACTTGCCTTATACCTAGTACCAATAATCGCAAGTAAAAATGTATACCACAAGCGTGTAGCTGAGGCAATTCCCAACCCATAAAGTATTGTCCGTTGCATTTACCGTTAAAAAGTTATAGCGATTCAAAGAAAAAAAAAAAACAATTTAATGAACTATATCGGCCCTAAAAGTCTAAATTTAATCATACCCGAGTGATACTTGGAACTTCGATCTAAAATGATATCTCACAGACAGGCTGAGAAGCTTTCAGAATGAGTAAAACTTGTGTCTGCAGAAGGTTAGGTTAGATAAGTGGGGTGTTGGTCGAGAGTTCTTGGGCCCTTATGAGCACGAGTGACCAATAAGAACCCATATAATTTCAAATATGTATTTGACAAATCTAAGAACTCTTGTAACCGTAAGTAAAGATGGTTTTACAAAGTTCTTGAGTAAGTTAATTAGTAGAAATGTGTTTCTTAGATGACAGAGTGCTGGACAGAGACTCTCAACACGTTATCCGCGGTCAGTATACTCCCAAGGAAGCGTATTGTTCAGCTGCCGTTAAATATTTTCCGTTTTTACTTGCGATTTTATGGGTAGGTATATCTATATCTAAAACCATTTTTTAAAAATAAAAAAAAATAGTATTTTGAAAACTGCTCATTTATTTTTTTTTTTAAATAAGTTAATAATTCAAATTTCTTCAAGAAATAAAATAGTGTAATTTTTTTTTCAGCTTAAACTAGTTCAACTATTTATTTAAGAATTTTGAAAAATTAATTTGTATCCAAATTTCTAGCCCCAAGACCACTGTTGTGCGTTTTTTTTTTTTATTTGTCAAAGCAAAGCTCCGCGCCCGATTCCCCAGTTATGACACAGGAGTCTTGTGCTGTTGTAGCCAGTATCCTACACTGTATTGTTTCTTTAATGAAATGAACGAAGTGTTGATCTTTATCGTTGTGTCTTCCCGACTGAGTTCTAGGGAAGGACCCTTTCTTGTCAGCTCATCAGCTTTTTGTTTCCTTGCACACCAATGTTTTTGAGAGCAAAGTCTTGTGTTATGATGTGTGCCAAAAACTCAAAAGCAAGTTGACAGCCTTCTTATTTCCACTTTTTTCTTTCATTTACCTATTGCCACTTGGCTGTCCTTACAAAAGGCAAAATTTAATTTCAACATGTCAAGCTACCCCATCACTGCCACGACATTATCCTGAAAGACGCTACTGTAATCAGGGAGTTTGATTGATCTGGCTGGTTAACCGATTTCTGAGTAAAAAAATCCACATAACACCAATTTTTCAATAAATATGGTTTTTCAATAAGGGCGGGTAGAAGTTGAAATTAAATAAAGGGCACATGCAGGCCACTATTTATTAAACATGGTATCCTTCGAATGCCCGCCTCGGCATTTATGGTCCGAGTGGTCTGAATTTCAATAACACTTTAGCATAAATCCGGCTGAAATTGAGCTATGACCTGTGTTATGTTTACTTTAAGGGTGTCGTCGAATCTCCACGAGAAACAGTCCAGCAGCATCAAATCGCATGACCTTGGTGGCCACGTAGCTCCGTCCTGCTAAAACCACATGTCATCGGTGAATATGGTTCAATTGGAAAAATAAGAAATTGGTTATCTTCGTTCTGTAGACGAAGAGCTCTCCATCGATGGTAACAGCCTGACAAACATCGTTTAAGAATCTTAACCCAATACATAATAACTATTTGAGGATGCATTGTCATCTGTTGAACCTCTTGTAATGTTGGTGTCCTTTTATATACGGCAATTTTGCTTGTTAACACAGCTATTCATCCAAAAATAAGCCTCGTCGCATTAGATGATTTTTCGACCAAAATTGGGGCCCTCCTTCAAATGCTCCGAGGCCCGAGGTCTTGGACTTTGAGCTACTAGGACATTTGGAAATTGTACGGGTGTGGGCCCAAGTCCCTACGCAAAATTCGACAAGTTGAAGCCTGCGATCTGCGAAGGGCAGAGTTCTTGTGCACGGCAAGGAATAGGCTGACTCTTCTTCTGCTGGAATCTGTTACGGACTGCTGCGATTTTCTCAACTGATCGTGAGTTTCTTTGACTTAAAATGTTAGCTTATTGATTACCGAACCGGTCGTCCTAAATTTGGTTTACTCTAACGAACGCTCATTTTGATAATAAAGTGATACCATTTAGACGCGCTGTTCAAAAGTTTTCCTGGTCATGGCGATTTGGCATCAGAAATTGAATAATAAACAACAGTTTTGACAGATGTCACCGAAAAAACATGGCCGCCGAAATCTACACGCGCCAATTGAAAAACTTTTTACGTGCAATACAACCATTTTCCTTGCCAGTTGGATAGTCAAAGAGTAGATATTCATAGGATTGAAATTATTGCTGGAATTATTGTATTCAATTCATCAAAGGAAGATCCAGTCTTTTTGTTATCACCTTTTATAAGCACTTCTACGTACTTCAGGATACCCTATACTATATTCATACACCTTATTTTTTTTAATACTGTCGCTTATGCTTATGCAGTCCTTTTGAAAAAACTGACAAACTCTTAATTTCTTCGCTTAATTTTCCGGTTTCCGCTTAATTCAGTAATGAGTTTCATTTTCATTCAGACTGCAATAATTGTGCTGGATGATAAATTCCAACTTCCTGCAGCTTCAGCCTCCATAGATGCCCGGCCCGATCTCATCTTCCCAAGCATAATTATTATGACTCCTCTGCTTTATTGTCCCTGATGAGTCTCGGCAAATACAGCACAGAGTAGATATAGCGACTTTGACTGCAGCAGCAGTGCTTTCGATTTTAATAAAATTATATTCCTAACAAAATGGCAGACGTAAACCGTTATACGTTCGTATGGGAGATATCCGCAAGGTGATGCACCAAAACTCCTCCCACTCTCTTCCTGCTTCTGTTTATCCTGTTCATTGTTTCCTTTGCCTTTTATAATGCGATATAAATTTCTTTCACTCTGGTCCTTTTTTTTGTTGTATTGTATCTTTCATATTTAAGGATACTATTGTATTTCATAAAATAATAAAAGGAACAAAAATGAAGTATAAACTGCAGAAGATGTCGGTGGAAAACTGATTCATTTGCGTGCAATTTATGTAAACAATGGATGGAAAAAAAAATATATAAGAAACACAATTCCATTTCTTAGTATTCTTTGCATTAATTGCTCAGACGGAATAAATTATACGAAGCGAGAAACGCCGGGAACCAGCAGCTGTGCAGATGTTGCATTCGCAGCGAAATAAATATGGTTTTTGCTTCTCTGGTTCATGAAGTACAGAGTACAGACACAGAGAGATATCATTACTTCTTATTTCAAGACCGCGTTTGTTTTGGCTCTCGAAATTATTTCGTATTTATTTAAAATTTTCATTAAAAGGAAACCGCACGGCGCGGCGTGGTGGGGAACTTATCGAATGAACGTGTACAAAGGGTTTTTCTTGGAACCTAACGGTTTGCAAAAAGAAAAGGGATACTTTGTTGGGTTGGTAAGCTGCGTATTTCACTAGAATTGGTTGTGAAAATTAATACAGATATTTTTTAGTAATAGTTGGATCAAACAAATTTAAGTTTTAAAAGAAAAAATCTATAAAATTTAAAGAAAGCTATAAAAAAACTTAAACCAGAGCTACAGTACGTTTGCAACGAATTGTTGGGTACCCTATTTTTTCTATGTGTATGCGTTTGCTCCTTACAGCTAGCCGCTGTCTTGTTGCAGAAACAAACAAATTTTTAGGAGACAGAAAAAATACAATAACATTAATTTTGTGTGGCCGATGTTCAATAACTAATGGCGCAATCAAAAAAGGCGTGTGCCACGCCCAAAGTTTAGTCTGTTTATTGCCAAGGCAAGCACTCTCAATTTTAAGCTTGCAGCTCGACTTTAACAAAACAAGACATATTTTGAGTTTTCGAAAGTTTGATTTTGAATGAAAATAGAGATATTGGGCATATTAACAATTCTTGAAACATACCCTGCTACGGAACCAAGAAACACTATCACAAAATGTTCATCTGCTAACTTCAAAACTGCGAACGATAGTAAGAAAACATACAATTATTAAAACATTATTGCAGATTAAGGCTTTCAACGGAAACGCCCTTTAAAGATGGCGTATCCTAAAAATTTGTAAACAAAAATATAAAGCATTTACTGAGTTTTGATTGTTAGTCAATTTTTAAGCATATTTGTAAAGTTACAGATGAATCGAGTAGTTTTTTAACAATCTTACCCGAATAAAGTTATTTTTTTAAGATCACACCCTTAGAAGTAGGCGTATTAGAAAATTTTACAAACAAAATATTTTTAAAGATACATTATTCATATAAAGAACGATAAAAACTGGTTTAAATTGATAAAACTTTTAAAACTATGTTTTTTTTATTTTCGTATGATATAACTGGACGTAAGCCACGCTCAAATTTCAAAAATTTCTTTTCGTATATAAGCTATTTACTCTATACTAAAAGATTCACTAATTTGGGCTTGTTGTGTTATAAGTATCGTTTATTTGCAAAACTAATTTTGTATAGCTTCTCATTTAAAAGTGGGCGTCAGCCACACCCAAAAGCAATTTTATTAGGTTTTTAGCTCGAATATAAGCATCGCTATTTTATAAAAAGAATATTGATTGTTTTGTATGAAAAGTGGGCGTCAGCCACACCCGAACTGAAATATTTTTAATTAATTGAGAGCAAATTTACCTATAGCTTGCGTGTGTAAAATTTGAGCGTTGTATTTTGACCGTAACTGGACAAAAAACATAATTTAATTTTGCCAAATAATGGTTGTTAAACAAAAATAGAGATTGCGGGCGTGTTTGTGGGTGGATTTCACCGGTTCAATAATTAAGCCTTGCTCTTCAACCAAACATTATATTATTCTAGCTCAAAAGAATACCTATACATACGAGTATAAACGGACGGACATCGCTAAATCGACTAGGCTTTTGGTTCTGAGTCGGAATATACATATATACTTTTCTATAACTAACGGTATTATTTCTCTGTTTATAAACTGTACACCAAATACAATATACCCATTCTATGGAATAGGCAATATGGCTAGTAGGGAACGAATCTGCCAAAACCACTGAGTAAGCTTTTCCATCTGTCTTATTCTACATAAATTTCTTTTCGAATCACATCCTTGTTTTTCAGAAGTTGAACTGCAACTGCAACGGCGTTTGATAAGCTCATTGAATTGCGAACTAACCCACTGTCCGTCCAATCGCAAATTTTCAACTGTTTAGAAAAGAAGTACAAAAATAGAATTCACCAGAGTTTCCTCAAATCTGCAAGTCGAATATCGAGAAATCTATGGCAAAACCTTTTAAAGAACAAAAACTAAGTATTTACTCAAGCCTCAAGCCATCACCACTACAAGGATGAACAGTGCAGCCTACACCCAGATGCTTCAAGACAATTTGTACCCTACACAAGACGATCTCGTCGAGCTCAGCATGTCTTTCAGCAAGATAATGTTTCAATTCATGTTAGTCGCCAAGATTTGGAGTGGTTTCAAACTCTTAACATAAATTGATTGGACTAGCGGGCACGTTCCCCAGACTGTTACCCAACTGAAAATCTTTGAAAGCTTAAGCCCATATATTAGTAGCAATTTTGGAAGCGTGGAACTTCTTAGACGATTCCTTTGGAAAATAACCTTGTCAACAGTATACGCCAAAATGAATTTTTAGTTAATTTGAAAATAGGGGTAAAATGGTCCCATATTAATTTTTGTAAAAAAAAATACACATACAATTCCAAAAAATTGTGTGGTTTTATGAAACTGTTTTCGTTCTAATGAATTCAATATAATAATCAAAGTAACTGAGCATTTTCTTTTTCCTGCAAACACGAAATCTGTTGGCTTTCTCTTAGGGCCTAAATTAAATCGCCCGATATTTTACGCCCTATTCTTGGCTTTTCTCTTGCTAACCGGTTTGTTTGAATCACTAGATATATTGTTACGGCAAGATTTACCGCAACAAAAATCATTCTTTTGGTTCTTAAAACCTTGGCAAATCGTGCGCTTTTGGCACGGTTAAACTCTCGATATTTTTTCCGCTCCATCCCAACCATTCCTTTTCTTACCCATATTTTGAGTCCGTTGTCCTCTGGGAGTTTTGAGAGTGACTCAGAGAGGATAACAAAGCAGGTTATTTTCCATCGGGTTGAGCCAGCGGACGAGCTGGAGACTTGCCCGCAACGTATTCTAATTTAATCGTGCTGAGCCAGCGGATGAGCTGGAGACTCACACGCATCAGTCTATCGTGTTGCGCCAGCGGACGGGCTGGAGACTCGCACGCATAGTAAAGAAAGTGATGAAGCTTTCCAACGAGTTCGAAAGTGGAGCCCACAACATCACAACAATGTGTGAATTATAATCACACCTACATAAATTTAGAATGGCCGAGAGCCCACCGTAAAGTGTCGGATATCAAAGAAAGATCGTAATGATGTGTTTTCCCCTTTTTAAATATTATCTGCGCGGAGGTCTACGGAATTAAGATTATTCTTGTTCATTTTGTACCATTTTAGTTGGAAAATGGTTAGGATTCTTCCCAACAAAAATATTTTTCTCAAAGCAATTAGTTTGGGCCGGTTTGGGCCGGGAACTTTGCGCGTTGTGTCGTAGTTTTTCACTTGCCTTTTGAAATAAAATATAATTGACATTATACGGCTGAACACGTCCACTGAGCCTACGAGGATCGCATCCTCAACGCAAACGATCGCGTGCAATGGTTGTATCACCGCTCTCAGTCGCACGTCTCTGCATATATGGGCGAGATGCTGCTGTATGATTGAGACAAGAACACCACCACGCAAAAGATCCGAAGAGGATGGCTATATGGTCGGGGCAAAGTGGACAAGCCAAGCCTCCATTTTGAATGACAATTCAATTTTGGATTTTGAAAAGATAAGAAGAAAATTTTTGAGGAAAAAAAAGAATTTTGAAAAAAAAGTTGTAGAAAAAAAAATAACTATTGAAGAAAATATTGGAAGCGTTCGAGAAGAATATCGTTGTTGGAGATTTTTTTTGAGAAAAGCTAAGTATTTCTGTGTCTGGTGGTTTCCAGAAATTGTAGCTTGTTAATTGTTGGTTTAATTTGTTTTTTTAATTCGTTTTGTTTGTGACCCTATGTGGGGCAAACAAATTTATATAAAGTAGACCTTCGCTGAATGTTCGTTTTCTACCAAGATTGTGGGACCCGTGACCTTTGTTTTTGACCTTATAACTTTCCATTACCATTTTGACCTTTCTTTGTGTCCATTTGGCACAAACCATTGTTTGCTTTTTTTTTATTTGCTCCTATTTTTTTATTTTCGAGAATTAGCCTTCTGCTAACCTCGGAAAACTATTGTTCTTGCTTTTCTTTTTGTTGAAAAGACTGGGTTTTCGTCCAGGCCTTCTGCCAAGGTTTCCCAGACCAATAACTTCCCAAACAATAAAAAATTCAAACTTCCCATTGGGAATAAAAATTATCCCGTTTTTAATTCGTTAAAATTGAAGACATTTTCAGATTTGTATTGGTAAGGCAAACTACCATAAAAGTTTCTTGGCGCCCACCCTATAACGTAAATATACTTATATTTACGTTCCACTCCACCTTCTATCGAACATTCTTTTGATTCGATAATTTTTTTTATTCTAACAATAAAATATACCTACCTACCCTACCAATTATAATTTACATCATACACGATCGCATTGGTGTTATTGTTTTTTTTATTCGACAAATCCCCCTTGCTGACTAGCCGGTGAAATTGCATATACCATTGCAGTTGTTGTTGCAATATTTCTTTTTTTTATCAGTTCACTCTCTTGTTTGTTTTGACATTCCTTCATAAACGAAATTTCTTTGCGTGGTGTCGGTTGTTTACAATCGTTTTTCTTCTTTTTAATCAATTTACTCGTATATTGGATTCGTAATTCCAAAGTAACGCGGTTTATTTGTTTCGCCTTAATAATTGTTTTATCCTAAAGTAATTTCGAATTCGGGTTAGTTTTAGAAGAAATATTTTTGCAACAATATCGTTGTCCATCACGATCAAGTTAGTAAACAAAAACATTTAAATTCATACAAAACACACAAATTCCGCGGAGCATGTGCTTGAATGAGTGAGAATATAAATACTACATACTACACGGTCAACTAATGCGAGCTATTGGCTGACACAGCCATATTGCGACATGCGACAGGTGAACCAAAAAATTTGAGGCGATGTAAAAAAAAGTTTCACTTTAAACAAAAAAAAAAAAACCATTATACTTTTGTAATACTAACAAAACTGTTTTTAATTTCTAACCACGAGAAGGGAAAATAGCGGGACTTTTTGTTTTGATTTTTGATTCCATTAAATACAAAAATAGAAAGGCGTCGTTTCTATTTCCAAAATGCACTTTTACAGGGTGCGGTTATACTTATGCAAAGCACTGTATGTATATGTGCATCTATATCTTCTTTTTCCCCTTACAAACTTTTTAAACACTAGTAATGTGCTAATTCATGATAAGGGTATTAATAACCCCTTGTGTGAGGGCTAAGTAAAACAAAAAATGTGTGCTGAAACTTAGTTTGATAGCGTTCGGCATCCAAGTGAAGTCCCTCGTTCAACTTAAAACTTTAATTATTTCTAATTTCCTTCGCTTCATAATACATTTATATACTTTCAATAAAATGAATAAAGTTTACATCAGATATACTATATTTTTGTGGTTAAATAAAAATACCATTTCAATATCTTCATCCAACTTTATTCGGATCTTATCCTTAAAAACTTTGTTGACAATAGTTTCATAACTCACAAGTTTTAAGTTTCTTGACAATAGGACTTAGTTTCTTAAGTCAAATTATTTGTTAACAAGCTCCATCCAAATAATGTCTTATAAAAATAAAAACAACAACAAAACACACAGAAAACAATGATTGAAAGTTTGAGATACAATTGTTTATCTCTTCATTAAAAATATATTTCTTCGCACTTGTCTCACATTAGCAGACACATAAACCACAAATTCAACTTGAAATACTAAATCTCAATTCATAACCATATTCGTTCGTGCTCTGGTATCCTTGAATTGGACTAGTTCATCATATCAATGGGAATTGGGAAGAGTGTGTTATCCTGCTTTGAATTGTAAATAGAATGAGTTTCTATATTAAGAAAAGTTATAGTTTCTTAAGGACGATGACGCACGAGGAGGAGAGACCTGCTTGGTTCTTTGGTTAAAAGGACTCTTCAAGTTCTCAACATCTTGCTAGAGGGGGTGATGTCACAATATTTCAGACAGTCGTTACTGTCTGTTAAACTTGTATGTCTGTCTGCCCGGATGTCTGCTTTGTATGTATGTATACCCGAATACTGTGTTGTGCTCTTATGACTGCCTCCAGATTAAATGATAGTTTATAGGCTAAAATGACATCCTCTACACATAATAAATTCAAAACGACAAAGCTACTTCAAGAGTTTTGTTTTGTGTGTTTGTTGTTGATTTGTATCTCAAAGTTATTTTCTTGTTGAGTTTTCCGTTTTTTTTTAGGCTTTTTTTTTTTTGCTGAAAGATTCATTGAGTTGTATCATGTTTAGATTGAAGATGATTGCCAACGTATTTTATGGATATTTTATTATTTTTTTTATTTCCTCGAGTAGATATTCAATTATTTGCGAAGGAGACGAAATTTTGTTGTTGTTTTTTTTTTTTTTTTTTTGAGAAATCGATGTTTTTTTTTTGCGAACAATTGCGTCAGTGAAAAAGTTTTCATTTTAAGAAAAACATTTTGTGAATGTGAGTTATTATTCGTTCAATTTCTTCTTCTTCTTATTTTGGCAAAAAAATTGGTAGTATATCGAACTAGATTATTGGGTAGGAGGAAATAATTTAATTTATATACCGCTTTTTATAATCCAGATAGGTTACTTTTTTACTTGCGATTATAGGCACTTTAGGATAAGAAATGTTTTTTAGTACCTACACAATTAATTTTTAAGATAACAATCAATCGGCGAATATATTTTGATCACTAGTTTTTATTGCAAAGTTTCAATCTGTACCTTGGTTCTAAAAGGGCCAATGTCCATTTTTTACAAAATTGTATTAAGTACACCATTGGATTCAGCGCAAGATGTTATATGCCTGTAACAAAGGCCAATGTGCTCCCATTAGCCTTTCCCAAAGTACCGATGACTATTCAGGGCCAATGTTGTTTTAATAAAAGTGAAATAACGGCCTATGTGCAACATTGGCCCTTTTAGAAATTTTATTCAAATTTCAATTTGATTTTAAAAAGGGCCAATGTTTCTTGACACTTTGTCTATGTTGCTTCGTGTAACAAATTAACTTTGGTAATTTTTTCGCCAAACACCCAAAACATTCAAAACATTACCCTATAACATATTTAGTCTTTTTTTTTTTTTTTGTACACCACGATCATCGGCCGCTCCAAAATAGCGGTAGTTGGGACCGAAAAGTATAGAAGTCAACATCATCGCCAACGGTGCTGTGACATTGTGCCAAGCGCCATTATGCCAAAATTAAAAATTTGGCAAAATGACGCTAAGTAAAGCGTCATAGGGCAATTCGGCACAAAGACGCTTTAAGTACACATTTTAATTTCTTATGCTCAAAGACTCAAGATTGGTTTTAAAAATTAGATATCGCGCGAATTTCTTACTAGCGATGTATTAATTTATTTTATGCTAACGCGATATCAAATTATAAAAACCAATCTATAGTTTTTGAGCATAAGATTAAGTAAGAGTAGGGAATTCGCTCGAATTTCTTATTGATCTGACATTGCACTACAGATGATCAGCGTGTGAGAACCTCTTATTTATTATTAAATATAAATTCCCTACTGCAAAAAGTTTTAAACAAGCCAACTGCGCACAGTCGTGAGTACTATAATTTTTGTTGTTATTTGGCGAGATGTAGCTTTTTTGACGTGATAACGTCTAATAAATCGGTTTGGAATATATGGATAGCACGCACAAAAAAATGTCACAGTCACAGTCACGTTACCTAGCTGCTTTCATAGCCTATAAAGTCGATAAAGTGGGATGGGAGGGTGTTGGGTGGTTGGTTGGTTGTAGTGGGAGGGTGTTGGGTGGTTGGTTGGTTGTAGTGGGAGTGTGTGTGGGCCAGGCGGGGGGGGGGGAGGAGTAGTGTCGGGAAGAGGAAAAATTGTCAAAAATGGTGGGTGGTTGTAGCTGGTTTGGGTGGTGAGATAAATATTGTCAAAGCTAATGGGTGTTTGCTGTTGGGGGGATTTGGTATGGTTGGGGGCGGGTGAATTGTCAAATATGGTGGGTGGTTGGTTGGCGGTTGTAGGTGGGTTGATTGGTTGGCATTTTTGGTGGTGGGGATATTTGATTTTATGGGGTGTGCGATGAAAAAGTTGTCAAAAAAGGTGGGTGAGTGGAAGGTGGTGGCAGGTGGGGTAGGTGGTTGGATCTGGGGGATTTGGTGTTGGGAGGGGGTGAGGGAAAAATAATTGTCAAAAATGGTTGGTGGCTGTAGGTGTGATGGGTGGTTGGCGGTGTTGGGTGAGTGGCAAGTTGTTGTAGGTGTTATGGGTGGTGGGATTTGTGTTGAGGGTAAAGTGAAGGGAATTGTCAAAAATATTTGTATGGGGGGGGGGGGGGGTTAGGAAAAAATTGTAAAAAAAGGTGGATGAGTAGCAGGTGGTTGTAAGTGGAGTAGGTGGTTGAATTTGGTGCATGGGGAAATTGTCAAAAATAGTGGGTGGTTGGGTGTAGTTGGTGTGGGTGATTGGTAGTGGTTAGGAAGGGGGGATTTACTGTGTGGGGGAGGAGGAAAAAATGTTCAAAAATGGTGGGCTGTTGGTTTGTTGATGTATGTGGCGGGAGGTTGGTGTTCAAGGGGTAAACAAAATTAAAGAATGGTGGAGATACCTATACACATGAAGTGTTTTGTGAACTGGTTATCACGTAAAATTATCGTCCGTAAACCGACTTTACAGACAACCATGTTTTTTTTGGCCCTATGACGTTCTACTAAAGCGTCATTGTGCCAATTATAAAAATTTGGTCCAATGTTGCTTTTGAAAGCTTTTGAAAGCACAATGAGCCAAATTTTTTATTTTTGGCACAATGACGCTTAACACAATGTCACGGCACCGATATTATTTGGTTAATAATTTCGTTTTTTTTATTTATTTTTTAAGTTTCGTTTTAAAACTACATACTTATAGATATGTGAAATAAATGTGTAATATTTTTGTTTTTTAACCACCATGTTGCACTTTTTTTTCGTTTTCATAAAAGGGCCTATATCACTTTGCTCTAGAAAGCAAAAAGGCCAATTTCCAAAAAAGGCACAAAAAAGCAAAAACCTAAATTTTAAATTTTACAATGTTGAACTCTTCAACAAATGAAACTCTTTAAATCAGAAAAAACTTGCAGAAAGATAATAATTCAAAAGTTATTCGCATTTCTAGAAATTCAAAAACTTCTTTTTCAATTTCCCAAAAATGAACAAATTGGAGATTGGCCCTTTTAGAATCAAGGTACAGCAATATTTTGACGTGTTCTTCTATAGTGAAACTTGCGCCGTGGTGATTTGGCAGCAGTAGCTGAATACTAAACAACAAATTTGATAGAAGATGTCATCAATTACAACATGGCCGCCACAGGCCTAAAAAAGCCTACACAATGATTTGGAAGTCAGAAAAGTGCGTAGAAAAGTTCTCACTGTCTGTCTATCTGTATCGATTTCTAAAGCCTTACCTGTTCGGCTAATTTCTTCCAACTTGGTGCATAGTGATTATTGAGTATGTATTTAAATTAGAACTCCGATGTCGATGAAATTGCAGTTATGCATTCGTAAAAAAATTGTTTGGACAATCAAACATGGCGTTACAATGAAACAGAATATCCCATGACATACTCGTAAGGCATGCCCTTATGACGCTTTTGTAAAGCATCACAAGTCCATATTCGAACATGTGGCCTTATGTCACTTTCGTTTTCTCTGTGAAACTTTTTGAAGTGAAACTTCTTTAAGCGCATGAGGGTAAAATTTTTACTGATGTAGCGGAAATAAGCGCGACTTCCGTCCCAGAAAATTGAGTCATTTTTGGGTAGTTTTTTTTTTTTTTTTTTCTTTCAAAAAACTTAAAGGCATTAAATCAAAATTGTGGTGATGCAGTTAGTTAGATAAGCTCATCGCAGTGACTTAGCATGACCATAATCAAGATGATCTGATAAGTAACTTGCGAGATCTAGCCGTTTTTGTACCCCAGAGTAGCATTATGGCTAAAGAAATAGTCCTTCTATGACAATTTTCTTAAATTCTTTTTTAGGTGGATGCAGAAAGTAGCGGGGGATCCAGCAAAACAAGGAAACACCAAAATCTTCAACATCGCATCGATAGATGCTGAGAAAAGGAGGATGCAGAAAGTAGCCTTTTAAACAAATCGCTTTACCAATTCAAGGGAAAAATCTTAAAGTTATGAATGTTGACAATTCATTGCTCCAATACAATTGATTTGGAGTTGTTTTAGTCGAGGATAAACTAACCAACTTTTCCGATAAATTTTAAGTTACCTAATTACTTAATAAAAATCACAAATTTTAGAAAAGTATTTCATTTGATGTCTCGGAGCGAGAGAAAAAGAAGTATATTGCCGTTCGCTTAAATGGTCTATTGACAGATCAACAATCTCAACTCATATCATGGAGGTGAGTTAGAAATAGTAACAAATCGTTACTATTTGAAACTTCATCGAGAGCTTAAGAACTAATTTGGATTAAAAGAACGTCTTTTTGTTGACTTTTGTTAACAAATGTCGACTTTCGTTAAAAAAAGAACGCACCAACGCAACGGTATGCATTATGTTTGTCTTATCAGACAAAAGTGTTTCGTATATCCACTGTAGGCAGTTAGGCGGTTAGTGGTTTTAAATAGATTGGCGGGCAGCAGGGATGTGAATTGGTGTGTGGTTAAATGAGCGCTGGAAGGTTAATAAGAAAAATGTGATGTGTATAATATTAAATGTGTTAGGCGGGTAAGCGGGTACGTGTTGGGGGAAATTGTCAAAAGTTTTGGATGGTTGGTTGGTGGCTGTAGGTAGGATGGGTGGTTGGTGGGGGGATTCGGTATGGGGGTTCAGGCAAAGTTGTTAAAAATGTTGGGTGTTTGCTTGGTGGTTGTAGTTGGGGTGGGTGGTGAGGCAAAAATTGTAAAAAAATGGTGAGTGAGTGGAAGGTGGTTGTAGGTGGGTGGGTGGTTGCATTTGGGGGAATTTGGTTTGGTAGTGAATTCTCAAAAATAGTTTGGGTAGGTGGTTGGCGGTGGTGGTTGGGGGGGGGGGGTGATTTGGTGTAAGGGGGTGAGGAAAAAATTGTCAAAAATGGTGAGAGAGTAGCAGGTGGTTGTAGGTGGAGTGGGTGGTTGGATTTGGGAGAGGATTTGGTGTTTGGGAGGGAATTGTCAAAAATATTGTGTGTTTCTTTGGTGGTTGTAGGTGGTGGTAAGGAAGGGGGTATTTATTGTGTGTGTGTGTGGGGGGGGGGAGAAACAATTGTCAAAAATGGTGGGCTGTTTGTTGGTGGTTGTATGTGGGGGTGGGAGGTTGATGTTTGTGGGGAAGGGGTGAGAAAAAAAATACGATTTTTAGTGAAAAATTCATTTATCTCAAAAATGGCTCCTACGATTTTGATGAAACTTTTTGTAAATTTTATGTTTTGGTTGGAATTAAATTTTCAGGAAAAGTCTTGTAACGGTACCTCCCATAGGACCGGTTTTTTTTAAAATCAGATTTTCTCGTAAGCCACTTGACGAATTTCGATGAAATTTTTGATGTTAAAATAGTATAAATTCTTAAATTAAGAAAAAATTTAATTTTGTTTTTTCCAAAAACGGTGAAATCTTTTTTTTTTAATTTTATTTTTCTGATAAAAACTACAAAGTGCAAGAAGTTGGCATACTCAACAAGAATTTGAAATATATTTTCGAAAAGTTTTTCAAAAAAATTCTGTTTTTGAGAAAACTAGTCAAACGATTTTAAAATGTTTTTTTTATTTAACAGTAAACGAAATCAGATGGCTAATTTCATTTTTTCCAAAAAACAATTAAACTAGTGATTTTTAGGGGATCAATAAAATTTCATATAATTTTTTCCCTGTTTGTGTTTTTCAAAAGTCAAGCCTTAAGACCGTGTCATACCTCACACATCAGAGCAAGTTCGTTAGACCCAGTCGTGCACTTTATTAATGCTATACATATATTAAAGCCAATTTGATCGATTTGTTTGCTTAATACTTAGAAATGGGTTAGTTTCAAAGCTTTATATCGGATAAAAGACCAGTGGAATGACTGTTCAAAAATATAGAAATAAAACAGCCAATGAATAAGTAACTTGCGAATTAAATTTGTAAAGCGTCACATCAGATTGGAAGAGAAAAATGTGCACGTGATTTGGGAAAGAATAAATATGTCTTTAAAGAGGGCCTACAAAAGATTTAGTTAAAACATTATACATATTTAACAATACAGACGAGGTAAACTTAGGCTCGACACTCGGAAAGCATAGCCTGCACGACAACACTTCCGGTAACGGACACAGGCTAATTGACTTTGCTGCGGGGCGAAGTGTCATCTTAGCTAGCACATACTTCCCACACCTCAATATACACAAAGGGACCTGGCGGTCTCCTGATCAAAATACCGTCAACCAAATTGATCATATTGCGATTGATAGCAGACATGCCTCCAGTGTCATGGATGTCCCCACTTTCCGAGGGGCCAACATAGACTCGGACCACTACCTTGTTGTAGCTAAAGTGCGAATGCGGATCTCCACCAGACCGCAGAATCGAACATCCACTGTGAGAAAGTTTGATGTTGCGAAGTTACAATCGCAAGAGACCGCCACAACCTTTGCCAATCATGTCTCCTCTTATCTCTTGACAAGCCCGGCGCCTGCGCCAAACCCAGAGGCCCAGTGGCAACATTGCAAAATGGCCATGAAAACCGCTGCCACGGATGTTTTGGGTTTCATTAGGCGACCACAACGAAACACCTGGTTTGATGATGAGTGCAGGCTCGCTCACTTGGCCAAAGACGAAGCCTATCATGCAGTTCTGAATGCCAGAACTAGAGCTGCCAAGAGCGCTTTCCGTGCGGTGTACCAGCAAAAGAGGAAAGAGGAACATGGGCTTTTCAGAAGAAAAAAAAAGAGCACTGGAAAAACGAATGGTTGAACCAATTGAGGGGTGCTACGGCAGAAGCAATGTTCGAAAGTTCTACCAAAGGGTAAGGCATTCGTCCAAGGGTTACAAAACCCGAGCGGAAGCTTGTAGAGACGAGGGTGGGAATGTCGTTGTAGATACACAGTCGGTGCTGAGAATTTGGAAAGAACACTTCTGCAGACTGTTAAACGGCGAAGACAACCAACTAATCGCTGTCAGGCAGAATGATCCATTCGATTTGGATGATGATGAACAGAATTTCCGTCCACCCGACCAAGAAGAAGTTCGGATAGCAATATCTAAACTAAAGTCCAACAAGGCTGCTGGAGCGGATGGCTTTACGGCTGAACTCGCAAGCAGCGGGAGATGACTTGGTGAGGAGCATACACAAACTCATCTGTACAATCTGGTCGGATGAAAGTATGCCTGACGAATGGAACCTCAGCATTGTGTGCCCTATCCACAAGAAAGGCGAAACTCTAAGCTGCGCCAACTGAAGAGGTATAAGTCTCCTATACGTCGCCTATAAAATCTTGTCGGCCATTCTGTGTGAACGTCTGAACGCTTTCACACGTGAACTGATTGGCCCCTATCAGGGTGGTTTCATGCCCGGTAATTCAACCGTCGCGTCGACCAAATTTTCACACTTCGGCAGATTTTGGAAAAGACCCAAGAATTCCAGATCGATACTCACCACTTCTTTATCGATTTTAAAGTCACCTATGACAGCGTGAACAGGAACGAGCTATACAGAGCCATGTCACTTCTTGGCATCCCTGCTAAACTCGTTCGATTGTGCAGGATGACTATGGAGAACTCGCGCTGCTCCGTCAAAGTTGGTAAGGACACCACCGACTCATTTAATGTCGAGAAAGGCTTACGAAAGGGTGACGCGCTGTCATGTAGATCCGTTCAATTACTTGGCTAGGCTGATGATATTAACATTATTGGAAGAACGAAGCGCGCTGTCAGTGGAGCATTCGCAAGTATTGAAGTGGAAGCGGCTCGAATGGGTCTGGCTGTAAATGAAGATAAAACAAAGTATATGCTGTTCTCGGGTGAAGTAGATCATGACCGTACGCTCGAACAAAACGTCACAATGGACAAATATAACTTTGAGGTTGTCAAGGACTTTGTCTATTTGAGTTCCACTATAACCTCTCAGAACAACATCAGTGAAGAGATCAGTCGAAGAATCACTCTTGCCAATCGCTGTTTCTTCGGGCTAAGAAGGCATCTTAGTAGTAAAGCCCTCTCTCAAAGGACCAAGGAGACACTATACAAGACCCTTATCCCAGTCCTGCTGTATGGCACAGAAGCGTGGACACTGACACAATCGGATGAATACGGGCTGGGGTGCTTTGAGGGAAAGATTCTTCGGGTGATATTCGGTCCTGTATGTATCAATGGAGTATGGAGGAGAAGATTCAATGGCGAACTGTACGGGCTATACAGCGACATTGAGTTGGTTAAGAAGCTGAAAATACAGCGGCTTATATGGCTGGGTCATGTGGAGCGTATGGACGAAAACGCTCCTACCCGACGAGTCTTCAATTCCACCCCGGAGGGCCGACGCAGTTCTGGAAGACCCCATCTAAGGTGGCGCGATCAAATGGTAAACGACCTCAACCAACTTGGTGTGCGCAACTGGAGGCCACTGGCTAGGGATCGGCCTGGCTGGCGAGGATTGTTGGTTGAGGCCGTGGTCCACAATGGACTGTCTGCGCCACCTTAAGTAAGTAAGTAAGTAAGACGAGATAAATTAAATTAATAGTACGAGCCTTTCCAGAAAAATTCTTTCAGTTATTTAAAGACACATTATGAGCGTATTATAAATGATTTTGGAAGTCCGGGTAAAATTTCGGTTTCTTAAAAATATTTTCATTCTAAGTTATGTTTTACGATTTTTGTTAAGTCGGTTCAAATAAATGATTCTCATAAATTCCGGAAAACAAAATATCAGAGATTATTTTATTGTTTCAAAACTATTGAATGATTGGAAAAAATGTAAATGGGACCGAAATACAAAACTTGGTCGATACGCACAATTTTAGAAAGAAAATTATATATGTACCACTATTATCGATAATACCCAGCATCATATAGATCAAAGAAACGCCCGTATCTATTCCCAGGGACTAAGAGACAAATGAAATTGAACCCCAGGATTTCAAAAACACTATACAGAACAGATACAAAACTTTCGGAGTTTCAGAAACGGTTTAGAGTCTTAGTAACTAGTCACTATACTAGGACCGGCTCTATTTGTGGCGTGGAAAAGTATTTCAACATTCAAAGAAGAAAAGGGAAGTGCCAGAGATTTTCATCGAACAAATTCAACACCACTTTAAGGAAGACTCAGCAGAATTTGGAAGAAATAATTAGATGCTCCCACTCTAATCAGCCATTGTTAAGAACGATGAAGATGAAGTCAATATAAAAGATAATAAATAAACAAAACAAAACTGCTTCTTTTCAGCCTGGAATATTTGAACTGAATTTGAACTGCTACAACTGAACAAATTTCTTGTTTTATCATAAAATGCTATAAGAAAGCTATAAATAGGTAGAAAATATAAATATGCGTACTGCGTACGCTGCACAAACATTTTTGTTATGAAAATCGGTGAAACATTTATTTATTCAATTCGTTAAATACTAACGTGAGCAATATTTATACAACATAATACTTATAATCTAAGTTAATTATTCTAAGCTATTAAAGAACATAGTTTTTATTTTAATGCATTTAACGTCCATTTACATTTTGGTAATATACTAATATCTGCTTTGACGTTGATTCAGCATTGTCCGATTTTGACGAAAAGGGTTCTGGGTTATACCACGGTTGTTCGGTCTGTTCACAAATTCATGAATTATGACACCAATTGGCCAAAATGACGTCGAGTTCAGTACATAGAAAACTGAATCTGGGACACGAATTTTGAAAGAAGAATATTTTGTATAGTTACGATGCAGAATTTTTTCAACATTAATGATGAATGAGGTTCCCAGTTTTTCTGACAAATAGTTTTTAATATCTAGGGCGTTCGTTGAGGGGGCAAGTTTAGAAAGAAATAGCACTTTTTGTCCTTCTACAGCCCTAAGCCCAGATATAATAGGGGATATCATCTCGCTATTTTGATTGGTATCATTATTTATACATTTTGAAGTTACATTTGGCGGCATTTGTTTTGGGGATATAATTGTTGGCATAGAAGAAAAGGATAAATTATATGTCGATGTATTTGATGTTGATGGAGAGTGTATAGGCGTTGTCGTGGTAACGGAGGATGTTATTGACAATGTGTCATATATCGGTGCAGGAACAGTGACAATTGAAGGAGTTGTTAACGGTGTTGGTGACGAAGAGGCGAGAGAATAAGGTGTTGGTGCATTGTTATTAAGGTTGAGATTATCGATTGGGTGAGATAATGCGTAATCAGTAACTAGAGATATAGCAGCTTTTTTCGATGCTGGGGTTACATCGGAGTTTTCATCATCAAGTTCTTCGTTTCTCCGTTTAGATGGTATTTCAGTACTACATTGTGAGTTCGGAATTTTAATTTTTGAATTGTATAATGTGTTTCCATTTTGTAATTGTGAGAGAGTAGTTATATTTTCAACTTTGTCAGAGAGAAACAATAGCTGTTTTTCTAAATTTTCTAACTGCTTTATGTTTTGCAGAACGTCACGAACAATATTATCATGAGCGAATGGGTCGCATTTGTCGCAAAAATAATAGAATGATTTATTATTGTTAAAGAGTTTGATACTGCTAAATGGGGCGTCAATACACTGGACATGAAAAATTCTCCGACAATTTCCCCTACACATAATGGAGTCAATCATGTAATCAGAGATTTTATCACAGGAAGCACAGTGGGCCATATTCCTTTACTAGTTCTTTTGGGAAGGTTTCAATTAATATTTTAATTTTGTCGATTTTTAGTTTTATAAGTTTTAAATTTGTCAAATTCGTGTTTGAAAATGATCACCCTGTGCGGAGATTGAAAGAATGTAGGCAATGTTGATATTTCTAGATCACGATAGGTGGCGCTGTACCAAACGTCAAATAGCTGGATGATGACTTGCAGGTTTTGGGTAAGGCAGCAAGACAGATGTCAAACAGCGGGGGAAGAGATGATGATGGCTTGCAGTTTGTAAACTTGTATTGCAAGAATGCAAGAAGTGCGGCAGCGGATGGGGCGAGTTAGATTATCTCTGTATGGTGAATTAAAGAATGCTCAGGCTCTCTGTATGATGTTTGATGATGGTGGGTACAGCGACAACAAAACTTGCAAAAGCAAAGACTTTTTAATTTTAATTTAATTACACGATGATTGCGATTGAGAGGAAAAGTATTACCAACAACTAATTTTTATACAAAAAGTTATTAAATTCAAATATTTTTTCCAATAAATCTACAAAATACGTTAAACAGTCTTAACCGTTTTTAAAAATCACAAAAATAACAAAGCTCAAAATCCTCTAACTACAACATGATTATTTAATGAATCCATTGTTGGGTTTGACGAATTTAAAACTTGATCTTCGGGCCACATAAATCAAAACAAAAACATTTCCATCAATCCAAAAGCAATCCATAAAACAGTTTCAATAAAGAATACAAGTCTTCTTCAATTAACATAAAAACAATCCATCAACCATAAAGTGCCACCACAACAACAACAACAACAACGGAACCGAGAATGTTAAAAAAAAAACACAACAAAAGCCAATAATTAATCATCTCGATAGTCTTTCAATTTTGAAAATAAAAAATAGAAAACTCTTAAGCGAAGCGATTTAACTTTAATAGCTGGATTGGCTAACAAAGTCAGTCCGCATGATTCCTGTATCTCGACTCAAATAGTACCTATCCAACAGACAATGACTTAAAGAATGTATAGATTTTTTGTTGTTCATGGTTTAACTCCAACGATGGCGATGGCGTCCATCCTTTTTACTGTTATTTCATAATACATATACTTATACATATATATAATATATATCCCTTTGAAAGTAAATCATCATTAAGAATCTTTTAAATGGCAAATCCAGGATGTAAGGTCGAGTGGAGAAAGTTTCCGTCTCCTCTTCTTCTTCGGACTTGTGATGCTTCCATGTTACATCCAACAGCTAACAGCTAACAGCCAAGAGAAAAGCAACCATCATCCAACAATGGAAATCAATCTACTGAAAGGTTTTCTTTTTTTGTTCTGCTTCGAAAAAAGGCCAATGAATATCTATCGATGAGTTGCAACATCCTTCGTTCCTTTTTTTTTTGAAAAAAAGGAGACTTATTCAACCTCAGAGGAGGGAGAGTAAGAATACAAAAATAAAAATGACAGCGCAATTGATGCCTCTCTGTTGCTCAGACAAGTCCATTTGAAACTCTCGCTCGACTAGCGCTGGCGCTGGGCTGAAGTTCATCATTTCCGAATTGCGACGTGATTTGCAACTTAATCAATTCAAGAATGTCTATTAGTCCTTAAAATATGAAAACGGAAAATCCTTTTTTCATTTATTTTATTGGCATTTTGCAGGAATCCAAAAATAATGAAGCACATTTTTTTGGTTTGGTTTTTTTTGTAGACAAGAACGACGGGTGGCAGTGGCAGTGGCAGGGACAGGAGCACTGGTAGGTAAAATTCCCATTCGAATATGATAATAAATAATTTTCTCTTTCAGTTAATGAAAATATTTATCGCACCATGCACAGGCACAGTCACACAGACGCAAAGTACCTACAGCATAGCAAAACATCCTTTTGAATTTCATACATTATATACAACATACAAGTACACACACCTTTAGCACAATTCACAAAATAATTATTAGAATGCTCCGCAAACATCATTGGGTATTCCAAACTTTCACATCCTACCATGAATGCCAAATGAAATTGCTTCCCAGAAAGCCTGGCCAACAGGGTGTACTTAAATAAATTAATTATAGTAAAACTCAGTGGCCTGAAATTATTTGATGCATAATTGGATCAATATAATACTAGGTTGACATTTCTAGTAGGTTCAACGTTTCGAGCCATAAAATGAAAAAAAAAAATAAGGGTAACATTTGTGGAATGAATTAATTAAAGAAATTTTTTAAACTTGAGTTCAAAAATATGTAAAAGAAATATCTCTTTCAGAGAGATTATGGTCATGCTGGCCTCAAAGCTAATAAGCCCACTCACACTTAATATGAACCCTATTAGCTATTCAAAGAACTATGTCTATGTCCTTGATCCTTACATTTTCTTTGGTGAAATCCTAGCCTTGACTTCGACCATGTTTAAGGAACTGCAAGGCTGCCGAAATTCAGTTTGTTCAACAAAAATATTCAGTACATTGCAAATACGACGTTTGCATCTAAGGCCGCTGGCAATGGCTTGTATAAGAAAGCTGTCCCTCTTTGAAGCTAGAGTTTCCAAAGTGTTTTTGTTGAATCAATGCAAATATGAAAGCAATATACAGTGTTATCTTTATCTTAACGCGTGATTTTATACTCACGGATTAAAAACTAAGCAACAATAATTTTTTTTGTATTCTAGTTCAACATGACAGTTTATTAAATTTGTATGTTTCATTTGAAAAAAGGTTAACAAAAACAAATAAATTGTTTCCACAATATTCAGAACATAAAAAGTACGTGAAAATATTTTATTTTTATTAAAAATAAAATATGGCCTTAAAAAGCCATTTTAAGTCTTAAAATTTGTTTCTAAAGTTTAATCCCGTAGAAACATACATTTTCGAGTGACTTATTTATTTATTTATTTTATTATATATGTATATTGTATATGTATGTAAATATACCAGAGTAATCACACTCACAGGTATAGGTGAAAATGACCATAGATCGTAGAGTCTAGATCTAGACAGACACAAGACACAGAAAGACAGAAAGAACAGATGAGAAAACAACATACATGACAACAGCTCGTGTTGGTGTTCGGTCATCAATCCAACCACTTACCACGCGCAGCTAACCTTAATTTCGCTGATCAATCGGGAAGCGGTGCTTTCTCAGAGCCAAGAACGAACACCTAAAAAAACATATTTTTCGATTTCGGGTGTGTAACTTTTATTGGGACTCGAAGAACTTCAAACTCACGAAATTTCGTCAAAATCAGTCAAGTAGATTACAAGTAATTTTTACTTTTGAATTCCGTTCGTCTGTCTATTCGCACCTCTTGAGCTTCAAATTTAGTATATATTTGGCAGTCCCTCAAAAATAATTTTTAATTTTTGCTCTAGGCCCAACAATAACGGTACCTACCATACAACCGTAAATGAGAAAATTGATTTTCTTGAAAACAGTTGCAACGATTTTGATAAAACTTTCAGAATGCTATTATTTTAGGGAAAATCTATCTTTTGGTTGGAAAAGAAAGCCTGTATGGATTCTCTTTCAGTAGGATGTGTTCGTAGAAAGTGTTTGTTGAAAGTTTTTGAAAATCTATTTGCCTGTTCCTATTGTGATTGACCGGCTGCGCACAATGGTTTAGGTGCAGGAGTATCACGTAGCAATGTCAAAGTTAAATGTACGTTAATTGTATTGCACGGCTACAATGTAAAGTAGCAGCTGCAGCATAGAGAGTAGCTGAAGTACAAGTCGACTCGACTCCAACTTCAAGAACTTGCTGCGCTGCAAAACCACCATGATACAAGTATACAATATAGCGCATTTATTTTCACTACGCATTTCTCTCACTACGTCATCGACGAGCAATGGTGTTTTTACGTCTTCTCGTTTTCGCCCTCCCGTTTTAATTTTTGTCTCGTTCTACGCTCTATACGTTCTACACATTGACATACTATCCATACATATAGTACCTATGTCAATTGTTGTGCGGTCTACGTCATCGGTGCGCAATGGAGTTTGACGTTTTGCATTGAATTATGCGCAATGCCATATCTTTATTAGTTGTATCATGCAAAATAACCACAAACCAAAATGGCAGACATGATTTTTGTTTAAGTTCAGTGCTGCACATTATATTCGAGTATGCTGCTTAGTGCGCTACTTTTTTGACATTAACTTTGACATTGCTACGTGCTAATACTGCAGCTACACCATTGTGCGCAGCCAGTGATGAATTACCCTCTTGATTCGTTTGAAGCTTGGTATAGCGAAAGATGGAAAAGGATCTGCGGTCGCAGCTTTAAGCTCATCGTAATCTTGGAGAGAACACTCTCAAGACAAAAGTCAAAGATATTATCTTTAAATAAACCCTGGGCAAAAGTGAGCTTCTCGGCCAAAATAAAACATCAGAGCTTTAGAAATTTATTGGAGTCTGTTACAACTCAAAAAACCTTGGTATTGTCATCATTGATCATGATCAGTGTTTGGAGGCAAAGATCATACTGATTGCATTAACGCGAATAAATTCATTTCAAGCCTCATTACGAGGGATCTTAGCCATTGTATATAAATATTTTTATAGTAATTTCATGGAACATGTTTTTCTTTTTGTGAGCTTTGTCAATGGCGGCCCTAGTTGTCTTATCTACTTTACGTCTTCTATTGTTGTTTTTTGCTTCTAGACAAAAACCTTGCCAATCAAGAGTTTGCGAACTTGGTCCATAGATGGTGCACTAAATATCAATCCCTTGAAAATAATCACTCCAGCACAACAATAAAGCATGAGAATCAATCGTAGCTGGCAACGCTAAAATAATCTTTTCAGTCCATGTCCCAATCTTGCGTTAGACTGAAGTCCGTAAATGAACACCCTGTTAAGAAGGCACCTCTATCTATATCTTTATACGGAGTATGTGTGGTAGTGGAAGGGCGCCCCCGCGGCGTCCCGGCGCAAGAGGCTAAAATATTCATTTTTCCTACCAAATAGTGAATTCTTAGTGCACACTAAATTCACTAAACAAGAATCCACGAAGCACTTTGTGTCCTGCCACCCGGAAAATGTGATTGGGAAAAGTTTCCCAGAGTAGTATATCTGGGAAATAATAACTAGGGGTGGGTGGTTGGTTTTTGCACACACACAAAAAAAAAAACCCCCCACCCCACCCAATCGCGTCGGTATGATATGCATTCTCATGGTCGGGTGTGAAAACCAGATTTTCCCGCAGAGATTTATCGTTGAAAATTTCGTATTTATTCTGAAAGAGCAAAAGAGACAAAAAGCGGATAGTAGATTTTTGAATTTGTGTATCTCAATCTCGACGAGAAAGGCCAAAACGAAAACACCGTTTTATATCGTCTATAGTACACTGTACTGTGTACAGGGTTGTATACATAGTGTGGGATGGGCACAAGGAAGATTTTCTCCCTAGCTAGTTCCTGCTATTGTTGTTGTTAGTGAATAGTAGTTTTTCATACGGAAAACACGGGAATAGTTTATGAATAACAAGGATGTGCCCTACTGGTGCACATTGCACATTCACATCAGCCAGCAGCTAGCAGCAACGAAATAACCAGAGATCCTTTCAATTTCGCTGATAATAGATATGATGTGGAACACCACCGTAATTGCAGCCAGGAGAAAATAATTAAAGGCGGACAAACGAGGGACTCAGCTTGGTTCTGCTGCTCGGCTCGGCTCGGCTTGGCTCCGTTTGGGCTAGAGAAAGGTGGAGATTTGCAAACTATTTCCAGAAACTTTATGAATAGGTGCAGAGCAGTTTTATGCGGTTTCGTTGCATAAGCGGGTATATGGAGTAGTGTGTGCTGGTTTATTTAACATACAATATGATGCATTGGATATGCGTGTAAATGCTAATTATTGGAGAATGGAGGATGTTTGTGCAGAGGAAGGAAAATACTATGGTTCAATTAAAGTGCTTGTTATGCAACCACCAGATTTTACATGAATAGAAAAAATCAACTATGTACTTACGTACTTATTATTGATAAGCCCATGCGTATATTTTCATTATTCGAAGTATATATAGATCTTAGATGAATATATTACGAGTATAGGTAACAATTAAAAATGTTATCCAACTCTTGCATGTGGTCGAAGTTTTATTATCCGAGTTACAATTGATCGACGCGCTCCCTGTGGACGAAATACGCATACAAACCGAACGGCGATTCAAACGACTGACCCACATTGCACTTGCATCCCTTCTTTTCAAAGACATGGAAACTCTGGTAATCCGTCAGACCAACAAATATCTTGAGAATCGGAAACCCTTTGATGACCGGCAGTATGGTTTTCTTTGACTTTGACGGCTATAAGTCCACTGGTGGAAAGTTTTGGAGGAATTAAGATCATTGTGCTTGAAAATTAAAAAGTTGTCTTATCAAAGGTCGTATGCGTTTGGTATCGCCCCAGATATCAAGAAGCCTTTCTTAAGTTCCATTCGATATTTAAAAATTATTGCTGGTATATATCCCAAGGCTCCTTTCTGTCTCCGACTCTCTTTCCCATCTTTAATCGCTTGTCTAAACTCAGTACTACACGGTCATCGCAATGGTGTTTTGACATCACAAGAAAATAGGTAATTGAAACGTCAGTGAACTATAATAAAGGGTCCGCCATCTAACGTTTTTTTTTTTCAACTAGTGCTTATTTCGTGAATAGTAACACTTAGCTCATGTCTGATTGTTCCAATTGGTTCAGGAGTTGAAGCCAACTGACCATCCAATGCGTTTTCGCTTCGCTAAGTGGGCCTGCCATCGACTTAGAGAAGATGCCGATTTTGCCAAAAAAATCATCTTTTCAGATGAAGCTCATTTTGATCTTGGCGGGTATGTAAAAAAGCAAAATTGTCACATTTGGGGCACAGAAAACCCGCACGCATACATTGAAAAGCCGATACACCCAAAACGAGTCACTGTTTAGTGTGGATTTTGGTTTAGAGGCATAATTGGGCCATTTTTTTTCGAAAATGAGCAAGTGGCCGTTACAGTCAATGGCGATCATTATCGGGCCATGTTGAACGAATTTTTGTTCACAAAAATTGAAGAGGAGGATATTGGCAACATTTGGTTTCAACAGGACGGCGCTACGTGCAGCCGAAGCTACACTCGATGTTTTGCGCCCTGTTTCAAAAAAAGTTATTTGGCGGACCCTTTATTTCACCGTGTAATTGTAATCTACAGTGACAACCACACCAATGGCAAAATGCGATGACTTGTCATTGTGATTTATAACATTTGGTGTCATCGCGCTGACATGCAAAACAATGACGATTACACGACTTGACCACTTTCAACACTTTGAAAGTTTATGGTGACCTGAAACCGCGATGACAAAAGTCATTTTTCGCAATGACACATTACATAACGATGATGGAGAAGTCGAAATAAGCGGATCTGGAAATTCCGTCCGTCTGTCTGTGTGTCTGTTTGCACCTCTACAGACTTAACGGATAGGCCGATTTTCTTCAAACTTGGTACTTATTAATTTATTGGAATTCCCTCGATACTTCTTGTTTCATTTTCGATCTAGGTCGAAAAATAACGGTACTTTCCAAAACAAAAAGATTTATTTTCTCGAAAACGGCCCTAACGATTTTGATCAGACTTTAAGGGTAGTACTATTTTTGTAGGATAGTGTATCTTTACGTTAGAATAGATTTTTCAAATTTCTCATAGAACTGGCTGTTTTCAAAATAGGTTTTTTTTAATATTTTTTTCGACTTTAATAACTTTGGAGATATTTTGAAAACGGGTAGATTGAATTTTTTTTAAATAATTTTCCCAAGTGGAGACTAAAGATTTTCTTATAATGACATATTTTTTCGAAAAGTTTATAAAAAGAGTAATTTAGAAAAAAAAAATGGTCGAACGATTTTCAACGTTTTCTTTCCTGGTTAAATGTTTAGCAAAGAAACATCATTGCATACCTAGATTTCCCAAGAAAACTCGTCAAACTCTTAATAAAATTAGAAATTAAAAAAAAAATTCAATAACATTAATTATGTGTGTCCGATGTTCAATATCTGCTGGCGCAATAAAAAAGGGCGTATGACACGCCCAAAGTTGATTGCCAGGGCAATTACTGTTAGCTCAGTGACATTCAATTTCAAGCTTGCAGACCGATTTGAATAAAACAAGACTGAACTTAGCTTTTTAAAAACTAGATTTTGTGTGTATTTAAAAATTTATTTTTGAACCACACTCTTTCTACATAAACAAGATACACAAACTGAAGTATCTTCATCTTCTTACTTCAAAACTGCGACCGATAGTTAAAAAACATTAAAAAATTAATGCATATTACGACTTTTGACGGAAACGCCCCTTAAAAGAGGGAGTGTCCTACAAATTTGTAAAAGAAAAAAAATTAAAGCACTAACTGAGATTTGATCATTAGTCAAAATTTAAGCATACATATGTGTAAAACTATAGCTGAATTGAGAAGTTTTTTAACGATCTTACCTGAATAAAGGCATTTTATAAAACTCACGCCCTTAAAAGTGGGCACGCAAACACAGTGTAGGTATATTTGTCATATAACAAACGAAAAAAAAATTAAATTTGAATATTGGTACCTTAAATTTTAAAAACTATGTTTTTTATTCTTTCTTGAAAAGTGGGCGTAAGGCACACTCGAAATTTAAAAATTTCTTTTCATACACAAGCTTCTAAGAGACAAATTTAGGCTTGTGGATTCATAATGAATACCGTTTTTTGCAAAAATACTTTTTGTATAGTTTAAATGAAAAGTGGGCGTCAGCCACGCCCAAAATCAATTTTTTTGATTTCATACACAATTAATACCTACAAAATTTAATGTTTTTCGCTCTAATACAAGCATTGTTTTTTTATAAAAACAATATTGATGGTTTTGTATGAAAAGTGGGCGTCTGACACGCCCAAACTGAAATATTTTTATTTAATTGGAAGAAAGCTTGCGTGTGCAAAATTTGTATGCTGGTGTGCTTTGATGAGAACTGTATAAAAAACATAATTTAATTTTGACACATTAAGGTTGTTGAACAAAAATGGCGATGTTGGGCGTGTTTGTGGGTGGATTTTACCGGTTCAAGAACATAGCCTTACTCTTGAACCACAGATTATGTATACCAGCTTTCTAGCTCAAAAATTGCTACCTCTGGAGAGTTTACATACGGACGGACGGGCGGACGGATATTTCGTAAAAATTTCAGCTCAATCCGTGCAGAACTTTTTAAAATTTTGAAGCGTTCACAAACCAACTAAACATTTTTAGATATAAAAGATAAATGTAAATAAGCAATCACAGATATACGTATAATTATTAAAATCATCAGAACACCATCATTGCAATCCTACCAATAACCAATACCAACAGAGATCAAGTTATAAAGTCAATCAATGTAAAATGAACTACATTCATGTTAAAAAAACAGCCTAAACCTACGCTAAATACATTAAAATCCCCTTAATTAAATACACAAATTTATTGACAAAAAGAAAAACAAACAAAATAAATCATAGTGTAGTGTACAATTTGTTCATTCTAATCAATAATCCAAAAACGAATAATTCTCCTTATTCAATACAAATTTTATTGATCCCCTGTTCCGTTACAAAACGTTAAAACAAATCTCACACGTAGCCCTATCACTCCCACCTCTCGTCCGTATTCTAATAGATTTTTAGATAATAATTTTGAATTGATCCTGCACACTCATATGAACACAAACACACCCACACTGTATACTGGTAAACAAATAAATCATGTTAATCCAATAAAAGACCATAAAAAAGTTTCAAGTTAAATGGCTTTATTACTGGCGAGAGGGTAGGTATAGCATTCGCATGTACAATTGTTTGTTCAGTTCCAATTTATCCTTCCGTTTGTTCTGGAGAGTTCTATATAGCTAGTAAAATTTGGGGTTGGAGATGATGGTAGCTAAAAAGTGTTGTTTTACGACCCAAGTTCATATCTTTTGTATCTTTACCTTGTAGAGTGAGAGCTCTATTTTATACCCTAAGCAGATATTTATTAAGGAAATTTAATTTCGCCCTCTGGCGGTTGGCGCTTCGTGGCGCTGTATGGTGTGGGCCACTGTGGCGTATGCGTAACTAATAAAAAAAAAATCCCATTATGCAAACGTGGGCGCCTGAAAAACTATGACGAAACATCCAACCCATAAAGCAGTCCGTTATTCGAACAAAATGCAAATCGGACAATTTCAGTTAAAAAACAAAAACCATTTACGGATTGATACAGTTGACACGACAACACCAAAAAAAAACCCCCTGCGAGCAGATATCCGATACACGAATCACATTTCCTTCGTGTCGTCCTGTCGCTGTGTATTGCTGCTGTGTGAGCCTAACCAGGCGTTTTGCGTCTGGACCTCTGTTTCGCCATTTTGTTTTTTTTTTCTGTTTTATTGTTTTCAGTGCAAAATTTATTGATTTAATAACCCAGCCGTAAATATACAAATGAAATCGTATTAAAAAGATAAATGGCTTATTTGGATCGCAGCCAGAATTACGATGGAGGGTGGTATAATGTGTTCGAAGTATGGTTTATGCATCCCCTTCAGGACGTTCGACGTTAAGTAAGAAGTTAAAATACAGGATATTTCCGTTGCGTCGGGAAATGTTGCGGTTCGCCCATCAGACCAGACTATTTTGCATTGTTTTTGGGGGGAGCAGAACTTTTAGATAGAATATCGGGTGGTATGTGTAAAAAGAGAGTGTTGGACGGTGGCAAGTTGGGACATTGTGGAATGATAGGTTAGTCAAAAATTATAAGTTTATACAGTTTCTTTTGTCCAATCAGTTTTAAGATATTTGTTAAAAGTACTAGATACAAATAAGGACAGACTGATATCTTCTTGGACAAGCAGCAAATACCCCATATATGTATACTGCACACTGAGAAGGCACCATCTCAGCAAGCTAGGACGATGTTATTAGGGAACCTCCTAGCGACATTAACATGATGTCTTTTCTGTCAGAGATCTTTGATGTAGAAAAGTTACTTTTTTTTAAAAGCATAATCCTGGACTAGAAATGATCCTGGACTGAAAAGAAAGCATGCGTTTTTTTTCCGCCGCTCCTCTCGACTCGGACACCACTGCTCTTCGCACAGCTCCAACACGTTTTCAGCCTAAGGTATTTTGCAGGCAAAAGTAAGGTTTTCAGACTGCATTTGAAGTTTCTGAATATTTGATTTAATTTCCTAATGGGAGATAAGAAATAACCAACGAAGCACGAGATTTTATTTGTCTATTTTTTCCTAGTTTCATCCTTATAACAAATCAAAAGATACGAACTTACCAAGCAGTTCAAATTATCGAATTCATAAATTCCAATTCACGCGCCGAGTTTCCTAGAACTTTCCTAGCTCGCTAATATGACGACTCGTCCGTTAAAAGAACATTTTCCGATTTTCAAAATAAAGGGTGTTTTTTTAGAGGTATAGAACTTTGAAATGGAATAAAACAAAGATGATTTTTTAAATTGACATGAAATTTACTTTATTCGAAAGATAATCTGCTGGCATTATAATTTAAATATGATTTCTGGAACATGACCGCCACAGCTGGCTCGGACGTAGTCTAATCTGGAGGTCCAATTTTCGATGAATTTTTCCACCATTTGTGGTCGTATATTGTTAATAACGGCCAATTCACAGGACCAAAACGCGAAATTATGCACTCACCGAACGTTTCCTTCAACAAATCAATTGAAGCACGAGCTTGTTTGACATGTTGAGCCATCTTGTTGAATTCACGCAGCTCCTGCACATCATGGTTGTTCAAATAATGAACGAAAAAGTCAGTAATCATGGCTCTATAGCGGTCAAAATTGACTGTAACATTCTGGCCAACATCGATTTTAAGAAGTACGGACCAATTTATTCCACCAACATATAAAGCCCACCAAATAGTCAGTTCTTGTGGATGCGGTGTCTCAACATAAACTTGAGGATTATCATCACTCCAAATACGGCAGTTTTGTTTATTGACGTATCCATTCAACCAAAATGAGCTTCATCGCTGAACAAAATTCGCGTATTTTAAACAGAACCATAATTTATTTTCAAAATAAATTTGCACAATTTAGAAGCATTGTTCAGACGTCAGTCTATATATGTTGAAATGCCAAACCAAATTAAAAATAAATCACTTTACAGCTAGCAAAATGGCCGCCAGTTGAAATAGTGTTGCTAACTTAAAGTTCTATACCTCTAAAAAAAAACACCGGACTTTGAAAAATTCTGAAAACGTTTTATTTAAATTTAACAAAGAAAATTGAAACGATTAACGAAAACTCATATACATTAAACACTAATTTAAAAAATTAATAACACACATTAACTTCAGTTTTCAATTTATTTGACAATTTTGTTTATGTTTAAGAGTATCAAACAAACCATTTTATATGTACATATATGTTTAGTCGTGTTGCTGAAGATGAGCGGAAAGCTGCTCGAAATGCATCCAAAAATAAAAATTATAAATTGAAAACTCAAGTTGATGTGAGTTATAGGGTTTTCACACCGAGCTGAAAACGCGGTTTTCGTTGAAAACCCCCAAAACCTGAACGAAAACACTAGTTTTACCATACATTTTTGCTAAACACAACTAGTTTTATATAAAACCTGTCGAACACTTGTTGGAATACAAAGCAAACACACCTAAGTTTGTTGTGATTCTTTCCAAACACACCTAAAAAGCGCATAAACGTCAAAAAAAAAAAATCAATCATAGCAGCCGAAAATATTTTCATTTCAAAATTTGATAGTCAGTTGTAAAAATGAAGTGAAATGTCAAACGAAAACTTGAAAAGTCCGGTGTGAATGATTTTCAGGTTTTCGTAAACTTTTAGCTGACAAACCGGGGTTTCGGCTCGGTGTGAAAAACCCTATTATTATTTTTTTTAAATTAGTGTTTAAGTTTTATTTAAAATCAGGCTAAAACCATAACTTTCGACAAAAATCTGTTGATCAGGTTGGTGAGCAAACGGGCAAATAGACGTCGCGTCGGTCGGCTTTGTAGAACACCATTAAAGATAGTACTATTGTTTTGGCTGATTACAGAACTTCGTTATGCATTCGTTATTCATTTACGGTTACAAATCTTCTAGAAATTCACTGGAATTCAGCTGCTTACCAAAGCATAATACAGAGCGTGAGCATGTAAACATTATCGAATCATGATTGAAAAGTGCGATACATCTCAAGAGTATTGGGTCGATCACATTTTTCGACGGCAACTATACAGTGTGGTGCTCCTAGGCCTCACTTTAAATACGCTTCAAGTCAGCTTGGTCTCTTAACTGTTGTCTCCAATTTCGTAGTCCAATTGATCGAAGATGAGTCCGACCTTGTCTTCTGGGTTCCTCGGGTATGACGTTTAAATCTGTATGAGTTGGAGCGGTGATATCTATTCGCTCTCACATGATCCAGCCATCTTTGCTGTTGTATATGAATTTTTCTGTTTAGGCTTATGTCGCTGGCTATTCACTAAATGCTTTTGTTTCGCTAAAAAACAGGACCTTTAATCGTAGCCAAATTTTTTCTATCGAACGCTGCAAAATACTTTGTATCCGGCAGAGAGGTGACCAATGCCATTGTATATATAAACTATATTATACTACCACTTGAGGTGCGCCATCTATCGACGAAAAACTAAGCTCTAGAATACCATGGGAAGCAACAACAACAATTAAAATGGTGGAAATTGTTGTTGTTGCTTCCCATGGTATTCTAGAGCTTAGTTTTTCGTCGATAGATGGCGCACCTCAAGTGGGAATACTAGTTTATATATGATACGGTCAAAGCCCGATATCTAGTCAAACCTAGGATTGACTAGTCAATGGTCAACATTGACCAGCAGCGTTGGTCAAAGCCCGATGGATACTTTAGTTTTGGGCTTTGACTGATGAGTTTTTCTCTCAATTGAGCGAATTCCCTCTCTCACACCATACAAACAATATTTTCCCTCTAACTTTGACCATCAGTGCCTTGGTCAAAGTCCGAGTCTCATAATTTCGTTTCGGACTTTGACCGACCAGTTTAGTCAAACCTAGGTTTGACACAGTGTTGAGTGTGTACCCTCCAAAACGCGTTTTAATTTTTTTTTTTTTTATTTCGTGAACGTGAATCTGAATAGCAATTGAGAAAACCAAAAACAAAAGTGAGCATTGAGATTAGGTAAGAAACTATGCGTGTGTTTTGTGGAGGACTAAGGAGTGCTATGTAGGCGCAAAAATTAAATTTGTACACAATCTTAAAATTGCAAGTAAAGACGCGAAAGTATGCGTAAAATACAGGCATACATAAACTTAAATTTTACATCTGAGCTCCACTGAATACGCCACTGATTGTATCTGCACAGAGCCTTCTTGAGTCTTCTCGATAGAGCTTTATTCAGAAATTGCTTGCTTAACCCAAAGAAACAACGATTAGCAAGAGTAATTGTACGTGATGTCCTCTCTTCCAATCTTGTCGATTAATACTTCCAAGATTATTTCAATTTCATGCCGGTGTATCTAGTTTTGCTAACAAAAACTCAACTCTGAAACGTCATCAAGGAAAGCTGTTTTCTCAGTTTAAAGAATACTGATCGAAGTTCAGCTGTAATTCACATGGCTAAGAAATTAGTCCCACTGTTTCATGTTCTATGTTTTGGACTGTTTAATTTAGAAAACTCTCAAATGCTTACAACGTAATTGCAACAAAAATTGTAAAAAAAAACCAAATTGTGTACCTAAAAACATTTTCAAATTGTAATTCAATATCTCTGTGAAAAAAAAAACAAAAAAAACCCCTATATTCCAAATTTTGTGTTTTGCAAAATGATCTCCAAACACATTCTTAAACCAAATATTACGTTACACAGAGCCGAGCGAGTATTATTTGTGCAATGCAATTAAATACAGGAAAAACCAGGATCGGGAAGTTCCTCTCGCATATCACAAAACACACAATAACACCGCAATAAATTAAATATTGTCCTGTGCCCACAAAAAACAAAATCCTCATCCAATTCAAAACTTATACCTATCACAAAAACAACCACTGTACACTATACATCCTGTGTGTACTAAAATTTGAATTGAAATGTCTTGTGGGCTATTGATTTAGGAAGGGGGGGGGGGGGGAGAATGCATTCGTTTCAGTGCTCTATATCGAGGCCGCCATCGGCTAACGCCTGCTATACCTCGAGGCTGCAATAACAACACCACAGCCCATTTGTCATATTACACATGTAGAATCTATATATCCTTCTGGCTGGCATGATAGAGATACACCATCCAGATCCAGCTACTGGATACCATTTGCATAGAGTCGAGTGTTGGCAATGTTTGAGTATGAGTGCAGCAAACAATATGCGTTTACACAATTCATTTGACGATTCCAACCCCAAATGGAAAAACAAAATTAAAATTTTAATTAAAAAAGGACACAAGTGCAAATATTTACACCAACTCTCAGGCAATTGCTATATTAAGTGTTTTGGCACTGGCCAAAGAGTAAATGCTGCTGCCGCTTCTGCTCCGACTACAGTTACCGCTGCTAGACCTCTCGAACCCTTTTTTCTTTGATGCAGAAGAGGAAAAAGGGACAAGAATCAGGCAGGATAGCAAAATATCTGCATACCAATTCCCATCCACCATCAGTAACACCATATCACCCATACTCCCAAACCCAATGCTGGACTTTTATTGTTCACTTCAAAACAGGGGATGTTCTCAAACCCGTCGGTCGTCGCTGGCTGGCCGCCCACTGTTGTATCACAGATAGGTGGTATGTCTTCCTTTGTGAAAACGGGGCTTCTCCATTGCTGTATCTCGTCCTGATGGTTATGGTGGCATTTCAAAAATATATATACATATTTTTTTTTTTTTTCCTTTGCAGATCGTAAAATCTCAAAAATTCATTTGCACAGAAATTTCTAAAGGAAGCCAATTTGCCTTTGGATTTCTATGCAATCCTGCTCATCCGGATGCGGTGTCTTGGTTGAGTGTGCTCCTCTTTTTCTCTCTTCTCTCTATGTGTTTGTATTTGTGTTAAAGGGTCCTTGCCGTCTGGTTTTTGTGTGGATAGTATTTTTGGGCATTTGCAGGGGTTGTGTTTGCAAACCAAACCAAACCAAACAATATAGAGGATAACACAAATTTTCTGCAGCAGACAGTTGTAGTTGCAAGGACTTTAAGGATTCCCTTCTGTTATTTGACTATGAACACATATTTTTTATAGATGCAATAATAATCTTGGATTGTGTGCGAGGAGCAATTCAATGGATCTATATAAATGCTCTGACTCTGTGGGAGCTGGGAGGTTATGCTTAGTCAAGCCAATGTACCTGGAAGCTTGAAAAACCATCGTTAGTAGGCGGATATTTTGAAAACATTATTATGTAAGCCCTACCAACATACACACGTTATGGTACGTCGTACACCAACACAAATATACATTTTTGTTTTAAGAGGAGCATTTATTTAATTAAAGCTATACTGTGCATAGCTCATTGCTATGGGAACTGGATTCAGGTATTATTATTTGTACCTACGATTTTGATAAAATTAAATTAAAATTATTTGCAAAATGAAGCGAGGACCATGATACATAGTATAGGGAGGAGTAGTTTTAAGGCAACATGTGCTTCAAGGATTTATGCGAATGACATTCCAAAGGTAAATGTTTAATTAAATGCTGTTTTCCTAATATCTTCCTCAAACAATAATTCCATGAGTTATAGCTTTACTCTATTAAGTCAACTGAACTGCCGCAAGTTTTATTTGTGGAGGGAAAGGATATCTTTCTTAAAAAAAAGGCCAGTAAGTAATAAGTTCTGGATTTATCATACTGAGATCTGAGGTCCTGTAACAAATCAATCTAGGTATTATTTAATTAGAAGATTCCCCGAGGTAATCATCATCTTAAAATAAAATGTAGGACTTGTTCTGCATAATGTAGGTATAATAAAAAAATTAAAAATTATTTCGAAAATTCTTTTATTTTTAATAAGCTTAAAAGTTTTCTCGGAAAAACTAAGTATGCAATAAAATTTCAAAACTAAATGTCTTTCTATAAAAAAAAATATTGAAAATCGTTCGACCAGTTTTTTTTTTAAGTGGTTTTTTTTGAAAACTTTTCGAAAAAATATTTGAAATTTTTGTTGAGTACGTCATTTTGAGATAATCTGTAGTTTTTATATGAGAAAATAATTAAAAAAAAATTCAATCAATTTTTTTTAATTATTAAAAATTAAAAAAAATTAAGAATTTTAAAATTCCTAACAGTATTGTTATAAATTACTTCCTGTTTTCAAAATGGATGTATAGTTTACCGGTTCTATGAGGTACCGTTATAAGAGAAATTCCGAAAAATCTTTTCCAAACAAAAGATAATAGTTCTGAAAATTTTATCAAAATCGTTGGAGCCGTTTTCGAAAAAATTAAACTTTTTGTTTATAATTGTATGGCAGGTAGGTACCGTTATTTTTGAGCCTAGAGCAAAAATTAAAAATACATTCCGAGGGACGGCCAAACAAATACTAAATACCAAATTTGAAGCAAATCGGCAAATCTGTTTAGGGTCTAGAGAGCGAACAGACAGACGCAAGGAATTTGCAGACCGAATTTTTTCGACATCTCTATTATCGTAATGTCATGTCTGATTGTTAGAATTTTTTTTACACGAATCCATAACTTGCCATAACTTGGTAGGTACTTACTATAAACCTATAATCGCAAGTAAAAAGGACAAACACATAAGGAACGTAAACGTTCATGATGTATGAGCTGAGCGCTTGTTTCAAAGGATTTTGTAGATACAAATTTATAAGATCGTGGCGTCTGCTGTGTGGCACGTAGTTCAGCTTTGTCTTGATGGAATCACATGTCGTCCAGGTTTAACTTTATCATCGGTGATTATCGTTCTGTAGTGCACGTAATTGACGGTGACCGTGTCGCCATGCCGCCGCGCCCAAAATCCACAGCAAACGGTCAATTTTTGAGGATACATTGTCACCGTGTGGATTTTGATAACAGAGTTTTGTCATGTGGTAGTATGCTGTTCAATCGTGTAACTTGCCATAGTAAAGGGTGGTCCAACCATAACATACGATGTTAGTAATTGTGTTTTTCGCTCAACTTAATTTGATTCAGTCTTTTACAAATTCAACCATGGAGAGGTACACAATTGAGCAGCGTGTTAAGACTGTAGAAGCGTTGTATGAAAATAGCCGTGCCGTATTGTTGGACCGCCCTTATTTTGGAGACAATATTTGCTTATTTCTTGATTTTATAACAGTTAATATTATACCAATACCAACTCCAGCCAACAATCATCAGTGGTTATTTCTGCATCCACTTTGGAACACACACATCCGGTGCGGTTAAATAGGCTTTCAAGGAAATACTTTTTTGTTTCATAAAAAGGAATTCGTCTCATGGTAACCAACCACCGAGAACTGAATTGAAGATTGAAGTGAAAATTCAAGTGGAAATCAACGGATTTAATAAACGCAATATCATTTATCAAGATATTGACAACAAATAAAGTTCGTCCTTAGACGATGCAATATTTTTACACAACGTTCGTTTTTGCAAATATTAAATTTTTATTAAAAAGAAAATATTGCTCAAACCATAATTATTCCGCAATAAGACCCTTACACGATCAAAACCAATCTTTGTGATTTAAAGAAGTGGTCGGTGCAAATTAGGACTCGATTGAATTTGTTATGAATTGGTTGATTGAATCTCGTACTTTAAATACATATATTTAACTTTTTGTTGTGTATTCGAAATGTATGTATCAGACACAGACATTTTTTATTTAAACTATTGGAACAGTTAGTGCAAGTCACAAAAAATAATATAAGATTCTCTAGGAAAGGTGCCCTTAACTTTCCGTTTTTGAGAATATTTTTCTCCCTTCCGAATTCCCAAAAATCTTTCTACAATATATAACTTAAGAATTCTCTTTTGAATAACATAGGTTTATGGTCTTGCAAGCTTTTCGCAAGATCTTAAAATAGGTGAAAGACTTTGAGATCGGGCCGCACCTTACTGCAAGGTTTTCCGTTTAATGTTTGGAAATTCTTTTTCAAAAATCTTCTTGCGCCCGAACCTGCCTGTAGGCAAAACAGGCAATTGCTTAGGGCGTCACTCCTAGGAGGGCGGCACTTTGACTTAATCGGAAAAATCAGTACAACCATTTCAAAAGGAAAGAAGGGTAAACACGTACATAAATTCAAGTTTGTATTGTCAACGGTAATCTCGAGTTTTTATTCCAAATAAAAATTCTTTCAAAACTACTTCAATCAAAATAAATGGACTTGTCAACTTGTTTGGAGCATTTAGATAAACTCTAGCAGTATTTTCAGATAAACCGATCCCGAGAACTTTTGTTTGAAACATTATACAAGAATGCTTTTAACATTGCTACAAAAATGATTATTATAGTAGATTTTAGTGTGTCCGATTATGAGCCTACGTAGCCGTCGTTATCCATCTAGTCCCGCCAAAATAGACAAAAAAATAGTACTAGGTTTGCAAAAATTCGCATAAAGCTGAAAATTGGTACCGACGTTGGGAACACCATTTCAAATAAACTAAGCAACATCCCCATCGATCCGACTGGTGCGTTAGAAGTTATTCAAGGTCAAAAGGTCAAATAAACGGTTTTTACAATTTTTCTTGTAAACGGTAGGTTTTATCATAAAAATACATGAGACAATGTTGTAGACCACGAAATTATCTACAAAACTTGCAAATATCATTTTTTTGTTAGAACAACCATTTCGGAGATATCGTGATTTAAAAACTTGAAGGAGTCACGTTCTATATGATATGCACATATATGCCACATGCATACATTTAGTCCAGTCGACAGGTTGGAAAAAGTTGGTGGAAGGTGGAAAAAGGTCGGAAGCTAATGAAACTATCAAATATTGTTGAAGGATAGTTAAGAAATATTTTTCGAAGTTTTGGACCTCGAGAGCCCTATTGTAAAAGATGTGGGGGAGGGGGAAGGGGTAACTGCAAAGTTTTCGACCTTGCAACGGTTTTTCCTCAGTAACTTATTTTCCTTACGTTCTATAGCAAAAGCATTTCCATTTTATAGTAGAACGTCAAATTTCCTACAATTTTCATAGTACCAAAGTTGTTGAATATTTATTCTTTACCGAGATATAGCTCTTCGAAAAACAGGTTATTTTTCAGAATTTGCTAAAAAATGCCAACAAAATTCAGCTTATTTCTTCTAATAGACGAAAACTGGTGCGAGGTTTTTGTATGACGAGATTTTGAAATTTGTCAAAGTTATTTTTTTTTTATAGTTTCTAATGAAAAGTGGGCGTCAGTCACCCCCAGATTCAACTATTTATATTTATTTTTAATGCCAAAAAAATTTGAGCCTTGTGCTTTGATCGTAAAGTTACAACATTGCCAAATAGAAGTTGTTGAAAAAAAGGCGATTGTAGCGTGTATATATATACCTTTCTGTACCTAACGGTAATATTTCTCTATGTTACAATATCGACATCAAATTGAACGTACCCATTCTATGGAAAAGGGTTTATAAAAGAATACAAGACGCCGAAAACAAAAGAAGTGGTTTCGAACAAAAGATCCTGAATGAACTGCGCACTTTAAATTGAATACAGTTTTAAAGGTTAAGGTTCAAGAAAGCCGAATCAACATCATTTCGCAATTAGGTCCTATTTAAGGCCAACTAATGAACCAACCTGAACAAAATACAAATGAAATCAAACACATGCAAGATCTTAAAAAGAACTTAATTGCTTTATAACTATCATTTCCAAATGGATAGGCCTACTCAAAAATTAAGTCCCTATAAAGCTTATTTATTTTATTTGCAATTTTAAACGCAAATTCACGTGCTACTGACTCATAATCCCCTCTCACGCTATTTCTGCTTTACTTCCTCTGTTTATGTGCCCACATTGGAGCTGGAGCCGCCATTTCGACTGTTCGCCTACTTCTCTCTTAAAGTTTTAATTGGATCCTTATGGTTATAATCATTATTTTGTTAAGACCGGGCTCCTTTTTGAAGTCGGCAAACAGTCGTAAGAGGTTCGTTAAAAATGTTAACAGACACTTTGTATGCCACTAAGGCACCACCGCACCACCATCTCCGTCGCGCCATTCGTCGCCATCACAAAGATCCCATATGAAGGCGACGAGTTTACTTTTCGCCATTCTTCTCTTCTTTTTTTTTTTGTATTTAATACGTCACTCTTGTTAAATGCTATTTGCGCGCTTATACTCTCACCATTTCGAACGAAAGGATTTCTCTGGTTACAAAACTATTTTGTGCACTGAATAACACGCTCGCTTTCTGAGCATGTGAGTGGGTTTTGTGTTCTGTTCATATATTTTCTTTAGTTTAGTTTTTGTTAACTTTTTTTTAACGAAAAATAGCTTTTCGCGGTGCACATTTTGGGGATTACAACGTGTAAAACGTACTCACATTGCCACATCGTATGATGTAGGAACAGTATACGTTCATCAACAGTGTTGTGCAAAAAAAATTTTTTTTTTCTATTTGTTATTTCCATCGGGTTTATGACAGGTAAATGGTTCCGAAAGGTGTTTGACTTCCATAAAAGTTGAACGACAATTATGGTGTTCATAATAGTTTCCAGAGTTTGGCTGATTATTCAATTTTCAAGGTTGCTCAAAAGCTATCCCCGGACCACATTTTCTTTGGCTGTGTTTTGTTGTTTTATAAATGAAAATCTTTGGATCAACTTTAAGATGATGTCTTAAGTTTTGTCCCACTAAGTCGCTAAACTTATATCATCGAAGAGGTCGCCATTTATTGATGACTACTCGGCCTCAATTTATGGCATTTCATATCAGACTTGTCAAAATTTCAGGCGACAGGTATTCACTTTCTTAACAGATATCCTTTTAGCGGGCTTCAAGAGCTTAAAGCATCTTGACTTACAATCGTGAAGAAGTTTCGAACGGTTTGATTGGTCAAGCGGTCCACTGCATATCGTCGAAACGAAAGATTAGGTGATCCGGAAATGCTTCCCTCGTAATAAACTTTCCTAAGAATATATCTGATCTCTGGTGTATCTAAAATCGTTTAGTTCACACCATTTTCGAGCAAATAAGACCGGCGGCGGTGACGCCTCCAGCTTCCAGCACACAATGTTGTAGCTTAAGTGGAATGAAATGGCAGATGTTCCGAGCCGCACATAGTTATGGTCTCATAGTCTTCAAGTGTCGCATCATAGTGATTGTTCAGTTGGTGTCAGTTTCAATATGGCGGCAATCAGTCCTGCGTCAATTATTCCACATGTATATTTAGGATTGACATTTGCCGCCATTTGCAAAAATTAAAGCACTGTCCAATCTTCTGCACCTGCGCCACCATGTTGATATGCAAGACGATCCTATAGGCCTTTCTCGGCCGAGAAAAGGGTTTGCCATCAATAAAGTGAACATTCAAGTGCGTCGAAAACCACCATTTTTATCGTCTCAAATGAAGAATTTTACGTCGCAGGGAAACTGGTCCCGAGGTCAAGAGTCCAGAATTTACCTTCGCGACTTATGACCCATTATGGTGGTGGGTCATAAGCCCCTAATTTTAATATGGGACTTTTGAACCACTATGATGGGTTATAAAATAAATAAATAAAATAAATTGTTGGCACAACCCAAGCGGGGCCGGGGCCTGCGACTTATACTCTCAACCATTCCTGTGTGTGTGTTGATATTATACAGGAGTGGAATGAACCTATAATTTAACGCCGAATCCGTCTAACAGAGAAGCACTTTCCAAGACATAATTAACTCTTGGAGGTTTTGTCACTTTCTCGCAAGAGGAAAGAAAAGAACTTAGGTGGAGTCTTAGATTGAACCCAGAACCTTCGGCGTGCAGTCCGACCACTAACCACTAGGCCACGGGGTACTACAATGATGGGTTATAAGCCCTGCTCTGTCATAACTGTAAAAAATAAAGTACTAAGCAATTGAAGGAAATTCAATCCCTCGCTAGCCTTCAAGGCTGACCTAATGTCCGCTTGGGAAAATGTTCCATATGGAAGCCATACAAAGGAAAATACCTTAAATCTGAAGAAGACAGCGCTGACTATAATATATATTTCATGCCAGCCCGCAAGCGGTGTTCCCTGTAATAATATATTATTTTTGAGTTAGTCTAGAAAGTGCCAGCAGTGAGCGAGCTCATAAGTTGGATTTTTTCCTCACAGAGGTTTCCCCAAACAAAATTTCACTGGGTTTCATTCAGATCGGTTATTCATTAAACTTTTCAGTTTAATTTTTTAAAGGAAAAGAAGTATCATACAATCTGTTATTTTTTCTGCATACTTTTATTTGACTTTTATTTTGAAAATTGTTACTTTTATTCGAAAAAATATTAAAACGCCATGTTTAATGTTAATTACGCATTTTCTGGAAAAAAATTCACCCAAAATTCAAAAAAATTAAAATGGGCAAGAAAAATGGAACAGGCTAGAAACTGGATATTTTAAAACTAAGACAAATTATGAAATTTTCTTAAACGCATTTATGAAGGCTATTATTTCTTCTAAAAATTAAGTCCTAAACGAAGCTTCTATCGTTGGTACTAACAGCGCAATTACCGTTACCGTGGGTCAAGGTACACCAAAGTAAGTGTTTTCTGAAATCCCCAAAAAATTATATCAAAATTGAAGTTAGGCTATTACTGTAAAACAACTTTTTTCTTAAAATATACCCAAGAATCATGCCCTTAATATTGACTAGGAATTAATGACATCTTGTTTTGTATGTATTTTGGTTTTAACTTGATACAAACTTGAAATTTTCGGAAAGTTCGCACAGCACTGTGAGTGATGCTTGCTTATAAATGTGGAGTTGAGTTAACAACAATAATGGGGTGATTATAAAAAGTTTCTCAAAATATGTATGAGGTTTTATAGAAGTGGAAACCTTTCTTAAACTAGCTGGAACTGCCTTAGAAACTGGTGTTTTTTTTCTGAACTGGTAGTTGAATTTTTCGTGGGAAGTCGAATTTTGTATTATGACTGGTAAAACTAATTGGAAAACCTTTGTGTTGTTGTTCAGTTGAGTTTTTTTCTTGTATGAAAATCGTTTCAATTATTTTTTACGGAGAAATAGTTAGTTTTCTCAAATTGAATTAAAAGGATTTGATCGAAATTTTGATGTGGGAACTTAAAGAAACACAACGCAAAAAAATTTCTGTTTGAAGTAAAAATAATTTCCAGACAAAATTAAAGAAAACTTTTTGTCTGCTCATTAGGGCGCTATTTATAGAAAAATCAGGGATATTTCTTAAATATCGTCAAACTTGAAATAAAATAGATACATGGTTGAAAAAGGATTTCTTCTTAACTCTATTTTTAGACAAAAGTGAAGTTTAATAAGTTCATAATTACTTTTTTTTGAGAAATTATATTAGAGAGAATTCTATTTACGGATATTATGCCCTCAAAAGAGCATCTTAATGGTTTAGATCAAGATTTTCCAACCACCCACTAAGTCTAACTACCAAAGAAACCAATTTTCATGCAATACTGTCCGTCCATATGCTCGCCACGGTAGGTACTTTATTGTGGCATTAACATCGGTTCGTTCTAGAGGACACCAACTAATAAAGTACCCTTTGATGTTAAAAATAACAAACCAGTTTCAATAAAAATATTAAAAAAAGGAAAAATTTCATCAAGTCCATCACCCTTACCGCAATGCGTGAGAAAAATGCTCAAAATAAAATGAGCAAAACCAAAATATTCACCTCATTCTTCTCCAGGACAAAAATTTATAAAAAAAAACATTTTCCCGGAACTTTTGATTTATTTAAATTTTTCACTTCAAAAACTGCTCGTGCAGCTGCAAGCGGAGTGATACCAAAAAACTTTTGCCCACTGTCTGAGCCCTTATTGTAAGTATCTTCTAGACCCGAGTTACGAAAAAAAAAATACAAAAATATATTAAATAAAAGTTTTCATCCAAGTGGCCACCTTTTGCCTTTTTTCTCGCGAAGTCTACGGCGGCTGCAGCGCTAAGAAAAAATAAAACTTAAAATAATAATAAACGTGAACTTTTAATGCCAAAAGTAAGGAAGTATCCAAAAAGGATCATAATCCTTTTTCGTCAGTGGCTGGCTTTGGAATGGGTTCATCATCAAGGTACACCTCTAATTTACATTCACTGTTAGTGTTGATGTTGATGCTGATGATGTAATGATATGATAAGCTCCAAAGGTTAAGCCCTGCGCCCACTGCCGACGCCTGACTGCCTTTTGCTCAAAGGTTAATGGGATTTCAATTCACAAAGATGAAAAGACACGAAAGAGAGGTCCTTGCCCTTCGCTATCGCTATACGTGCATGTACCTACAGTGTATCCGAGTAGCTTTCGTTTATATTCCGTCTGCTGCTGATGTCTACGTATATAAACGAGTATATAGATAAACACCAATTTTCGTCCATTCGGAGTGTCCTTTTTGTAGCCTTGGATCGTCTTAAAATAAATGACAAACTTTTTGAAAGGCACATCAATATAATGAAATGACAAACTAAGGCATAAAGTCCATTTCTTTCACATGACAATTTCTGAGTACAAACATACATATAGACGAAAAGGACGAAATTCTTTTGAAGGCACACAGTCAGGTCAAATTGTGTTTAGAGAGGGCTCCATGGCTAGGCTTGGTGAAAAGAATGGATCGGCAGGCCTTGTACACATAATGCTATAGTAGGAGAGGTTCCTTGCTCTGTTTCAGATTCAGATTCAGACTTTTGTTGAATAGCATGTTGTAGGCAGTTTGTCCATTATTTGTCCATTATACCATTTCAAAGGGTCTTTGATGAGCGGGCGGATAAAATTGTGCAAACATTAGGCTTGTGAAAAGGACTCTCATCTTGGGTATATAATGGAATTCTATTGGTTACTGGAGGCACTTTTTTCACAATTGGAGAAAGGGCAGCGTTCTGTTATAGCATAGAGAAAGCCATGCAATATTTATCAATTTGAAATTGCATTCGGAGGAAGATGATGAAAATGCGGAAAGGATAAGTGAATTGCATTGTAGGAAAGGATAATGGTCAATTAGAATTGAAAGGAAAAGATGACGACGAGAGATTATGGTTGACTTTGTGCAGATGCAGAAATATTTATGAAAAGAATCAATTTGAGGAAAGGGTTTATTTTTGCAAGATTCAAAAGGTGTTTTAGTAAAATGATTGAAAGCCTTTATGGGGAGGACTTATGACATGGCGAAAATTAATTGGAGGAAGGGTTTTCGACTTGAGTGTTTAAGTTTTTTTTTTCGGAATTTTAACCAAGAACAATGAAGGGAGCCAATTGCCATAAGATGATGAGAAAAAAGAAAGTTTTCTATATGATTTGTTAAGGTTTTTTTTCTTGAAGGCTTCGTATAATTATTTTCTTAATCTTAAATGTAGCCGAAACTTTTGTGTATCTTTTTTTGTTCGTCGGTTTCAGTGTAGTATTCATTAAAGAAAAGCTGGAGTACCCCAAGGTTCTATTTTTTTGCCAAAACTCTTTTAATATATCGCTTTCAGTTTGGTTTTTTTTTTTTTTTTAATTGCAGTGCCGCAAGGCTCCATTTTGTGGCCAAAACTCTTTCTCGTATTTATTGATGATCTCTCCCACTGAGTGTCTTGCAATCTATAGATTCCTCAACTGTCCACGTTAGTTTTAATTTTCTTCAGATACTCCTTATTGCAGCGTCAGCATTTATGCGAGTATTATTAGTTCATTGAAAGTGCTTTGAAATACTCATTTTTCATTTTCCTTTTTAGCAAAAAATGGTTGAAAAGTATTAAAGGTCGACTAGCAGACAGTTCTGGATAGGGGCGCTGCACTAAGGCCTCCAAATCATGGAGTGCCAATTTGTATTTATAATTAGTAGCTGTGCTCCTGGTTTTATTTTTTTACTTGCGATTATAGGAACTATAAGGCAAGTTATGCATTCGTAAAAAAAAAATTTTTTTTTGGACAATCAAACATAAAATTACGATGATAGAGATGTCGAAAAAAGTGGGTCCGACAATTTTGCCTGGCTGTTATTCCGTCTGTCTATATCGGCACCTACAGCCTAAAATGCTGGACCGATTTGCTTCAAACTTGGTAGATAGTATTATTATGACGTCCTACGGAGGGGTTTTTGGAATTAGCATTCTAGTTTTAAAACTAATGGTACCTTGCCATACGATTTTTAGTGAAAAATTAAAAACGGCTCCTACAATTTTGATAAAACTTTTTGAATAATGTTTTCAGTGCAAATTTTATTTTCTGGTTGGAATAGATTTTGCAGGAAAAGTTTATAACTGTACCTCCCATAGGACCCGTTTTTTGAAATCCGATTTTCTCGTAAGCCACTCGACGAATTTCGATGAAATTTTTAATGTATAACCCCTTTTATAAACGAAATAATAAAATTCTTTAAATTTTTCAAAAAAAAAGTTTTTTTGAATTTCTTAAAAAAGTTTTAAAAATTTTGTTTAGTTTTTGTTTTTTTCCAAAAACGGTTTAATCAATTTTTTTTCAATTTTATTTTTCTGATGAAAACTACAAAGTTCTAGAAGTTGGCATACTCAACAAAAATTTGGAATATGTTTTCGAAAAGTTTTAAAAAAAAAAACCGTTTTTTTGAAAACACTGGTCGAACGATTTTGAAAAAAAATTTCCTTAAAATTTAGAAAACCAATTAATAAATTTCATATGATTTTTGCAATGCTTTTTTCCGAAAATCTCAAGCCCCAATGCCATTTTAAAACATTAGAGCAAGTTCGTGCGACTCAGTCGTGCACTTTATTTTTATTGAAGTAATTTGAAATGAATTTTTGATTTTTATTTTTTTATTTGAGTTTTTATGTTTATTTTCCTTTAAATAAAGTTTATGTTAATTTGAAAATGGTTTTTGGCTTACTAGGGTAAAAAAGCATACCAGGGTACCATTTTACCAAAGCAATTTTAGTGACTAGAATTTAAGGACGTTTTGAATACTAAAATTTGTAAATACTTCTTGAAAACAATAACTTGGTTAGAAAAAAAAAACAGACGGTATTGATATAACTTTTAAAAAAATATAACATATGAAGTAATAGCTGAAGTTTAAAACCAATTATAAAACATTTCCCTTATGGGGGCCTTTTAAGGCCACTTTCTCCTACTGGAGCCTGAATTTTTCGAAAAGTGTATGGCTGAATGTTTGAATAACTGTGCGTTTTTAATTTAAGAAAAAAATCGTCGAATTTTATGTTGCTTAATGTTTTAATAAACTTTTTAAGTTAAAATAATTGATAAACTTTATAACATTTATGTGCAAATGCTGAGTGGAAATCAGCTGGATTGTATCTAAACTACGTTTCAAAAGTGTTTAACCAACTCTCACAAGACATTCTTATTTTTAAACTTTAAGCTTTAAGTCTGTCTGTATAAATTGTTGCTTGTTCATAATATTCATAGTTTGAAAACAGAACACAGAAACGTAATATAGTTAAGTTCAAAAGTAATTCACTACACAGAAAAACCAAGAGTACCAAAAAACAGTCATCTCGGACCAATTCTTTTTACACTCGCTAAAACTTACGTATAGTCTTGCATTATTGCTCTCTTGATATTCTCGTATGCGCTGACGATAAGAACATTTTTATTAAATCTTTCAACTCTGCTAATGACAGTGCGGATCTTCAAGCTGTAGTTGACATGTTTTTTTTAAATGGTTTAAAACTAAATCTAAGGCACCATACCTATATAAACTCTGGATTCAACTTTTACAGATTCAAACTTTCGAAGCTTAGAGCTATTGCAATATGCGGGCTAAAGGGCTAACCATAGTTAAAGAATGAGTACGTACGTTGCCTTACGAAACAGTAGAACTACATGTGATTTGTATACCCAACCCGAAATGACTTTTTGATAAGTTTCGGCAAGTTTCGTTCACTTTTGTTTCCGTACGTAATGTACGCTTTTAGTCGTTGATTGCGTTCTTCCTTTTGCTTCCTTTTTCTTTCGCGTAATATGGTTGGGCTTTAGGTCTTTGATGGTATGATAATAATTGTCTTTAGCTACTTTCTTTCGAAACCCATAAGTTTCATGTTCAAGGATTGACCATACATTGACCAGCTATATTCTCACTTCTCCAGGAAAAAAAAATCTAAGCATGCACAATAAATCATATTTTGTTTTGCTTACTATATTTTCTTAACCTCGCCGCCACACATGCCAGCTACTGGTAAGACAGTTGCAATACACTCACATTTTCCACTCACACAAAAAAGTTCCAGCAAACTGGAACACAGGAATCTGACAATTAATACATGTAGTAACTTGCTTGGCAGTAGCTGGTATGTGTGCGCCCGCAGGTTAACTGAGGGAGTATTATAAACACGAAAAACAATAATTTGTTATTTGAATTTTCCGGAGTGTGAATTTATTGGAAGTGGAAACTTTCATCTGCAAACTTTGATGAAACAGAGTTTAGTTTTAGCGGGTGGCAACAGTACAGTGGATGTAGTGCTCGGTTGCTTAACCTGAGAGCTGTGAGTTCAAACCCAGCCACCGCTGCACGCCTCCATATCCGCGGACAAAATATGCGCTTCAAAATATCCGCTACAAGATATCCGCAAACGGCTGCACGCCTCAATATCCGGGACATATTATCCGCATACAATTATACAGATACATTAATACAGTGCTAGCGCCCAGCATTAAGGTGTATAAACAATGACCTATGTAATGGAGGGCATGCTGCTCCCCTGCTTGCGCAAATTATCGAATCGTAATATAAACACTTTTTTATTTTATTAGTTTTTTTTTTTATTATTACTTTATTGTTCTGGCAAAACAGTTAACGCTAGTAATATAATTTTTTAATACTGAGCAGGAGCAAAGCGTCATGCTTGGTGGTCGATCTCAAAGTGTCCCGATGAAATAAAAATATGTTTCAGCATCGCGTCGTTCCATCAAGATGATATTGAGTAGAGCTTTAGTTGCTAAGCTGGAGTTGAGATGTTGCTGGTGGCTGCAGCTGTGCATGTTGCTAATGGCTGTATTTATGCATGTTGGATTACAACATATTGCTTTAAGCTGGAGCTAAGATTTTGCTGGTGGCTGCGTCTGTACATGTTGCTAATGGCTGTAGCTATGCATGTTGGCTTTGTACATGTTTCTTTAAGCTGGAGTTATGATGTTGCTGTTGTTATTGGTGGTTGTAACTATGTATGTGTAACTCGCACACTATAGGACTTGGGTTGGGGTAGGTGCGAGGTTGAATATATATGCGGATATTTTGACGCGGATATTTTGTCAGCAGATATTGAGGAGTGTTACCGATAAAACATCTTTCACCTAATTATTAAAAAGTGACAACTCTGCTTTTTTAGTTGCGTTTTTTGAAAAACCTCAACTCACCCTAACGATGAAATCCTCCGTTTTTTTTTTAAATGGGTTAGGTCCCAAGAACAAGTATCTTATGTGAATTTCATTTAGGTACGTGATTCAAGATGGTACCAAAATATTTTTCATTTTGTGTTTCATCTGCAAGAGGTAAATGAAATATTGTCGATATGTGGGTTGTGTCACAATACAAATATTCCTACAGCTTATGAACAAATTTGAAATTGCATGCAAACACGTTCTTCTATATGTACAAACTTTAAGAACCCTTCTAAGAGCCCCTATCATTTTGTGTATTAAATACTTTTTGTGTAATTTTGTAACAAGCTTCAAAACTTTTGTTTACAAAAATCGTTACTCATCTCGTTTTCGCCGACAACTTCTGTGTATCTTCCGTTGATCAATAGCTCTTCATGTTTAATTATCTCCTCTTCCCTATATATACCTACATGTTCACCGAAAAAAAAGGAATAAGCAAAAAAGCAAATATGTACAGTTAACCATTCTTCCAGACAAGCAGACTGTAAACAGAAGCACCAACAAAAAAAAAAAGAAATCTGGAAAAAAGAAACTTCAACTAAAACTTGTGATGTTGTTGCTGAAACAGCACTTCAGTTCGATTGCAAACTTTCAATGGAATCAGCCCACATGGATCCCATGATACCTTCATCCTTGCACCAGAGTGTACCCATAGTCTTTCTTTTTTGATCCTTATTCAAGCTAGCTATTGGGTCTTCCCTTATTCTCTGGCACAAAACAAAACAAAGAACAGCAATGAAAACATAAATTGTGTTCGAAACATGATGAACTACACCATTGCCGCCTTAAGCCCACTTCTCAACTCAAAAGTCGTAAATGGAAAATCAATGAACTTGAGAGCGAGTTGTTAGTTTGATAAAAAATAAAAAAAAAAAAAACAAAAAAAAAAAACCACAGAAAAACTCATAGCTTACAGGAGAGGAAAAGGTTTTTCCAAAGAAAACGAAGGATTGGATAAAAACAGAAAACTGCTTGCGGGGATGAACCCATAATAAGTCCTGCCCAGGTAAGTCGTTGCAATGTTGCTGATTTCTCGTATATCTTTGAGTTGAATGATGAAAATTTACATTTTTTTTGTGTTCTTTTCCTTAGTGTTTGCAGAGGAGGTTCCATTCTTCCTGAAGCTTCCTGAAGCTGAAGGTGAAACATATGCATTTAAATATTGGATGTCGAAACACTTGACTCTTTGGAAATGAAGAATTTAAGGGTGGCTGAATGCATGCAATATGAACCTTAATCATCACTATCGTCATCGATATTGGATGATGGAGACCTGTTTACCAACTGAAATTGCATATTTTCCCTTTGCCAAGGACTTGATATTGATTTCTTCGATATTTGGATTGGAGAGCCGAAAACAAATTGCTTTTTATTAATATTTTGACCTATTGGGGATGCAATATCCATTTATTTCGAATGACATTGCTTTATGGTACAAGATCCACCCACACACGTAAACAGTGGGTCTGGCTATTCCATCTGTCTGTTTTTCTGTATTGATGCGCCCAGCCTAAACGGAAGTCCGATTTGCAGCAAATATTATACCTCGAATATTGAAGGCCACCTTTATAACTTTGATGTGGTTTTAATATAATATCTACTTTTTGTCTTGGACTTACAGTATTTGCAATTTCATTGTTCGCTAAAAATGTATTCTATCCGGGAACGGCTCTAACCAAAAAAAACCTACGTTTAGGTTGTAAATGTGCATATTTCGGAAATTTTTTATTGTGGAACGTTTCTCATTAGTACAATGTATGCAGGATAGTCAAATTTTGTAACTTTTTTCTGGAGTCCAAACATGACATTACGATGATAGAGAAGTCGAAAAACGTGGGTCCAACAATTCCGTACGTCTGTTTGTATCGGCACTTACAGCCTAATCGGCTGAACCAGTTTGCTTCAACTTTGGTACATAGTATTATTATGACGTCATACAGAGGGGGTTTCGGAATTAGTATCCTAGCTCTAAACATAACGGTACCTGCCATACGATTTTTAATGCAAATTTTATTTTTCTTATAAACTGCTCTTACGATTTCGATGAAGTTTTCTGAATTTCGATTTTTTTTTCTAAACTTTATGTTTTAATTGAAATTGATTTTTCAGGAAAGGTCTGATAACGGTACCTCCCATAGGATTGGTTTTTTTAAATCGGATTTTCTCGTAAGCCACTTGATGGAATTTGATAAAAACTTTGATGTGAAAGCTGATTTATAAACAAAATATTATTAATTCTTAAATTTTTCACAAAAGCATTTTTTGAATTTTTAAAGTGAAACTTTTTTTTACGTCACCTCAAATTTTTTGATTCACCTGTCGCATGTATGCATACATCGCATCGTATACATATACATCGTATACATCGCATGATTCACTATTTTGAACATATTTGTTTTGGGGATATTGGTTTGGGGATTTTCGGCTTGTAGATTTTCTCTTTGGGGATTTCGGGGATTGGGATTTTACTGTGTGGATTTTGCGTTTGGGGATTTCCGTTTGGGGCTTGTTTTTTGGGGCAAACGTTACCAACCCGCTTTAGAAATATCGAGCGCAATAATCTTACTTTCTCCAAAACGATGTAAAGATTGGTTCCACTGTTCGGTGAGATATACCATCATATCACCAGTACACCTATTGCTACGAAAACCGTACGGTCATTAATAAGTTTTCGTTTCTCAAGATATTTCTTGATCTGAAAATTTATCAGGGTTTCCATGACCATGGAAAGAAGGGACGTAAGTGCAATTGGTCGGTAGTTAGAAAGGTGAAGATACGCCTTTTTTGGAACGGGCTGGACAAATGCTGTTTTCCATCCACTCGGAAAAAGACCTGTAGAGTAGGATAGATGGAAAAGCTTACGCAGTGGTTTTTCCAGCATGGAAGCACACCTCTTCAGAACTATTTTGGAGATACTACCCGGGCCAGCGGATTTTTGTATATCGAGATCTTTAAAAACTCTTGCAACTGAAAGGAGATTTGTCCCATAAAACCATTTACGCTCTCGAGAACAGGAGGAGTCATGTCACTCTGTGGTAGTGTCGAATTGGCAGAGAACTTTGCTGCAAATAAGTCAGCCTTTGCTTGAGAGCTTACCACAGGAGTGTCGTTATCGACGAGCGTCGGAACCGAGGACGAAGTGAAGTTTCGTACGTTTTTTACAAATGGCCAAAAATGTTTACTACCTTCGGGACATTGTAGTATTTTTTGCCTTAATTTTTGTTCATGTAAAAACTTGGTTCTTTGGATATGGGCATTACAGGTCTTGCTTGCTTGTTTGAACTTATTCCGATTTTCCTCAGAAAGGTTGGCTTTGTAACATCGGAAACTATCTGCTCTCACCTCGAAAGCTTCTTTAGCTCAAGTCGAACCATGAAATCTCTTTTGGTTTGATACTTTTTGTCCTATTCGGAACAAAATTTCTTATTCCGCAGAGAATAATGTTTGTAATCATTTCAGCGCTGGAGTCTACGTCACTATTGAGGAAACATAGTGACCAGTTAAAGTTTCCGAAGAATTTATTGAGACCGTCCCAGTTGGCTTTCTCGTATTGCCATACGGTTCTCCTTTGGATTTTTCTTTGACTGGACTGTTGGAGTACGAGAAAATAGCTGAAATGATACAATGGTCCGACGTGCCTAGGGGCGATAATACATCAATGATGTATGTATCAGGATGAGATGTAAGAAACAGGTCTAGGGTGTGTGCCGTGTGGCCATCAATGTCAGGGATTCTTGTCGGCTTGTCAATAAGCTGAGTCAAGTTGTTGACCTCAGCGAAAATCTCGGCATACCTTCCTTCGGGTGTTGTCTGGCCAGAATATCGAAGCCACGTAGAATTGTATACATTGAAATCACCTGTAACAACAATTTCAGTGCGAGGATAATGGGAAACAATTCTTTGGATGGAGTCCGACAACTCGTCGAATTCGTTAAAAATCGAGTTACTGTCAAGATTCGGGCTTCTATAAATAAAACATAAATGTATGATGTGCTTTTGAACAGTGAATTTAAACCACATGAAATTAAAGTCAGTGTTAGAACACTGTGTATATACAAATACATATGTGTACATCTGTGTTAAATATGTTCCTTTCTATTAAAAACTCTTCTTGTTTCTATTCTATTCTTTTTTCCGTAGTTTCTTACGTAACTGGATAACTTAAAATGTCCCATCTGACTCCTAAATCTTTTACAATGTAAAAATTGTAAATCACCTTCCCGAAAAAAGAAAATCCTCCCAAAGAAACTAAAACTCTCTCCTTGCACTTTGCAGGAACCTGGTTACGTCGTACATAATTCAAATACTATCTGTAACACACGTCCTAATTCAGTTATTATCGCCGACTTGCTTACGGTGCAAGAGACCAGAAAAGACCATAAAATGGACTTGGAAATTTAACAAGAAAGTCCTAAGAGAATTTATTGCTCCATGCACATCTAGAAAATATGTACCTACATATTCCTTTTTTTTTATCCCTAACATAGGAGTTCTTTCGTCCACACAAACACATTTATATAACCACCACCACCACCACCTATACCTATATAAATAGCTAGACAAAAATTCATAAAAGTATATGTTCCAGACAGATGCCTCAAGCGGATCACCTATTTAATAACTTTAAGAAGCTCTTTCCCGTTCCCATCATGCAATGGTTGTTCCTTGTGCCTTCTTCCGTATATATATATATATATAAACTACAATTAACTGAATTTATTGTCCCTGGTCATCGAAGTGCACGTCTGTGGCAGATTAAGTTCTTCATTCAGGATGTGTCTTACAGCTTACAAAACCTTACATCATGATTCTTGCTGTTTCTGCATAGACAATGTACACACATTCTGAATGTTGTACAATGTATACATATATGTCCTGCCGGGATACCTAAAATTCTGACCAACAACGCCAACGGAGATGTGATAATCCGAGTGAAACCCACCTCCACACTATCACAGTCACAGCACAGACTTGAACCTTGTCCTTACTCTGACCGACCGGACTCGGACCGATTCACAGCTCTTCCATACTATGTGACAAAAACGAATTTATTAATGACATCCTGGTCATAACGGCATCCGGTGAAATTTATGAGATCACATAAATCACACGTTTAGGTATCCCAGTTTTTGGAAAGTTGCAGAAGGTACATTCATTGGCCACTTTCTAAACGTATATATCGCAGCAATAGATGCAACCACAAAACTGCATTTCGTCATGCATGCGGTGCGTTTGTTTAGGAAGAAAAGTCATTTCGGCTTTCTGGTACTTCCATCTTCAATTCTGCATGCCGGCGCTGGCGTTACTGGTTGGCCAAAGCTATAGAAACCTAAGGGCAGTATTCAAATTAATTGTATTCGGGATTGTTTAACGGAATGCACTTCTAAGTAATGTATCCCCTATTGTTTTGTGTTGGGAAGTGTTTTTGGGTTACCTACTTGCAAATAAATGCATGCATACCTTAGGATCATTACTGACAAAAGTAGGGTCAAAATATCGACGGACCAAGTTTTGGTTTTAATAATCGAAACATTGTGATTATACAGGAAACCCAAAACGTTCCCACTGCAAGGAAAGGATATAATATTCTTGCAGTGTCCCCTCACCTTCCATAAAAGGCAACTAAAGGAGAAATCTCATACTCCTGGCAATAAAAGTAAAAGTGACCCTAGCCACACTTTACCACCTTAAAACTTCCCCGCTGGAAATCACTAGTACCGTTAAAAAAAGATCAATCGTTAAAAGTGCAAAATGCAAAAAAAAAAAAAACATTCACGATATTTTTAAAGTCTTTGAGAATTTTGGAATAGAAATAGCACTTCCCCTCAGGCACTGCCACTGCGACTGCTGGACATGGTACTGAGCTTGAACCGAGCAGAAATGCTCGGGTCAGAGCCATACGTGGTCCGGGAGCTAGAAAAGTCAACGTTAAAAGTATGAACGGTGGAAGGTTAGAGCTTGAAGAGATGATTGCTCTTTAGAAACAAAAACCTAGAAGATGTCTTACTACGGAACGGAAGGGGGAAAGAATGGAATCGGTATCATTCTTCCGGAAGAGCTGGGAAGTCTACAACAGATGCAATCCAAAGTACCTACTTGGATCATTATGGAAAAACATCGGGATTCCTTAGAGGGTTTGCTTATATTGTGTTTGTTGGTTTCAAAAAAACCTTTGGTAGGCAACCACGTGATCTCACAGAAGTGGCTTTCAGGCAAACAAAAAGTTTCAGAAACCTTAGTGCGTATGCGTATGGTCATGGTAATGAACGAGTGAACAGTGAGTCACAAGATATCCTGCTGGAGTCACTGAAAAATTCAAAAATTCAAAAGCACAGTTGGTGTACACCAGGGAAACGTCTTGAGTCCCCTACTCTTTATCACAGTCCTTGACTACATGCTTGAAGGTAAAGTGACGGACCTCAAAGTGCATTAGTTATTCTTTGCTGACGTTAAAGCCATTATAAGCGAGGATCCTTTATTCCTGTAACAAGCACTTGATTAATGGTTAATAGGTACCGTATAAGTCCAAAAAAGACTGACTAGGTACTGTGCTGCCAGATTAACACATTCCAGAGATTTAGAGCATGATCGAACAAAAACTTCGAAAATACCATCTCGCAAAAAATAGAACAGGAAAAGTTCAGCTGTCATTGTCACGTTGAAAAGTGGAACCCTAAAGAACCCGTCAAAAGGGGAATATCATACAAAAATTCAATACAATCACAATGGGGGAAGAAGAGACAACACTCTTGGTACAAGAAGATGCAGCGACATCTCTATTGTGAACTTAACTGAACTGGAATAATTTTTCGAAACATTAGCTACCTATTTTACAGCATCATTTTTGGAAAGGCTAAAATATTAATTCGATATGAGATAGACGACAAAAGACGATATGCAACGTTAATTCGCATTAAACTTTAAGGGTGGTATACACGGATCACTCTTACTGGCTGCGCACAATGGTGTAGCAATGTCAAAGTTAAATGTATGTAAATCGTATTGCACGGCTACAATGTGAAGTAGCAGATGCAGCAGAGAGAGTCGCTGAAGTACAAGTCGACTCGACTTGTGCCTGATTCACAACCTCCCGTCACGACGAGAAGAGAGCGTCGCGATTATCGCTGTCACTTTTTCTCGTTCTGATTTTTCATCAGGCATTAAACATTAAACAAACAAAAATGGCAGACATGATTTTTGTTTGAGTTTGCTACACATTGTATTCGTGTATGCTGCTTTGTGAGCTACTTTTTTTGGCATTTACTTTGACATTGCTGCGTGCTACTGCTACTGCTACACCATTGTGCGCAGCCAGTTAACTTTAGAGCCTCGTAGGTCTATTCACCACGTACTATTAGTAAAGATTTACGAGCGCTCGCAAAACTTGTATTGCACTGCAATAGTTGGTTAGACTACCAACCGTTTACTGGCTCCATAGTGTAGCTTCAGTGTATACATTTCAATGTAGTGCAGTTCCAGGTAGTGCGGTCTCTCATTTAAACAAAGGCTGACTGTTCGTCTGTCTTTTTTCTTCGTTCCGTTTATGTGCTCCTTAAGTAATGTTGAAGAATTGACGCTGGTAAGACTGCTGCGTGCGAATAGACAGTTTTTTTTTCAAAATCCGATACGATTGGCTACTGATTTCAAAGTTTGATAGAGTGCGTACGAAGAAGGAAAGAGCCATTTTTCGAAATTTCGAATTAAAGTTGATAGTGGTCTTTGTATAACACTTTTCGAACTTAAGTTATAAGATTATAAAGATACTTGAGGTATCATAGTGTTCCGTGAATACCACTATAATTATCTAAATTAAAATTCTTCAGAGAAGCAGATCTTGATCATTTTTTCTTAATTTACAATATTTTGTAACTTATTTACATCGCTTACATTTACTTATACATGTGACTCATTGCTGGTATCGTTACCATGGTATTCGAGTATAACACATATGTGTCAGGGAAAGCCATGATAATACCACAACATGGTATTAGCATGGTATTGATACTTGGGTTTCATCGTAGTAAATAAATCTGTTTAACGACTGCAGCGCCATTTTTCTTTAGTGATTTTTTTAGAACTGAAGTTATTTGCTGCTTTATGGCTGAATCACAACAACGCGTTCACCTCAGCCTAGCGTACGTTACGTCGAACGAGCTTTACGGACGCGTCGAGATGAAAGATGACATTTGAGTAAATGAACTAATCGAAAATAATAGTTCTAAGGAAACAAATATTTTTTTAGAGTGTCTTGTTGAGAAGGTTTTTGTATAAATGAATTATTGTACACCAAAGAAGCGTCCTGACTCCTAAGTCCCTTACTCGCGGAAAACTCCGCTAAGTTCTGTGATCGAATATATGTAGTTCAAAACCTTACTTGGGTCTTGCACATACACAGTTCACAATGTTGCACAATGTACAAAACGTATGAGAGTAAAATCCTTTCGAATCAAGGAAACATATTATTGACAATCCTTATAATATTGCATGCATTCCACTTCCACAAAAACAAGATGTTTTCACTCATAAAGATCCTTGTTTGGATTTTAATCTTTCACTGATTGCACTTAAAAGAGGCGCGGACAAGTATACACAGCCAATTCTATAAATTCACACCCTTTTCAAACTTTTTTTTTATTTGTTCCAAATCCTTAAAAAGGTTAAAACTTTGCTACACATAAATGCACAGATTTAGGAACAAAAATACAAGGCAATGATGCATTGGCCGAGGGATATCAAACCATTTTTGAAATTTATTGAAAAAACTCAAATTGAAACACACAGAAACAGTAATAATAATTATTTGAAACGTCAAACGCGCGCAAATGTTCAAACATTTCAACTTTTGCTTCACGTTCGCTTCATGCTACGAGGTTTGTGTACTTACTTTTTGAAGCCAAAACGTAACGTTAAAGCTCAACGCCTCATTGTGAGCATTATATACGAATTCCTATATCTGAACTTTAGCGTTCTGTCAAAGCGAAGCTCAAAGCGTCGTTGTGAAGCAGGCATTAGCAGCAACAACTAGTCTTGACATTAACCTTTGCCGGGCTCAGGGATATGATAATGCTGCGACTATGGCGGGTATTCATTGAGGTATTAAAAAAATAATTCGGCAAATTAATCCAAAAGCTTTGTTTACGCCATGTGCAAACCATTCCTTAAACCTTTGTGGAGTTAACTCTTTGGGAAGCACTCCTTCAAGTGCAACGTTTTTTGGGACAGTGGAAAGACTTTAAAAAATTTTCTCAGCATCTACGCATCGTTGGGATATTCTCATAAACAATGTAGGTGTGTCAGTCAAGAGACTTGTAGACACTAGATGGAGCGCTCATAGTGAGGCTGTTAAGCCATTAAAGGAAAATTTCGTGAAGATATAGTTTCAACTCTTGAACTCCTTTGTGATCCTCAAAAGGAAAATTTGGATACAAGAGGTGCTGCAATTTTCTGCTGTATGCGACTTTACGTTTTTGTGTTTTCTTTCATTCTGGTGCGATATTTTGGAAGAAGTTCATGCAGCAAAGAAATACTTGCAAAAATCCGGGCTCACTCTAGAAAAAAGTGTGATACTCGCGAGTTTTCTTCATGAACATCGTGATAAAACCGTGAAAAAGGCCATAATATACCCAAGAGAACAATGTACTGAGCTAGAAATTTCAATTGAAAGGCGGGGAAGAACAAAAGACAAGAAAATTATGCCAGGCAAAAAGGCTCACGGTTTGACAAAGGTTTGACGTTGGAAGAGGACACAGGAACATCCATTTTAGAATGTCAGGATACATTTTACACTGAACTTATTCATCGGTCTAGGGCCATGGAAGACATTCCGTCAGTTTTCTCGGCTCTTCAACCGAAAATATTGCTGTATAGAACGGAAGAAGAACTACGTGCCTTTGAATTTTTAAGCTTCGTTGTTAAGTGGGACTTTTCAGACTCACTGTCATTGGCGATGAGAATGTATTTGACAATTTGAGACTCAGTGGCAACGTGTGATTAAATCGAAACATTGAGTACAATAAAAGCTAGAAAGCACCTGTAAATAAAATCTTTATTCGTGTTTTTTTTTCTTAATTTTCTTAAGAGGTGTAAGCTTGCTTTACCGCCCCGGGTGCCACTGCCTCTTAGTCCACCCCTGGTTATCACTTCTGATAAGATGTAGTTGCATACTAGGGAGCAGCGTTCATGGGATGGGCCCCCTTGGCTACGCCACTGCCAGCAGCAAAGACTTCGATTAAATTAATATCCACAGATTACTCTTGATGCGTATATACGGTTGACTGAAAAAAGGACCTTCACAGACAAAGACCTCTTTTTGGAATTCAAGTGTCAAAAAACGTTTTAACAACTTTAAACGTCCTTTCCTGTAACACACACGTTATGTCTTAGACAATGTTTTTGTGTAGACTTTTTCCTTTGAAATTTCGAAAGGTGTGGTGTTATTTTTTGAGTATACTGTAAAGCCAAACTGAAGCAGCCATTATTAATTCAAAAACGAAGTTTCTGTACCCCCTTGTGGCTGCAGTACTCGTATATTTCCAAATAACGTACATCGAAAACGAAGTTCACGCCAAATATATAGGAGTTAAACTGTTACTTGCATCTGTTGTGCTTAGAAATGGCACCAGGCTGCGTAAATGTGTCTGCAAATTGAAAAGAAAATCCCCATTCTCATCCTCATCGTCCGTACCTCCGTTTCTACGTCCGTCCGGAACTAACGCATTTGAATCTCATTCCCAATTCGAAAATTGAGATGTCCGCATGCAGAAGATTAACTGTGAATATTAATATGCCCCACACTCAGGATGTAATGCTTCTCAATTTATGCATGTGCAAATGATTAGAACGCATGTGCTTAGAGTCACAAAACAGTGTGGGGGACCCTTTAACATTGTCTGTTAACTGTGGTCTGTCGCAAAGATATGAGAACAGACTAGACCACCACTGCCAACTTCCTCCAGCATCCAGTCCCACATGCCCACATCCACATCCCTCTCTGGAATAGCACTTTGAATTGAAATTCCTCTTCATAAATTGTTGGTTTGAATTTAATTCTCGCCCTAGAAAATGGATCGATAATAATTGTTGCAGTGCGTGTGCTTTCAAGAGGATGTCCTTCTTATTGTCCTTGATGGTCGTCGTCTATACATGAGGATGTCATCTCTTGTTGTCACGTTTAATGAACACACAATATACAACAAGCACGTATGCGAAGGGCGGTGCACACAAGTGACAATGATGACCATGATAGCTACGAACAGGACATCATCATAAGGTTGTCCTAAGTTATACTGTACTTAATTATTCATACGTAGCGGATGTGATGTGTTATTTTAATCAGAGCACAACTTGATGATTGTTGTAATAATAATTAATTGCAATTGTTGCGGATGCGATTAAAAGGACACCGATATACCATTCCCTTCAATATTTAATATTAATATTCGTTTGACAACTTTTAACGCTTTCAAGGTTCATTTAGAATTTCTTGCTTGGACTTTTCCCGATCCTGTGGAAGGATTCATGATTTTTTTTTAAACCAACTGATAAAACTATTTCAACTATTGATGCCTTGAAAGTTGAAATTGAACAAGCTTCTGGTTGGAAATAATTTTTGGGCGGAGGTACTTTACAAGGTCCTATTTTCTTTTTCGAACTTTCATTATAATCCATTTGATTTGGACGCTGATGAACAAAACTTCCCTCCACCCGATCAAGAAGAAGTTCGGGTAGCAATATCTAAACTTAAGTCCAACAAGGCTGCTGATAAAGCGAATGCCTTTCCGGTTGAAATATTCAGAGCAGCGGAAATTGAATTGGTGAGGAGCATACACCGACGGTGCCATGAACTAAGGCCATACGAATTAAGATAGATAGATGAGGGTGCAGACGAGGAGGCAGACAAGGAGGCAGACGAGGAGGCAGATGAGGAGGCAGGCAAGGAGACAGACGAGGAGGCAGACGAGCAGGCGGCCTGCTCATCTGCCTCCTCGTCTGTCTCCTCGCCTTCCTCCTCATCTGCCTCCTCGTCTGCCTCCTTGTCTGCCTCCTCGTCTGCCCCCTCGTCTATCTCCTCATCCACCTAACGTCTGTCTCCTCGTCTGCCTCCTCGTCTGCCTCCTTGTCCATCTCCTTACCCACCTAACGTCCATTTTTCAAAATGAACTAACGCCATACGGCTTAAGTTCTCCTTTTAAGTTGAATTGAGGCCATATCCTGATTATGGCACTAATTCGTACTTAGATGTGAATTTACGCCATTATGGCCTTAATTCGTATGGTCTTCGTGCATGGCACAGAATCATAATGGCAACTGAGACGATGATGGTGAAAATTGAGCATCGCGCTGTAATTAAATTTCTCACTAAGCAAGGAAAAAGTCAAAAAACTATTCATGAAGAGATGGTGGCTGTTTACCAGGGTTCCGCACCTTCATTATCAACTGTGCAAAAGTGGTCAAGTGAGTTCAAGAGAGGCAGGGAGAGAATTGAAGACGACCCCCGCTCCGGCGCCCCGGCTACTGCTTGTACGGGAGAAAGCATCAAAGAAGTCGAAAAACTTGTTCTTGAGGATGCCCGAATAAAGGTGAAAATGATGAAAGAGATCACCAAGCTTTCAACTGGTACCATTCACACCATTCTTCATGACCATCTTAACCTTTCAAAGGTCAGTGCAAGGTGGGTGCCACGAATGCTCACAGCGCCTCAGAAGAAAGTGAGAATCGCATGTTGTAGAGAGCATTGGAGATGTGTAGTGAGAACGCGGGCGGTGTTATGGATCGAATTGTTACTGGGGACGAAACATGGGTTCACCACTATGACCCTGAAAACAAACAAGAGTCCATGCAGTGGCATAAAAAGGAACAGACCCCCCAAAGAAGTTCAAAGTCACTCTGTCTGCCGGGAAGCTCATGGCCACAGTTTTTTGGGACTCAAAGGGAATCTTGCTCATTGAGTACAAAAAAAAAGGTGAAACCATCAACGCCACATCCTACGCATCCACTTTGCATAATTTGCGATAGGAAATTAAAAAGAAAAGACGGGGTAAACTAGCAGCGGGTGTGTTGCTTCTTCATGACAACGCTCCTGTCCACACGGCGCGAGTTTCCAAGGCTGCTGCGCGAGATTGTGGTTTCGAAGAAATCCAACATCCACCCTATAGTCCAGACCTTGCCCCTAGTGATTATTTCCTGTTTCCGGATTTGAAAAAATGTCTTCGTGGAAAAAGATTTTCGGATGATGAAGAACTCAAGTCGGCAATAAATGGGTATTTTGCAGGGAAAGAGGAAATTTATTTTTTTGAGGGTTTAAAAAAGCTTATCTCAAGATGTAACAAATGCATTGATGTAAGGGGAGATTATATTGAAAAATAAAAACAATTTAAATTGAATTTGCATTTTCCTTCATATCGATACCGAGAATATATTGAACGCCCCTTAGTTCCTTACATAGCTTCAGTTTGGCTTTTGTAAAAATTTGGTCATCAACAGGAACATAACCTACAAAATCGCCCCTAAGCATACTGACTCAATACTCAAAGTCTGTTAGGCATCGAACACACATTGAAAGTAACTCAGTGCTCGAAAAAGCCAGTAAAGAGCATCCTTGAGTTCATCAAGAACTCAGGTTGGTTCAGGGGAGGCCTATATATACGCAAACACACACCCTAAATCCCATATTAAAACCACCCTAACCCCCTTCTTATAACACCTCCTACCTACTTCTGGAAAGCACCATGGCCAAGATCGGAGTGCAGTGATGCGGTTTTTACGAAATCACCACCTATCTCAAGTGACCTCACCTACTGACTCCAATAGCGGGGATATACTGCTGGTAACGATACCTTAATATAGATACCATCTTTGTATATGGAACCTATAGTAGTCTGGAAAACGAGTAAGAGATAACGGGGTTTGGAGACACATAGATGTCGCTGATAATTATCACATATTCAAACCTATCCACCTACATTTTCTCTCCAAAACGAGAAGTTTGGAAAAAAAGGTTTGGAGACTCACGCTGTCGCCACAGTCGATCCTACTATCCATATTACTATAGATTTCATACGCAATGATACCATGGTATTTGCAATACCATAAAGTGACACAAACTTGTGTAGAATACGTTGACAGCACTGTCAAATCAAGTGTATGTGTCAAAAAGAGAACAAACAAATGATTTCATAGGGTTGCTGTTAAAGCAGCAAATAACTTCAGTTCTAAAACAATCACTTAAGAAGAATGGCGCTGCTGTCGTTAAAAAGATTTGTTTACTACGATGAAAACCTAAGTATCTATACCATGCTAATACTATGTTGCTCGCGTGGCATTTCCACGGTTTTCCCTGACACATATATGGTATACTCGAATACCATGGTCCATGGTATCGATTCCAGCAGTGTGTCACAGGAATAGGATACTTTTAACATGCCAAATGTTGGTGAAGTTAGTATAAACTTTTTTCTTGGGCTTAAGTATCTTTACCATGCGTTAGGTATTTCTGTAAATAAAATACTTCTAATAAGGTTTTCAACTTAATTTTCAAAAAGTTAAAAAATAAATCTTGAGTTCACTTCTAAATTTAAAAGAAACCGTATCAATCGATACAAAAAGATACAAAATATTGGCAACATTTCGCAAGGGTGGATTTTGGACGATGTCATGCGTAAAATCGTAACGCCTGTGTTGATTCATTTATAAGCTTACCAACTCTAGTGTGAAAACACGTCACCTGATCCATTTTGTCCATTCAGTTAACCCAATGACTTTGCAAATTGTTTCGAAAAAAAAAAAATTCCTATAACGAAACGCATTTCTTATTCTGAAACCCCTTCAAGCGTTCGACTTCTCCCTCCATGATTCGTCACAAAATTTGCACACTTTCTAGGACCAATTCCTAGAGTCTAGCTTCAGTAGCCAGAAAAAAAAAACAACATCAATTTATAATCCTGTCAAACCAAAAACGAAAGCTAAGGTCCTTTCCAATCAAAACTATGAAAAATTACATCCCTCCCCAGTCCCCAAGCACAACTGTGAACTGCCAAATTACAATTCAAAGAAAAAAAATAACAAGCATACCTATACATACAATATATCTTGCACACACCTGGTTTCCTTCTCGCTTAAAAGATATACGCGCAAAGGAATACCTATCAGGATTCAGGTCGGCAATTCAACAGAAACAGAGAAGCCTCCTGGAAAAAGGAAAGAAATTGATTGTTGCCACAAGCAGGAGCTCTTCCATTCTATATCTTTGTGTGTTGATCGGTCAGTCCCAATGGACTGTGAATTTGTTCTGTCCAAGTCTGTGAGCTGGATAGGGCATATCTCTCCTTCTCATACATTCCGCAGTCGAGTAGGATGAGAGTGTGCTCTATTCTTCCGCACTATTTCATGCATCATTTGTATGCAAAATCTAGAGCCTGCTGATGTCCAATAAAACTCTCGCCAGGGATATATCCTTTTTCTGGTGGAGGCACAATTCATGCACTCACACATTCCATGGCACTTTGAACTATCCCCAAGGATTGAGTGCGGATGTATGAAAAGGCCTACATACATGCATGAATATGTATATATGCACATATATACCAAAAGGAAGCCTATTGTGCGTTGTTATAGCAAGGATATTCCACAGTATACAGGATACCTACTCGAGGTTCTTCGGCCTCACATTCATTTTCTTATACTTACACAAGGGTATTGTGGGATGGTGTTCTAATAAATGGCCGCCTATTTAGGAAGGATGCATGAAATTACCATTAGGAATGATAGATTGAGGGGATCCTTGTCGTAGACACGCACACCTTTTTTGCAATAGCTCTACTATAGCTTGGCAAGCTTAAAGGATGGGAAAAAGAGTATAAAACGGAAGATTAAGTACGGTAAATTAACTTTCTTCAAATGAGTACCTTATATTTCAATCGGTGTGTGCTGAACGTGTCCTCAAAAGAGCTTGCCACAGGCAAAATTTCACCAAAATGGAAGTTATAAAATTTTAAAAGAAATTTATGTTAAATAAGTATCTTTTCTTTTTATTTACTTGGAGATAGATACTTTTTCGGTCTACACACACAATTATGGAAAGGTAAAATATTTCCGAAATTGAACATATCAGTTTATTGCTGATTTCTACTGTACTTGTACAGCCTTTCCGTTAAGGATCGATTAAAGTGATTTCATGCGAACCACTTTGATTCGATTACCCAGAAACTAGGTTCAATAATTTTGTTTGGGCATGGCTTAAGATTTAATTTTCAAACGCTTTCGAAACTGCTTTTTATTTCTGTCCTTCCCAGTTATGGAAACTACGGTTTTTTATGTTTGAACAAATGGTTTAGAAAGCTGAGGATACCAACCTTAAGCCGCGGCAGACAATTGTAAAGTATGAAAATATTGTCAGATCTGTCAGTGCAAAATTGTCCCAAAAGTCTTACAACATTGTGAAAAAGCATTGTCAGATCATTGTCATGCCATTGTCATACTACTATTTGACAATAAATTGTCAGGTATCTTACAACCGTCTGGACACACAATTCATCCATTCATTCATCAGTGGAGGAAACCCTTAGGAAAAAAGGATCTGCATAATGGGCTACTCCGAAGACTTAGTTCCTTCCTATTCGAAAAAAGAGTTTGCTACTCATTTTAGAACTAAAAGGTCATTGTTTGACGAATCCTCTGAAAAATATATATGGTTTCTGACATCTTCCGAAAATTTAGCCATTAAATAGGACAAGTGCAGCGGTTGGCGTTGATTGGTCCAGTATCCCTTTCAACAAGGGATAGGATTTCACAGTGAAACGAAAACAAAAAATTGCGATACAATTCTATGACTCTTCAACTTCCAATTCAACGAGCGATTTTGCATACAATCCATCTTGTTGACGACGAGCCAAGCCTCCCACTCCTTTGTCCAAACACTTCGGGATTTGATTGGAAATTCTTCGCCTTCACTGCTTTCTATCTAATATATGTATACGCAGCCAAAATAATCGCAGCTTCACTTGTTCCTTCCATTTTTGTTTATATTCTTTTTTTATTTCACACTTCTGAATTTACTACACGTACAAAAAATGTGTTTCAATGGCTAACGCATGAGAAGACATTTCTGACAAATTGTCAGCAAAAAATCTGCCACCCGTCAGATCTTACAATCAGGCCAATCACCTGACAATCAATTGTCAGGTTTTTATTCAAAATCTGCCAACCGTGTGAACTTACCATTTTGCATTGTAAGATATTTGCTATTGTCAGCTCATTGCCAAGTCATTGTCAGAGCGTTGGTAGACCTGACAATATTGCAAGACCTGACAATTGTCTATAGTACCTACATAGCTGTAGTCTTACAAGAACACCAGAGAAGCCCTTCACCATTTATTAGAACTAGAGTTCGCCCCGTGGTCGAAATTCGACCATTTCTCAATTGACAAAAGACATAGGTGCTTCATAATTATATACATTCGCTGTTTCCTTACATGGTCCCCTTTCAGAATATATATAGGTTTGGCATATTTGTTTTGATTATGACAGAAAAAAAGGGTGGAAACTGGATTTTTGAACTCCGTATTAATATATTAGATAATTGAATGGCATCAATTGTTGCTTGCAGATAAAAAAAAACATTTTCTGATTCAAAACTTTTTCAATGCTTTAGGGGCAAGTTATAGCGATCAGGAAAACCAAACCGAAAAATATTTCAAATGGAAAATTTAGTATGTTATGGTTCGGTTTAAAACACAAATGCTACACTGATCGATGGCAGCCTACTCAGAAAATTTATTTTGCACATACAAATTTGAATTGAACTAATACTTTTTGTTAAAAATGTTATTTCTTATTTTTCTTTTATACCTATAACAGAAAACAATGTTGCATTTGAAAATTTTTTCGGTTTAGTTTTTCGTATTGCTAAACCTGGCCCCTTACTTACTTACTTACTTACTTACTTAAGGTGGCGCAGACAGTCCATTGTGGACCACGGCCTCAACCAACATTCCTCGCCAGCTAGGCCGGTCCCTAGCCAGTGGCCTCCAGTTGCGCACACCAAGTTGGTTGAGGTCGTTTACCACTTGATCGCGCCACCTTAGATGGGGTCTTCCAGAACTGCGTCGGCCCTCCGGGTTGGAATTGAAGACTCGTCGGGCAGGAGCGTTTTCGTCCATACGCTCCACATGACCCAGCCATCTAAGCCGCTGAATTTTCAGCTTCTTAACCAAGTCAATGTCGCTGTATAGCCCGTACAGTTCGTCATTGAATCTTCTCCTCCATACTCCATTGATACATACAGGACCGAATATCACCCGAAGAATCTTTCTCTCAAAGCACCCCAGCCTGTATTCATCCGATTGTGTCAGTGTCCACGCTTCTGCCCCATACAGCAGGACTGGGATGATAAGGGTCTTGTATAGTGTCTCCTTGGTCCTTTGAGAGAGGGCTTTACTACTAAGATGCCTTCTTAGCCCGAAGAAACAGCGATTGGCAAGAGTGATTCTTCGACTGATCTCTTCACTGATGTTGTTCTGAGAGATTTTAGTGGAACCCAAATAGACAAAGTCCTTGACAACCTCAAAGTTATATCTGTCCATTGTGACGTTTTGTCCGAGCCTACGGTGATGATCTACTTCACCCGAGGACAGCATATACTTTGTTTTATCTTCATTTACAGCCAGACCCATTCGAGCCGCTTCCACTTCAATACTTGCGAATGCTCCACTGACAGCGCGCTTCGTTCTTCCAATAATGTCAATATCATCAGCATAGCCAAGTAATTGAACGGATCTAAAAAAAAAAAAAACCTGGCCCCTTACAGAAATATTTTCGAAAACTTTTTAACATGCAACATTCCCACAATAATCACAAAAAATAAATACAAGTCGACGTTTTAAGGGCGTTAAGGGCGAGTTTTGAAATCCAAAGGTGTTCTGAGATCCATTTGGAGCAGTAAGGTGAAGTTGTGATCACTGTCGTCAACATATTAACTTTGGTATTTTTTTTTTCATAATTTATCTTCTTGAATGTCTATGCTCTTTAAATACTTATTTCAAAGCACAGTAATATGTGTTCTTTTGTTGCCTGTTTTAATAAATTTGAAAGTTGATACAAGTTTATATTTGAATTTCACGAAAATATATCCTGATTTAAAGAGCTTATCTAGGTAAAGGGTGCTTTTTTAGAGGTACAGAATTTCGAAATGGAATAAAACAAAGATGATTTTTTTAAATTGACATGCAATTTACTTTATTCGAAAGATAATCTTCTGTCAATATAATTTAAATATGATTTCTGGCATATGACGCCACGGCTGGCTCGGAGGTAGTCTTATCTGGAGGTCCAATTTTCGATGACTTTTTCCAACATTTGTGTCTGGATATCGGCAATAACGCGGTGAATGTTGTCGTCCAAGTGGTCAATCGTTTCGGGCTTAACGGCATAGATATATCCCCACACAAAATAGTCAAGCGGCGTTAAATCGCACGATCTTGGAGGCCAATTCACATGACCAAAAAGCGAAATTATGCTCTCACCGAACGTTTCCTCATTGTATATATAAACTATAGTACACACTACCACTTGAGGTGCGCCATCTATCGACGAAAAACTAAGCTCTAGAATACCATGGGAAGCAACAACAACAATTAAAATTGTGGAGCGTAAAAAAAAATTGTTGTTGTTGCTTCCCATGGTAATCTAGACAAAAACCTCTTAAATCAAGAGATTAGTTTTCCGTCGATAGATGGCGCACCTCAAGTGGTAATACTATAGTTTATATAAACAGTGGTTTCCTTCAACAAATCAATTGTGGCAGGAGCTGTGTGACGTGTTGCGCCGTCTTGTTGAAACCACAGCTCCTGCACATCATGGTTGTTCAATTGATGAAGGAAAAAATCAGTAATCATGGCTCTTAAGCGGTCCATTGACTGTAACGTTCTGGCTAGCATCGTTTTTAAAGAAGTACGTACCAATTATTCCACCAACCCATAAAGCACACCAAACAGTCAGTTTTTGTGGAAGTAACGGTGTCTCAACATACACTTGAGAATTACCATCACTCCTAATTCGGCAGTTTTGTTTACTGACGTAGCCATTCAACCAAAAGTGAGCTTTATCACTAAGCATAAGCACCGTAAAATGGACGTAGTGCGCGATACGTATTTCGAACGGATCCATGATTTTCAAAATAAATTTGGAAGCGTTGTTCAGACGTCAGTCTATTCATGTTGAAATTCCAAACCAAACTGAAAATAAATCACTTGACAACTGAAAAAATGGCCGCGAGTTAAAATAGTGTTGCCAACTTAAAGTTTTATACCTCTAAACAAAAACACCCGTAACCTGTTACATTACCTTAAAATTTATCAAAAGACCACTTGACTTTATATCGAATGAAACTTCAAATTTCTTGAGCATGGCTTTCGGTGAGATTATCTTCGAATAAATTTTTAAGTTCAACCTAGCAAAATCAAGGTTAAGGCTGGAAATGAATAAAAAACTTGTTAAAGGCCGTTCCCGGTTACTAAGTCTCCCCTTTATCAACTGGCGAATTGCACTTACGTCCCTTGTTTTACTGGTGATGTATTGGTATATCGATATCCCACAGAACAGTGGGACCGATCTTAACATCGTTTAATAAAAATAAGATTATTGCGGTTGATATTTCAAAAGCGCTTGAACTTATTTTATCGAAAATGGGTGCATTTCGTTTCGACGAATCCTTTCTTTGATAATTTAGCAGTAACCTTTTGGGATCTGTGCATTCGCAAAAAAAAAATAAGGGTGTGCCTCAAGGTTCCATTCTGTCATCCGTTGTCTTAATAATCTTTATAAATGATCTCTTCTTTAAGACATCGTTGACTTAATTTTTTTGCTGGTGATTTTATCCTGAGCCTTAAGTATGTATTCGTTTCCAAATTCATAGCCCGGTTCCTTGGATGTGGACCTGCAACGACAAGATCATTAATCACACATTTCTACTAGCATAACCTCAACCCTATCCTACTAACTGAGAGTAGCACTTGCATCGACGAAAACGAACTGCTATATGCATTTGGGGTATTACAAACTATAAATTTTTCGATATGAGCACCTATTTGATGGCTCCAAAAATGCCAGGAAATGTTTTGGTTTCCTAGGAAGATGCAAGAAATATTTCCCCTATCTAATCGAGATACAATCTGTGAGGCACACATTCGCCCATAACTTGTGTAGGTATAACTCTCATAAATGAATAGGCTCTTCTTTTCCCCACTTGCGACTCCTGGCCGAAGTCTAAGTTTCGATTTCAATATTAGAACTTCACGATTTAGGGAACTTATATCTCTGAGCAGACATGGGCTATATCAGACGGTCTTTCGAGTGCGACTATAGCTTGTTTAAAAACCGATAAAATTCAAGTAGTTATAAAATTAAAGCTTTGAAATCATATTACGAAAAATTAAGGACCTTTTTGAATTATAGATAGTTGTTGAAATCAATTTATAAACCAACCATCAGGTTCAAGAAAATGTACATAACGTTGTCTCCGAGTCCTGAACTATATGAACTTTCCTCAACAATTTCAAATAGCACCTCAAAAAATGCACATTGTTTTGCGTACCCGGACAGGATTTTACCGAAACGGTTCGTCCATTCGTAGTTTTCGACAATTTTTCAAGAGCGTTCTGAACCACGATAAAAGATGTCACAAACACAATAATATGTAGGTATCCGGCAAAATACATTTTTTTAACCGCACAGAAAAAATAATTGTTTCGGTATCAATTTTTTTTTTAATCTGAACAAATTCACCTGTTTCTATGTGAACGCCTCAGTCCCCTCTCAAAGCCTGATAAGACCCAAATTGAAGACCCAAGACTGCGGAAAGCCTTACTTTGCTGCATTCGAATGGAGAAATTAAGTTTAACGATCTATCAAATGCCTGAACAGGTTTTTGTCAGTAACACACCATAGTATTCCGAAACATTCAGAAAGTCTATAATTAAACATTTTCAAACTGAGAAGAGCAGAGCCCACCCTCTGATCCATCGATAACCATCATTTCACTTCTGATTGGATTCTTTGAAACTCCCTTTCGAAGCTCATCAATGATAATACCTTATGGACCACAGTTAAAGAGCCCAGCCAGCAATCCCATACCATCCATTCATTTGCTACATCATTACAAACCTAAACGAGTTAACTATATATACAAATGGCAAAAACAGAGATAGAGAGATTAGTAAAGCCAAGCCAAGCCAAGCCAAAAAAAAAAAGGACCTTAATGCCTAATCGAGTTAGGTTTTCTGTTTTGCCTTAATTTTCCACAGTCATCCATTCAAGAGTCCTTCCGGCCATCACTGCAATTTATAACAACGCCATCCACATCCGAAAGGTATGAGTTGGAGTGAGTGAGTTCCGTGGGCCATCCGAATACAGGACAGGACATCCACATCACACAGCTAAACACAGGATAAGGCCACAAAATTTAATTTGAAACAAGAAAAAAAGAAACAGAAGCTCCTCGTTCCACACAAAACAAAGAAAAGGACGCACCGCACAGCACATAGCAAAGTGCAAAAGAATATTATTGAAGGGTGGCAAATCTCCGTTAATAATTCGAAAGAAACCCAAAGAAGACACGCTAAAGAAAAGTGACTCGGGGAAATCTCATTTTGTTTTTGTGTTTTTATTTTTCTCGAGTCCTTTGTATCCTGTTATGGTTGTTGTTTGTGTCGTCTTGGTCTCCTGCTTTTTGTTTCCTTGTCAGTGGACTCCAATCGGAGTTATAAATTTTCGTCGAACAACACGGATGGAAGAACAAAAGGCTGATACAAAAAAAAATGTATATATATAATGGAAAACAAATTATGCACTTGTTCCTTTAGTGTAGCGTGAAATCCCATCGTCCTTCGAGTCCTCGTCGTCGGCGTCGGTCGTCATCGTCGGCGACCACCCCCAATCTGGACGCAACCAAGATTTTAGTCCTCATTTGGGTGGAAATTAAAATGCATTTTTCTTTTTCATGCTTCCGTTCTTGTTGTTTATCCAATTGTCCAGTTCTTCTTTTTTTGTTTTTTATTTTTTTCCTTTTCGGTCCTTATCTCTGAATGCGAAGAGGATTATTTCGATGGAATTTTAATCATGAGGAAGAGATTTCATTTAATTTTGTTTTTGCAATTCGAATTTTTTCATTGAGTTTTAATTGAAATTCCTCATTCGGATTTTTTTTTGGCTTTCGACTAAAGAGGCGTTGGCGTTGGTTAAAATAAGTGTTGAATTGATAAGAAGGATTTTGAGGAAGGGACTGCGTAAGATGTTTTGAAGTTCTGCTTGAAACAGATAAGCAACTGAAATGATTCTTAAGCTTTGGATTGTTCTACCACAGGAGAAAGATTATTGTATTTTGACTTCTTTTGCAATGGCATGGCAAAGGATGAAAATTATCTGAAAAACACGAGCATCTGGCAATTCTTTTAATATTAATCCTCTTCAAATGGAAGTCCGTGCAGCAAATTTGTTTTAAGAGGACAACAAAGACTGTAAGGTCTGCAGTCAGCAAGCAAATTTAACCTATCCAACTTAATGCTAAATTGAATCACCTCATCCTTATAAACTCACATGTCCTCACATAGAAGGGAGATGGCGGGCGATACAATGGAAGTTTTTCGCAAGATACTTTCAGATCCTACCGCAGTACATCCTGAAGCATAATAATTAAGATAAGTACCCATAGTGAATTTTGGGCGGGGGACTGGAAAAGAGAGGTAACATTTTCAAAGGCTTTGCTGTATCCGGATTAATTTGAGCGATGTCCTGGGTTGTGTTTGAGTTTGGACCCCGAGTCTAACGGGATCAAATCACAACTCGGTGGCCAGTATATTATTTCAACTCTATGTGAGATAACCATGCCCTCAAATCCTGCAAGACCTAAGTATTTTAAATATGCAGTTGAAGCTATGGGCGATATAGAACAATTACTGACCAGACTGAAACATGACCCAACAACAACATTTGAGTCGTCAGTCCTGGCATCTCCATAATATAGGGTTTTCCAATAAGAGGTGTTGTTTTGATATTCAAAGATTTTTCGGGACAAACGATCGGATGTTTATTTCAATGTAAAGAGGAAAGTATGCCATTAATAATGGAAAACAATATCAGCCAAATGGCCGCCACGGCTACGCTTACACAACAATATCCTTTTCATGAAATTTTCCATCACCAAAATCGCAGAGTGGCTGCTGTATGCCCTCAAAAGCTTCACGAATTAAATCTTTGAGGTCTGTGTGGCACGAAGCGCCGGCCGTCCAATTCCGGCCACACAAAATTATTAATCATCTCTCGATAGCGCAATCCATTCACCGTAGCTGTTGCTTCAGCCTCATTTTCGAAAAAATAAGGTCCAATGACCCCGCCGGCCGGACCATAAACCACACCAAACAGTTACTTGTTGAGGATGGAGAGGCTTTTCAACAATAAATCTTGGTTTTTTCAAGCTCCAGATGCGACAATTTTGCTTGTTGACGTAGCCACCGAGGTGGAAATGGGCCTCATCAGTCAAGATGATTTATCGATGAAATTCAGGTTCATTTTCATGCATTTCCAGGACCCAATCAGCAAAGACACGACGTTGTTGATGATCGGCCGGCTTGACTTCTTGTGTTAACTGAACTTTCTTAGACTTAAGACCCAAGTCTTTATGCAAAATACGGTGTAAAGAGGTTTGTGGAATGCCCAATTCTAAAGAACGACGAGGAATGGACAAACCTGGGTTTTCTTCAACACTTTGGGCTACAGCAGCAATAATCGCAGTTATTCTTGAGCGACGACAAAGTGCTCCACGATGACCAAACAATGTTCTAGTTTTCGAACCAATTTTTTGAAGCGTGTATTGTTTTCAATAATGGCATAGTTTTAACTTGTCAAATGTCAAAAAATTACAGCTTCAAAAGTGACAACTATACTGAATTAGCGGGCTATTCCAAATAACACCTCTTATTGGAAAACCCTTTATTATGTATCTCTTGCTCCACGCTGGGATGTCACATTTTAAATACTTTTTATGTTTGTTTGACGTTTGGTAAAAAAGGTCATTTCTTTAGAACTGTTTTTCAGATGAAAATGGTTATTCAAATATCTTCTATTTTCCTGTCCTAAAAGTTGCTAATCAATCTAAAACGATACAATTTTTCACTTAACAAGAAATTTTTTTATTTTTGATTTTATTGTATGTTCTTCAAAATCCATTACTAATTTATCTAAAATCCTTTCCCAGAAAAAAATCATTGCGATAGAAGGCGTTTAGGTAATTAATATGCCTAAGCTAGTCAATAAATTGCATGCTACTGATTAATCCTGGCACTCACTGGGTCCTTCCATAGCACCCTCAAAACATCGAAATAGAGATAACGATGGCCAAAATCTATGATATCAACTTTTGGTCCATTTTTTAACGTTTATTTACATCGACTTTAACCAGCAGCGCCAGCTCCCCCAAACGAGAAATTCTGTTACAAATGAGTGTAAAATTCCTGATATCATGTAAATGTATGCAGTAAATAAATCACTTGGGTACAGAGGATGTGCCGCTATTTTGTAAAGCGTATGGGTAAAGTAAATGAACGCCATGTTAGTACGAATATGTTGGTGTTTTCCAACCGAACCCATAAAGTAGTCGGAGTTGAATTGAGCGGAATGAAGTTAATGATTATTAAGAGCGGAGCACAAAATAGGAAGGGCTCTTTACAACTTTTTAGTAGGTATTTTGTATTAAATGTTAATGTTAAAATGCCTATGGTCTAGCCTTAAATACTGATACAAAAAAAATGAATAACAAAAAAAAAAAATGCGCAAATAAAGGGTGTTTTTTTAGACGTGTGGTTTCGGAATACGCCCATTCGGACTTTGAAAATTTTCGCGAAAGTATGATAATTTTTCTAAGTTTTTTCGCTTTCAATCGCCATAATTAACATCAGAACATTCGAACTATAGTTCCAAAGTTCGGTGTAAGTTCGGAGTTTTGGGATATGCACCCCACACTAAAAGTTTCTTAACACATCAAAAATGTCAGAAAGCTTTCGAAATACATATGTTATAAAAATAAAATGCACGACTGGGTCGCACGAACTTGCGCTTATGTTCGATAAACTGATTAGTGGCTGCATAATGTATTATAACACAAAATTAAAAATTATTTCGAAAATTCCTTTATTTTTTTTTTAATTACTTTAAGAATTTTCTCAGAAAAACGAAGAATGCTTAAATTTCAAAAAAATATTGAAAATCGTTTGACTAGTTTTTTTAAAAGCTGTTTTTTTGCTAAACTTTTCGAAAAAATATTTCAAAATTGTTTTGAGTATGTGATCTTCAGTAAATCTGTAGTTTTTCTCGGGAAAATAATTTCAAAAATTCAATTCACCTGTTTTCAAAATATTTCGAAAACCAAAATTTTTTTTTTAATTATTAAAAATCAAAAAAAAAAGTTTTCAAGAATTTTGAAATTTAATATCAATTGGGTCAAAAATGAATTCCTGAACCCAAATTTTTATAGAAATCGGATGTTTAGTTTACGAGAAAACTTGAATTGAAAATTCCGGTTCTATCAGAGGTACAGTTAAAAGACAAATTCCAAATCTTTTCCTTTTGGTTGGATAAATTGTCTTAAGGAAATAACATTCTGAAAGTTTTATCAAAATCGTTGGAGTCCTTTTTAAGAAAATCAAACTTATTGTTTATAATTGTATGGCAGGTACCGTTATTTTTCGACCTTGAGCAAAAACGAAAAAAGACCCCCCTAGGGAATTCCAAATAATTGCTATACATATACCAAAATCGAAGCAAATTGGCCTATGCGTTCAGGCTCTAGAGGTGCGAACAGACAGACACACAGACAGACGGACGGAATTTGCAGACCCACTTCTTTCGACTTTTATATCATAGTAATGTCATGCTTGATTGTTTGATTTTTTTTTTGCACAAATGCATAACTTGCCATGGTAATAATAATAATCGCAAGTAAAAAGGTTATGTGAGTTTAAGTAAAAACCAAGCACACTCAAAAGCACGGGAGAGTTAAAAATGGCGATCAATTTTTTTTTTAATCTTGATTGGTCTAGTTGAAACTGAATTTACAAAATCATCGAAATATCCGATAACATATTGTATATCCTAAATGTTGAATTATAGGCAAATTTGCATTGCTTTCATTTTGTGGTCGGCGTATCTTACGTGACTTCTATTTGAGTCTTTTATACTATTTACTACTTACTTACTATACTCTTATTATATTATACAGTTTGTTCCGTATGGGAGCCATATGGAGGGAAAGATCCTACAATCCTAAGAAGACATCCCTGAGCAGCAAGTAACATATCATACACAGATACAGCAATTAACTTATTTATATTAACCTACTAGTCTTTACCCGCGGCTTCGCTCGCGTTTCAGCTGATCAAGAAGTAGACTGTATCTTGAGGAGTATAGTCTATCGTAATCTAGCTTCTTCTTCTTTTATAGCTTTATAATTTAATACCTACATTTAACCGTGATAAAAAGAAACCTATGTGCTATACCAGATTATAATCTAGCTCTGTGCCAAATTTCATCCAGATACGTTCAGCCATTCTGGTGTGATTTCAAAAATTAAAACAAATCTATCCCACGGGAACCATACATTTTACCGGGATAAAAAGGAGCCAATATGCTATTCCAGACTATAATCTATCTCTGTGCTAAATTTCATTCAGATGAGTTCAGCCATTCTTGTGTAAATTCAAAAACTAAAACAAATCTATCCCACGGGAACCATACATTTTACCGGGATAAAAATTAGCCAATAGGCTATTCCAGGCTATAATCTATCTCTGTGCTAAATTTCATTTAGATCCGTTCAGCCATTCTGGTGTGATTTCAAAAATTAAAACAAATCTATCCCACGGGAACCATACATTTTACCGGGATAAAAAGTAGCCAATATGCTATTCCAGACTATAATCTATCTCTGTGCTAAATTTCATTCAGATGAGTTCAGCCATTCTTGTGTAATTTCAGAAACTAAAACCAATCTATCCCACGGGAACCATACATTTTACCGGGATAAAAAGTAGCCAATAGGCTATTCCAGACAATAATCTATCTCTGTGCTAAATTTTATTCAGATCCGTTCATCCATTCTGGTGTAATTTCAAAAATTAAAACAAATCTATCCCACGGGAACCATACATTTTACCGGGATAAAAAATGGCCTATCTGCTATTCCAGACTATAAGCTATCTCTGTGCAAAATTTTATCCAGATCCGTTTAGCCGTTCTGGCGTTAGTTAGCAACAAACATCCAAACATCGTAACTTTCACATTTATAATATTAGTAGGATGTATTTTAACCTATGTATTAGTCTATATATATTTTTCCATGCCAGCCTGCGAGCCGTGTAAAATCTAAAATTTAATATTATTTTTAGTCTTCTTTGAGCGAGCGAACAAGCAAGTCAATAAATTGGGTTTTTTACGTACATACAAGGTTTTTCCAAGCAAAATTGTCTGTGTTCTTATTTATTTATTTTACTACAGTTGCGATTTCCTTTTCAATGTGAAAGTTAATGGCGCCTAAATACAGTTCTTCTTCTCACCATATTTCCAAGTAATCAAAACTCGTGTACAAAAGCACGGACCAAGAAGATACAGACCGCCAACTCACCATATGGTCTCTCTTTTTGCCACCAAGCTAAAAATCAGCTGATATGCCATTTATTTTGAGAGTGTGACGCTCTCCCTTGCTACCCATTTAGCAAACACACCTAAAAAATAAATGGCATACGCAGGTATAGTTGCCATTACAAAATGCACAGAGAGATATGTACACGTATTCACAGACTGGAAAAAATATTTCGAGGGTGTTTCAGGCAAGAGGAGTACGAGTTGGCGGTCTGTATATGGTCTGTCGTCTGCGTACAAAAGTTAAACTTAAGTCAAGTAAAACGGTTCCGAACACTGGTTCCTTCACGAGTAAACTCTCATCCAAAATACATATGCCCAGAAAAATTGTCGTCGAAGCGCCTTGGCCTTTTAAATCCGATTCCGATCCTGGTTATAAGATACCCCTTGTTCACTCGAACTGCGGAGCCCTTACAGTATTTCAAATTTGCAAATGTTTTAATTAGCAATCGATGTTATCGATCCGACAGAAATTTTTCAATGCCTTTGAAGAAATTTCTTTTGTTAATGTTTGTATGCCTAGGCATATGCTTATACATATAACGGAACAAAATATATATTTTTCAACAATCAGTTCGATTTTCAATTCAATATTTTCCCTTTGAAGCACTCAACTTGTTAATCATCATGGGGCCCTTGCCAAAGCCAAACTCTGTTTTCAAATATTTTTCGTTTCAATTCAATCAGGAAAATTCCAATTGAAAACATCCGTCTGGTTTGGGGGTAGTGGGGGAGGGTGGGGGTCTGTATGTATGCAGGGTACAAAAATAAAAACACTTATCTCGCTCCAGCAAGTGCATTGTTTACGCCAGTGAACAAGAAGCCTTCTAGCAATCAATTGAGTCCATCATGTCCATGTTATCTACCCACTATGAGCTCCGGCTGGGTACACCTGCGAAGTGCACCTGGCCTGGAAATCAGAAATGGATTACTTCATGCCATTAAGCCTATTATGTACATCTCGGGGTCGAATTTTTGTTGTGCCCAATACGAAACCTGACGAAAGATTTCTTCACTCGGAAAAAGTAAAACTTTTCCATTTGCGATACCATCGCTATCGCATCGCCATCATGGGAAATTTTCCTCCGTTTTGAATTTTTTTTGTTTTTATACTTCACCTGTACTTTGTCCTGAGCCTGAGCCTGACCGCAAATACCTCCTGCATTATGTACCAACATTAGCGCCTTCCCATGAAAGCTCAGTGGCTATGGAGATGCTATAACCTCTACCTAGGCCGCAGGAAGAATGCAGTATTGAGTAAGTGGCGTAATGAAAACATTGCCCGGCATGGCATGGCGGAGGTGTGGGGTGAAAAAGAGCTTTGGAAGGAGGAATAAGAACTTTTTCAATTAAAATTATAAATATTCATTTAGTGTAAGTCCTGCGGCATTGTTTCGCACTGGCAAGTAATACCTGGAATTGTTCTGGCCTCCAACCATTTCTGCGAACTGTGGAGTTGTGGTAAGGGCATTATTGCGCGAAGGATTCTCCACCTCTATCCTCGAACCTTTATGCAATGGCTGTTGAGTGCAAATTGATTGCAAATAAACTTTGAAATAAAAACAAAGAAGATTTATGCTAATTTTACCAATTAGTGCAGTCGAACCTGAAAATTTCCTAGAAAATTGCGAAATTGTATTCTTTAAAGGCATGGTAGGGGGCAGTATTGTATGTATGTTTTTTTTAATTATGTTAATAAGCTGGGATATTGCATTTGGAGCGCGATAAAAATAAAATTTAATACTTTGACGGAAGCATCTAGTTCTAAAAGTTATGTGAGGCATATTTTGTAAAGCTTTACCTATTTGCTTTGTTAATATAATTTTATTTAAGTAAAGTAAAGGGAAATTATTGCGTTGATAACTTTTCCGGCTTGCAAATTAAGAAATTCAGATAAAAGCACTGCGATTCGCAACGCATAATTTATTGCATTGACTTAAAACTCAAATAGTTCCACAATCATCTGGTACCTAAATTTGTGGAGCAACCATTTTTTGTCAGAAAAAAAAAATTAAAATTATAAAGGAAAGACGGATCTAAAAATTAAAATTCCTACAAAATATTTTTATTAAAAAAAAAAATAATTTTGCGTACCAAAACCTGTGTCTTTTAGTGCTAGTTGTACAAGGTGGGCAAAAAGAAATCACCTTATTTGAAGATGCTCTCATTTTTGCAAATGGCCGCCAATATCAAATGTGTTTTGACATTTGTGGACTAGACAGATCCAGAATACAAGTGAACAAGCCATGGAGCGATACAAGAAACGACATGAACCGATATTCTGAAGGCGGCGTTCCCGGGTCGCCTCATCTCTCGTTTTTGCGATTTGCACTGGCCCGCAAGATCGGCCTATGTAACCGTTTCAGGCTTTCTTTTGTGGGGTTTTTTTGTTCCGTGTTTACGTGAACAAGCCCGAGACTCTAAAAGCTCTCAAGGACAACATTCGACACGAGTACGAGAATCTGTCCTTCGAAGTTCTCGCTGAAGTGATGAAAAATGCCATAAAACGAGCAGTCAATATTGTGACGGCGCCCATTTGGCCGATATTATCTTCTCGACCTGGCCAATACAATTCTAAAGGTTCAAATAAACATAATCAAAAAATAGAATCGAAGTTTTTCATTTAGAAACAAAAGAGAGCCAAACAACATCGGATATATGACTTCTTTTGGCCCACCCTGTATACACAATAGTGGTTCAGCACTGAACCTCATTTATAATTTCTTGATCCATCGATCAAACTTTATTTAATCCGTTTAGATCGGTGGGTTAACTCTTAAGCCAATCTTGAACCACCGCCTTAACTTTGATTATGCAAACACGAACCGAGGTTAATCGTTTTTAAATTTTGATCGGAAGAGGAACCACTTTTGTACAAATGGCCTCTAATTTAATGAAGACAGACAATAAAATAAAATATTGTTGAATGTATTTTTATATTGAAAAATATATATTCCCATATGCAAAACTTCAGATATTTTACTTGCTCTATAGGGCAAAGTATTGGTTTCATACAGAAAAAAAAATTGAGGTTTTAATTAAGCACGAAATAACAATGATATAAAAGCCCAAAAAGCGCTTTTTCACTCCAAGCAACAGCGTAAACGGCTTGACGAATTTTCTCTAAACTTGACATACAGCAGTTTGAAGAAAAATGATAGTCGAGGTTTTTTTTTATTTCGTTTTAGCCCGGCTCAAACTGGCACCTTTCAGGTAACGGTTTTTTCAAAATTTAACTTGCCTAGGATATTTTTAACAAAACTGCGTTTTTTGTTTGTTTTTGTCTTAAATGGTCGTAACGAAAATCAGGTTTAAACGGCTTTTTTTCAAATGGCCATAAGTTCGCAACGGGAACGGCTTGATTGATTTGATTCAAACTTTGTTTAGCATAGTTCTTAACAGTTTTCTGTGGGATGGCATTACATTTTTTTTGTGAAGCTTTGCTAAACGGTGTGGCTCCCATACAACGAGCCGTTGAGTTTTATAACCAACTTTTTTTTGTTTTTTCTAATTTGCTCAAAAATGGCTCTACCGATTTTTATTAAACTATACGAAATATACATAGAATGCTTCGAAAAAAATGGCTTTCCAGTTTTAGCCATCATTTTTTAGTTTTTACCAATTTTTTCAAAAATGAGTTGTTCTTATTGATCGAAAAGTTTGTTTTCGTCGTACTATTGCACCCACAGAGCAAGTACCTGCGACCCAGTCGTGCATTTTATTTTTTTCTGCGACACCTCAGTCGGATCACTCACCTCCCACTTATCTGCTTCAAATTCGTGATCCCGCTTGTGAGGTTTGCAGTGCCGTCCTCAGAAAACTTCGCCAAGCCTCCTGTCTTTCAAAGTTCCATTTCTAAGACTAACTAAATACTGCTATCTTTATCTAATCTACATTTTTATCAGGATAAAAGTCGACTTTTGTACTGACACTTTCCAACCGACATTTTCATAGTCTGGATTTCAAACTGTTAACTTTTTTTTGTCGATCAAACATCAGTCGTTGAAATTTTAATTTATCCAGTCGACATTTTTTTTGTCGACCATTTGTACGCTTCCCATTCAAAACAAATTTCGAATTATGTTTTCGAAAAGTTTTTCAAAAAAAAAAAACTGGTTCGACGATTTTGAGATTTTTTAAATTAAAGTTTAAAACAGTAAAAGAAATCAGGTGGACTTCCTTATTTTTTCAAAAAAAAAAAAAACGTTTCAACTAGTGATATTTAAGTGATTAATAAAATTTCATACGATTTTTACCCCGCTTTTTTCCAAAACTCCAAGCCCCAAGACCACTGTCACACATTATAGCAAGTTCGTGCGACCCAGTCGTGCACTTTATTTTTACTAAAATTGAAGACATGGACTTGGACGACCTTTTTTCATGCACTTGTAGTGACGGAAAGCGCAACTGGTTCTACCCTTTTTATTTAATGTAATTTCATGGCCATGTTTTTCTGCTTGTGAACTTTGTCAATGGCGGCGCTAGTTGTCTCATCGACTTTACATCAAATGTCTTCTATTGTTGTTTTTGCTTTCAATGGCAAAATAGACCAAAACCTCTTCAATCTAATGATTTTGTCCGTCTTACTAATTAGGCGATAATACATGCACAAAATTTAATTTTGTTCATTTAATTGCATTTTTAAGAAGAATCTTTGTATCTGATGGCCCACCCTATTTAAAATTGGCGTTTATGAAATTTTTATATTGTCGTTGAGTACAATCCATCAAAACTAAAATATGTCTCATGCTGTCTTCATTACAAAAACCACTTATCCTGTTTGGTTATAATTTTTGTCAAATTCTGAAACATCATCATTCCATTTGTTCCTCTTTCTGGAATGCCAGAGAGCATTCACAAATAAGCAAATCCCTCCCTTGCAGACAATAGATAAGCAGCACGAAAATCAATTACTTAAAACTTAAACTTCTTTTATCTGCACCTTAATCCGCACCACTTGTAGAGTTTCGCACAGGAATTGAAACAAATTAAATGCGACAAAGACATCCAGAGAGTTGTACTTGTAACTGTAGAATAGTCTCCAGAATATCCTCCCAAGAAAACTTCTGCTTCTTCTTTCATACTGTTACATTGAATTTATCATCTTCGTTATTCACTTTGAAAATCACTTAAATTGAAATGCTAACTTGCGCTAAACTCAGCCTTCCGCTGCTTCTTCGACTTTTTTACTTATATTTTCTGTGCTGCCGCTGAACCTTAGTTGTAACTGTAAGTTTGTAGGAATAGGAACCTACTTTACGGAAAAAGGACTCTGACTCTGACTCTGTGATTGTTAAAGTCAATGAAAAAGTTTCTTATGCGCTTATCTCATCCTTTTCTTCCTAGTTACATACATTTTTTTTTGTCTCTTTTCATTCAAGAATTCTTCCATCTTTTTCGTTTATGATTTAATTTTTTAATGGGCATCCAAAAGCGTTCTTGCAGTGGCAGAAGCAAAAAATAAAAAATCTTTTTAAATTGGAAACTCACCCAAACCTTACGCCAACTTGCCACTTGCCACCACAGTCTCACTATTACCATCACCATAAGGGGCACAGCGGCTGCTCGTATAACATCACGGATACAGATGGCAACATTCGCGGGAGCAGTAAAAGCAGCAGTGTCGCGGAAGCAAACTTTGCACCAAACTTGCAACTTTTACTATGCATGCATGCAGAATGAAGGAAGCTGAAAATGGAGCTGGAGCTGAAGCTGGTGCGAGTGTAAGAATAAATGGGGAATGGGGAACGGGAATAGGAATGGGAATGGGAATGGGGGCACAAAAGATGTTTTCAAAATATTTTAATTTGTCCCTTGCGAGTAGCTTAGGGGGTCGAGTTCGAGTCGAGACTCTGACACACAAGGTCTTGAGACTACGACAACGATGCGATGGTATATAAGGACGATTCTACGACAATCTTCTGCGGGCTCATAATGTACACATAGCTTGTGTGTGTATCCGTAAGTATGGATGGGGATGTTTTTTTTTTTTTTTTTTTTTGCTTTCATATTCAGTGCGGAAGGGAACTAAAGTTTATTTTATAAGATATGCAAAACATTGCCCGAAGTTAGAGAATGAGTAGCTAAAGGATTCCGAATTCCATCGCATGCTGCAGCTGCAACTATACAACCCCAAACCTAGCTATGGAATTAAAATCGGAATGCCTTAAACGATGTGCATTCACTCAGAGTGCTCAGCGTTCCTCAATTGCTAAGAGATGAATAATTCAGGACAATGGATGTTGTATGTTTGTTGTGTTGCATGTTGCAATTTTCATTTTTAACAAGATTACCGGATGTATTGTTCGGGGGTATTCATCGTAAATTCTATTTATAAATTTGGGTGTTCTTGTTGTTGTTGTTTTTGTTGCTGTTGCTGTTGCAGTTACTATAGTATAGGCGGCATAACCTTGTATTATAGAGTTTCGTCCTTGTTGAAGTTTCTCATGAAGATGACAGAAGGATAATTGGCTTTTTAACATAACAATGGTAATTGTAAATTATATACATAAAATGGTTTTGTGTCGCTGGGATTCAACTCAGCTCAGAGTTGCCTTATTCAACTTAATTTTCAATTGCTCCATAAGGTATTTGAATGCGATATGGTGGTAGAGCGGTGTGGTAGATGCAAGATGGCGGGAAAGATAGTTAAATAATTTTCAAAATTATGTCTGATGCACAATTTGGTAGTTTAAGTTTCGACAGAAAATGTTTAACATCTCTTCTGGCTCTGGGGATTAAATAACTTTTCTGACAATAAGCTTATTATGTTTATGATTGAATCAAAGTTCTTTTATTTGAGATGCTACTGTCTGAGTGTGTTCGTTCTGTTCATGGAAGTAGAATTTATTTAATCAATTACGAAGTTTTGTTCCCTTAATTTAAGTTAAACTCGTTCATTAGCACATGTCATGAAATAAATATAAATTAATAAAAAGTTTTAAACAAGCATTGATTTGGAAATGAATTTAAATGGAAGCAGTCGTTCTTTTAGTGGCATCACATTGAAGCAAAGGAGGGTTTTATATGTTTAAGGAGGAGTGTTCACTATTAAAAAGTGGAGCTCATTGACATCCATACATGGTTTGGTTTCCAAAAATTGTTTCAATTTTTTCGGATTTTTCAATTGGCGCCGATAGATTGTGGCTGTGTGGAGGCCATGTTTTTTTTTTGACATGTGTCAAATCCGTTGTTTATTTTTCAGTCATTGGTTGAACAGCACATTCAAAAGATAAAACTTAATTATTAAAGTTAGACGTGGTGGCTGTTAATAGTCGAAGCTTGACCGATTGGTCACCAAATTTGAGATGACCGGATCAGTGACCAGTCAGCCAACATCCATAATGTCAAAGAAAATATAAAACAGAACAAAGATTCCTCGCCCTGCACTAGAAATCGGTCTTTCGCAGACTTCAACTTGGTAAATTTTGCATCGGGACTTGGGCCCACATCCGTTCAAGATTCAACTGACTCGGAGCTCAAATTTCATGAGCATAGACAATGTTTTTTGTTCGCTGAGTGGGCTTTATAGCGCTTGAAAGAAGACTCTAATTTTGGCTAAAAATCATTTTTAGCATGGGCCCATATTTGAACGAATGGCTAAGTAGAATGCATTATGCAAACATAAATGTATGCAACACACCCGAGTAATCCGAAATCTTTGTGTAGAATTCTCCTAAGGCCAGTCTTGTGAAACGTTGAGCTGTTGAGATCGATGGCGAGTTGATGTTCTTGAATTGACTACACTTTCAGCTACAGCAGCGGCATTCTCGGCTGTGCGCATCGTACAGCGATTGGACCATTAGTGTTGTCCACTAGCATGTTGTTGTCTCGTCACGAACTGTTTGCACAAACTTGGGTACAGCAGGCGCGATGAGTGCTTCTTTTCGGCAAACGTCTTTTCAAAAATGCACTGTTTGGGCTACACAGCACTCACTCTGCAAATAAGTTTTCAATATTTCCCAACGTTCTTTAAGCTTAAAGTGACCCATTTCCTTCCACTACGATACTGACTTTCTGTCAATATTTCGAGCGAAAAACAGTGCTGTCAATGAATTAGGAATTAAAAAGAAACCACTAAATAGCCCACCCTGTATCCGCAACTTCAGTGTTCTCATAAACGAAATCACTTCCTTGAAAAGTTTTTTTATATGAAAGGATGTCCAATATTTTTCATGCCACCTAGTAGCACTGAAAAAAAATACAATCAAATTTAATAGTGGATAGATCCCCATAGACCAATAATGAAATTAAGCCAATGTATCCCCTAAAAAACTGTCCCATTTTCAAAATCATCCCGCATCGCGACGCGTCGCGTGCCACCTCAAAAAGTGTTCTAAAACGCATGCGTTATTTATTCAGTCCGAAAATCATTCATTTCTTCTGAATACAATCATTTTCGAAATCTCGAAATAGACAATTTAACCTGAAAACGCTTTTCGTTTTCAACTCGCTTCAGTCTGCAGCAAGTTCTCACGCCGATCATTTTGAAATACAAAATCCTCAAAACCCGCGCAACGCATTAAGTCGCATTTTAAAAATAGAAAAATTCCTATAGCGGTGCTCTCGAAATAAAAGTGTGTGTGTTTAATCATTATTTTTTTTTTGTTAACTTCGAAAGTGAATAAGATTCCAAAACATATTGTCCTATTTAATTTTTGTGAAATATTCAAAATCCCATATGAATTCAAAGTGATTTATGTAAGAGTTGTTTTTTCTTTTGGGTTGAAAATTGCAACATAAAATTACTGCACAAATTTCGGTCTGAGGAAAATCTTTCAATGGAAGTGATTTTTCATTTTTCAAAAAAAAAAATTTCGTTATAAATAGATCCTCACAATAGAGTGTTTAAAAGTGTCTAGTGAATTTTAGAGCCGCTGCACGCGAGAGTGACGGACTGTTTGTTTTCTAATATGTATTTTTTTTTTTTTTTCATTTAGTTGACTTGTGGAATATTTTTGAATAGTTTTGTAAATTAATTATTCGTTTTTGTTTATAATGTCATTTTGAATGTTCATATTTCGAAAACGTTAATTAAGTGGGCCAGATCAAAAGAATGTCGAATTTTCGCTTTTGAAAAACTGCAGTTTGCAATCGTAAATGTGTTTTAAAATTTGGTATTTATCTTTTTTTGTTGTTTTCTGCAAAATTTGGAAAAACTTTTCTCGCGAATATAGGGCTTGCCGGTTTGACCAAAGGTTTGAGATGGTTCCCATTGTAAGGGTAACCAAGTGATGTTTTCGGTGTAGTCGTTTGCAATAAGAGGCATAATGCCTTCCGAATGACCTTGAATGAATGAATTAATTAATTGGGGGAAAGTGCACTGCGACCTTTAAGATCTATTGTGCCCCCTTTTCTAAAGCGCTGGATGAGGATACTCATCCTACAGCACTTCCTCCAACTTGGTTTCTTTTAGGAAGCCAAGTATTTGAGGTATTTTTAGAGAAGGTAACCTGCCCTTCTCTATCTGGTAATTACCCAGATGTTTTTGTCTTATGTGCATAAGTGCACCACATCTACCTAGTATGTGGTCCGGTGTTTCTTCTTCTTCATCGCAGAATCTGCATGTTGCGCTGCTAGACAGCCCTAGGATATTGAGGTGTCTTTTAAGTTTGCAGTGCCCTGTGAGAAAGCCCGTTATAATTCTTAGATTGTTTCTGTTTAAGTTAATGCAGGCTGTGAATCTTTCTAGGTTATAGTTCCCCAGTAACATTTTTGCCTGTCTTAGCTTTGGGAGTTCTTTCCAATGGTTGGATCTTTTGACTTCTTCATTTGTTTTGATCTTGTTTTTGATCACATTCTCCCCAAAGCCGCAGTAGGGTTCTGGTCCAATAAAGGGTGTTGTTGCCCCTATTTTCGCCAGACGGTCAGCCTCTTCATTGCCTTCAACACCAACATGGCCTGGTATCCAATGGAGAGTGACTGTGTTTTCCCTGCCCAAAGTGTTGAGTTTGTCTAGGCATTCCCATACCAGTTTGGAACTGATACTGTATGAGCTAAGGGCTTTAAGTGCTGCTTGACTGTCTGACATTATTGCAATGTTTTGCTTGCGATAGTTCCTATTTAAGTTTAGTTCAGCGCATTTTCCTATCGCATTAACTTCTGCTTGAAAGATGCTTGAGGACTGTCCCATTGGAACAGAGACTTTGGTTCTAGGCCCAAAGATTCCTGCACCCGTTCCTTCAATAGTTTTTGATCCATCAGTGTACCACTTGATGGCATTTGCTTTAAAGGTGTAGTTTTCTGTTTCTCCTAGCCACTCTTTTTTGCTACTTAACTTCGTTTGGAAGTTTTTCTCGAAGTTGTAAATCTTAATCATGCTATCTCTTGGAATATCAAGGGAGGGTATTGTTTTGGACAGGGAGTCTTTTTGTCTAAGACTTATTTGTTTACCTTTGCCGGTGCCCTCTTTTGAAAACCTCATGATTGTTCCCTCAGCTGCACTTTGTATCACAAAGTGTAATGGGGTCAGATGCAATATGACCTCCATTGCTGCCGTAGGGCAAGTTCTCATTGCTCCTGTGATGCATAAGCATGCGAGCCTTTGCACTTTTTCAAGTGATTTTCTAGTCGTAGCTAGTTCGGTTCTTTTATGCCACACAACCGCATTATAGGTGATAATGGGCCTCACCATCATAGTATACATCCATCTTATTATATTCGGTTTGCATCCCCATGATTTTCCTGCAAGTCGTCTGCATATCATGAGGGACTTTGTGGCTTTCCCGACTGTTATTTCAAGGTGTTTGTTCCAGAGGAGTTTGCTGTCTAGGGTAATTCCTAGGAATTTGACCTCCCTCTTCGTGTCGATTACTTCACCTTTTAACCGGATGGGTTTCATGTGCAGTAGAAGTCTTTTCTTTGTGAATGGTACAATTGTGGTTTTTGATGGATTAATATTTAGTCCCACTAATGCGCACCATTTGCTTGTTATTGTCAAACCCCTTTGTATTATGTCACAGAGGGTTTCTTCAAACTTTCCATAGGCTGTTATAACAATGTCGTCGGCAAAGCCTAGGCATTGTATACCTTGAGAAGTAAGACATTCTAGGAGCTCATCCACAACGAGGCTCCACAGCAGGGGTGATAGAACCCCTCCTTGCGGGCATCCTCTTGTTGTGATGATTTTCTGTACGTTTTGTCCGGAATGTGCCTCTGCTATTCTAGTACTCAGCATTTTGTCTATCCATCTGGTTATTGTGATGGGAACACTCTTCCTAACTAGTGCTTTTTTGACTGCCTCGTGAGAGGTGTTATCAAAAGCACCTTCTATGTCGAGGAATACACTTAGGGCGGTTTCTTTGGCGTCAAGTGCCCTTTCTATAGTGTTCGTTAATTCAAAGAGAGCGGTCTCTGTTGATCTGCCCGCTCTATAGGCATGCTGACGTTGATTCAGAGGCATATTCCTTAGAACTTCTGATCTGATGTAATTGTCGATCACTTTCTCCAAAGTTTTCAGTAGGAAAGATGTTAGACTTATCGGTCTGAATGACTTCGGATGAGTTGTATCTTTTTTCCCCGTTTTTGGGATGAAGATAACTTTAGCTTTTCTCCACAGACTTGGTATATACCCAAGTGCAATACTGCTTCGAAGTATGCTAATTAGGTACGGCATTAATTCATCTTTGCCCTGTTGCAGTAAGGCAGGAAAGATGCCATCTATGCCGGGTGATTTAAAAGGTTGAAAGGTACTAATTGCCCATTCTAGTCTTTTTCCTGAACAGATATTTTTTGCTATCTTCCAGTCTTCTCTGTTTGGTTTGAAAGGTATTCTTTCAATTCTATCGTTCACTATGGGTGAACTACCTGGAAAGTGGGTACTCAGTAGCAAATTAGATCTTTGCTCTTCATTTTCTGTGAAGCTACCATCTGCGTTCCTAAGTGCCAATGATGTTAAAGTTTTCTCCATCGACAGTGCTTTGTGTAGTCTGGCAGCTACAGGTGTGGAGGATATGTCTTCGCAAAAAGTTTTGAAGCTGTTTCTTTTGGCCTTCCTTAGTTCTTTGTTGTATTTGGTAAGCTCTTCAGAATAGTTTTGCCACTCTCCAGTTCTCTTTGCCTCATTAAAGAGTTTTCTTACCCTAGATCTTAGTTTGGAAAGATTATTGCTCCACCATGGAGCGTCTTTCAGTTTTCTAGCAGTTTTTGTAGGGCAACTGAGTTCATACGCCTCATTGATTGCCCCACTAAACTGCTTAACTATATTTTCTAGTTCAGGGTGACTATTAGTCGTACTAACTGGACCTAACTGTTCAATATTGGTTTTAAGGGTGTTTTTATAAAGTTGCCAGTTCGTATTTCTTGGGTTCCTTACAGAGGTATTCTCTGTGAGAAGGCCCTCTAATAGAAACACAATGATTCTGTGGTCAGACATTGAGGGTTCGTTGGAGACTCTCCAATCTCTTAGAGCTTGACCTAAGTTTGGGGACCCAAAGGTTAAGTCTAAGACTTCTTCTCTTGTTCTAGTTATGAAGGTAGGGGTGTTCCCTACATTAAAAATATCTAGGTTTTTTACGAGAAGGAATTCTAAAAGGTACTCACCCCTTTGGTTTATGTCGGTGCTGCCCCATGTTGTGTGGTGGGCGTTCGCGTCACAACCGATTAGTATCGGCAAGTTCCTACTGCTGCAGTAGTCCACCAGTTTTTGTACTTCCGCTGGTGGAATATTTTCGCCGTCACCTGCAAAGTAGGCCGATGCTATAACCAGAGTACTGTGGTTGCCCCCGATGGTTATATCCGCTTGGATTGGTACCAAGTCCCTCGTCATGTATTCTGAAAGACATATAAAGTTTATATTATTTCTTATCATTATACATGTTCTGGGCGATTCTTCTCTCGTATCCCAGATTAGCTTTGAATCCTTACAGTTAAGGCCTCTAACTTGTCCCCCGTATATCCAGGGTTCTTGGATCAGCGCTAGCCCTAAGTTGTCCTTCGTGAATTTCCTAGCTATCACGGCTGACGCCGCTTTAGCATGATGGATTTTCACTTGGGCTGCCCTGGTGCTGATCCCGCGTCCGGTCATCTTGGTTTAGGAGGTGGGGGCAGGTGCCCCCTCATCTGCAAGCAGATGGTCTTCTTCTTCCTCTGTGGGAAGCGTTTCGTCGGCTTCTTCTCGGCTAGGAGAGAGGTCCATGCCCTCTATGTCGCTATCTGCCGGAGAAGAAGGTGTATTTTGGGAGTGAGGTGGATTAGGGTTTAGGGAAGGTGTTCCAACTACTCTATTGGATGGATGGGATTCTATGGTAGAGTTGTTGGTTGGAAGGGGGTTTTCAGGAGTTGAGGGAGGGTTTATGGATTTTGGGGAGGTGGGGGGATTGTCAGGAGGGGGTATGGAGGGGGTACCACTTGTATCAGTGTCTGCTTGCCTCTCTGGTTCGGATGACTGGTGAACAAGCCCAGTATCCGTCTTTCTGAGGCCAAACACGGCCACTTTCCCGAACTTGCAGTGAAGTTCGTGGTTGGTCTTCATAATGGCGTCAGCTGACTTGTCATCAATGCCTATGACCATTAGCTGGCCTCTGCCTTCGACCTTGCTCTTGAGGACTTTCCATGCCTGGATGTTTAGTCCCTCGTTTTGTGCTTTTATCAGAGCAAGCGATCTCTGGTCTTCTTGCCCAGAGCTTCTTGGAAGAAATAGAGTGATCGTGTGCATTTTCGGGATTTCATCCCCCAGGCACGACGTGAGTTCTACTCCTTTCCAAGTGCTTAGTTTGGGAGCCTTTTCTCTAAGCCACTTAGCTGTGTTAGATTCCAGGCAATCCACCACAAGTAGGCCAGTTTTGAAGTGTATGCCTTCAAATTTGAGTTTGTGCTCCCACCCTAAGGAAACTTCCTCAATAAGGGCCTCCTCAAGTAACGTTAAGTCAGCTGTACTGAGCGTGACTTGGGGATATTCTTTTGGCAGTACAGCTACTTTCACCAGTTTGGCAGCGTTGGCATAGGAAGTTTTCTTGACTTCGCTCGGTTTTGTCTTTGTGGTGTTGGGACCTTCTACTGTTTCTGCCGTTTTTGGTTTCTTTGGTGCTTGTTTTTGGGGAGGGGTGATGTGGCTGCTGTCCCTCTTACCCTGCCTGTAGTTTTGCTGCCCATCGTTAGGAATAATCTTCCTTTCGTCCACCTTTTTCCTGGCTACCTGAGGGGTCATGCCCTCGTCCAGGAATCGGAGGTACCACTTTGTACCCGCTCCGCTTAACCCTTTCCTGAGTGGATCATCCAGTGCGCCTGGTTCACCCAATTTCGGTAGTGGTGTAAGTCGGCGATTGCGGTTGTATGGTGGTCTTTTTGATTGCCTCGCCTCACCAGATGAGGTTGTGGCTACCTCCTGTGGTGCTGGTGTTCTTTCACCACAGTCGACTTTTTGGGGTTTTTCAACATCTTCTTCGTGACCGGGAGGTATTCTCCCCTGACTACTAGAAGACGTTCCTCGAGTCTCATTTTCCTCTTGTCCGGCAGGTTTCCTACCCTGACAAGCGGACGATGAGCCACGTCCAGCTTCCCGGTTTTGCTGCCTAGGAGGCATCCTCCTTTGGCTTTTGTCGCTTGCCGGTTTCGGATCTGTGCCATGGAGATCTTTTTCCATGCGATCCGCAAGTTCATTGGCGGTTACATCCCGCGGAATGAAAAATTTTTTATAGTTTTTGTTGTTTTTGTTTTTTGTTTTGTACATTTGGTTCCCACGATTAGCTAGAGAATTAAAAGTCCACTGTAACAGAGCTCCGCATGCTACAGTAAGGTCTAATTACTCTTTGATTCGACCCGGTTTCAAAGAGGCTCCGTTAGAATACAGCCGGTTACCCTTGGCTGCAAACCATCCAATAGGCACGGATCGCATAACACCCTGGGTTAAGGGTGGCAGTTCTTGGTTCGTAACTCCTCAAAAGAGAACCAGTAGAGTGGGGTTTCCCTCAATCGACCGGCCCCAAATGAGTCTTTGAAACTTAAGCCTTCGCACCACAACAAGGTGACTGCCGTCGCGAATGACCTTCGTTGGAATGATCATATACTTGAGATTGCCAAGAATGCTGCAAGATGTTAGGCTTTCTTAATAGATGCAAGAAGTTTTTCATCACTTCTAATCTGGCTATAATTTATAAAGCGTTTATACGCCCGAAACCTGAGTATAACTCCCGTCTCTGGGCAGGTGCTTCTCAAACTTTTTTACACCTGCTCGACAGAGTTAAAAAAAAGCGCTAAAATTGATAGGAGAGAGAAGCATTATGGAAACATTTCCATCCCTTGAACATCGTCGAAATGTTTCATGTCTTTCCTTATATTACATAGTTTCTTTTACAAAAAATGCTCACTCGAGATAGCCAGCTACGTTCCACCCCTTAAACATTTCCCCCGTAATACTCGTCTTGCTGGGAACGCTCATCAGTTTACACTTGAGCCCAATTTTGGACGTACCGTGAAATATAGGGATTCTTTCTTTAGCCGTACAACACGAATGTGAAATGGATTATTGCCTGACACAATTTTCCCTTGCCTTTTTGATCTTCAAACATTCAAGACCAATGTTCATCGACACCTACTTTCCCTTCCTCCTTAATTTCCTTTCGCTTGCGCTGTGACTAATCATTAAAAGGGATATAACAAACCCCTTGAGCGCGTGTGCCGTTAAAAAAAAAAGAAACAAAAAATAACATCGTCTATCGTTTCCAGTTTTTGAGAACAACATTTTCAAAATCGGTTCTGAAAGCTTGAAAAAGGCCAGCTATAAAGTTGCCATTTGTGCCCCTATCTATTTCTTTCAATTTAGATTTTTTGTTAAGTATAAAAACCTGCAGTTTAAACCTGAGGTGTGTTGGGGGTTGGGTACCAACGATATCCTGATTACGAAAACCTTGAACAACAAAGTTCCGACTCAAGAATACAGACTGTACAATTCCCGAACTCAAAAAGGCCGAATCCGAAATCCCAACTTATTAAAGCCAGAGCAAGAAAATCTGATTTGACTGATTCAAAACTTTAATTGGTACTTAACATTTGTAGTTTAGAATTTGTAGTCCAAATAGAATTTTGTATTTCATTTTCCAATATCCAATGCAAATGTTTATCTATTTCACCTTATTTTGTAAACTTTTCCACGCACGAAAAGTCTGTACAATATTTGTTTTGATATTGTTGCTGAATGCTGTCTTTTTTTAAGCGAATTTAAAAAAAGAAATAATTAACGATAAAAAAGTTAGAAGTTTTAACTTCCTATTTCGGGGACGCATCAGCTAAACGCATATCAGATATCTTAAGCAACAAAATCAGGCTGAAAATCCACATCAAACTGCAACTTTTCGAGGATGGTGGTTAGTGTCGTCCGCTTTATTGCAGTTTTGCAGTTTTGCCTCTTTGAACATTGATCCAAAAATGTGCCTAGTCGCAATAAATGAGATTCGAACAAAATTGTTTTCTGTTCCTAAGTTGGATCTTGTACGGGTGTAGCCCTAGTCCCTGTGCAAAATTCGTCAAGTTGAAGTCTACCAAAGGCCGAGTTCTTGTGCACGGCGAGAATTTTACTGCCTCGGGATCTACTATACACTTTCAAGGACCGCTGCGATGTTCTCGGCAGTTTGATTACCAAACTGGTCGTCTTCGAAACTTGGTCGAAAATGGCTGTAACGATTTTTCATGCTACAGCCTAAATGGCTTAACGGATTTTCTTCAAACTTGGTATATACTCGTACATAGAAGTTTGAATAAAAACGATTGTCGAGGGTTTTTTTCGTTTTCGACCGGCTCAAACTGGTACCTTTCATGTAACGGTTTTTTAAGTTTTGGATTTGCTCGAAAACGGCTCTAATTTCTAAATGGTAGCTCCCATACAACGAGCCGTTGAGTTTTAGCCAACTTTTTTTGGTTTTTTCTAATTTGCTCGAAAATCGCTCTAACGATTTTGATTAAACTTTGTGTGTTATATTCTTTTAGTGTTTTTAAGAGAACTGCGTTTTCAGTTTTTGGCTAAAAATGCAAATAACGGAAATCTGCTCTTAACGGCTTTTTTTCAAATGGCCATAAGTTGTCAACGGTTGCATCGAATTCACTCAAACTTTGTTTGGTATAGTTCCTTACAGCTTCCTATCAGATGGCATTGATTTTTTTTCATTTTCTCTTTTTTAAATGGTGGCTCCCATACAAATAGCTTTGTATGTAACATTATATAGAATACTTCAAAGAAAACTGCATTTTTAGTTTTTGGCTACACATGATAATAACGGAAATTTGTTTTAACAGTATTATTAATTTGGCCATAAGTGGACATTTGTATCATTTATAACACCCAAAAGATGACATCTTAATTTTAAATATTAAAGATTTCTAAACGTCGTATATCGGTTTTTCCAGTTTCAGTCAACATTTTTTAGGTTTTACCAAATTTTTCAAAAATTAGTTGTTCTTATTGATCGAAAAGTTTGTTTTCATCGTACTATTGCACCCACAGAGCAAGTACGTGAGACACAGTCGTGCATTTTATTTTTTCTTCCGACTATCTCGAAAACGGCTCAACCGATACTTTTGAAATTTCACACATATGAAGGTGTAGATAGCTCAAATTATGCTGCAGTATCTACCAATATTTAAAAAAATATATTTTTTGTATTTTTAAAAGCATTTTTTCAAACAACTAAAAAAAATAGTATTTTGAAAACTGCAAATTAAATTTTTTTTCAAAAATTATGAATAAATGTATTTGCTGAATATCTATGAACTGGCGCTTTTTAATTTTTTTTCCTCAAAAACCGCTTCACAAATTTTTATAAATTTATTCTCATAAATTCAAATTTGTCCAAGAAATAAAATGGCTCAAAATAGTTTAAGTAGGTATATACAGGGTGATTCACCAGCGTTATGCCAAAAAGCTAGAGCGTGTAGGTTTAGTTGAAAAAAAAAATCGTATGGGAGGGGGGGGGGGTCTATTCCCCCCCGTTTAGCCAGGAGGGGCAATTTTCTGAAAAATTGACTTATTTTGTTAAAAAAATATATTAAAAATCAACGGCTTCGTTTACCGTGTTATACCTTTTTGGAAAGCCAAAAACTTCTTTCATTTCGTTTTTAAATTAAATTGTTTTAACCAATAGTTCAAAAAACATAAATTTTCAAACTCAAAATTCTGAAAAAAAATTTGAAAAAATAATTTTAAAACTAATTTTTATCAAAATTTTACGTAATTAAGTATAATTTTTGTTCTCAGAATTCAACGCTCTTATTAATCTTTAATCCAACACTGAAAACCGTATGGCTCTACGACTTTTTGTTGCCAAGGTATTCAAAAATAACCGAACCTACTTCTTCACAAAAACAAGAAAACCTAGCCTTACGGGATGGCACAAGTGACCATTTAGCCAATTTTTTCGTGTTTTTGTGAAGAAGTAGGTTCGGTTATTTTTGAATACCTTGGCAACAAAAAGTCGTAGAGCCATACGGTTTTCAGTGTTGGATTAAAGATTAATGGAAGCGTTGAATTCTGAGAACAAAAATTATACTTAATTACGTAAAATTTTGAAAAAAATTAGTTTTAAAATTATTTTTTCAAATTTTTTTTCAAAATTTTGAGTTTGAAAATTTATATTTTTTAAACTATTCGTTGAAACAATTTAATTTAAAAACAAAATAAAAGGAAAAGTTTTTGGCTTTCCAAAAAGGTATAACACGGTGTTGTAAACGAACCCGTTGATTTTAAATATTTTTTTTTACAAAATAAGTCAATTTTTCAGAAAATTGCCCCTCCCGGCTAAACGGAGGGGAATAGACCCCCCTCCCATACGATTTTTTTCTTGTCTCAACTTAACCTACACGCTCTAGCTTTTTGGCACAACGCTCGTGAATCACCCTGTATTTGAGAATTTAAATACCTATAACCGCAAGTAAAATAAAGTGCACGACTGGGTCGTACGAACTTGCTCTAATGTGTTAAAATGGTTTTGGGTGCTTGAGATTTTGGGAAAAAAGCGTTGAAAAAATCATGACATTTTATAAATCACTTTAAAATCAATACCTAAAACGTTTTTTGGAGAAAATGAAGTAAGCCATCAGGTTTCTTTTACGTTTTTGAATTTTGAGGAAAATTTTTTTCAAAAACGTTGGACCAGTTTGTTCAAAAAACAGTTTTTTTTGAAAAACTTTTCGAAAATATATTCCAAATTTTTTTTGAGTATGCCAACTTCTAGCACTTTGTAGTTTTTATCAGAAAAATAAAATTAAAAAAATATAGATTAAACCGTTTTTGGAAAAAACAAAAGTTAAAAAAAAATTTTGAAACTTTTTTTAAAAACTCAAAAAAACATTTTTTGGAAAAATTAAGAATTTATATTATTTCGTTTATAAAAGAGCTTCTACATTAAAAATTTCATCGAAATCCGTCCAGCGGCTTACGAGAAAATCGGATTTAAAAAAACCGGTCCTATGGGAGGTACCGTTATAAGACTTTTCCTGAAAAATCCATTCCAACCAAAATTTAAAGTTTGCACAGAATACATCATTCAGAAAGTTTTATCAAAATCGTAGGAGCCGTTTTTGAGAAAATTTAATTTTTCACAAAAAATCGTATGGCAGGTACCGTTAGTTTTGGAGCTAGGATGCTAATTCCAAAAACCCCTCTGTAGAACGTCATAATAATACTATGTAACAAGTTTGAAGCAAATTGGTCCAGCCGTTTAGGCTGTAGGTAACTATACTGACAGACACACGGACAGACAGACAGACAGACAGAATTGTCGGACCCACTTATTTCGACTTCTCTATCATCGTAATGTCATGTTTGATTGTTAGAATTTTTTTTTTTTTTACGAATGCATAACTTGCCTTATACTACCTATAATCGCAAGTAAAAATTATTTTTATCAAAGTCTCAAGCCCAAAACCACTGTCAAACATTAGAGCAAGTTCGTGCTACGCAGTCGTGCATTTTATTTTTAATTAATTTTATCATTTGAACGTTCTGTTCAATAGTGTAACTTGTCATGGTAATTTGGCAGGCATTTGCAACTGAATAATAAACTGATTTGACAGACGTCACCAAAACAACATGGCCGATAAAATCTACCCTCGCCAATTGAAAAATTATTAGAACGGCTTACTTAGATTTAGTAATGACAAAATTTTGTTCAAAATCTGAAAACAGACAACGTATTCTTATATGAGAACTATACCCTACCCCTACATATAAGAATTCTCTCCAGTCTGACGCTGGCAAAATTTAGATGATAAGAACCTTCCGTTTAATGCCAGTTGAAAGAGATTCGAGGCAGGAAAAAGTTGAAAAATGTTGGTGTTTGCACAATTAAAGTTACAAAGCTTAGGCATGGTTCACTTGATAAATAAATCTTATACGTGGATCATTTTTGACTCCGATTGAAGAAAACAATTAGGTATTTTTGGTGTCGATTCATGGGTGCAACTGAAGTTAACTCCACCCACCTCACAATTTTAATTTGATGGATCGAAAAACAACAAAAGCAAATGACATGAATCACCCTGTAAAGGAAAGTATTTGCTAACAATAATTTTTTGTTGCTACCAAAGACCAAACACGTGTGAATTACACACACATTTGTATTATATGCATTTTGTAGATTGTAGCTACTTCCTGTCGGGCTTGGCAGCCATCACTGGGTGTATGAGGTTTTTGTGTATTTTATTTACCCAATTAACCGTTCCCATTTAAAATACATAGAGTCAAAGATAAACACATTTAGAATAAAATACACTAGATTTTAAAACAAAAACAGATAACAAAGTCCTTGGGCCTCTGTTCTGTGATCTTTGTCTATATGCTACCAACGCCAAAACTTAAACTGATGAAATGTATCTCTTCTTTGGGCTCTTTTAATAAACTTCACCCTGATCTCTTAAAACTAGATGTTACCCTCAAAAATCGTTTCTAATAGATTTAACTCAAATAAACTCCAAAAATAAGCATCTTAAATGGAGATCTAGCAGAGGCAGTTGAGCGCCTACATTTCACAAATATCTTGCATTAAAACTTTACACACTCGCTCTACAATTGATAGTTTACACTTCTTGTCTACTAAATTTTAAAATTGATTAAAATTTTACACTGACTTAATTCTGATTTTTTTTCCAAAATAAAAAACGATTTTGTACGTTTTTCATTTGAGTTTTTGGTGTTTTGAGTCTTCGTTTGGAAGTTTAAATAGGTAGCTGTTATCCACCGCATTTGCCTTGACACAATGGTAAAGCTGAAGTTGCAGTCGAAGTTGGGTTTTCAACTATTTTTTGTACTACAGCGAAAACTTCAATAAATTGTTGCCGTGCTATGCGAATTTCGAATTTTAACTTGGACATCGCTACGGACAACAGCTACACCATTGTTCCAAGACAGTAAAGGGTTTTGCCACCTTGTAGTTAATTTGTTGTATGTTGGTGAAAATGGAAGATTGAAATATGTACTAGCATTTAAGGCTTTTAAAAATGACAGATGACTTACCTACTAGTGCAGTTTTTTAAAACATTATAAATCAAAACATAAGACTTCCCTTTGTATAATAAGCCAATCGCTCTAGATTTATCTTTGATTTCTGCGGATTTCTGAAATATCAAACAACCTATTTCCGCACTTCAAAAGTTCAGCAACCCAACTCGCTTCAGTTGTTGCCTCTATTTTTTCAACTACCAGCAACTATTCTCACATAAATTTGATTTCCCCTTTAACAAACGAACACGTGAAATTAACCCAATGTGCATTTTTATAAAGAAAGCTCTCAATAAAATTGAGCACAAATACTGCAAATTCATTGAAAATGTCTCTACTTTTTTCAAAATTTGATTTTAGATTTTCGAAGAAAGCAAAAATAAATACGAGAAAATATTGAAATAAAAACACTCAAATAATACCCGGCGCGGTGAACGGCGACTATTCATTAAATTTTCGGACTTCGAAAACAACCCGAAAATACATACCTAGTGTTTCTGCAGCATCTGTCAAAACCAGCAGCCAACGGCAACAGAACTTTTTTCTGAAAAAGTTTAATAAAATAAACAAAAAATAAGTAATTAATTAAAAAAACGTTAAAACCAAAAATCACTTATTTATTCCGGAGTCATTGCGCGCAAACCGCAATCAAATTAAAAGCCCTGCAGTGCTAATTTTTTTGTATCTCATAGTGCTATAGAGATGACATTAATACTCATCTGGTCGCACAAAACGGTCCACTGATGGATGGATAAATAATTGTTTCATTAAAATTGTTTCATGTAACTTTTTATTTTTATTATTTGAATTTCGTTGTCTAAAAATAGTTCGCGCCTGATTATAAAAACATAAAGCCGGGCACACATTGTGATTGTGATTGTGAATGCGATCTGGTGGTGTGGCATTGCAAAATGGTGAACAGTGTCGGGAGTGCTTACGCGAGTTATTGTAAATCTTTTGTTTTATGCCCGGTGGTGGCGGTGCAGTGCAAGAGATGATGATGCACTTATAAATTCAACAATAAATATAATCAAGGATTTTATCATTGTGAATTGTTTAGTTCTGTTCTGTTCATAAATTAAGCGATTAAAAAAGAACACAGAGAACACCAAAGAAACTATTTTTAACTCGTAAAAGTTTGTTGACTCACGAGTCACGATACACGAAGTATTGTATCTCGTTGTCTAGACGTAAACATTTCCTGAATGAAATACAAACAAAAATAATAAAATTAAATTAATTAACTGATTTACTTAATTTATAATAGAAATTTATTTAAAAAAAAAAAAAAAAAACTATTTCTTCGACCGTGACAGGACTCGAACCTGCAATCTTCGGATCCGAAGTCCGACGCCTTATCCATTAGGCCACACGGTCACATGTGAATCTATTGCAAGATGTCTGTTATGAAGAAGCCGCGTGGGAGTATTCATAAGATTCGTGAATTCGAATTGGAAAAGGTTTGTACAATATCACAGCTTATTGTCAGTTTGTTTATTATTATTTTTTTTTTTTTGTAAATATGCAAATAATTTTTAGCACTTGATTTGGTTATTTACTTAAATTTTAATTGTTGGCATTTGTAATTGCTCTGCTTGCCCTGAGAAAAGTTTGTTGCTTTAATTAAGATTGAGAGCTGAATTATTTATTGTAATCGCATTTATTGGAAGGAGATTATATGCTTATTGTTGGTTGAGTGCTGCGTCTGGGAATGGGAACTGGGAACCCCATGTTGATGAGAAGTGTGATTAATTTTGAGAACATGAATCATAGTGGAATGGTCGACAAGTGTTCGGGACGGTGCGTATCTATATCTGTTTATTTGACTAATTGTGATCTGGGAAAGTATTGTTTATTTTTATAAAAGACTATGAATTTTAGGTATATATCAGTATACTTTAAATATCCAGTAGATACAATGTGAAATGAACCAATTCTTCGAAGCAATATTTATTTAGTATTATTTTTTTTAAACCAATCAGTTACCTAAATTTTGGTCGTATTGAAATATACTTTTTGAGGGTGATTTAATAAGTTTATGTTTTAATTTTGAACTTTAGTTAACCACTAGTATTGACCACTAGCGTGAAAAATGAAAGCCGTCGCCCGTCTCATTTGTATACCCTTTTCCATAGAATGGGTTTATTGTATTTGGTGTGGAGTTTGTATAACATATAGAGAAATAATACCGTTAGGTATGGAAAAGTGTATACCTATTTATTCTGACTTAGAATCAAAAGCCTGGTCGATTTAGCCATGTCCGTCCGTCCGTCCGTATGTATACTCTCTAGAGGTCGCAATTTTTGAGCTCGAAAGCTAAAATTTAGTATATATAACCTTTAGTTCAAGAGTAAAGCTAAGTTTTTGAACTGGTAAAATCCGCCCACAAACACGCCCACAATCGCCATTTTTGATGAACAACCTCAATTTGGTAAAATAAAATTATGTTTTTTGTACAGTTACGATAAAAGCATAACGCTAAAATTTTGCAAAAGTAAGCTTTAGGTTAACCTTCTTTCAATCAAATCAAAATATTTCAGTTTGGGTTTGGCTGACGCCCACTTTTCATAAAAAACTATAAAAAATTGTTTTTGTAAATAAACGGTATTTATAATGAATCCGCAAGTCAAAATTTTGCGTCTCTTAAGTGAAACCAAACAGTTTGTGTAGATTAGATTTAGATAGATATTTATTGTATCAGAATATTTAAGTACATAGTATAATTGATTAAATATCATTAAAGCCTGGCAAAAAAAAAGCCGTCAGCTTGAAAGGCGAATGTACAATTTCCACTTCGTTAAACATTTTCTACTTTCCAACATTTTGCTTAATAAACATTTCAAATTTCATTAAAAAAATAAAATAAAAACAAGATAAAAATATAAACCAATTTACATAAAAAATCACCATTTCTAATTCTCTCTCTATAATTTAACGAGATCTTACAATAGTTAAAGAGTCGCACAACATCCATATCGTTGAGTAAAGCCACCACTTGGTTTTCAGACAGAAAGTCACTTCCAAAAGAACATCTTCTAGGCTCTTTAAGGGTGGGACACCTACAGTTTGTGTATGAAAAGAAATTTTTGAATTTTGGGCGTGGCTTACGCCCACTTTTCATGAAAGAACGAAAAACGTAGTCTCAAAAATTTAAGGTACATACCTCAAATATTAAATTTAAAACTTTTCTTTCCGTTCGTTATTTGAAAAATATATCTCTACATTTTCTTGTGTAATTTTTATCAATACGCCCACTTTTAAAGGCGTGATTTTTATAAAATACCTTTGTTTAGGTAAGATTGCTTAAAAACTACTTGATTCAGCTGTAGTTTTACACATATGCCTAAATACTGATCAAAGCTCAGTTAGTGCTTTAAATTTTTAAGACACGCCAACTTTTAAGGGGCGTTTCCGTCAAAAGTCGTATAATGCATTAATTTTTAACGTTTCTTAACTATCGGTCGCAATTTTGAAGTAAAAAGGATGAACACTTAGATTTATATTCCTTGGTTACGTAGCAGAGTGTGGTCCAAGAATTGTTAAAAACACCCATAATCGCTATTTCCATTCAAAATCTAATTTTTAAAAATTTAAGTTTTGTCTTGTTTTGTTCAAATCGATCTGCAAGAATAAAATTGAATGTCACTGAGCTCATACTAATTGCCTTGGCAATAAAAAGTCTTAATTTTGGGCGTGGCACACGCTCTTTTTTATTGTGCCAGCACTAATTGAACATCACACCACACAAAATTAATGTTATTGAATTTTATTCTGTCTGCTAAAAAAGAATTTTGTTTCTGAAACTGGAACATCGGCTGGCTGCGGGAGGCGAACGCATACACATACAAAAATATAGGGAATAGGGTATCCAACAGTTCGTTGCAAACGTACTGTAGCTCTCGCTTATGTTCTTAAGTTGATTTGCTTCGTAGTCGATGATGCGTGAAGTGTGATTTCTTATTACCGACTATTTTCGCAATACGTTGCCTTTAAAACTTACTTCTGTACCTAGTTCATGATTAACTGATTCGAATCAAACTTCTATCTATGGCTTCTTCACGATTGAAACAGAAAATTCCCATGCAGTAAGGAAATCTCTTAAAAGTGACTTATAATTCCATATTGGCGGAGGCTTACTGCCTCGGCCAGTGGTGGAGCTGGAGCTGCAGCAGTAGTCCGTAGTGTTGTCAAAATTTTAAGTAAAAAAATTGATTTATCACGGCTACAATTGAAGTTCTCACTGTGCTTTGAGTTTAGATAAACAAAAAACAATTTGCACTCCGGAAACAAAATTGCATACTTACCGGACTCAATTAAAAACTCGTGCACAATATACTTTCAAGAAATAATAGCCCACAATAATTTGTGCGGCTGATCGGCTGTGCGTATATGTGCGCTTTTCCACGTGAAGCCTAAACGGCTTGACAGATTTCTTCAATATCCACTACCACACTATAACACTTTTAAGAAAAACCGTTGTCGAAGTGATACCTTTAAAGTAACGGTTTATATTTTTTCGAAAACAGCTGATTAAACCCATAATTTAACAAACATAGGGCATTTTTGACAAAACTGCTTTTTTCGTTATTGACTTAAAAGGTCATAAGAAAAATAAGGTTTAAAGGCTTTTTATAAGCGGCATAGTTTGGTATATGTACTAAGTTCTTTAAGTCCAGAAAAAATAGACAAAACAAATGCCAAAGAGAGAAAAAAATTCGTTCCTTGCTGAAATTTGGCACGATCATTAAAAATGGGGCTGAGAGAGTTCCTCACCGATCCAAAACCATTTGTTTTAGGGAATACATTTTCGTGACCTTTGACCCTTTGTCATTGGATCGGTGAGGAACTCCCTCAGTTTATAAATCTTTTTTCAATTATTGTGATCACCTCTTCGAGAGGTAACACGGTCCAGAAATGTTTCCCGTAAAAGATCAATGGTTTCGTTGGGAGACGTACGAATGGTCGACAAAAAAAATATCGGCTGAAAATTGATCGACAGAAAAAAAGTTGACAGTTTAGAATCTAGACTATGAAAATGTCGATTGAAAAAGTGTCTGTAAAAATGTCGACTTTTATCCTGGGGTGGAATCGGCTAATGTGATTTGTGATTGTCACATTTCTGACAATCACATGTGATAAAATAATTTTATGCGTCTGCATAATGTGATCACCGGAATTTTGTTTATTTTCATTATGTCATTTTCCGTTGGGCAATTGGAGAGAACTCCGAAGACAAATCGTTTCTCTTCGGAGTTGTGTTTTGCGAGTCTTACTTCTTCTGCTTTTTATGAAATATGCGGTCTGAAGGCGCATATATACGAACGTCACAGTTTCTATATATTTTGTAATTCAAATTAAACAATTCGAACAATTTTAATATATAATAAAATATTAAGGGACGTGACAATTATGTATTTATTTAGAAAAGATTAATTTAGTTGCCACTTCACGTGATTGCTCACAACATATACTCGTTTCAGAAAAATATCTCAATTAAAAAAATGTTCATTTCTGTTTTTTTTTTTTTATTGTTTTTATTTTTACTTTAATCATGAGGCGAAACTAATTTCTCCCAATCGAAAACAACATTAGTATAGATCTTTGACAAATCTTTGACAGCAAAAGCAAATAATTTTGTTTTATAAGTCAGCGTCAGAGGTTTATTTTTTATTTATTATTATTTTTGTATGCAAGTGACACCTAAATAGCTGTCACAAGAAAAAGTCACAAAAATGTGATTGTCACATGTGACAATCACCTTAGCCAGACGAAATTTGTATATTGTGACTATCACATATCACAAATCACCTTAGCCGATTCCACCCCTGATAAAAAAAATTTAATTCTTTTGATTGCATCGACAGTTTAAATTTTTTAATTATTTTTAAATCATAGTAGTAGGGCAAAGTGAATGATGTTCACATGCATGCGGCGTCGCGACGTGCAAGGGTTTTATTCTTCACATCGCTAACTTGTCCCAACAGCTCAAATTTTTCCACCAATCTCTGAATTGCGGTCCGATAAGGTGCTTCACGACGACCAAATAAGTTTTAGTTTTACGAACCATCTCTGCGAAATTTGCACCATTTTTGTAGTGAATTTTAATAATTTCAATGCGTTGTTGAAGCGTGTATCGTTCCATTTTCATTAATGGCGTAGTTTTTACTTGGCAAATGTCAAATTCAAAATATTAAAGCTTCAAAAGTGACAACTACCGAAATAGCGGGCTATTCAAAATAACACCTCTTATTGAAAAATCTTTTACTATAAGGCAAGTTATACATTCGTAAAAAAAAAAAATGTTTAGAAAAGCCGAAAAAATTCGGCTCGACAATTCTGTCTGTTCATCTGTCTGCATCGGTACCTACAGCCTAAACGAACGACTGAACCGATTTGCTTCAAACTTGGTACAATGATGTCCTACAGAGAAGTTTTTGAAATAACTAGCACTCTAGCTTCAAAACTAACTGTACCTGCCATATGGTTTCTAATAAAAAACTCATTTTTCTCAAAACACCTCCTACGATTTTGATAACACATTTTGAATGGTGTTTTTTGATTAAACTTTATGTTTTGGTTGGAATAAATTTTTCAGGAAAAGTTATAAGAACTACAAACTGCTAGATGTTGGCATACTTTAAAAAAAAATTGTAGTTAATATGTTTTCGAAAAGTTTAAAAAAAACCCGTTTTTTTTGGAAAAAAAATGGTCGAACGATTTTGGAAAAAGTTTTCCTCAAAATTCAAAACAGTAAAAGAAATGATATGACTTACTTCATTTTCTCAAAAAAACGTTTTAAAAACTTTAGAAATATTTTAAATTTTTCAAACCCGTAAGAAGATTTCAAATGAACTCGTTGGTTAGGTTGAGAAATCTGCAAGAGTTTTGTACAAAAAATGAGCTTGTAAATCGGTATGTTCAAGTCAAAAGTGTCTATTTTTCGGCTTTCAGTGATTAACTATACAACAAAGTTCAAAAATTATGGTATTTTCAAGGGTGGGACACACCCCAGGGGAGCGGTATCTAACAATTCTGTTTAGTAACTTGTGCAGTTTTAAATGAATCGGAATTAAATTTGCTTTAAAAGCGTCAAAAACGACAAAAGAAACCAATATTCTACCAATTAGTTGCGGTAGCAATAAAGTTTATTTCAAAATTTAAGTCTGGTGCCCATACAAAATCTAGGTCGCTCGCACTTAACCTACAGACACAAAAAGAATAATTACTAACTATAAAGTTATTTGGCACCAACAAAAAAAATATTCTAGTCCTAACAACTGCTCAGGTTGATGACGCGACGCCAACGGCTCCGAGACGCGACAATGCAAAGTAAAATGTTCGGAACCTGCTTGCTTGCAGCGTGGATGTTCTGCCACCGAAACCCAATTTGTCACCCAAAAAAAATTATTGTTTATTTCATCGGCCAGAAACACAGAAATAATCGCCTCTGTCATAAATAAATAAAACATGAGTGTCGGAATAGCGCATTTTTTCGAAAGTGGCACGATGCCAGCACGACTTTACAAAAATGGCCAGCCCCAGCAATCCGACTTACAGCTTACAGGTAGCTGTTGCCATTTTATTTTCATTCCTTGCAGCATCGCATGTTTTCAAAAATTGAATCTTTTTGAACGCCGCACCGCATTTATAGCATTGCGATGCATCTGGGTGTGGGAGGATATGGATTCAAGAGAGTTCACGGGAGTATCCGAAAACATTCAAATTTCCCCTCGCACTGCGAACTCACGCCATCTGGTGACGTTTTTATGTTTCACATTCAACATAACCACTAGGTACACAAGTAGTTAAATCAATTATCAAAAGACACATCCCCAGTGACGTTTTCACGAATCGTTCTTGACGGCCAGAATGAAATAAGTCTTCTATTTTTCGTAGACTTTTGTATTTTACTTTCGATAATAATTATTGGCCATTGACCAGGAATTATCTAATTACTCAGCATGTGGTCGAACTGACGAACATATAAGCTGCTGCTACTGCTGAGAGTACATTAAAAACATGCGGCGAAAAATTTTAATAAGAAATTATTTCACTTGGTGATTGATCTTAATTGATGACGATCACGCATGGCATCAGGAGCACACATAATTTATTATCGATGTTTAATAGCAGTTGGAGTTTTTGTTTTTCGTTTGTTTTGTTTACACTGAATTTGGTAAATAAATTTGAATATTCTGGGAAATTGTTTCATCTGAATTTTTTCACATGAACAGTTTTCTTAGAATTCACACGCTGTTATTTTTATTGTATTCAATTGTGAGTTAAATGTTTCGTTCGAAAGACAAACAAATACAATAAATTATTCGAAACCAAAGTGGATTTTACACCTTTGCCTTGAGGCTGCGCAAATTATTTAATTTTCAAAAAAAAACTCAAAGTTTTTAGCAAAAATGTCACACTTTTACACCTCGCTTAAGCTTTTTCATTGAAGATTTGACGTGAAAAGATCATTGGATTTTGGAACGTATTTATTTTCACAAATATTTTTCCCTCACCCCCTCCCAACACCAAATCCCCCAGATCCAACCACCTACCCCACCTGCCACTACCTTCCATTCACCCACCTTTTTTGACAACTTTTTCATCGCACCCCATCAAATCAAATATCCCTACCACCAAACTGCCAACCAATCAACCCACCTACAACCGCCAACCTTTTCTTCTTTCGTCACTTGCAGACATAAATGTATTTCTGATGATGTTTTCAACATAAAAAGGACCTCCGATTCTTAAAAAAAACATAAGCGAGACCTACAGTCATTTCAACGAACTGTTGGATACCCTACTATTCACTATATTTTTGTATGTGTATGCATTCGCCTCCTGCAGCCAGCTGCTGTTCCAGTTTCAGAAACAAAATTCTTCTTTAGCAGACAGGAAAAAATTCAATAACATTATAGTCCGGTCAAGTTAGCATCAAAAATAGGGGTAAGGTTACATTAATTCGCACCTTGCTAAAAATTGGCATTAATGTTGGGAACGGTATTATACACAATTTGTCAATTATCCACATCAATCCGAAGTGTGGAAAAAAATTTATTCAAGGTCAAATGTTGCAAAAATCGGTTTTTTGAGTTTTCCAGCTAAACGGTAAGTTTTATAATAAAATTATATCAGACAAAAATATTCACCATGCAATTACCTATAAAAATTGTTCTCATACTTTTTTTCTTAAGAATCACCATTTCGGAGATACAGCGATGCAAAATGTTCAAACAGTTGTATTCTTCATAATATGCACACGTTTCCGCGCCACCCGTGAGGTAGTGTACATGGAGCGTTTTTTTTACGTGGTTTCCCCGGTAGGCCTATTCCACGATCTATTGTGCTTGTGTTCAGTTAAAAAGCTATTGTATTGAATTGAAAATGGTACTATTATAAATAACAAGAGCGGTGTAAGTGATGCGTAAATTGAGAAAACTATTCGTCTGATTGATACTCTTCTAATGAAACTCAAGGTCAAATGTTGCAAAAATCGGTTATTTGAGTTTTCTAGCTAAACGGTAAGTTTTATAATAAAAATAGGAAACAGTAAACATAGATATTGACGACATAAATGCTGCGTACATAATCGACGGAGGATATCTATTACACCGTGTAGTGTGGGATCACGAAGAAACATTTAACCATATTTTAGATAAATACGTGCGGTATGTACATAGACATTTTGACCATAGAGTGACTGTAGTATTTGATGGATATGCTGATTGTACAAAAAATATTAAAGCTGCAGAACAACGTCGTCGAGCTACAACAACATCTTCATCTTCGGACGTCATTTTTGATGAATTTATGACAGTTACCACAAGCCAACAGAAATTTCTGGCAAATACACACAACAAGTCTCGGTTAATTTCAATGTTAAAAGAAAAATTTATGTCTGAAAATATCTCTGTAAAGCAAGCTGATAATGATGCTGATGTCCTGATAGTTGAAACAGCAATAGAACAATTTAACTCGACAAATCCAACTATTCTTGTTGGTGAAGATGTTGATTTGTTAGTATTACTTACTGCTCGAACGCCAACTGAAAAAATTATTTATTTTTTAAAACCTGGGAGGGCTCAACAACAATCAAAAATATATTCATCCAAGAGTTTATCTGCTTTTCCAAAATGCCAAAATCATATCTTATTTCTACATGCAGTAACTGGTTGTGACACGACATCAGCATTTTTCAGGAGAGGTAAAAGATCAGTTTTGAAATTGTTTGAGAGACAAGATTTAGTTGATTGTGCTGACGTTTTCAAAGAAAGTACCCCTACTCCACAAGCTGTAATCACCAGCGGAATTCGCTTTCTTCTTTCAATTTACGGAGCTCCAAAAAAAATTACATGCTTAGATAAGCTTCGATACTCATCTTTTGAAAAAAATTCGTATAAAAAGAAACAAGTACAATTAGCTTGTCTTCCTCCAACCTCTGCTTCTGCTCATCAACATCTATTTCGGGTATATTATCAAGTTCAAGTATGGCTTGGTAATAAACTAAACCCAGAAGACTGGGGTTGGAAGTTAATTGACGATATATTGGAACCAGTTCAGACTTTACTCCCTCCTGCACCGGAAAAACTCCTGAATTCAATTTTTTGCAATTGCAAAACGGGGTGTAATGCTAAATGCGGTTGTAAAAAAGTTGGTTTGTCGAGGCCAATCGTGCTCCAATGTTGAATCGCCAGTAGAAGAGGATTCTTACGATATAGGCGAGGAGACATCTGATGCATCCCCCTTTGAACAATTTATTTTTTACTCAGCAGGAAGAAGAAGAAGAAGGAGAAGAAGAGGAAGACAGTATGGATTATGTTTCATTAGACGAGTATCAATGAGACGAATAGTTTTCTCAATTTACGCATCACTTACACCGCTCTTGTTATTTATAATAGTACCATTTTCAATTCAATACAATAGCTTTTTAACTGAACACAAGCACAATAGATCGTGGAATAGGCCTACCGGGGAAACCACGTAAAAAAAAACGCTCCATGTACACTACCTCACGGGTGGCGCGGAAACGTGTGCATATTATGAAGAATACAACTGTTTGAACATTTTGCATCGCTGTATCTCCGAAATGGTGATTCTTAGGAAAAAAAGTATAAGAACAATTTTTATAGGTAATTGCATGATGAATATTTTTGTCTCATCTATTTTTATTATAAAACTTACCGTTTAGCTGGAAAACTCAAAAAACCGATTTTTGCAACATTTGACCTTGAATAAATTTTTTTCCACACTTCGGATTGATGTGGATAATTGACAAATTGTGTATAATACCGTTCCCAACATTCATGCCAATTTTTAGCAAGGTGCGAATTAATGTAACCTTCAATGTCTATTTTGACCGGACTATTAATTTTGTGTGGCCGATGTTCATTAACTTCCAGCGTAATAAAAAGCGGCGTGTGCCACGCCTAAAGTAGAGAATTTTTATTGACAGGGCATTTACTATGAGCTCATCAGTGACACTCAACTTAAAGCTTGCAGATCGATTTGAACAGAACAAGACAAAACTTAATTTTTTAAAAGTTATATTTTGAATAAAAATTATCAATTATGGGTGTATTGAACAATTCTTGAACCACAACCTGCTATACGTAAAAAGGAATACAAACCGAAGTGTTCATCTTCTAATATCAAAACTTATACCGATAGTTAAAAGACATATTAAACAATTAATGCATATTAAGACTTTTGACGGAAACGCATCTTAAAAGTGGGAGTGTCCCAAAAATGTGTAAAAAATTTTAAAGCACCAACTGAACTTTGACCGTACCTAAGTCAATTTTTAGGCATATGTGTAAAACTGTGCTGAATCAAGTAGTTTTTAAACTAGGTAGGGTTAGTTGGGGTAAATGGAAACATGGGATAAATGGAAACGACAGCTTTTTTTGCCGACAAAATTATAATTTAAATTCAAGAAAAATAATAGCCATACATTTTTAGTTTTCGTGCAACTGGTGCATTATACCTCGGGTTCCTTTCTTTTAGTTTTTAGTTCAAATTTCAAAAAAAAGGAGGTGAGTAATACCTATTGTATTTTTTTCAAGTGCAGTGAATAGCAATAATCTAATCTGTTTTAACAGTTTCTCGTTAAGTAGTAAGTTTCTCATATTCTCATTGACGCCAGTAGAATTAACGTCGGGGTAAATGAAAACATGAATTTGGGGTAAATGGGAACAGTTTCTTATATGATATTGTCAACACAAAAATGACATTTATATTATCATATTCCAAAAACTATTATTTTCAACAGAATAAAAGGCCGAAAAGCATCTCTCATAACAATTGGATCTAGGCGAACCTCTGCCATTGCTAAAGAAATTGAAGATGAACGTTTTTGGGACAGTTTTTGCAATTTCAAAGACATCGAAATTCAAAATTAAAAAAAAAATTATTACAAGCAGTTTTGAACTTCTAAAAGTGTTTAACTTAAAAAAATGAGAAGAGTTTGACGTTTTCATTTACCTCTAATTTAAAAATATAAAAATATAATGGGGTAAATGGTAACCTTGCGGGGCAAATGAAAACATCACAGTATTGCACTTAATATTCATCATAACGTGACTTAGCCATAAGATAATGAACTCTTCTCATTATTTTATAAGTTTACCATTTTTAAAAGTTCAAAATTGATTGTAATTATTTTTTTTTATTAATTTAAATTTCGATGTCTTTGAAATTGCAAAAACTGTCCCCAATTGCCCCAACTGACACTATCTTATTCGCATAAAGGTATTTTATAAAAATCACCCCCTTAAAGTAGGCATATATTGAAAAAATTAAAAGATAGCTATATTTTTCATAATAACGAACGAAAAAAAATGGTTAAAATTGCATATTGGTACCTACAATTTTAAAAACTATGTTGTTTGTTCTTTCATGAAAAAAGAGCATAAGCTTCGCCCGAAACTCAAAAATTTCCTTTCGTACACAAGCTTCTTAGTTTCGACTAAGAGACGCAGACATTTGGGCTTGTGGATTTATTATATGTACCGTTTATTTGTAAAAATAAGTTTTTTATAGTTTCTTATGAAGAGTGGGCGTCAACAACGCCCAATATGAAATATTCTTTTTTTGACGTGATAACGTCTAATAAATCGGTTTGGAATATATGGGCAGCACGCACAGAAAAATGTCACAGTCACGTTACCTAGCTGCTTTCATAGCCTAGAAAGTCGATAAAGTAGGAGGGGAGAGTGTTGGGTGGTTGGTTGGTTGTGGTGGGAGTGTGTGTGGGCCAGGCGGGTGGGAGGGGTGTGGAGGGGTAGTGTCGGGAAGAGGAAAAATTGTCAAAAATGGTGGGTGGTTGTAGCTGGTTTGGGTGGTGAGATAAATATTGTCAAAGCTAATGGGTGGTTCCTTGGTGGATGTAGGAGGGATGGGTGTTTGGTGTTAGGGGGATTTGGTAAGGTTGGGGGGGGGGGGGTGAATTGTCAAATATGGTGGGTGGTTGGTTGGCGGTTGTAGGTATGTTGATTGGTTGGCAGTTTTGGTGGTGGGGATATTTGATTTGATGGGGTGCGATGAAAAAGTTGTCAAAAAAGGTGGGTGAGTGGATGGTAGTGGCAGGTGGGGTAGGTGGTTGGATCTTGGGGATTTGGTGTTGGGAGGGGGTGAGGGAAAAATAATTGTCAAAAATGGTTGGTGGTTGGTTGGTGGCTGTAGGTGTGATGGGTGGTTGGCGGTGTTGGGTGATTGGCAAGTTGTTGTAGGTGTTATGGGTGGTTGGATTTGTGTTGAGGGTATAGTAAAGGGAATTGTCAAAAATAGTTGTACTGGGGAGGGGGTGGGGGTGAGGAAAAAATTGTCAAAAATGGTGGGTGAGTGATTGGTGGTATTTAGGAAGGGCTGGCTCTATTGTGTCTGAGAGGAGGAACAAATTTTCAAAAATGATGGGCTGTTGGTTGTATGTGGGAGTGGTAGGTTGGTGTTTGGGTTAAGGGATGAACAAAAAATGTCACAAATGTTGGGTGGTTGATTGGCTGTTGTAGGTGGGGTGGGCAGTTGGCGGTGTTGGTGAAGGGGGGAGGAGGGAGGGTGATGAGGTGTAGGTGGAATTGTCAAAAACTTTGGGTGGTTGGTTGGTGGCTGTAGGTGAGATATGGGTGGTTGGTAATGTTGGGGGGTGATTTGGTGTTGGGGGGGAATGTTAAAATTTGTGAGTGAGTGGCCAGTGATATTGCAATGGGTAGTTGGGATTGGGGGGGGGGGAGTAGTGGAAGGAATTAACAAAAATAGTTGTGGTTGGCGGCGGTGGTTGGTTGTAGGTGGAGTGGGTGGTTGAATTTGGTGTAGTGGCGGGGGGGGTGGAATTGTCAAAAATAGTGGGTGGTTGGGTGTAGTTCGTGTGGGTGATTGGTAGTGAGTGGTTAGGAAGGGAAATTTACTGTGTGGGGGAGGAGAAAAAATGTTCAAAAATGGTGGGCTGTTGGTTTGTTGATGTATGTGGTGGGAGATTGGTGTTCAAGGGGTGAACAAAATTAAAGAATGGTGGGTGGTTGTAGGTAGGTTGGGTGGTTGGTGGTTTCAGAGATACCTATACACATGAAGTGTTTTGTGAACTGGTTATCACGTAAAATTATCGCCCGTAAACCGACTTTACAGACAACCATTTTTTATTTTTTTTAGAGAATATTTACCTATAGCTTGCGTGTACAATTTTGCCATACAGATTTATTTTTATAAAAATGGTGATTGTGGGCGTGTATGTGGCAATAACTTAATATTACTCTTGAATCAAAAACAATATATGTATATAGGAAGCTTTCGGCTTCCTAGCTCAAAAATTGTGACCTCTAGAGACTAGAGATACATATGGACGGACGGACGGACATGGGTAAATCGACTAGGCTTTTGATAATAAGTCAGAATATATATACTTTTCTATGCCTAACGGTATTATTTCTCTATGTTACAAACTCCACACTAAATATACCCATTATAAAAAATAGGGTATACAAATCTGATAAATAGCTAGATAATTTTATGAGCCAGCCGCGGCGGCCACTTGCCCGAAATTATTTTTAAAACGTAATGGCAAACCCTTATCTTTTAATAAAGCTAAATTCTTGGACATAACATTAAATTATATGCGTTTTATTTCTTCCATTATCGACGATGACACTTAACTCCAAAAAGAAGGTAATATCTTGGTATCTAACTTGCCTTCTGCCTGGGTAATGAATGATGTCATGAAAGAAACTGACTGTTACCCAACAAAAGTAATGACCACAGCCATTTTGAATTAAGCGATAGTTTCAAATTCCAGCAAACTTTTCTGAAGTCATCCAATCTGTTTACCTTATGCACAAGCGTATTTCCCTTTCGAGATAGTAGATAGTAGAACGATCTATTTTCGGCCTTAACTCTCCATTGAAAGTTTTGATATATAGTTTAAACTTTAAAACGGGTGGGTGTGTTAGAAGTGACTTGTGGTTGCTGCGCCAAATAACCTATCTACCATCTAACGAAAGGGTATAACATAAAGGTCACTCAGCTCGAAGCTCCTAAAGTCATTTCCGATATAAAAACAGTATCATAACTGTTAATAAAGGAGTCCCGACTTATGGTATACAAATACCGTTTAACTCCGCTCGACATACAAACAAGTTTAATTTAACTGCTTTGTTTTCAATGTGATAGCAAATAAAACCCGAATTTGATAATTAATAGAAGTTCAGCATTAAAGTCATACTCTACAAAATTTGTGAATTGCGGGGTTACTTTTCCAATCTATTCGAATAAAGCCATTGAGCGGGTGAATGATGCCACCAAAGACCGAAATATCTGCAATTATTTTATCATTATTGGCGTCCTGATTAAGTACCTATGTATATATAGCTTATAATAAAGCCTTTGCTGCATAATACCCTATACGAGTCTTCATCATACTGCAATCCCCTACCACAAAACGCAGTTACCCATCAGAGAATTATTAAATATGGTTAACTTAATACTTCATCTGCAGTGCGTATCCTAGTTTGGTATACCCGTTTGGTATACGTACGTCAAATATGAGACCCGTTTATTGATGCTGCATTCAATTTCAATTAAGTTCATTCCTCTGCATTTTCGCTTGTGTCTCAATTTAATAATGATTCACCAAAAACCCACGCTCTTATTCCTTATCCATTTTCATTCACAGATCCATTTAGTTGATGAGTTCGACATTCTGCAAATTGTCGGCGAGGGATGGTTTGGCAAAATCCTTTTGGTGGAACATCGTGCCTCCCAAACCGAAATGGTCCTTAAAGCTGTACCAAAGCCATATGTATCGCTGCGGGACTTTTATCGTGAATTCCATTACGGACTGCATTTGGGTATTCATCGAAATATCGTGACGACATACGATGTGGCATTCGAAACGGCTGGATTCTATGTTTTCACTCAGGAATATGCTCCTTTGGGTAAGATATAAAATTGCAAGGATTTTATTTTTAACCTTATTTTAACGGTGGATTAGGTGATTTAACATCAAACGTAACAGATACTGGTATTGGAGAGCTTCATAGCAAGCGGGTGGCTAAGCAAATTGCCTGCGCCCTAGATTATATGCACACAAAGTAAGTTGGAAGTTTTTAATGAAGTATTTTTTGTGTATAAATTTGTTGCATTTTTTTAGAGACATAGTCCATCGGGATGTTAAACTGGACAATGTCTTGATCTACCGGTCTGATTTCTCTCGCGTGAAGCTGTGTGACTTCGGAGAATCCTATCAAACAGGAACAACGGTAGAAAGACGGAATGAATGGCTACCTTACAGTCCGCCGGAAGTATTACAAATTAAGCCCGAGGGCACATACAAGTAAGTTAAAGTTTAAAAAACATTTGAAGTCAAAACTTCTTAAGCTGCAAGCGGTACAAAACTGTTGACCCCGCTATCTGCCGTGAGTTTGTTCACCAATCACTTCTTACATAACATAACGTCTGGTTTAATCGGTGGGCGGTGGGATCTCAAACGAGAGTTCAGGGAAACATTGACATAAGCCAACAAATAGCAGCACCTTCCGTGAAACAGTTCCATTAAATTTAAGTTATCTCAAAAACAAACCTTGCAATTTTGTTTTTTTACATTGCAGTTTGTATTGAGAAAGTTTAAAAAAAAAAACGATATTAGCGCTCAAACAAAACGAAGACTTTACACAGTCTCATGAAATAAAGGGTGTTTTTTAGACGTGTAGTTTTCAATCTGGCAATACTTTTTTAGGAGTTGGTTTTTGACAGCTGTCACTTGATTTATGCTCAGTTTGGTTTACCATTTCATAATGAATAGACTTACTCCTGAACAACGTTTTCAAATCGTGCAAATTTATTACCAAAATATTGGTTCGGTTCGCGCGACGCATCGCTCTCTGCGTCCAATATTCGGTCGACATAATAGCCCAGGAATTTATTGTTTAAAACAATGGCAAAACCTTATCTTTATAATAAAGCTAAATTCTTGGCCATAACATTAAATTATATGAATTTATTTCTTTTTGAAAATCACCACGTCTAAAAAAAACACCCTTTGTAATAATCAAGCGGAGTCTGAACCGCACGATCTTGCCAGCAACTGAGTTATAATGTAATATAAGGTTTTTACAGGTTTCCTTCAGTAAATTGTGAGAGTATCGCAAGTTGCCCAAAAATGCCATTTTTTGAGGGGTTGAACTATAAAGAAAGTGAAGAGTTTTTATGTTAACGGGTCCTCATTCCGTTAGAAAATATAGTGGGTACTGCCAGCCTCACAGTTGCTCACAAGAGTATACCTTGAATAAAGTTTGTTACGATGGTGTCATTCAAATCCTCCCGTTTCTCGATCAGAGCGGATTTCAGGTCACTATCTTCCCCTGGAAGGCCAGGTTGCATCCCAATATTTTGAACCAGTACGCCTGCCCATACATGTCCAATGGCATTCATATTCGGCCCCATCGCTGACCAAGCCAACTTGTCGATTTCCACTTATTGTAAGCACTCGCGGTAACGCACCGGGTAATGTGTGGTCTAGCACCGTGCGAATGGAACCACATTATCATCGAGGATGTTTTTGATGCAATGCCTCGAACTCACCTATTCTTCCGCGGTGCACAGCTCCGTGCATGGAGATTCCCACCCACAACATGATGGAACTTCCAGACATTTTCCCACTGCACACATTTTGTTCATACCCGCAAATGCTACGTTCATCTGGCACATGCAAAAACTGGACTCATCAGTGAAAAGAAATCTACCTCAGACGGCTTCACTTTGCTGCAATCCTGGTGAAGGCCAGAAATTATATTTGGCTTAGCATTATGTCGTGAGTCCTTAATCTAACTGCTTGAAATCTGTAAAACAGCACAACCGCTGTTTGTCGATGATACTGAAAGCTTTGAAGCAGCAAACATCGATAATTACTCTCGGCGACCTGAGCTTTGACGGCAAGTGTACGAGCTGGCTTTCTTGTGCCTTTTTATGACTCTTCTTAGCATAGACTTTCGTTTTCATGACAGTGGCATACCGCACCGAATCAACGAAGTAAACAAACTTGCATACACTGGCAACTAAGGCCATTAGCACAAAAGAATAACACGACAGAGAGAGACAGACAAAACAGAAGAAAGAAGAACACACAACACGTCATGTCAACAGCATGTTTTAGGTTTTGACGATGCTCCATCTAACTAATAACCACACGCAACGATGCTTGATCTCGCTGATCTATTGGGAAGCGATGCTTTATCAGAGTCAAAACTGTTGACAAAACCTTTTTTTTAAACCTTTTTAAAAAAGTAATCAAAATCGGTTGAGTGGTTACCGAGAAAGTTGAAGTGAAAAAACGGTTCTATGGGAAGTTCTGTTCAGTTTGAAAAGTTTTGAAAATAGTAGTAAGCTCTTCCGTACCGAAACGTTGAAGTAAATCTAATTATAATAACTTTAAAACTTGTCTTTGCAGGGCCGACCCAAGTCACGATGTGTGGCAGTTTGGTATTGTGATTTTCGTTTGTCTTACTGGTTGTCTGCCTTGGCAAAAAGCAGCTTCCGATGACCCTCGCTATGTTAGATATCTAACATGGCAAGGCACAATGATGCTTCCTATTCGACGAACGCCGAAACTCTTCAAACTACTTGCTTCAAAGTCATCGCGAATGTTTCGGAGATTTTTAGAACCTAGACCCGAACGTAGGCCGAAAAGTCTAGCAGATTTGGCCAAGTTTATAGATGATCGATGGCTGGCTAAGACAGCTGAAAAAGAAATGGCTGAATACGAGACAGATGAGCTGTGCCCATCAATGTATTCCTTCCACAGCAGTCCTGATGAAAAGCATCGATTGCTACATACCCTGGTGGCATGTGGCATCGAGTCCAATGTAGATAGAACGGCAAAGAAGAATCGCATCAAGGATTGGATTGAATCCTCCATCATTACCGAAGAAGATGAAGTATAAGACACAAATCTTTTCAATTTGTAACTTTTACACACAAAATTCTCTCTCTCTCTCTTTTTCTGTCTCACTCTTTTCAGAACGAAGAAGAAACAGAAAGTGCATCTCCTTCCTCGTCAGTATCTCGAGGACCTGTTGCAGGACACATCTCTTCAATTCGCACCGTTGAGCCAATCAAGAAAGAAATCAAAACAACCCTCAAAGACGCCAATCAGAAACACTTTGATCCGCGCACTGGAGCCCTTCAACAAGGACCAAGTTCCATGGGCACAGTTCATCCGAGTCCCTCCCCTCCTGGCATGAATTCCTTGAACACCTCCACCGACAGCCTCAAAGGCAGTATTTTAACTCTGGGCAGCCGCAATGAACTCTTGTCCAGCGACTTCCATCTCTATGCGTCCGAGATGAATATGAACGAGCTAGGTGAGCAGCCGATGCAACATATGGTTAGTCCGCTAAATGGGATGACACATTCGCTTAGTATTAACCAATTGAGCTCTGACGCTCTTACACGCATTAATAATAATTTTGCCAGCGGCACATCGACCGTAGTGAAGAAGAATCTTCTCCAACGGACTCGATCCGATTCGGCCAAGCTAGCGCTGGCCAATTCTAAGCTATACGCTTCTTCGTCAGCTATTGATACTAATCACTTGAATGGGCCATCATCCTACTATAATGGTAGTGGCCATCAACCCAATGCTAACGGTAATAATGTATCTTTTATGGGGCTTGCTAATGCTTTTCAATCACTTGCAACAATGCCAACTACTTCTGACCAGGCGACGTCGTCATTTGTTTCATTTCATTCGCGGCAATCTGAAGTCAAGGACAGTGGGTATGGGTCAACAACAACTACCAATGGCGATGTCCCGAGTACTAAATGGGTGACACAAAAAGAAGATATCGTAATTAACGATAGAATGCGAGATAATAGGGCCCCAGTGAATGGAAGGACACAACAACAGAGCAATCACACAATTTCCGGTGGATTCCATTCAGGGTCATCAATGAAAGACACACCTTATGATCGTTTTGCCATTTCCAAGAAGAAATAGTAGTGAGCAAGGACGATTGTTTGATTTTTGGTGGTGATATAAATTTGTTTTGAAATTAATGTTACTATATATTATATTAAAGATTAATTAATATCTTTATAATCGATTGAATACATTTTGTACTATTAAGTTAAATAAAGTTAAATGAGATGTAAGTTCTAAATGTCAACCTGTTTCTAATTAGAATTATGTATTTATTAAATTACAATATTTTATTAAAAACTAATTTTTTTTTATGAAAAGGTAGGTTCATAACTCATAAGTACCAAAAAATACAGGGTGTTTCTGAATTCGCTGACTATAGTTTTTAGGAACAATTTATGGACAAGTTTTCAGCAAAAAAAAAATGTTTATTAAATAAAATGTATTTGAGTAAGTGACCTGAAAATCTTAAATGAAATCGAATTTTTTCGAAATCGAATTTATAAAGACTTGATCAAGATATTAAATTAAGTTAAACGTAGTTAAAAGCACAAGGGAAAGCTAGAGTACATTTGCAGCGAATTATTTGAATACTACCCTATTCCATTATGAGTTCGTTTGTGACAAGATATTTGATATCTATTTTTACTAATAAAAATGCACGCCTTAAATGGGTGTGTCATATATGTTTACCAAAAACTTAATAATTTTTACATGAAAAATAATTTTTATACATTTTATATATATATACAAAAGGTGTTACCTAATTCTTCGTCAAAATTTTACTATGGTTCCTCGGTATGTTCTATTTAAAAATAAATCGTTCTACAAAAATCTCCAATTTTTGAAGTGAAACTTCTTTAGAATCGTTGTGATTTCAAACCGGATGCAACGAAAAAACGACATGTAAGAGACACAAATACAAAAATGTGTAGGATGAAGCCAGGAAAGAATGAGACAGAAATATACATACTATTTTTCTGACGGAAGTAACGCTCAGTATTCCAATATGGCGGCACCGATGACTCGCATTAGCTCACCGTGTGCACGAACGAGTGAGAATATAAATATGTACTATAATCTTACTCATTCATGCACGTGCTCCATGCCATTTGTTTGTTTTGATCAATGTAGGGATGGGCAAGTTAAAAATATATCGATATTTATCGTATCGATATTCTTTAACAGTATCGATAATTATCGGGTGAAAAAATCAATTTATCGATATATCGTCAGTTTTCTCATGATTTTTCATACATATTACGAAAGCATTCAAAATTCGTAAAAAAGAATAGACATGATGAAAACAGTATGTTTTTTTTAAAATGTTGTTTTGGCTAAAAATACAAATAACGGACATCTCTGTTTATAAACGACTGAATTTAATAAATAAAAATGCGGAACATAAACACAAGAGTTTGAACTTCTTTGCTCGGAAACTGTGTTATGTTTCATCGTATGCATTTTATTTTAAGTTGCATGAATGAATTAAATTGGGGAAAAGCGCACTGCGACCTTAAAGATCTATTGTGAAAGAGAACGAATGAAAAAAAAATTATGACACAGTATTTTATATTCTAGCTCTCATTTTCTCCTATCATACGTTTCTCAGGTCTACTAAACAAAAGCGAGTGAGCAGGCGCGTTGGTACGATTAAGTTAGTATGTTAGTTAATATAGGTACGTGATTTGAATGCTGTCTAACAAGAAAAGCTTTACAAAAGTTTTCAATAAACTTAATTCAAGAAGAATGTAAAATTCAAACAAATACATAACAAAAGTATTTATAAAAAATTGGCATTCAAAAAATTATTTAAATTTAAAAGTATCCTGAATTTTTGAAAATAGTCAGTTTTCGAATATTTTTTTGACTTGTTTTAAATAGTGGCGTCCTGGAGTTCATACTTTAAAAGGGAGTCAAAATGACGCAAAGTATGTCGGTACGTCTGTATGCTTGAATATGTGTTGAAACTTTTGTATTTGTACAGATACGTGTTGAAAGCATTTAGTCATACATAACATAAGGTTTGAAAGTAATCCGAAAACTGGTGCTGGGTGGCTGAGTATTTCATCTCATTCTCTCGTAAATTAGGTATACCAACTTCTTTGAAGTTTCACTTCAACCGAGTGTGAATTACGCACACACATTTTTTTTTTCTTTAAGAAAAATTATCTTATAGTGCAAAATATGTTGGGGAAAATTTGTCCCTGCTGCGGGTTTTTAAGTATCATAAAATCTGTACGATTTTCTGCATAGTTTTCATTGATTTGTATTTGTATTACTGTTACATTCATTCAAATAAAGTGCACGACTGGGTGGCAGGTACTTGCTCCAATGTGTGACAGCGGTTTTGGGGATTGAGATTTTTGGAAAAAAAGAAGGCGAAAATAACTTTTTTGGAAAAAATGAAATAAGCCATCTGATTTCTTTTACTGCTTTAAATTTAAGGAACAAAAAAATTTCAAAATTGTTCGATCACTGTTCTTAAAGCTAATTCTAAAAACCAAGCAAATTAGTTCAGCTGTTTAGGTTGTATGTGCCGATACAGACAGACAGACAGACAAAATTGTCGGACCCACTTTTTACTTGCGATTATAGGTACTAATATAACGCAAGTTATGAATTCGTAAAAAAAAATTTTTTTTGGACAATCAAACATAACATTACGATGATAGAGAAGCCCAAAAAAGTGGTTCCGACAATTCTGTCTGTCTGTCTGTCTGCCCGTATGTCTGTCTGTCTATATAGTTACCTGCAGCCTAAACGGCTAGACCGATTAGCTTCAAACTTGGTACATAGTATTATTATGACGTCCTACAGAGGGGTTTTTGGAATTAGCATTCTAACTTTAAAACTAACGGTACCTGCCATACGATTTTTAGTGAAAAATTATTTTTCTCGAAAACAGCTCCTACGATTTTGATAAAACTTTCATAATAATAATGTTTTCTGTGCAAACTTTATGTTTTAGTTGGAATACATTTTTCAGGAAAAGTCTTATAACGGTACCTCCCATAGGACCGGCTTTTTTAAATCAGATTTTCTCATAAGCCACTTGACAGATTTCGATGTAATTTTTATTATATGAGCCTTTTTTTAGACGAAATATTATAAATTCTTAAATTGTTCAAAGAAAATTTTTTTGAGTTTTTTAAAAAAGTTTTACATTTTTTTTTTATTTTTTGTTTTTTCCAAAAACGGTTAAATCTACTTTTTTTTAATTAAAGTAAAGTACTAGAAATTCACATACCTACTCAAAAAAAAAATTTGGAATATTTGTTCGAAAAGTTTTTGAAAAAAAACTGGTAGAACGATTTTGAAAAAAAAAATGTCTTAAAATTCTAAACAGTAAACGAAATCAGATGGCTTACCTAATTTTTTCCAAAAAAACGTTTTAACTAGTGATTTTAAAAATGATTAATAAAATTTCATATGATTTTTTCATTGTTTTTTTTTTCCAAAATCGCAAGCCAACATTAGAGCAAGTTCGTACGACCCAGTCGTGCACTTTATTTTTGTTGTTGTTTCAAAACGCATTCAAACATATAATATGTATTTAATATTGAACTGGTCGCTATAAATATAATTAATTTATTATGGGTAAGTACCTACATTATGTAGGTACTGTTAATTTTTAATTTTTTTATTTGTGTGCTATTATGAAAAGTGGGTGTATTTTGCTCGAATATAAGAACTGTTAATTTATAAAAACAGTATTGAAGCCACGCCCAAATTCAAATATATATAATAGAGTAAGGTGCAAAAGTGTCCCAAGCCATAGAGTAAGTGTCGCAAATATGGCCCACGTTGTTATTATGGCCCACTGAAATATTTTATGAATAAAACATACTAGTCACTGAATTTACCGTTCATATCGAACACATACACCGGCATTGCAACATTTGGAGACAGTACTTGATTAGTATTGGAAGAGAGTGCATTTTGTTAATTTTATTCGTGTTCGTTATAATTTTTGGGTGAGTTTACTTAAGGATTTTGGTAACAAAATTTCTGGAAATTAAATAAGTTTTTCGTTATGTACAAAGTGTTATATTTTATGTTATCAAATGTGAAATTAAAAATTTGATTGCAATTAATTGAGTTTCTTAAAAACAGTGTCGATAAAAAAACCCATTCCGGGTTTTGATATAAACCAGTGGGCCATATTTGAAACATGGTTTAAAATGGATTTTTTGTTTTAAGGAATCACATCATGGCTGGCAATATATTATACATATATGAATTCTCCATGCCTTACCATCACAAACTATTTAAAAAACATTATTTGGAATATATACCACCCTGGTCCATATTTAAAACTAAGTGGGCCATATTACCAGCAGCTTTTTTAATGATATGAAATGAAGTTCCTTTAATTTTTTTTAATGAACTTTTTGTTTGTTTTTTCAATTATTGTTTCTAAAAGGACTGAAGTTAAAATTATTTGTAAGACTGTTTACGAAAGAAATAAATGAATTAGACTTGAATGCATAGTTGTAGTTTTTATTTAAACACGTGAAACATTTGTATACCCAATTCTATAGAATGGGTGTATTGTATTTGGTGTGGAGTTTTTAACATAGAGAAATAATATCGTTAGGTATAGAAAAGTATATAACTATATTCTGACTCAGAATCAAAAGCCTAGTCAATTTTGCCATATCCGTCCGTATGTATGCTCTCTATAGGTCGCAATTTTTGAGCTAGAAGGCTGAAATTAAGTATTTATAATCTTTGGCGCAAGAATGTGGGCTTGAAATCGTCATTTTTGTTAGACAACCTCTATTGGGCAAAATTAAATTAGGATTTTTTTTACAGTTACGATAGAAACACAACGCTAAAATCGTGCACACGCAAACTTTAGGTAAATCTTCTTCCAACTTAATAAAAATATTTCAGTTTGGGCGTGGCTGACGCCCACTTTTCATACAAAACCATCAATATTGTTTTTATAAAATAACAAATGCTTATACAGGGTGGGCCATAAGAAGTCATCCATCCAATGTTGTTTGGCTCTCTTTTTTTCTAAATGAAAAACTTAGATTCTATTTTTTGATTATGTTTATTTGAACCTTTAGAAAATTGTATTGGTCAAGTCGAGAAGATGATATCGGCGAAATGGGCGACGTCACAGTTGATTGCTCATTTTATATCATTTTTCATCACTTTAGCGAGAACTTCGGGCGAAAGATTCTCGCATTCATGTCGAATGTTGTCCTTGAGGACTTCCAAAGTCTCGGGCTTGTTCACGTAAACACAGGACTTCAAAAAACCTAACAAAAAAAGTCTGAAACGGTTAAATCGGGTGATCTTGCGGGGAAGTGCAAATCACCAAAACGAGAGATGAGGCGTCCCGGGAACGCCGCCGCCTTAAGAATATCGGTTTCATGTCGGTTCATGTATCGCTCCATGGCTTGTTCACTTGTATTCTGGATCTGTCTAGTCCACAAATGTCAAAACAGATTTGACATTCGCGGCCATTTGCAAAAATGAATCACCACCATCGTCCAGTCAAAGTACTGTGGGAACGGGTTCAAGAACAATGCGATGATATTTCTCCTGAATATAGCGAAATACTTGTCACAACTATGGAGTCAGTAAAAAAGGCGAAAGGTCTCTGGACCAAATATTTAAAAACTTTTTTCCTTAAACGGTGCTAAAGTGGTCCAATTTATATTTTTTTGTTTTAAAATACATAACGGAAGTTTTCCTGATTCTTGTTTCGTTTACTGTATTTAATTGGCTACGTAAAGGTTATGTGCAATTTAATAGCACTTTCCATTGGACGAAAATAAGCGCGTCCAGAAGCCTTCTGAAACCGTTCCATTGGTAAGCAAATGACACTTCTGCCGATTCTGAGAATAGAATTTTGCTTCTGGATTTGAAGTCAGAAACCACTCAAGAAGCACAAATACAAATATAACTCAAATGTCACCCATAGAATATTCATTGGTTAAGGTCTATTCGCATGCAGCAATGCCGAAAGTTTTGGTAATGTCGACAAATGTGACATATTGTTGAATCCAAATCTGATGATGAAGACGTCGAAGGCCATAGTATCGAAGTTTAGTGAGTGGTATTTAATACGAGGAACCAGTTAAAATTCCTTTATACCGCAAATCGGGCTACGCGAACCACTATGAAATTTGCAAACCTTGTGAAACTGATGCCTACGAATACTACATTGTGTTAAAATTGAACAGAAGCTATTTTGCTTATTCCATTGGTTGTCAGAATGAGTGGTTCCCCGAGTGAAACCAATGGAAAGTGCTATAAGCATCTTAGTAAATGTATGTTGGTTTATTATGAAAATATAAACTAATGAACGCATTGAAGTGAAAAGAAAATTTGCTGCAATTGTTTATTTTTCAACCAAAAAACAACTATAAAACGTTAAAGTACACTCGGGCGTATGCGTACTTTTCTGAGTTTAAATAATTTAATTAAAATTAAAATATTTTAGACAAACTAATTGGATGATATGAATATAATTAATTAGTCAAACTTATCACTTAGTATTCAATATTTCTTCTATATGTAACGGGTTTTTAAGTTTTGAATTTGCTCGAAGATGGCTTTAACGATTTTGATAGGTCATAGCTCCATAACTTAACAAACCATGTATTTAATGGAAAACACTTAGCTAGTGTGTTGTCGGGTGTTGTCTTGCATAAGCATAAGAGATAAGACCCTAGCCCACAAAACCAGCATATGGCATGATTTATTATGCTGCTCTAGCATCCTCTAAATGTATCGTTAAGCTTTAAGAATGCCTAGACCTAGAAGAGGCTCGGATACGAACTCAAGATCTGTTTTACTTTCCCAGGAAATGACATCTAACCCAGTTTAAGAACCTCATCCAAATGCAATTCGTTCTGCAATACCGGCCTGTAAAAAATCGCTCTTCTCCCTTTGGGTACACTCTCCGTCTCATGCGCCCATTGTTTCCATGAAGACTTAGTTTTACACTCGTCCCAGAACAGTACGACCTTTCATTGTTCCCGCGACCAATCAACGTGTACACGAACAATTTGAAGCCGCTTTTGGTGATGAGCAAAGGTTCATTTTCGACTGTTGGCAGGCTTGTATGTGGATGTAATTTCCCTTTCTGCAAGTCTCCGTCACACAGTTCCCACTAACTGTGACACCACAGACATCAAGAATTCGTTTGTTGTACCTGAACATCTATTTATTTATTTACATAGCTAAAGACTAGCTTCAGATATAAGTACTTATGTCTATAATAAGAGTACAATAATTATATAATTGAAAAATTTAACGATTATGGTCAAATAAGTTCATAATTAGTACGACAGTTTGGGACATTTATGCAGCTAGGTAGATTCCTTAAGTTTCTTTGATGAATATTTAAATTTATTCGAGACAAAAGGTACAAAGAGTCTAAATTACCATTTATTAATTTAACAATAAAAACAAAACTTAAATAAGAACGTCTATTCACAACTGATGGCAAATCAGTTAGTTTGAGTCGACTGCAAATCGCAGAAATCTTTTCTGAACCTGTTCTTACCTTAATACCTATATGGCATTCGTAATGGGGTGACCAAACCTGGCAAGCATATTCCAGAATGGGACGAACAAATGTTATAAAAAACTGTTTTGTAACAAAAGGATCTGAAAATTGCCGTGACTCTCTCTTAATCCAACCTAGAATTGAATTAGCTCTATTTTATATGGAGTCGATGTGCTGAATAAATTTAAGCTTTCGATTTAATAGGTATGACGCCAAGAACATTTACGTTTTCCATACATGATAGGGAAATTCCATTTAACGAATAATTAAATGGAGTTACTGAAAGTTTTCTAGTGAGGCTTATAAAATTACATTTATTTATATTAAGAGACAAACAGTTACGAACACACCAGTCAAAAAACGAATTAAGGTCGGATTGCAACATTTCAGAATCACTTATTTGCGGGTGGCAATGGTTCATTGGATGTAGTGTTTGGTTGCTAACCTAAGAGTTGTGGGTTCGAGCCCCAGCCTGGACAGCAACTTTTCAATACTCCCCCAGCTTGAACTGGACGCCACCAGTGGGATTTTCATGAGATTAATACCACCTATTTCTCAATCCATTGTACCAACAAAAAATCTTTCCTATCTTTCTATTCCTTCTAACTATTGCCGTGAAGTTTGCATTCAAAAGACTTTGGGTCTTACAGGCATGTAGTTAAAAATATTAGTTAAAATTATTATTATTCATACTAGAAATAGTTTTAAAAATTGTCACATTATCCGCGTAAATGAGGCATTTAGAATACTTCAAGATAGATGGTAAGTCATTAATAAATAAAATAAAAAGTAGAAGTCCTAAATGGCTACCTTGTGGTATTCCAGAGTTAATTGTAAAATAATGGGCCCTATCATGGTAACCGATCGGAGAATCCTCCGACCGGGGAAATATTCCGATCGGAGCATTTATTGTGTTCATGGTAACCGAATCGGAAGAGAAATACAAATGCGTACCAACGCGCATGCCATGGCATGAGGAAAACAAAAAAATAAAGTATGAACCTCCTTTGTAGTCGAATAAAACTGCAGAGCGCAGCTGTATTTTTAGGGGATGAAATACATAACACAAGCAGAAAGCCTAAAACAAAGGAAAAAGAATAAAAAAAAAAAACAAATACACAAGAAATTAAATAGTTTGTATTTTTTTATTACCATCCGACAAAGGTCCGCAAGTAATTTGCTGCCGGAGACAATCGAGAGAAATACAAATATAAAAAAGCCATGCATCGCATGAATTCGCTGTGCGTCATTGTCATTTTGACATTTTCAACGCATGCTTTATTATTTTTCGGATGTGTGTCCGATTTATCAATCGGAGAGGTACCATGATACAAAATTCGTACATTTCGCCCGAATTAGAGACAATTTTTCTCCGATCGGTTACCATGATAGGGCCCAATTTGATGGGCAATCGTTAAACAACACTGCATAAGATCTGTTTGATAAATAAGATTGAGAACAAAATTTTCGCTAAAACCAAGATTTCTTAGCTTTTTTAGCAAGATCTTATGCGAGAGTTTATCAAATGCCTTACTAAAGTCCGTTAAGACGCAGTCAATTACTTTTTTTTTTTTTAAATGCATCAATGCAAAGTTGGGTTAGCTCCATAAGAAACGTAACAGTAGAGCGACCTTTTGTAAAGCCATGTTGATTCGGAACAATGACTGAATTGACATAGAAACACAGAGATTCACAAATAATAGCCTCAAAAAGCTTCGTAATAACCGATAGTTTGGCTATAGGCCTATAGTTTTGAATTTCGTCTTTTTTACCTTTCTTGTGTTAAGGGATTATGTAGGATTTTTTCCAAATACACGGAAATCGACAAGAAAACAGTGAACTATTAAAGAGAGTGGTAAAGCAAATTATTTGAGCATTTTTTAAAATAATAGAAGGTATACCATCCAGACCTGGTTTACAATTCTCGTCAATATTAGATATTAACTTAGCAACGTTATCAGAATTGATATTGAAGTTTTTATCAGTCACGTATTTCAAAAAGCCAACATTTTGGCTACTTTCGTCAAGTATATCACAGTTCGAAGTATCACAGTTTTAAGTAGGTATCACAGATGTTAGTATCACAGTTAAAGGCACTTTGAAAAAAGTCTGCAAACAATTGTGTAATAACAAGAGGGTCATGACTAGATATATCGTTTGACTTAAGAACAGACGGATATGGAAAGAGAAAAAGATTAAGATGGATGATGGTTATCTTCAACTACTAAAGGATCTGTTGATTTTTCCACAACAATATCTTCATCACAGCTTGCGAAAATTAGATCCAAAATTCTTCCATTGTAATTAGAAACATCGTTAAATTGGTGTAGTGCAAGAGAGTTTTTGAGTCACCAGATTTAAGATGTCCAGTTGGCAACATAAAGTTCGATTCAGGACATCGTATCCCAGCAATATTGCTAAGATTAAAATCGCCGAGGCAAATCAGCTCGTCGTTATATTCTAATAATTCATTGATATAGTTTATGAATTCAAAAGCTTTACCATTAATATCACAGCGACTTCCCGGAACTATATATACAGTAACAAGGTACAAATGTTTTTGTTATTTAAAGATATTTTAACGCAGAGAAATTCATTGTGAAGGGCTATAGGAACATGTACAGGCGTAGATATGAAAGACGATATTACAGCAATCAAGATTCCACCACCAACGGTATATCTATATTCGGATCTGAATACGTCTAAAAACATTAAATGTGCTATCAAAAAGTGCACAGTCTTTGATACCAGCATACAGCCATGTTTCGGTGGTCTTTGTCCGAAGTCCTCTCACATTTTGATAATGATTTTTCAAGTAATTGGTTGAATATTTCCTGGGTAACATACAGTTTAAAGGATGTGTAGTCATTACTTTTTACTTGCTCAATAGGGCAAGTATAAAAAAGTGGCTTTCGCCATACCGTCCGTCGGTCTGTCTGTGCGTCTGTGCGGATGTGCGCTTTTTCACGTCATGCTACAGCCTAAACCGCTTTTTCGGATTTTCTTCAAACTTGATATATAGTAGTTTGAAGAAAAACGGTTGTCCAGGTTTTTTTTTATTTCGTTTTAGCCCGACTCAAACTGGTACCATTCAAGTAACGGTTTTTTTCAATTTGAATTTTCTCAAAAACGGTTCTAACGATTTTGATTAAACTTAAAATTTAGCTAACTTTAAGCATTTCTAATAAAACTGCGTTTTTTGTTTTTGGCTCAAATGGTCGTAACGAAAATCAGGTTTAAACGGCTTTTTTTCAAATGGCCATAAGTTCGCAACGGCTCGATTGATTTGACTCAAACTTCGTTTGGCATAGTTCTTTAAAGTCTTCTATACGATGGCTTTATACATTTTTCAGTGAAGCCTTTCTAGATGGTAGCTCCCATACAACGAGCCGTTGAGTTTTACCCAACTTTTTTTGGTTTTTTCTAATTTGCTCGAAAACGGCTCTAACGATTTTGATTAAACTTTGTGTGTTATATTCTTTTAGTGTTTTTAAGAGAACTGCGTTTTCAGTTTTTGGCTAAAAATGCAAATAACGGAGATCTGCTCTTAACGCCTTTTTTTCAAATGGCCATAAGTTGTCAACGGTTGCATCGAATTCACTCAAACTTTGTTTGGTATAGTTTCTTTCAGCTTCCTTTCAGTTTACAGATGGCATTGATTTTTTTCATTTTCTTTTTTTTAAATTGTGGCTCCTACTCCTATACAAAGAGCCATTCGATTTTGGCCAATTTTTTCGTTTTTCTAATTTACTCAAAAAAGGCTCCCCCAATTTTTAGTGGTGTAACTCCATTTTTTTCAAATATGGATTTCTTTGCACCATCGGATCACTTTTTCAAATACCTTTCAGTACAATAGTGAATCAACTCCAAATATCCAGTATATTTTATATAATAAGAGATTTTCGTTTTTAAAGGGACATTTAAGACATTATATTCATTATAATAGTCAAGTAAGTCCCAAGTCAGTTTAATAGTGAAGTAAATCCGGACTTGATTCACTTTTACTGTGACAAAATTGTTCGAGCACATACAAACAGTGATAGCGCCTAGCACTAAAAAACAATAGGAAAACTCAAAAAATGTGTTGAGCTGTTTACGGAAAATGAAAAACAGGCGATGTTTGATTCATTTTGGAAATTAAAAGGCGTTAATACACATAATGAATATTTGTACGCTTCAGTGCGAAAAAAATAGTCAGCCGAAAACGCACAAAAGACCAGTCACGTCCAAGAAAAGACGTGTAGTTTAAAAACTTCTTAAAATCTTGCAACAACACACAAGCAGTTTATTTCAAGAAATATTTTATGAAGACGTTTCAAGTCAGCGATGGAAGACTATAATATCGACGCCTTTCTAAAGATGACGTTTCTCAGTCCAAGGATTAGCGAGGAACAACTACTTCTCGACAGTTGGATGATTCGGATATTGTTGCCAATATTCAAAGTTTTCCTGCCTATCAAAGCCATTACATAAGCAGAATTAATCCAAATAGAAAGTATTTAAATACTGGTTTAAAATCAAAATGTACGGTCTCTATAAAGAAAAATGTGAGAATGAAAGAGTTGAACCAAAAAAATTGAAATGCTACATGAATATTTTCAACACAAAGTTCAATTTTCATTTCAAACAACCGCGACAAGATACATGCAAGACTTGTGATGATCTTACATTAAAAATAGAAGAAGCCGTTGATGAAGAGACAAGAAATGAGTTGCAAAAGCAAAGAGAACTTCATCTGCGGAAAGCAGAGGCAGCATACCAAAGCCTTCAAAATGACGCAAGCAAAATTGATGAAGCTTACGTGCTAACTTTCGACTTACAAAAAGCCTTAGCCTTCCCAAAGCTAACAACGTCGGTGGCATACTACAAAAGGAATATGAATTTGTACAACTTGGGAATACATTGTTTCAGTAACAACACAGGCTACATAAATTTCTGGGATGTAGTTGAAGGAATGCAGAGGATCTCAGCTTATGGCTGGATCAAAGTTGGATAGAAATAAGCATTTCATTAATCGAGCTTGAATTTGAAGACGATGATAGCAATGACTTTGTCAATCATCAATGAGATTTCGATTTTGTAAGGTCGTTGTAACCACAAGACTCATGTCGCCCGATTTGTCCGAACCTAATCGTATTTTGAAGCTTTCAGTACCTTGAAACCTCTGGTACGCCCGCCTTACTGCTGATCGACTCTAAAAACGACGCTCCGACTCAAGCCACACATCAATTTTAGTTCTTGAAAGGTTTCAGTTGGAGCAAGTACCATTAATTTGAAAAGTATGTCATTACTCTTAAGCATAAACTTAATGGCCAAGAAACTATTGGTGTTAACCGGGGTTTAGGAAAAAAAAACTTTTTGCTCTTAACAGGCAAAGCAAGATCACAGAGCTACTGTTACTAAAAATGAGAAATCATGGTACCCTAACAATAACAGTTCATTTAAAAGAATGAAAATTATTTGTGTAAATAAAGATTGTATACCTAGTAACCTATAAAAAAACGTACTCACTTTTTTGATCAATTATGTATCAAATCATCGCACACCACACGGAGCGTGTACGTACGTAAATGAAGTTGTGGTGTGCATCAATGGAACAAATAAAGCTTTCTTTTTAAAGCAGGCGTGTACCTGCCTTAATCAAATAAGGATCTTCAACACTTGTAGCTAAAATCGCTTCTAGTTTTCAAAACGCCACAAGCTCTTTCAATCAAAAACTAATAAATGGGCTTAAACTCGGAATGCCACCATATTCCTTGGTAGGCAACAAGTTTTATAGGGCAGCCGTCTTCCTGTCAAATTCTAAACACAGCCATTCCTAGTTTTCTTAATGGTTCCATGTTCACTAGGAACTTCGTGATACTATTCAGAAACGATGTATTCGTCGCTTTTTAAATTTCGTCGCTTTTTAAATTGTCACTCAACTCGGTACGACGGGTGATAAAAATAGATGAAAAATATTCAAAACAAAACGTCGTTGAGGTTGTTAAATTTAGGGTTCCTTTCCAGCTCATAAAAGCAATGTTGTCTTCTTTTCATCGCCCGTCAAAAGACTTTGGTACTCCAAACTACAGGTTGTGTGTTTTTTGTGCAAACAAATGTAAAACGCTATCAGGAAACATAAAACATTCTTCTTGCTTTTTGCAAGACCAAAGCAACCTCCTTCGCTTTCCAAGCCGCTTTCTTAACCAAAACCAACTCTCGAACCACTTGCACCACCATCAATATGGTTTCTAAGACAGAACAACTAAAAAACACTTGGCAATCACTTCCTTTTTATAAAAAGTAGTTTATTAAACGTTCTCCATGATTTCTTTTACTTAAGTGGGATAAACCTAGAACTGTGGGTGGCACCAATACCGGGCCTACCGTGCTTAACGGGTTTGTATGTGAAGGAGAATTCTCCCAAGTAGTGTCCAATCATTTCAGGCTTGATTTCAACCTAGAGGAAAGAAAAACTGAATTCAAACCCATTTCGATAACAAAACTTAACTAACCTGGCTGAAATCTTTGCCGTTGTATACACCAATGATGGATCCGGTCATCTCTGGAACAATGATCATGTTCCTCAAGTGTGTCTTGACGATGTCGGGTTTCTCATTTGGTGGTGCCTCTTTCTTGGCCTTCCTCAATTTCTTGATAAGAGCCATTGGCTTGCGCTTGAGACCACGGGAGAACCTCCTGCGGGCACGGCTGTGCATAAGTTCGACAAGCTGGTTGCTGAACAAGAAAAAAAATTGTACGAGGTTAACATTTGCTTGATTTACGGTTGGAAGTTTGTCTCATTAGATACTTACTTGGGCATGTCCAGGAGCTGGTCCAAGTCCACACCACGGTAGGTGAACTTTTTGAAGGTACGCTTCTTCTTGAGAGTTTCATCAACCTGGAATTGTGAGACATTTTTGATTGAGATCCAAATTCCAATTAGATTTTCACAAATTCAATAAAATTTCACAAAATTCTTTTAAAAACATATTAAACTATCTGTTACGGGTAATATATTCGAAAAGCAATGAATGATTACACATATTTTTAAGGATTTTTTTAAGAAAAATTACCTCAGCCATCTTGACGTTTGTAAATTGCAGAACGGAAAGAAAAACAACTTGTGTGAGTGATGCCAATGTACTTTTTTCGAATCGGTTTGATTTTTCTTTTTTTTTCTTTATACGGTTGGCAGAACTGAAAATCAAGTACAGTACGAAATACAACTCTCTTATGATGTTTTCCATGACAATTTAAAGGTGTCTTTACATGGAGCTGCGAGCCCTGATCTCCAAAAAAAGAGGATGCAAAATCAATAAATCATACTTGTGTGATAGAGAGGGAAGGCCAAAATGTAGACGCCTTCATGGATGCAAATTATATGATCAGATCAGGGCTCGCAGCTCCATGTAAAGGCACCTTAAGGTGCCTTTACATGAAGCTGCGAGCCCTGATTTGCAAAAAAAAGAGGATGCAAAATCAATAAATCATACTTGTGTGATAGAGAGGGAAGTCAAAAATGCAGACGGTCTTCATGGATGCAGATTATAGGAAAATTATAGATGCAGCTTGAAAATTATAGTGAAGATGAACATGTTCGTTTTCATCGTCTGCACTATGATTGTTGTTGTTGCGTTTTCGTCTGCATTTGCAACTCCATGTAAAGCCACCTTTATGGCGATTTTCACAACAGAACAAAATAATTTGCTCAGGGCAATTTTTTTTTTGTTCTGCTGACAGCAAAATTTTGATTTCCTTTGGTCAACAGATCAATCTTTTTTGCTCTTCGAGCAAAATCTGAAATCTCATTTTCAATCGAGATTTAACACATACACCACAATAATTTTTGACATTTCTCGCTAACAGCAGCAGGTTTTAAAAGTTTTATTTTTGGCATTGCGAGAATTCAATTCTTTAGTTAAAAAAATTTTTTTTTTTTAAAGAAATTTGTTTTTAATTATAAAGTGTTCCACAATTGATGAAAAAAAGCAAATATTGTTTTATCAATGTAACCCGGAAGCCAAACATGATAGCTACTGGTAGGACAGTTGCAATACATTCACATTTTCCACTGGCACAGATAAACTTCAAGCCAACGGGATATGTATCTTTCTGACAATTAATACAGGTAGTAAACTTGCTTGTAAGTAGCTGGCATTTGCGGCCGCAGTGTAAAAAATGTCATTTTGACACACACACACACACACACAATTATAAGAGCAGATCAATCTCGTTTTGATTTAAATTGGTCGAGCAAAATCTGAAAGCAAAATCTGTGATTAACAATTATCGAAGTAGTTTTTGTTTTTAGTGGACTTTATTGAATTGAAATTCAAAATAAAAGTTTAGTGACCTTTAGTCCAAATGCGGTACAACAGTTGGGCTCATCAGTTAGATGCTGTTGTACTCTTCTAAGACGCAAAATTTTGGTCGATGGTTACCGACATTTGATAAAATTACAGCATGAATACACTGTGAATTCTATTTTTAGGGGAATTCGTTTGAATTCATGCACCTAAAACTATACATATATAAATTTATATATACACCCGTGGTCTAGCCGAAGTTAACGAAGTAGTTTTTGTTTTTAGTGGACTTTATTGAATTTATTTTAACAAATTTCCAGTTTTAAAAAATTCTCCATCATCGGATGATATTGAAATATAATTTTTAATTGCTGCTCCACTTTTAAAAAATAATAAAATATTTTTGCTAATAAAACACAAAACCACAATGAGAAAAGCAAATTTCCATCTGATAATGTAAATTTGTGTGTGTGTGAAAGTATGTGTAAATCTGGCTCTGAATCGAGATACACAAAAAGTAATCTAGATTCAACCTGAGATCGAATCTAGATTGTTTTTTTTTTTTGGCTTCATGGAAAATGAAAAGTGCTCGAGGTCGAATCGATTTTTTGGTTCATGAAATTCAATAAGTCTTGCTGCAATTGTAGAACATACACTCCGCAGTTATACTAGCTTTGTTTGTTGAACTTTACCCAGGGGCGCCCTGGGTTTTCTTGACAACTCCAAGAGTTGTCAAAAAAAACCTGGGTTTTTCGGTTCTCAAAAAACGCATGACGGCTGCTGATTGTATATTTTTCACAACGCACAAAATCAAAAGTTTCCATTTTGCTTTATTTGTTCGATTTGTATTTACTTTCATCAAAATAAATGCATTGACTTGCATTTCATTTAGTTTTATCGAAAAAAAGACATGAAAAATCAAATACAGAAGAAAAATACACAAGAAATGCTTGACAGCAAAAGTCACTTCAACAGCTGATTCGTTACCTCAACTCGCCCCAGCTAAATAGCAAGATCGACTTCAGGGTGACTTCAGGGCCACCCCAGGTTTCAAAAAATAGAGAATTTTGTATTGAGGGCGAGTTGAGGTAATTCAAAAAACGCGCTGTGGCGACCCCAGGGTGACTTTAGGGCTCAACAAACAAAGCTATTATGACATTTTTATTATTGGTTTATCCAAAGCATAATAAATTTGTGAATGAGGATGGCTGTGTACTGTGTACGTACACTGTCTTTAAACATGCAACGCCTACTTCCGCGGTTTAAAAAAAAAACACAAATTTGAGGCTGAATACAGGTCAAAAAATATTTATTTTAATTTTAACCCGTTGTGCGCTTCCTCAATAAAACAAGGGTCTTTTAGAGTGTGAATTTAAAACTAATTTTATTTTACTGTTTTGTCATAAACGGCAGGTAGGTTTTTTCCTTAGCCGGCATTATAATATCAGAAAAACGAAATCGTTTAGCTCCAAACACGATTGACAACATAATTTTTTTAAATTCTATATGTAAAGAAATCGAAATAGAGCTATTTTTGTATAATACAATTCAAATTAATCCTTTGATGTATTAAAATTATTGCTAATAAAATAAGTCATAAAACCATTCTCACTAATCGTTGGCGTTGCTTTGTTACTTTTTCTTGGCTCGGAAAAATTGAGAGTGCACTCTCAATAATTTATTCGAGCTATATGAATCTATGTTCTATGGGCCTTTGGTGTGAGAGTCTACAAAACACTCTCAATTCATATTAGCAAGCAGAAAAACACACTAAGGTTCGCAAGTGTTGTGTTCATGGTTCATGTCCTACACGATTCAAACTCGTTTCTTTTCTTTGAGTGCGAGCTTGTGTGCGGCTCGTAAAAAGGGGGATGATTTACAAGTGCAAAGCAAATCCAGACCACGACCTTCCTTCGTGGCCGTTTATCGTTTTTGCTAAGATCGAATACTATCGAACTATCTCAATACTATATGCCCCATAGACTGATGATTTGAAACCCCCTTTATAAAACATTCTCTATTTTCTGTCCGATAGTAAGTGTTATCAAGATGCGTAAAGCATACAGCATACACACGCTATAGTCTCCATATTAAACCACACAAGTGTAGTCTATTTAATTACTAGAGAGTTCGTTGTAACCATAAATTTTTGCGATGCGATAAGCCACAGCAACAGCAGTCGCAATCTGTCTGCTCAAGTAAATAGCGATCAAAAAGTACGCTTGATTAGCATTATCCATATACTAGACATAAACAATGGACTTAGAGAAAGAGTATTCCCCTTCACAGTGTAGCCACCGTGCTATTGATAACGAGCCGGTCGAACTGATCAATTCATTTGTGAAAATTCAATTAGAAGGTAAACCGTTACAATATATAACATCGTTTGGATTTTTTTTTCTTCAATTTCACCACAAAGCATTATTTTCTAAGAACAGAAACTGAACGAGTTAGGAGAACCTACAAAACCCGTTTGGATGTTAGGTATGGAGACACTGCAAGACAATCGATGGATATTTATTTCAAGAACGAGGAATCTAGTAAGAGAGCGCGAAGTAGTATTGTGTGCGGTGTGCAATAAATAATGACTTTTTCTTCAAGATACCCCAATTTTTGTCTATATCCATGGGGGATACTGGATAGAACAAAGCAAAGATGAGTCTGCGATTTGTGTGGCACCATTGGTTGAGCATGGCTACAGAGTCGTTATAATGGACTACGACCTCTGTCCTAGTGTGACCTTAGAAGAAATTGTCCAACAAACTAAAAAGTTTTTGAAGTACTTACTTAAATATGCTGCAGATACAAATGCTGGGTATGTATAGCTTAGGGAGTTCGCATTTCGATGAATACACTGTGACACAATGGACTATGGTGATACAAATTTTGGTATTCCAGGAAAATCTCTTTCTGTGGCCATTCAGCTGGAGCATATCTAATTGCAATTTTATTGCAACAAGATTGTTTGGATCTACCAAATGCGGACCTCATCAAAGATTTTTTTCTCATATCTGGAATCTATGATCTTCGTGAAATGAGCAAAACCAACGCTGCGAATCCCAATAATGTCCTTTCTTTAGACGCAGAGTCAGCTGCAAGGTTGTCACCGATTTTATTTGAAATTCCAAAATCTGCGGCTAATATAAAAATTCACATAATATTCGCGGAGCACGATAGCAGAGTGTTTCAGAAGCAATCTATGGAGTTTTATAAAAAAATGGAATCATATAAGATGGCATCGAAGTATGGTGTCACAGTTGGCAATGATCATTTTACAATTATCGAAGAGCTCCGGAATGAGAATTCATTGATTATGTTTTTTATCTTGCAGGAGTTAGGTCTTAAATAAAATTAAATAGTTAATACAAATTTTAAAGAGTTACTTGTGTTCGAGGAGGAAACACTATGAAAATGGAAGACATCAATGTAAAGTGGAGATACAGAGATACAATAAGTTCTCCGAGTCCCTTGAACAACTGAGGGGAAACTTACTCTGGAATTATTGATCGGATTTAAATGGAAAGAGGAGATTTCTAGAGATTGTTCCGGATGCACCTGCATAAAATATCAACTAAATTATGCGCATAAGCCTCATATTTTCCGTTTCTTGGAAGGTCTTGTATTGCGTTGGCGTTGCCCGTTCTCTACCGAAGGGAGGTACACGTTTAGCCTAGATTAGATTTAGATTTATTGGTAGGGAGAGCTTAAACCGCTCAGTTGCTGCGGTATCTCGATGATGCCTATTGTGCCAACCCGTGTGAGATTTTGGGGCAGCTCTGTTGCTCCAGATTGAGACCAGAACTTTCAAATATTCTGTGGGTGGAAGGTTTTGAGTTTTTCCAAGGAAACGATCTCATCGCCAAGTGTCCGTTTTCTCAGGCGGAGGAGTGCTGGCATTCTGTGAGGATGTGCAAAGATGTTTCTTCACTTTCGAGGCAGAGTCGGCAAACGGAATCTGTTGCCACTCTCATGTTGTGAAGGTGTTTTTTTTAGAGAATAGTGTCCAGCTATGATTCCAGTCACTATTTAGAGTTTTCCTATAAAAGTTGAGTAGGAATTTTGTGGTTTTGATTGAATATTCTGGTACAAATTATTTGGAGCAGATTTGAAAAGGAGTTGTTTGCCAAGCTGCATTGGATTCCATGAGTAGGATGTTCTTGACAGTGTTTTTGAAGCAGTTTTTATTTACTCTGCAGAAAGGTTCAGGGCCGACAATTAACAATGAGGCGCCCTCTTTGGTCAGGGTTTCATCCCTTTCATTACCAGATTATACCAGAGCCTAGATTGTAGAACCTTTGGAGTTAAGACATACATCAGATCCCATCATTGCTTCGGACCAGCTCGTTGAACTTACCACCAATAGAGTTTTGGCTTTCACGGACAGGAAGATGTATTTTTCAACTGATCATTGAAGTCTTCATTTCCTTTCAGAGCTAATATAATTGATAGAACACTCTTCTTCGATTGCATGCAGGGATATTTAAAGAAACCTGAACCTTAGCACTTATACACCTGATTTAGGATCCAAAGATCTAAAGTGAATAATTAATTTCTTATCCAAAAACGTTTATGGACCACCAAAATCACCAGTAGGCAGTAATTCTGTCACGCTGAGAGTTCTGGGTTCAATCCCTGATCCTCTTAAAGTTTTGCTAATTATTAAGAAGTACATCTCTACGAAGCCGTTTGATTTCAACGGTAAATTAAAGTTGATTACTGCAGAAGTTCTAGTGTCAACGCATACACAGGTTGGCCGAGAGTTTAAGTCACAAGGCCTTGCCTCCTCCTGGATCTACCAAGAAACATTTTCATATGTCAAGTCGGATTACATTGGTGTCAATCTGTCAATATTCCCAGCAAAAAAAAATCAAAAGAATTTAAAAATTAACAAAAAAACTTTATTATCTATCTAATTGTGTATCCACAAAGCAAATACCCACTGTTGCCGTTCATGTTCACTTCGGGATGAGTCCGATTCGGTAGAATCTGATACATTCTCATCCAATTCGATGTCAAATGCAGATTGGTAACTTCGGTGGTGGATTTAAGTTCCACATACAGCTCCATGAGGACTTCCTTGAATTGGCTAAAAATGACAATTGGCCGAGATGGTTTTATAAAAGGCAACAATGCCTTGGTGATATTCAAAGGGTGTTCCTTGGCTGCAATCACTAGAGAATCGAACTTTTCCTTTATCAACTCACAAGCTCGTTTATTTTCCAATTGCCATTTTTGTGCTGTCTTCTCGGCGGCCGATGTCGATGGTTGTTGAGGGGCAACTTGGGTAGCTTCCAGTCTTGGCTTCTTACTGGGGTTTTCATCAGTGGGTGTTTGAACTTCTAGTTTCTCTATAACCGCTTCCTGTTCTTCGGGGCATCCCTGATAAAATTCCCGCAAAACCGAGTATATATTAACGGACACACATCGTTTTGTTTGTTCCTCTGGCATACTAAGAGCCAGAATAGCTTGCTTTTGAGGAACATTTCCAGGATGCAAATGAACCATATTGGCCTCAGTATTGGCACCCATTGAATTGAGAAACGCCGCCGGCAGAAGACCGTTTGTCCCTGATTCATAAAGCAAATAATTTCCAAATGCACTTACCCCAGAATATGAAATAATTTGCGAGAGTGTGTCAACGCGAATGCCTAGAATCTTATCAGGATCTTGCCGGTAAAAGATCTCGGTCAGAAGTCTAATAGAAGGCTGTCGAATCTGGACAAATTCAAAGTATTTCTTTTCCTTCTTCTTCAGATATTTCTCCTGTGAATACTCAGTCTTCGAATTGAATGTCTTTGAGTTCTCGACAATTTTTTCAATTATTTTCGATGAATCACTGCATTCTTCTCGTAGTTTTGAAATATCGTCAGGACCTAGATTCTGTGATTCGCCGTCGTCAATTATGTTTCTATTATCCACACCACTGCCAGATCCTCCAAGAACATCACATATATTGCTCATTGCTTCAGTTTCAGAACATAATTCTAGAGTGCAGGATCGGTTGCGTCCCTTGCCTTGTTTCGGGATCATTTTGAAGGTGGAATAGTAAGGGTGTCCATCGATGGCGCGAAGTTCTAGATTATCCTTACCTAGAGCTGCTATCGAATCTAGATTGCCAAACTTATGGAGTTTGGTGTATTTTTGGCGTTGAAGGATGACATAGTCGCCGGTTTTTATTTTTGTAGTATTTTCAAGCATGGTTTTCAAATATATTTTTGTTTGAGTTTATAAATTTTTAACTTGATTTTTTGAGTGAAACGGTAAAACCTGTGAAACTTCAAAACAAAAAAACAACACGTGAAAAATGTGCGGCTTTTATATCAAGTGTCAGCTGTCAAGTGTCAACGTCATGAAAATCCGAAGGTTTGTTTGATTTAGGGATTTAGGACGTCATCATTCATTTAATGTAAATTTCCATTGTGTTCCCTTTTGCTGTGAAGTTGTATTATTGTACTAGCTGTCCCGGCAGACGTTGTTCTGCCCTTCCGAGCAGATAGCGCGGTGATATAAACGATGATATATATAATTTTAAATATAAAGCGATAAGTTTGAATTCTTAATTATATTTATACCGTCAAATTAATTTGTGTAAAATATGAGAACCTGGATTTTTTTTTTAATTTAATAAACTGATAAAAGTAAGTATACACCCGAGTGTATTACATTAACAAAAATCCAATAGAATTCCTGTTTATAATAGCTTGTTAAAAATAGCATCACTAAAGCATCGAAGTACGTAAAAGCTATCAAACACAATAAGATTTTTAAAAACCGTATACCACTTTTTTTCTTTTAGCCCATTTCACCCTATAAACAGCTAAGGCATGCAAAAAATATTTAGTTAATTTAGTTGTGCCTGCTTCGCTAAGCAGATCACATTAATATTAGAATGCAGAATACACTCGTTTTAAATACACCCTCTATTTATTTTTATTTTATTTCTTCTTCTTTTTATTTTATTGTCGCATAGCCTTTTCGTAAACAACATTTTTTGTTTTGCCCGGAGTTGTGGTATAAATAAACAGAACTGATGACTTTCCTACACGTGAACATGAAACATACAACTGTCCGTGGCAGAAGCATGGATATTCTAGGTCGAAAAGTCTGCAGGATCACTGCTTCTTCAAAATTACCGCATCTATAAAATCTTACGTATATTATATCATTGGCACATTTTCAAACAATTCTTTTTCTTTTTAGAACTTAAAGATATGCCATTTATTTATGTATTATGAATGTAGGTACATAGCTACTACATACATATTTTTATTTAAAAACCAACATACAAAAAGTGCTCATACGCCATACACCCAAAAAGCGTGATTTTGATGTTTTAAAAACTGTAATGATCCCCCAACTGTTAACGCGCATACAATTACCATTTTATGAAAAAAAGAGAAAAACAACCATTGAAACTTTATTGCTTTATTATTAAATCTGCAGGTAACCAAAAGACTCCTTAACCACATCGAAACACCATCATCGCTTGGACACAAATCCAACTATGCAACATCTATTGGCCAACCAAGAAAACTTTTCCAGTTTCACTATTACTCAAATAATATACTACATATACATATGTACATACATACATATATAGGTCACGACTACATTTTTTTCGAAAATCAAATTTCATGCTTCACAATAATGCTTTGATGTATTTGTATACACAGCGATAAACCATATACAACTACAAAAAAAGCAAAAGCAACAACAAATGTTTATGTATGGATATCGAGTATTGACGCTTTTTTTTACTTCAAAACTAAAAACAAAAATCCAATATTATAAAATTCCGACTATGACTGAATTATATTTCAAATAAATGATTTTTGAGTTTTGCTAAGTGAGCTTTAAGTTTATTTTTCACGCACGCACAAAACACACATACCGATTTCAACGAAACTTCACCGAATTCATATATAGACCAATACCAAAGATGTGTGAAAGTTTGGTTGAAATTGGTAAACGGGTTAAGGCGTGAATCGGCGACCAACAAAATATAGTTTACTTTTTATATATATAGATTGTATTGTATATTATTATTTTTAAAAAAAAACTCTTAACATTAGTCGAATACTTACATATAACTAAAATTGTTATTATAAAATTTTATCTTTTAACACAATGTTTCAATAAAGATTTAAATATATTTATATTTATTTATTTTTTGTCAGATACCTATATCTGTGTTCCAGTTGGCTGGAAGTTTGCCTGTGTCTTACCAGTTTAGCTGGTATGTAAGGTGTCCGGGTAAAGTAGGTTGTTCTGCATGCTAGTTTTTCTGTATAAAGGAGCGTCCATAATATGCCGAATGATGCCGATCAGCCTATGCCGGTCGGTCAAGCCGAACGAGTATCCATTTGATTCGGTTTGAGTTTGGTTTGGTTCGGGATGGCTTTCGGCACGTCCATACTCGTTCGGCTTGGCCTGTCGGCATAGGCCGATTGGCATCATTCGGCATAATATGGACGGAACCTTTAAGGGTAGTCTGAAATCTTCGGAATTTCTTAAATTAAATAAAATGTAATATCAAAACAATTTTAGGAACGGAGATACGGATCCATCTTTCGTAAGTCATGGACAATGTTCGTTTTGAAATTAAAGGATTCCTTAAAAACAGAATAGAGAAAGAGATCAGTATAATGTTTGTAGCTTTAATTTAATTTTCATGATTTTTTGATAGGGCCAGTTGTCGTACAGTATTGGTTGATCCTTTTATATTATTTTATCACGTTCAACCTCGAAGGATTTTGCATAAAGAAAGTGGTACGATCAGCTTTGTTAAATAAATAGTGCAATTTTTCCTTTATGGAGAACAAACCTTTGCAAGCCTTGTCCAGCGGCTGTATTTTTTGTATTTATTTTCAAAAACAAACAGAGCACATTTTTTGACGTTTTACTTTCCGTTTTCCTTCCGAAAAGAATTTGTTTATCAACGCAAACGTTGTTAAAAGACTATTTAATTTTAATAAACTTTTATCATTCTTTAAATAAAAATAATTAAAAAAACATGGCCAAGCATCACCCGGATTTGATCTTCTGTAGAAAACAACCAGGAGTTGGTAAGTTCTCCCCATAATTCATAGTATTTTGTCATTGTAATCCAAACCCAATTTCGTCCATCCAGCTATTGGCCGTCTGTGCGAGAAATGTGATGGTAAGTGCGTTATTTGCGATTCATATGTCCGGCCGTGCACTCTTGTGCGAATCTGTGACGAATGCAACTACGGGTCATATCAAGGAAGATGTGTGATTTGTGGTGGACCTGGGGTTTCGGATGCCTACTACTGCAAGGAATGTACAATTCAAGAAAAAGATGTAAGTTCATGTTAAAATTATATTGGTGGGATCATTCAATGTTCTTTTATTAATCAGCGTGATGGATGTCCAAAAATCGTGAACCTGGGAAGCTCAAAAACCGATCTCTTCTACGAGAGGAAAAAATATGGTTTCAAACAAAGGTATGACCTCGTAAATTGAAAAATAAGTTTTTTCTAATAATTCGATTGGTTTTCTTTTCCCTTGCAGTTATTAGTTTCATGATTGAAGCTGGAATTTCCTATTAATAATGTTCTTTAGTTTAAATGACAAGCCACTGTAGCTTTTTTAAATTTAATTAATAATTTAACTAATAAACGCATTTTGTTTTCATTTCGTCCGACTAACAATTGAAGGGACTTGAGTTCATAGAGTATACCTACTCGCTTGCGGGGTAAGATTTTGATAGATTGAAAATTTTTTGGGAAGCGGTTAGGATTCAAGACGTGATGTGGCAAATGATGCCATTCCAAGATTAGGTATTTTCACTTTTACTCAGCTCCATGCTCCGTGCGGCGGCGGCGCAGAAAGAAACCTCTTTTTCTCCAACTTGGATTGATAAAATGGCAATCGGTGGATCCTTTCATATAAGCCTAAGAGGTCCCAATCTCCCAATGTATGGGTTTGGAAAGCTTCCCTTAACATTTTTGATTACAACTTTATAGGAGCATTTCGAAAACAACTGGGTCCCAGTCGAGATGATGCATTTTGTTACCAGGCGATTGAAAACATACCAAAGATACTGATTCTTCAACCTTTTAAATAAATTAACCAAACTGGGTCGTAGCGGAAACGAAAACATTCACTAAAACCTTGAATAGCTAAGCTACCAGGAACGCTGAAAAAAGAAGCAGTGACGAGCCTAACACCTGCGAAATGATAACAACAAACACGGTATTGAACCTAAATAGAATAGAAGACTGGTAATCCGCTATGATTTTGGTAAGAAATGGAAGTTTTATTTCGACAATTAATGCTTTCTGCCAAAATATAAAATTCTAGGATAGCAATTCCTTCGTAATAATAGATAAGTTGCCTCAGTTGACATGGCTTTTAAGACTTGCAACTTGTAAAAAAGATTCTAGAGTTTTTGAAGCCCTATATGAAACATACGACAATGGTGCTGTCACAAAAATATCTTTTACGTTTGCCACTCATATATCTACTGCCCTTTTATCGGTAAAAAAAATGGTGTGCACCGGAGACTTAATGCATCTCAGTACTAAATCGAAGACCAGTGCATCAGCTCCACTGTTGAGGATCATTCGATGTCAAGAACTTTAACATTGAATCCCGATACATAGTAGCAGATGTGCTTTCGAGCCCATAACTTTATCACCAGAAAGGTTTTTGGCTTCATACTCCAGACCTTATTGTGTAGTTTTCGTTTGTCGAATCTCCAACAATTTAATTTTTTGATGAGAAGTTGTAAGAATGTGTTGTTAAATTGCATCTCTATTTTTTTGGTGCAAACAAACTAAATTAAACACTCTTCTTTGAATGATTAGATGGTAGAGAAACAAAAAACTGTCTCACGACAGCAACATTATGAAACCAGTGCCAAATAGTTCTTCCGCAGTGGTTGAATGACTTCCTTCCGTTCCGCACGAATTGGCTAAACAGAAAACCGCACATATTGTCAAATGATTGTCTCCATCAGACATCTTACTCTATAAATATAAACTTTTGATTGTATCCAAATCCAAGTAGGTATCCAAAGTTTTGAGTGTTGTAAATACGTTCTAAAAACAGCTGAGTGGTTGGCAGATCACATGTTTATGATGACGCAACCAAGACACTACAACAAACACCATGTAAACGGTGTCCATCAGAAAATATGCAATTCTTAAAAAAAAAAACAATTTTCTTTTTTTTGGTTTCGTTTTTACCAACAATAATATTGTTAATTGTTATGTTGTTTTGTATTTCTCAATTAATTTAAATACTTCAAACAAAAAATTAATAAGATAAACTAGGAAAGTAGTTGTTGTTTTGCTGGGAGGCGATGTTTGTTGTTGCTGTTGTTATTGATATTTACTGGCATAGTAAGATAGAATTTCCTAATTTAAACAGGTGCCTTCTCGACCAATTTAAACCAATGACCGCATTCGCAGCGTTTTTGTGTACCCTTTTGCAGCCACATCCATTGGACATATGTTTGATCTTCATTGCCTGGTTAAACAAAACAAAAATTATTTAATGAATAGATAATGTACATAGGTACCTAGTTTGTAGGAAAGTAAAAACAAAAGAACTTACAAATACAACCAACAATACGCGCATCAAAGGCAGATGGAATAAGATTTGGTGTATCCTTGGTACCAGCCCCACGCTTGAAGACTTTCATATCGAAGGGATTATCGTTGCCGGCTGCTTTTGCCAAAAGTTCACGCTTCTCAATACCGGTAGCGTGTTCCATTGGATCGTTCATCACTGTAAAGAGTAGATAGTTATAAATTTCTTGTTTAGCCTTAGCCATGGGCAAGCTCAGAAGTATAGGTTACATAAACAAAAAAATTAATTCAAGAAAAATGCAGTATATTCACTTCTCTGCAAAATTTTTGAAAGTGCATTTTTGATTGATCTGGAATTCCAGGGTAATTTTATGTTTTATAATTCCATTCCTTGACGAGGGGTTACATTTTTTCACCTTTTTCTTGAGGTTACATAACACCAAGCTTCTTTTTGCGTGGTGTCTCATCAAAAGCATAATAATGTCCACCAATTTCTTACAAAACGTAATGATTTTCATTGTTTTCTAAGCATAAAAAAACGGTATTACGTAATTTTGGGAAATCAGTACACTCATTGAAGGTGCAACTTTATGGAAGCGGATAAATGTCAAGACGCTTGAACCTCGTTTTTTTTTTGTTCTTATCGATAGGTTTTTCTTTTTTTTTGTAACTTACTCTTGCAGAATCGAACTGGAGTGTAGGTGACATTTTTACGAACAGCTGCACGGAGGGCAATACGACCAGAAAGCGATGCCATTTTTGAATTGTATTTCGTGTTTTGTTTAAAAAATAAATTTGCAACAAGACAAGAGGAATACGAATTTTACACTCGGCGGAGGTTGAAGAAAATTTTTTCCTTTTCAGGGCTATCGACCAGACGTTGACAGAAGATATGGCTTGTGAAGTTTGATGTGGTTGCGATTGCCAGGGATGGTTGCTTGGGTGATTTTAGTTCGATAAACAGACTAGCAGTGGCGCTGCGAATGTGAGGAAGAGGAAATATTTAATGCCTGAAAACCACCGCCATAATATACTTAGCAGCATTATATAACCGATTTTAAATTTTTTATGATATGATCTATGCCCAAACTAAAAACACTTTTGATGTTAGACCATATTTCACACGAAAAAATTATGACCTAACGACCCAAAAAAGAAATCACATAAAAATGATAAACGTCAAAATCCATAAAATGTCAATGTCTACTGCGTTTACATGTGACAGTGCTACCTTCTTTATAACAGTTTGTCGACGTTACGTTACGTACCGATTCGTTTTTATTGTTTATAGAAGCTTTGAATTTGTTATCATTTTGTTAATTATTAGCTTAACTATCTAAAACTTGTTCCTAAATTTACTCGAGTTGCCTCCAATCGATTGATACCATAAAAAGCCTTTTTTGTGACTATGTGCTGCTAAAGTATACGCCAAATTTAAATTGTTAATAACTTTTAAACTAATTGTTCCTAAATTCTAAAAATGGTTTCCTAAATTTTCCTAAATCATTCCCAAATTATAGAACAAAAAAAAAAATTTAAAATCGGTTATATAATGCTGCTAAGTATATGGCGGTCCCATTACTTTCCTTTTCTCATGCCATTTGAAAAACATAAAAAAAAGTTTTTTTTTTAACATTTAATGGTGAATATTCCACGACATTAAAACAAGGGTGATGGCAATGACCGAGGTTGTTGCAATTATCGAGTAAATTTTTTTTAAGCTAAACGCTAGATGCAAAGCGAAAATCGAAAAAAAGCACCTGAAAAATAAGTTAATTCATTAATAGCCTATTCACACCGCACTCGTTTTGGCTATTCGTTTACCAAAACGAGTAGAGCGTTCACACCGAACATTTACTCGTTTTTGTTTGACATTTCAATTTTAAATGTCACCTTAAAGCACAAGGATGATGAGCAATACGTGCTGGAATTTGCTTCTGGAGGCTCCCTCATCAGGACAATTCTGAGCCCTTGGTACATGGTACAAAGACAGTTTTGTACATCAAGGAGAACCAGGCCTTATATTTGGAGGAGTATAAGAACACGAAAATTGTTGACAAGCATCCCCTCAATTCATTGGCTATCCTATGAAGTTGATCGTCGAGATAGGGCCCTACTAGGAAGTCAAGTAAAGAAGAAAGAAATTGGGATTAAAGAGCCCAATTATAAAGATGTTGCGATGATGAAGATATTGTTACATGAATAGTGTTTGTCGCAACTACAGTCTTATGAATGGTTTTTGTTTCTACTACAGAAATATTACTATATGGTTTTTGTCTATACTACAGTAAAATTCTGAACAATTCTGCTGAATGATTCTGCTGAATAACAATGTTGAATTTGAAAGCTCTGAAAGCTTTCAAAGCATCTTGACAATTCCGAAAGGTTCGAGACTTAGACTGTTCGGGAAACTTTGATCCCAAGTATAAATAGGACATTTTATTCGGAAATGGACACAGTTTCATTTTAACCGTGGTAACGAATAAATGGTGAATAATTAGTGGTGCTAAGATAAAGAAATAAATAAAGAGTTTGAACTTAGATAAAAGTGAGTTTCATTTATAGAGATAGTAGTGGTGATTGAAAAGTAAAGGAAAAATAAGTTTTATTTTCGAACCCAAGTCTAAAAACATTACAGTGGTGTCAGAAGTGAAATTAAACTTAAGAACATAATTACTTTGAAAAAATAGAAGTGAAAAGTGATAAAGTGACTATGGGTAAACTGGTAAATGCCCTTAACTTGATTGAACTTAGAGCAGTGTTAAAGAGTCGGGGTCTTCCTACTGCTGGAACCAAAAATGACCTCATTATTAGACTGCAAGAAAATATGACTCAGCAAAACGAAAATCCGGGCACATTCCTCGTGGATGTTGAAATTGAAGAGGAACAAGAGCATGTAAGTAATAGTTCCGACTTGTCCAATATGATGGCTCTTCTTCTTGAGCGTTTTCAAGAGCAAAGAAATGAACTCCTAGACCGTTTTGAAAACCAAGAGAAGAATTTGGAAGGCCAGAAAACCCTCCTGGAAGGTAAGTTCTCTGAATTTGAAAGCAAGTTCGTTGCTGCTGAAGAGCGCCTAGACAGCATCGAACAACAAATTTCAACTGTAGACGCAAAGTTCCAATTCAAATTCGACAATATGGCGAAGGAATTGGACAAGGAAAGAAAAATCAAAATCAGAGAAAGTTCTGGGGACTGCATGCGAAAGAAGGAAATGCATCCGCCAACCTTCGATGGACAAACTTCTTGGTCGATCTACAAGAGACAATTTGAAGCAGCTTCGACAACAAATGGCTGGGACAACGAAGAAAAGTTTGTTGCACTCACACTTGCTCTCAGAGGACCTGCTGCAGAACTACTGCAAACAATACCAGCAGAGTTACATGGCAACTTCAAAGCTCTTACTCAGGCGATTGAAAAACGCTTTGGAGATGGCCATATGCAAGAGGTTTTCCGGGTACAACTTAACACCAGGGTTCAGAAAAGAGGTGAGACTCTTCAACAGCTCCAAGCAGACATCGAACGCCTCGCTCATCTGGCATATCCAACGGCGGGTGAGGAAATTATTAACCAACTTGCTGCTGAAGCATTTGTCCGTGACTTAGCTGATATCAACCTACAGCGAGCAGTACGAACAGCCGGAAAACGGACGCTTCCTGAAGCATTGGCGTTCGCCCTCACAATGGAAGCAGCAGAACAGGCTTCTCAGAGCATTCATCGGGTAAGAGAAGTAACTGTAGAGGAGTGCGCTTGCCAGAGAACGACATTCCAGAGCAACTCTCGTGATGGACCTCTTCGATGCTGGAACTGCAACAGGACCGGACATCTCCAGCGCCAGTGTCGTATGCCGTTAAGAAGAGGAGTTTGCCAACATTGCGGCAGCAGGAGGAACAGCCAAGAGGAGACTCACAAAATCCCTGCTGCAACTGTTTCCCACTCAGGGAAACGAGTAAGAACCAACTTCACGGGGCAGAAGCTGGTTCCGGGTATCGATGGCCTCAGAACTACGATCCAGGTCTCGCAGACTAAACGAGACAATAAAAGTCTGACAATGGAAGCAGCTATAAACGACAAGAAATATGTGGCAACTATCGATACCGGTGCCACCGCCTCCATTGTAAGAAGAGACGTAGTGAAGATGACATGGCTACACAACACCAATAGCTACTGTCTGAAGACGGCAACAGGTGAGTCAGCTACAGTATATGGGGAAGTACAACTAGTGATCCGATTGGCAGAACTAGAGTTTTCACATAAATTCCTAGTGGCAGATATTTGCGATGAGTGCATTATCGGAATTGACTTCATGAAAGCACATGGAGTAATTCTGGATATCGGTAACCAGGTTCTGAAATATAGAAATGTCAAGATTCCGATGATCTATGGTAACGAAAACTCGTCAACCCTGAGAACTGTCGTCAAAGAAGACCTACGCCTGCCTCCCTCTTCAGAAGTCTTTGTTTGGACAAACATAAAAGGCGATTCAGGGAACCATCGATACCTTTTTGTAGAACCGGACTCTGAACAACGTTCCCAAAACTACATCGTGGGAAAAACGCTTGCCGCACCTAAGAACAACATGGTGCCTGTAAGAATAGTGAACATCAAACCTTATGAAGTCAACCTTAAAGCAGGAGAAGTTATTGGACAATGTGGTCCAGTCGCAGCAATAACAAGAATCACCGATGAAGAAGTACGAAATCCTGTAGAAGTCAACGCTATAAGGTCCAAAATTCTCAAATCCTGCAAACTAAATCAACAACAACAACAGGTTGCTGGAAGCCTTATTCATGAGTTTGCTGATATTTTCGCTTCAAAGGATAAACCATACGGAAGAACACAATTGGTGCAACATCGCATCGATACTGGTGATGCAAGGCCAATCCGTCAACCTGCAAGGCGCCTTCCACTAGCCAAACAGGCGGAGGTTACGGATATGATCTCGACGATGCAGAAAGAAGGTTTGATCGAGAATTCCAAAAGCCCTTGGGCATCACCAGTGGTCCTAGTCAAAAAGAAGGATGGAAGCACCCGGTTCTGCGTGGATTACCGAAGGCTGAACGATGTCACAAAGAAAGACAGCTACCCTCTGCCCAGGATCAGCGACACTCTGGATGCAATGGCAGGAGCTCAATGGTTTTCAACTTTGGACCTGAAAAGTGGATACTGGCAGGTGGAAATTCACCCAGAAGATCGAGAGAAAACCGCATTTTCGACAGGTAATGGTCTGTGGCAATTCAAAGTTATGCCCTTTGGCCTGTGCAACGCTCCGGCAACATTTGAGCGTTTGATGGAATGCGTTTTACAAGGGCTTACTTGGAAGACATGCCTGGTTTATTTGGATGATGTCATCGTTTTTGGGAAAACATTTGACGAACACTGCAGGAACTTGAGAGAAGTTTTCCGGAGGCTTCGAGAAGCTCATCTTAGGTTGAACCCAGACAAATGCACCTTTTTCAAGACTGAAGTGAAATATTTAGGGCATATTGTCTCGTCTCAAGGGGTACAAACCGATCCAGAGAAAGTGGAAGCTGTGAAGAACTGGCCAACTCCACAAGATAAACATCAGCTGAGAAGTTTCCTTGGGTTAGCCACATATTACCGGCGATTCGTGAAAGACTTTGCTGGAGTTGCGAAAAGCCTGCACCAACTTACAGAGAAAGGAAAACAGTTCAAATGGTCAGATGATTGCGAGAAAAGCTTCCAGGAACTAAAAACACGCCTCTGTAACGCTCCCGTTCTGGCATATGCTACTCCTGGGAAACAGTTCATCATCGATGCAGACGCAAGCAATGTTGGAATTGGGGCTGTTTTGTCGCAAGTTCATGATGGCCAAGAAAAGGTAGTAGCCTATTACAGCAAAGTGATCTCGAAGGCAGAAAGGAACTATTGCGTGACCAGGAGGGAACTTCTAGCTCTGGTACTAGCTACGAAACATTTTCATAAGTACATCTATGGGCAGAAATTCCTCCTTAGAACAGACCATGGAGCGCTAAGGTGGCTTTTGAACTTTAAAAATCCCGAAGGACAAGTAGCAAGGTGGATTGAGAGGTTGCAGACATACCACTACGAGATTCAACATCGAAAAGGAAAACTACACTCCAACGCAGATGCATTATCCCGACGACCATGTAAATCAAACTGCAAGCATTGTTCACGTCAGGAAGAAAAGGAGTCCCTAGTCACTCAACGAGTGAGAGCCAAGCCCATTGCTGGCTGGAGTAACGAGGAAATTAGGAATGCTCAACAAGAAGATTCTGACATTGAACCCATCCTTGCATGGAAAGAGCACGAGGAGAAACCACAATGGGTTGACATTTCCGATAGAAGCCCGGTGCTAAAAGCCTATTGGGCTCAATGGAACTCTCTCCATGTACAAGAAGGTGTACTAAAACGGAAGTGGGAATCCGCAGATGGCAAGTCCTATGTGATGCAGGTAGTTGTGCCTCGGTCCAAAGTCAATGAAGTTCTCCGTGAGATGCATGATGGCACTTCTGGAGGCCATTTGGGAATTAACAAAACACTGGAAAAGATCCGAGATCGTTTCTACTGGCTTCATGCAAAAGAAGACGTCGAAAGATGGTGCAGGAAATGTGACACTTGTGCTGCTACAAAAGGACCAGGCAGAAAAATTCAAAGTGCGATGCAGCAGTACAACGTTGGAGCACCCTTCGAAAGAATTGCAATGGATATTGCAGGTCCTTTTCCTGAAACCAACGATGGAAACCGATATATTCTCGTGATCATGGATTACTTCAGCAAGTGGCCTGAAGCGTTTGCCATTCCAAACCAAGAAGCAAAAACGGTTGTGGATCAGATTGTCTTCAATTGGATAAGCAGATTTGGTGTACCTAAAGAACTCCATTCTGACCAAGGGAGGAACTTCGAGTCAAATATCTTCCAACAGGTTTGCTCACTCCTTGGCATTCATAAGACAAGGACAACACCGCTGCATCCACAATCAGATGGAATGGTAGAACGGTTTAACAGAACGCTAAAAGAACACCTTTCCAAAGTAGTGGAAGACTGTCAACGAGACTGGGACCGATGCATTCCACTGTTTTTAATGAGCTATCGGAGCGCAGTTCATAGCACTACAGGACATACTCCTTATGAAATCTTGTTTGGTTCAACAATGCGACTACCAAGTGAAGTGAAATTTGGATGCCCTCCAAATGAGCCACAAAGCCAAGAAGAATATGTGGAGGATCTCAAAAAGAGACTCATGTACATTCATGAAAGGACCAGAACAAAGATAAAGGATGCCAGTGATCGCATGAAAACACGTTATGATGCACATGCAACGACGACAGGGTTTCAAGTGGAAGATCTTGTGTGGTTATACAACCCCCATCGGAAAAAGGGACTGTCACCGAAGCTCCAGCAAAATTGGGAAGGCCCTTACAAAGTTGTCACCAGAATCAATGATGTTGTTTACCGCATTCAGAGAGGAGTTAGAGGCAAAATGAAAGTTGTTCACAGGGACCGACTATGCCGCTACAATGGCCAGGGAAGTGATAGGGGGCAATGTTACATGAATAGTGTTTGTCGCAACTACAGTCTTATGAATGGTTTTTGTTTCTACTACAGAAATATTACTATATGGTTTTTGTCTATACTACAGTAAAATTCTGAACAATTCTGCTGAATGATTCTGCTGAATAACAATGTTGAATTTGAAAGCTCTGAAAGCTTTCAAAGCATCTTGACAATTCCGAAAGGTTCGAGACTTAGACTGTTCGGGAAACTTTGATCCCAAGTATAAATAGGACATTTTATTCGGAAATGGACACAGTTTCATTTTAACCGTGGTAACGAATAAATGGTGAATAATTAGTGGTGCTAAGATAAAGAAATAAATAAAGAGTTTGAACTTAGATAAAAGTGAGTTTCATTTATAGAGATAGTAGTGGTGATTGAAAAGTAAAGGAAAAATAAGTTTTATTTTCGAACCCAAGTCTAAAAACATTACAATATCAACAAAGACACCGACAAGAAAAAGACATAAATGAAGATATATTTATTTATTTATATAAAATTATTTTCGAACTTTGTTTTGTTTTCTTCGCTCTTCTTTTAATCAGCCTTGTCTTTAGGCGATTCCAACCCTTCCTTGGTCACAGATACCAGCCGTATGTTTTTATTATCTTTGAGGTGCTGGGTGGCATATTCATGCGGTTCACATAATCTGCTAATTAGCAATACTCTTCGCCAGATGCAGATGCAGTAGTTGTAGTTCTCCTTGTCCTTGATCAGTTCCCCAAACAGTTCCATGCAATTCTACACCAATTTCTTCTCTTCGAATGACTTTAAGAACTTTGTTTTGATAAATACACGATAAGAACGTACAACTTGATGAGTTCTTCCTGGGTAATATAATATAGATTTCTGGTTTAAATAAATTTATTCTTGTTTAACTTCTCGTCTTCTATGTAACCTACCTAATTATAATAAAAAAAAACAGTAGTATACAAATATTTGTAAGAAAAAATATTACTTACCGCTGGCACGAACAAGAATGTCTTCAAAAAAATTGCAGAAATAATGATTTTGTTTTGACAGCAAGCCATCAGCTGTTCTATTTTTTGAATGTCTATTCACAATAACATGACAAAAAAATCTGTTCGTGTAGTTCATCTTGAAGTTGCAACTCGTTTTCCAGTCGTTTTGCGGAAAACGAGTTGTTTCGCAAAACTGGGTATGGAAAATGTATGGGAAGACGAGTCGTTTTGCGGAAAACGAGTAAATGCTCGTTTACGGTTTGGTGTGAATAGGCTATAAGATATTAAGATATTATTTTTTGTTTTTTTTTTTTAACTTTTCTTCGATCGGAAGATTCTCCGAACAGATACCATGATTATCTTTAGTTCTCTTTATAGCAATTATTATTTTCTTTGGAAAAAATTGGACATTTTTGTTTGGATTTTTAGATTTTTTAAAATCGCCATTTCTTGCGCAGTTTTTGAAGACTCAATATTTGTTCAATAGGGGGGAAGTGCTCTGGTGAAAGCTTGTATTGCAGTTTCAGTCTTTATTTTAAGAACAGGAATATCAACCTTGGGCTTGCATTTTTTTTGAAGAGTTGCGATTACTGCGTCAACAATGATATAAATTCAGCTGTTGCGAAAATCGAGGAGTTGCGTGAATCGAGGGTTGCGTTAATCGGGAACTTACTGTATATTTGATTCTACAAACATTAATAGGTACATACATAAATATTTGATTTACTCAATTTAGTTTAATTTCAATTCTACATAATTTTCCAAAGTCAGCGCTTCTCAATTTATCACACGAAAATTGTTAAATAAACAAACGTTTTCCACAAACAATATTTAAAAGGGAAGATGTTCTAAATTTTTATTCTCCCTCCTCTATAAAACAAGTAAAACTTTCATCATATTGTATCGTCTTTTTTTGCAGAAATCAAGAAACATGTAACTTGATCATTAAAACTGAATCACATTATTACAACACAAATCACAGCGTGTGTAAATACAGAATAGAAAGTAACAATTTCATAATTTTTTTTTTCGCTTGTTTACAGGTATAATTTCTTAATATTGTTCTTGAACGCACTCATTTAATTTAAAAAAAACCAACGCGCACTGTACTCATCCCTCACCCGCCAAACGAATCCTTGGCATAAAATCCACAACACCAACAACAAAAACATAATCCACAACAATGCCGGCCAATAGAGCAGGCCACCTATCATATTTCAATGCAAAAGAATGAGATAAAAATACTATCAACAACTAACCGGCGGGCTTGCTGGCTGGTAGTCAATTTTTTCTGTCTGTTATTTTAAGTTCCACACGGCATCAAAGAAAGATTTTTCTTGTCCTTGTTTTTTTGAAAGCATTTCTACGTTTGATTCAATTTTTGAAACATTCTCTGGTGAAATATATATATATTTTTTTATAAATAATTATCAGTTGTAATTATATTTAAAATTAATTTTAATAATTTTATCGTCTCGGAATCGGCTTCCTATTTCAAGTGCTGAAAACTGAGAAGTTACCACTTTTGCTTGTCCAACCAACCCTAAGTTTACTTTAGAAATATCAATTTTTTGCACAATGGTCGCTCGAGGTAGAGGAAAAAAAGCACCAGCCGCAGTCGCCGTTGCCGTTGCAACTTCAGAACCTGAAGCAGTTGTATCATCGAATGGAGATGGTTGGTATTAGGATGGTTTCTAGTGAAAGATAAATAAAATTGATAATTTGGAATAGTTTCTCAAGAAGCTGAAGCAGCCAGTGAGGTGGTGGTGGCAGTTGCACCAGCAAAAAAAGGCAGACAGCGGGGCGGTAAAAAAGAAGCCAAAGAGGAGGTAGACGAAACACCTCCGGCTCCGGTTGAAGTTGTCGAAAAGCCAGCAGCAAAACCGACAAAGGCTGCAAAAGGTAAGACATTTTTTTTAAACATCTAGTTTTCTGTTTCAAATTAAATAAATTTGTATTTTTAAGGTTCCAAGAAGGCGCCCAAAGGTAAAGCTGCTGCTGTTGTAGCTGAAGAGGAAGAGAAAGTTGTTGTTCCAGCCGAAGAAGTAGAAGAAGAGGCCCAAAACGATGTAGTATCTGAGGATGATGCACCTTTGGTAGAAGCTAAACCAGCTGTAGTTGAAAAGAAGACGCACCACCGCAAGAGAAAGAGTGATAGTACTGAGAAATCAGAGGAAGCAGCTCCTCCTGGTAATTAAATGTTTTTTATAAGTTTTTAAAAGAATTTTTGTTTATGTTTTGATATTCAGTTGCAAAGAAAGCTCCAAGAGCTACAAAGACCAAAGGCGCCAAAAAGGAAACAGTTGATAGTGATGGTGTTCCAGAGGATCCAGCTGCTGCTGTTTCGAGTACTGTGTTGCCAGAAACACAAACAAGTAAGTTCATATAAAAAGTATTGTTTTTTGTATCTATTAACTGTCTTTAAACATCAAAAATCATTTATATGAACCAACAAGCAGAACCTTTTAACTATATTATATATTTATGTAAATAGCTACATACTTAACATGGTTATTTATTTTGGTTTTGCATGTGAATATCGTTTGCTCCATATTTCGTTGTGTAATTTGTTCCTGGTTTCTTAAAACTAGTATCCAGCTTGTCCCTAAGTGCAGAATCTTGTCTTAACGTCTTGTTATCCATCTATTTCTTAATTAATAGCCTATTCCAATATCTAAGATATCCTGCGTTTGCATTGGCTCCCTCCCTCTTCTGCGAACTCTGTCAGAGATCAAGGCTGGACGCGTTCTTGCAAGCTATAGCAGTACTTAGGCTAACAATGAAACTATTTCCACTTCAACGCTCGAAAACACTGCTTGAAAATGACCACTTCATTTGGTGGTGAAGCGTATAAATATGGCAGAAATACTCCTTGCATCCTATTTCAACAATCATTTAACGATGTGATGAATCCGCTTGGGATCGAAATTCTCGAACTTCACAGTTCATACTACTCATCCGCTTATGGGTCCATCACCGGGCCCATTTAAACAGCATTGTGCAATGGGGTATCAGAAATCGTGTGGAGTTTAATGCGTCGAAAACTCAATGCTGTCTTTTGTCGTTAAAGCTAAACATACCCCTTATTCCATTATTCATGAATGGAGGCCGAAAAGCTATCAGCACTTGGTATGTGTATCAGTGACAACCTTCGTTGGAATGACCACATACTCTTGAGATTGTCAAGAATGCTGCAAGATGCTTAGGCTTCATTAATAGATGCAAGAAATTCTTCACCCCTTCTGATCTGGCCACAATTTACAAAACGTTTATACGCCCTAAACTCGAGTATAACTCCCATTTCTGGGCAGGTGCTTCTCAAACTTTTTTACACGTTCTCGACAAAGTTCAGAAAAAAGCGCTAAAATTGATAGAAGAGAGAAGCAGTATGGAAACATTTCCATCACTTGAACATCGTCGAAATGTGTCATTTCTTCCCTTGTTTTACCGGTTCTTCTACAAAAAAAAAAAATGCTCACTCGATGTAGCTAACGGCGGTCCACCCCTTAAACATTTCCCCCGTAACAATCGTCTTGCTAGGAACGCTCATCAGTTTTCTTTTAAGCCCAATTTCGGACGTACTGTGAAATATAAGTATAATTTCTTTTGCCGTACAACACGAATGTGGAATGAATTGCCTGGTACAATTTTCCCTTGCCATTTTGATCTTCAAACATTCCAGACCAATGTTCATCGACACCTCCTTTCCCTCCCTCCCTAATTTCCTATCGCTCGCGCTGTGACTAATCATTAAAAGGGCCCTTGGGCGTGTGCCGTATAAAAAAAAAAAAAACGCTGGTGTTGCAATTGTCCGTTAAATATTTGAACTTTATTAGCTTGCTTCTTGTGTTTTACAATCCTGTCGGGGTGTTGTAGGTACGGCATTGATCTTTATAACGGGTATGTGGGTATGGGTGGGAACACTAGATCAAGATCAATTCTTAAAAGTGATCTTTTTGTTTTCGATGCAAACCTTCCCATGATATTTATAATCCTGCAATTATCAGGCTTTGTTTGACTTTTTAGCATGAAGCGTCTTGTTTTCAGCTGGCTGTATGTTTTTTTTTTCATTTTCCAACATTATCATGCGTGGGGCAGCGCTAAAAGTATATTTGTTATGTATTCAAAGAATTGAAATGAGCGATGGTTGCTGTCGTCATCACAAGTTATGTACTCCGATTTCGATCATAAATCCTGGATCTTTAAATACATTATACAGACTTCGAAACTGATGTTCTCTCAGGTTTTTTGGTTTAGTTTCTTGCTTCTACTAACAGTCCAGTGAATGGTAATTGGGTACACACTTTCTTAGAGCAGGGTCAATTCCAGTTTCAACAGAAATTTATTTTATTTTATTTCTAATCAAGTTACAAAAACATAAGCGAGAGCTACAGTACGTTTGCAACGAACTGTTGGATACCCTATTCCCTATATTTTTGTATGTGTATGCGTCTGCCTCCCGTAGCCAGCCGATGTTTCAGTTCCAGAAACAAAATTCTTCTTAAGCAAACAGGAAAAATTCAATAACATTAATTTTGTGGGGTGTGATGTTCAATTAGTGCTGGCGAAATAAAAAAAAGGCGTGCGCCACGCCCAAAGTTAAAACTTTTGATTGCCAAGGCAATTGGTATGAGCTCAGTGACATTCAATTTTATTCTTGCAGATCGATTTGAACAAAACAAGACAAAACTTAAATTTTTAAAAGTTAGATTTTGAATGGAAATAGCGATTTTGGGTGTTTTTAACAATTCTTGGACCACACTCTGCTACGTAAATCTAAGTGTTCATCTTTTAATTCAAAACTGCGACCGATAGTTAAAAAACTTTAAAAAAATTAATGCCTTATACAACTTTTGACGGAAACGCCCCTTAAAAGTGGGCGCGTCTTAAAAATTTGAAGCACTAACTGAGCTTTGATCAGTATTTAGGCATATGTGTAAAACTACAGCTGAATCGAGTAGGTAGTTTTTAAACAATCTTACCTGAACAAAGGTATTTTATCAAAATCACGCCTTCAAAAGTGGGCGTATTGAAAAAATTTACACAAGAAAATGTAGAGATATATTTTTCATAAAACGAATGGAAGGGAAAAAGATTTAACTTAAATATTGGTAGTATGTAGGTACCTTAAATTTTTAAAACTATGTTTTTCGTTCTTTCATGAAAAGTGGGCGAAAGCCACGCCCAAAGTTCAAAAATTTCTTTTCATACAAAAACGATTTAGTTTCTACTAAGACACGCAAAATTTTGGCTTGCGGATTCATTATAAATACCGTTTATTTACAAAAACAATTTTTTAATAGTTTCTATTGAAAAGTGGGCGTCAGTCACGCCCAAAATGAAATTTATTGATTTCATACACAAGATGTTTATGTGCAAGTAATGCCCATAAAATTTAATGTTTTTCTTTTTAATATAACATTTGTTATTTTATAAAAACAATGTTGATGGTTTTGTATGAAAAATGGGCGTCAGCCAAGCCCAAACTGAAATATTTTTATTTAATTGGAAGAAGGTTTACCTAAAGCTTGCGTGTGCAAAATTTTAGCGTTATGCTTTTATCGTAACTGTACAAAAAACATAATTTAATTTTACCAAATTGAGGTTGTTCAACAAAAATGGCAATTGTGGGTGTGTTTGTGGGCGGATTTTACTGGTTCAAGAACTTAGCCTTACTCTTGAACCAAAGATTATATATACCAAATTTCAGCTTTCTAGCTCAAAAATTGCGACCTCTAGAGAGTATACATACGGACGGACGGGCGGACGGACATGGCTAAATCGACTAGGCTTTTGATTCTGAGTCAGAATATATATACTTTTCTATACCTAACGGTATTATTTCTCTACGTTACAAACTCCACACCAAATACAATATACCCATTCTATGGAATAGGGTATACAAAAATAAAAAAGAAGTGGTAGAGTGAGATGGAATGCTTCCTTTCTAGGTTTTTCTTATCCTTCTTATTTCCCTTTTTACGATGGCAAATACAACAGTTTCCTGTTGATAATCTTGAAGAGAATCCTGACGCATCTTAGTCCAATTTTGTCTTTCTTTTCCCAGCGTCTTCGACCAAAAGTATCTTTCCTCTGTAAAATTAGTAACTCCCTATTTATAGATGTTTTTGAGTTTTTTTTTGTTTGTTCCAGACATAAAACTTGGGAAATTTGACATGGAGCACTACACTATCGCACAGCGAACACAAATTGTCATATTATTTTACCGAAACGGTCGGTCAATTATTGGCACTCAACGTGCATACCAGCAATTATTTGAAGTTGAATACGCTCCAACAGCTACAATTATTCGTGCTGTAGTGGCCAAATTTGAGAAATATGGGACCGTTGGAGATGTTAAGTCTTAAGTGTACCGGACCTAATGTTAAAAAAATTTAATGAAATAAACTTGTTTTTGTAATTTATTTCATTAGTTTTTATCTTTCCGTTCAGAGGCACTTTTGGCCTATCGTTAATGTACAGGGTTTTCCAATAAGAGGTGTTATTTAGATATTCAAAGAAAAATGGCATTTTTTGAGATAAATGATCGGATGTTTATTCCATCTTCTTTGAGGTCTTGAATCGACGCTGGGCTGTTGGCGTAGACCTTATCTTTCACGTGGCTCCAAATTAAGAAGTTGCAAGGTGTTAAATCACAAGATCTCGGTGGTCAATTCTGATCAGCTCTTCGAGAGATAACACGGTCCGGAAACTTTTCCGTCTTGTTAAAAATAAACGTTGTCCAGATCAATGTTATTCAATTCTAGCCATACAAAATTCATCTCTCGATAGCGCAATATATTCACCGTAGACCCCGCCGGACCATAAACTGCACCAAACAGTTACTCGTTGAGGATGGAGAGGCTTTTCAACAATAAATCTTGGGTTTTCTGAGCCCGATGCGACAATTTTGCTTGTTGACGTAGCCACCGAGGTGGGAATGGGCAACATCAGTCAAGATGGTTTTCGATGAAATTCCGGATTATTTTCATGCATTTCAAGGACCCAATCAGCAAAGACACGACGTTGTTGATGATCGGCCGGCTTGAGTGCTTGTGTTAACTGAACTTAAAAGACTAAAGACCCAAGTCTTTATGCAAAATACGGTGTAATGACGATTGTAACGACGAGGAATGGACAAATCTGGGTTTTCTTCAAAACTTTGGGCTACAGTGTTCAGTGTGAATTTTAATATTTTCCATGTTATCGTTTTATTTTTATTAATGTCGTAGTTTCTACTTATCAAATGTCAAAAAATTACAACTTGAAGAGTGACAACTACCGAAATAGCGGGTTATTCAAAATAACACCTCTTATTGGAAAACCCTGATTTCTATGTTTGATTGTGAAGGAGTTTTCATAAGGAGGTAATGAATCTCCTGATTGCTTCCTTCCTTTGAAACAAATGTTTGGAGATTGTTGCAATCTTGCTTATGTTGTTTTGTCTCAGCTTGATAGGTCTAACCTGTTCGTTAGGGCATCTATAAGTTCCTTCTATCTATCTTCACTGTGTCCACGGTCGTTGACTATTATTATGTTCCCTTTGGTATTCCAACCCACCTTTTACCTTGAAGTGCTGCTTTGCTATGTATGTTTTTTTTTTGTGGCTAAGGACCCCAGTTGTGTATGTGGTATATGGTATGTGGCACCGGATAATTAAGATGTAACCCAGAAGAGTGTTAAAAAGATTGCGAACTGCTCGAGATGTTGGATAACAAAACTGCGAAAAAATTCCGAATTCACTTCGAGCTTTATTTATTATATTGCTGATGTCCAAGTCTGTTCCACCATCGAGTGACAGATAACTACCCAGCGTTCACATCATCACCCCGTCTCTGAAGTTGTCCAATGTGCTTAACGAAACATACTACATTGTTATACGACTATTTAAGAAAACAACATTTGTGTGATGGATGTCTTAAGTACCAAGCAATCTCTAGATAACATCATGTTTAACACTCTCAAAGGCTTTTGGAATACGCCGAACATGAAGTAGAGTGCCGATCGGTACTTCGAAGAGTCAAGAATTATTAGCAAGATATATCAACATCTCGAACACTACGCCTTTTGAGCGTAGCATTCTTAACTTTCTCGAGAATAAAAGGTGCCATTTACATCGAATATACGGAAAAACGGCCTTAACGAGTGTCAACTAAGATCGCGGTCCTTGTTTGTGCTCTGGTTGGGAGTTCAATATCAATGCCTCTAGTATGTCTTTCATACTGTTAAGCGGAATATGTTGTATTTTTGTTTCTATCCGACCAAAATTTCCTCCAAAATTCTGAAAATAAACAATTATGTAAATGTTTTTTGTCTCACTACCGCTTTTCATTCTTTCATATTATTTCTCCTTTATTAGATGGCACCAAAAAATACGGTAGCAGAAAACGCGGAGCAGCCAAAATCGAAGAACCAACACCAGTAGTCGAAGAGGAACCAATTGCCGAAGAAGAAGAAGAACCAGAACAAATTGCTGAAGAGCCCGTTGCTAAAAAAGCCTCCAAGTCAAAAAGCTCAAAGAAAGAAACAAAAAAATCTGCACCAAAATCGAAGGGATCTAAAAAAGCTCTCAAAGCAGCTGAGGAAGCTGAAGAACAAGAAGAAGCCACCGAGCATGATGTACTTCCTGAAGATGAATTTGTCCCCGAGATCGAAGAAGAGGAAGAAGAACCAAAGCCAAAAAAATTGGTCAAGTCAAAAGGATCAAGGAAACAATTAAAAGAAGACGTAGTTATACCTCCACCAGTTGTTGAAGAAGAAAAAGTACCAGAAGCTGTCAAAGAAGAAGCAGAAGAACCAACAGTATCGGAACATCAGGAATCTGAAGCTGATTCAGCCATTGGTAAGAGAACCATATTTGCCTTTTTTTTTAAATCCCAATAATACAAAAGAAAAAAAAAAATCATTTATAGATGAGGAACAACAAACGAAACCTAGAGGAAAAAAAGCTCCGGCAGCAAAAAAGGAAAAAGCACCAGCAAAGAAGGCACCATCAAAAAAAGCTCCAAAAGCTAAAAAAGCCAACAAAGAAGAACCACAAGAACAGCCAGCTGATGAAGAAGCAGACGAAAATTTAAATAACAAAGAAGAACAAGAAGACGCAGCAGGTGAGTTGCTCCCATAATGCGCACTCTGCGTCGAGATAACCAAGCAAATCGTGGAAACGGACAAGAAGGAAGCCATGGCTCAAAGTGTCGACCTTTTTGTTTAGTTTTGTGTTTTTTTATTTTTTAAATTTATTTATCTATATAAATGTCACACTACTAATTTATTTTTCATCAAACTTTGTAAACTTTATTAATCACATTGGCTACATATTTATTGTATTCCTAAACTTGTGTTTTATTTATCGCAAACAAAATGGTTAACTTACTACTAACATCCTGGTTGTAGCTGTAGATTTGGTTTCTCGATTAACATTTTTCCAGGATTTTACTCTTAAAATATTTGCTTCATAAACTGTCGTCTGCTAACGTTATCAATAATATTATTTCATCATCATCAGCATCACTAATCACAATAAAAATTAAAGCTTTTAATTTGTTGAGTTTGCAATTGAGTACCGACAGATTGAAGATTTGGCCTGGTTTAAAATTATGATTGCTTTTAAAATTATCAACAAGACAGCTTTAGTCTTGTTGATAATTTTAAAAGCAATCATAATTTTGTTTGTATCATTTTTCAAACTCGTCAAGTGGATAAAATTAATTTTGATTCTTTGAAGCCACATTTCAGCAGTCCTTTAAAAAATCTCTTCAACATCTTCTATTAACGACGCACGGAAGAATAAATTTAAGGCAAAAGACAATACTATTGGCACCTTTGAATCGTTTTCTTATCCTACACTAGATCATTCTATTTGGATAAAGTTCATCGACTACCAGTTATACCTTTACCGTATTCCGAATCGAATTGTATATCAAAACCACCATTTCACAGTCGGGTTCTTCTAAGTGTTTGATACAATATTCTGGTTCTCCTGTGAAACCGCTTACTTACAAATAGAAGACTGACGATTTGCATGAAGTATGTAAAAAAATTTTAACTCTATTGCCTCAATGTGCACAAAATGTCGGCGCTTCGTATGATACTGACTGACTTCTAGAGATGATGTTATTCTTGTAAGCAGTAACCAAACAGAGTCTTATGGCCTGCTGTGTTCCAAGAGTTCTTCTCGACTGAAAGTTTTATTACAATGACATTCTTTTATTCGTGCTTGACTATCAATGAAAAAGGGAATACCAGCATATGGTATCGCCTTCATTTCAATTTCTTAGCAGCTTCCATCACTGCTAAGACTTAAGTCTGGAAGAAGCTGCTGTAATCGGAGAGCCTAGCTTTTTCAAAAGTCTTTCCAGCAGGAACGTGCACTAAAACCATTTCCCATTTTGGATCCATCTGTGAAGATTTGTTCAGCTAGCTGTTGAGCTCTTAGGTGTTCGAAATCGAAACGACACCCCGTGTAGTCTTTAGAATGTGGACATGGTCTGTCTGAATGGTTTGATTTAACCAAAGGGCAGTATTTCCTGTAGATTCATTAGAATAAATTCCATCGCTGCTATAGGAATGATTCTGATACTATTTGGTGCCTTTGCAAGCGCTTTTGTAATGATTTTCAGTTTGGACGCCTTTTATGTCGCTTCCTACCGCGAAATTGCCGTATGTCAGTATCGGTCTGACTGTGCACTTCTACATGCTCTTCCCAAATATCCTATTGCAGGCATTGAATGCTATTCTTGACTTCTTGGCTCTCTCGTCGTTGTTGCTCAGTTTTCTGAAAAGATTCACTCCAAAGTATTTTCTTTCTGCGTGTCGCGTCCATCGAATCAATTTTCATTTTGGATTTGAGCTTGATCCATGCGTCAAACGATATTATTTGTTTGATGTTCTTCCTTAATATAATTTGTGTCAAAAATCCAAGACGTCGGCGTTCTATTATAAAATAAGAATATTTGTGACAGGGACGATACTCAAACGATGTGTGTTCTGTTAAATCAACCCAAATTATTATCACCACCTACGTGATAAACTCGTCTCTTTGAAGGTACTTCAATTGCATACCTCGTGTCGCTTCGCTTATGCTTTAAAGTGCAGATATTTCAAGTGGTGTGGTAGGCAATATAGTTCGTTTTAATATGCCTTGGGAATACTGGGATTCTAAATGAAACGAAATTTAGTAACTTCGCTTGTTTTCTAACACTGGCAGCTTCTAGAAATTTCATCTTTTAGCTGCATAGACTCTATTTAGCTTCCTATTTGCTTCAATATTATTCCTACGATTCCATTCTACTGAATAGCTTTAAACTGAGTTTTAATACATTTACTTCAGCAGATGTAGTGACATCAAAGCCTAAGACCAACGGAACTGCTAAGCCAGCAGTAGATCCAGGTAAATGAATGCAAACAAATAAAAATACTGTTCGTTTCTATATGATTTTGCATTTAAAAATTGCATTCAACAGTCGAGAAAAAAACAGGACGTGGTCGAAAGCGTGCAGCAACAACAGCGCCTAGCGAAGTAACTGAAGAAACTGATGGATCCAAAATAGCCAAGCAAGAAGTCTTATTAAATCCTACAAAAACCGACTACAATGCAAAGGACTTTACTCTTGACAAAGAGTTTAATTTGAAGATATCCAGCTGGAACATAGCCGGTCTACGTTCGTGGCTTAAGAAAGACGGTCTGGATTATTTACAACATGAACAACCAGACATTTTATGTCTTCAAGTAAATGGAATATAGTTAATTTATATTTTTTTTTATGTAACACTTACTTTTAGGAAATAAAATGCACACCAGATCAATTGCCCGAAGAGGCACGCATTCCCGGATATCATCCCTATTGGCTGTGCATGCCTGGCGGTCATGCAGGAGTCGCTGTCTACTCTAAGATCATGCCAATCAATGTCGAATATGGAATCGGCAATGCCGAACATGATGATGCTGGCCGCATGATCACCGCCGAGTACGAAAAGTTCTATTTGATAAGTGTGTATGTTCCGAATTCTGGACGTAAACTGGTGAATTTGGATAAGCGCATGAAATGGGAGGAACTCTTCCGTGAATATGTTCAAAAATTGGAAAAAGTCAAACCGGTTGTCATTGCTGGTGACATGAATGTTTCTCACCAAGAAATTGACTTGGCCAATCCAAAGACAAACACAAAGAATGCCGGTTTCACACCTCAGGAACGCGAAGCAATGTCAAAGCTCTTTGCCCTTGGCTATGTAGACACATTCAGACATTTACATCCCGATGAAAAGGGTGCCTATACATTCTGGTCGTATATGGGAAAAGCTCGTTCAAAGAACGTCGGCTGGCGTTTGGATTATTTTATAATATCGGAGAGAATAACATCAAAAGTTGTTGAAAGCACAATTCGACCACAAGTATTGGGCAGCGATCACTGCCCCATCACATTATTTTTAAATATTTAATTTATGTTGTTTGATTAATTATTTTTTTTAAATATCGAAACTGATGTTTTCATTTTTTAAGTAAATTATATTCAACTTTAAACGGTATTCCAAGAGCATATGGATCATCATTAACTAGGAGGAGGATGGACGTCTTTTGCATTTCTTATATTTTTTTTATATATTTGTCTGTATAATTAAAATAAAATGAAGCGAAGCAAATAACTACTCGCCGCGCAAATTCTTTTTCCTAACTTATATTGCATAATGTATTTAGTTATACAGTAATAAATGTACCGTAATAAATGTGTAGAGATATACTGATTTTGTGTTTTAATTTTCTGGATTCCAAAATCGGTATGATCGTATGAGCGGAGCGTGTACTCTACAACCGGTGGCTTGCAATATTCGAAAATGTAGTTATTGCAGAAGTTTGGTAGAAATATAAAAGAAGCGGTACCAGGGCCTAGTGACTTACATGTGCATTGAAATTCTGCAGGAAAAGCATGGATCTATCTATCTATATATCGCTGAATCCAAACGGCTAACAAATATGCTCTTTTTTGGAGGTTTCATAACCTCGCGATAGGCTGTTGTGGCAGTGCTATACGATTTACATACGTGGGTAACGTTTGGCGTCCCCTCCAGACTTCTTCCTCTAGGAGCATTAGAAGTCTTGGCGGCAATCATTGACGTAATAATTATGAAAGATATAAAAATAAATAAGCTTAGGGGCCAGTTATAGCGATACGGAAAACCAAACCGAAAACATTTTCAGATGGAAAATTTTGTATGTTCTGATTCGATTCTTAAGACAAATGCTACACTGATCGATGGCCATCAATTCAGAGAATGTTTTTGACGTGATAACGTCTAATAAATCGGTTTGGAATATATGGGCAGCACGCACAGAAAAATGTCACAGTCACAGTCACAGTCACAGTCACAGTCACAGTCACAGTCACAGTCACAGTCACAGTCACAGTCACAGTCACAGTCACAGTCACACTGACGTTACCTAGCTGCTTTGATAGCCTAGAAAGTCGTTAAAGTGGGAGTGGAGGGTGTTGGGCGGTTGGTTGGTTGTGGTGGGAGTATTTGTATTGGTATTTTAGTATTGGTAGTGTCGGGAAGAGGAAAAATTGTCAAAAATGGTGGGTGGTTGTAGCTTTAGGGAATTATCAAAAATAGTGGGTGGTTGGTTGTAGGTGGGGTGGGTGATTGGTAGTGGTTAGGAAGGGGCGAATTTATTGTGTGGGGGAGGAGGAAACAATTTTCAGAAACGGCGAACTGTTGGTTGGTGGTTGTATGTGGGGGTGGTAGGTTGGTGTTTGGGTTAAGGAGTGCAAAAATTTCAAAAATGGTGGGTGGCTGTAGGTGGGTTGGAGAGATACAACCTACACTTGAACTGTTTTGCTTACTGGTTATCACGTACAATTATCGTCCGTAAACCGACTTTACAGACAACCAAGTTTTTTTGTTAAAAATGTATTTATTTATTTTTTTGTTATACGTATAAAAGAAAGATAACAAATTTCGTTTTTAACAAAAAGGACAAGTTAAATTCAAATTTTTATTTGCAAAATAAATTTTCTGAGTTGGTTGCCATCGATCAGTGTAGCATTTGTGTTTTAAATCGAACCATAACATACTAAATCTTCCATTTGAAATTTTTTTCGGTTTTGTTTTCCGTATCGCTATAACTGTTCAAACTAAACGAAAAATCATTTAAAATCACCTAAACTCTCCCGAAGTCAAACCCTTTACTTTGTAAATGTCCACGAAAATTATGTTAAAAAACGAAAAGAACTGAATGGTTGAAAAATTAAATCATGAGATATTAAACTTGCTATATTTACATAGTGCAAGAATCTTTTAAAATAAGACTTAAAAAAAATAATTGAAATCTTGAAAAAACTTCGGAACTAGCCGTTAAGATTCGAATTTGAATTTTGTTGTTGAATCGAGAGTCGAAAAACAAGAAAGTTAGGAGAAAGAGGGACACCGGAACTATTCCGCCATTATTGTTTTACTCAATTGCAAAAGAAAGAAAAGATTTAACAGGGATGTTACAACCGAATACATACGCGATCTAGTTAAATTCCAAAAAATTATTTTTTTTCGCAGATCATGAACGCATTTCTTGTAATCTGTAGCAAATGGGAGCAACGCTCACACAAATGTCAAAATCAATTTGATACAAATGCCAAAATTATTTGTACAAAATAAAAGTAATAATTTTGGACCGCTGGCGCTTTAAGGCTCGCGCAAACCAAAGCGGCTGCGGTGGCGGTGGCGATCTAGCAGGTCGCGCGATAAAGAGGCGGGCAAAAATCTGCTAAACCAACGCGATATTTTCAGTCGCAGCCAAGCCGTAAAAAACATCATTTTTAGTTGAATTGAAATAATAATATTTATTTAATAATATTTTATAATTAATATCTAATTATTCCCACAAAAATTTCATAATTTCATAAGTGTATCTTGCATATTTCTCATTATATTTTTCAAAAACATTTTTAGTTTTTAAATATTCAAAGTGGCTTGCAATACTTTCAAACAATAAATAAAAAGATATTACGAATGGCAGCTCCGATACGGCGGGCAAATGGTGCATGCAGCGTTCTACATAGATCGCGGGGCTGAACGCAGCAGTGGATCGTATTCACAACCCACATATTGCTTGGGTGTGTGCCATTTGTATGGTTTACATGTGCATCATCTGTTTGGTGATCGCCACCGCCACCGCAGCCGCTTTGGTTTGCGCGAGCCTTTAATTTTCTGTTGCGATATGGTTGGAGTATAGATAGAGTGCAAAAGTGTAACAAAATGCTAGAGAGTAGCTATATTTTGTTGTTGTGTAACAAAATGACGCACTTTTTCACTTTTCCAAAGATATAAAGGTTTTCACTTTTGCAATGATATACCTAAGACTAGTTGCACCGTTTCGGAAATAACAATATTATTCAACTTAATTAGGATCAGCAGCTATTTTCAATAAAAACAGTATGGCTTTAGGACTTTTTGTTAACAAGTTATTTCAAAAATAACCCTATACTTTTGCACAAGAGTCTATAAATCTAACCTGGAGGACCGACGCAGTTCTGGAAGACCCCATCTAAGGTGGGGCGATCAAGTGGAGAACGACCTCAACCATCTTGGTGTGAGCAGCTGGAGGCGACTGGCTAGCTGGCGGGGTTTGTTGGTTGAGGTTGTGGTCTGTCTGCCTTTGCGCCAGTTAGTAAGTATGTATAAGACAAAAAGTGACAATTATTGTTTTTTATGAAGTCAATACCTAGCTTAAAACAATTTTAATGCTTGTCAAAAACCATAAAAACTAGCTTACATATTAACTTAAAATAACTCACTGGCCATTATGCTGGCTTTCTTAATCAAATGAAAACTACACAATGTTCGAATTGCTTTCCGCTCTATTCTAACTTATTTTTAATATGTTATTCAGTATCCTAATTAAATTATTTTGGTAAAATTAAATTAATATGAAAAACTCAAAACCATTTCTTTTATGTACATTTATGTTGAGTAGGTCATCCCTGTTTATTTGATCTGCATTCAATTGCATTTTCACATAGCCGGAAACGGAAGCCATTGGCTAAACATAGTTATTACTCGTTGTTCGTTGTTCTTGTCGTGTTCCTTCGTAATCGGTGATCAAATAAAAAATATATTTTTGCTACTAAAATTATACTTTCGGGTCTAGAATTATCAAATTAATGTCAGTAAAGTTCAATATTAAAGTGTTTTTCTAGAATTTAATTCTCGAAATGTTCCGTAATTTGTAAAAATAAATCTCCATTCGCAATAATTTTTGTTCGTTCTCCAAAATCCTAACGGTACGGTTTAAGTTCCATTGTCGGTGGTCGTCTGTGTTGCTATATTTTATTGTGCAGTGTTGTGCTTGTGATGTATAATTATTAATTTATAAGTAGGTAAAAACAATCTAAAATAAAATAAGATATAGCTTAGTGTTTTTTTGTTGTCTAAAATGCATATCATAAAGGGCTGCTTCGCGTGTGTATATATCATTCGAGTTCATTAATTTATCAAGTTTTAGAAGACGCGTTTGTGTTTTTAATCCGTTATGTGAAATGCCCCAAATTTATATGTATGTTCTTATATTTTAAGTGTTTTTTAATAAATAGTGTGCCCCTTATTCCACCTCTTTCTTCTTAATTTAATTCCTTTAATGTGCAATTTATGTTTTTTTTTTTTAATGAACGGAGTGTTTTTTTTTTGTTGCTATGTTAAGATGGCGTGGTTATTCGTGCATTATGAAACCCCGATAGGCGTTATACTTGCATTGGATTCAAATTTGAATTTTAACGGTGAGTTTAAGATATTGTATATTTTTCTTTAAATTTACACATTAATGATTCCTATACCTACCTGTTAATTTTTAAACTGTTTTTTTTTTTTATAATCTTACTAGCACTGCCCTTTACACAATTTTAGTTTTAAGTTGTTTTTGCAAATTTGGAGTAAGAGAGGGCCTTGACTTTAATTTATTCGTATATATTCCAAGAGGCTGAATCTTCAAATATCCTTTAAAACCTGAACTAAAAATCATATTTAAGGGTGTTGTTTTAGAGGTATAGAACTAAAAAATTAAATAAAACACAGATACATTGTATGTACATATATGTAAATTAATTGCTATACAATTTACTTAAATTGAAAAAATAATTCTTTGCCTTTTTTACTTGCTCTATAGAGGGCAAGTTTTGGTTCCACGCAGAAAAAAAAATCGATAAAATGATATAGAAGCCCAAAGAAGCGGTTTTCGCCATACCGTCCGTTAGTCTGTCTGTGCGTCTGTGCGGTTGTGTTGATGTGTCATATGCTACAGCCTAAACGGTTTTTTACTTGCGATTATAGGTACCTAGGGGAGAGTACGATAACTGAGGCGCCAAGATTTAATAACGGTTTTGTGTAGGGGCGTCAAATCCAAGTATTTTTTACTATGGGAGGGGGGGTCTACCTCGCCCCGTTTAGGAGGTAGGGGCGATTTTCGAAAAAAATGTCTTGAATGGAAAAATAAATATTAAAAAACAACGGCAATACATAAAAAACATTACTATAACGGTTTTAAAAGCCAGAAGTCTGTTCTTTAATCCTACATTTAAATTAAATCACTCGTTACAATAGTTTTCAAAATATTCGCATTCAAACTCGAAATTTCGATAAAAAAACGTAAAAAAATATCTTTAAACCGATTTTGTTCAAAATTGTGAAATGGAAAATAAATTTTTTTTTCTGTGATCGATGCTTCAATAAATATTTAATCGAACGCAAAAAACCAAAAGCTTTTATGTCTTCTAGTTCTTGTGAAAATTGAAAATTACTGAAACTACTTTTTTATGAAATTCTAGATTCTTGGCATTTATTGTCATTTCATTAGAGGATTAATGTTGATGAAAGGTTTATCTTTGAAAGTAAAGTACAACAATTCAGTTAGCGTTACCCAGAATGCATGACGAGGAGTTAGAATTGCGTTGCATTCCACTTTCTAGTCAGTCAGTTTGTGAGTAAGGAGTCAGATGAAAAAATCAAGTCAATTTACAACTCACATGATGTATTTAAAGGGTATGTCAGTCTCGTCAATGAAGTCATCGTCTAGGTTTTCACTTTGGATGGTCGAAGTCTTTAAGTTGCAGACCAACACTTTCTCTCCCATAGACAAGACCTGACTATACTTTTTTGTATGTCCAATGTCCGCGGGTGTGTCCCCGAAAATGGAGCTGAAACCCCTAGATCCCGCGAAGCGGTCCACCCAGGTACTGTTGATTAAAAATACAATTGACACAGGCGCCAGCCAGGCAACGAAGTTGCGTGAGTGGATGTGACCCCGAAAAAAGGGGTGACACGCCTCAATATCCGCGGACAAAATAACCGCATACACCCGACCTCGCACCTACCCCAAGTCCTATAGTGTGCCCAGGCAGGGGGGTTGCAGGGGGGCAGCATGCCCCCCCTTACATAGGTCATTGTTTATACACCGTAATATTATGCGTCGCGGATATTTTGACGCGGATATTTTGTCCGCGGACATTTTGTCGCGGATATTTTGACCCGGATATTTTGTCCGCGGATATTGAGGCGTGCAGCCCGAAAAGGGAGTTAAAATCCCTAGATCCCGCGAAGCGTGCCACTCAGGTACTGTTGATTAAAAATACAATTGACACAGGCGCCTGCCAGGCAACGAAGTTGCGTGAGTGGATGTGACCCCGAAAAAAGGGGTGACACGCCTCAATATCCGCGGACAAAATAACCGCATACACCCGACCTCGCACCTAGCCCAAGTCCTATAGTGAGCCCAGGCAGGGGGGTTGCAGGGAGGCAGCATGCCCCCCCTTACATAGGTCATTGTTTATACACCGTAATATTATGCGTCGCGGATATTTTGACGCGGATATTTTGTCCGCGGACATTTTGTCGCGGATATTTTGACCCGGATATTTTGTCCGCGGATATTGAGGCGTGCAGCCCGAAAAGGGAGTTAAAATCCCTAGATCCCGCGAAGCGTGCCACTCAGGTACTGTTGATTAATCCTTAAAGTTAGATCACCGTAAATACCAAAAATAAAAATCTCATAAAAAAGTATTTCAAGTAATTTTCAATTTTCGCAAGAACTAGAAGACATAAAAGCTTTTGGTTTTTTGCGTTCGATTAAATATTTATTGAAGCATCGATCACAGAAAAAAAAATTTATTTTCCATTTCACAATTTTGAACAAAATCGGTTTAAAGATATTTTTTTACGTTTTTTTTATCGAAATTTCGAGTTTGAATGCAACTATTTTGAAAACTATTGTAATGAGTGATTTAATTTAAATGTAGGATTAAAGAACAGACTTCTGGCTTTTAAAACCGTTATAGTAATGTTTTTTAAGTATTGCCGTTGTTTTTTAATATTTATTTTTCCATTCAAGACATTTTTTTCGAAAATCGCCCCTACCTCCTAAACGGGGCGAGGTAGACCCCCCCTCCCATAGTAAAAAATACTTGCATTTGACGCCCCTACACAAAACCGTTATTAAATCTTGGCGCCTCAGTTATCGTACTCGTGCCGGTACCTACTATAAGGCAAGTTTTGCATTCGTCGAAAAAAAAAAATTTGAGATAACAATCAAACATGACATTACGATGATAGCGAAGACGAAAAAAGATGGTCTAAAAATTCTGTCCGTCTGTCTGTCTGTCTGTCTGTCTGTATGTATAGACACCTACAGCCCAAACGGGTGGGCCGAATTGCTTCAAAATTGGTATATAGACTTTTTTAGGTATTGTACAGAGGGGAAATTGAAAGGAGGATGGGCAATTTTGTATGGGATTTGGTCCAACCCACCAACAGAAACAAGACATACGTCGTTGGAAAGGTCTTTGCAAATGGAAGGTTTTTTAATATGGGCACCAAGCTCTAAACAATGGGAGAGCTGAGATAACGGACTTTGAAAATTACACTTTTTCTACTGCACCGTTGCATTTTCTTATTCTACCATCAACAACCAAAACAAAAATAGCATTGGAAAGATCTGTTCAAGTCCAATATTTTTTGATATAGGCATCAAGTTGTAATCCATATCAGACCAGAGATAAAAAATATTGTTAATTAGTCTTTTTTGGGTGCATCCTGGTACTGACCTTCCTCCATACCAACAGAAATGAGATGCATATCGTTAGAAAGGTCTTCTCGAGTACATCAAACTTTGGTATGGGCACCAAGCTCTAAACAATGGGAGAGCTGAGATAATGGACATTGAAAATTACCCTTTTTCTACTGCACCGTTGCATTTTCTTATTCTACCATCAACAACCAAAACAAAAATATCATTGGAAAGATCTGTTCAAGTCCAATATTTTTTGATGTGGGCATCAGGTTGTAATCCATATCAGACCAGAGAAAAAAATTATTGTTTATCACTCTTTTTTGGATGCATCCTGGTACTTACCTTCCTCCACACCAACAGAAATGAGATGCATATCGTTAGAAAGGTCTTCTCGAGTACATCAAACTTTGGTATGGGCACCAAGCTCTAAACAATGGGAGAGCTGAGATAATGGACATAGAAATTAGCCTTTTTCTACTGCAACTGCATTTTCTTATTCTACCACCAATAACCAAAACAAAAATATCATTGGAAAGATCTGTTCAAGTCCAATATTTTTCAATGTGGGCATCAAGTTGTAATCCATATCAGACCAGAGATAAAAAATATTATTAATCAGTCTTTTTTGGGTGCATCCTGGTACTTACCTTCCTCCACACCAACAGAAATGAGATGCATATCGTTAGAAAGGTCTTCTCGAGTACATCAAACTTTGGTATGGGCACCAAGCTCTAAACAATGGGAGAGCTGAGATAATGGACATTGAAATTAGCTTTATGTTGTTGAAAAGGTAAGTGTATATATAAAATCTATTTTTAAACATACACTTACTAAGCAGACGAGACTTTATTCCAACTTGAGCTCTGGAACTACGCGTATATTTGTGTAAGCGTTTGACATATTCCTCGACGGTTATGCGCCAAAAATATTTAAATTGAAGGATGTATTCAAACTTAAGCTGAGACTGAGTATTGTATTTAACTATGTATAGTATCTCAGCTCTCCCATGGTTAAGAGCTTAGTGCCCATATTAAAAAAATATTTACTCTCGAAGACCTTTCTAACGATATGCATCTCATTTCTGTTGGTGTGGAGGAAGGTAAGTACCAGGATGCATCCAAAAAAGAGTGATAAACAATAATTTTTTTCTCTGGTCTGATATGGATTACAACCTGATGCCCACATCAAAAAATATTGGACTTGAACAGATCTTTCCAATGATATTTTTGTTTTGGTTGTTGATGGTAGAATAAAAAAATGCAACGGTGCAGTAGAAAAAGGGGAATTTTCAATGTCCATTATCTCAGCTTTCCCATTGTTTAGAGCTTGGTGCCCATACCAAAGTTTGATGTACTCGAGAAGACCTTTCTAACGATATGCATCTCATTTCTGTTGGTATGGAGGAAGGTCAGTACCAGGATGCACCCAAAAAAGACTAATTAACAATATTTTGTATCTCTGGTCTGATATGGATTACAACTTGATGCCCACATTGAAAAATATTGGACTTGAACAGATCTTTCCAATGATATTTTTGTTTTGGTTGTTGGTGGTAGAATAAGAAAATGCAGTTGCAGTAGAAAAAGGCTAATTTCAATGTCCATTATCTCAGCTCTCCCATTGTTTAGAGCTTGGTGCCCATACCAAAGTTTGATGTACTCGAGAAGACCTTTCTAACGATATGCATCTCATTTCTGTTGGTGTGGAGGAAGGTAAGTACCAGGATGCACCCAAAAAAGACTGATTAATAATATTTTTTATCTCTGGTCTGATATGGATTACAACTTGATGCCTATATCAAAAAATATTGGACTTGAACAGATCTTTCCAATGCTATTTTTCTTTTGGTTGTTGATGGTAGAATAAGAAAATGCAACGGTGCAGTAGAAAAAGGGCAATTTTCAATGTCGATTATCTCAGCTCTCCCATTGTTTAGAGCTTGGTGCTCATACTAAAGTTTGATGTACCCAAAAACACCTTTCCAACGACGTATATTTTATATCTGTTGGTTAACATAACCAAAACAATGTTAAGTTACTCAGAAGATAGAAATGAATTAAGTGCATTCTGTCAGATGCCTTTTGACATAGAGCTGAGTGCCCATAGCAAAAAATCGTCGCCTTGTGCACACCTTTTCAACGACATACATATTGTTGCTTTAAGTTATTGATACCAAACCATAGCTAACTTTGAAAAATGCATCATAGTTTGACCATTATCTCAGCTCTCCCATTGTTTAGAGCTGGATGCCCATACTAAAGATTGATGTACTCGACAAGACCTTTCCAACGACGTATATCTTGTTTCTGTTGGTGGGTTGGACCAATTTGCCCATCCTCCTTTATTTTTAGCTCAAAAAATAACGGTAGGTACCTGCCATACAACCGTTACGTTAAAGCTTATTTTTCTTAAAAACGGCTCTAACGATTTCGAATTAAAAAAATCAGTGTTGCTTTAAAAAATGGCTAAGAACGGTACTTTCTAAGGTCCGTTTTTTTTGCTTTCGACTATCTCGAAAACAAATCAACCGATTCTTTCGAAATTTCACACACATATAGCTGTAGGTAGCTCAATTTGTATTGCATACCAATATTTTTGAAAAATATTTTTTTGTATTTTTAAAAGCATTTTTTTAAAAAAATTTAAAAATTAATATTTTGAAAACTGCTTATTAAATTTTTTTCTAAAAATTTTAAATAAATGTATTTGTAAAATACCTATAAACTGGCGTTTTTGAATTTTTTTTTAAATTTTTTTTCAAAAAGTTTTTCAAAAAAAACTTTTTTTCTCAAAAACCGCTCCACAGATTTTTATAAATTTATTCTCATAAATTCAAATTTATCCAAGAAATAATATGGCGTACTTTTTTCAGCTCAAATTAGTTTAAGTATTTATTTAAGAATTTTGAAAATTTTATTTTTATCAAAATCTCAAGCCCCTTAACCACTGTCACTCATTAGAGCAAGTTCGTGCGACCCAGTCGTGCATTTTATTTTATTTTGTTTTAGACCGTTTCAAACTGGTACTTTTCAAGCAACGGTTTTTTTCATTTTAAATAAGCTCGAAAATGGCTCTTACGATTTTTATTAAACTCAAAACTCAACTTACCTAAGATAAGTAACTATTTCTAACAAAATTGCGTTTTTTGGGTTAAATGGTCGAAATAAAAATCAGCTTTAAACTGCTTTTTTTCAAATGGCCATAAGTTAACAACGGCTTGATTGAATTGACTCAAACTTTGTTTGTTGTCGTTCTTTATAGTGTTCTATAGGATGACTTTATACATTTTTCAGTGTAGCCTTTATAAACGGTGGCTTCCATACAATGAGCCGTTCAGTTTTAACCAACTTTTTTTTTGGTTTTTTCTAATTTGCTCAAAAATGGTTCTAACGATTTTGATTAAACTTTGTGTGTAATATTCTTTTAGTGTTCTTAAGAGAACTGCGTTTTTAGTTTTTGGCTAAAAATGCAAATAACGGAAATTTGGTCTTACGGCTTTTTTTTCAAATGGCCATAATCTTGCAGCGGTTGTATCAAATTAAGGTACTCAAACTTTGTTTGGTATGGTTCCTTACAGCTTCCTATTAGATGGCATTGCATTTCTTTGAGTTACCCTTTTTTGGTGACTCCCTTACAACGAGCCACTAGGTTTAAGCAAACATTTTTTCGTTTTTCTGATTTGCTCAAAAAAGACTTAAACTATTTTTACTAAACTTTTTTTGTAATATGATTTGGAGAAAACTGCAGTTCAATTGGAAAGAGTTAGGTACCTTCGAGAAGCTGAAATGATTAAAATTCTCAACCGGGAGTAAATTGACAGGGTCTGCATCAGTATATACTAAGATAGCACTTGGCATTGGCAACAGAAAATAAATAATTTTCGATGAAAATGTTTAAAATAAATTTGAAACACTTCAATTATATTAGGGGTATTCACGATCTGGTGTAACTTGTCTTGCATCATTGTAAAAGTGTAGAAGTGCTACATTTTCTTGCAATACAACAACAAAATATACTGGATGTCATTTGTTACACTTTTGCATTTTATCTATACCTCAACCCCATTGCAACAGGAAAATACAACGGTGCAATGTTTGTACTTTTGATTTTGACATTTGTGTCAACCTGATTCTGACATTTGTGTGAGTTTTACTACATATTGGAACAAGTGAGTTCACGATCTGCAAGAAATGCAAAAAATTTCGCACTTTTAGAATACTTGTTTGCACCAGATCGTGAATACCCCTATTGTATTATATAAAATAATAGCGGTACTCGGCGTGCGTTGCTACGCCTGATTAAAAACATATAAACATGAAATTAATTTTCTTTATTTTATCTTAATGCGTTAGATGATAAACAATATCTGTGGTTGTTTTACTTACTTAAGGTGGCGCAGGCGCAGACAAAGACAGTCCAGTTGGTTGAGGTCGTTCTCCACTTGATAGCGAAACCTTAGATGTGGTCTTCCAGAGCTGCGTTGGCCCTCCGGGTTGGAATTGAAGACTCGTCGGGCTGGAGCGTTTTCGTCCATACGCTCCACATGGCCCAGCCATCTAAGCCGCTGAATTTTCAGCTTCTTAACCAAGTCAATGTTGCTGTATAGCCCGTTCATTTCGCCATTGAATCTTCTCCTCCATACTCCATTGATACATACAGGACCGAATATCACCCGAAGAATCTTTCTCTCAAAGCACCCCAGCTTGTATTCATCCGATTATGTCAGTGTCTACGCTTCTGCCAGATACAGAGCAGGACCGGGATGATAAAGGTCTTATATAGTGTCTCCTTGGTGCTTTGAGAGAAGGCTTTGCTACTAAGATGCCTTCTAAGCCCGAAGAAACAGCGATTGGCAAGAGTGATTCTTCGGCTGATCTCTTCACTGATATTGTTCTGAGAGGTTATAGTGGAACCCAAAAATACAAAGTCCTTGACAACCTCAAAATTATATCTGTCCATTGTGACGTTTTGTCCGAGCCTACGGTGATGATCTACTTCACCCGAGGACAGCATATACTTTGTTTTATCTTCATTTACAGCCAGACCCATTCGAGCCGCTTCCACTTCAATACTTGCGAATGCTCCACTGACAGCGCGCTTCGTTCTTCCAATAATGTCAATATCATCAGCATAGCCAAGTAATTGAACGGATCTAAAAAAAATCGTACCGCTGGTGTTGACATGCGAGTTGCGTACGATTGCCTCAAGAATAATGTTGAAGAGGTTACATGACAGCGCGTCACCATGTCGTTAGCCTTTCTCGACATTAAATGAGTCGGTGGTGTTCTTACCAACCTTGACGGAGCGGCGCGAGTTTTACATATAGTCATCCTGCAAAATCGAACGAGTTTAGCAGGGATGCCAAGAAGTGAAATGGCTCTGTATAGCTCGTTCCTGTTCACGCTGTCATAGGTGACTTTAAAATCGATAAAGATGTGGTGAGTATCGATCTGGAATTCTTGGGTCTTTTCCAAAATCTGCCGAAGTGTGAAAATTTGGTCGACGGTTGAATTACCGGGCATGAAACCACACTGATAGGGGCCAATCAGTTCACGTGCGAAAGGGTTCAGACGTTCATACAGAATGGCCGACAAGATTTTATATGCGACGATTTAGGAGACTTATACCTCTGTAGTTGGCGCAGCTTAGAGTATCTCCTTTCTTGTGGATAGGGCACACCATGCTGAGGTTCCATTCGTCAGGCATACTTTCATCCGACCAGATTGTACAGATGAGTTGGTGTATGCTCCTCATCAAGTCATCTCACGCTGCTTTGAAGAGTTCAGCCGTAAGGCAATCCGCTCCAGCAGCCTTGTTGGACTTTAGTTTAGATATTGCTATCCGAACTTCTTCTTGGTCGGGAGGACGGAAATTTTGTTCATCATCATCCAAATCGAATGGATCATTCTGCCTGACAGCGATTAGTTGGTTGTCTTCGCCGTTTAACAGTCTGCAGAGGTGTTCTTTCCAAATTCTCAGCACCGACTGCGTATCTACTACGAGCTACGACATTCCCACACTCGTCTCTACAAGCCTTCGCTCGGGATTTGTAACCCTTCTACGAATGTTTTACCCTTTGGTAGAACTTGCGAACAATGCTTCTGCCGTAGCACCCGTGAATAGATTCAACCATTCGTTTTTCCAGTTTTCTCTTTTCTTTCTGAAAAGCCGATGTTCCTCCTTCCTCTTTTGCTGGTATACCGTATGGGAAGCGCTCTGGTTCTGGCCTGCAGAACTGCTTGATATACGCTTAGTTTTTGGCAGTGTGTGCGAGTATGCACTCATAATTGAACCAGGTGTTTCGTTGTGGTCACCTAATGAACCCAAAACATCAGTAGCTCCGTTTTTTATGGCCATTTTGCAATGTTGCCACTGGGCCTCCGGGATTGTCGAGAGATAAGAGGAGACATGGTTGGCAAAGGTTGTGGCGGTCTCTTGCGATTGCAGCTTCGCAACATCGAACTTTCTCACAGTGGATGCTCGATCCTGCGGTCTGGGTGAAATCCGCATTCGCACTTTAGCTACTACAAGGTAGTGGCCCGAGTCTATATGTTGGCACTTTGGAAAGTGCGGACATTCATTACATTGGAAGCATATCTGCTATCGATCGCAATATGATCAATTTGGGTGACGGTATAATGATCAGGAGCCCGCCAAGTCCCCTTGTGTATATTGAGGTGTGGGAAGTAATAGTGCTAGCTATGATGACACTTCGCCCTGCAGCAAAGTCAATAAGTCTGTGTCCGTTGACGGAATTGTTGTCGTGCAGGCTATGCTTTTCTTTAACACATAGATAGATTACAGTCTGGAATAGCATATAGGCTACTTTTTATCCGTATAGTCTGTCGAAATGCCCCAAACACGCAAATCTAATCTTTCATAGAGTAATAGTAAAGCTCGGGCTAAAAAAGTAGCTAGATTACGACAACGACAGACGACTCCTCAGGCTACAGGCTACTTCTAGATCAGCTGAAACTCGAGCGAAGCCGCGGGTAAAGGGTATAGAATGACATAAAATCATTTGAAATAATAATCATAATATTGTAATAATTATAAAAATAAAAGAACGAATCCAGCAGTTACACAAACGAGACAATAACATACTTCTCACGCTAATAAAATGCATCTGCAAGGTCTTGTTCTAGTTACTGGCTTGGTTGAGTCTGATATTCCGCATAAGTTCGGTATCACCGCACCGACCGAAATAAAACCACTTTTCATTCTGTTTGTCCTTCATTTATGAAAAATGTTACACGAATTATCCTTATTATTACAAAAAAAAAAAAACCCCATAATGTGTAAACCTGATAGTGAACACGAGCTCTCGACTTCATCGCCGCCGCGCCGCCGTAAGCATACATCACGAAGGATATGAGGAGTATACCTACCTAATATCAGGAGCAGGAGCTTAGGGAAATGGGAGGCTCCATGCAAGAACGATTCTCAAAATTTTTCATTTAAATCATTTCGGTTGGAAAAATATTCTTGTTGCATACACAACCGAGTAAAAGGGAACAATTGCAGGATTCATCAGTCGGAGTCGGTGTCGGTGTCGGTGGTTGCTATTTTTATTTCAAGGATAATCACAGGCACTGGTGCTGATGGATAAAGGTTTTCATTATGCGATTAACTAAAAAAAGCAGTTGGCTGCTGAAGGCATCCTGTTTAGCTTAGTTTCCTTTTGACTCCTACACCACTCCCACTGCTCATGGTGTTAGGAAAAGATATAATGGGGTTGGTTCTACCCAAGCGGCTTGTTTATTACTGTGTGATGATAGGAAGGCGGGCTTCCATTGTTATTCGACGACACTTTTGAAGGAAACAGAAGAATGGCTGAAGCCTGACGGTTTAGTTAGTTTGTTTTGGTTCCTCTTCTGTTTTCTGTGTTTGTTAATGTAAATATAGGCGAGTATTGGGTGTGGGTCTCCCTGCTCGGTTGTCTGGGGAATGGGATTGAAGGCAGAAAAAATATGCTTTCAGTTGGAATTAATGTTTTGCATTCGAATGACATGGCAATTGTGCTCTTGCGAAACCGCGCCATTGTCATTTTGTATATTAAAGCGGATGCTATTGTCATAATAGAATGGCAGGGCGGAAGGCATGGTACTCGTACTGTACCTTCATAGAATGTTTATCTGGATAAAGTGAAAAAGGATGACAGGATATACAAAAACGAAAAATTCACTCACAGATTTCAAGCAGGATTGAGTTGTTTTTGTGTTTGAATAATGCATAGTTAGAGTAGAGCAGAGAAATGGGCAATGGCACTGTGAAACTATTTTCGTTTAGAGCTTTGAATTAGCTAACGGGTGCTAATGGATAGGATGACAGCGACAGGAGTTGGTGATTCAGGTAGAAAACGATTCTTGGTTTATGTTTCGGTTAGTTCCTTTTCCTTTGTGGTTGTTTAGGACAAAATGGAAATAATTACATTTTTGGTGTCATAGACAAATCTGTTTGGCATTTTTGCAGAGTTGTGGCTTAGAGAAATTTCAAAGTTTGATTAGTAATGTAAAATTTAATTTATTTTATACATCCTCAATGTTTTCTTGAACAATATTTTAACAAAATTTTAAAGCCAATATTTTGTTAAAAGAGATTAGAAAATTAAAAAAAAAAACTTTGTCTAGTATGCCTTTAAAATATTGTTTAACATGCTTAAAAATCAATTATTGAGTTTTGAATAGGGTAACAGAAACTTTTGTATTTCTTGCGGGTTTTGTATTCTTTCAATTCGTATGATATTTTTCAAGTTCTTATTGAGCTTGCTATAAGAGTAAACACGCGTATTTTTTCAAAATGTCGAATCATTCATATATTGGCTACAGAAACACAATAGAAGAACGGATATGAGATCCGAGTTGCATCCAGTTCCAGACCCATTAAAAGAGAACGAACGTCCAATATTGGATAGTCTTTGCTATGAGAGTTGTACGGGGATATAGTCTAAGGGTAGGAATGCAACTATTTTTATTTCGCAGGAGCACTGTTTGTAGTACCCCGTGGCGTTGTGGTTAGTGTGTCGGACTGAAACGCCGAAGGTTCTGGTTTCGATCCCTGAGTCCACCTAAGTTCTTTTTAGGGGTACTGCCTCTTGTGAGGAAAGGACAAACCCGCCAAGAGTAATTAATGTCACGGAAAGTACTTCTTTGTCAGCCGTTCGGATTTGGCGTTAAATTGTAAGGTACGGGAGCCAAATAAGGTCCACCACACCGAAAACACCGAAACGAATAAATAACGGGACTTTTTTTTGCTCTGTATATGTGAACTCTCTCTGTAAGATCCCAGACAAAACAGCCAACTGCGCGATTCATGTCGATTCCTGCAGTTGATAGAAATTTGTTGAAGGGTGACGATTTCAAATTGTTAAAAAACGGGTATTTCTTCTTTTTTTTGAGAGAAATCAACGAAGTAAGAACATTTGTATTATTTTATCATAAAATAAGTTCAATTTAGATAAGATTGAAATATTTTTTATTTTAAAACCGTTTTATTGTTTAATTTTTATAATTTTTTTTAAAAAGTGTCTTCCATTTTCCTAATAAGGCCCATAAAAAAACGTGGGGGGCCTTATTAGGCACATGACAAAATTTATTTAAATGTATTCCTTCAACATCAAAGGCTGCACAAAAGCAAATGCGTCATAACGAAGCTTGGTATTCTCATGCCTGCAAAAAAGATCGCATGGAGGATATTAGGCAATGTCAAAATCACGGACCAATAAGATACAGACCGCCAACTCACTGTGTGGTCTCTCTTTTTGCCTACAAGCTAAAAATCAGCTGATATGCCATTTATTTTGAGAGTGTGACGCTCTCCCTTGCTTTTAAAACCCATTTAGCAAACACACCTAAAAAATAAATGGCATACGCAGGTATAGTTGCCATTACAAAATGCACAGAGAGAGATGTACACGTATTCACAGACAGGAAAATATATTTCGAGGGTGTTTCAGGCAAGAGGAGTACGAGTTGGCGGTCTGTATATTGGTCTGTAGTCAAAATTGTGAAGCCTGCTACCATGAACTCTGTGTTGGGTTGACATCAGCTGACTAGGCGTTTGAGTGCCCAGGTGAATATAAGTGATTATCTGTTAATTAATTTACTAACGCTGAACTGTGTTGCTATTTTTTTTATTAATAATTTTTATTAATTTTGTTTTTGAGATATTGCCCAGGAAGGGATTTAAGTTAGTTTTAATTTTTGTAATAAGAAGGTTTTTTTTTAAGTTTTATGTTAATCTACAAATCATGTCGAAGATGCTCCTTTTTTTACTTTATTATTATAAAATAAATTTTTTTTAAATTGATTTTGAAAAAATATTGTATTTTTTTGTATTTTTACTTAAAACACGTTTTATTTCCGATAGAAATATCGCTAAAATCCTGTGATAAATGAATGGGCCTTATTAAGACCCCCTGTTCTTAATAAGGCCCAACGTAAGCTTTTTTAAAAATTTTAAAAAATATATTTTCCAAAGTAAGAAAATAAAAAAAATCTGTTTTTTTTATAGATAAGATGATACAGATTCATAATCATTTTAATTCACTCTGATATTTTCAAAAATGTTGCAGATATTTAGAAAAGTCTGTTAGCTGGGCCTTATTTGGCCCCCGTACCTTAGGTCCCTTTCGTTCCTACAGAATATCAACGCAGCCCTGCTTCGAGCTGTTGTGCCAACAATTTATTTATTTTACTGTTTTCAAAAGTAGCAATCAAACACGATGAGATAAGAAACAACGACGTAATTCCAGTAATACAAATCACACGAAAATATAAAAAAATTTAAAAAAAGCCAGGATCTACTATGTACCAAAACACTGTGCGTAGCCAGTCAGCCGTGAAAAGTAATGAGATCTAAAAGTACGCCAAGTTTCTAAGATTAAGTATACTTTTTATTAAATATTTTAAGTGAAGCAATATGATGGAATCAACTCTTGGTTCAATTTGTTACTTAATACATAGTGATTAAAATTTTGTTGTGTGCTTTAATGTGTGACAGTGGTCTAATGGGGTTTGAGATTTTGATAGAAATAATTTTTTCAAAATTCTTAACTAATTTGAGATGAAAAAAGGGATGCCATTTTATTTCTTAGATCAATTTGATTTTATGAGACTAAATTCGTTAAAACCTTTTCAGCGGTTTTTGAGAAAAAAAGTTTTTTTTTTTTTTGAAAAACTTTTTGAAAACATTTTTCAAAAAATATTTAAAAACACCAGTTCATAGGTATTCAGCAAATACATATATAATTTTTGAAAAAAAATAATGGGCAAATTTCAAAATACATACTAATTTAAAAAAAAAATTAAAAAATGCTTTTAAAATACATTTTTTTTAAACATTGGTATGCAGAATAAATTGAGCTACCTACACCTTTACATGAGTGAAATTTTAAAAGTATCGGGTGAGCCATTTTCGAGATAGTCAAAAGCAAAAAAAAAACGGTCCTATGGAAAGAACCATTTTTAGACATCTTTAAAAAAAAAATTCAGCCATATAATTGGTCCTACCTAAAAAGATACACTGATTTTTTTTAAATCAAAATCGTTTGAGCCGTTTTCGAGCTAAGAAAAATTTCAATTTCCAATCTTTACAATATCTAAAAAAAACTCTATATACCAAGTTTGAAGCGATTTGGCCCACCTGTTTGGACTGTATAGGTTATAAGTTAACAACAATTCATACCCATATTCATTTCATATACCTTTCCTAAAAGATTCCCATAAGTTAACAACAATTCATACCCATATTCATTTCATATACCTTTCCTAAAAGATTCCCATATTCCATATTCCTAACTAAGCGCATTCCTATATACCTAAGTGCATTACCCTTAGCACCCAACGCTTCATTTCCTACACACTTCCTTTCATTATCTTAGTCAGCATAATAATAATAATAATAATAAAATTGATTTGTAAGCAAATATAGCATTAAGTTAAAATCAATAAACGCAATGAGTCAGTTGTAAACTCACAAAGAAAGATAATACATCTTTTATTTACTGGCGCCCAACTATTTTTTTTCGCATAGTATTGTGTGCTCCGAAAATCTTCATAAAAAGAGAATAGAGCAATTATTTTACACAAAAACGCGTATAAATAAATAAAAAAAAACCCACTCTTTATTTTTTTCTGCGGAACATTTTTGTCTCAATAAAAGCGGTGTATTAAGCTGTGATTTGTCTCAATAAAAGCGGTGTATTAAGCTGTGATCGAGAAATACTTACATACGGAAGCGATGCTGGTTTTTATTTTGTAAGAAACTAATAAGTATTATTTTAGTGCTATTTTTTGTATTATTTAAAAATAATTTATAATTTGAACGAATAATTTTGGTTATTAAATCACAATGGCTGAAATTGCCCAAATCATTTCATCAGCCGTTCAAGCAGCCGTAGAAACAGCATGTGCGTCTATAGTTTCGCGAATAAACGAGTTAACTGAAGAAAATAAGCAAGTTAACGAAGGTGTCTTAGATAAAATTGAAGAATTAACAGACAAAGTAAACTCAGTACATTTACAATCCCCTTCAGTCGTGGCCTATGAGCCCATTTCTGTCGTTCTTCCAACGGTAAAATGTGAAATTTCACTGGATGTAGTTAAATCCATACCAGATTTTTCTGGTGAAAGTGCAAAATACATTTCTTGGCGCCAAGCTGTCAAGACTGCCATGAAATTATTTCAGCCTTATGAAGGATCCGAGAGACACTATCAGGCTGTCGCAATAATTCGTAACAAAATTGTCGGTTCCGCTGATTTAATTGTATCTTCTTTTAACACGGTCCTTAATATTGACGCAATAATTGCTCGTCTTGACAATTCGTACTCTGACAAACGCCCACTTCACGTTTTAGAGAACCAATTGAGCATTTTATGCCAAGGAACTTTGTCCATATCGGAGTACTTCGATAGAGTAGAGAAGCATCTAACTTCAATCACTAACAAAATTTCCATGGATTATTCAGGTAATAACCAATTACCAATTAATTAATTCTTTAGCAACGAAATACCGAGGTGATGCACTGCGTGTGTTTATTTCAGGCCTTAATAAGCCCATTTGCAATATTTTGTTCTCTGCTGGTTGCGAAGACTTGCCCTCTGCATTAGCCAAGGCCCAAGAGCTTGAAGCAAACCAATATAGGTATAACTTCGCTAGAGCCTTTGATAACAGCCTTTATGCTGATCCCAGATCAGTAAACGTTCCTCTACGGAACAACCCCAACTATAGGCGAGTTACTCAACCGCACCCCCCGAATATCTATCAGAAAAATCAAAATTACCAACCAGCAGCACCCAGTGATCATATGAGTGTCGACAACTCGTCTAGAGTCCGACACAGTCAAAAATCACAGATTCAACAAGTGGCACCTGCGGGCAGTAGGTAGTAATCACACCATCAGGCAACAGCCGCAAAACTATGAATTCAGTAGGACTTTTAAGCGCCCACGTGATTCCGATAAGGTACCGTTGGCAAAAACGCAACGAATAAATTTCATAAAGTCAAAAAATGACAACAAAGAACCAAAGAGTAGTCCTGATCCTGACTGCGATACAGAATATGAATTTGAAGACGAATATCATACCTTCAATGGGGAATACGACGATCAGCTACATTTTTTAGAATAAAGTCGGCTCTACCATATGTTGAAAAGAAATTCGACGATAAAATCGTTATGAGGATTCTAATAGACACTGGTACAGCCAAAAACTATATTAAAAATATACCCTTTTTAAAAGCTATCCCTAATAACAAACCATTTAAGGTTAAATCCCTTAACGGTGACAACACAATAACCGAGAAATGTAGAATACATTTTTGTGGTGAAACTACAGATTTTTTCCTGCTTCCCCAATTAAAAACTTTTGATGCAATAATAGGGTATGATTTTCTCGTGCAAATTAAAGCACACATTGATACCGAAAGGTCTTTACTAATTTACGAAAATGGCGAAATGCAAATTAAATATTTTGAATGCCAGCAGGTAAATAATTTAGAAATCGATTCGACAACAGTTCCTGAAACCGTCAGGGATGAGTTTAAAAAATTAATTGAAGACTTTAAGGAAGTTTTCGCTCAGCCCAATGAAAGTTTGCCTTTCAACACAAACATAAAAGCTAGCATTAGAACGCTAGATTTAGAACCTATTTATTCAAAACCAAGACCATACAACATGGCGGCTGTCCCCTTCGTTAACAAAGAATTACAAAGAATGCTTCATGATGGAATAATACGACCATCACACTCCCCATACAACACTCCCATATTGGTAGTAGGGAAAAAAGGTAAGAACGAAGACGGTACTCCCAAATCTAGGCTAGTGTTTGACTACAGAAAGCTGAACGAACGCACTATCCCGGATCGGTATCCCATTCCCGAGAGTTCTGTCATCTTATCGAATTTGGGACAAGCTAAATTTTATTCAACAATAGATCTAAAATCCGGTTTCCATCAAATTCTTTTAGAAGAAAAGGACCGTGAAAAAACAGCTTTTTCCGTAAATAACGGAAAGTATGAATTTTGCAGATTGCCTTTTGGCTTGAAGAACGCCCCAAGCATCTTTCATCGAGCAATCGATAACATTCTCAGAAGCGACATTGGAAAGCGTTGTCACGTCTATATAGACGACGTAATAATATTTTCGCAAACCGAAAATGAGCATTTAGAGGACATAAGAATAGTATTTTCTAAACTCTTTAACGCTAACATGAGAATATCTCCCGAAAAATGTAAATTTTTCAAACATGAAGTTGAATTTCTAGGATTTCTTGTTTCTGGAGAAGGTATTAAGACCTGCCCTAATAAGGTTAAGGACATTGTTGGTTTCGAAGTGCCTAAAACACTTCGTGCTTTAAGATCTTTCCTAGGACTTTCCGGCTATTACCGCCGATTTGTGAAAGAATATGCCCAGATAACTAAACCTTTGACTGAATACCTTAGAGGAGAAAACGGACACATAGGGGAAAATAAGTCTAAAAACATAAAAATACACTTGAATTCAGAAGCTATATGTGCTTTAAACAGAATAAAGAACATTTTAGCATCAGAAGATGTATTACTATTTTACCCTGATTTCCGAAAGCCTTTGGATTTGACTACAGACGCGTCATCGCAGGCAATTGGTGCAGTTCTCTCTCAAGGCGGAAGACCCATTACAATGATATCTCGAACTTTGAGCAAATCCGAAGAGGCGTTTGCAACGAATGAACGTGAAATGCTTGCGATAGTTTGGGCATTGCAAAACTTGAGGAACTACCTTTACGGTGCGCCCGATGTTCATATCTATACAGACCATCAACCACTCACTTTTGCGATATCCGAAAAAAATCCTAATACCAAACTGAAAAGATGGAGAGCATTCATAGAAGAATATTCTCCAACCTTTCACTATAAACCTGGTAAGGAAAACAAGGTAGCAGACGCACTATCTCGACAGCATATAAACACGATCTCTACCTCAGGACAAACTGTTCACAGCGAGGAATCATTAACTAAAGTTATACCCTCAGTAGAAAATCCTATCAATTGCTTCAAGAATCAAATATTTATTAGTCAAGCTTCTGAGAAAAGCAAAAAAGTAAAAATTCTTTTCAAAAAGCAGGTTAGACATGTTATAACATTTACAACTATTGCAGAACTTATTGAATTAATGCGTGATATTCTTCATACTGAAGTAGTCAATGGAATCTATTGCACCCTTGAAACTTTAGGAAAAGTCCAAAACGATCTAATGATTGCATTTCCCAATGTAAAAATGAAATATGCAAAAAAACTTGTTCAAGATGTGTTTAACACAAATGACCAAGAAGAACTGATCGTAAATGAGCATAACAGAGCACATAGGGGGCCACAGGAAAATTTCAAACAAATTATCGCTGAATATTATTTCCCAAATCTTAGGAAACTATGTAATACATACGCTTCTAAGTGTAAAATTTGTAAAGAAAATAAATACCAGCGCAGACCAACACAACATCCAATCGGTGCAACACCAATTCCCACGTATGTAGGAGAAATTCTGCACTTGGATATTTACAATACTAGTAAAAAATATTTTATAACTTGTATGGACAAATTTTCAAAATTTGCCATCATAAAACATATTCCTTCAAGAAATTCTCTAGATATCAAAATTCCATTGATTGAAATCATTTCCCAATTCCGAAATCCAAAAATAGTAGTTATAGACAATGAAGGTGCTTTTACATCATTTTCAACTCAAGCATTATTAAAAAATGAGTTTAATATTTCAACACATTCCGTACCAGCACTTCATAGTCAAAGCAATGGACAAGTGCAAAGATTTCACTCCACTCTTGCAGAAATAGCTAGATGTACAAAAGAGACTACCACAGATGTTGTCGAGTTAATGCTACTATCAACCTTTAAATATAATAACTCAATTCACTCAGTTACAGGTTATAAACCTTCGGAAATATTTCATGATATTTCTAACCAAATGAGAAACGAAATAATTTCCAAACTTAAAATCAAACAAATCAAAGATCTAGAATTTCACAATAATAATACCACACCCAAGGAATTTAACCCAGGTGATAAGGTATACTTAAAAACCAATAAAAGAATTGGAAATAAACTATCTAAATTATATAATCAGAAAACAGTTCAGGCTGATTTAGGCACTGCAATTATAGTCCAAGGCAGACAAGCTCACAAAAATAATTTGAGATGATACTCTACTTCCAGATTAACCCAAATATGGCTAGGAACTGCAAATATTATAGACTATTCTGCAGCCCTCTATATCCCCATAGCAGCAGGTGAAGTTGCTATCTATCAAGATTATTTTTACCTAAAACATACTACGAATTTTTCTGACATTGAAACGATTTTGTCTGAAAATACAAATATGTTAAACCGTATCAAGGATGAAAGATGCAAAGAAGTACTCCTACAAGGCAAAGATGAATTGGAACGTTTGTTAAGATTGCTTAAATCTCCAATTAGAAAAAGACGATCCATAGATTTCATAGGTTCCGCAATAAAATTTATCGCAGGGACACCCGATCACCAAGATATGGAAATGTTAAAAATACAGGAAGATGAATTGACTAGGAGTACTAACAGGCAAATCGATATTAACACCCAAATTCAAAATAAATTAGATGAAATTACCGACACGATTAATAATCTAAATATTAACGCTCTAAGTAAACAAGGAACGGCTGATAACTATGAAAAACTGACTTCGATAATGTCTAGAAGAAATAGAATAATAATAAATAATTTAAGCAATAATATCTACTCCTTGATATTGGCTAAAAATAATATTGTAAATCCTTTAATTTTAAGTTTAGACGAAATAGAACTAATTGAAATGAAAGAAAATATTGTAACTGAAATAAGTGATTTGTTAAATGTTGCTGATGTTAAAATGTATTACCAAAACGATACTCTGGTATACTTAATCAAAATACCTAAAGTTCAAGAAATTTGTCAATATTTTGAAATCTCGCCAGTCATTTATGACAACAAAATTCTAGATTTAAGTTCCAACAGGTCAGCAAATTGTAAAAAAATAAACTATCCTTTAAGTACATGTAAAAAAGCTCCCATCTACTCCTACTGCAAAATAGATCCCAAAAATTCCTGCCTCTCTCACCTCCTGCATAATAACACGGCACAATGCCCATCTACTCACGCCGATCATATAAAAAAAATAGAAGTTGTCGCAGATGGAATCATCATCGCCAGGGACAAGAACATAACTGTTGAGGAAAGGGACCAGCGAATAGTCCCTAATGGTTCCTTCCTAATAACGTATGATAAAAAAATTAAAATTAATGGTAGAGAATATATTACAGATAAGCCATTAATCGCAAATCACCATCCAGCACCAAAAATAACAGTTTTGAACGAATCCGCCTTCAATGAAAAAATCTCCCTACCGTACTTACACAAGTTGCACTTCGTCAACAACCAACAAATTAAGGAATTCAAAGTTACACTTGAGACAACCAAATGCACGTGGTACGGCGTCACAGGAATACTTGTAACAATAATACTTGTGCTACTATACGCCAAACTTAAGCCAAAAAAAGTTACAATCACGACAAATGCAGACCCCGGCTTATCGTCATTAGATAAAGACCTAATGAAAATGCGAGTACTCAGGATCATGAACGAGGACGTTCAAAATTAAGAAGGGGAGAAGTTAACAACAATTCATACCCATATTCATTTCATATACCTTTCCTAAAAGATTCCCATAAGTTAACAACAATTCATACCCATATTCATTTCATATACCTTTCCTAAAAGATTCCCATATTCCATATTCCTAACTAAGCGCATTCCTATATACCTAAGTGCATTACCCTTAGCACCCAACGCTTCATTTCCTACACACTTCCTTTCATTATCTTAGTCAGCATAATAATAATAATAATAATAAAATTGATTTGTAAGCAAATATAGCATTAAGTTAAAATCAATAAACGCAATGAGTCAGTTGTAAACTCACAAAGAAAGATAATACATCTTTTATTAACTTATATACATACAGACATACAGACGGACAGAATTTTTAGACCATATTTTTTCGTCTTCGCTATCATCGTAATGTCATGTTTGATTGTTATCTCAAAACTTTTTTTTCGACGAATGCATAGTATGTACCTACCTATAATCGCAAGTAAAAAACTACTATGAAATATCACAAATCTTTTCTTAATAATAATAAACAAACACAACACGCTCTTCTAAAAAATACTAATGAACTTAAGTTTCAATGCTCTTTTTCAGTTTGAACACTGACGGAAAAAGCAAGTCTAAAATCAGTTTAAAACGCGTAAATATTATAAGAAATAAAAGGCACGAGAAAAATCTGTGAAACACGTTTGATTCTTTCTAATTTGTAATAATCCCACGCCCACCTGCCCGTATGTGCTATGCTGCTTTCTAATCTTATATATGTATATAAAAGAAAATAACTAGGTTTATGTTTCTTTTAAACAAGATTGGCAATTTTTGATTTACATAGGTACTTAACAGAACGTTGGTAAGTTCTTCTTCTCACCTCAACATACTAAAGGCCCCGACCCATAGAATCCGTTGCGTCCGTGCGTCCGGCAAATCAACTGACAGCTCGATTAAATACACGCGTTCTTACGAGAAGTGGTCCATAGACAACGCATGCGGCAACGCAACGGACAGAAGTAGCCGAACTTTTAACTTTTTCTTCTCCGGCAATCCGTTGACAGCTGGTTGACAGCAATTTTTTTCGATTTGAAGTGGTTTCATTTTGGCATTGAAGAAGAGAAATATATTTCTTCTTCTAAGGGTTTTGGTTGCAGTTGTAATTATGTAAAGCATAATTTTTTGCAGCATGTTCGAAGAAAAAAAGAGAAAAAAATGGAACGTCAACGCATTCATTGGGTCACCCCCAATCCGGCGATCCGGCAAACGTGAACGGATGCGTTGCCGCAACGGACCAACGGATTCTATGGGTCGGGGCCTTAATGCAAAATATCCCGCCAACCAGCCCATCTGCTCCCTGCTGTTCCCATATACTCGCTACTCTGTGCTGCTTAAAAATAACCATCATCTCTTAATAGGATTTGCGAAAATATGTGATAAGAACGCGTACAATGCCAAAACCAGTGCACAAAATTCATTGCCAAAATGTTCTCTCAAATGAATTTCATCATGAGTTTATACTTGATGGATGATGGGTTGTGTTGTGAGTGGGACCAGTGGTGAATTTGATGACGATTTAACAAAGTTTAACGTGATGATGTTCTGAATCCGAGGACTTCATATAGGTAAATTGTTTTATCTTCATTAACTGCCAGATCAATTTTCGCCGCCTCCACTTCACTTCAATACTTGCGAATATTCCACTGACAGTTATGCATCGTTCGTCCATTGATGTTAATAGTGATAAATGTCTCTGTCGCTATTTACGATGTCTAGGCGATTCAGAGTTTCCACTAATAGCACATATAAGATTAAAAACCTAATTAAATTCGACACGGTTTATAGTTCCCCATTTGTAATGCTGTAAAGATCGGAATTGACTTTTGTTGGTATTTACCGCACTTTTCTGAATTACTGTCCTCTTTCGCATTAAGATAGTCTTTAACTAGGCTAACTTTACTCTATACCTTATCCAACAACAACAACGCAAGTCAATATATAAACTAACCTGAGGGAAAATTATTGAATTCGCTTAAAGCCAAACATTCAAACTACCTTTTTTACTCAAAGGTCGAAGCAATTCCTTTCTTTGCCATTTGTATAAGTTTTTGTATCTTAAAAAGGTTTTCTCACTGATGTGAAATGATGACTCAAAAGTTATGGCCATCAACCCTGACTGCCATAACATTCAACCATCTGTTAAAATTATACTTTAAGGAATCTTTCACTATGTTTTGCTTTATAAGTCCATACTTATGTCGGCATAAATTATGTGTGCATCCCGGAAAATTTGGGAAACGAAATGCACCATTACAAGGTTGCATGCTCCTACTCGTAAATGGTGCTCATGCATTTTAAGTATTAAATAGACAAGAATTCCTGAAAAAAGAAAAAAATTGCTGAAAGAAAGAACGAATTACTTTGGGAAGAACTATTACCCAAACTTCCGTAATCAAATGATTTCAATGAAATGCTTTGTTTAGAGGAAAAAAAAAACATGGCTAAGGGCAAAATCGCATCGTTACATGCCCCCTGGATAGCCGAAAGGTGAACTAACGACGAGCGTTGGTGCTGAGCAGCACACGATTCCCACGTCCCGACACCCTTAAGGGCACATAGCGATCCCCAGATGGTTGAACCTGCATCCAAATCGACCATGTTGTGATTGATGGAAGACACTCCTCCAGCATTATGAATGTCCGTACATTCCGAGGAGCAAACATCGATTCGGACCACTACCTAGTCGGTGCAAAACTTAGGGTACGGATCTCCATGGAAGTTCTTAGACGAACACCGACTACGCCGAGGAAATTCAATGTTGGACGACTTCAATCGGAAGAGACCGCCGCGAGAAATCCTTCGACTAATGACATGAACCCGGAAGACCAATGGCAGCTATGTCAACAAGCCATAAGAAGTGCTGCGTCAGAGGTATTGATGGGCTTCTCACATCCTCCCCTCAGAAACCCCTGGTTCGACTCCGAATGTGCTCAGGCAAACAAAGCTAAAACGAAGGCATACAAGTCGTGGCTCCATGGAGATACTAGAGCATCCAGAAATCTCTATGTTGAGCGAAGGAAAGATGAGAAACGCCTACTCAGGAGGAAGAACAAAGAACACCAACAATGTGAAGTCGAGGAGGTGCAGAGATGTTTTTGCAGAAAAGAGGTAAGAAACTTTTATAAAAGGGTGAAACAGTCTACATCCGGTTTCACAAGCCGTCCTGGGACCTGCAAAGATCAGGATGGAAACACCATAGTGGAAATGCAGGCGATGTTAGCCATATGGAGAGACCACTTTAACCGGTTGCTAAATGGCGATGACAGCCAAGATCCCGCCCAAGATCAACTTGTCCCAGTTAATCTAGATGACGACCACGAACTGCACCCGCCCGACCAAAATGAAATCAAAGTAGCCATCACCAGATTAAAGATGAATAAGGCAGCTGGATGTGATGGCCTTCAAGCGGAGCTTTTTAAACATGCTGGAGATGACCTGGGCAGGAGCATACACCAACTCATCTGCAAAATATGGTCGGAGGAAAGTATGCCCGATGAGTGGAATCTCAGTACCATCTGCCCGATTCACAAAAAAGAAGACCGCCTCCTCTACGCCAACTATGGAGGCATAAGCCTTTTAAACATCGCCTATAAGATCCTGTCCAGAGTTTTATGTGAACGTCTCAAGCCGTTTGCTGGTGATCTGATAGGTCCCTACCAATGCGGCTTCAGACCTGAAAAATCTACAACCGACCAAATATTCATATTAGCCAGATCCTGGAGAAAACCGAAGAATATAACATCGTCACCCACCACCTGTTCGTCGACACAATTACTTGGGTTTGCTGACGACATTGACATGATAGGAAGAACAAAGCGAGCAGTAACCGGCGCATTCACTACTATGGAGTCAGCAGCAAGCAGAATGGGGCCGAAAATAAACGAAGACAAGGCGAATTATATGCTTTCATACAAAAGTCCAATCCCAACACCGACTTGGTCAGAACGTAACCATTGATAGGTATAACTTCGAGGTAGTCAGTGAATTTGTCTACCTGGGCACTGCTGTAAACACAGGCAACAACATCACTTCTGAAATCAAACGCAGACTAAGTCTTGCTAACAGCTGTTCCTTTGGGCTGAGTAAGCAATTGAGGAATAAAGCCCTATCGAGAAGAACTAAGGTGACACTGTATAGAACACTCATCATCCCGGTAATGTTATATGGTGCTGAAGCATGGACTCTCTCCCAATCGGATGAAAAGTCATTTGGAGTCTTCGAGAGAAAAGTTCTGCGTACGATTTATGGTCCTGTCTGCGTAAATAGGGAAAACAACATTTGGAGAAGAAGATACAACAATGAACTATTCGAACTGTACAGCGACATAAGCCTAGCCAGAAAAATTCTAATTCAACGACTAAGATGACTGGGAGATGTAGAGCGAATGGACATCGACGATCCAGCTCGCAAAGTCCTCAACGCCAAACCAGAGGGAGTCAGAAGCCAAGGTAGACCTCATCTCCGATGGATCTACCAGGTAGAGGGAGACCTCCGACAACTTGGAGTGCGATATTGGAGATGGCAGGCTAGAGATCGAGCCGACTGGAGGGGCATACTAAGCAAGGCAGAGGAGCACCACGCTCTAGTTGCGCCATCATAAATAAGTAAGTAATTGCCCTTTTGACCCGAGATTTTTGCCAATTTATTACATTTTTCCATCACTCGTGTTCGAATTGATATCTGGATATGTGTGCAAAAGTTATATTTTTATTAACTTCTGCGTAGTTTTGAGCTTTTTGGATTTTGCGGATTCATACTCCAGGTTCGGAATCTATATGAATGTGCACTTTCACTTCCAAGTCTGCTTTCACCTCTTTGAGATCCTTAACTGGCGCTAATAATTTACTTATCTTACTTTCGATTGCGCTACACAGCATGGTGCTTCGGGGCCTCACTTATTATGTTGTTCCGTCAAAATGTGTAGGGACTCTACTGAAACCTTTGGAGCCACTAGAGGTTTAAGACAAGTTGACACACTGTCATGCAGCTGCTTGAAAATTGCTCTTGAAAAATTTTAATGACAGTACATAAGGTATACAATCTTTAGGTAATAGATGAAAATTATTACTTGAGTTTGATGACGATATTGACGTGATAGTTAGGTTCATTAACTATGGCACTACTATCTAATAAGCAGCAAGTAGAACGGGACTGATTATAAACGAAAACAAGAAGATTAATTATATGCTTTTATCAACAAATGTCGCATCCCACCACAGACTTGGTCAGAACGTTACCATTGGCGGGCTAGTCAATAAATTTGTCTACCCATGGGCAATGCCGAAGTACGAAAATCCAACTTAGAATAGCTGTAATTAATCTGTGTAAGTTTGGGTGAATTATCCTGGTCCTGCTATATGGTACAGAATTATGGAATCTCTCTCCCAGTCGGATGAAGAGTACTATGCAGTATTGAAGAGAAACGTTTTGTGCACGATATATGTATGTATCCTATCATTGTCTGACAAAGAGAATACAACCAGGTGCTTTAAAGTGACCAAAGCCCAGTCAAAATAATTGTATTCAACGGTTAAGCTGGCTGGGCCATGTAGACAGAGTGAATCGACATACCACTTCAGCTCGTAAGGTCTTCAACGCCATACCAGTTAGGGAGTCAGAAAGCAAGGTAGACCTTATCTTCAATGGGAAAAGAAATTGAAGATGGCAGTCTAGAAATCGACTGGCTGGAGGTGCGAGTAATTGTGAAAGTAAACATTTTTCGATTCCAGAGTTCAATACACCATACTCAGTAAGTTTGAATTGACTTGCAAGTTACTTTTTACTTTCGTGAAACTTGCCACTAGCGTTTTTTTATTTCTTGGGTAAACCCGCCATCAAATAATATGTAGTAGGATGTGTAAGTCTAGTTGGAAGTTGGCCATTTGGTTTTGTTTACTAAACTGTTGCTTAACAGTGTGACGAAGCACTTTCCATGACATGATTTACTGTCGGAGGATTTGTCAAGAGGCAGTACCCCGGAAAGAAACTTAGGTGGGATCGAACCCAGAACCTTCAGCGTGGTAGTCTGACACACTAAACACTACACCGCACTGGGTACTACACTATGGTTTTTATGAAAATAAAAAATTCTAAAATCCTGGAAGGATTTCTAATTCTTCTTTATCACTAGAACAACTGAAAAAGTATACATTTTCATCGTTGGTATTGTAACATAATTCTCACAAAATTACTGTGTTCGGTGCATTCGAATTAATTAATCTAAATTATTTTCAAAACAAAATTCCAAATAAACTTGACGTTTCACGAGAATGAAAACAAAAAGTCGTCGCTTTTCCTCTCATTTGAAAATTTTTGACAGTGACCAGGGTAGCCCAAGGTTTTGTTGACAACTTTCAGATTTGAATTTCTTTAAGTTTATCTCGAAAAAATTCAAAAAGCAAATACAAAAGAAAAAATTCGCAAGAATATCCTTGGCAGCAAACGTCACTTGAACAGCTGATTCGTAACCTCAACTCGCCCCAGCAAAATACCAGGTTCGACTTCAGGGTAACTTCAGAACGACCCGACCCCAGGTTTAAAAAAACAGAATTTTCTATAGTTAGGGCAAGTTGAGGTTGGAGATCCTGGGATCGACTTCAGGGCTCAACAAACAAAGATATTCTTAACTTGTTGAGCACGCTCTGATCATGTTCAGACCGACGTGCTCTGAAGTCTCTAAACGCTCATTATTATTTCAGATCAACTTTGAATCTTACTGATTTTCTTTCTCCAAAACCAATACAAAACCCTAAAGAACAAACAAAGAACAAAAACTTCTTCCCTCCCAAGTCTTGTATAATTGAGTCATAACTGGGTTATCAACTATCTTCACTTGCACCACCTTGCACATCGCTCGAAATGAAGTGAGTGTATTTTTTTTTTGTATGCAGCGCACCACGCATGAAGAAATTCATAATTTTTATTTCTTAACTAAATATACAACGTCAAAATTATGCTGTCTACGCTTCTCGCTTGTAAAAGCATAAATACACACAATTTGAAAGTTTTTAAAAGTTTCTTTTGATTATTATTTTTTGTTCATAAGGTGGTAACAGTTTTCTCATTTAATATCCTTCCCATAGCGCACCCTATGTCCGCCTAAAGTTTTGACAGTATGTCAAAGATAATGTCATCAAATACAATTAATCAAAAGAATCCGGTGTCAAAAGGAAAAGCACCTTTTCCCGTAAGGGACCTCTCTTTCAATGAGAGTGAGAAAGAGAAAAGAAGCGATTCGAAGGACGTCATCATTTATGTATACGAAATAAAAATGAAAATAAAAATGAAAAAAAAAAAAAAAATGTATAAAACAGTATAACGAAATTTTCCTCAGCTAACCACGTCGCTATTAATCTGTCAAAGTAAAGTGATAGCCATAGCAGCGTGATTTTGCTTTAATTTTCACTGGGAGTGGGAGGATGATATCAACATCCGAGTTTCACTAACACCCGAGGACATATTATCCTGACTCACTCTCTTATACCTTTAGATATAAGTATATATGTACATATGTATATATATTTTTATAAGTCGAAGCATGACAGCTAAAGAGGACACAACTTAAAAGTTATGAAAGAAAAGTCAGACGCAACATTTTGGGGCAGGCGAGGCGGTTTTTTCTTTTTTCATTTTCATTTTCGTTTTCGTTTTCGACTTAAGTCGATGAGGACAACGATGATGATTATGATGATGATGATAAAATGATGGCTGCGATGAAGCGGGAGATGGAGGAAATGTGGACATGAGGTAGGAAAACAGCTTTTCAAGAATGGGGAGACTCTCGAGAGATTGTGGTGTTGATGGAAGTGATTTTATTGACTCTCAAATTGATGGATGGCATGACGGAAAGTTGATAGCTTACACCGGTGTAATGTTTTAAGTTTTTGATTTACTCACAATCTCTTGGGAATGTTTTGTCAATCAAATTAGATAAAGGCGAACTTGACAATACTTAATTAACGTTCGAATGCTTGTTATGTACCTATTAGAATAAACATAAATTACTGACAATTTTTTGACTTTTTCAGCACAATTTTTTAATGTTGTGTGTATTTAACAATTTATTCTTGAACCACATTCTGCAAGGAATACAAACCGAAGTGTTCATCTTCTTGCTTCAAAGCTTCGACCGATATTTAAAAAACATTACAAAATTAATGCATATTAGGACTTTTGACGGAAATGCCCCTTAAAAGAAGAAAAATTTGTAAACAAAATTTAAAGCTCTAACTGAGCTTTGATTGATAGTCAATTTTTAGGCATATGTGTAAAACTACAACTGAATCGAGTAGTTTTTTAACGATCTTACCTGAATAAATGTATTTTATAAAAATCACTTCCTTAGGTATGAAAAGTGATTGAAAAAATTTAAGCAAGCAAATATAGAGATATATTTTTCAAATAAAGAACGGAATAAAGTTAACAATTGAATATTGGTCGGTACCTTTAAATTTTAAAACTACGTTTTTCGATCTTTCATGGAAAGTGGGCGTAAGAAACTCCCAAAATTCAAAAATTTCTTTTCATACACAAGCTTCTTAGTTACGACTAAGAAACGCACAAATTTGGGATTATATAGATTCATTATACACACCGTTTATTTGCAAAACAATTTGTGTATAGTGTCTAATGAAAAGTGGGCGTCAGCCACTCCCAAACTTATTTTTATTAATATTATTTTTATTTAATTTTAAGAAGATTCACCTAAATCTTGCGTGATGTGCAAAATTTTAGCGTAGTGTTTTTATCGTAACTGTACAAAAAAAAACTAATTTTATTTTGATAAATTGAGGTTGTGTAACAAAAATGGTGATTGTGGGCTTGTTAGTGGGTGTTTTTTTTTGGTGTGAAACACATATTGGCGCACCTAGGCAGTAAAATCGATCGTAATTGTGACGAAAAAATGGCACGACCCTTGATAAAAATTTTCAAAGTGGAAAGTGTTGGGTGGTTGGTTGTTGTAGGTTGGGTGGTCGCTGGTGATGCTGGGGTGGTAGTGGTGGAGGGGGTAGGGTGGTAGTGGAGTAGGGTTATGGTGAAGGGGGGGGGGGGTGAAAAATTGTGGATGGTCGGTTGGTGGTTGTAGGATGTAGGTGGGCTGGATGGTTGGTGGGGTTTTGGTTTGGGGTCAGGGGGGAATTGACAAAAATGGTGGGTGGTTTGCTGTTGGTTCTAGGTGGAGTCGGTGGGAATTACGTTTTTCATTCTTTTAACCAATCAGAAAAAAATTGTTAAAAATGGCGGGTTTTTGGTTGGTGGTTGAAGGTTGTGTTGGTGGGGGAGTGGATTTTGAGGAGGATGTTGGGGAGTGGGTGAGACAAAATTTACAAAAATGGTGGGTAGACGTTTGACGTTGGGGGTTGGTAGGGGGGAAATATTGGCAAAAATGGTAGGTGGTTGGTTGTATGTGGGGTGGGTGGTTGGTGCTTGGGGGGATTTGGTGGGGGGGGGGGGGGTGAGGAACAAATTGTCAAAAATGGCGGATGCTTGGTTGGTGGTTTAAATGGGCTGGGTAAATGGTGGTGGTAGGGGGGACTTGCTCTGGGGCGGGAATCGACCAAAATGGAAGGGTGTGGGTTGGTGGTTGCAGGTGGATTGGGTGGTTACTGGTGGTAGGTATTCGGTGATGAAAAACTTATAAAAAATGATGGATGGTTGGTTGCTAGTTGTAGGTGGGCTGGGAGTATGGCGGTGGTGGCGGTATCTGATGGGTGGGTTGAGGAAAATTTTGTTCCTATGTGTTTATAAATGAATAGGTACTTATAATCTGTAATAATTGATATTATAATAAAATGATAAGACAAATATATTGATTTAATTAACGAAACACTAAATTATATAAAAATTATTTCACTCCATATTTGTTTGATGGTTTTTCAAAATTATGAATTTTAATGTAAATTTGAATGTTCCACATCTGCCGGGCGTCCCGTGACGGCTATATTTTTTTTAAATCGACTAGGCTTTTGATTCTTAGTCAGAATATATAGACTTTTCTATGGGATCCGTTCAAAATCCCGAAAACCAAAATCCCGAAAGTTCAAAATCCCGAAAAATCAAAATCCCGAAAAATTAAAATCCAGAAAAATCAAAATTCAGAAAAATCAAAATCCCGAATGAAAAAAAGCCAAGTAGTGTTTATTAAGAAAACTGTTGACACAGGCGCCTGCCAGACACAGGCGCCTGCCTGACAAATTTACATACCCTTAGCGGAGCAGCGAAGCTGCGTGAGCGCGGTGTGCCCCCGAAAAAGGAGGAGAAAATCAAAAGATCCCGCGAAGCGGGCCACACAGGTCAAATTAATTACAAATATTACAGACACAGGCGCCTGCCTGAGAAATTTACATACCCTTAGCGGAGAAGCGAAGCTGCGTGAGCGGGTGTGTCCCCGAAAAAGGGAGTTAAAATCCCAAGAACCCGCGAAGCGGGCCACTTAAGTACTGCTGATTATGAAAACTGTTGACACAGGCCTGCCTGCATCACTAATCCGATTTATCAGTAATGATTGCTATTCGGGATTTTTTCGGGATTTTGATTTTTTGGTATTCTGATTTTTCGGGATTTTGATTTTTCGGGATTTTGATTTTTCTGGATTTTGATTTTTCGGGATTTGGAACTTTCGGGATTTTGAACCAGACCCCTTTTCTATACCTAACGGTATTATTTCTCTTTGGAATTAGGCAGGGTATAAAGATAAAATGAAGCATTGAGAGCAGAAGTGGCGTAACCTTATAGGAAACACATAAGGGTTACGCCACTTCTGCTCTCTCAATGCCTCAAATGGTTTACCGATTCAAACAAGATTTTCTATCTCTGGAATGTGGATACCAAAAATCAACTGGAACAGGGCTCACTAGAATCAAATTAATAACTACGTGATATCGAAAAACAGATCGGACGAAATAACGGAGGAAGAGTGATGATGGCGAACGCTGCATGAGAAACATGAGAAAACTTTACAAATCACGGAGGATATTGAAGGTGCAATAAGTATAGAACCAAATACTATCCTAGACATGACTTGTAGCTCTTAAATATTAACAACCTAAAAAATCTTAGAAAATGTTCAACCTGTGGATGTTGAAAATTTCAAAAATAAGAACTAAAGCCGAAAACGGACGTGCAGAAGGTCTGCACGCAGCGCTGCATGCAGAGCCGAACCCAAAACAGATGTGCATGTGCATACTTTTGAAATTGTATAATGCCTAGTTCTGTCAAATCGAAGGGAGATTGTAGTGTTTGTCTGCACGCCAATTTAAAAGATTTTTTTGGTTTTTACTTTACTCGTGCGGTTTACTAGTCCTTCTTCAATACACAAGAGAGCGTTTATAAATACTTAAATAAAATGTAAATCACATGATTTTAAGCTTATACTACGTTTTCATTAGGGCCGGAATAAGGTAATTTGGAAATTTTCTAAAAAAGTGTTGGTTGAACACCAAGCTATCTTTTTTCTCTTTCTTTTTTACAACCTTTTCATTCTTTCTTCTTGTTTTGTTATGTTTACGACTGAAGTTGCCTGGATTTTATTTAAAAAAAAGTTATTTTGTTTTGTTTACTTTTGCCGTTGCCTTGGATTTTGTTTCCAAATTGACATTTTAGAAAATATCTGTTCAATTGTTTTCAATAAGTTATATGTATGTATAATTATTTATGCACTACCTACAGTAGGAATTTAAGCATTTAATTTTAACATTATAGTTTTTATATACAAATACAAATTATCAAATCATTAATTTGTACGTGCTTTAAGCAACACTGTTTCTCTATTAAGATTACATGTAAAGTTTTCTAGCTTGAGCCAAAAGATTGTATTTATAATCTAAAGTATTCCCAATAAGAGGAACGTTTGGTGCGCCATGTATGGAAGAAGTTCAGAAACACTTGATTGGTGAGTTAGGAGTGGTTTTTGTCTAGATTGCTATCTGAAACAAAAACAACAATAGAAGACATTTGATGTAAACTATAGATAAGACAACTAGTGCGCTAGTGCCTCCACTAATTGTTTGGCGGCACGTGGCCTGTTAAGGGTCCGGACATTCCACGCGCAGAACCGAAATTCGTTGTCCTTGTTTCATTGGGTCGTCATCAGTAGGGTCATCCATATCCGAGGCAGTTGGTTGTTGCGGAACAAGAGATTTTTTACGTGGTAGGGAAGTCCTTGGACAAAAGGAGCTGGAGAAATCCAGAGTCAATAACCCACTACAAGGATGTAAGAGCTATCGTTGGTCCTATATGGGCTCATCCGCCACCTTCTCTATTTCACTACCCTGACTAATAGTAGTGAAGGGACCCAAAGACCTGAGCTCCGAATATGTCGAAGTAGCTCAATGGGGTGCCTATGCCTACCATACTGTCTGTAAGCTTCGCCGTTGGTTCACTTAATTGGAAGCTCATCCGCCGCTCACTTGCTTTCTGAGGGGTTCGTACAGAATAAACTGCTACCCAACAAGAGAAACAGAGGAGCTTTATGGCAGGGCAATTATAGTGTTGCTATTTTTCTGTGATCAACACTCGCGCTTATAAGTTCAGCAAGTCAAGTCCGGGTGGACAAGACCAGTACCCGATGGCTACCACTAGGAGGTAAAATAAGCACAATTGATGCGTATGAGACAGTTTCAACGCTGGGCATCGCCAGGTTGATACCAATCAGGGTCGTCTAACCTATACATACAGCACCCAGCCATCGCGTGGACTTTAATGTGTCGAAAACTCAATGCTGTCTTTTGTCGTTAAAGCTAAACATACCCCCTATGCCATTATTCCTGAATGGTACTTGCATCGAGGAGGCCGAAAAGCTGTCAGTACTCGGTATGTGTATCAGTGACAAGCTTGGTTGGAATTATCATATACTTGAGATTGCCAAGAATGCTGCAAGATGCTTAGGCTTTCTTAATAGATGCAAGAAGTTTTTCACCCCTTCTGATCTGGCTACAACTTACAAAGCGTTTATATGCCCTAAACTCGAGTATAACTCCCATCTCAGGGCAGGTGCTTCTCAAACTTTTCTTCACCTGCTCGACAGAGTTTAGAAAAAAGCGTTAAAATTGATAGGAGAGAGAAGCATTATGGAAACATTTCCATCCCTTGAACATCGTCGAAATGTTTCATGTCTTTCCTTATTTTACAGATTCTTTTACAAAAAATGCTCACTCGAGGTAGCCAGCTGCGTTCCACTCCTTTAACATTTCCCCCGTAACACTCGTCTTGCAAGGAACGCTCATCAGTTTACACTTGAGACCAATTTCGGAGGTACGGTTAAATATAGGGATTCTTTCTTTAGCCGTGCAACACGAATGCGGATTGTATTGCCTGGCATAATTTTCCCCTGCTATTTTGATTTTCAATCATTCAAGACTCATTGACACCTCTTTCCCTTCCTCCCTAGTTTCCTATCGCTCGCGCTGTGACTAATCATTTAAAGGGCTATACAAACCCCTTGAGAGCGTGTGCCGTATAAAAAAAAAAACTAAATTGTTCGCAGTTCGCATACAAAATTTATTCACAATTTGAAATGTCCTCGATACGATTAATCTCGTCTGTGCCTTTCTGTTATAAATTTCTTTAAAATCCTGCCTGGAAAAAAAATGTTTCCTGTAAAAAAAGCAAAGCAAAAAAAAAAAAAAAACTCGAATTTCTGACAAGCTAGAAAATTAAGCAATTCCCAGCAAAAACTCCTGCAAAATCATTTTTGGCTTACTAACTTAAATCATTCCATTTAGCTGATGAAAGTGTTCATCTGGTTTTTCGTTACAAATCACATTTCATTGCAACATATCGTTTCACAGAGAAAATTGTCGTCCACCCTTTTGACAGACAACCGAGAACCGAACCAACCAAAAAAGGAGAGGAAGAAATTGTGAAAAATTAGCTTTGGTCGATTCGACGACGATGACTATGCCCAAGCCCAAACCAACTTTTAGTTAACATGTTGTGATGAAATGGACATTGAAGTCAGGTGAGAGGGCGGGTAGTTAACAAAGGATCGGATCAAGGACACCTAAAGAAATGTCAGGAAAACTAACTCAATGAAAATTGTCCTCTCTATAACGTCACCCTCACGCCTCACCATGCGGATTGTGTCGTTTTCGTTTTGCAATAATATAGGAGCTACAAGGAATGATGAACAAACGAAGAAGTGTAATACGGAAGAAGAAATATTTATGTAGCTATACGTATTTGCTCTATACAGAAGGATAAAATCCAGGAGAAGAGGTAAACCTAATACACTAACCGGGAAGACACCCGTCTAATCTATCTAGATACAAAGTCAATGTGATCAATGGGAATGAAATTCTTCCGACCTGGTAAACACACACTGAATGTCAAATTAATTATTCTACGAGTAGTTACGCTTTACTCAGTTTCAGAAAAAGTCAAAGAAAAATATATGGGAGTTTACATCAGGTGTGGCGTGTGGGTTAGGATTGCTGGGGAGAAGGAAAATTGTAACAGCGATATGTCATTGGAGATGCAAGCAAACTGCCTGGAAGAATGAAATCCATAGAAAGGAAACGTTAGAGGATGGATTACAAAACTCAACTTTAACAAGAGGTTAGAAAATTACAGGAGGGCAGTGGGAAAAAGGCGCTGTGTTCTAAAGGGCGGCTTTGGCACTTTGTGTATAGTTGAACGTTATTTCTTCGTTCAAGTCGTAGGTGTTGTATAGTGGGTTCATTCCTGATTCTACCTAATTTTTTTATTTGAGGTATTTCCACTTATTAATCTCATTAGAATAAATCATCTTGTCATGAAGAAGTGCTTCTATAAAGGGTGTTTTTTTAGACCCCGCGACTGGCTCGAATAAATTCTTTTAGCAGCAATTGGGTCGTATGTCAGCAATAATGTCCCGAATATTCTCTTCCAAGTCGTCAATCGTCTCGGGTTTATCTGTGTAGACAAGCTACTTCACATAACCCCACAAAAAATAGTCCAGCGGTGTTAAATCGCATGATCTTGGAGGCCAAGCCACAGGCCACGATGCGAGATAATGCGCTCACCAAAAGTTTCCTTCAATAAATTGATTGTTTCGTTGACAATATGACACGTAGCGCCGTCTTGTTGGAACTAAAGGTCGTGCACATCAACATCCTCCAATTCAGGCACGAAAAAGTCGTTAGTCATGGCTCTATAGCGTACGCCATTGACTAAAAATTTTCTTGTTAAAATCGAAAATCGTTTCTCTAGTATAGCCATGTTTTTGAAAATAAATTTGCGAATTTGCAAACGTTATTCAGGAGTAAGTTTATTCATTATGAAATTGAAAAAAGTATTGCCAGATTGAAAACTACGTGTCTAAGAAAAACACCCTTTATAAGCTTTTCGGTTTCATCTGCAAACTGTTGGCCCCTTGCATTCTTGCCAAATATAAACAGGATGACTGAGCGGGAAGTCACTTGGACCCATCCCACTTTAAATAAATTATGGCAAGAAAATCTCCGCTAAGCCAAGAACTTGTGACTTACACTCTCAAACAATAGTGTGTGAACTAAGCAGAAATGAAAGGGACCTACAACTTCCCGCCGCGCCTGCCGGCTCCAAACGGCTAACAGAGTGGCAGTTGTCTTGGACAACTTTCTACTTTCTCGCAAAAGGCAGTATCAAAAGTTGGCGAATCTTTAACATTTCTCGTAGTATCCCGACACAATAACCACGACGTAACGGGATACCTTCTATCCCACTGTTGCTGACTTAATATTGATCAGCGTCATCATTATCTAATAGTGTGATCTCTTCTTACTAAATTGATTTCTTTATAATACAAAAATGCGAAAGCAACAATTGGCGCCCAACGTGGGATGCCCTTCGTTGTTGACCTGACCACTAGTTCCTTTTTTTCAACTTTAATTTGACTAAACTAACCTACAGACATACCAAATTCATTCTCTTCAACTATTTTTTTTAATGTCAGGTATAGTTCTCCATTAGTACCTACCTACCACAAAGGAATAGGACTTTTCTTCGTGTATTCTTTTCAAAGTTTCTCGTTATGTTTTGTTTGGCAGGAACACAGAGATGATGATGATGATGACCAGCCATGAGACGTGACTAGAATCCTATTTCGATTGTAGCGTTGCGTTGCTTTGATACCTTTCCAATTTTTTTGTTTGTTTTCTTGTTTGCACCCACCTCTCCAGGTCCGTTTATAGTTTTTTTTTGTGTGTGTTCCCTTTAACTTTTCTCAAAGTCATGTGCTACTGCTTTAGTGTACACAATGTGTAGTAGTTCTGTAGTAGACCTACCTTGGATACCTACCCATACCCAATCCATATACCCACTATATATATTCCTAACGGAATAAATGAATCCACGTGTCCTCTAACGTTGTTGCTGATATATTCTATCAAAATCTTGCTACAAAAGCTGGTTAGTTAGTATTCGTCTTCCATGTTCCTATTCATTGAATACTATACATACTCTTCACCGCACACCCCCTTCTTACTGTGGCCATCAACCCATAATCTCTTCAATTTGGCATCATATACCTTTCCTTGGTAGGTATATATCAGTAAATACTTACATATATTCCATTTCTATTGACAAGAGGGATGATGCTTTTGACATAAGTTAGTACCAACATCCATATACATATATAGGGATAGGGAGAGGGACTCTTGTGTTTAGTTCAATAGAAAATCCTATTCATGACCATGTTCTATACCAATTAGAAAGAGGAAAAGAAAACGGAGACATTGATAGGGAACTTACACGAAACACAAGAAATGAAATTGTAAATCGGCTTTTTGTCCTCTTAAAACCCCCTCCTTTCCTTATGCTGATATATGTATATCTACCTATCTTGATAGAAATATTCTTATATGGGAGACAACAATAACGAACAAAAGATTTCAACACAGGGTGAGAGATGAATGTTGCCAATGGGAATGAAGCATCGGGGTGCTATGTGTTGTGTGCTGCTGTTGCATGCACCATCATTGTCCTGTAGAAATTAATTGGAAAAAGAAAGGATTTTTTCTCTGAGAAATAACTGTTCTTTTTTTTTTGTTGTTCTTGATTTATTCTCCTGAGCATAGTGATGATATGAATCTGATGATGGACTTTGAAAAAATCAGCTCAAGGGTTTTAAGGACCCTTATACGCTATACCTTTACAGCAGAAAAAGATTTGTTTCCTTTTTGTGAACACATGTTATTATTGAGAAGGGAAGAAAACCTTAAGGACAGGAATTTAACTGTTAGTCAATTATTGGCCATTACTTTTAATTGGTCTTAATGGTAGTCTTTTAAATTTGATTTAAGGTAAATTCCTCTTCAAGGTATTAACATAATTATGTTAAAAGTGAACACCCCCTTCTCCTATAAATCCTTATTTTATTATAAAGTTATAAGCCCAGGCAACCAAGAAAAAAGCAGGTAAAAATAGTCTTCTATATGTAAAAAATCACGTGTCACGTTGTTTGTCCGCTATACCTAAACGTTATTTGCTCCTAAGCAACTGAACCGATTTTAATAAAATTTTGCAAATTGTGTAAAGTTTCATCCAACTTGAGAGATTGGATAGTTTAAAGTGGACAAAACTCGGTTAATGCATTTTTAGTGCATTTTGTGAAATTACTAATAAATCTTTTGGTAGGATTTTTCTAGGATGTCTACAAAAGCTTGTGTGACGTTTGGTCAAAATTCGGTAAAGTATGGTTTGTCGCAAATGCAGTCTTAGGGGCTAATGCTAAAAGGCGCCGCGCGCCGCACCACGTCCTTGAAAAATCATTTTTTTTAGTTTCTTTTGTAACGATACGTTACAGATTCGCATATCATCTTAATAATACCCACTACCCACCAAAGAAAATACCTGTAATAAACCTAGTTACACACACATGCAAACCTGGAACCCCTGATCGACCGCACTGAGTTTTGCATACAAAAGCAAAAACATTCATAAACACGGCAACAAGCGACATGCGGTCCTCCTAGCACCATGCCGTCAGCAAAGATTGATGCCAACTGATCTTATCATTATCATTAACTGATTAGAAGGTGACCAGAAGAATAATTCCACCACGTATTCCAGCAGCCAATCACATCAAAGTACAACGAGGTGAAAATCAACCACGATCGTTTATTTTAAATCAAAGCCCACACAGGGTAAGGCATAGTTGACACGATCAATGAGCTCGGTGGTGAGTTCCGAGAAAATATATTTTACATCTGCCACCTCCCCTCCCCTTTTGCACCACGACCACGACTCCAATCAATACGAATGGCATGTGTAATCAGGGACAGGTTAGTTCAGTGGTAAGAATGTAAACCGAAAAATCTGACCGAAACCCCCCTCACCTAAATCAAAGCAACTAAATCACACTTGATGGTTACAGCACGGTGGGGCTACGTTGAACTAATAGATAAGAGACTATAGTGAAAAGGGTGTCATATGGGAACAAAGGGCTAGCTAAAGCACGGGGTAGCTAACTAAGAAAATTTAACTTCACACATAAAAGTCACATTTTGTCTGTGCCGGTTTATTGAATAAAAGAAGGCCAAATGGGCGACCAAAATCAGTTGAAACCGAGTTGAAATCGTGTTAAGATCAGAATTTGGAAACTAGAAATACCTAGAAATAAAGAGTTTAAGTCAGCAGTTAAAGGGAAGCTGACGTCAAACCAGACCGTAACTAGGGACCAGTAACAATAAGAGGTAAAACAAACAAGGCTTTCCCCACCAGTGGTAAGGGGTCTTGAATTAAATTGATATTCTAAAGCCGGGTAACACCGTTGATAAGCCAGTGTACACGTACACTGTTGATAGCCAGAGTATACGTACTCTGTTGATAAGCCAGTGTATACGTACGACTGTTGATGAGCCAGTGTATACGTGCACTGTTGATAGCCAGATTATACGTACTCTGTTGATAAACCAGCGTATACGTACGACTGTTGATAAGCTGGTGTATACGTACACTGTTGATAGCCAGAGTATATGTACTCTGTTGATAAGCCAGAGTATACATACTCTGTTGATAAGCCGGTGTACACGTACACTGTTGATAGCCAGAGTATACGTACCCTGTTGATAAGCCAGAGTATACGTACTCTGTTGATAAGCCGGTGTACACGTACACTGTTGATAGCCAGGGAACCATAGAAGACAACCAGCTTATAAAGACGATTGGAGTAAGGGCTAGATTACGAGGCCAAGCAGAAACGCAAAACTACGACTACGCTGGACCTGTAACGACGGAAGACCGGATATCAAGCAAATGTTACCATAATTATAAATTTTGTGAAATTATCGTATTAATAAATATAAAATAGACCCATAACCAAAGTTTAGTGCTTTTTTTGGTAAGACCCTGGGATTCCGGCGAGCTTACCTCAGCTTTTGAAATCAAAGCACATCACACTTTTCTAAGACTAAACTCAGAAACCACATCACCAATTTAATAGGGTGAAATGGGCTAAAAGCGAAAATCTGGTTTCTGATTCTAAAAAATCTTAATGTGTTCGATAAGTTATATGTACTTTAAGGACTGAGTGTTGAGTTTTGTAGCAAGCTCTTATAGGGTGATATGGGATAAGAAATGCAACAGTATTGATTTTTTTTTAATTTCCCATCGAAATGGCTTTTAAAATGCTGTTTTAACACAGTCACTAATCAGATACTCTTGCGTTTACACTGTCCATCCAAAAACGCCCAGTGTTTTTATTTGCAAATGCTGCTTTATGTAATCAAGGGACTAGCATCATCCGAATCATTAAATATCGTCGATAGTGAATTGTGTATAGGTAATACATTTATAGAGAAGCGTGTTTGAAACTTGGCTTACTTGAACGGAAGCCACGCTTACGAGTTTGCCAAATCAAATATACGAACTCTGTTTGCAATCATCCCGACGATTTGCGCACCAACTGAATCAAAAATACTTTGGGAAAATCATTAACAATGCCTAAGCAAGGATATTCTACTGCGCAAAAACATCCAAGTCATGAATACACATTATTAATGAAGCACTCATTTTCCTTAAAGTATGTTTACATTTATCAAAGTTTATATCATCGCGCTATCTGCTCGGAATGGTAGAACAACGTCTGCCGGGACAGCTAAGTCATATGCATGTAGAAACCAATTTCGGTATAAAGTTGTAGGGAAAGGTATCCTTAACAATATATTCAAAGCACTGATTGAGGAGAATGACATTGAGATACTTACTCTAATGCAAAAATCGCTCTTCTTGAATGACTATGCTGTCGGCCTTGACGCCATTAAGGGCTCTCATTAATTGTGCAGAACCGAAATTCGTTGTCCGTGTTCCGTTTGCTATGGCTGTCATTAGTAAGGTTATCCATATCCGAGGCAGTTGACTGTTTTGAAACTATTGAGTTTTTATTTTTACTTGGTGTGGTAGGGAAGTAACTTCGACGCACAACCCCCAACATGGGGGAACATGCCCTATTATACTCTCCTTGGACAAAAAGAACTGGGGAAATCCAGAGAGCTACCCTTGGCTCTCAAAGGGCTCATCCGCTAACTTCTCTATTTCACTACCCTGACTAATAAAAGTGAAAGGACCAAATGACCTTAGCTCCGAATATGTCGAAGAAGCTCATTGGGGTGTCTACCATGCTGACTGTTGGCGTCGCCGTTGGTTCACTTAAGTAGAAATCATCGGCCGTTTTTTTTTTGGACAGTCAAACATAACATTACAATGATAGAGAAGCCTAAAAAAGTGGGTCCAACAATTCTGTCTGTCTGTCTGTCTGTATCGGCACCTACAGCCTAAACAGCTGGACCGATTTGCTTCAAACTTGGTACATAGTATTATTATGACGTCCTACTGAGGGGTTTTCGGAATTAGCATTCTAGCTCTAAAACTAACGGTACCTGCCATACGATTTTTAAGGGAAAATTGATTTTTCTCAAAAACGGCTACTACGATTTTGATAAAACTTTCTGAATAATGTTTTCTGTGCAAACTTTATGTTTTGGTTGGAATAGATTTTTCAGGAAAAGTCTTATAACGGTACCTCCCATTGAACCGGTTTTTTGAAATCAGATTTTCTCTTAAACCACTTGACGGATTTAGATGAAATTTTTAATGTAGGAGCCCATTTATAGAGGGAATAATATAAATTCTTAAATTTTTCAAAAAAAAAAAGTTTTATTTTTTTATTTTTTGATGTGAAACATCTATTGGCGCACCTAGGCAGTAAAATCGATCGCAATTGTAACAAAAAAATGGTACGACCGTTGATAAAATTTTTCAAAGTGGAAAGAGTTGGGTGGTTGGTGGTTGTAGGTTGGGTGGTCGCTGGTGATGCTGGGGCGGTAGTGGTGGAGGGGGTAGGGTGATAGTGGAGTAGGGTTATGGTGGGGGGGGGGGGGGGGGGGTGAAAAATTGTGGATGGTCGGTTGGTGGTTGTAGGATGTAGGTTGGCTGGATGGTTGGTGAGGGTTGTAGAAAGAATTTTAAAAAATGGTAGATAGTTGGTTAAAGGGAAAAATTGACTAAAATGGTATGTGGGTGGTGGTAGGTGGGGTGGGTGGTACTGGTGGGTGGTTGATGTGGGGGTGGAAAGTGTTGGGTGGTTGTAGGTTGGGTGGTCGCTGGTGATGCTGGGGCGGTAGTGGTGGAGGGGGCAGGGTGATAGTGGAGTAGGGTTATGGGGGGGGGTGAAAAATTGTGGATGGTCGGTTGGTGGTTGTAGGATGTAGGTGGGCTGGATGGTTGGTGAGGGTTGTAGAAAGAATTTTAAAAAATGGTAGATAGTTGGTTAAAGGGAAAAATTGACTAATATGGTATGTGGGTGGTGGTAGGTTGGGTGGGTGGTACTGGTGGGTGGTTGATGTGGGGGTGGGGTGTGGGGAAGTTGGTGAAGAAAAAAATGACGAGACAGGTGTGGGATTTGTTTTGGGGTGGGGTGGGTCGTTACTGTTAGGAGGATTTGGATGGTGGTTGGTTGGCGGTTGTAGGTGGAATGGGAAGTTACGGGTGCGGGTGATTTGGTGTGGGGGGATGAGGAAAAGATGGGGCGGGTGGTTACTGGTGGGGTTTTGGTTTGGGGTCGGGGGGAATTGACAAAAATGGTGGGAGGTTGGCTGTTGGTTCTAGGTATGGAGTCGGTGGGAATTACGTTTTTCATTCTTTTCACCAATCAGAAAAAAATTGTTAAAAATGGCGGGTAGTTAATTGGTGGTTGAAGGTTGTGTTGGTGGTGGAGTGGATTTTTAGGAGGATGTTGGGGGGTGGTTGAGACAAAATTTACAAACATGGTGGGTAGATGGCGTTTGTGGTTGGGGGTTGGTAGGGGGGAAATATTGACAAAAATGGTAGGTGGTTGGTTGTAGGTGGGGTGGGTGGTTACTGCTTGGGGGGATTTGGTGTGGGGGGGGGGGCGGGGTGAGAAAAAAAATTGTCAAAAATGGCGGATGCTTGGTTGGTGGTTGTAAATGGGCTGGGTAAATGGACTGGGTAAAAGGGGGGACTTACTCTGGGGAGGGAATCGACAAAAATGGAAGGTGGTGGGTTGGTGGTTGCAGGTGGATTGGGTGGTTACTGGTGGTAGGTATTCGGTGATGAAAAACTTATAAAAAATGGTGGGTGGTTGGTTGCTAGTTGTAGGTGGGTTGGGAGTATGGCGGTATCTGATGGGTGGGTTGAGGAAAATTTTGTTCCTATGTGCTTATAAATGAATTCTTATAATCTGTAATAATTGATATTATAATAAAATGATAAGACAAATATATTGATTTAATTAACGAAACACTAAATTATTAAAAATTATTTCACTTCATATTTGTTTGATGGTTTTTCAAAATTATGAATTATAATGTAAACTTGGATGTTTCACATCTGCCGGGCGTCCCGTGACGGCTAATTTTTTTTTTTTTTAAAAACGGTTTGATCTATTTTTTTTAAATTTTATTTTGCTGATAAAAACTACAAATTGCTAGAAGTTGGCATACTCAAAAAATATTTGGAATATTTTTTCGAACAGTTTTTCAAAAAAACTGTTTTTTGAAAAAATCTGGTCAAACAATTTTGAAAAAAAAATTTCTTAAGATTCTAAACAGTAAACTAAAATAGATGGCTTACTTCATTTTTTCCCAAAAACGTTTTAACTAGTGTTTTTTAAGTGATCAATAAAATTTCGTATCATTTTTTCCCTTCTTTTTTTTTCCAAAATCTCAAACCCCAAGACCACTCACTGTCACACATTAAAGCAAGTTCGCCCGACCCAGTCGTGCACTTTATTTGTTTAGACTTTGCGGAAAAGTGATGAATACAACTTCAAAATTTAAAACATCCAAGAAACTTAATACAAACAGTTAACAATAATGAAGGAAACTTATTTGAGAAATTTTAGTGCAAAATTTGAAAGTGTTTTTTGGCCGATAATATTCGTACTTCGTGAATCTTTATTATCAGGGATCTGCAACTAAAAACACACATATAACTGTGGAATAAATGCGCCAAAGAAGTAGAAATCTCTTAGTAAGAGTTAAGGGAAGCATTGATGTTCATACTTCATAAAGTACTATTGTACTTCTATTGAAGTAGATACTTCTCCAGAAGTACTTTGAAAGTGTTAATGTCAGTACTTTTTGATGTAAAACATCTTTCTCACCAAGGCAGTAAAATCAATCATAATCAATGAAAAAATTTTAAAAATTGGTGCGTGGTTGGTTACTGGGGGGGGGGGGGAGTTGACAAAAATTGTGGATGGTTGGTTGGTATTAATTTGTAGTTGAGGTTGGTTGAGGAAAAAATTGTCAAAATGGCAGGTGGAAGCTCCTTGGGGGGATTTGTTGGGGGGGGGGACTAAAATTTCAAAAATGGTGGATGTTTGGTTGGTGGTTGTGGATGGGCTAAGTGGTGGGGGGATGTGATAGGTGGGTTGAGGAATTCCTATTTATAAATGAATACAATATGTAATACTTAATTGTGATTATTATTAAATAATAAGATTTTATTAACGAAACACTGAATTATTACAAAATATTTCACTCCATATTTTCTTTGATGGTTTTCAAAATTATGAATTTTAACCTAAACTTTAACGACTCACCTGGCGGGCGTCCCATGACGGCTATTTTTTTTTTTTTTGATATTTTACTGCGAAGAAGTTATATAATTCTGTTTTTTCCAAGCGTCTATATGGTCTATAGTTTTTCAATGAAAACAGAGTACTTCTTTTGCGTATTTAGATATTCCAGTGGATATTTTTGTAGTTCACCGTTTGGCCAAAACTATACTGGGCACAGCAGGCGTTACTATCAAGCTGCTCAACGACTTTCTCCGTTTCTGAATTGAATAAATACGGACTGGAGAACAGAATGGAGCAACAACTGAATTTTTGAATGCTGTGAAGGAAGTTGTTCATTTAAGTGTCTTGCTCAATGTTGTTGCTACTTATGAAAGACTCGACATAAAATAATTTAAAATCTAAGCCCCAACAAATAATGATGGAAAATATTTAAATAGATACAAAATAAAAAGTACTGTCAAGAATTCTTTTGAAGGCTCTTAACTCAGATTCTGTTGCTCACGAAAATGTTTGCTTATGATGTTAAGCTTCTTCGGGATGACTCCTCATACTTTAGCGAAGCAACGGAATTGCGTGAGTGAGTTTTCTCCCAAACGGAAGATAGAATTCCATGATCTAGCAAAGCTTGAATTGGACCACCTGAGTATTGTTGATTAAGAACTGTTGACCAAAACTCCGGCACATGTCTTACTCGAAGCAATGAAGAAGTCTGACTCCTGACTGTCCTCGAATAAGGAGTTTAAATTTCTCGGAGCAACACAACCACAAACTTAAAAAAACTGATTACGTTGGCCCCATATCATCGGTTTCGGTACTTTTTCGGTATTTTTAACTATACGTCTTTTATTCCGTGCGCCTTTGGTTTTTTTGGACTTTCATTTTTTAAGTTGTTGAACACTACCCACCTCATAATATGCCTGGCCATCCGGTTGAAATTGTCCTTTTGAACCTCTTATTCAATGCAAAGCAAATTCTTGAATTTTCTTAAATGGAAACGAATTTGATTTGGGAATATTAAAGACTTCCTTAATTTAAAGACTTTTGGTGTATCTTAAACTTCCTGCATCCCTCTCGATTCTGTGATTTCTCTTTCTGAATGCCAAAGAAGTGCTCCTAAAATAAAGGTCAATTTATTCAAGTAACAAAACACTCCTCGCCCTCACACTCATAGCAGACTTTAACTACCCTTTAACCTATAAATTGTTGGCGGTCTTATCCCTTCAATTTATGTTACCAAACCCAAAAAATGATCTAAGTTTATATATGTACCATGTACCTACATATCTCTTCCCTACAATATACATATATGTATGTTATACAGTATACAATATTATATAGTTAAGATGGAGACTGCCCACTATTACGCCAATGTTTACAGTCTGCCTGCGGTCAGATAGCTCGTACATCTTCCTATCACCCCTAAAAATTATTGAGGGTGGCTGAACTTTTACCCATGAAATTCTCTCATAGGTCATCATAACTTATAGATGGAGAGATGAAAAAAGAGGGTTGGTGCTGGTGAAGGCTGATGGTTTCATCCGAGTGTGTTCTGTTTTTTTTTTAAATTTTTTTTTTCGGTTGGCAAAACTTAAACTGAATATCACTGTCGGTCGTTGGTCGTTGAATATCAAAGTTCCCCTCTGGAGATGTTTGAGAAGACCATACCCGGTTAGATACTTAAAATTGCATGAATGCCAGAGAGACATGGTCATAGTGTAGGACACGACATAGCCCCAACCCCAACAATATAACCCCTCCATAACTGTGTATATGAAAGCAAGCTTGAGCTTGAGAACAAACAGCAGAGATTTTGAAGCGAAATCGCATCAAATATGAATTTTATGCCGCATGCTTCGTTTCCTTATATTTAAGGACACAAATTAACTGTTCATGAAGTTAAACGTTGTTTCACCATCTGCCACAATACCTACCCATACCCAGTACCGGGTAGCGGGTACACTACACCCCGGGGTATATAAAACTTTTCGTTTAGCAAAGAAGAATCTTTCCTTGACTTTGTCCTTAAAGAGTTTAGTAAAACGAAAAAAAAAAACCAAAACAGGCGGACGCGACGACGTTTGAGCGTTTGAGGACTCTGATGCGGGTTTGTGTTTTTGTTTCTTTATTTTCTTTTAGAGGGTGGGGTTGAATAAATAAATAGATAAATGGCTTTATTGTATAAAGACGACTTGTATTTAGTCCAAACTTTTTGTACATCCGTCATTGAAGTTCTTGCAGTTTTGTTTGACATAAGAGATGCTATGTTTTCGGGATTTGTGTTGGGGAAATGAAGATTCCGTAGAAGTTTTCCTGTTGAGTTGAGGATTTGTTTCAGACTTTCATAGACAATAAAAACAAATAAAACTTATTTATTTAAAAGTAATGTATGTATAGTTTGGTACAGTTTTAGCGAGGAGTATTTACATGCAAAACTTACGCACATGTAATTTGATTTTTTTTTCGTAAAGAGTCGCATTGCACTTAATATATTTGTACTTTCATGCAAGATGTAAAAGCTACTTTCCGAGGGAGCGCGAAGTAGGACAGTAGTTGATGGAGTTGAGTATTATTATCACATTTGTTCATGGAATCAAAAAAATTTGGGTAATAATTCATTCTTGAAACTTGGAGGTTTTAAACGGGACTCTTAAAGTCGACCGAATTTCTCGTATGGGAGAAGTGAGATTCCGAAGATGCAAACTATAAAGCCAACCCTTCTACATTAAATTCTTTTAAAGGGACTTTCTTCGTATAAATGTTTTTTGGATGTCTAGTATAATCTTTGTCATGTGTGAAACGAATACCCAGAAGAACAATGTATACTTTTTCCACGTTTTTTTTCTAAAAAAAGTTAAAGACTCATTCCGGAGCCCCATTTATTCTCGGAAGCGCCTGTGTTCAAAATAATAAACCGCTTCTTGCTTTTTTTGTTTTAGAACAAAATTGCAATGAAAAGCATGTTATTTATTTTTTTGGAAAAACAAAGCTTAGTTGTCGCTCTATACATGCCAAATTTTATATTGCTTAGCGTTCACATTCTTTTTCTGCTTTCTGCTGATAAAAATGCATTTGGACAACGAATTTTTGCGTGGCATAAGTATTTTGACGGAAATTTCATCTAAATGTTTTTAAAGTTTTGAGCACGTGACACGAAACAAATTTAGTGTTTAACATTTATTGGTATTTAAGGTAGGGTTGGTTGGGGTAAATGTTAACATGGGGTATATATAAACGGCACTTATTTTCACGTTTTATAATAAATTTTATCATTCTAGACAGCAAAAAAATCAAAATATGAAATGTTGCGATACCGGTGCATGTAAGATCTTTCAGTCGTTCTTTAATCAATCAATTTTGCAAAGGAAATTCATACCTGTTTACTTCAACCCCATGGGCGATTTCCTGGCACTTAGAGAAAAGATGTAAGTCGTCCATATTTGCCCCAGAGTGTTTAAAATTATGGGGTATCTGTAAAAAAGGAAGGGGTAAATGAAGACACCGTTTTTGGGTTAACGTTTATTAACTACTGTAGAATATCTGGTGCCTCATTATAATAATATCCGTTTTCAAAAGTTAAAAAAAATGAAATTTAATATTTAAATTCTCTGAAAAAATTTGTATCTAAAAAATGCAAAAAATGTTCACATTTACCCCAACCAACCCTACATACAATTGATTTAAAGTCATTAAAAACCATGAGTAAAACGACTGAGTTTTGTTTGATTATTATAACGTCAATGTTTGTAAGGCTTAACGCTATAAATGCAGTAGAAGACATTGAAAATGAGTTCATTTTTAATTTTAATAAATAGCTTAAAACTGTACTTAATAGTTAAAAAAAACTTTTGAATTCGAGTTTTTGTTGTTTGTTTTTTTCCATATTCTGAGAAAATTTACCATGGTAATGAATAATTTTTTACATCATCAGAAAGTAGCTTATAAGAAACTTACCGACTTTTTAAAAACAGCAGGAATCTTGACGTGAGATTTTTCGATTGAAAACTCGGGTTTTTTTTTATATTAAGTCAAAATGTGGTGAAAAATTTAATATTTTAAATAAAAAAAAAAATTAAATAGTGTGTGAAATGTTAAAAGGAAGGTGTTACCAAATTTCGTGAAATGAAAATGTTTTTTGTAGAAGATAAAAAAAAATAACAAAAATTGTTTTTGAAGTGAAACTTCTTTAGAATCGTTGTGATTTCAAACCGGATGCAACGAAAAAACGACATGTAAGAGACACAAATACAAAAATGTGTAGGATGAAGCCAGGAAAGAATGAGACAGAAATATACATACTATTTTACTGACGGAAGTAACGCTCAGTATTCCAATATGGCGGCACCGATGACTCGCATTAGCTCACCGTGTGCGAGTGAGAATATAAATACTATAATCTTACTCATTCATGCACGTGCTCCATGGCATTTGTTTGTTTTGATCAATGTAGGGATGGGCAAGTAAAAAATATATCGATATTTATCGTATCGATATTCTTTAACAGTATCGATAATTATCGGGTGAAAAAAATCAATATATCGATATATCGTCAGTTTTCTCATGATAATTCATACATATTACGAAAGCATTCAAAATTCGTAAAAAAGAATAGAAATGAAGAAAACAGTATGTTTTTTTTTAAATATTGTTTTGGCTAAAAATACAAATAACGGACATCTCTGTTTATAAACGACTGAATTTAATAAATAAAAATGCGGAACATAAACACAAGAGTTTGAACTTCTTTGCTCGGAAACTGTGTTATGTTTCATCGTATGCATTTTATTTTAAGTTGCATGAATGAATTAAATTGAGGAAAAGCGCACTGCGACCTTAAAGATCTATTGTGCCCCTTTTAGAGCTGGATGAGGATACTCGTCCTACAGCACTTCCTCCAAATTGGTTTCTTTTAGGAAGGTTAGTATTTGATGTATTCTTAAAGAAGGTAATCTGCCCTTATTTATCTGGTAACTACCCAGGTTTTTGAAGTGAAACTTCTTTAGAATCGTTGTGGTTTCAAACCGGATGCAACGGAAAATACGACAGGTAAGAGACACAAATACAAAAATGCGTAGGATGAAGCCAGGAAAGAATGAGACAGAAATATACATACTATTTTATATTATCGGTCTCTCCTCTTTGTCCCATACTTCGTGGTCCCCACTCCCGTCTTCTAAGCATAGTCGCCTGTAATTTGTGAGCCAGAGCGAGAGAGCAGATGTCGGTGTGTATGTATATTGCACACTGTTTAATACGTCCTTGTATTTGAGCATTTAACGTGTGTTAGTGTATGTGAAAACTACGTGAGCTACTGTACACTGTATGCGGCTGCGTATTACAGCTTTTTAGTAAGATGTCAGCGTGGTGTGTTATTATTGAAGTGAAACTTTTTTAATATCGGGGTAATTTGAAACTCGACGAAACGGAAATGCAACATGACACTTTTAAGCAAATATGTAAATCAATTAAAAAAAAAAATATATCGCAACAAGTCTGAGAGAGAACGAATGAAAAAAAAATTATGACACAGTATTTTATATTCTAGCTCTCATTTTCTCCTATCATACGTTTTGCCTCTCACTCAGGTCTACTAAGCATTATGTTAAACAAAAGCGAGTGAGCAGGCGCGTTGGTACGATTAAGTTAGTATGTTAGTTAATATAGGTACGTGATTTGAATGCTGTCTAACAAGAAAAGCTTTACAAAAGGTTTCAATAAACTTAATTCAAGAAGAATGTAAAATTCAAACAAATACATAACAAAAATATTTATAAAAAATTGGCATTCAAAAAATTATTTAAATTTTAAAAAAGTATCCTGAATTTTTGAATTGTTTTAAATAGTGGCGTCCTGGAGTTCATACTTTAAAATTGAGTCAAAAGGACGCAAAGTATGTCGGTACGTCTGTAACATAAGGTTTGAAAGTAATCCGAAAACTGGTGCTGGATGGCTGAGTTTTTCATCTCATTCTCTCGTAAATTAGGTATACCAACTTCTTTGAAGTTTCACTTCAACCGAGTGTGAATTACGCACACAATTTTTTTTTTTTTTTTGAATTTTTCACATACATTTTGAGGTTATGTGAAAAAAGTTTGTATAAAAAAGTGTAGATCTCTTAATAACCTACAATTTTGCCATCTACCTTTTTTACATAGGACCTATAGTTTTGCCGGAAATCTAGATTAAATGATTGTACCCTTAAAAAACCTTAAAACCTCCCTCCCGCCCACTTCCCAACACCAGATTGCCCATAATTTATTTTTCCTTTCATATTTGTTATATTCTCTTCCTTTTCCTATGAATGTCATTCGAATTTAATTTTTTGCTTCACTTTTTCCAATTTTCAAAGGCTTCAGCCCTGGTCTATTATGCCGACTAGTGTATATGTATCTGTACATACCTATACGCAAAAAGTAACAATAATTTCGAAAATCCTTTAATTTTAAATTTCTGCAGAATATTAAGAGAGTGTAAGTCTCAGGTCCCAGCCCCACTTGGAGCTATTATGCCAAGTATTTTTACTTGCGATTATAGGTATGTACTAACTATAAGGCAAGTTATGCATTCGTCGAAAAAAAAAGTTTTGAGATAACATCCAAACGGGTGGGCCGAATTGCTTCTTGGTATATAGACTTTTTTAGGTATTGTACAGAGGGAAAATTGAAATTTTTTTTTAACTCAAAAAATAACGCTACCTACCTGCCATACAACCATTACGTTGAAGCTTATTTTTCTCAAAAATGACTCTAACGATTTCTATTTAAGAAAATCAGTGTTGCTTATTAGGTACGACCAATCATATGGCTGAAAAAAAAGTTTTAAAAAATGGCTAAGAACGGTACTTTCCATAGGACCGTTTTTTAGCTTTCGACTAACTCGAAAACGACTCAACCGATTCTTTCGAAATTTCACACACATATAGCTGTAGGTAGCGATTTGTATTGCATACTAATATTTTTGAAACATATTTTTTTTGGTATTTTTAAAAGCATTTAAAAAAAAAAATTAAAAATTAATATTTTGAAAACTACTTATTGAATTTTTTTTCTAAAAATTATAAAAAATATTTGCTGAATACCTATAAATTGGCGATTTTGTTTTTTTTTGAAATTTTTTTTTCAAAAAGTTTTTCAGAAAAAACTTTTTTTCTCAAAAACCGCTACACAGATTTTTATAAATTTATTCTCATAAATTCAATCCAAGAAATACAATGGTGTTCTCTTTTTTCAGCTCAAATTAGTTTAAGTATTTTGAAAAATTTATTTTTATCAAAATCTCAAGCCCCTAGACCACTGTCACACATTAGAGCAAGTTAGTGCGACCCAGTCGTGCATTTTATTTACTTGCGATTGAACCTACTATTAAGGCAAGTAATGCATTCTTAAAAAAATAAAAAATCTAACAACCAAACATAAAATGATAAGAAAATTGAAAAAAGTGGGTCCGATAATTCTGTCTGTCTGCCTAAACGGCTTAACCGACTTCCTTCGAACTTGGTACACAGACACAGTGTTATTGTGACGTCCTACAGAGGAGTTTTTGAAATCAGCATTCTAGCTTTAAAACTAACGGTACCTGCCATGCGATTTTTAGTGAAAAATTAATTTTTCTCAAAAACGGTTCCTACGACTTTGATAAACTTCCTGAATGGTGTTTTTTGTGTAAACTTTATGTTTTGGTAAGAGTAGATTTTTTAGGCAGTCTTATGACGGTACCTCCCATAGGACCGGTTTTTACTTGCGATTATAGGTACTATAAGGCAAGTTATGGATTCGTGCAGAAAAAAAATTTCGAGATAACAATCACACATGACATTACGATGATGGAGAAGTCGAAAAAAGTGGGTCTGGGAATTCCGTCCGTCTGTCTGTCTGTCTGTCTGTCTGTATGTCTGTTCGCGCCTCTGGAGGCTGAACGGGTGGGCCGATTTGCTTCAAATTTGGTATTTAGGATTTATTTGGCCGTCCCTCGGAACATATTTTTTATTTTTGCTCTAGGTCCAAAAATAACGGCACCTGCCATACAATCTTGAAGACAAAAATTGATTTTCTCAAAAACGGCTCCAACGATTTTGATAAAACTTTCAGAATGCTATTTTTGCAAGAAAATCTATCTTTTGGTTCGAAATTTTTTTTCAAAATTTGTCTAATAACGGTACCTCTTATAGAACCAATATTTTCAAATCAAATTTTCTCGTAAACTAAACATTCGATTTCAATAAAATCTTGGCCACAGGAAGTCATTCATAATTTTATTAATGTGGCATTTCAAAATTTTCAAAAACTTTTTTTTTTGATTTTTTATATTTTTTTCAAAAAAATTTTTGGTTTTCGAAATATGTTGGAAACGGGTACATTGATTTTTTTTTTAATTATTTTTCAAATGTAAACTAGAGATTGCCATATATTTGCATACTCAAATAAATTTCAAAATATTTTTTGAAATAGTTTTTCCAAAATAACCTTTTAAAAAAAAAACTGGTCCAACGATTTTCAATATTTTTTTTTTCCTAGATTGCCGTATAACTTTGAAATTTTATTGCATACTTAGTTTTTCCGAGAAAACTCTTAAACTAATTTAAAAAATAAAACAATTTTCGAAATTATTTAATTTTTTTTTAATATCCATATATGCAGCCACTACGCAATTGCTTATCATAAGAGCAAGTTCGTGCGACCCAGTCGTGCCTTTTATTTATTTTTGCTCTAGGCCCAAAAATAACGGCACCTGCCATACAATCGTGAAGAAAAAAATTGATTTTCTCAAAAACGGTTCTAACGATTTTGATAAAACTTTCAGGATGCTATTTTTGTAAAACAATCTATCTTTTGGTTGGAAAATATTTTTCAAAATCTGTCTTATAACGGTACCTCTAATACAACCAGTATTTTCAAATCAAATTTTCTCGTAAACTATACATTCGATTTCAATAAAATTTTGGCCACAGGAAGTCATTTATAATTTTATTAATATGGCATTTCAAATTTTTCAAAAACTTTTTTTTTTGATTTTTTATAATTTTTTCAAAAAAATTTTTGGTTTTCGAAATATGTTGGAAACGGGTATATTGATTTTTTTTTAAATTATTTTTTCAAATGTAAACTACAGATTGCCATATATTTGCATACCCAAATAAATTTCAAAATATTTTTTGGAAAAGTTTTTCAAAAATAACCTTTTTAAAAAAAAACTGGTCGAACGATTTTCAAAATTTTTTTCAAAGACAACTGTTTTTTGAACAAACTTTTTTCCTTAAAATTCAAGATAGTAAAAGAAATCAAAAAACGTTTTAATTAGTGATTTTTAAGTGTTTAATAAAATTTAAAAATTGTAGTTTTTTACTTTAATGTTTTTTTTTTCAAAATCTAAAGCCACACATAAGATCACGTTCGTGCAACCCAATCGTGCGTTTTATTGAAATTTGCAACGTTTTTCTACAATAGTGGTTTTCATTCAGTCACTAAATGCTCACTCAGGGCTTTCAGTGCAGGGAGTCCTGTGTCAAGAGATATTTTTACTTTAATACTCTAATCATGCTTTCTTTAGTAAAGAGAGCCAAAATTGTTATGTAGGTCAAAAACGTAAAATCACAAACAGCCGAAAGGAGTAAGATTGTTCTTGGTTTCGACGTAAGCCCACGCTCCAACTCCGCGCCACGCCGCGCCGGCAGAATACAACCCGCGGGAGGGTAAACTTAGTAACAGCATGATTAATTAAACAATTATTGCATGATTTTCGACTGACTGCATTTCAAAATCGAATTTTAATGACCCATAAACCGCCATACAAAAAAATTTCGGAAACAAAAATTTTGAGGCCATCATGCAATTTCTTGTGAGCCAAAAAATAAATAGCAAAGTACATAGTACAACAAAATTTCCATTTAAATCAAATGAAAGAGAATGTGCATCCTTTTCAGAGTCCTTATTTTAGTTTATTTTATTTTTGAAAGTACAAAGGTATAGTCTACAACATGCCTCCTTGTACATACATACTATACAATTGTACAATTATAGTTTTTTGACCTCTTGAGGTAAAAGGATTGTTCAAGACGTCTTCCTCTTCGTCGCTGTCGACGAAGAAGCATGCATCTTTCTATAAAACAATTTTCGTAGATGTAGAGCAGAAAAGAGAACAAAAAAAAAACGATCTAAGGAACACCCCGTTTCTTTTCTTTTTTGGCATACTTCCATTGGCATAATGGTATCCTTTATAATTCATGTCCGTTCTTTTGGCGCTGAATTATTTCCTTTTTTATTTCGTGGTCTCCGCAAACGATAAAGAATGAATGCGGCTTTGGATTCGGTTATACAAAATATATAGATACAAATACAATCATAATATATTTTGGTGATTTAAAATTGTTACTATCGACACGATGATGGTTTTCGTTATTTTTTGGTACCTGTATCCATTTGTTTAAGGTGAGTTGAGATTTTTTTTTTTTTTTTTGAAGCAGGGGTTAAGACGATTTAGTGTTTTGCGCAATGGAGTGAATCTGATTTACGAACATTGTTTTATCAAAATGGCTGAGATTTGTTTTAGTGTGCAAACGTATTAAGTATAGAAAAGAATATCTGAATATCCTGTTGGCCGAAGGCGAATTTATTTAAATACACTGCCGCTCATCTGAATAGGTTCAATTTTTCTGCACCCTACTGTTAGCCTTTCTTCAAATATATTGCATTGATATTTTTTTTTTATTTTTATATTGAAAGAGCATCAGCAAACGCTTAGTTATAGAGCAAAAACCATTGTATTTACATTTTTATAGTAATTTCATGGAACATTTTATTTTAGTTCTGAACGTCGTCAATGGCGGCGCTAGTTGTATTATCTACTTTGCATATATTGTTGTTTTTGCTTCCCATGGAGTTTAGACAAAAACCACTCAAATTTCTCTCCAATTCAAGCTTGTGAACGTCGTCGCTAGATGCCGCACAAAACGTTCCGCTTCTTGGGAATACTATATGATATAAATACAATGGCAAAAACTTAGTCTGAGAACTTACCGTTATTCTATCATGTAAGCTAAACCAATTTCTCTCATAAAAACAACTATTATAGGTGGCTCATCTGAATAGGTTCAATAGCGAAAACTTTAGTTTGCGTTTGGTTGCATCGGACATCGGTATTCATCGGTCCTTTAAATTTTGTCTGACGATATATTTTACAGTTTACGTTGAATATGGGTCGCGGAAAACCTTTAACAGAGGAAGAAAAGGGGAAAATAAAAGCGTTTAGAGAGCTGGGCTTAAATCAAAGGCGTATCGCGAAAAACATTAAAAGAAGTCAAAATGTGGTGAGCCATTATTTGCGAAACATTGAAACGTATGGAAAAAACATGAAAGGGGGGAGTTATACAGCCACTACCAAAGCTGATAGACGTGCAATCATTCGAGCCGCTTCCAATTCGCATGACTCCGCTTCAAAAATTAAGTCAAGAACCGGTGTAAAATGCAGTTTGGCTACGGTAAAACGTGTTATTAAAAGTGCTAAACATTTAAAAAGAATGAAAATAAAAAAGAAACCACCGCTAAACGATTCTGGAAAAGAAATTCGTCTCCAATTTTGCAAAACTTACATGTCGTGGAAGTCTGAATGGCAACAGGTAGTCTTCTCAGACGAAAAAAAGTTTAATTTAGAGGGGCCAGATGGCTTTAATTACTATTTTCACGACCTACGAAAGGAGGAGCATTATTTGAGCCGTTTTCATAGCTGCGAAGGGAGTGTGATGGTGTGGGGAGCTATTTCATTCTACTGGACCTTTGAGCTCCAATTTCTTACATCACGAATGAATGCAAATTCTTACAAAGGTGTGCTAGAAAAGGCTTTCCCGCTAATGTCCGACTTGTTTGGACCAATACAGTGGATGTTCCAACACGACAATGCCCCTATTCATACAGCGAGGGTGGTAAAACAGTGGATCGAGTGCCAAAATGTGAAGCTGTTGGGGTGGCCTCCATACTCCCCTGACCTAAATATTATAGAGAATGTATGGGGACTTCTTTCACGTAAAGTATACGAGTCAGGGAGACAATTCGAAGACAAAAAGTCATTAATAGAAGGCATTAAAAAAGCTTGGTCCGAAATTTCGCTTCAATACGTTGAAAATTTATATAATTCTATTCCAAATCGAATTTATGAAACTATTTTGAAAAAAGGGGGGAATACTCATTACTAATTTTTGTTATTATATATTTTGTTAAATTAAAAATTTAACAAAAACAACGAAAGAAGTGACACCTACAATTGAGAAACCTGGTGTATATTCAGCTAAGTGTGAGCAATGCAGTTGTATATACATCGGACAAACTAAGCGGGAGCTTCGTACGAGAGCAAAAGAGCATCTAAACTGCATTAAAAATAAGGAACCACAAAGAAGTGCAATAGCTGAACACGCACTTGATTGTCATCACACTTTTAACCTCGACAGCTTTAAGTTATTGGAGTGTGAAAACCAATATATGCGGCTTAATATATTAGAATCTATTCATATTCATCTTAATAAAGAAAACCATATTAATAGAGATGAAGGACCACATTGGTCATCTCTTTTTAACATTTTATAGAAAATATTTTTTGAGATTTCGATTTTAAAGAAATTGTTTTTATTATAATTAGTCGAATTCTAACAGCTGATGATGACGCATTGAGCGTTGAAACAATTGTTCTGTTTTATTAAAATAAATAAATTATTTGTATGTGACAAAAAGGTGTTCGATTCTTTTTTCAATTTATACAATATTATATTCCTACCAACACAAAAGTGTAAAATAAATCATTCAATTACAATCAATTTTATTATTTCATTGCGTTTTATTCGTTGAACCTATTCAGATGAGCCACATATAATGGTTGTTTTTATGAGAGAAATTGGTTTAGCTTACATGATAAAATAACGGTAAGTTCTCAGACTAAGTGTTTGCTCTATAACTAATCGTTTGCTGATGCTCTTTCAATATAAACATACAAAAAAAATATATCAATGCAATATATTTGAAGAAAGGCTAACAGTAGGGGGCAGAAAAATTGAACCTATTCAGATGAGCGGCAGTGTATGTAAATATAAGTCATTTGATATTTAGATAAGCGTTTTGGCAAATACTTTCTTACCAATCTTAAAGTACTTCCAATGCAGCAGTGCCGAATGTTTTGATAGTGTCGACACATGTGACATATTGCTAAATTAAAATCTGATGATATAGAAGTCAAAGCCTACCAAAGAAGCTGAGTGAGCGGTCCTTTTTCTATCCTCTTCTAATCCTTTTTCTACCGCGAATTGGACTGCGTTGCGTATACCAGTTTGACATTGGAACATTTTGTGAAATTGATGCGTGCGAAAAGACACTGTGTAAAAATTGAGCGAAGCAATACATATATGGATATTAAAACAAATTTAAATAATTCGAAAATTCTTTTATTTTTTAAATTAGCTTAAGAGTTTTCTCGGAAAAAAAGTATGCAATAAAATTTCAAAGCTATATGTAAATCTAGGAAAAAAAATATTGAAAATCGTTCGAATAGTTTTTTTTAAAAAGGTTATTTTTGAAAAACTTTTCCAAAAAATATTTTGAAATTTATTTGAATATGTAAATATATGGGAATCTGTAGTTTACATTTTAAAAAATAACTTTAAAAAAAAAATTAATATACTCGTTTCCAACATATTTCGAAAACCAAAAGTTTTTTTCAAAAAATTATAAAAAATCAAAAAAAAAGTTTTTGAAAATTTTGAAATGCCATATTATTAAAATTATTAATGAATTCCTGTGCCCAAAATTTTATTGAAATCGAATGAATAGTTTACGAGAAAATTTGATTTGAAAATACTGGTTCTATGAAAGGTACCGTTATAAAACAAAGTTTGAAAAAAAATTTCTAACTTAAAGATAGACTGCCTTAAGAAAATAGCATTCTGAAAGTTTTATCAAAATCGTTTTTTTCTTCCCAATTGTATGGCAGGTGCCGTTATTTTTGGGTTTAGAGCAAAAATAAAAAATTAGTTCCGAGGGACGGCCAAATAAATCCTAAATACCGAATTTGAAGCAAATCGGCCCATCCGTTCAGGCTCTAGAGGCGCGAACAGACATACAGACAGACAGACAGATAGACAGACAGACAGACAGACAAGCGGATGGAATTCCCAGACTCACTTTTTTCGACTTCGCCATCATCGTAATGTCATGTTTTTTTTTTTTTTTTTTTTTTTTTATAATGCACACGCGCTCAAGGGGTTTGTTATAGCCCTTTTAATGATAAGTCACAGCGCGAGCGATAGGAAGTTAGGAAGGAAGGGAAAGGAGGTGTCGATGAACATTGATCTGCAGATCAAAATGGTAAGGAAAAATTGTGCCAGGCAATCCATTCCACATTCGTGTTGTACGGCTAAAGAAAGAATCCCTATATTTCACGGTACGTCCGAAATTGGGCTCAAGCGTAAACTGATGAGCGTTCCTAGCAAGACGAGTATTACGGGGGAAATGTTTAAGGGGTGGAACGCAACTGGCTACCTCGAGTGAGCATTTTTTGTAAAAGAATCTGTAAAATAAGGAAAGACATGAAACATTTCGACGATGTTCAAGGGATGGAAATGTTTCCATAATGCTTCTCTCTCCTATCAATTTTAACGCTTTTTTCTGAACTCTGTCGAGCAGGTGAAGAAAAGTTTGAGAAGCACCTGCCCAGAGATGGGAGTTGTACTCGAGTTTAGGGCGTATAAACGCTTTGTAAATTGTAGCCAGATCAGAAGGGGTGAAAAACTTCTTGCATCTATTAAGAAAGCCTAAGCATCTTGCAGCATTCTTGGCAATCTCAAGTATATGATCATTCCAACGAAGATTGTCACTGATACACATACCGAGTACTGATAGCTTTTCGGCCTCCTCGATACAAGTACCATTCATGGATAATGGCATAGGGGGTATGTTTAGCTTCAACGACAAAAGACAGCATTGAGTTTTCGACGCATTAAACTCCACACGATTTCTAGTACCCCAATTCACAATGCTGTTTAAATCGGAGTTTAATGAGCTTATCATACGATTTCGTTGTAATAACACGTCCGAAGGTGAAGGCCGTGAATTATCAAACGTATATGAAAAGCTGAGGGTTGAGTCGTCAGCAAAACAATTTAATGGATTAGAAGTCACAGACAAGAGATCATTTATAAAAATGAGAAAGAGAGTCGGAGACAGAACGGAGCCCTGGGGCACACCAGCATTTATTTTGTGGAGATCAGACTTGAAACCGTCTAATACAACTTGTATTGAACGGTCCAGAAGATAGCTTCTAATCCAACGAATAAGAGTATCATCGATACCAAATGCACGCATTTTCGATAAAAGAGCTTCATGCCAAACTCTATCAAATGCCTTTGAAATATCAAGCGCAATAATCTTGCTTTCGCCAAAGCGATGCACAGATTTGTTCCACTGTTCGGTGAGATATGCCATCAGATCACCAGTGGAACGATTGCTGCGAAAGCCGTATTGCCGGTCATTTAAAAGCTCCCGATCTTCGAGATATTTCTTGTGCTGACGATTTATCAGCGTTTCCATGACCTTGGAAAGAAGGGACGTAAGTGCAATTGGTCGGTAAGAGGAGGGGGAGGAGGAGTCACCTTTTTTTGGGACGGGCTGGACAAATGCTGTTTTCCATCTACTAGGAAAGATTCCTGAACGATAGGAGCGATGAAAAAGCTTACGCAGTGGTTTTGCCAGAGATGAAGAACACTTCTTCAGAAGAATAGGGGGTATTCCATCCGGGCCAGCGGATTTGTGTATATCAAGATCTTGAAGTACTCTTGCTACTGTACGAGTGCGGAAAAATATCTGTCCCATAAAAGAATTAACGTTCTCAAGTACAGGAGGGGCATTGTTGCTTGCAGGCAACGTAGAACTTGCAGCAAAATGAGCTGCGAGCATATTCGCCTTCTCTGAAGAGCTGACAATGGGTTTATCGTCGACGATGAGCGTTGGAACTGATGATGACGTTGAGTTCTTGACGTTTTTTACAAATGACCAGGAGTTTTTACTGCCTTTGGGACATTGCAGAATTTTTTGCCGTAACTTCTGGTCATGCAAAAATTTCGTTTTATGGATAACGGAGTTGCACGAGTTCCTAACTTGTTTGTGTTTCTTCCGATTTTCCTCAGTTGGGTTGGCTTTATAGGATCGGAAGCTTACTTCTTTCAACCTGATAGCTTCTTTACACTCTTCGGTAAACCAAGACTTTTCTTTTGGTTTGATACATTTTGTTCTGTGAGGGACAAAAGTTCTCATTCCAAGAAAAATCACTTCTGTAATCATTTCAGCACTGGCATCAATGTCATTAACGAGGAAGCATAATGACCAGTTAAAGTTGCGAAAGAAATTATTCAGACCGTCCCAGTTGGCTTTCTCGTATTGCCAAACGGTCCTAGTGGGAATTTTTTCTTTAACTAGATGGTTGGAGATCGAGAAATTAGCTGAAATGACACAATGGTCCGAGGTGCCAAATGGAGAAGTTACTTTAATAGTATATTTATCAGGATGGGAAGTAAGGAACAAGTCAAGAGTATGGGCGGAATGCCCATCAACATCCGGTATACGAGTAGGCTCATCGACAAGCTGGGTAAGATGGTTATACTCAGCAAAGATCTCGGTATACCTTCCTTCGAGTGTTGTCTGGCCAGAATATCGGAGCCAACTTGAATTGTGTACATTGAAGTCGCCCGTAATCACGACTTCAGTGTGAGGACAATGGGAAACAATTCGGGAAATTGAATCTGACAAAACATCTAACTCATCACAAGTAGACATGCTGTCAAGATTCGGACTCCTGTAAAGAAAACAGTAATGAATGATATGCTTGCGGACAGTGAATTTGAGCCACAGGAAATTAAAGTTCGTATTAGAACAATGCCCATATTGGGGAAGGCTCTGGCAAGCAATATCATTCCTAACATAAACGACAAGACCATGGTGGGAAAAAAGTAATGGCACTAAGTTATATCCAAACAAACAAAATTCTGATAAATCAGTATTCTGTCCAACCTGGGTTTCACTTAATGCCAAAACAGCTGGCCTGTATTGCACATTATGGGCATACACAGAAAAGAAATTCTTTCTTAGCCCACGAACATTTGAATATACAACACAAAAATCACTTACCATTTTGAAAAACTAAACACAAAAGATTCAACTTTGACGAAACTAATTTCAGCCGTGCAGTATAGGCCCATATTAATTCCAATTATAAACAAACTGTCCTAGGTGTTATGCCCATAAAACAATTTGCAAACGGGAATTAATATAGACAAAAGACACGAAAGAAAACACATCAAATGCTGCTCACTTATCCAATGCAAAACCTCTTGCGATAAGCCTCACAAGAGGCTTGCATTGCATAAAAAAGCAACAGTTATGGGTGGCGCGGGTGGAGAGGATGGGTATTGTTGGTTGTTGGATGCTGTGCTGCGAATGTGAGCAAGGTTTGGTGTATTTTTTTTTTTTTTTTCTTTTTCTTTTTCTTTTTTTGACACTGGTTTATTTAATTAATTGTAATTTTGGGTATTTTAATGGGCTGGGTTAATTTTTTTTTTTGCACTATGTTATATGAATATGGGGATTTAGTGGTTTATTTTGATTTTGTTTGATTAATTTTTGGGGGGGGGGACACACGCGCACAATTAGCAACGCGACCGCACACGAAAATCAACCGCCCACGACGAGTACTTGATCGACACTGATTGTTATCTCAAAATTTTTTTTCCTGCACGAATCCACAACTTGCCTTATAGTACCTATAATCGCAAGTAAAAAATGCATACCTATGTTAAGAAATAACTACAATAAGGTGCACGACTGGGTCGTACGAACTTGCTCTAATGTGTTCAATGGGCTTGAGATTTTTGGAAAAAAGCATTGAAAAAATCATATGAAATTTTATTAGGCACTTAAAAATCAATAGTTTAAACGTTTTTTGGAGAAAATGAAGTGAGCCATCAGATTACTTTTGTTTTTCTTAATTTTAAGGATTTTTTTTTTTTTCAAAATCTTTCGACCAGTTTTTTCAAAAACGGTTTCTTTTGAAAAACTTTTCGAAAACATATTCCAAATTTTTTTTGAGTATGCCAACTTCTAGAACTTTGTAGTTTTTATTAGAAAAATAAAATTAAAAAAAATAGATTAAACCGTTTTTGGAAAAAACAAAAAATAAAAAAAGAATTTAAGACTCCTTTAAAAAATTCAAAAAAACTTTTTTTGAAAAATTTTAAAAATTTTTATTATTTTGGTTATAAAAGGGCTTCAACATTAAAAATTTCATCGAAATTCGTCGAGTGGCTTACGAGACTGTCAGTCAACGACTGACACACTTAGACCAGATACTAGGTCGATTGTGATACCACATATGAAAGTAAGGCACTACCTCACTAATTTTAAAACCAATTGGAACTTTTAACAAAGCGATGGAGACAGTGTATATGTCTGTCTGAGTTAGGTCATTGATATCGTTGAGGAAGAAATCTCCCAAATGTGAGGTACCTTTATAAGAATTTTCCTGAAAAATCTATTCAAACCAAAACATAAAGTTTTCACTGAAAACATTATTCGGAAAGTTTTATCAAAATCGTAGAAGCCGTTTTTGAGAAAAATTAATTTTTCACTAAAATTCGTATGGCAGGTACCGTTAGTTTTAAATCTAGAATGCTAATTCCAAAAACCCCTCTGTAGGACGTCATAATAATACTATGTACCAAGTATGAAGCAAATCGGTCCAGCTGTTTAGGCTGTAGGTGCCGATACAGACAGACAGAATTGTCGCACCCAATTTTTTCGACTTCTCTATGATAGTAATGTTATGTTTGATTGTCCAAAAAAATTTTGTTTAGTACCTATAATCGCAAGTAAAAAATAAAACAGGGAATGAGTTTTTACTATTTACGGAGTTGCCAATCCCACGTAAAAATATAGTACTAAGTAGAAAAAAAAATATATATAAATATAAAATAAAAACATCAAAGGCGAAGTCATAAGAGCCGATCGATACAGGTCTCTTCTAAAATCTGTTGGCCTTTTTACAATTTGGTCGATGGTTCGTTCCAGCAACCTTGTTGGACTTTAGTTTATATATCGCCGATAGTTTAGATATAACCCGAACTTATTGCAGGTACATATAAGGTGAATGGAAATCCAAAAAAAACTTGGCACCCGCTGAGATTCGAGCCAGAAAAAAAGGATATAACACAAAACTGCTAAAAAATCCATCCGACCGATACCAAACTTCACAATATCACCCGCTATGCTAAATTCAAGGCTGTCTTAACATTTTATCAAAATCGGTCAATGTGTGACCGACATGCGGATAAATTTACAAATGGACAATGCACATAACCTTAAAAAAAAATTTAAGAAGATACCATTCCAGTTCAATTTAACCTTTGCTTTGCACAACTCTGGGTCTGTGAAGCGTCTTTCATCAAAATGAATTCACCCGTTCTTATATATAAACTGTCACCCATATCCTTTGATACATTTATCTTTTTGGAACGCCATGAAATACCGATCCTGGGGGAGAGCATAGGTAGTATATAGAAGAGAAATATGTATCAATGTATTGGAAAAACAAAAACGAATCCAATGCAACGTGATTTATCCGAAACGAACAAGATAAATGGCATTAAATCTCGAGTACATCAACCGCGTAACGAGACCACAATTGCGTCCAATTTAATGTCAATGTGCTACTCCTGTTCAGCGAAGTTCCATCACCAGTTTACCAAAACGAAATGAAACTACCATCAAGGAAGGCAAGGGTTGAACTGAACGGCGCGCGGCGCGGCATGTGTGTCCTTTTCATATATAGAAGAGAGGACATTTTTCAAACACTCCTTACAAACAAGATTAACTGTGAAGCTAAATCAAAGTTTCTGTTGTTGTGATAACACAACAAGGACATGTTGTGAGAAATACGTTCCATCCTTGCTTGCTCTCTAAGTTTTGCTTGCTTTTGCAAAGGAGATGGACTGGATGAGTGAATAAATTCCTAAAGACCGCAATTTATTTAAAAGGACTCACTCAAGGATATACGAAAAGGAACCTATATACGAGTATGTACCGGTACCCACAAAAGATAGAGCAAAAAAAAAAAAAAAAAAAAAAAAAAAAAAAAAAAAAAGATGACTGACTGAAAAGAGGTAAAGCATGAAAATCCCAAAGGCGAACAATACCAAAACTTTATCAAAACCTAGAGAGGAGGTTCCAAAAGAATAGAACGACACGACGACAACAACGACGAGCTTCGAAAAGATGGAATGTATCCGAACCGAAAGTCTGAAGATAAATCTTGAGCTGGATGAATAACTTCATCACAAGAACCCAACCAAACCACCCACATCCCACATAGTTTTCGTCGTCGTCGTCGTTTCCAAGAGGCTTGAATGAGAGATTTCTAAGCTTTTTCTTGTGAAGTAGAGGGGTCGTCTCTCGTTGACAATGATTACTTGACACTTGCCTTGCAATCCCATTAAATATAAACCAGAAGCAAGGAGTAGTCTTATTTTACTCGGAATATACATGTGCATACTAGTATAGGAGCAATTTTTTTTTTTTTGATTTCTCAAACTACACAACGAGATCGATATAAATTTGGAGACATTTCTCAGAGCTGCGCACCTATGTTTATGAGGAGATGTGTTTTTTAAGTTTTGTGCACCCTTACAACTTTTGTTCTGTTTTTTTAAATGCATTTATATTTTTAAGAAGTTGATCGCTACGTTTGAGATTGATGACGAAGACGATGTCAATGTCATTCAGGGGATTGGAAGCATTGTTATAAATTTTTAGATTTTTATATAAACAGATATTTTTTGATGACTTCTTTCTTTTGTAACAAAAAGAACTGCACAGTTTTTTTTGTTGTGAAATACCGTTTTAAACCATATTTAAAAAAAAATGTTTCAATCAAAGTACTTGATAACTTTTCTTATTCGACTTTAGGGATGCATATTTCTTGACTAGCTTTACTTTCTCGCATGAGGCTGAGAAAAAACTAAGGGGATATCAGCGATTAAGCCCAGAACTTTTGGCATAGCAATAAATCACCCTTACCACTATACTCCACAGCAGCAGTTCCCAAATGGTGTTCCGCGGAACCCTGGCGTTCCGTGAAAGGGTCAAATGGGTTCCGAAAGAAAAAACATAATCATGCCATCGCGTTGCACCGAAATTCATACTTCAAAAATTCATACATCTATAGGTATACTCTAACCAACATAAACCGGCAGTACGCGTCGTATGGGAAGTCCTTTTGGTAATGGTAGTAACTCGTTCAGCTTTTTTTCCTTGGGTTTCTAATGAGGAGCTTTTGGTTTCAGCTTTTGTTTTCATCTTAAGCATTTATTTTAATAGTTCATTCGACAAGTCAGAATAAGAGAGTTTTTGGTGGAAAAAGGTCGGGAGCTATTATATCTTGGTGATTTTATTCAAGGATGGTTAATTAACATTTTGCTATGCTTTTGACTTCCTGGGCTCTGGTAAAAAGTGTGGGGTTGGACAACCAATTTCTCATATACTTCTCACATATATGCCATTTTTTTGGTAGAACGTTAAATTTCCTACAATTCTGTTAGAACGAAAACTGTTGAATGTTAACTCGGTGCCGAGATTTGGCGCTCATTTTTAAAATTGATAAAATGGCGAACATTTTTGTAAAATTACCTGTTTTCTTAAGAATTTTTGAAGACTTGCAAAAGGTGTATTACTTACGGAAAACAAAAGAATGCAAATGAGAGACAAACATCCCTATCTTCCCTGCACTGCCGAATTATGTTGGACGATTGTAGTCATCCGCGAACAGATATTTTGAATTTGTATGTGTCAGTGTCACAATTGTGATATTATCAATATGGGGGTCCGCCAAACAAAAACTATACAAATTGGGAACCTCTGCTCCACAGGGCACTTTAAGATAACTCGGCTAAGTAAACCTTTGACCCTGGTACTGTGTAGATCAAGAATAATTTTGACATAAGCACCTGTAAGGACTTACTATTCCTGTATCTGAGAAGGAGTTCAATTTTTAACATCGGAATAAAGCGATCGCTTCCAATATTAAAATATTAAATGTTAACACACACTTTTTTGTCAACATTTTTATTAAGAGAAACTTATCGACCAATTGAGAGGAAAATAAAATAAAATGCACGACTGGGTCGCACGAACTTGCTCTAATGCGTGACAGTGGTTTAGGGGCTTGAGATTTTGATAAAAATAAAATTTTCAAAATTCTTAAATAAATACTTAAACTAATTTGAGCTGAAAAAAGTACGCCATTTTATTTCTTGGGTAAATTTGAATTTATGAGAATAAATTTATAAAAATCTTGGGAGCGGTTTTTGAGAAAAAAAGTTTTTTTTGAAAAACTTTTTGAAAAAAATTTTCAAAAAAAAATTCAAAAACGGCAGTTTATAGGTATTCAGCAAGTACATTTATTTAAAACTTTTAGAAAAAAATTTAATAAGCAATTTTCAAAATAATAATTTTTTAATTTTTTTTCAAATGCTTTTAAAAATACAAAAAAATATTTTTCAAAAATATTGGTATGCAATACGAGTTGAGCTACCTACAGCTATATGTGTGTGAAATTTCGAAAGAATCGGTTGAGTCGTTTTCGAGATAGTCGAAAGCAAAAAAAAAAAACGGTCTTATGGAAAGTACCGTTCTTAGCCATTTTTTAAAACTTTTTTTTCAGCCATATAATTAATCGTACCTAAAAAGCAACACTGATTTTTTTTTAATTCGAAATCGTTAGAGCCGTTTTTGAGAAAAATAAGCTTTAACGTAACGGTTGTATGGCAGGTACCGTTATTTTTTGAGCTAAACAAAAAATTTCAATTTCCCCTCTGTATTTTGGGTTTTTAATCTAGTCCCCTCTGTATTTTGGGTTTTTAATCTAGTCCCGAAAATAGTGATAACTGAAATAGAATCGTGATTTGATGTTTTTTTTTTGTTGCAAAAGTTGAATACAGGATTTGTAACTGAGAATTTTTTAAATGAAACTTCTTTAGGCGCATGAGGGTAAAATTTGTACGGATGAAGCGGAAATTAGCGCGACGGAAATATGGGATGTTTCCGTCCTAGAAGAGGGAGAGAGCGATTGACAGAGTGAAAAAGGGCGAAAGTAGCATGAAGCACGTAGCCATGGAGCAAGAGTAATGAGCAAGTGAGTGAGAAAAATGGAGAGAAAATGAGATAGAGCGAACGTCGGTCGCATCACTCACAGTGCTACTGGGAGGGAGAGCTGTAGGTAAGGTTTGTTTTATAATAGCACAAACTCGTTCTGCATATCAACTGTGGGTAGGTCGGCGGCTGATGGTTAAAAATAGAACGGTGGGTAGCAGGGACGGTATGCATTATGTGTGTCGTAGCAGACAAAAGTGTTTCGTATATCCACTGTAGCCAGTCAGGCGGCTGATGGTTTTAAATAGATTGGCGGGTAGCAGGGATGTGACTTGACTTGTGGTTAAATGAGCTCTGGAAGGTTGATATGAAAAATGTAATGTGTATAATATTAATGTGTTAGGTAGGTAAGCGGCCTTAGGAAGCTCCACTGGTCGGTTGATGCGGTGCGAAAAAAATTAAATTTATGGTGGGGAATATTAATCGTCCAAATGGGTGAGCGTGTAATGCTTCATTAAAGCGCTAGTGACGAAGATTTAGAGAGAATAAGGGAGATCGAGAAAAAATACTCGCTATTGGTTGATGTATTCGTTTAGTAGTTAAATATTAGAACTTTAGATTTTAATTCTGTCGCATCCTGTCTTGTGCAGTAAACGCAAATTTTGTATTTATTAACATTATCATTAGTATGTATACAGGGTGTAAACAGTGAGTGTGATAAATTTGTGAGTCGTCCTATGCTAAGCAGTTGTTCAGAGTAAGTAGTATATTTGTTGTCATTTTGTTAATTTACAGTTTCTTATGCTAATTCGTTGAAGGTAAGAAAATTTTAATATTAACAAAAAACATGTGGCATTTTAATTTTCCCCTTGCCCATTTAAGAATTTAATATACTATTTTTCATAAAAAAAATATATCATAAATTGTCTTTTCTAAATTTTAATTTAAAAAAAAAAATAATTAAACAAAAAAAATTAATTTATAATTTGTATCAAATCAATTGTCGACACTTTAATTAATTATTTTAATGACAATAAAAGTCATTAAATTCCTAGCATATCTTCCTTTTTCCCTCCCTCTAAGTCTCGGAAATCTAAGGCTTTAGATTAGTATAAATATAAACGAGACTTAAAAATTAGTTTGAGAAAGAAGTTTCACTTCTGACATGTGTACTTAGTACGCACGCACTTTTTTTTTCTAATTTTTTTCTCATTGGATTTGTTGTGGTTGGTCGTGATGTAAGTTAAGTGAAAGACATTTTCATTTCCTTTTTCCCAACGTTTCGAGGGTGGTTGCCGTGTTCTTGAGAGGAAATCTTTATTTATAAAAGAAGAAGTTAATATAGGGCAATCATAAAGTTAAGTCTAAAGCTACGTACAGAGACAGACGATTGTAAGATATGACAATATTGTCAGATCCGTCCAAAAGCCTTATAATAATTGTCAGAAAATTGTAAGACATTTGCTTTTTTTTCAGCTAATTGGCAGGTAATTGTCAGAGCGTTGGTAGACATGACAATATTGTATGACCTGACAATCGTCTGTACATAGCTAAAGTGAAGCTAAGTTTTTGATCTATTGAAATATTTTGTGTGTCTTGTTTGTGGTTGTTTTTGTTGTTAATTATGTGTAGTGTTTCTAGTGTATTATATTATATCGTAGGATGTAAATTTTTCCATTGCAAGAATATCTCTACTCCGTCAAAGTCCAGTTTCAATGCTGTGGCAAGCCAGTGCCATTTTTCGAGTACTTTTAAGACGAATATCTGATTTGTGATTCGCCATTCTTTTTCGAAGTAGTTGTTTGGTTGTGCCAACGTAGCAAAAGTTACATAATTTTCCTTGGCTGTTTTTTTTTAGACTACGTCTGTAGAGCGGTCCTTTTTTGTTTTCCTTTTCAAAAGCGTGAAGAGGGGTGCCATGTTCTGGTTCGGCTTGTACCTACGCTAAGTTGACTTCGATGTTATTTTTGGCGATTGTTTCTTAAGTTTTCGGAAAGTTTCGGAACGTAAATACCACTCTTGTAGGCACCTCTGGTGTTTTCTAATGTGTTTTTCAATACAGCTTTTATGTGCTTTAAAAAAAAAAGAAGATTTTTTTAAACTTTTCGAAAACTTTTTTTTTGATAAATTTAAGAATTAATATTATTTCGTTCATAAAAAACCTTTTACTTAAAAATTTAATCGAGATCCATCAAGTCGCTCACCAGAAAAATTGATTTGAAAAAACCGGTCCCATCGTAGAGGTACCGTTATAAGACTTTACCTGAAAAAAAACACCATTAAAAAAGTTTTATCAAAATCGTATTGTGAATTGTGAAAATCGAGTTCTTCATTAAAAATCATATGACCTTTACCGTTGGATTTAGAGGTTGTATAATGTATATGCTTTTACACGGTTAAAAATTTTGGGATATTTTTTAATACAGCTCCTGTATTACAACTGTATGCAATACACAAAATTATTACTTTTTCATATTTTCAAATTATTACAATTAATTTTAATATATTTTGTATTGAATTTTAATATTTTTGTATTAATTTTTTCATTTTTAATTTATTTTGTATTAAAATTTAAATATTTTTATCTTAAAGTTACTACTTTTAATACAAAAAGATTAGAATTTAATACGTTTGGAATTAAAACCAAAATATAATATAGGTTTTCCTACATTTTAATACATTTATTTTGAAAAAATAATACAATTTTATTAAAAACAAACCCTCATGTATTACATTTTAATACCCTTGCATTAAAATGTAATACCCGTTTGTATTACATTTCAATAAGATGTAATACTCGTTTGTATTACATTCTAATACCCATGTATTAAAAAGTAATAAAATTTTATTAAAAACAAACCCGCCTGTATTACATTTTAATACCCTCGTATAAAAATTTATTAAAATTTTATTAAAAAAAAACCGCTTGCATTACATTTTGCTGTTTGCCATCTGCCTGTAGCGTCATTCCAAAGAAGTAACTATGGAGAACGCTAGTGTAAGGTTCGGGTCGTTTCTCAAAATTCGTAACTTTAAAACAAAACAAGCAAGTTTCATACAAATAAAAAACAAAAGTGTTAACCAAGACGAAGGAGCATTAAGTGTAAATTTTGAAGTCACTTCTTTGGATATTCTGCTTTTCGGTAAGTAAAAAGTTAATAATAAGAATAATAAAAAATAAGTGCAAAATGCTAGTTTTCCTAAATTAATTTTCCTGCGTTTTTTATGTGTGTGAGTTTTAGTTTGTTTTCAGTAATAATACTGTTCCTTAAAAATTCTTCAGTGCGCAGTCAATTAAAGTTAAGTCATATTTTCAAAAACAATAAACATTTCAAGATCAATAAACATATATTATCGAATTATCCTAAAGCTGATGTTTTTCAGCGAATGTAGCGAATGTAGGTACATATTAGAATGTAATACAAACGAGTATTACATCTTAATACAATAGGAATGTAATACAAACGGGTACCTATTACATTTTAATGCAAGGGTGTTAAAATGTAATACATGAGGGTTTGTTTTTAATAAAATTGTCATATTTTTTCATATTCTTAAATGCACATCAAGATTTATATGTTCTATTTTTAATGAGTCCCAACAAAATGAAACTAGCTTTTGTTTCTATTTATTGTAATAAAAAGTAATGTGTGACACAACTTTACTGCAAATATGCTTAGAGCGTTAGAGGTTTTTTTTCCAAAAACTATTTCGATAAGATTGCTTTTTTTTAATACGAATTTTCTCCGGACAGTTCTGGATTCTACAACACCAGAAGTCACTGGTGATTTCACCGTAAGAGACCGTGACGGGGCTGAAATTCCGGTCGAATTTCTGAAAAATATCGTTGCGCAGTATACGAACTGCATCCGTTTTTTAATTGAAATTCAACCTACAATAATCGCAAATAATGAAAAAGAAAATGTTCCCGGAAGTGCCACATATAAAAATGCCTCTATTGGCTCACGAATGCTGCTCTACAAAGAGGTATCACGAACAACGTTTTCAAATTAATATCATAGTGAAATACTTCACGCGTAAATCAACACAAACAAACACACTTACACACACACACATTACATATAATTTTGGTAGATCGTAGTTAGTAATTATTCTTAGAATTTGTGAGATGTAGATGTTGATTTTGCGCAGATCGCAGAATTATCTGGAAAAAAGAAATAAGTTAAAATAAAAGACTTTTTATTTTCGTGGCACACGAGAAGGAAGTGGAAAGTATCCATTTTATTTCTTTTTAGATTTTACATTTAAGTGATGCCAATTTAGTGAAAATTAAGTGTTTACATTCAACATCACCACTAAAGACTAATTTTCATTGTAAGCCTAATGCTTTTATTAATTTATTAGCTCTTGGAGAAGGTAGTACCTTAGTCATAATATCTGCTGGCATCTGGTCTGAGGCAATGTGGGTCAAACTAATTTTACCTTCGACGATGACATCACGAATAAAGTGGAGGCGAATATCTATGTGTTTCGTGCGTGGATGGTAGCTTTCGTTAGAAGCCAGATGGATGGCACTCTGACTATCAGAAAATAGCTTCGTAGTTGACTGATTCTGTAGAAGTTCATTCTGCAAACCCTGCAGCCATATAGCTTCTTGAACTGCGGTCCCAATTGAAATGTATTCTGCCTCTGCTGTGGATAAGGCAACTGTAGCTTGTTTCTTTGATCCCCATGAGACAGCACCACCCTGAGATACAAAGACATATCCACTTATCGATTTTCGCTCATCCAAATCGTTAGCATAATCAGCATCGCAATATCCGATAACTTCAGCGTTTCCGTTTCTTGAATAACTCAGCTTTGCATTTGAAGTGCCTTTCAGATATCTTAGAATCCTTTTCGCAGCTAACCAGTGTTGTTTACCCGGATTGTTATTGAAACGACTTAAGAAGTTCACTGCATAGCAAATGTCCGGTCGACTTATTTGAGCCGCGAAGAGTAAGCTGCCAATCAGCTCCTGGTAGGGCACCTTTTCCATTTCAGCTCTTTCGGCTTCTGATTTGGGACAATTATTTTTGGACAATTTGAAATTAACATCCATTGGAGTCGATACAGGATTGCATATCTCCATGCCAAATCGATTTAACATCTGTAGGATATACTGTTCTTGACTGATGTTCAATTCACCGGAATCTTTTTGATATTGTATATTCATTCCCAAAAATGAATTTATTTTTCCCAACTCTTTCATTTGGAATTGTGTTTTCAAATAACTTTTTAAATTATAAGAAATCTCTGGGTCTTTTGAAAAAATCAACAAATCATCTACGTAGACAGCTATCACCAAAAACTGATTTGATTTCTCGTTATTGAAATAAATGCATGGATCGTATTTCGATTGACTCAGATTAAATTTTTTTAATGCTTGACTAAGTTTTTGATTCCACGTTCTTGACGATTGTTTCAACCCATAAATTGATTTTTTTAATTTTAGTACTTTCTTACTATCAATATTAAGACCTTTCGGTGGAACAATGAAAATATCTTGTAATAACTCACCCTGCAAAAAAGCTGTTATTGCATCAAGTTGTTCGATGTGTAGATTCAATTTTGTTGCAAGCGAAAGCGAATACCGCAGTGAGCTATACCTGATGACTGGCGAATAAACCTCATCAAAATCGACACCTTTCCGCTGAGCGCATCCTTTTGCGACCAATCTCGCCTTATGTCGAACAACTGCACCGCTCGTATCTCTCTTACTCTTAAACACCCATTTTGTGTTTAAAGCTTTTTTGCCAACTGTTAAATCGACCACATCCCACGTTTCATTTTGTTCCAACGAATCAAATTCTTCTTCTACAGCTTTTTTCCAGCTTGAGGCATTGGGTCCAGAAATCGCCTCATCATATGTTTCGGGGTCATCATTTTCAGATCCGGAGTTCACAAACGTAACGTAGTTCTCAAATTTTTTTGGTTTTGGCACTCGTGTTGAACGTCGCACAGATTCGTCACCACTGAATACTAATCCAGATGGTACAAAATCAGAAGATGCAGATTCATCTGGATCAGATTCACTATTAGTCTCTGTTCTATATGATGATTCTTCAGTGTCGCCATCAACAACATCAATATTAGACTCTACCATAATTGTTTCTTCGTCTTCGCTACTCTCATCAGCAGCAACACCATCCTCGAAAACAGCAACAACTTCTTCACTCCGAGCATCAGAATTAGAATTTACCTTTAAATCCCCCACAAAATTCTCATTGTAGCGACAGTTTTCTAAAAACTTTACCTCTCTGGTGATATTCATCGTCTTCTTAACAGGATTAAACATTCTATACCCTTTAGTATTTTCAGCGTAACCAACCATGATACATTTTATGGATTTCACATCAAACTTGCAACGCTTTTGTTTTGGAACCATGACCATACCCACTGAGCCGAAGACACGCAAATGAGACAAATCTTGCTTTACACCAGACCAAACCTCTTCTGGACACCGATTTTCTAAGCTCTTAATTGGCGTTCTGTTGATTAAATATGCAGCAGTGTTCACTGCTTCTCCCCAATAACTCTTGTCCAGACGACCATCAAACAAGAGACAGCGAGCCTTCTCCACAATGGTTCGGTTCATCCTTTCGGATTTACCATTCTGCTCGGGACAGTATGGGGCAGATGTTTGATGTATTATTCCAGACGATTCAAAACATTTCTTTATTAACGAACTCGGTGCCGTTGTCAGAACGAAATATTTTTATCTTCTTATTTGTCTGGTTTTCTACTTGTTTTTTAAACGCAAAAAATTTCGAAGCAACCTCATTTTTCGCTTTCATAGTATAAACAAATAATTTTTTGGAAAAATCATCGAGAAACAAAACATAGTACCTGGCTCCACCTATGGATGGCACTTCTATTGGGCCACATACATCCGAGTGAATTAGCTGCAAAATATCTGTGGTACAACTAGTTGATGGTTTGAATTTGATTTTACACTGCTTTCCCTCGCAACAAGTAATGCAGGAATCCTCGCCTTTACTATAGAATTCAACCCCCACATCAGCTGATTCCAACTGCTTCAACGCACCTGTACTCGGATGCCCCATACGCCTATGCCAAAGTTCTCTCTTCGCCGAAATGAAAGCAGAATTCGTAAATGGAATATTCAATTTATACACCTTGTCATTTAGAGTTGCAGTCGCAAATATTCTCCGCCTGTGATCAAGAATAGAACACCCATTGTCGTCAAATTGAATATAATTCCCTTTCTGTACAGTTTGGCTTATCGACATCAAATTTACACAAATTTTCGGTACGTATAACACATCATGCAAAACAACTTCATTTATAGTTTTATTTCTTCCACATACCTGCATAGAAATGTCACCTCTACCAAGAACATCCAGCTTTGTACCATCAGCCAACACAACGAAATCTTTCTTCGGGAACTCTACATAGCTCTCAAACAGTTCAGCATTCCTTGTCATATGAGACGACGCTCCAGAGTCCACAAACCAGTGGACTCGACTGTCCTGATGTAGAACCGAATATGACACGTAAGCAGAAAATTTGCCTTTGCTCTCAGATGTGGATTTTGGACAATTTTTCCTGATGTGACCATGACAACCGCAACCAAAACATTTTACACCTTTGCCTTGCTTCTTGTTTTTGCCTCGACCGCCGAATGTCACCATCGCTTGATCAATGGCATCCGATCCTTTGCGATATGAATCGAAATCCTGCATCAACTTGGCTTTTATCGAATCAGCTGTTATTGCGATCCCACTGCTTTCGATGCCCATTATCATAGGCTGAAATTCTTCAGGTAAGCCACTCAAAAGCAGATTGCCTATCCATTCATCGTCAACCTTCAATTTGATGGAGTTCAATTTGTTTGCAGTTCCAATTATCTTGTTCACGTACTCTCCTATGGACGAACAATTTTCCAATCGAGTAGTAGTTAATTCCCGTAGAAGCCCAACTCTCCTGGTCAGTCCCGAGTCATCAAATATGCTCGATAACTTCGTCCAGACTTCCTTGGGTGTAGTCGCTTCTTTTATGTGCACATACAGAGACGAATCAATCAACAATATGATTTTAGCTTTGGCCTGAGCCAATTTCTCAGCCTTTTTCTCCGTACCCAGCACGGAATCCCATAATCCATCAAGGATTAAATAATTTTCCACCGCAAACTTCCACGTGTCGAAGTTCTCTCGCCCCTTTAGGCGCTCAATGGACGGCAAAATACTCAAAGACATGTTTTTTTTTTACTTTAAAATGCTTAAAATCGGATTTTCTTTATATTTTCAGTTTATTTACTTCCTCTCACAACTATTTCTTTAAAATAAGGGCCCATAACCTGTTGATTTTGCGCAGATCGCAGAATTATCTGGAAAAAAGAAATAAGTTAAAATAAAAGACTTTTTATTTTCGTGGCACACGAGAAGGAAGTGGAAAGTATCCATTTTATTTCTTTTTAGATTTTACATTTAAGTGATGCCAATTTAGTGAAAATTTAGTGTTTACATTCAACAGTAGATGTAATAGGTATGTTTTAAGATGTCAAAGTTTTTGAAAACAGTCAAAATTTAAAAAAAAATCTTAAATTTTGAAAAAGAGCACTTTTTGGAAAAAAAATCAAAAATGTTGAAAAATATCACACATTTTGAAAAAAACTTAAAATTTTGCAAACTGTCACTATTTTTGAAAAAATAAAAAATTTTAAAAAGTAAAACACTGAAAAAAAAAATCAAACATTTTGGAAAATATCACACTTTCTGGAAAATATCAGACATTTTTAATAAATTAAAATTTTCGAAAAGTATCATAGTTTTAAAAAATAATCAGAATCGGAAAAATCGGTTGAATTTTCGATCGCGAACAAATTAAATTTTATCGTACACCAAGTATACATATGTTGCCGTCTTATTACAGATTGAATCTTGTGATAGGTACTATAATTTGTAATTGTCAATTGTCCTTTTGCTGTAGGGTGAAAACCACTTCCTTTTAGAAGAATATAAGGAAACAGGAACATTAAAGGATTCCTCACGGAGGTGTTAAGTCAGTTCCGCAAGAAATTATCTCCGCCACAACTGTGGAAATTATCCTACAAAAGAAGATAAAATTGCTTGTGCGGAAGCTGTTATTTCACTATTCCCTTCTTTTAAAGTTGTGGACAGTACTGTGGGAGGAATTGTAAGTATTATTACTGATTCGCACAGTAATATATAAGCTATCATGTTTAATTTTTTTTTTTTGTAGGACTTGTTTTATAATCCACTGGCTAACTTATTGAATAAAATAGAAAACTTAAACAATAAACGCCAAAAGTGCGAGGGGGCTTTTGGAAAAAAGAAAATATTTAAAACAACTACCAGCCAAGAAGCTTCTAAGGAAGTAGTCACAGATTGAGCCAGAAGACAGCGAGTTTTTCGAAAATTGTTAAGCATTGGAAAGAGAAGATGACATTAAGGAAAGACTAGCAAGAACTCTTGCAATAAGAAAAAAAAAAAAAAAACAATTATCTTCCCATCGACATTTTTGGAAAATTTCCATTCTTTTTTTTATAATATAAATTTGGTAAGTAATATTTAAACATAAAAACCATTAATTTTAATGAAAATATTTTTTTTTTCAGATTTTATTCGACTTTGATCGCCACTACCCAGGAGAGGGAGATTTGTTTTTAAACAATGGGGATTTTATGCCCCCATGTAATCACAATATACAAAGAGACAATTAAAGGGGAAACATACATTCCAGGTTTGTCATCATAAATGCATTCCAATAATAGTTTATTAATAGTGTTTTCTCCTTATAGATTGGAGCAGCGAGATAAGTAACTTTTTGTTGCTTTAAAAACTTTTACCTTCGACCGCTCAGGGTCCAAAATCTAAGGAAAAACGAAGAGAAAACTTTGAACAATCAGTAAACAAATTAATTACATTCGAATAGGTAACATTAAAAATAGAAACATTTAAATGTAGGTATGTATTTATTTTTTGTTTTTTTTTTCTGATATACATAGATCAACACTCCTTGTCAAAATTATAATATTGCGCAAAAGCAACCGCACATCGTTGCTGTTGGCGCTAACAAACAAGCCATTTCGAAATATTATATAAACTTGGACAGCAAAATTGTAAGCGTTCCATTTAATTTTACGTTTAAATAAACTTTTGATTTGTTATTTAAAATATTTTTTGTATTTAATATTGAATATTTATACAAATTATTTAACGAAGTCTATTCGTACATAATGTAAATTAATTTAAATTCAATAACGGATACATACAATAAATATTTGAAAAAAATAAAAATTGTGAGTTTTATTATGTACTCGTTTGTTTCACAGCTTCTTAGAGTATAGCCAACCATTTCCTAATCTATTGGTGGGTCGATGAAAATGGTTTGTATAGCTTTTAATTTGATTTAATCATAATTATCTTACATTTTGTATTCCAAGTCAAAAAGTAATACAGAAAGTATTTCTTTTCGATATTTTTCGAATTCATCTGAATTTCCATATTTTTTCAAATGTTAATACAAATCCATAGAATTGTATTAAATTTTATTTTTTTCTTAATATAAAGATTTATTAATTATAAATATAAAATTCTATTAATTTTTAATACAAAATTTTATTAATTTTTAATAAAAAAATCATTTATTTGAAATACAACATTTTATTAAAATTTAATATAACATTTTATTAATATTTAATATAAAATTGTATCAATTTTTAATATATAATTGTATTAATTTTTAATGCAAAGTTATATTAGTTTTAAATATAAAATTTTATTAATTTTTAATATAAAATTGTATTAATATTAAATACCGCTTTTGATTACCTTTCAATAATTTAATATTAACAATTCTAATAAACTTTTATTAAAATCTAATACAACCTTTATTTAAAATTACTATTACTTTTTAATACAAAAATTATTAATTTTTAATATCTCATCAGTATTATTTTTTAATATTTGCTTTATTACTTATCTTCTTTTAATATTTGCAATTTATTAGATTTTAATATTTGTCTGGTGTTGTCATATATGTAAACCTCAAAATATTATAATCTAACCCAAAATTTCTAACCGTGTACTTGCGATTATAGGTACTAACAAAATTCCGTCCATCCGTCTGTCTGTCTGTCTGTATCGGCACCCACAGCCTACCGGTTCTTTTAAATCAGATTTTCTCGTAAACCATATCTACCTACCTATGGCGGATTTCGATCAAATTTTTAATTTTAAGAACGCTCTTTTATTGATGAAATTGTATTAATTCTTAAATTTTTCAAAAATACAATTTTTTGAGTTTAAGTTTTTTCAAAAACGGGTTGATAAATTTTTTTAAATTTTATTTTTCTGATAAAAACTACAAAGTGCTAGAATTTGGCATATTCAAAATAAAAAAAAATTAAAATTGGAATATGTTTTCGAAAAGTTTTCCAAAGAACCGGTTTTTGAAAAAACTGATCAAACGATTTTGAAAAAAAAAAATCATTTGTTTTTTCCAAAAAATGTTTTTAATAGTGATTTTTAAGTGATCATTAAAATTTCACATGATTTTTTCCCTACTTTTTTTCCAAAACCATGAACGAATACATAACTTACCTATATCTATTTAGTAGCAATAATCGCAAGTAAAAATTTTAAAAGTTATATTAGAATGAAATTGATACAGTATGCTGGATGGTGATGCTGTTGGCAGCATAGAAAGAGAATACAGCACAGCGATGGACAAACTTAGTAATCTTTTATTGCCTGCAAGCTGCAAGTATGTAGACGTGTATTTTATTGAAAATATGTTTGCTTTTTATATAAACGGTTCAACAATTACATACCCAACTCTGCGATGGAGGCTGAGATCGACATGAATCCGCCACAAAATGCACAGAAAATGATATAGTATGTGTATTTGCACGTATGTTGGTTTGGCAGCAGAAGTCTGAAGTCTGCTTCGCATAATAATATTCTTTGTTGTTTTTTGATCCAATTTGAATACATTTTAAATGCATGGGGTAAGTGGAGTTAACTCCATAGTTGCGCATCGCTAAAAAAATCAATTTTATTTTTTTTTTAATCAACTACCAACTACTTTTAACTGTAGTTAAGCTCGTAATCAATTATGAGAAGTAGTCAAGAATCTTAAATACTGACTTATGTACAAGAACTCCCAAGAACTACATATATCTCTCAGATCAGATAAAGACATTTGTTGCATACTTTAAGGAGAAATCTGTTTTTGTTTTTATTTTGAAATCGTCCTTCGTATCTCTTTATTTCCTTTCCATCTTGGCAATTATTATCGAAATTAAACACAAGTTGGATAACGACCACGCATTTCTTTTGAAGTTTAAATAGCTTTTACAGTTGTGGCACAAATTTTTCTTAACGACATTATTTGAGAATTTACCAAATATCCTTCAAAGTTTCATGCCTCATTCCTCCTCAGTCCAGTTCGTACTTCGTGAATCCATTGTGCATTTGTGCAGTAACGTACAAAAAAAAAATAAAAATCCCTTATATCGCGTTTAAATTGGACAACATGTTGAAGCTGGGGTGTCCTTTAGTCACGTGGTCTGCAATAATAATTACACCAACCATTCCTCCAGAGCACACTTCTTATTTCGGAAGCGAAAAGAAACGAAGATGAAGAAGAAAAAGAAAAAAAAAATCAAATCTAGATAAAGTTGGTGTAAAATGGCTGCGATGTTGCAAAAGTTGATTTGAATGGAAAAGTAACTTTTCCTCTTAAGCTCTTCTTTAGCATGCAAGTCACGTTAGTCATACATACACAGACACACACACACACATACAAAAACAGAGTCATGCGAAAACTTTAGCGTAAAACTAAGTTTTTCTATTTGCAACTAAAAAAAGAAACAAAAACACATTCAAACGCAGCGGCAGCGGCATGCAGAGCAAACGATGCGAAAGCATAGATATGTCTTTTGGTACTTTAGTGTCCCAGCCCGGGCGCCACCCGCCCGCCGCTGCCGCACCAGCAAGAACTTAGCCCATGGGAAAATACAGAGCCAAGAAAACAGGAAGAAGGAAGAACTTGAACTTAACTATTTATCATATAAATGAAGTTAATTTCATCTCAGTTAATATGCTCGAGGGCTAAAGTGTATACGCGTATGCTTCATTACGAAATTAGTATGGCACCTTAATTTCATCACTCTACCCTAGACTACCTACATAGGTACCTTACTTACGCTATAGAACCGCAAACACATTATGTGGCGGTGGGAACGACTTTCTGTTGCTAGCTAGCGTTTCCTTTTTTTTTTTTTTTTTTTTGGCGTAACTTAAGCTTTGGCCAAACTTACCCACAACCTACCTTACCTACACACACGTTTTGCGCACATAACAGTGTTAGGTGTAAGTTTTCCCGAATGGATTTGCATGCTGAACGGAATCGCTTTATGGAAATATAATTTCTACTCCTGTAACTAGGAGTATAATTTTCTTGGCTTTTTTTCATCCCTCCTCTATACGGTTTAGAGTTACTATCCTCTCTTGAAAACATTAGTAAACTCGTACCTAGTGGCAAGAAACACGCATTAAGGATCAGGTATATGAAAAGTTTGTAGCGCATCTAACGCGTGAAGTTTGTATTGTGGTTGTTGTTGTTGTTCATGTTGTTTGGAGAAGTTACGAACGAACGAAGTTTTAGAGAAGGTTTTGACTTAAGACGAGATGGGAATTTGTCATTTCTGCAAGTGTTCACGTGGGCGGGGGATAAATAGTGTTGAAGCTTATAGTTTACAACCTCAAGGAGGTCGTATCGTAATGTCATGTCCGCTCATTAACATGCAACTTGAGAGTTTTTGTGAGTTCTGAAGTGGAGGCTTAAAATTATTGTCATGTTTTATATAACTTTAAGGGGGAGGAGTTAAGGTTTGAGTGTAGTTTCAGAAAGTTTTTGAGCAAAACAAAAATTAGTTATGCCATCACATCAAAGACATAGTATGTGACATTTTTATAACAAAGGATCAAATTCCGTTGATTTTCTATCGTATCCTCCTTAGGGAACATTGATTCGATTTAAGAATAAGAAAGTTCAAATGTCTTTAGAAAATAAATATATCAAATAAGAACAGGAAAAAAAATATAAATATCAATAGGAGGCGTGTGTGTGAGTAATTTACTCCTTCCAAATAGGTCATTACCTTATCATTCATCTGCCACAAGTTGTCGTTCAATAATATTTGCACAGCATGATGTCAAAAGTTCCATGGTGTCCCTTCAAGGACACTTCACTTCTCAATAATATAATTGACCGACTTAAGCATTGAACATTGAACGCAATCAATGAAATGTTTTGACAGGCTTACGAGTATAGCGAGCGAGACTTGTTGTCATAAAATATTCACCAAAATTCAGAATGATTAATGGACATTGATTAATTCTTAGAGCTTGCAGCTGGCTTGATTGGATAATTACACTTTTACCACCCAACCCAAGCAATGTGCTGACGGAAGTTAGATTTTTATTTCTTGTTGCCTGTTCTATATACGCTCCAGGAGTTGCAGGGATATGTATAGTTGGTATATTTCCACAGTCACCCCAGACCCCACATCAGCCACAGTGATTAATTAGGGAGTCGTAAACTTTTGTCACATCACACCCGCGAGACTAATTTATCCCTAAATACCTCGAGTGCGCATAGCCAATTAAGTGGGTGGGATAATATGCCTGCCTATACGTACAATACATACTCAAACACTTGGCCAGAGGGGCACGCGGAGAATTCGCATTATCGTCACGATAAAGTCGTTAAGCATTGTACAAAATGAATGACGCTTGTTTGGTCATACTCGCACTCGTATACAAATCACTTAGGGCTTAATATTGATTGGAAATAGGTGTTGGAAAAAGTGTAGCTGGTTCTGTTGGAAGCCTTTTACAATTAACGGGAAATTGCTGTAGCTTTTGGCAGATTGGAAATTTCCGTGCTTGTGTACTTATTCAACTTTAGATTTGATACCATTCAAAGGACTGAGGGAATTCAATAATTTCAAGGGCTGAGCAATCATTGTTTTTTTTTTTAAACCTTATTCCGTTAAGTAAATTCAAATTCAAGTATTTTTATGAATCAAAACTAAACACTGCGGTGTCAAGAACTTTATGATATTATGTGTGGGTGGATAGTTATGAGTTTCTCCGAGGAAATGATCTTATGGCCAGAAAGTTTTTGATGAATATTCTGGTACAAATTGTTTGTAGCAGATTTGACCGCCATGATTCTTTGGATTTCATGAGCAATATATTCTTGGTAGTGTTCTTGAAGTGGTTTTTACTAACTACATAGAAGGATCCAAAACCGCAAATAGCAATGAGGCAAGGACGTCAGGATTTCCTCGGCATTATACCCTTACGTGTAGGTACCCGCAGTTCATACAAAACTATGACAGTCGTGTGGACAAGTTTGATTTTGAAACCAAAGCTGTTTAGGCGGCTTGGCTGTCAGGAAAATGTTATCTTCTCCTGATGCCTTGATCGGTGTCAGTGGGGAGATTACGTATTAATGCATTTGTTTTAAGATTCTCATGTTCCGACATCCACAAGGGCACATGGCGATCCCCAGATGGTTGAACCAGCAGCCAAATTGACCATGTTGCGATTGATGGAAGACATTCCTTCAGCATCCTGAATGTCCGTACATTCCGAGGATCAAATATCGACTCGGATGACCACTACCTAGTCGGTGCGAAACCTAGAGTACGGATATCCATGGAAGCCCTTAGGTGAATACCAACTACGCCGAGGAAATTCAATGTTGGACGACTTCAATCGGAAGAGACCGCTGCTGCCTATGCTGACCGCGCATCCCTTGAGCTTGCAAGAAATACTTCGACTGATGATATGAACCCGGAAAACTAATAGCAGCTTTGTCAACAAGCCATACAAAGTGCTGCGTCATAGTTATTGGGCTTTTCACAGACTCCCCGAGAAACCGAGAAATGTGTTCAGGCAAACAAAGCTTAAATAGAGGCATATACTGTTCGTATCTCCAGAGAGATACTAGAGCGTCTAGAAATCTCTATCTTGAGCGAAGGAACGAAGGAAGAGAAATGCTTACTTAGGAGGATGAAGAAAGAACACCAGCAACTTGAAGTCGGGAAGATTTAGAGACGTTTTTGCAGGAAAGAGGTACGAAACGTCTACAGAAGTGTGAAACAGTCTACATCAGGTTTCAAAAGCCGCACTGGGCCCTGCAAAGATCAGGATGGAAAGACCATAGTGGAAACGCAGGCGATGTTAGCCATCTGGAGAAACTACTTTAACCGGTTGCTAAATGACGATGACAGCCAAGATCCCGCCCAAGATCAACTTGTCCCAGTTAATCTAGATGAAGACCACAAACTACACCCGCCCGACCAAAATGAAATCAAAGTAACCATCACCAGCCTAAAGCACCTGGATGTGATGGCCTACAAGCGGAGCTTTTTAAACACGCTGGAGATGAACTGGTCAGAAGCATACACCAACTCATCTGCAAAATATGGTCGGAGGAAAGTATGCTCGATGAGTGGAATCTCAGTACCATTTGCCCGATTCACAAAAAAGGAGACCACCTACTCTGCGCCAACTATAGAGGCATAAGCCTTTTAAACATCGCCTATAAGATCCTGTCCAGCGTTTTATGTGAACGTCTCAAGCCGTTTGCTGATGATCTGATAGGTCCTTACCAATGCGGCTTCAGACCTGAAAAATCTACCACCGACCAAATATTCACATTACGCCAGATCCCCCTACTACAGTGTTAATAGAGTTGAACTGTATCGTGCCATGTCTAACTGTAGAATCCCTGCTAAACTGATACGCCTTATAAGGATGACGGTGGAAAATCCTCGCTGATTGCTTCAAGTTGGTAGGGACTATTTTGAAACTTTCGAAACCAGCAGAGGGCTAATACAAGGTGACGCACTGTCATGCAGCTGTTTTAACATTGTGCTGGAAAATGTCATACGGAACACCTATGCCAGCACATCGGGCACCATTTTTAATAAATCGACACAATTACTTGGGTTCGCAGACGGCAATGACGTGAAAGGAAGAACAAAGGGAGGCAGTAACCGGTGCCTTCACTACCATGAAGCCAGCAGCAAGCAGAATGGGACCGGAAATAAACGAGGACAAGTCCAATCCCACCACCGACCATTGATAAGTATAACCTTGAAGTAGTCAGTGAATTTGTCTACCTGGACACTGCGGTGAACACCAGGCAACAACATCAGCACTGAAATCAAACGTAGACTGACAACTCTTACTAATAAGCAATGAAGAAATAAATAGCCAAGGAAGAAGAACCAAGGAGACATTGTACAGAAGAATCATCATCTCGGTCCAGCTATATGGTGCGGAAGCATGGACTATCTCTCAATCATATGAAAAGTCACTTGGAGTCTAAAGTGTGTCTAGCAGTTCTCCAGTCTTCTCTTGTTGCGTTCCTTTGTGACTCCCGTTTGTGAGGTAGATTCATGCCTATAGGGGATCCAAAGTAGTTAAATTTGCATATTGAGTTTTTAAAAGTAGCTACAAAGTTTTCCTCTTGCTCTTCGTCTGAGTTCCGTTCTAGTTGGTATGATCAGCTATGGTGGCTGTTTTGTATTGATAGCAACTGGAGGGAAATTCCGAAATTCATTTACTTATTCATCTACTTTGTTTCCTCTTACAGATAACTAACGGTATTTATTTCCTCAACTAAGAGTCTAACAGACTCCTTCTTTTTTGGCTCTTTTGATTTATCTCTTGTAATTGGTTAGAGCAGTAGAGTTAGAGTACGGTTGCAAGTCATCATTGCATTTGGTTTAACCAATTTCCTTCAAAAGATCCTCATGCACGGACATACAAATACAGACTGCCAACTCATACTCCTCTTGTCTAAAACACCCTCAAAATATTTCATTCATCACTGTATATGTATATCTCTACCTGTGCATTTTATTTGTTCGTGTATTGGTTTCCCATTTAAAATGCACGTGAGAACTTGAGATAGCTTAATAACATACTCAAAATAAAATGCACACCAAGCACCCCGTGGCGTAGTGGTTAGTGTGTCGGACTGCCACGCTGAAGGTTCTGGGTTCGATCCCTGTAGGTCCCTTCCATTCCTGCAGAATACACACAGAAATGGTTGAGAGTGTAAGTCACAGGCCCCGGCTCAACTTGGAGCTGTTGTGTTTACATTTATTTAAACGGGTCGTTGCCCCCAACAAACTATAGGGGAAGTGGGGGCAAGATCGCATACGGGGGCAAGACGGTTTTCCTACTATGTTGTATGAAAAAAAAATTAAAAATGGCAACACTTAAAACTAAAAACACGTGGCTTTTGGTATAATCATTCATGTCTGCCAATATGAGCTAATGCGATAGAGACTGCGAAAAGTTACAGTCGTTTTTGTGGTTTTTTGTCAAAACGTTATCGCGTTCGAGTGTAATGTAAGTTTTGTTCTCAAGAGTAAAATAATTATAATTATTAATTTTTCCTTTTTTTACTTTTGTATGTTTTAGAGTCAAATATGTTTCGAAATTACATAAAATAAAAAAGGACTCTTAGGGACAGATGTAAGAAATTAGTCGACAAATCTAACACTAATGAGAACTGCTCAAAAAAGTGTTCTCTTATCTAAACTGTTTTTTTTTTCAAAAAAATAACATAAAAAATGATTTTAACAAAGAAACTAGAATGGCTGGATATAAGTGGGTGCAAATTTTTTTGAAGAGAAATCCTAATATAAGTCTACGAAAGCCGGAAGTAACCTCCGGAGCTAGGGCCATGGGTTTCAATCGGGTATTTGTGGCTAAGTTTTTCGAGTTTTTAACCGAATTAATGGATAAATACCCCGCCACAACTTCTCCATTACAAGAAGATTTGGAAGCACCCATTGAAGTGGCTCGTTCAATTGAACCGTCTCCAACAGTAGTTGGAAATTGCTTTGAAATATCTGCACAGACTTCGTCGATGCTTTAGCTGCACTAGACAAACATTCCATCAACGTCAACAGCTGCAGCCTTCATTCTGTCTTCTCCAAAAGAGCTTGTGAAGATACCTTTTGGGATGAGAATTTCTTCTCAAAGAAAGACAAGGCGAAGAAAAACAGCGATATTAACAAGTTCGCCGTATAAAGCTGAGCTGGAAGCCCTGGTTGTTGATAAGGAAAAGAAAAAGCAAGTCACTAAGAAACGCGGCAAAAAAGCTAAGCGACAAGCTCGATTAAATGCTGCTGTAAAAGATAATGAGGACATTGGTGTTACAGACTGCAGTTGCATTTTCTGCCTGGAACTTTATTCCAAATCAAACGCAACTGATGGCTGGATTAAATGCACCACGTGTTCTGGGTGGGCTCACGAAGCTTGTGCTGGAATAAGTACAGATGCAGACGTCACATATGTCTGCGACTTTTGCAATTAGGTCTCATATTGAAGGAAAAAACGGTCTTGCCCCCAAACAAATTTGATAGAGCGGTTTTGCCCCTATGTGGGGGCAAGACCGTTTTTTTGCCGATGTTTTTTAAAAGTTTATTATCTTTTTTTTAATAATTTATTTATTTTTCATATTAATCAAGGTTCTTAAAAGAGACTACAAGAATAAAGACTTTATTTTTACTAAAAGATGGTTTTTAGCAGTTTTAAAGGCAGTCAAACACTATATATTCGGTCTTGCCCCCACTTCCCCAAATAGAAATAAAAATACATGACAGGTTTGCGAAAAAACTCATATAGATTTTATGATACTTGGTAAAAGCTTGAACAGGTAAAATATTAATCATACATTTTTTTTGACATTCGGGTAATTTTAACAATTATTTAAGATAGGCCTTAACTGTAGAACGATTTTTTTTCTTAGAATATACCAAAGACTCATATCCTGAAATATTACTCACGAATCAAAAGACACGATGTAAAGCAGAAAGATATACGGAAACTGAATACTGATGAGACATTTTTTTTCAACTTATGATTTGAGAGTTAAATTTAATGCTGAAACGCCAACGTATATTTGTTGGACCACAAAGGACACAACATTCTGTTTTAAATCAATTCATTCAATTAAGATTTAAAATCCAACACACATCGCAAATATTTCCTATAGGCCTTTCCCGAACAGGAGTCTGCTTTTAAAGCTACTATCCGAAACGTCGATTACATGACCAAATTTTCGCCCAAACGTTTGAATCTTTTGTCAACTTCCTAAGCTCTCCCACGCACACACACACATATTTCCATACAATCATCTACAGATATGCAAATTCCATTGATAAATTCATAAGTGTTCAGCACTTTGTAAACGGTTTCGAATTTCCTCTTCGATCTGGCCACAAACAATTTCAAATTTAAAACATGAAACACGAGCTCAAGGGGATAGCTATAAATACATCACGAGTAGTTTGTATCCCTGCTGAAAACTTAATCCACTCAATAGTTGTGTATACCTTTCCTAAAGTCTATTTCATACGTCTCATTCCATTAATATACTGGTATCGTAATCGTACACATTGAATATTCAACTTGAAATCAAAAATGTTCCCCAGCAACCAGCGAAAGATAATAATCTGAAACAGTAACATTCCTGAAGGAAGCAAACAAAAGTATAGATACGTCACAGTCCCTGGAGGCAATTCTTGTAAATAGTCATCGACTTCATATTTGAATTCTCCAAAATTCTGGAGAAATCTCTATCAAACATCCTTTTGTGGCCACTTCAGGAATTAGCTATGAAATCCTTCATTACTATATCGATTCCTGTTCTATATAACTAAACGCACACTCAAAACATTTCTCAACGTTAAGTTTTCTAATTGAATTCAGCTCCCTCCTGCTGCCAGTCCTCCTACCCACAGAACAGATATTTCGCCTTCACCATCACCACCACCACCAACATCATAGGTAGGTACAAGTATACCGTTGATATCGAATGGCGGCAAGCTCCATCATGGGTTTGGCTATGTGCTTCCGGTTTTTGGGTGTCGCAGTATATGGCTAAGGATTGAGTTTGAGTTTGGGTTGGTAGCACGATGCGCTTTCAACACTTTCACGTGAAACAGCAATTTATAAACGGGAGCGGAACCTTCTCCTTGAATGTGGCCCTTTCATAGAAGAGCTTAATCTAAAGTGGAAATAATCAATTCATTGAATTTCCGGTGTGCCCCGGTGCGGATCTCCCCCTTGCGTCGCGTCGCGTCGAGTCGCGTCGTCAGTATGATTGTGTTTGTGTGTGCTCTGGTTTTGCTGTGCGGGAAATAACCTGCTTCCGGATTTTCCTGTTTTTTTTTTTTGCTTTCTGTATTTTTTTTTTTGTTCATTGTAACGTCCGCCTTTTGGTCTTATTTTCTCTCTCTTAATCTGGTTTTGGTCTCTGTGTGTTCGGAGAGGTGTTCAAATGCGAAAGGAAGTAGTATTTTTGTTTTGGAAGCTTACAAAGCTAAAACTTGCTTTTAATGCTTTCAATTAAAACAACACGAAGTAAGTTAAGGACGCCCGCTTAACCGAATTGGTTCTTTTTGAACATTAATGAGACTAAGAAGGAAATCCGGTATAAGGTTAAGTTACACATCAAGGTTTACTTTTTAAGTGGTTAAATGTTTACGCTTACTGAACATTACACGCGTTGGATTTAAAGGCTAAAAGGCATATCCTTTTAATGAAGATCAAGGAATTATTCAAAACAACAAAACAAGGGTTTGATAGTATCCTCAAAAGATTTTTAATTAAAATATTATGTTAGTTGGTTTGGAACAATTTTCACACCATGTGGCGCCCAACGTGAGTCTTTATTTTGTTTGTTGTGATATTAACGAACGCAATGATGTGTGTGGTAACTTTTCTTTTTGATTAAACACAGAAGAGGAGGAATAAAAAGATAGAAAATAATTGTTGGTGGTACATTAGATTGAGATTTGGGTGATATTTATGGGGAGATATAGAAAAATTGCTGCTCAGGCTGGGTCTCGAACCCACAACTCTAGATGAGCAACTAAGCACTACATCTATTTTATCATTGTCACTCGGATTTTATTTTCGAGGCATTACCATATGTACTTAGTTTTTCTTGAGTTTTCCAAATATTTGCCATTAAAAAAAAAAAAAAAACTCACAAATAATATCACAATTTATTTATCTATGTAAAGGGTGTTTTTTCAGGTATAAAGAACTCTAAGCTTTCATTGACAGCCATTTTGTCATATGCCATGTGCTTGATCTTATATTTAGTTTGCCATTTCATCGTGAATTGACTGACGCCTGAACAACGCATTCAAATTGTAAATATTTATTTTGAAAATTATATCTCTGTTTGTGAGGCGCATCGCGAACTACGTCCATTTTATGGTCGACACAAATATTATTGTCTATCAGATAAGTTTATTCGATTAACGATGGAACGTTTCCACACCAAGTTTAATCTTAATAATTAGTACTCATCATCTGAGACGTCTGCGTCGAACAGTGCCTACCGGAGAACTTATTGCTGCTTTATAGCGCAGCATCAAGCAAGACCCGAAAGAGTCTATCCGCCATCGATTGGTGTCCAAGTACTTATGGGAAATTTTGGGGAAAAATATCTTGGTTTGCTGCTTGCGAAATCCAAGAACATTTTGTTCAGCAATGAAGCTCAGAGAAACTGACAGTTTGGTGTGCTTTATGGGCCGGTGGAATCATTGTTCCATACTTTTTTAAAAACGATGCCGGCCAGGGGGTTAGAGTCGAATTTTTTCCCTTCCGTTCGTTATATGAAAAATATTTCTACATTTTTTTGTGTACATTTTTTCAATACGCCCACTTTTAAAGGCGTGATTTTGATAAAATACCTTTGTTCAGGTAAGATCGTTTTTAAGGGGCGTTTCCGTCAAAAGTCGAAATATGCATTAATTTTTTAATGTTTTTTAACTATCGGTCGCAGTTTTGAAGTAAGAAGATGAACACTTCGGTTTGTATACCTTGGTTACGTAGCACAGTGTAGTTCAAGAATTGTTAAAAACACCCATAATCGCTATTTCCTATCAAAATCTAATTTCTAAAAATTTTAGTTTTGTCTTGTTTTGTTCAAATCGATCTGCAAGCTTAAAATTGAATGATGAGCTTATATAGTGATTACCCTGGCAATAAAAAGTCTCAGCTGTAGGCTTGGCACATCGGCCAAACAAAATTTATTTTATTGAATTTTTGCCTGCCTGTTAAAGAAGAATTTTGTTTCCGATACTGGAACAGCGGCTGGCTGCGAAGGAGGCGAACGCATATGCATATACATATACACAAATGTGGGGAATAGGGTATCAAACAGTTCGTTGCAAACGTACTGTAGCTCTCGCTTATGTTTTTTTTTGTTCTTTTGTCAATTTTGTATCATTGCACTTGTGTTATATATTGTGTACAGTAATCCCCGCAATAATTGAATTACTCGCTTAATGAATCTTAAAAAATGCAGCTTAAAAAAATTAAAACATTTGTACACTTTTCGGTTAAATGAACGGCCCAAAAAAATCATTATGAAACAAATCCAAAAATAAATTGTAGTAACTATGGAAGCACTTAAATTGGCAGCACTGCTCGGTAAATAACATATATGGGAGCTATTATATGATTTTTGGACATTTCAATGCCTTAGCAGATTTAGAAAACGCTGAAGCTAAGAAAATAGCTGTAGCCCAAATTTTTGAAAAGTAATATGCACGAATACAATGGTGTAGCACTGAATTTAAAATAAAAATCATGTTTGCCATTTTGTTTGTTGTTTTCCTTTTCTATTGAAATGTCAAACAATTACGTTAGCGAAGTTGGAGTTGAGTCAACTTGTACTTCAGCTACTTTCCGTGCTGCAGCTGCAACTTCAAATTCTAGCCGTGCACGAATAACGTTCATTTATTTTTGACAGTGCTACGTACTACAGCTGCAGCTACACCGTTGTTCTCAGACAGTCAATGTTGGCTGCCGGCGGCACTGTGGAGCATTCATTAATATGACAATAAATAAGCGAAAAAGAGTAAACTCAACCTAGGGAAAAAAATAAGACTGAATTTTAAGCCAGATACAAATGTTTCCTCAGCACGCTCAATAGAGTTTTAGGCGATGTGAATAAAATTGAAAACAAATCTATAAGCTGCGCATTATTTCGCAAGCGTGAAAGAATCAGAACGTGCAGACGTCGAAGAAGCTCTTTTTCGGCCAAATGAAATCTTCAGGAGCAGCTATTTCTGTCGAGATTTTTTAAAGTTGACACTGAAACGATTAGCGAATTCCTCAGATGAATATTTTATCTTTAAATTGACCGACAATCGCAATTATACGGGTTTCGCTTAATTGAAAAGGTCGGTAAATAAGGCCGGATTTTGTTAATTGAACCATCCGGATAATTGATCGAAAAACTTGACAAAATGGTCAGTGCAATAAGCGGTGAATACTTTACCTACTTTTGGAAAACGCAACGTAAAAAGAGTTTCTTTTTTCACAACCATATCCTAGAATTCCCTGGTTTGTCTCCGAATGTACTCAGGCAAACAAAACGATTGTTCAAGAAGAAAATAAGAACGTCCCGTAAGCTCAACGATGAGCGGAGAGAAGAAACGCTTGCTCAGGACAATGAAGTCGAGGGCATTTGCATTGATGCGATTGAAGAAATGATATGGGAAATTTCAATAGATTCCGCATTGCACCCTACAAGATGGTGATGAAAGGTCAGACTAGACCAGTTTTCCATAGAGTAGCCATGTAAAGAAAGATATCCGACTACTTGCAGTGCGAAATCGGAGAAAGAGGAATAAATATCAAACCGACCGGAGGGGAATATCAAGTGAGAATCAGAAGATCAATGATTTGTAGTGCCACCAACAAAAGTAAGAACAGTAGGAAAAAGTAAATATGGGTGATGTATCGTCGCAAGGGAATCAGGATCACTTCAAGATACATAATTTTTGAAGTCTCTGAAGAGATTACAAGAAAAACAATTTCTGGTAGCGATATCTTTACCAAAATCTAACAAAACCGCAGGGGCCTTCCGGCCGAACTTTTCAAAGCAGCTGGAGATGACTTGGTAAGAGGAGCATACACCAAATCATCTGTACAATCTCGTCGGATGAAAATATGCCTAACAAATGGAACCTCAGCATCGTGTGCCCTATTCACAAGAAAGGGGATACTATGAACTGCGTCAACTACAGAGGTATTAGTCATTTAAGAAAAGTCGCCTATAACGTCTTGTCAGCATTTGTGTGTGAACGCCTCAAACCATTTGGGGCGTGAACTGATCGGCCCTTATCAGTGTGATCTAAGGTAAGTCAACCATAGACCAAATTTTCACACTTCGACAGATCTTGGAAAAGACCCAAGAATTTAAAATCAATACTCACCATTTTGGTATCGATTTTAAGGTTACCTTTGAGAGCGTGAATATGAACGAGCTATACAGAGCCATGTCACTTCAAGGATGGTAAGAACAACGCCGAAATGTTTGAAGTTGATGTTGGCTTAATAGAAGGTGAAGGACGTGCTGTCATGTTACCCCTTCAACATCCTTCTTGAGGCAATCGTAAGTCTCATGTGAATACCAGTAGTATTTTGAAGCGCTTTGATGTCAGTGGGAGCACTCGCAATTATTGAAGTGAAGGAGGCGTGGAAGGATCTGGCTGTTAATGAAGATGAACCACAGCATATGATGTGCTCGTGTGCAGAACCCGTAGGCCTAAACTAAACGTTACGAAGGACCGATATATTTTTGAAGAAGTCAAGGACTTTGTCTACTTCAACTAAAACCTCTAAAAATAATATCAGTGAAGATATCAGGCAAAGAATTATACTCTTGCCAATCGCTATTTCTTCGGGCTTAGAAGGCATTTTGTAGTAAAATCCTCTATCAAAGGACCCAAGGATTCACTATACAAGACCACCATAATCATAGCGGCTTTCTTACTTAATTTTAAACTTAACTCATGAAATCAGATTTAAAATTGTTTCATGGTCTTTTAAAAAACCAAAAAAAAATTAGCGAACTATAAATCAACATAATTTAAACGAAAAAACGTGCGAACTTTTATCGCTTTCACAAGTCCTTTGTTCCCCAAACAGAAATTGAACAACAACTATTCAACCAAACTAGGCCAATTCGAGCATCAAAAGAAAAATTATTTCATTGTGGGTGGGGAGTAATCGGCGGCGTGCGTGAACACTGCCATATCTACGCTTGAAATAACCCAACTCTTGAGGGTGGTACGTGGCAATTGTTGAAATCCATACTTTCAAACTCTCATCAAAAGCAGGCCGAGTCAAAATAATAAAAAAAAAAATTGGAACAAAAAAAAATTAAGGCGGGAAAATCATAATGAATGGTAATCCGCATGGGTAATTGGATAAAGACCCCCCTCCCCCTTTCCATCAGCAATTTCGTTCTCTTCGTATTTTGGAAATCATAGCAGGATTTATGAAAACTCACGTTGATTGAGTTTTGCAATAATTCTCCTTGCTGTTGCGATGATGCGAAGGAGGTCATTGCGTTCGTTCATTCGTTTTCGCTTTGGAGTAGAGTTTTCGAGTGGAACTTTCGATTACCATTTTAAGAGAGAAACTTTGCCCTTTCCGGATAAAATAACTTTTCGATTGTTCCATGGTTAGAGTGTATAGTAGAAAAACATGGATCCATCTGCAAAGTGTTTTCAAATCGTTTTGCTTTTCAGTATTTTCGTTGTTATAATACTTATTCTCCTTCTCTCCTTCTCACTTTCCTCCCTTTTCCTCTGTCATGGTTTGGTTATCCTTTCGTTTACGGTCGTCGTGGAAATCATTTCGTTCGTTTTTTGGTGTTGAATTGAAATGTAAAGTTGGATTTTTGTTCCAAAGTGAAAAATATTATGATGGGGTTGATTCAACCCAACCGATGCGATGCAGCTAGGATAGTATAAGGATGTACAAGTACGAGTACGATAAAGGAAAACTCTAAAACTGTTCAACGAAAATTTAATTTATTGGAAAATACTCTTAATCCAGTGCAAACAAGATGGGTGGATGGCAGGGAAATGTATACTGTGGCTAAAAATAATATGTCAAAATTGTTGTAGAAATTGAGGTTTTTGTATTGTTTTTACAGGGACGAGGTTTTTTTTAAAGAGAAGAAATGGTGGGAGATATTATGGTTGGTTGGTTTTGAGGTTGCAATTTGTTGTTGTTTTGTTTTTGGGGTTTGGACTTTTATACATAAAAATGGCTGATCAAATTCGTTTGCAGGGCAATTTCATTCGTTTGCAGGGCAATTTCATGTTTGTTTGCAACTTTAATGTTACTGAAATGGCCGTAATTTATTAATATGGTTATATCAGAATTGTCATTCGATTTATTTTAAGGTTAGATAATCTTATTTATTTCATATAGAAAAGTACATTATTGAACATTTATTTTGAGATGGGCTCTCGAAATTGGCATCCACATTCGTCTATGGCCAGTTACTTATTTGGTTATCGTTGTTGTTAATAAAATTCAATTCATATTTAATTCCACACTCTTTTGCAGAGGGAAATGATTTCTTCTGTTCTCCTCTTATTTTTGGCACTCTTTTAGTCAGGGACGGATTAGCCACGAAGCAAGAGTAGCAAATGCTATGGGCTCGCGCATTTTGGGGGCCCGCTTACCAAAGATTTCTGACCATCAAAAAGTATTTAGGTTAGATTGAAGTATGAAAAAATTTTCCAATCAATGTAGCCACGATTACTTCCAAGAAAATAGGTGCAACAAAATTTGCTGGTCATACCAAGAACTATGTTTTGCACCGCACTACACGCAAGTTGGCAATACTGCAAAACTAAAAGGGGAATTCACTAAAATGTTGTCGAGCTAATCGTAGTAACCCGACCGATTTGAAAAGGGTTATATCAAAGAATATAATTACCAAGAAATACAAAAGCATTAATCATTGGCAACCCTGGTGTGTTTGCTTCAAAGTCAAAGTTACGGTTGCTCTTAATTTTTTTAAAAATTTTACCTAATTAAGTGTTTTATTACCTTTCTTTTAATAGTGGCACTGTTTCATTGACACCTGTGCTTATAATTTTATAACAATTTGCGGTGAGTTTGCTTGAATTCACTCCAAAACAGGACCCCCAAAATTTTTGCACAAACGAATATATATACCTACCTAAGACACATTCACTATGTTTGTTACCAACAAAACGAATAGAACGCCACCGAAAAACAACAACAATTCAGTCCAACAACCACAGAAAAGACCCCATAATGAAGTTGCCCCTAAATCACCCCCAAAAGTAAACGGCACAAGTACGAATACTGCAGTTGTGACAATGGATGTGCAAGATTTAAAGAATTTAATCGAACAATCTATGTCAAAGTTGCTAGACTGTAAACTAAAGGATCTACCAACAAAATCAGATTTAGAGGGAATTCATGCTGAAATTCATAATCTGCAAAAAAGCAACTCCGACTTGCAAATACAGATTAAAAACTTTGAATCTCGCTGCAGTTCATTGGAAAGACAGGTAGAGTTTTTGGAGATGAAAGCAAATGATAGGAATGTTGTCGTTCACATTCCTGTACAAGCAAATGAAGATGCCAAGGAGAAAGCTAAAGAGTGCTGCATGGAACTGTTACAGTCAACCGACGTCAACGTTATTTCTACAGTAAGAGTCTTGAAATCCAAAAAAAGCAAGACAGCAAACGTTATTGTGAAATTGAAAAAAAGTGATGATGTGGGGCGGCTACTTAGATCTTCGGGTTCACTTCGAAATACTGGGATTTTCGTTCATCGAGATTTGCCAGCAGCTGCGCGCGCACAAAGGAGGAAACTTGTAGTTTTGAAAGCGGACATTTATTCGAAAAAACAAAAACATTAAATCGCAAATCCGTGGGCAAACATTGTGGGTTGAAGGCAAATCTTTTTATTATGATTGTGATGACAAATTGATGTGTGACGGCGTTTGTGGACTGTCATTATTACGTCAGTTGGTGGATGACAGCTCAACAGGATCCGTTCCAGGGCGAAGCAATAATTTTGATGCTAACAACAATACTTCTCCCAGTGGTTCTCAAACTGTAATTAGGCCTCAATCTACCTTTTAATTGTAATGCCGTCTGCCAAACTAACGTTGTTAAAAAAACACAGTTAAATAATAATAATGTCAAACATTTCAATGTAGAATATAAAATTGTATCGTATAATGTATCTGGTCTTAGTAATAAGAATTTATTTAGTGATTTTTTCAATTTTATTAACCAGTTCGAATTCATTTTTTTGTATGAAACCTTTTTAACTGAAACAAACGCTGATATTTATGAAAACAAATTTAAAAATTATGAACTTAAATTTATACCTGCTGTAAGGAGGCATGCGAGAGGAAGAGCGAGTGGAGGATGCATTTTTGGGTTTAAAAAAGATCTTGATAATACCAGTTGTAAGTTCAAACTCTATGGTGATATTATCTGCGTCGAATTGAAAATTAAAGGAGAAAAGATTGTTATTTTACCATCTTATATAAACTGTAACCACTGGGATGCGGACTTCGACAAAATTAAGGAGTTTCTCATGAGCGGATCTTACTCAAATACTGAACGAGGTTTGGAAAATGAACGTGAAGGACATAATCGGCAAACTAAGTATTCTACAAAGAACACAAGGGGAAGAGAGCTATTGGATCTGTGTAACTCAATCGGACTTCGAATTCTAAATGGTACTAGTGAAGGTGATAAATTGGGAGAGTTTACATTTGTTGGCAAACAAGGTAGTTCTGTCATCGATTACTGCCTTATAGGAGGCAATTGGAGTTCCTTAATCTTGGATTTCAAAGTTCAACATCTACCTTATTCAGATCACATGCCAGTTGTTGTTTTCTTTACGTATGGAGAAAAAGTAAATGAGGAAAATGTGAACCTGAAACTTATGCCTAAATTGCAATGGAAAGATTCCAAGGTTTCTGTGTATCAAAGCCGATTAGATATATGTCTGATGAGGCACCAAAGTGACAGTTTAAAAAGTATTGATGATTGCATTAAGGAAGCGTACCCGGGACCAAAGAATTTCAGACGAAGTGAGCAGTTTAGAAAACCATGGTTTGATAGAGAGTGCATGACGGCAAGGAATTTTTCTTATGATTCGTTAAATCAGTTTAGACGTTATAATGATGACTCAACCAAGCGCACTTATATGGAGCATAATCAAAGGTTTAAGGCAATCTGCAAGGACAAAAAGAGAACATTTTATGAGAGGGAAGCCAATAGCCTAGCTAATTGTAGGAATTCATCAGAGTTTTGGAAATCAATACAAAGGCTTAATGGCAAAAGATATGTAATAAACTGCAACTTGAATTGTGAAATATTAATGCCACATTTCAGTCAGCTATTGAACCACACTCTTTTGAGCTTTCATATGTTTCAATATGCGGAACCGGGCTATTATGTAGAACTTCTGGATCAGCCGATATCTAAGGAAGAGGTAGCTGCGTCGTTAAGAAAATTGAAGGACGGAAAGGCGGCCGGAGTAAATAGAATACCACTGGAATTTTATCGTTATGGCACAGATGACCTCCATACAAAACTTACAGAAGCATTTAATATCGTTCTGGAACGTGGAATCATTCCTAAAGAATTCAAAGAAGCGCTAATTTTTCCTATACATAAAAAAGGCAACACATTGGATCCAGTAAATTATAGAGGTATTTCTTTTTTGAACGCATCCTATAAGATATTTACAGCAGTACTGCAGAATCGACTTGGATCGTGGATAGACGCCAATAACCTTTTGAGTGAATTTCAAGCTGGTTTCAGACCAGGGTACTCAACCATAGACCACATTTTTGTGCTCAGAAGTATTGAAAATTCCTTCTTGTCTCGAAATAAGAAATTATATACATTTTTCGTCGACTTTAAGGCAGCATTCGATACGATTGACCGTAATTCGCTGATATACAAGTTGTATGGATTGGGGTTGTCTCATAAATTTGGACGCGTCTTGCAGAACATGTACCGGGAAACTTCAGCAGCTGTATGGGATGGCGAAAATATTTTGGAATGGTTCCAAACGAAAACAGGATTACGTCAGGGTTGTACACTCAGCCCAAGTTTATTTGCACTCTTCATCGAAGACATAACTGATTTTCTGCCAGGTGGTATCGAATACGCTGGAACCTACATCAAAGCTCTCCTTTTTGCGGATGATATTGTTCTTTTTGCTTATTCCCCCGAAACTCTGCAACTAATGATGAACAAGCTTCACGAATACTGCACGATATGGAATCTAGTCGTCAACTTAGAAAAGTCGAAGGTTATGATTTTCAAAATCGGAGGCGGAAGAACAGGCTCAAGAGAACAATGGACTTATAATAGTGAAAGGGTTGAAGTTGTGAATGAATACAAATATTTAGGGGTTTACTTCACTAAGAATCTTGGTATGTAACGACATCTGACGGACAAACTTCAGAAAGCTAAGACTGCGATTAATGTTGCTTGGAGAGAAATATTCAAAAACGGTCATATAGCACATAGCAGCAAATACAGAGTTTTTGAATCAGTGGCGGAGTCTACTTTACTGTATGCAGCTCAAGTTTGGGGAGGCAAACAATATGAAACTGCGGAGAAACTCCTTCGTTTCTATATAAAGCGAATATTCCGACTTCCTTCAAACACCCCCAACTATATGATTATGCTCGAAACCGGAATCTCCCCACTGTTTATTAAGACTCTTAAGCTTCAAGTTGACTACATCATTAAAGTTCTGAATATGCCTAGTTATCGCCTTTCAAAGAAAGCAGCTCTTCAAGCAATTCGCAGCAGATCTGGATGGTTCATGGATTGGATTAGTTTGGCAGAGGATTCTGGAATAGTACTAAGCTTGGATGATTACAGCTCGTGGAAGCCTTTATTATATCAGATGATTGCCAACACTGATGAACGTTTGAGGAGAGAATACACCAAGGAAGCAGAAGAATCAATGTACAGGATGATATACAGTAAGCTAAATTACAACTTAAACCAAAACAACTATTTTAGAGATGACTTCACGACGGAACAAATATCAAATATGTTTAGACTGCGAGGTGAACTTTTAGGTCTCAACTTTATACCCCACCGTGATGATCTTCCCTTACTTTGCCAAATGTGTAATATGGCGGAAAGAGAAGATATTTTTCATTTTGTTGGAAGGTGTCCCGTTCTCAGAGAAACAAGAAGACATATATTAGGAAGTGATTTTTTATCAGAAGAATTAATACTAAGGTTTCTCAATGAAGTGGATGTTCCTAAAATGTTTCAATTTTGTAAAACAGCACTATCGTATAGAAGCAGAATTTTAAACGAAAATTTTTGAAAAACCGTATCTTTAAAAACTTTTAATCTTTTATATTCTTGAGTTGCTAATCAGGCAGACGGCAAAGCCATGCTTAAATTATTGTAACTATTTAAGGAACAATAAAATCTAATCTAATCTAATCTAAAATCTAATCAAAAGCATTAATCTTCTTTGATTTCATTGAACATTTATATACATTTTTCTGCTTCTACACATCGATGGGGTCGTCTTACGAACGCACTTTAAGAAAATAAGTCCAAAATTCCTGTTTTGAAAATGTTGTTGGACACTTGATGGTCAGCCCGGATGCTACGAAGGCGCTTTTATGTGGTTTTACTTCTATCAAGGATACTTTGGAAGACTTTTTTAATAACGTGGATCAAAAGCCAGAGACCCGTAATCAAGCTCTCGGATTAATTTCAAAAATGAGTAAATTGGAAACGGGAATAATGACAATATTGTGGAACATAATCCTAGAACGTTTGCAAGCGAGAGCTGAAATCTCTTCCATCAGAGAAATTTTAGAAAAATCTGCAATCATTGTAGGTGCTTACGCAGATGATTTGGAGGACAGCCTGGGCGACGAATTAGTCCAGTTCGTTGCTAGTATTATTAACAGCAAGAATCATGAGGCTCTGGAACTGCAAGTTTACAAGCTTTTGATACATAATTCTTTACAATCTTGTTTCCAAACGTTGAAATTGCTTTGTCCATTTATTTGTCTCTCATGATCACCAACTGCAATGGTGAACGATCTTTTTTAACATTAAAACGTGTTAAAAATGAGATGAGGAACACGATGAGCCAAAAACGTCTGAATCACCTCACTTTAAGGAACATTGAATATGATTTACTCCGAGAAGTTGATATTAACAGTAGGTATTATTTATAAATTTGCTCAAATTAAATCAAGAAATGTTTATTTGTAACAGTTTTGTTTTATTTAGTACCTTAAACTTGATAACCTAAAACAATCCAAGGGCCCCTTGATATGATATGCTACAGGCCCCGCGCTGGCTTAATCCAACACTGCTTTTAGTTGCAAGAGTTACTTTAAGATCACGATACACAAAAGTCCGCGGTCACGGATAGTATCTTCAATGCGGTTTTGAAGATGTTTTCTTTTACGCTGGCAAAACCACTGCGTAAGATGAAAACATCTATCTTATTCTACAGATAAATTTAAGAGTTTCCTTTCAGACTTTTGTGTTCGTGTTGTTCTAGGCGGTTTTCAGTCTGATATCCGCAAAATAAATATTGGCGTGCCGCATGGATCCGTTTTGTTTCCGCCGCTCTCCCGAATCTATGTATATGACCTTTTGACTTTTGTCTATGACTTCTAATTCAATAAATTAGCAATAGGCTCAGCTTGTCAAATTCGTTTAAAGATTCGCAATTATTTTCTTCGGATGTGGAACTGCAATAGCACCCAAGCCGTGCGAAATTGAATGCTTCAAAATCTTGATGGTATATTCTGTCACTCATTCATGAGTGGCCTACGCATTATGGAAATCTATCAGCTTTGTGTCTTAGATAAATAAATGTTGCAAACCACCTCTGTTAAACGAATATTCCTCGAAATTTTAAGATTTCCTAGATTTTCCACATTTGATGTGGCAACGATGTAAAGGGAGTTTTTTTTAGACGTGTGGTTTTCAATCTGGCAATACTTTTTTCGGAGTTAGTCTTTTTGATAGCTGTCACTTGATTTATACTCAGTTTGGTTTGCCATTTTATAATGTATAGACTTACTCCTGAACAGCGTTTGCAAATCGTGCAAATTTATTACCAAAATAATGGTTCGGTGCGTCCAATATTCGGCCCAAGAATTTATTCGAGCAAGCCGTGGCGGCAACTTGCCCGAAATCATTTTTAAAACATAATGGCAAGCACTTATCTTTATAATAAAGCTGAATTCTTGGCCATTACATTAAATTATATGCGTTTTTTTTCTTCTTGAAAACCACACGTCTAAGAAAAAAGACCCTTTACAAGCCATAAATTCGCCCAAAGCTTGAGTATTACTCTTTTTTCAGGTGTTCTTGTTACACATTGAAATTAATGGGTGAAAGAACCGTTACCGACATATTTGTTTCCCTTGAACGTCGCCATGATGTCCAGTAGCGGACTTAGGCTTAGGATCGTGAGGCCCAAGGCAGCAAATTTTGAGGGGCGCCAAACATTTTTCAGACGAATAAAATTATAAATCGATTGGGTTTTCTGTAAACAGTAAGACCAAATCTTAAAGTTAATTTTTTGCGGAATTACAATTTTAACACAGTACCATTTCAAGCTTAGAATTTCTTAGTTAAAATAATTAATTAGGAAAGTACTAAAATCTGAATTATCTAATAAAAACATTTAACATTTTTTTTTGTTATACCATATGTTGTCCTTACGAATGTTATTTTTAAATATTTTTCATTCAAAATTTAATTGTAATATTTGTTTGCTCTAAAACAAAACATTATTTCACCATGATGCATAATTATCCGATCATCACTTTTTTTATTTTTCAATTCTTTGTAAGTCTTATAGCTTTACGTAATGTGAAGCCCCCAACACTCAGCATGATTGATCAGTCTTAAAAAGTTGCAGAACGAATTTGAAAAGTTATACAAATAGAAATACAAAACACGAAATAAATTTAAACTTGGGAAAAAGAAGTGCTCTGAATCAAATATATTTATATCGTTATAGGGGAGGGAGGGGTTTAAAGAGGGTACTTAAAGAAATACTTAGTTCTTGAGCCAAATCTTTTTTTTTTAAAAAAAAGGGCACCATATCGGCTTGGGATTAAGGCGCCGTCAAACCTTAATCCGTTACTGATGATGTCTAACCTCGTTTTATCGCCACTTTTATAAGCAATGCAATAGCGTAATAGTTAGGTGCGTTCCTCCTCTCAATTTACCCTCGAGCCAAACATGGGAGGTACTGTTTAGGTTAGAAACTTCTTTTTTCGCCGCACTACAAGAATGTTGAATACTTATTCCTAATTTCGATTCAGAGACAATCAAAACCAATGTGTACTCCTATTTTCTTCCCAACTTTCCGCAACGCTTGTACTTTTTAAAGTCATGATCCTGGCACATATCTTCTCGAGAACAATAGTTGCCATTAACAACAAATAATTATTCTTTAAAGTTTCTGTGAGCACAAAAGTGCTCCTTCTATGTTAGCAGCTGATTATGTATATCGTCACAAAAAGATTGCCGTTCAAATACATACAGCATTTGATGATTCCTGTAAATGCTTTGGAAATGTTCTCTAGTAGTCAGCGATTTGGCATAGCTCCATAGCAACTCTTACTTTCTCACACACCGCGGAACAGTCTTTTGAGATGCTCTATAGCGATTTTTCGTAGGTCCATACTTTCATCTACGACACACGATTTTGTTTTAGGTATCTTTGGATAAATAGGAATTTCGGTCGGGCCTGGTACAGTTTCGTCCCAGTTTCGACGAAAGAGCGCATAGCATCAACTGATTAACCAGCAGTTTGTCTCTGTCTCTGGAGGTGTGTGGCTTAAATCTCGTCTCGAAATGTCATACTTTTCTCACAGCTAGCTATATGTGGCGTGTTCTTGAGTTAGGAAACCATACTCACTCTTCATTTATACCATAATCAGCCTTAAATTGAATACAATAATAAATTATTGTTCTTTTCTTTTTATTAAATACTAGCTGACCCGGCGAACTCCGTACCGCCTCTTTTTTTCTTGCGATTATAGGTACTATAAGGCAAGTTATGCATTCGTAAAAAAATTAAAAACATGGTTGTCTGTAAAGTCGGTTTACAGACGATAATTTAACGTGATAACCAGTTCACAAAACACATCATGTGTATAGGTATCCCTCCAACCACCAACCACCCAACCTACCTACAACCACCCACCATTTTTTTTAGTTTTTTTCACCCCTTGAACACCAACCTCTCACCCCCACATACAACCACAAACCAACAGCCCACCATTCTTGAAAATTTGTTCCTCCTCCCCCACATTGTAAATCCCCCTCTCCTTACCACTACCAATCACCCACACCACCTACAACCAACCACCCACTATTTTTGACAATTCCACAATTTTTTCCTCACCCATAAGCCCTCCCCAGTAGAACTATTTCTGACAATTCAGTTCACTACACCCTCAACCCAAATCCAACCACCCATAACACCTACAACAACTTTCCACTCACCCAACACCGCAAACCACCCACCTACAGCCACCAACCAACCACCAACCATTTTTGACAATTATTTTCCCTCACCCCCTCCCAACACGAAATCTGCCAAATCCAACCACCTACCCCACCTGCCACCGCCTTCCACTCACCCACCCTTTTTGACAACTTTTTCATCGCACCCCATCAAATCAACCGTCCCCACCACCAAAACTGCCAACCAATCAACCCACCTACAACCGCCAACCAACCACCCACCATATTTGACAATTCGCCCTCCCCCCTCCCCAACCATACCAAATCCCCCCAAACATCAAACACCCATTCCACCTACAGCCACCAAGGAACTACCCATTAGCTTGACAATATTTATCTCACCACCCAAAACAGCTACAACCACCCACCATTTTTCCTCTTCCCTCCCCTCCCCCTCGCCTGGCCCACACACACTCCCACCACAACCAACCAACTACCCAACACCCTCCCCTCCCACTTTATCGACTTTCTAAGCAATGAAAGCAAAGGCTAGGTAACGTGACTGTGACTGTGACATTTTTCCGTGCGTGCTGCTCATATATTCCAAACCGATTTATTAGACGTTATCTCGTCAAAAAAAAAAATTCTAACAATCAAACATGACATTACGATGATAGAGAAGTCTGGAAAAGTGGGTCCAAAATTCTGTCTGTCTGTCAGTCTCTCTGTCTGTATGTCTGTCTGTCCGTGTGTCTGTCTGTCTGTATAGTTACAGCTGGACCGATTTGCTTCAAACTTGGTACATAGTATTGTTATGACGTGCTACAGAGATGTTTTTGGAATTAGCATTCTAGCTCTAAAACTAACGGTTTTTAGTGAAAAATTAATTTTTCTCAAAAACGGCTAATACGGTTTTGATAAAACTTTCTGAATAGTGTTTTCTGGGCAAACTTTATGTTTTAGTTTTAATAGATTTTTCAGGAAAAGTCGCTTATAACGGTACCTCCCACAGGACCGGTTTTTAAAAATCAGATTTTCTCGTAAACTACTTGACGGATTTCGATGAAATTTTTGTAGAAGCCTCTTTAAAGACAAAAGAATGTTAATTTTTAAGTTTTTGAAAAAATAATTTCATACACTTAGGTTTTTCCCTGCATTTTTTCCAAAATCTCAAACCCCAAGAATACTCCCCATCCAGTCATGCACTTTATTTTTTGAATATTTTCAAAATTTCCAAATTTTTCGTTTAACTATTTACAATGTAGGTACGTTTCAGCTAAAACCGTATGTACAATACCAGACTGGAGAAATCGAACTCTTCCAGTAAATAAATGTCAGTTGAATTATCAAAAATTGACGCGTTTGATGTACCATCTACCATCTATTACCACCAACCATCTTCTACAATCTACCGTCTTCCACAATCTTTTATCATCTTCTACCATCTACCATTTTCTACCATTTACCATCTTCCAGCATACACCATCGACCATCTGTCTTTGTATTCCTTCTTGTTCGCACATGTTAAATCATTATAAGTTTATTCATATTCCCTTGATTGCGAGTGCATAGTAAAAAATAACCATCTTCTATCATCTATCATATGCAACCTTCTACCATCTAGAATCTTCTACCATCTACCATCTTGTTCTATCTACCATCTGCTACTATCAAAATTCTTCTATATAATCTACCATCTCCTGCTATCTACCAACTACCATCTTTAACTATCAACTATCTTCTGCCATCTTATACCAACTACCATCTTTTAACATCAACCATCTTCTACCATCTAGCATCTTTTACCTTCTTCCATCTAGAATCTTCTCCCATCTACCATCTTGTTCTATCTACCATTTACCATCTTCTAGCATCTACCATCTCCTGACATCTGCCATATACTGTCTTCTAACATCTACCATCTTCTACCTTTTACCATCTCCTACCATTACCATCTTCTATCGTCTACCATCTCCAGCCATCTGCCATATGCCATCTTCTTCAATCTACCATCTACCAACTACCACCTTCTACTATCAACTTTCTTCTACCATCTGCTACCATCTTCCATTTTCTCCCATCTACCATTTACTCCCTTCTAACATCTTCTTTCATCTACCTTCTTCTACCATTTAGCATCTCTTACCTTCTCTACCATCTTTTTCCATTTATTTCTTTGAAAATTTTTTTCTTTAGAAAGCTTTTTGATGTTAAATTTTTTTAGAATACCTATGTACATATACATATGTACATAATGTATGTATGTATGTACATCATTTAAATGAAATTTGTAGCGTTCAAAAATATAACACATATGTATTTTGTTTGTGTATATTTGTACTTCAAAACAAAAAACAATAAATTAATATATCAAATTCTGACTGATAAATATTTCAAATAATTGACACTTTTACACTACTTTTTTTTTATTTTTGCACGCAAGGTATGTCGTCGTAATTTTTTTTTTACTTATAATTCATTTTTCTCACCGTTTACACCTTCCCTGAACTTCCACAAATATTTCAAGATCAAAATTTCCAAAATTGGTCCGGCCATTCTCGAGTTTTAGCGCTTCAAACGCACAGCAATTGATTTTTATATATAAGATTAATAGAATCCCAAAGATTTAACAGGACGAAGTCCGTCGGGTCAGCTAGTGTTCACATAAAAAACAAATTCCATTTCCACCGCGTTGTGTTTTCCCAGAGCTCTTCATAACCTTCAAATAGTAAATAATATTACATTTTATCTTAAATAACATCTTTTTCGTGTCCACTACATTTAAAGGTTCCCTTGAATCCCGTTCCAAAGATTTTTAGTTCATAGTTTTGACAAGTTCCAGTACTTGCTTCAGAACATCTTGAACAATACAAATCCCTGCATTTCTCATTTCATTTCCGACATCCGACGTTTTTGGAAGATCTATTTCAAGAGCATTGTCATCGTTTCATAAAGTGCATTCATTGCAAAAGGTTCTTTCCATCTCCGGCAAATATTTATGTAATGTTCAATATAATACATCTCTGTCAGTAATGAGATCAAGGACAGGAAATTAATATGACTTTGCTCCTGTTGCCTTTAGAATTCTTCATTATAAGAGCGCAACTTGATTTTTTTTTTGTATTTCGCTGGAGCGCATTCTATGATTCTTCAGAACCAGAACTCTCAGTTCAGTTCAATTCTTGGAGTAGGTAGACTCTACTCAACGAAGCATTTTTCACACTCCAAATGCATACAAGTGGGGAAGAAGTTTCTTTAATTGTATTCTCTCCCTACAGGGAGTCCTTTCGTAGTATCATAACCTTCAACTCATCATTGCTGATACTGTATATGTATATAGTCATGATGACACTGATCTGCTTTTGTGAAGATATTTTATAGTGTTCTTAAAAAAAAAAAAAAAGGATAATAAGAGCGCAACAGTGAAATGAACGAATAAGTTCTAAGTGCATTAAGCGATTCAGCAGATTGTAAAATACAACGTTGGAGGTGTTCGAAAAAAAAAAATGAATGAAAAGCTGGATTTTTATTTGTTTTTGACGCACATCGCATCGTCTGGGGAAATTTATAAATTTTTCAATGAGATTAATTTAAACTGAAAACGAGGAAGGGTGTTGTTTGAGTTAGAAAGCTGATTTTGAAACTGGAGCATGGTCAAAAACCGTTCTACCTCATGGATTGAATGATATTTTTGATTTTTTTTTTAAATATTTTCACTTCTGAACTCAAGGGTTCTGCTTTTTCGCCACTGCTAATTTTTTTTAATAACACAATTTTGGTTCTATCAAACGACCTCCGGTTTTTATCGGTAAGACTCTAAAACTGAACCTTTTGTGAACTGTCTTCTCATTTCAACATCCAATACATCAATTTCTTTTCCTTCTTTGTCAGAGACATTTTTCTAATTTTTTTAGAAATTGTATTTTCCACTTTTAATAATACGTGGTTGTAATCGGTCTGATTGAAAATACCAAAAATTGAAATTCCGAAAAATAAAAAGCCCGTCCATCATGGACTCCATACACAGTCCCACTCACACATCTTTTTTCATCCGCTTAGAGTATAGTATAGCCATTTGTCTGGCTGGCTCCAGATTTATACATAATTACATGCTTAAATTGTGAAAGAACACTTCTGTAGACGTTTAAAAGGCGAAGACAACCAACTAATCGCTGTCAGGCAGAATAATCTATTCGATTTGGACGATGATGAATAAAACTTCGGTCCACCCGACCAAGAAGAAGTTCGGATAGCATTATCAAAACCCGGTAAGTCAACCGTAGACCAAATTTTCACACTTCGACAGATTTTAGAAAAGACCCAAGAATTCCAGATCGATACTCACCACATCTTTATCGATTTAAATATCGGAAATTTTTAGGTGGAGGCGGCGAAAATGCTGTAATTGCGTCCCATCTAATAGGTGGCGCCATCAAGTGGATAACTATCTCAACCAACTTGATGTGCGCAACTGGAGGTCACTGAATAGGGAAAGGCCAAGCTGTCGCCGTTTGCTTGTTGAGTCCGTGGTCCTCAATGGACTGTCTGCGCCACCTTAAGTAAGTGAACTAATTTTATCATGGAAAGAAGGTTTTTGGTCAAAACACGTGTGAGCCTTAAACTCTTTAAGGCTCTTTAAGACCAAGGAAAACTTATGGTATATCTGGTAGACTAGTATTTCTTAGATCCTGGGACTTCTGACCGGTCGGTGTCTTAAGTTTCTTCATTGTATTTTGTGAGATGCTTTTTGTCTTAGGCTGAGGTAAGCTCAGTGGGTCGAGAATCTACTAAAGAAGCAAGGAATTTTAGTTTGTTAAAGTTGTTTTATTCACAGATTCTTAATACAATTCTTCATATAAATGCAATACAATTTACAAATATTATTACAATTTTCAATACTTCAATATATATTCTTATTCTATTTGACCCTGAGGTAGCTAGACCTACTATATTCTCTACTGAGGTTGCTGTGGACACTAAGTTCTCTACTGAGGTAGCAGTAGACACTAAACTCTCGACTGGCATACCAGCGGACACTAATTTCAAAACCTGGAAGCCCACGTCAAGTTTGGTATTTGGGTTCTTAGCTTATCAAAATATTGGAGTTCGGCACTTTGCACGGTCACGGGCGGCAGTCGACTAGATTTTTACTTTTTTTTCTTAGATTAAGATTTTTTTATTTTTCAATTTGTTTTATGTACAATTTGACCTAAAACTAACTTATAACTATTTTAAATCTTGTCGGCTCAACAATAGGGGCCCGACGTTCTTAACATGGCGTTATACAATGCTATTTTTTACAATGTCATATTAATATTTGCTTAATCTATTACATGAATTAAATATTACATTAGTGAATATAAATTTCTTTGAAAGATACAATAAAATATTAAAATTAAAAAAAAAAATAACAGGGTTTTATCCCCTGTAGTGTTGCTGATTGTTCCTTTCGTAGAATGGGGCTTCGTTGTTGTGGATGATGTCCTCGGATTGTTCGTCTATGATGGCGCGAGCGTTGAGATACCTATAGCTAGGGTATAATTGTTGCTGGCGGAGCTGTTGAACTTCCAAGTTTGGATGATGTTCCAGGTTACTGATGATTCTCCCTGCAAGTTGTAGCATATATTGATCAATGGGAATCAATTTTGCTTCTTCTTCGTCGTTGGAATGAACTTCTTCGTCACTGGATTGCGGTATAGTCCTGTGCAGATGCGGAGCAACTTCCTTTCAAATAGCTTGATCTTTTTCATGGCTGTAGGTGAGATGGTGAACCATATGGGAAACGCATATGTCAGGACGGGTCTGATAAGTTGTTTATAAACAAGCAGCTTGGTTTTCTTACTCAGTCCATTTCGACTCCTGAGTAGCGGATGGACCAAGTGTAGAGAAAAGTTGTCTCTCTTCAACATCAAGTCTGCATGCTTCTTGAACTTCAGCTTGTTTGTAAAGGTGATACCCAAGTACTTCGTGGAACCAGTAACTGCAACTACGGTATTGTCTGGCAGTTTGCTGCTAATGTTGTTGCAGCATGTAGCGAAAGCACGTCGTCCTCTTGTAGCAGTTACTGGGGCCCGAAGGCAGATGAGTTCCGTCTTGTTGCTATTTATCTTCAGTCCCCATTTGAGATAATACTCCCATAGGTTTGTGATGTGCTCCTGCACTCTCCTGGACGCAATCTCTGGTGATGGAGAGGAAGCATATGTTATGGAGTTATCAGCATATAGCTTTGTCTTCGTTCCTGGGGTTTTGGGTGGTTGATCGGCGGTATAGATGTTGAAGAGCAGAGCCTTGATCCTTGTGGAACTCCAGCTCCAATTACCTTCATTGATGATTCATTTTTGCTAACCTGTACATAAAAAAATTTATTAGTTAAAAAATGTTTGAATATTCTTACCAAGTAGTTGGGTATTCCAAGTCCAGAGAGTTTAAAAACGAGTCCTTTAATCCAGACGCTGTCAAAAGCCTCTTCAATGTCCAGCAAGCATGCAACAGTCGTCATCTTTTTGTTTAGTCCAAGTACTATATCGCTGTGAAGTCCCAGCAGCGGATGAATGGTGGAGTGCTTATTCCGAAAGCCATACTGGAACTCCGGTATTACATCTCTATCCCTGCAGAAAACGTTAAGTTTTTTTAAGATGAGTGCCTCCAAAATTTTGCTCACACAGCAAAGAAGTGAGATTGGTCGATATCCGTCAACGTAAGCGCAGTTGGTCTTCTTTGACACGGGAACAACTTTAGCTATTTTCCAAGCTGAGGGAAAATAGCTGTTGTTTATGCAGTTGTTAAAAATAATAGTCAGCAGGAGAACAGCAACATTTGGTAACTTTTTTAGCAAAAAGTTAGAAATCCTGTCATTTCCGGCTGACTTTTTAGAGTTACCACTTAGTATGATGTCCGTCACTTCAGGAAAAGTGAAAACATCTGTGCTAAGAGGCTCTCTTGATGGATTTTCCGCACTGAACATTGTTACGGTATCGGTGGTGGCTGAAACTTCTTCAAATCGGGCTTCAACTTCTTCAATGAAATTCGGAAGGTGTACGGGTGGACGGTCTTTGAAGCAATCCTGGAAGTGGTTGGCAAAAGCCTCAGCTTTCTCGGCAGGAGTTGTTGATATCTGGTCACCATGCTGAATAGTCTCAGCCATTGAGTTTGATCTACCGACAATCCTGTTGATTTTTTTAAATGTGTCAGGGCCAGGTTTGATGTCCTCGAGTCTTTTCCTGAAATCTTTGTCCTGGTGGTGTTTGACTGCTTGATTGAACATAGTGTTGGTGCACTGAAGATGTGAAGCAAGTTGGCGGTACTCACTATTGTCCCTGTTGTAAGTCCTCTGATAGATCCTTTGCAGTTTCTTGCGGAGCCTTTGCCTGTGGGCATATATAACCTGTATATGCTGAGGCAAGTTTGAATATCTATCTCTGCTTGTGAGGGGAATTGTTTGTCTATCCAGAGCACTGCTTACAACTTCTTTGAATTGCCTTACGGTGTTGTCTATTTCACTGTTGTTAAGGATATTGTTGCTGGAGACCTCCGGGAGATTTTCTTCTACTTCTGAACTGAATCTTCTCCAATTTATCCTATCGAATCTGATGTGAAGCTCTGGATTACGTCGTTCAGTCGTTATTCTTTGATTCAGCCGAACCCTGAGTTCAACTGCCAGATGGTCAGATTCACTATTGTGTGCCACACAGGAATAGTTCTGGAACTCGGGGAGGATGTTGGTGAAGTTGGACGTCACTAGGAAGAAATCCAAAAGAGACGGGGTTCTGGGAGACTAGATTTTTACTGAATCAAACTGGCTGTCTTATGCATATTTCCGATGCAAGACAGTAGAAATTATAAAATGAATAACAATAATGCATGGAAAATTCCAAATAGCAAGTAATTGTTGCTGCCATTGGTTGTTGTTGGTATAATTTCTTTATGGTATAAAACTGGTTTGACTGCTATGGGCATAATATGATTGCTTGTGTGCAATGAAATCGTGCTACGGTGAGAATGGCATGGTATATGCGGTCGAGAAGGACGAAGGAGTGAAATACACAATTAATGTGTGGTGGTCGGACGGAATTGCTCATTTTGGAATTTCATAATGCACTGGAAGGGGCGTTTCATTAAAATTTAAATATGAACATATAAGCCCGGGGTCTCCTACACCCAAGGACAGCCAGTCTCTTTGATCCCAGGACCTCAAACGATGTCTCTTATATATCAAGATCTAAGGTTCGTATTTTTTGGTATAAGGAACTTTAATTGGTGTCTACTTGATCTTGAAACAAAAAATCATCTGTTACACCTAAATTTCTTTTGTCTTTGTGCTTAAAACTGATGTTTTGGGACCATAAATCCTGTGCTATCTCTTGAGAGTTAGACCAGAACGCAGAACATAAGAATATTAATTCTTGAATACCGGGAACTCAAATTACTTGTCTCTTGAGACTTGAAGCAAATATCTCTATAACCTTTAAGATCCCAGAGTATATGAAAATTGTTTTTAGTGCAAGTGCATTTTTAAACCGGAATCTCCTAATCTTCTATTTAATCTGAGGATTAACAACGTTGTCTCTAAGACCTCGTGCTATAGTGTTTAAAGAAATTATAGAGACATATACCTAAGTTAACAACATTGCTTCTCTTCTGTTTCAGAATTTTAGTTTTCGAACATCTGGGACATAAAAAAAAAAGTCCAAAAACCACCTGGTTTTAGTTTTTCGGCTTGTAATCGATGGAACGAAAATTAGGAAACGTATTTCTGGCCATGATAATAGCTATGACAAAACATTTCAACTTTCAAGTGTTTAAGTGAGTTTTGGAATTTGTTTCTAACAAGGTTCTCTCTTAAATGTCTCTCCTGTCTAAACGAGAGACTAAAAGCTCACTTTCTACGCAATTATGTATTTTCTTTTTCTGACCCATCCTACATGCCAAAAGTTATTGTCCTTAACATTATGCAGCATACCCAGGATAATTTATTCATACGAAAAAATGTTCACCTAAACTTAGATATGTATTTGCATTTGATATAATTGTCTAATTATGACAAATTCATCAGCTTCGCTTCGTTGATCCACATACCACATTATATGGTCCCGAACTTCTTTAATCCTCTTATTGGTACAGTGTAGAGTCCCTCAAAATCACAATTAAAACCAAATTAACAACATTTCCAATTAGGCTTCACATTCAATCCGCGCCTACATATTATATGTTCTCTAACACCAAAATCGAACTAAAACCTCCTGTTCTGCAATTGCAGCGCTCTAAATAGCATCGCATTCATCGCTTTAGTCCTTTATTACATTGATTTAACATTTTAACCCTGACTGCAGTGGTGCTTCGCTGTACCCTCCTTTTGTATAGGAAAAGGCTATATCAATGGATTTCAAATCCCAAAACCAAAAGTAACCTAGAACACCATCAGAGAGATCCGACATCCTTTAGATAGATATACAAGTGCCAGCCGGCCACTCGCTGCCCCTCCGCAGAGGGACTAGCACCCGCCAACCACCCTTGCTGAATCCTATTAAAGGATTTAAAACGTTTCAAATCATTATTAAAGTCAATGAATAGGATTTGGCATGTGAAATGTGTATCCCAGACTTATTGTGTGCTCTTCAAAATTAATAGGAATTCAGCAGCATGTCCTGTTCGTCCATGTTGATGTCGATAGGGATGTGAATGTCCAACCATTCAGTAAAGTTCGTGTGAGTTTCCGGGTACGATTGCGGTGAGCCAATTTTGCAGTTTGGCCTTGTGAATTACATTCGCCAACGGTGGTAGTGGCCAGCGGCGTGGTAACGGCGAGCGGGCGGTGATTCCCTGGACCTATACGTTGAGCGACAAAATTAATGAAATTACGTCAATCTGTGCCAAAATACACGTGAAAGCAGTCGTATTTGGGCCTTGTTCCGGCCACTAACGACCTCTTTTCATGGTGTCAAATTATTTTGCAACATATGAACAAAGTACAAAAGTGTTGCGGGACATGTAGACGCATGAATTTTGTAGTTCCATTGCAGGAACCAGCTAGCTATATGGATTTTGATATAATTAACGACCTAGAATGTTACTCATCCCATATACGCACATCATTCCTGCATATGGAACTGGAACACACCAAAAAGCATCCATTTCCATTGGTGTCGCATTTTTATAATTCACTGCCTCGTTTCACATCCACGAATTCAGCATACATACATTGTACGCTTCGCTTGTACAAAATAGTTCCAGGACTTCGAGGACATTCATATAGGCTGATGTGACATTTGTGAGCCTTTGCTGTTTGACTATGTATATGGTCATTGTTAGGGATGAGTTCTTAGTCTGCCATTTTCACTTTTTTTTTTTTTAATGCAAATTGACCTCCACCCACATATCCTGTCACGGTAGGTAAATGTTTATTGTATACATGTATGGATAGGTATGGTATAGCAGTAATGTTGGTTTGGCTCTGTTAGATTGAGACCTAGGTCAGGGGAGTAAATTGCAATCACAATTCTGCGCTGAATGTAATAAATTATTCTAAGTAATTGCGACTGTTGTCGGGATAATTAATTACAGTTGCAGAGATTTTTTAATTAGATTTTTTTTTGTTCTAACTTTTCATTGGGGGATGAACTTTTGTCCAACGAAGAGGGAAGCTAATTTTTCTGATTTTGTGTTACATCCTTGGAACTTGCTACATGAATGTTGTGAAATGATTATTTGTTTTTTTTTTTAAGTATCATTAAATATTTAATTTATATTCTAGGCAGAATGGAATGTGTGCTTAACTGTTTAAGATTGTTATCGAAAATCCCAACTTACAAAACAACAAACGCAAACAAAATATGTGAAAACTTTATTACAAAAAGATACAGAAAACATTAAAAAAATTAATATTTTTAGTTTTCATAAATTTATTGAAAACAAATTCCTTTTGCGTGCACCTACATAAAATTATAGGTTCCATGCTAAGGAAAGTTGTCGAAAAACCTAACAAATCAAGTTTAAACGGAGGAAAGAATGCCCTTTCTATAACTCCTGAAAATTTTTCAAATACATCGCGGTTCTCAAAAATTTTATAAAAGTAGTTCAATCTTCAAGAAATGTTTAAACCGTTGCGTTATTAGGGGCATAAACATCAACTTTTTATTTAAAATCAATTTTCAAATCATTAGGCCAAGATATCTGCTTTATGAGCGTTTTTCAATACAATTAACCAAAAACCGTTGTAGGTAAAAAAATTAAGTTGTTTCAATTTACCCTGTTTATGGGAAAGTTGTTACAATATGGTGGTAAGAATTATGAAATTTATTCGTATCAGAAAAGTAAAAGACAAAACTCAGTAAAGATATTAAATACACAACCATTTTTGGAGTATAAAACTAAATATAGGATTGGATCGCAGGTCGCACTAACTTGCTCTTATGCTAGATATTTGCTAAGGGGCTATATATTTTGAAAATTAAGTATTTAAAATCACGATTTTGTATTTTTATTTTATCACATTGAAATTTCATAATGTTAGAAATTATTCGCACAAGACATAACGTGCCTTATGATCTACCTACAAACACGCCCACAATTGCCATTTTTGTTCAACAACCTCTATTTCACAAAATTTAATTGTGTTTTGTGTACAGTTACGATCAAAGCACAATGCTTAAATTTTGCACACGCAAGCTATACCTAGGTAAATCTTCTCTCAACTAAATAAATCAATATTATTTTTATAAAACAATGTTGCATATATTGGAGCAAAAAACCTTTAATTTTGTGAGAATAAGCTGTATGTAAACATCTTGTGTACGAAAACAAATACATATTTTTGGGTGTGGCTGACGAACATTTTTCTATTTTTCATAGAAACTATAACAATATTGTTTCAGCAAATACAAGGTATTCATAATGAATCCACAATCAAAAATTTATGCGTCTCTTAGTCGAAACTAAAAAGCTTGTGTATGAAAAGAAATTCTGAATTGGGTGTGGCTTACGCCCACTTTTCATGAAAGAACGAAAAACGTAGTTTTAAAAATTTATGGTAGGTACGAATATTCAATTTTAACCTTTTTTTCCTTTAGTTATATAAAAAATACACCCACTTTTAAAGTGTGTGATTTTAATAAAATACCTTTATTCAGGTAAGATTGCTTAAAAACTGATCGATTCAGCTGTAGTTTTACAAATATGTCTAAAAATTGACTAACGATCGAAGTTCGGTTAGTGCTTTGGATTTTTTAAAAATATTTTTAGGACACGCCCACTTTTAAGGGTCGTTTCCCTCAAAATTCGTAATATTCATTAATTTTTACTTGCGATTATAGGTTGTATGTACTATAAGGCAAGTTATGGATTCGTGCAGAAAAAAAATTTCGAGATAACAATCACACATGACATTACGATGATGGAGAAGTCGAAAAAAGTGGGTCTGGGAATTCCGTCCGTCTGTCTGTCTGTCTGTCTGTCTGTCTGTCTGTCTGTCTGTCTGTCTGTTCGCGCTTCTAGAGCCTGAACGGATGGGCCGATTTGCTTCAAATTTGGTATCTAGGATTGATTTGGCCGTCCCTCGGAACGTATTTTTACTTGCGATTATAGGTACTATAAGGCAAGTTATGCATTCGTCGAAAAAAAAAGTTTTGAGATAACAATCAAACATGACATTACGATGATAGCGAAGACGAAAAAAGATGGTCTAAAAATTCTGTCCGTCTGTATGTCTGTCTGTCTGTCTGTCTGTCTGTCTGTCTGTCTGTCTGTCTGTATGTAGACCTACAGCCAAACGGGTGGGCCGAATTGCTTCAAACTTGGTATATAGACTTTTTTAGGTATTGTACAGAAAGGAAATTGAAATTTTTTTTTTAGCTCAAAAAATAACGGTACCTGCCATACAACCGTTACGTTAAAGCTTATTTTTCTCAAAAACGGCTCTAACGATTTTTAATTAAAAAAATCAGTGTTGCTTTTTAGGTACGACCAATCATATGGCTGAAAAAAAAGTTTTAAAAAATGGCTAAGAACGGTACTTTCCATAGGACCGTTTTTTTTGCTTTCGACTATCTCGAAAACGACTCAACCGATTCTTTCGAAATTTCACACACATATAGCTGTAGGTAGCTCAATTTGTATTGCATACCAATATTTTTGAAAAATATTTTTTTGTATTTTTAAAAGCATTTTTTAAAAAAAAATTTAAAAAAAAAATATTTCGAAAACTGCTTATTAAATTTTTTTTTAAAAATTTTAAATAAATGTATTTGCTGAATACCTATGAACTGGCGTTTTTGAATTTTTTTGGAAAATTTTTTTCAAAAAGTTTTTCAAAAAAAACTTTTTTTCTCAAAAACCGCTCCACAGATTTTTCTAAATTAATTCTCATAAATTCAAATTTATCCAAGAAATAAAATGGCGTACTTTTTTTTCAGCTCAAATTAGTTTAAGTATTTATTTAAGAATTTTGAAAATTTTATTTTTATCAAAATCTCAAGCCCATAAACCACTGTCACTCATTAGAGCAAGTTCGTGCGACCCAGTCGTGCATTTTATTTATTTTTGCTCTAGGCCCAAAAATAACGGCACCTGCCATACAATCGTGAAGAAAAAAATTGATTTTCTCAAAAACGGCTCTAACGATTTTGATAAAACTTTCAGGATGCTATTTTTGTAAAACAATCTATCTTTTGGTTGGAAAATATTTTTCAAAATTTGTCTTATAACGGTACCTCTCATAGAACCAGTATTTTCAAATCAAATTTTCTCGTAAACTATACATTCGATTTCAATAAAATTTTGGCCACAAGAATTCATTTATAATTTTATTAATATGGCATTTCAAATTTTTCAAAAACTTTTTTTTTTGATTTTTTATAATTTTTTCAAAAATTTTTTTGGTTTTCGAAATATGTTATAAACGGGTATATTGATTTTTTTTTAAATTATTTTTTCAAATGTAAACTACAGATTGCCATATATTTGCATACCCAAATAAATTTCAAAATATTTTTTGGAAAAGTTTTTGAAAAATAACCTTTTTAAAAAAAAACTGGTCGAACGATTTTCAATATTTTTTTTTCCTAGATTTACGTATAGCTTCGAAATTTTATTGCATACTTTGTTTTTCCGAGAAAACTCTTAAACTAATTTAAAAAATAAAAGAATTTTCGAAATTATTTAAATTTTTTTTATATCCATATATGCAGCCACTAAGCAATAATTGCTTATCATAAGAGCAAGTTCGTGCGACCCAGTCGTGCATTTTATTTTTAATGTTTTTAAACTATCGGTCACAGTTTTAAAGTATTCCTTAGTTACGTAGCAGAGTGTGGTTCAAGAATTGTTTAATGCACCCATAATCGCTATTTCCATTCAAAATCTATTTTTTAAAAATTTAAGTTTTTTCTTGTTTTTTTTTTTCAAATCGATCTGCAAGTTTAAAATTGAATGTCACTAAGCTCATAGTAATTGCCCGGCAGTAAAAACTCTCAGCTTTGGGCGTGGAACACAATTTTTTTTATTACGCCTGCAGTTATTGAACATCGGCCACACAAAATTAATTACATTGTATTTTTTCCTGTCTGCTAAAGAAGAATTTGAATTTTTCTGAAACTGGGCAGCGGCTGGCTGCAGGGCGAACGCATAAATATACACAAAAATAGGGAATAGGGTATCCAACAGTTCGTTGCAAACGTACTGTAGCTCTCGCTTATGTTTTATTTGTTGTGAAAGGTTCTGTGCAAATAATTTTGTGAGAAAGAGTATATTTAAATAAAATTAGGTAGGACACAACACACAAGCCCCCGAATATTTATTTCCGGACTTACTCGTATATCCTATTTCTTTGGGTCATTACCGCCGTACTTATTTGAGGACTAATGTCCCACTAAAGTAGAAAACAAGTCCCGGAAATCAGTTCGGGACTTATATCTCTATCACTTATGTCCCTGTACCTGACTGACAAAACTATTGTGTAAGCCACTTTACCATCTGTCCTGTTCTAAAGGTCACTTACCGAATTGCTGTAGAACAGCATTTGTCAACGGCGGCGGCGCGGCGTATAGTTTATCCACCTCAAACTGCTTATGTTGCACGTGCAGTTAAGAATAGAGGCTTTTTCTTTGGCCGCACTACACGAATGCTCTACCGGACTCGATTTTCTCTTCTAATATCGATAAACAGATATTCGAAATCAATGTGTATCGGTATCTATATACTATATACTTTTATTTCCTCTCCTCTGTGTTAATTCACGATAAGGGTATGAAAACGGGCTCTTCAGGTATATAAAAACAAATCAGTAAAAATTATTTTACCATACTCTGTCCATCATAAATAGGCAGTACACTTCTTATATGGATGCTTCTTTAAAATCAGTAGCGTGACATATTTTTTAACCTTTCTCAGCTGAAGGGAACCCCTTACAAAATGTGTTTACCCGCCAGTGAATTCCCGATCGCCATCTGATGTGGATCCAACACGTCTTATTCAATGCACATCTGAGTGTGTATACTGCGACTGGCCTATCCTTTCATCAGGATCAGAGAGATTAATGAAGGAGAGTTTAATCTAGCCAGAAAATTTCATTTTGCCCACAACTTGAGTTGACAGATATCGCGGCTCACCTGCGAAAGTGTGCGTAAAATTTCGCATACACTCCCAGATGTTTTCATTCATCTCACTTTTGCTTGTTAAAATAAAAACTTTTGATATAATGTACGTATTTAATATCCTACATATTTATATTTCAACCACATTTAAACATTGAAACATATCTCATTTCATCAACAATAATAATTTTTATATCACTAAGACAAAACATAAGCGAGAACAGTAAAACTGCAGCCATTCTTTAAAATAAAATATTGCACCAGCAACCAATTCAAAGCTTACAAGTGGCTGGTAGGTAACACATTAAAAAACTTTTCTAATTAAAAAACTATACGATAAAGTTTCAACTTCCACTGTGACTTCATATTGCTAGCCAACCATAAAAAATAAGTCACAGTGAATATCACATTACAAAAGTAGCTTATCTGAATTAAAAGGGCGGATAATAAGACAAATTATATTTTATGAGATTTTACAGACTTTCTCTGCAAATAATTCATGATGACACAAAGATAAACACAAAACACTCACAGATACCCTTAAAACAACAACGAAATAAAGAAACAGCATGGCGGAAGGGGGGGGGGGGAGAAGTTGAGCAAAGTGAAAACGGAAATATTTAACATCACACATATTTCTTTATATTCCTTTGACGAACACCAAAAACACAAACAAAAACATCGGAAGTCATTGTATTCCGCATCCCTTTTGGCTTGGCACATACGAAACGACATACGAGTATATTGCACTCAAACTCCAACCATATCGGCGACAAGGATTGGCATCCAGACCAGAACCAGACCCATCAGCCATCATTTATAACCTTATATGGGGGGTAAAGCTGTTAACCCGCAAATATTTGCGCATCAAATAAACTTGACATATCCGCCACTCTCTCCCCTTAACTTTGTGCTTATAGACTTTAACACCAATTCAACGTTCGAGGTAGTTCGACCCCTCTTCTTCCTTTGGTTCGTTAGGGTTTGATGGTTGACTTTTACTGTAAGAGTCGGAGAAATTATTATTATTTACTTGTGTGTAAATATTTGGGAATTTGTTTTCTTATTGATTTCACGATGATGTTCTTCTTTTCCATTATATTTTGATTTTTGTTGTTGTTGCTGTTGATTTTGGCTGGGGGTAGGTAAACATCTAAAGGAAAGAGAGATACAAAAAAAAAAAAAAAACAAAATCAAAAGGATGTTGCCTCTTTAAAAATTTATTAATACCCTAAAAGGAAAGGAAAACTTACATAGATACATATTTGCATTCGAAATAAAACTGCTTTTGTGATTTGATAGCGGAATCCGAGGTTGGTGCTGAAAACTTCCGTATTTATTTTCAATGTTTTAAGACTTTCTTTGAAAACACTTATTGATTTTAAGACGATTTAGCAAACAGAACTGGGCCTTTATTGGTATCAAAATAAAGCTCGTGAATTCTAGAATTGTTTTAATGTAAAAAATTGTTAAATCTGATTAATACTGTGTTCCATGTACCAAAAACGAAAATCAGTTGTATGTTGAAATCGATTTCTGTCAGTGAAATAATGAAAATAGATTTAAAGAAAAGTATCAATCAGATTAAAGTAGTTTTTGCATTAAAACAATTCTAGAATTCACGAGCTTTATTTTGATACCAATAAAGGCCCAGTTCTGTTTGCTAAATCGTCTTAAAATCAACAATCAATATTTTCACGGATGCATTTCAATGATAGCTATAACTGGCCCCTAAAGATACGAAATTTATTTCTTCAAAGCATTCAAAAGATTTTTCAAAATTTAAAAACATCAAATTATGCTGTTTGTTGTTATTAAAGCACATTGCTTAAAATTGTCTCTGTACTTAACAGTACGTTCCAAATTAGACTCGAATGTAGATTGATGTGTACAGTAAGTTTCGCAAATATGACCCACGTTGGAAATATTTCCCACACATTTAAACCGGCATTGCATCATTGATGTGTTTTGAAGACAGTAGTAGATCAGTGTGGACGTGAGTGCATTTGGTTAGTTTTATTCGTTTATGTTATAGTTTTTGTGTGAGTTTACTTACGGATTTTTGCATTAAAATTTTTGGGAAATAAATAAATTTTTCGTTAAACAATAAAATATTTTATGTTAAAAAAAAATTAAAAAAAATTTTAATTACAATTAATTGAGTGTGTTAAAAATTAAAAAAGTGAAATTGACAATAATATGGCCCATTCAGGGTGTTGATATAAACCAGTGGGCCATATTTTAAACATGCTTTAAACTGTTTTTTTGTTTGTTTTGTTTTAAGGAATCACATCATGGCTGGCAATGAAAAGCAATATTTTATAAGTGAATTATGCATGCCTTACCATCACAAAATATTTGAAGAGCAATGTTTCAAATATGTTACACACTGGTCTATATTTGAAATTAAGTGAGCCATATTACCAGTGGCATAGCTAGGGGGAGAAGGGCCCTGGTGCATAGGGAAAGAATCGGGCCCTCCTCCCCTCTTTCCGCGTAGTTTGAACTTATATTGGCCTTCAAAATTATTGATAGGAATAAGAATAGGAAACAGTGAGTTGAACTTATCCCTAGTAGGCTAAATCCATACGTGGTCTCTATTAGAATATCCATGTGTTTAATAGAAGAAAAAGGGAATAAATAAACAACGACGCAAATGACAATATAGAATATTTTTTATACAGATGAGATTTAATTAATCTCAAAAAATCGATTTAACAGAATTCCCCGTCCAATTCACAATCTCTTTCGCGCTTTAATTTTTGCGAATTCGTCTATAATTTCACTCAAATCCAAGTTTAATGCTGCCTCATTTTCTATTGCAATTAACGATAAATGTCCTAGGCGATCTTGTCGAATGCTGTTTCTTAAATAATTTTTTATAATCTTCAGTTTATGGAAGTAACTGGAATTGTATGTGCACCATGCATTTATTTGCGAAGCAAACAACCAACACGGTTGGCAGTAGGCAGCACCCAGCATTTTGGAGTAGCATACCCAAAAACGATCAACTGGGCCTTATTGTGACGTAGAAACGTAATACGTTTCTGAAAAGCTCCTGTTGTCTTGGTGGGGGTCCTTCGGAAAAGGTCCCGGATATTTCAAAGGCCCCTTGTCAAAATCAGCCGATTTTCGTTATCGTTCAATTTCTTGTTCATGTACTTTCCCAAGTCATTTGAAATTTCAATAACTTTTGAAGATGTAGAAATGGATGATTCCTCTACTGTAGGTTGCACGGAAGCGTCGAGGTAGTCATTTTCAGCAGTGGAATTGGTAGTTATTGGATCCTGATCTACTCGAGTCGCTTTATTAATTAACAGAGCTGTGTACACGCTATCAATAAATAAACACTTGTCACTTTTGACCGATATTTCGGCTGTTGAAGGAACTGTAGCAGAAAGCGGTTTCGTAAAAAAGCTGTCTAGCTTGGTCAATTTTTTTTACTTTCTTCCCTTTCTTGACGTTGTTTCCGCTTTGCGGCACCGCTACGTTCCTTTTTTCTTTCCATTCTTTTCAATTGTTAACTATCGAAATTTTAGTCAATGTTTAGTAAAGATTACAGGAAGTTAAACAAAAAAGAACCATAACACAGCTTGTTTGGTAATGATGCGGTAAAATCAATATTAACTCATAAGAAGATATTATAGTTTCTATAGTAGCTCATTTGTCAATTTGAATTTGAGTTTTGAAAAACGTTATTTATTTTTTGTTGTCTATCATGTTGAGAGCTATCATAGATTATACGGTAACTGTTGTGCTATAACCTACATAATATGTATATATCATACATATTTTGTCATCGGAATTTTTTTTAGCGAAATTGAGTTCTAGCAGAATTTGGTGCCAGATGGATGGATGTGCGGAATAGAAATCATAGCATTAGTGGTGATACTTGATGAAATAAAGCTAGTAGTAGGGAATTACGAATTACAACAGTCAGCGACACACCTAGCGTCAACTATTGTAGTACGTCTCAGACCCCAGAAAGTTGAAAACATCGCCACAAATATCATAAATGAGAACTGATGCAAGGCAAAAGCGAATGAAAACTTCATTATAAAGTTGATGGGTGGAATTGGCGAATTGATCTCACGACTGTCAAGCACGTGAGCTTATCGCTGATCCAATGTGCTACGGGCGTACTCATCCAAACTACCAAATAACTGAAATAACGATAACCAACAGCACCTGCTTATCGAGGACGCTTCGCGCATATGTTGAAAATGTTAAATAAGGAGTTCTATAATTGGTGATGTTGATTGGAAAAAAAATCTTGTGAGCAGGCTCGAGACTCAAGGCTCGAGCCTGCTCAGAAGAATTTTTTTTTTAAATTTATTTTATTTGTCTTTTTTCATTATTATAATTTTTTTTTCAAAGCTGAGTTTAGAGGGCCCCCTGAGCTCCGGGGCCCTGGTGCACTGCACCACCTGGCCCTATGATAGCTACGCCACTGCATATTACTAGCATTTTTTTAAAGTTGCAAAATGAAGTTCCTTTAAGTTTTTGTTATCAATTTTTTTTAATAATTATAGTTTTATAATTTGGAAAACTGTTTAAGAAAAAATTAAATGAATTAGTCTCAAATGTATATTTTTATTTTTAAAAAAATGTTAAGAGTAGGCCATATTTGCCGCATTTACTCTACTGATGCGCATTTGTATAGCAACGCGAGAATTATGGGAAAATTGTTTAAGTGGAGGTATGCATTTGATTATTTTTCTGGAGCTTTTTTTCTTATAAATGGGGGGTAGGTTAAGAGAAGAAGTTTTTTGAAGCATTCGATTCCATGCGGTTGATAATTGTCCATCAGACATTGCGGTCAAGATTGAAACTAATTCAGTTTATCATAGGCTGCCGTTCTATATTCTAAGAATATGGTTGAGGATCTGGAAACGAAAATGAGATTCTAAGCGTCAGCAAAACAATTAATTGGATTAGTAGTCGCGTGTACTTAAGATCATTTATAAAAATCAGGAAGAGAATCGGCGACAGAACATAACCTTGTGGCACACAAGCATGTATTTTGTGAGTTTAGGAATAAAACCCGTGCAAAACAACATATGTACATTAATTGGTTCGAAACTTTATTTCTAAAGCATCAAAGATTAGATTCGTCAATGCCAAATGAACGCATTTTCGAAAAGAGAGCTTGATGCCAAACTCTGCTCTAATGCTATTGAAATTCCAAGCGCAATTATCTTACTTTTTCCGAATCGATTTAGGTGAGATACGAAACCGTTCTGCCGTTCATTAGAAAATGTCCGTTCCTCAAGATATTTTTTAATTTAATGGTTTATCAGAGTTTCCAGCTTGCAAGGCTTTATTAAAGGGGCATAATGTGCAATTGGTGGGTAGTTGAAGTGCGATGAAGCTTTACTTTTTCGGAAAGGCTGGAAAATGCTCTGCTTTCCATCTCCTTGGAAACACACCTATATGCAAAAGCAGTGAGTGGCTTGTCTAGCGAGGAAGCACATCTCTTTAGAATTATGGAGAGATATTATTTGGGTAAATTGAAATCCTTAAGTACTCTTACAACTAAGTGAAATTTTTCCCATAAAACCATTCAAGTTTTTGAGAGCTATGCTGTAAATAAAACAGTTTTTACTGGAAACGTCCAATTATAAATGTTGACGTAATTGAATTTCAACAGCCTTCTACGAATGATCAAACATATTCTTACTAACTTTAACATTTTCAAGTATTTTTTTAAAAAGTGCGTACCATTTTATAACCAAAAAACAAATACAAATGTGTAATTCTAATAGCTTCAAATAGTTTTCAATCGATCCGTGAAATTAAAGTTAAGGCCCAACCATAATACGCGAAAAAAAAGGAAGCAAGTGTCAAAACCAAACGAAAAGTTTCCTTACGATTTGTTAAGTACATCAGTTGCCATAATAGCCTTTAGAAATGAAAAGAAAGAAAGAAGAAGAATATCCTTTAGAAAAAAAGGAATGTTAGATTTTCGTTCGTAATGTACGACTCAAAGCGTACATTACGTACGTAATCGCAAGTGAACGAAACTTGCCGAAACTTATCAAAAAGTCATTTCGGGTTGGGTATACAAATCATATGTATCTATTTCTACTGTTTCGGAAGGCAACGTACTTACCCATTCTTCAATTATGGTTAGCCCTTTAATCTTTCAAGGCAACACTAGTTTATTGGCTCTTAGTTTAGTTTCGCATGTTTATATCCTGAATTCCAGCTTAAATATTCTTGTTGTCTCCCTCTCCCTATTCCCCAAACTTTGATCTGTATTGTCCATCAGTAGCATAGTGATTTTGGCAGATTTCCAAACGACTGAATCCTATAAATCAATTTGGTAACATATGCCAATCATAATCTCAATCCGTTTTCTTGTTTCTCACATAATCATGGTCTACTTAACACCTTGGACCTCATTCTGGTCTCTACATACACATACATGTATTTGTTTACCCTTAAACGTCCATAAATATATACAATCTGCAACTACAACACAACCATTCAAGTATATATTTGTAAGCAAATAACTTAACAATCCTACATTCATCATGTCACACAAAACAACATCATGAGAGCTCCAAACAATTTGAGTATATGGAAGAAATCTCAATCGTTGGAGAAAGACACTGAGCTGGGAATCCATAACTGGACCATGATGTTCGGAACAGAGAATTTCTAGTTCTGTTCGTCAATGTGTGTTGTGAAAACTTAATTTTATTTTTGGTGAGTGCTTCCAAGAATGAGATTTGTTTTGATAGAAACAGACAAAGTGGGTAGAACTTCTTCGTTCATACGAGTATAGTACATATTTTGTGAACCAAAATGGCGAAAAACAGTGACGTTATAGTTTGTTTTTATTTTTAGGCGAACAAATATTCTTGTAAGTTTCAAGTTGTATTAATCTTAGTAAAATATTACGAAACAGAACTACATATATACAAATGTTTTCTATTCTTTCATTTACCAAGAGCAGGCAGAATTAGGACCGCGAAGAAAAGGTTGAATACTCTTCAACAATACTCTTCAAAAAAAATTTTGTCTCTTACTCATACAAAGAATCCTTTAAATTATAAAGGGTTTTCCAATAAGAGGTGTTATTTTGAATAGTTCGCTATTTTGTCAGTTGTCACTTTTGAAGCTGTAATTTGACATTTTAAAAGTAGAAACTACGATATTAATAAAAAAGGAAAGATATGCGCTCAAAAACGCATTGAAATTACTAAAATTCACTAGGCTAAGATTACACATGTACCTACATTTTACTTACCAGTTACGTTAGTCTTACAAAAGTAACTTACAGTTAGGTTTACAGTCGTAAAGTAATCACTGCCGGGCATGTAAGCCGTGAGATTTCCGGAAGTGTCAAAAAACACGTTTCCACTTGTAAGTTTCTTTTTCAATTTACATCTGTTGAACACGATGCCGAGGTTTTTAATTTTTTGAACTATTTCTATAGGAGAGTTGTTGAGTATGATGGGCGGATGAATATCAAAATTCAAACGAGATCTGGATTTTGATATTCATCCGCCCATCATACTCAACAACTCTCCTATAGAAATAGTTCAAAAAATTAAAAACCTCGTCATCGTTTTCAAAAGACACATGATATGTTTTCAACTTACGCAGGTATGACCACAGACCACGTTTCAGCATTTTCTAGCCGTATACTTGGTTGCTCGTTTGAAGTATTTTTGAATTTCCGAACGTTAACTTTTCTCATCAAGCTCGTATTAACGAAGAATCCGGAGTATTTGTATGATTATTTATCCTTTTCGCTATCAACTCGTAATCTAACAATTCTACCACCTAGGTCTACATGTCTGACTTTGTCCAGACAGTTTTTCGTTCATGCTATATCCCTCTGGAATAATATTCCACTCTCTATTAGGCGACAATTTGAACATAGAGACTTTTTAAAATTGGTCCTTGCCTATCTTAAAAACAATAATTGAAAATTCCTCTTAAATTATTATTTATTTATTAGTTATTTCTCTTACTTTGTAATGCTGTTAAAAACTATATTATATGAACCACACTATGCCTGTACTATATTTAAGAGTGATCTTCCATGTACAGTTGATATACACTTTGAATAAATTGAAATTGAAATCTTACGTAAATTGATAAAATTAAGAGCCGTTTACATTAGTAATTTTTTCAGAAGTTGCTTACGTGAGTAACTTTCGTGGGGCTTGGAAAACCCAAGATTTACTGTTGAAAAGCCTCTCCATTCTCAACGAGTAACTGTTTGGTGCGGTTTATGATCCGGCAGGTTCATTGGACCTTACTTTTTCGAAAATGAGAACGTCCGAATGATATCCATCTCCGCAACAACATTGCTAGGCTTTTTCTTGACATACTAACGTCTCGACGTGCTAACTGTTAAGAGCAATCGGTGGAAACTGCGATATATTCAACTGCATGCAAATACTCCCACCGCCAAAAGTAATACACAATGGTGTCTTTATTTGATAGAAAAGGCGCTTCTTACAATGTCAACACAGCTGCAGTAAGAAATGCACTCCCAAATCTGAGGGTTCACTTGTTGAATCGATAAAACGCTCATAAGCTCAAAATTGTGTGTAACATCTGCAAGACGATCGGTATGTTTGCGGATTTACACGTTGCTTTCTATCCCCACTCATTAACAAACTGTTAACAATACTGGAAGAGAAAGGATTCCGGGTTATTCTTTATGCGGATGACGTTATAATTGTCGTTTCTGAAAAGCATCCCGACATTTTCTGTGAACTATCTCAACGTGCTCTTAACAAGCTAACGAAAGGTACTAACCGATGTGGATTAGGATTTAGGAATAAAGCCTATCCTTCTTGTAATGGTATACAAGTCTAGAAGTTTCTGACGGAGAAATGATCTGGAGATCCAATATACATGAAAGTGCTAATAAATATACGATAGATATTTTTTCTTGCAAAGGAAGCTATTGGCGATAACTGGGATCTTGAGCAACGCATTGTCCGTTTATTATAGAACTGATTCTCACGTACGGAGTAGTAGTTTTTTGGGAGAATGTTTTGCATAAGTTGTGCATAAGTTGCGCTTATAAAATCAGCATCTTTAACATGCATTTAATCATTTATCCCTTGATATATCTAGCAAGCAAACTACAGCTTACTCTTCAATTCGCCTAAAGGTTGTCTCTCAGCGGGGGAGAAGTAGTCATGGCCACGCCAAGTATCCCACAAATTATCATGATAAAGACTACTCCAAACCTTAACTCCATTTTGATAAAACATCCAAGCTAGCATTTTTTCTAGATCACTGAGACATTGTTCACTGTTCCAAGCATAATTTATGGTGATCAAGAAGGTTTTATCTTGGCTTAAGATAAGAAGAACATTATACTTGCAGAGGACATCAGAAATTATCATTTTCGCTGATAGCTTAGCTGTTCTGAACTTCCTCGATTTCATCTCCACTAACTCCAGAAATGCTCTCGACCGACTATCATCTCTCAAGGACATGGGTGCTTATGGATTCAATTACTACCTGCAATTGAAGACTCTTTCTTCACAATCCAAAGAGTAATTGAATTCAGTTATAACTGTTTTGCCTGTGACTAGAAATTTCCGATTAATTCACGACACCTACTTGATGATTTTTTTTAACAGAAGTTTGAAAATTCAGTTATGTGTCCTTTCAATTTTGCCAAAAAAAAATTCCCACAAATTCGAAGCTCCCTGCTTCCCACAAATTCCAAGCTCCCTGCTTTGTTAACCAACTTGAGGAGATCTATTAAAAAACAGTGGTTAGAAAAGGAGTTACTATAGAAGGCCCCTGAGTTAGATGAAAGAAGCCTCGATTCAGCATGTCTGTGTATTTGGCATATACAGGAAGTAATATTCACGGGTAGGAACATTTATTGCTCAATAGGCCAGCTCGATGATAACAGCACCCATTTGAACTTGAGGAGAAAAAGTGGCTTGAGTATGAGCCTAGATCGTAGTTTTTACCACCCTCAAAAAGTTCGTTTCTTATTACACCATGGGCTTTTAGAACAAACTTAATTAACTCATACCTAAGCCGTTATAGTTTCTTAAATATTCCACAGGCACAGAGTGTCTTTTTACACACTCTATCTTTAGCAAATGTCGTTACTTGTAACAAAAAAACCGTTAAGTACGGTAAGTCGCCCGATTTTCAAGTTTTGTATTGGATTTGCAGTTTTTTTTTCCTTCAGAAAATTGATTTCTTTAAATCAGTTTGTTGAAACTGAATTCTATTCAGCACAGACTGCTCTTTCATCTGTTGATAGCAAAGCTTAAAATGATGTCTCAACTGAAGCGGTTCCCGGAAATTACGCAAGAAAAATTACACCAGATTAAAAAAATTGTGTGGTTTTATGAAACCACTATGCAAGTGAAACTTTTTTCGATCTGATAAATTCACTATAAAAATCAAATTAACTCACCAAGAGCTTTTCTTTTCCCTGCAAACACGAAATCGTTTGGCTTTCTCTTACGGCGTAAAATTAATGTATCGTCCGATATTTTACGCACTATTCTTGATTTTTCACTTGTTGACCGGTTTTTTACATCATAACTCTGAGCAAAACACAAATACCGCGGAGCACAAGGATGAATGAGTGAGAATTTTAATTCTACAAGGTCATCTGATGGGAGCCATTGGCGCCGCCATATTGCTACATGCGACAGATGAACGAACGAATTTGTTACGATGGAAAAAAGTTTCACTTTAATAATATGCACCAGCAGAAAGTTCTAATACCTAATTCTAATAAATTCACAATAAAAATTAAAATTACTTACCAAGAGCATTTTCTCTCTTAAAGTTCTAATACCTAATTCTAATAAATTCACAATAAAAATTAAAATTACTTACCAAGAGCATTTTCTCTCTTACCGGAATAAAATTAATTCATCGTCCTATATTTTCGCACTTTTCTTGGCTTTTCCCCATGAAACAATTAAACTAGATAGCGTCACGTCACTACATACTATTCGGTCAGCTAATGCGAGCTATTGGCTGGCGCCGATATATTGCGACATGCGACAGGTGAACCAAACAATTTGAAGCGATGTAAAAAAAGTTCCACTTTAAAAACAAAAAAATTCTTTGTACAAAATTCTGGCTCTTTTTCCTAGGAAAAACAGCTACAAATTTTCTGACAATCTTCCCAAATTTCAGGCTATTTTCCAAAAAAATACTGGCGTTTTTCCCATTTCCAGCAATTTTGAAAAAAAGATCCACAAACATATTCTGAGGTTTTTCCTTTCATGAGCCAGAAATTTTGTATCAAATTCTGTAATACATTTACAGTTAAGTTAGTCATTCTTCTTTTAAGCGAAATCGTTTAAAATTGATTTTTCAAAAAAGACCAGAATATTTTTCAAGATATTTTTAAACAAGACACAGGGTGGGAAGGTCAATTTCCGCTTATATTTCTGTCTCTTTTTTCACACCTATCTGGCCTATTTTCCAACATTTCGAGATTTTAAGCCAACTAAAATTCTGCTCTTTTTTATACATATTATTTGTATTATGTTTGAACAAGCGTGACTTAGTATTCAGCTAAATATAACGTATAACGACAAATAAAATCCCGATTGTCGCTGTACAGGCAACCTTCATATAATTATTTATTAAAAAGAGCTTAACATTGAGTTCTTCTCCTTCCGATGGGGTGAAATCATCAAAACCCTTCCAGTGGTATGCATATAGGGAAGCTAAAATATCTGAAAAGGATTTAATTATTCCACCAAGAGTATTGTTTAGGCGACATATAGACCCAACATTCTGTTAGGGTAACTAGCAGGCGACAGCTTGCCGGTCCTTTAAAAATCAAATATTGCGAAGTTAAGTTTCTGGCGACTACAAGTCGCCTCATAGCATCTGAAAGTAGGTAGTAAGGTATACATATCTTACAAATCCATGCAGCTGCGCAGGGCAACATTCAGGCGACATATAGACCCAACATTCTGTTAGGGTAACTAGCAGGCGACAGCTTGCCGGTCCTTTAAAAATCAAATATTGCGAAGTTAAGTTTCTGGCGACTACAAGTCGCCTCATAGCATCTGAAAGTAGGTAGTAATGTATACATATCTTATAAATCCATGCAGCTGTGCAGGGCAACATTCAGGCGACAAATAGACGCCTAAAATATTCAAAACCAATATACTATTAGGGTAACAAGCAGGCGCCAGCTTGCCGGTTCCCGAACATCGAGTAGATACATAACTTTCTGGCGCCTCGCCAATTTTATTAGGAAATATGTACATATACCAAAAGCCAAGCAGAAATAAGGGGTTCATGTCACAAGTAAGCACGATATGTGCATGAACGAGAGATCACTGCGATCAAGAAATAAGTTAACACGAAATAAGGAAAATTTAATAAAAGGGGTTGATCGTAAGAACACTGGGTTGGTTGGCAGAATAAGTTCTGAACAAGAGATAGCTTGAAGGTGTCTTCATACTTCACTGCCATTGGTTGCAGTGTATTTCGAAAAGAAGTAAATAAAGTTAAATAAAAAAAAAGGGTTGATCTTTCAGATCCTTTATTATCCTTTCGTATTGTCATTGGGTAGAGTTTTCTCAAGTTAAGGTAATAAGATAGAATACCGATAAATGAGGTGGAATGTAAGAAGGAGAGTTTGAGATATATCTACTGGAAGGACGAGTAGTGATATTCAGTCATTCGAAGTCTTTATCGATAAACGGGCGTCGGAAGGAGTTGAACCGTAAAAAAAAAAAAAATTTCATCTTACATAAATAGGTTTTTTGTGTTTCTTGTGGGTATTTATTTATAATGTCTCTTTCAAAGTGACAAGCGATATAAATGTCACTAATTTTGCTGTTACAGCGCATCCAAATTAAACTAAATATTTTGTATTTTAGAGCAGTATATCGTTTTCTTTTTTATGCGAAGCATATTGTGCTATTTCACTGCTCTGTGGCGTATAGTGTTTAGTGTGTCGGACTGCTACGCCAAAGTTTCTGGGTTCGATTCCTAATGCTGACTCAAAAATGTATTTCAACGCTGTTGGCTACGTCAACAAACAACTGTCAAAATCTCTCGTTTTCTTATTTCCAAATAAAATCTCAGGAAACCGAAGAAGTTATTTCCTCTTGATGATGGTGGAAAAGGAAGTGCATTGAAAACTTCTTCTGGTGGCCATGTTGTGTTAAATGAATGGGCATGTGTGTAGTGTATGTGTGTGTGTGCGTGTGTGTGACAACTTGTGGAAAACTTGTCACGAAAACGAAGAAAAGAAGGACAAACAATAAAATATTTTTGAACAGGATATTTGGGGACTTTGGGAGATTTAAAAAACTTTACTCATTTTGTGAGTCATGAAAGTTATTAAAAGGACTTAGACTCAAACAAATGCAACACATACACTTGCATATATTTGTATGCATTTATGTTTCAACCAGGATATGTGTTTGACTTATAATTGGTAGTTTGCCATTTCAAATTGCCTTGGCAATGATGTTGCTTCTTAAACGTTGTCATAGTTAGGTTTCAAAAATTTACAAATTTTCCTAGCCAGGATCTTGAAGTTGAAAGTTTAAGACTATGAAGCGTTAAAATCGTAACTTTATGGTCACTGAGAATCAACTGTGTATCACTTTCTTAGCATTACAATGTATGTTCATTTACAGATGAAGTTTTTGATGTGAATGTGCTGAAGATTGTCGAATGAATGAATCAATTACAAGAGTCAAGTGGTAGGTATTGATTTTCAACGACATCATACTTTCTTAAAAAGAAAGTTAGAAAAGTAGAACAAAATATTCTTACATACTATTGAGAAAGCTGATAAAGAAAAAAATATTACTTCTAATCACTGAGAGTTATGAATAACTTTTTTACTTGCTTTATAGGGCTGATCAATTTGGCTTGGTTCCTTATTTTCATTTTTTTAGAAAATCCGGACTTGACAGTCAAATAAGCATTACTTTTAAAATCGAGGCGCGACAAATTTCTTTGTTTCACGACAAATTTACGAGAAATTCACGACATCTAATCCACTTGGATGGGTCAGAAGTCTTTAGTTTAGTTTAGTTTACTTAACTTGAGTTTATTTCATCAAACAGAGTGTTTCAATCTCTTATAGATTACGAATTAAATCCACAATGCTTTCGTAGACTTCTGACTCACCCACGTGGATGAGAAGTCCATTATGGACTTTTGGCCTGAAGTTCAGAAACTGTTGTAAGTGCACTCAAGTACCAACGTGTGGTAGTGTCAGATCCGAATTTATAGGCCTGGAGGCCCTGAGCAACAAAGGATGTTGGGACCCCCCACACGGGTTTGTCAACAAATAATTCTCGACTATAAAGGTAAATCATCTTAAGTCTATTCTTACCATTTTCAGGAGAGGAACAAAAAAAACTCTAAGAAGAAACTTGCCAAAAAACCTTTCAAACATAGACTTCTTAAAATAAACTTTTTAAAGGAACAATTTAACGTTCTGTTTTTAATATATTTTGAGAAGATATTGTTTACAATTTGTGAGTTAAATGCCAAAATGTGACTTAAGATAGCTTGCCTATTTTAAACTTTTTTCCAATTATAATAGCTTCAAAAACAAGACTGGGACGCACGAACTTGTCATAAGTGATAGTGGCTTGAGATTTCAAAAAAAAAAAAGTTAGCAGAGAATAAAATCATATGAAATTTTATTAATCACTTAAAAATCACTAGTTTGGAAAAAAATTAAGTATCTACCGTTTTTGAAAAAACCTAAAAAAAATTACTTTTATTTTTAAAGCTAAAAAATTTCATCGAAGTCCGTCAAGTGGATTACGATAAACATTGAATAAACAGGTCCTATGGGAGGTACAATTATAAGACTTTTCCTTTTAACTGCAATTTCTGTTTGCTTAGGAAAATCGCATGCGTTCAGAGTGAAATATTCAACCAAATGCCATAGAAAGTATCTTGTATTTTTTTTATTTTGCATACGGTAAAGTATACTGCGCCTACCTAGGGTTCAGAAAATAACGGTTTGAATTTCACGACATCTAATATTAACATAAGATGATTTCCAGTTTCTCACTTTTCAAACGTGTTTTGATGAATTGTTGCATCTTAATTCAACTTAAGGGTGATTTTTGTTTGTTTTTGCACGCTGTAAAGTATCTTAAGTCATCTTAATATGTTTTATCTTTTTACGATCATGACAAACTCTTATAATAAAATAATCTTAAGTCTGTTTTAGATTTTTTTATTCGATTGCGCACAACATCTTTTGTGGACTTAAGATATTTTACGTTGTGTCAGAATACAGTTTTTCTACATAAGATGAAATTTTTTCCTCAATGAAAAGGAGAAGGAATAAGATAGAAGAATACGGGTATGAGATCTATGCTCCCCTGAAATGGTAACAAGATACAATAACAAAAAGCAAATAATTTTAAGTAGATTTAAGATGTTTAACCTTTAAAGTCGAGAATTTATAGTAAATCCAAGTAGATTCTTTTAGCATTTAACAAACACACATAAATATACCTAATCGAAGACGAGAATTATCTGAAATCACATTTGAGTTCACGAACGGATCCTTCCGATCTATATTCGCTGAAAAATTTTGTTGATGATTTCACTGAATCACAATTCCCGAAGTAAATCACTTTCAATACTTGAATGCGATATAGCTTTGATAGAGCGTTTTGTCGTAGTTCGCATTCGCATTCGCAGCAAATTAATTATGATTTTCATTTTTGAAAATGAGCGCTCTTCAGTGAAATTCGACACCATCAAAACCACATACATTCTCAATGAGGTTGGGGAATGTAGATCTGAAATGTTGGTCTTCGAGAATTCGGTAGTAAAATAGCTCCGGAGATTTCCATAGTCCTTTTTGTACATGTCGATCAAAAATATAAAATGAAACAACTCATTGCCAAGACTAGCTTCTAAATCATCCTTGTACACTTTCACCAATGCCTCTGCTGCAGCGTGCAAATTTTCAGCACCCATCTTCTCAATGCAATTAAGAAATCCAAATCTCGAACACACAGCTCCATACGCATGCAATCTTTCAGTCAGAGAAACACAAAGTTGGTGGACGACCACTGGGATGAAGCCGGATACTTTGTATTTTTCCTCCGGTGATAGGTTTGCGTCTTTAATTATATAGAGCTGATTTAACCTCACATTTCTCGTCGTCCGTCGTGCGTGATTGTACGTATGACCAGTGTTGGCTAATTTTTTTTTAGTGCTTCTTCGTATTTATCATAATTGTTTCTTTCGTTGAATATAATCAAAGAATTGAATCGCTGCGCTGATGGACAAGAGTTAGCAGCTGTTTTTCCAACTGAATTGAGAGAATGACCACAAGGGTTGGGCATGATTTGCCGATTTTTAAAATGTTGACTCTTATAAAGTCGATTGTCACTTTCGAAACGGGGTTAAACTATACCTTCTTAAGTGTTTTGAACGCTTAGCCAAGGCTGCAAATAGAAATCGCGATACACCTTCTGTTCCCGCAGATCCTTGGAGCGTAGAGGGAGCGGTACCTCTTCGTCCTTAGGGTCCCTGCCGGGCTTAGCATTGTCGATATTTTGTAAGCTGGCTTCAATCCAATCATGAATGTGGTTGAGATTAAAGTTGGAACTTGAGAGGGATAGATGTGCCTTACTCCGCCTCCTCGTGGCAACCCTGGAACAATATGAATGGCAGATAAATTGTTGTTATTGAAATAGGAGTGAGTATCTGCAGCTATATTTCCTTTCCTTGAAGTATTGATTCCTTACTGGAAACGTATGCAAGGTAAAACTCGTATGCGACAAAGAGAGGAAGGTTGGGTATGCGTATTTGGCTGTTTGCTTCTACCTTGGCAAATGATTGAGTGCGCATATCTAAGGCTGCCAGGCCTTGAGTAATGATGGTGCTCATCTGGAAGTGACCTCACGGTTGCGGGGCTCCACCGGAAGCTTTATTCTGGTACCACGGGAGATAGTGCCCACCCAGGTGGCCGAGTCATCTGGGAGACTATCTATGAGGTAGGTCCCCTTGTAGGAGTATCGTGGTGGTTGTGGTTTACTCCATAGCGGAAACATATGGCATTGGGTAATATTATCTACGGATTTTATTATTGGATGCAAGAGGTGTTAGATAGACCTCGCCCCTCACCAAGGAGTGTGGACATGCCTCAACAACTTCCATAAAATTGGTACTATGATTCTACCGAGGGGTAGATCTTAGGTCTCTGGTCTAAGCCCAATTTACTCTGCATGCGAGTAAGCTCGTCGTGAAATTAAGACTTAATTGTCAGGTGTTCACGTTAAGCTTATTCTCATCCTGTCACTTTCCAAAAGTCGATTGGTAAAAATACCGACTGATCAAAATGTCGGCTCTTATAAAGTCGATTTTGAAATTATCGACCCGAAAAAAGGGCACCGGCCGCATGTATGTGAACATCATTCACTTTGCCACTGTCGATCAGTGTTGCACCCCTACTACTATTATATAAAAATAACTTATAAATTTTAACTGCCGATGCAATCCAAAGAAATACATTTTTTATCAGGATAAAAGTCTACATTATTATTATTACCGATACTTTTTCAGTTGACTTTTTCATAGGTAGTCTGGATTTTAATCTGTCAACTTTTTTTTTGTCGATCAAACATTAGTCGATGTGATGATACAGAATAATATTTTGATTTTTTCATTCTGGCCACCGAGATCTTGTTATTTAACACCTTGCGACTTCTTCCTTTGCGGCCATGTGAAAGATAAGGTCTACGCCAACAGCCTAGAGTCGATTCAAGACCTCAAAGATGGAACTTGTGAAGCTATTGAGGGCATACAGCAGCCTCTTTGCGATTTGATGATGGAAAATTTCATGAAAAGTAAGCGTATCCATGGCAGCCATTTGGCTGATGTTGTTTTTCATTATTAATGACTTTTGTCTTCATATTGAAATAAACATCCGATCATTTATTTCAAAAAATACCATTTTTATTTAAATATCAAAAGAACACCTCTTATTGGAAAACCCTTTATTTCAAACACTAGGTATGTACATAATCAACCATATAACTGATAAATTCTTCGCAAATCGTGGAAGAAAGGTTTGACATGTCCCCGACCTAAGTGTTAAAAATTGGACTCTTTTGTCGAAGCTCTGGGGCAGTTGCACCAAATGTCCTTTATTAAATTCTGCCGTCTCCAGCTATCAGCTGAGCTGAGTGGAGGTGGGGTTGTGCTCCAACATGTTCTGGTTTTTTAAGTGAAACTTTTTTTCCATCGCCTCAAATTTTTTCGTTCATCTGTCACTGATTCGTGCCCGTGCTCCGCGGTATGTATGTGTTTTGATGTAAATGTTGTTGTTCACTTGATCGTGATGGAAACCGATACAGCTAGTGGGTTAAATAAACCGGTTAGTAAGGGACAAACCAAGAAAAGTGCGAAATGCATGAAAATGATCCGAAAAAAAGTTTCACTTGCATCGTGGTTTCATAAAACCACACATTTTTTTCTTCTTTTCCTCTTTTTTTGACATTCCCACTTAAATTTCATTATCACTTTTATCGCATGTTGGGCTTCCAGTGCAGCTTAAGTTAAGAGATTACACCTCCTGTAAAAGAATGTCTTAATGTTGTTAAAAACCGTTTCAAAGTCCGTTGAGTTTCTTAGAAGGAGCGAATAAACAATAGGAAAAGGGACAACTCTCTTTAATACTATGTAAAGATAATAATTATAGATGACCCTAGTTTCTTAGTTCCGTGAAAATTGTCAACGATGTCCACTCTATCACTGTTGATGGGCGGCGGAAACTGAGTGTTCCTCTCCATTTGCAAGTACCTATGGTCAAAAGTCATAAACATGAACTCATTTTCTAAGTCTGTGGTTTCCTAGAAGAATATCATTTACAAAAGCCATCTCACATTCAAAGAATCTCTACAGCACAAATGAACTTCATTTAATATTTTCTATCTCAAAAAATAAACCAAAGAAATAAAAATAAAAAATTCTTATAAACTATCCTTATATAAAAGAACCTGAGCAATAATTTCAATAATTTATATCTCTTTTGTTGAAAGCTGCAAATTAAATGTCAAGAAAACCTATGTGTATGCAGAATAAAAAGCCAGAAAGATCATAGAATACAATAAAGGTACAAACACAATCCAACCCAAAACCTCATCTGCAACATCATTTCAATGGGTTTACTTTATATTTTAGAAACAGCACTTTTCTACACAGAAGACCCACCGAGGAGAGCTAGAGAATGGCAAGGACACGATGAAAACTTATTCTTGGCAGTCTATAATACTCATGGTAATGTAAAAGTGCAACGTACAACAACAACAACAACAACTACTGCCGCCGTCATGAATGTCCTTTTTCAAAGAAAATCTCCTTCAGAATGGCAACGCAAACGCGCACAGGCACACAACAAAAAGTTTTATCATTAAAAGTTTTCCCTTGAAAATTTTATGAGTCATTTATAAGAATTCGAAGAGTACGCCTTTGCCATGGTCCTTTCAACACTTTCATCCAGTAAAGGCGAATCTTTTTTTCTCGCAGTTTTTGCCCATGGCTACCGCTATTCTTTGCTTGCATTGTGTGTGTTGGTCTGTTGGTGTTGGTGTTTGGGTTATTTGGCTTTGTATTTTGTTTGCTTCACCATCTTAGTATTGTTCCTGGTGGTCCTGACCTATTTTGTTGCTTTCTTAATTCGATATAGAGGTACCTACATAATATTATTTTGGCCGACACAAAAATGTCCTTTTGAATTATTTTGACGAACACAATCACGAAAGAAGAGGTTACAAAATCAAAGCCCCTCACCCTCTTCCTAATTAGTGAATCAAAAAAAAAAAAAAAAAAAAATCTTGAAATAAAAAGTTTTTCGGTCTCAACACCAAAAAAAGGAAGGAGGACCAAGAAAATTAAAGGACAATCTGCTAAAGTCGTGCTCAGTGTTTTGACAATAATGGCTTAAACCGGATTAAAATAGCTCCCAAATATGTCTTCGGCCAAGCTAAATGGAGAGAAGCAAAATGTAGTCGTTTTCTCATTCTCTTTAAGCATCAGACGGACAAAGCACAGGAGAAGAGGGAACTTTTTCGAGGTGATGTCGCCTTCGAAGACATTATTACGGAAGCACTGAAATGGGAAAAGTTTCAGGAATCGAGCTTCTTTTGTTGATGTTTTGTTTTTGATAATTTTTTTTTCTCAGTACAAAAAATAAGTAAATGGACTCTTTTTGTTTTTTGTTTTTTTTTTGTTGATGTTGAAAAAGTTGTAATTTGGGAGTTAAGACAAAATTTTATATTCATGAAGAGATGCACAGTGGTAATTTGTCGATCCAGGTTCCAGGTTCCAGGGTGACAATGGATTTTTAGAAAGTGTGATTCTGTGAAACATCTGGCAGAAAAGTTCAATTGGTTTAGCAAAGAAAATAGTTTTGAAGTTAAAGAAATAATTTTGTGTTTGTTTTGATATTGAGTTTGGAATGGTTCTTAAATTGAAAGTTTGAATCTTTTCGGTCAAAAAGTTATTTAGGTTGGCTTGATGAAGTCTTCTCGTCGTCTGTGTTGAGATTTGGAAGAATTTGTGAGTGGGTTTGGCGTTAATAGAAATTGAAAAGAAAATATCTTCATTCTTTGCCAATTTAATTCATGTAAATATTCAAAGAGTTTTGTTTTAGGTGTGACGAAGTCACCTTTTTCTTCTCCCACCACCGCTATCATTTATTATATATACACAGTCGTTCATAGCCGCAGTGACGAAGGCATTTCCCAACAATAAAGGCTCTGAGGTCACATGACTATGTGTACGTAAACCAGTAGCGTTTTATATGTAAATTTGTATTTGGTTTTTATAAGTCACACTCAGTTATTTTGGATATATTCCATAAAGGAAAGTGATTTAGCACATTGAAATTGGAGGGAAATCTCAATGGTGATATATAGGAATACTATTTAGAGCCAAAGACTTTTCTCCACTACCGGACCAGAGGTACGCAGTGTACCGAGAGATTCCTAACATTTTGAAGCTGTGCTTTCACGAGTTCAGCAGAATATTCGTCCTGTCCATTTTTTTCCTTACCGTTCCTATATTCCTAAATTCCTACCGATTAAATACCTTATTTGTAGCCGTACATTTGTGCGTGTAACTGACCGGGCATTGGTTCCGTGTAACTGACCGGACATTCGTTCCGTGTAACTGACCGGACATTGGTTCCGTGTAACTGACCGGACATTGGTTCCGTGTAACTGACCGGACATTGGTTCCGTGTAACTGACCGGACATTGGTTCCGTGTAACTGACCGGACATTGGTTCCGTGTAACTGACCGGACATTGGTTCCGTGTAACTGACCGGACATTGGTTCCGTGTAACTGACCGGACATTGGTTCCGTGTAACTGACCGGACATTGGTTCCGTGTAACTGACTGGACATTGGTTCCGTGTAACTGACCGGACATTGGTTCCGTGTAACTGACCGGACATTGGTTCCGTGTAACTGACCGGACATTGGTTTCGTGTAACTGACCGGACATTGGTTCCGTGTAATTAACCGGGCATTGGTTCCGTGTAACAGCCGGACATTGGTTCCGTGAATATAACTATAAGTTAAGATTTAAGATTAAAGAATTCCTGTTAAATATTATTTGGATTATATAACGTATATTTGCTATACTGAATCTATGTACATTATTTGAATTATATAACTTACTAGCAGACCCGGCCACGCGTTGCTGTGGCTAAGGTAGGTATGTATTTGTATATGTCAAATGGTAAATTATTATTTTCGAATAATCATGCAATCGTTATAGCGGGTATAAAAATGATTGAAATTTGAATTTTCGTAAAGTTGATAAAGCGAAAATCAACATTATTAATCTAACCTATGAAGTTTTTAACAAATGAGTAATTTACAAAGTTGATACTTAAACATGTAACATTTAATTTTAGAAATGAAGTAGGTAGGGTAAATAATTCTAACAGTAGTATTTATTATTTTGAATTATAAATATTTTTAATTCAATATTAGTTCAACACTAATCGGTGCACAATATTCTTTGTTAATCTGTCTCTAGCTAACACAAATAGATTCGATGGTTTTCCCACACGTGAGCATGCAACATAAAGTTGCCCATGGGAAAAGTATTAAAAAAAACCGTCTTCTATCATTTATCATCTGCAACCTTCTACCATCTAGAATCTTCTACCATCTACCATCTTGTTCTATCTACCATCTGCTACTATCAAAAATCTTCTGTATCATCTACCATCTCCTGCCATCTTCCATCTTCAAACATCTACCATCTTCTACCATTTACCACTATCTACCATTTACGATCTTCTACCCAACAACCATCTTCTACTATCAACTATCTTGTACCATCTACCTTCTTATATAATCTACCATCTCCTGCTATCTACCAACTTCCATCTTTTACTATCAATTATCTTCAACCATCTCCTACCACCTTCTACCAACTACCATCTTCTTACATCAACCATCTTCTAGCATCTTTTACCTTCTTTCATCTAGAATCTTCTCCCATCTACCATCTTGTTCTATCTACCATCCTCTTCCATTTACCATCTTCTAGCATCTACTATCTCCTGCCATCTGGTATATACTGTCTTCTAACGTCTACCATCTTCTACCATATACCACCTTCTACCATTTACCATCTCCTACCATCTACCATCTTCTATCGTCTACCATCTCCAGCCATCTGCCATATACCATCTTCTTCCATCTGCCATCTACCAACTACCACCTTCTACTATCAACTTTCTTCTACCATCTGCTACCATCTACCATCTTCCATTTTCTCCCTTCTACCATCTTCTTTCATCTACCATCTTTTACCACCAACCATCTTCTACAATGTACCATCATCTACAATCTTCTATCGTCTACCATCTTTTTTTTTTTTTTGGCGTTATGACCCATTTACGTGGGACATAAGACCGAAAATTTATTTGGGCTTTAAATCCCACCCAAGTGGGTCTTAAGGCCGAATTTTTTTTCTGAAAAATGGGACATAAAACCCAAATTCCAAAAATTAGTTTGAATAAAAAAATAGTTCATTAGTTCATTTTCATGTTATAGGTATATATTTCAAAATCAAAAAATCCAATTCAACAAAATAAATTAAACAGCTTATATAAGCATAAACATAAACAACAACAAAAAATATAATTCAACAATAATCTTGAAAACGTTAATTTTATACATAAATAATAGAAGTATTTTGAATTATCTGTCTGCAAAATGCACATAATAATTCATTTTTTCGAGCTATTGACTCTTCCTTTAGGGTTGAAAAGCAACTACTACATATTTTAAAATGATTACAAGGTAAGAGCAATATATTTCTTGGGTTCTCGAAACATGCATATTGAATTTAAGTTTTAGAGGTTTTATAAAATTAAAGCCCCAAAAAATATTGCTCTTACCTTGTAATCATTTTAAAATATGTAGTAGTTGCTTTTCAACCCTAAAGGAAGAGTCAATAGCAAAAATTCAAAACCACGATTTTCCATTTTTTTTTAAACTTTCAGTTCTTATAAGAACAACACTCAATCAACACTTAATGTACTTTGAAGGTTTGAATATATGCATATTTTTTTTTCTCAACATTAAATGTAACAGTAGTCTTAATTTTGAAACCAATGAGCGCTTCAAATTTTGGGAGAGCTTAAAAAACTGGTTTGAATGTCAACTAAACCAGGTGCATTAAAGTTAAGGGCTCAGGAAGAAAAAAAACTTTTCTCGCATTGAAATACATTTATTTTTATCATTTGTCAAGTCATATTATGTGGGACATAAAGCCCAACTTCTTTTTGGGGGCCTTATGACCCACTTGGGTGGGATTTAAAGCCCAAATTAATTTTCGGTCTTATGTCCCACGTAAATGGGTCATAACGCCCAAAAAAAAAATGTGGGCTTTATGTCCCTGGGCCTTATGCCCCTGCGCCCCATCTTCTACCTTCTACAATCTAGAATCTTCTGCCATCTACCATCTTCTACCATCTAGCAAGTTCTACCACCAACCATCTTCTACGATTTACTTCTTTAAAAAAGTGTTTCTTTAGAAAGCTTTTTGAAGTTAAATTTTTTAAGAATACCTACATATACATATGTATTTACATCATTTTAATGAAATCTGTAGCGTTCAAAAATATAACATACTAAACAATAAAACAAAATCGTATTACACAAACACATACATATCTTGTTTGTGTATGTAACGATATTTTGTACTTCAAAACAAAAAACTATACACTAATATAATCAAATTCTGACTGATAAATTTTTCAAATAATTGACACTTTTATTATACTCCTTATTTAATATTAATATTTCAAGATAATAATTTCCAAAATTGGTCCAGCCATTCTCTTCTTCCTTAGAAGATGCTAACAAAAGATTTATTACCATATTACCAAATGCACTAAAATTGCTTTCGTGGTACATAGATGTACTGAATTTTGACCAAACTTCACGGAAACCTTCGTAGTCATCCTTAGAATATCCTACGAAAAGATTAATTACTAATTTAACAAAATGCACTACAAATGCGCTAAAAATGCATTTGTGTCAAACCGCTTTATAAATTGAGAAATAAACTATCCTATCTTTTAAGTTGGGTCAAACTGCACACAGTTTTCAAAATTTGATTAAAATCTGTTCATTAGTTTAAGAGTTCATTGCGGACAAACAACGTGACACTCGATTTATATATATTAGATAATAAATAATTAACTTCTGTTTGTAACCTAAACCTATTGAATTAAAGGCTTTAAATAAAGTGTTATTTTCCTTAACCGGAGTTTTACGTCTTTTCTTCGGCTGACCCTGGAACTGCTGAAAAAGGACAACTCTTACAAGGGTGTAATAGAAAAAGATTGAACATTTTTGGCGACTTCATATATTTGTTCGTTTCTCAAAAGGTGTTTTGTTATTAGGTAAATATTCTTGGAATGAGGTTCAGGTCATTGCTGAAAGTGCCACTCTATAGTCGCGTGGGGTGATAAGATACTTAGAATTTAATGAGCTTATATTATGCTGCATTTGCAATTCCGCAAATGAAAAAGATCTGTGAACCTGGAAACACTTGAGTACTGTCTTGAGCAAAACAATTTTTTTTGGTTAGAAGTCTAAGACAAGATTTCGTTTAAAAGTAAAAAATCAGAGTGGGAACGAAGCATTGGGACACATCAGCGTTTATTCAAATTACGGTAATGGAAAGGTTCGAATTGTAATTTCTAATCATTCGCCAATACCACATGCACACAAATTCGATTAGAGATCCTGGTGCGGGGCTCTATTAAATACAAGCGCAATAATCTTATTTTCTCCGAAACGATGATGTAAGGATTGGTTCCAATATTCGGTGAGATGAACCATCATATTGAAAGTGGACAATGACATATGGCTGCGGGAACCGTACCTCCGGTTCTTGAGAAGTTTTCGTTTCAAAAGATGAAACCAAATCTAGTGGTTTATCAGAGCTTCTATTACCTTCAAAAGAAGAGACAACGTCTATTTGATCATTTATATAAAGGGTGTTTTTTAGACGTGTGGCTTTCAATCTTACTTTACTTACTTAAGGTGGCGCAGACAGTCGATATTGGACCACGGCCTCAACCAACAATCCTCGCCAGCTAGGCCGGTCCCTAGCCAGTGGCCTCCAGTTGTTGCGCACACCAAGTTGGTTGAGGTCCGTTTGATAGCGCCACCTTAGATGGGGTCTTCCAAAACTGCGTCGGCTTTCCGGTTTGGAATTGAAGACACGTCCGGCTGAAGCGTTTTCGTCCACATGGCCCAGCCATCTAAGCCGCTGTATTGTCAGCTTCTTTACCAGGTCAATGTCGCTGTATAGAACGTACAGTTTGCCATTGAATCTTCTCCTCCATACTCCATTGACACATACAGGAACGAATATCACCCGAAAGAATCTTTCTCTCAAAACACCTCTCACCCGATTGTGTTAGTGTCCACTCAATCTGGCAATACTTTTTTCGGATTTGCGATTTCATAATGAATAGACTAACTCCTGAACAACTTTTGCAAATTGTGCAAATTTATTTTGAAAAACATGGTTATACTAGTGAAAAGATTTTTGATTTTCACAAGAAAATTTTGTTTAGCGATGAAGCTCACTTTTGGTTGAATGGATACGTCAATAAACAAAATTGTCTCATTTATAGTGATCATAATCCACAAGCCATTGTTGAGACGCCGCTCCGGCCGCGCTGAGCCGTTACATGCTCAAAAAGTCACTGTTTGGTGTGCTCTATGGGCAGATTGAATCATTGGTCCATATGTCTTCAAAAATGAAGCCAGCCATATGCCATAATGCTACAGTCAATGGAAAACGCTATAGAACGATGACTTTTTCGTGCCTGAAGGATGTTGATGTGGACTACCTTTGGTTCCAACAAGACGGCGCTACATGCCATACAACCAACGAAACAATCAATTTATTGAAGGAAACTTTTGGTGAGTGCATTATCTCGCTTCGTGGGCCTGTGGCGTGGCCTCAAAAATCGTGCGATTTAACACCGCTGGACTATTTTTTGTGGTGTTATGTGAAGTGAAGTTGCTTGTCTACACAGATAAGCCCAAAACGATTGACGCCTTGGAAGAGAATATTCGGCGCGTGATCCGAAATTGGCCCCCTTGGCTGAAATTTATTCGATCCAGCCGCGGCGGCCACTTGCCCGAAATCATTTTTAAAACATAATGGCAAACCCTTATCTTAATAATAAAGCTAAATTCTTGGCCATAACTTTAAATTATATGCGTTTTATTTCTTGTTGGAAACCACACGTATAAAAAAAACACCCTTTACAATGCTCAGACGTACTTAGAGGTAATAATATATTTTTGACGTACTTATCAGGATAAGAGGTTAGAAATAACTTTCTAGTGTGGAACTGAACCGTAATTTGTGTATGTTCTTGAAAAAGCTGAATCCGGCGTAAGTTCATTTGGGAGCTATTCTTTTCAGAATAGTGAAGCCACGTAGAACTGTACGGCATGTAACCGTCCATAACAACAATTTCATGGTGAGTAGGTATATTGGAAAACTATTCTTTAGAAGGAGTCAGAGAGCGCTTCGAATTTGTGAGAAGTCGAATTCTAGTCCAGGTTCAGAGATCTATTAATAAAACCTTTTTTTTTTTTTTTTTTTTTTTTTCTTTTGGACTCTGAACTCTTGCCACGTGAAATTAAAGTCTTTGGTTGAACATATTGACCATATTTAGGTTGAAGCTGGTAAGCAATAGTATATTTAACGTATACTCTGAATTCTAAAGAACCAGAGCTTTCACCTATTTGAGATTAGCAGTTGCCAAGACAGTTGACTTAGAACGGAAAAAGGAACAGGCTTAGAAACTTAAAATTTGATGACTTTAGCAAGATATTAAATTTATTGGAAAACAGGGCTAATATTTTTACAACCGATTATAGGTTGCTTAAGGAAAGTAATGGATCCGTGAATTTTATTTTTTTTGATGTGAAACATCTATTGGCGCACCTAGGCAGTAAAATCGATCGTAATTGTAACGAAAAATGGCATGACGCTTGATAAAATTTTTCAAAGTGAAAAGTGTTGGGTATTTTGTGGTTGTAGGTTGGGTGGTCGTTAGTGATGCTGGGGTGGTAGTGGGGTAGAGGTTATGGGGGGGGGGGGGGGGGGGTGAATGGTTGGTTGGTGGTTGAAGGTGGGCTGGATGGTTGGTGAGGGGGAGGGTTGTGGAAAAAATTGTCAAAAATGGTAGGTAGTTGGTTGGAGGGAAAAATTGACTAAAATGGTATGTGGTTGGTGGTAAGTGGGGTGGGTGGTACTGGTGGGTTGGTTGATGTGGGGGTGGGGTGTGGGGAAGTTGGTGAAGAAAAAAATGACGAAAATGGTGGGTGGGTGGTTGTAGGTGAGATGGGTGGTTACTGGTGGGGTTTTGGTTTGGGGTCGGGGGGAATTGACAAAAATGGTGGGTGGTTGGCTGTTGGTTCTAGGTGGAGTCGGTGAGAATTACGTTTTTCCTTCTTTTCACCAATCAGAAAAAATTGTTAAAAATGGTTGGTTGGTGGTTGAAGGTTGTGTTGGTGGTGGAGTGGATTTTGAGGAGGATGTTGGGGGTGGGTGAGACAAAATTTACAAACATGGTGGGTAGGTGGCGTTTGTGGTTGGGGGTTGGTAGGGGGAAAATATTGACAAAAATGGTAGGTGGTTGGTTGTAGGTGGGTTGGGTGGTTTCTGCTTGGGGGGAATTTGGTGTTGGGGGGGGGGGGGGGGTGGGTGAGGAAAAAATTGTCAAAAATGGCGGATGGTTGGTTGGTGGTTGCACATGGGCTGGGTAAATGGTGGTGGTAGGGGGACTTACTCTGGGGAGGGAATCGACAAAAATGGAAGGTGGTGGGTTGGTGGTTGCAGGTGGATTGGGTGGTTACTGGTGGTAGGTATTCGGTGATGAAGAACTTATGAAAAATGGTATATGGTTGGTTGCTAGTTGTAGGTGGGCTGGGAGTATGGCGGTGGTGGCGGTATCTGATGGGTGGGTTGAGGAAAATTTTGTTCCTATGTGTTTATAAATGAATAGGTACTTATAATCTGTAATAATTGATATTATAATAAAATGATAAGACAAATATATTGATTTAATTAACGAAACACTAAATTATTAAAAATTATTTCACTCCATATTTGTTTGATGGTTTTTCAAAATTATGAATTATAATGTAAACTTGAATGTTTCACATCTGCCGGGCGTCCCGTGACGGCAATTTTTTTTTTTGAGATAACAATCACACATGACATTACGATGATAGAGATGTCGAAAAAAGTTTGTCTAGAAATTCTGTCCGGCTATAGACTTGGTACTTAGTATTAATGTAGTATTTTCGTGGGGGGTCTTTTTCCATTTTTGCTATAGAACGAAAAACAACGGCACATGTACAATGTACAACCATTAGCTAAAAATTTATTTTATGGAATACGGCTCTAAAGATATTGACAAGACTTTCAGGTTAATATTTTCTTAGGACAGTCGTATCTTTTGCTAAGAACAGATTTTTCGGAATTTGGATTATAACGGTACCTCTCATAGAACCATTATTTAAAATTTGATTTTGTCGTAGACTATTATTTCGATTCCAATAAATTTTGTGACCACATTTTAAGATTTTCAAGAATTTTTGTTTTTAATCTAAGTACAATATATAAAAATGGATCGCAAAAATGTATGTTCCCTCATAACTTTCGAACGACTCGGCCAAAATGGATATTTTTTTCAATGAACATAGCCCCTAAGCAAATATTTAGTATAAGACCAAGTCCATGCGACGCCAGTCTTGAATTTTATATGTATATCTATAAATAAGAGTGAAAACGTTAACATAGGTCAGGGTAATGCAACGTCAGTCTCTTTTTAAATCTTATGTAAATCATGTCAAAAAATATATCAATGAATCACAATTTCCGTGGAACTATAATAGGAAATGCATTTGTGAATGCCGAAACGACTTGACTGATTTCGAAAATTTCAGTCAATATTGAAATTTATCAAACAGTTGATCTGATATTTCCATCAATCTTATGATAGTTTTAAAACTTCCCCACATTGTAAAATATTGCTTTTTGTTCTACACGTTTGATTATGAAGCAAGTAAGATTACTCTTGGATGCATTAAGGAAACTATTAAGGAACTAATGTTAACAAAACACACATCTTAATGTGACCGAGTCTTGTTTCAATTCACATATAACTTTCCTCTAGAGCCAAGAAAAATTTTCATTCATAAATCCTTCCAAAGTCATTCAGAAAGTCGATAATCGTGTCACCAACAAAAACTTAAATCCTCGTCCCATAATCATCACTTAAACACACAACAAAGCCCTTCAACTTAATTATGAAAGAATTTTCCTTTTTTTCGAAACAAATACAACAACTTTTGTGATATTCTTTGAAAACTCTAATCCTATCACGCAGTTCTTGTATCAACGAACCTCATCGAAATAAAACATTAATAATAGTCCTTATACTCGTATGAAAAATGGCCATTATTATTGTATCACGCATTTTTGGACGAAGTAGGAGATGGTGTTTCCTTTTTTTTTTATGGCCCAAACACTATCATTAAGAAACTTTTTGATGTACCTCTACCTACATGGACATGAAAAGGACTTAAATACCTTAACCAAAGATATTAATGAATCCCCGAGTAAAGCACAATCGTCCATAAGTTTTATAGTCTCTTTAGCAAGGAAGTTATGAAAATAAAATGCCCGACTGGGTCGCACGTACTTGCTCTGTGGATGCCATAAAACGATGATAACAAATTTTTCGATCAACAACAACTAATCTAATCTTGTATATAATAGACAAAGAATTTTAAAAAAATTGACAGCTTAATAAGATAAACGTACATTTTTTAAATACGACCAAAAAAGAAGAATAACGCATTTGAACAAAATAAAATATAGAGAGTTTTCGTTACGAAATAGTTCGCTGTCATCGGAAAACAGCTGTCCTTTATTAATGTAAAAATCGCGCGATTTTTAGATAAATTAATAAAATAATCAAATTAAGAACCGGGTGGTTTGTAAACTGATTACTTTGGCGATTTTTATTGTTATGCTTAAAAATCGCGCGTTTTTTATATTGATTCTTGTGGCGAATATTGATGCTATTAGTTTAAAAATCGCGCGATTTTTGTCATTTTCGGAAAATCCAAAATGAAAAAAAAACCTTACGTAAAAGGTACCAGTTTGAGCTGGGTTAAAACGAAATAAAAAATCCTCGACAGAGGTCTTTCTTAAAAATGCTGCATATGAAGTTTGAAGAAAATCCGTTTAGGCTGTAGCGTAACATAAAAAAGCGCACATCCACACAGGCAAACCGACTAACGGTATGACAAAAACCACCTTTTTTATCTTCTCTATTATCGAAATATCATGTTTGATTATAACCTCGATTTTTTTTCTGCACAAAACCAATACTAGGCCTCTAGAGCAATAACTAAAAAACTTTTGCTTGATAGAGTCCTACTGTGCAATAGTTTCCAACACTTAAAGGATCAAACTTCCGAACAATCACGTTTACCTTTTTAATTCTTGCTCAAACTTTATAGAATTAAAGTTAAACTGGTATTATTAGCAATATGAAGGTAGGTATGTGGCACATTCTCCTCAATTTATTGGAATAATATCGAACTTTCTGATGCAATTGATGGCATTTATTTCAAAATGTATTTTATCAATCAGGATTCGTTTCCACTTTAGTCTGTCTTATTTGATTTTCCAACATAGCACCATCGTATCGTCCATATTATTCCCAGAGGGATATATCTTTTGCATTTTTATCTTCCTAATTCGTAGCTGCAATCTGTAATGTTGTATTTGAGAAATGTTCGAAGAGGATTTTCTTTCGAGTGGAGCTTCATCACGTAGTTAAAAGGAGTATCATGCATCTCTCGGGAGTGGTCCTTTCTTATTTGAGGTAAAACAGAGAATCCTTCATTGTCGTTTACTTTTTATTTCAATTTCTCTGATTCAATTTTAAATTGAACATTTAATGTAACTCTACATAGCAGGATCGAACGATGTGAAGTGCAGTTTAATTTTCCAATAAATCCCTTTACACATTTTTAGAAGAAGAGTAGCTAGTTGTATGAGGGACGTGTTTTGGAGAGATATTTTTTTTTTCTTGCCCAAGGATAGCTAATCTTACTTCCAGTTATACATATCAATCTACATTAAACGAAAAAAGTAAATATTTTACTGATTAAAATAAGTACAAGTTCCAATTTTGTGTGTATCTAGAATAAGGCTAAATGGATTCTTATATAATTTTTGTTTTAATAAAAGGTAGATGGTTTAGAAATAAAATGCACGACTGGGTCGCACGTACTTGCTCTAATGTGTGACAGTGGTCTTGGGGATTATGATTTTGATTCGCCGTTATTAATTCGCTGGCTTAAGCCATGTCTTGTCTATCTATAACGGTCTAAAAACCTACGACCGGGCACACTTTGGTATTGAGGTCCCCATGATGAAAGTGGTTGAGCTTAGGCATAGAATCTACTGGTTATCAACTCGATTCTGCCTACCTTTCATGTTTCTTAACTTACTTTTACCAATGAGACGCCTCAAAGGAAGGTGGTGCCCATATTGAAAGTGGTTTTCATTTAAGCCTTCCAACCGATATCAAGCCTCACATTTTTTTAAATAGAGATATCCTTAAAATATTTTCCTCCCTGTTGCAACTACATTATAATGGTTGAATATTTAAATTAAATTTGTAAAATAGATATGCTTCTAGGCACCTTTATCTATGTCGAAAGTTTAAGTTTTCAAGTAATTCCTTGTACAGTATTCATCATTAGGTACCTGTTTCACAATATATTCTTCATTCTTCCCATAACTTATTTCGATGAATGTAAAAACCATCACTACCACAAACTTCTCTTGTAGCAAACACAGAGGAAAATTGTTGCAAGAGTATGATGAAACTTTAATTAACACTCTGGAACCGCTAAAGCTAGTTGTTGTCGCTGTCGTCGACGTTATATCCTTGAAGACTTGGCAAAAAGTGCTGCAAACATAAACGACACCAACCCTCTAAATAATTAATTATTTAGAAATGACAAATATTTACTAAAATGCAACAGAAAATAATAATAAAAAATTTCTTATTCAAATATCTTTCCCTTCTCTTAATATATTTTATCCACCCACTTTGCGATGAGAACAAAAGCCATTTTGGAACAATGCGAATGATTTTATTTGACTTTGTCACCTCACGCGGCCCTTGCATCCTTTGCATTATCATCATCATCATCACAATAGTCGACATCATACCATTCTTACGCCCATTCCAACATTAACAAGGTGGATTTGTGCAGTGCCTTAGTTGAAGAAACTATGATTTTGTGTCTGCAATAAAAAGTCGAAAATCCTGTTGGCTATATTTTCTTTTACACATACATAGTTGAAATGATAAGCTTTCTATATAATATATGTAAGTACATAGATAAAAATGCTGCAGGGATAGCTAGAGTTTATCCAGTTAATATATCGAAAAGTAGAATTTCTAATCTTGTATGAATTGTATAATTGTCCTTGATGGATTATAGTAAGTAAGTAAGTAAGTAAGTATTCATTTTATTGGTATCTTAATATATCATTTACAAATATTTTTAATGAATTTAAAGCCGTGGCTTTGCCATCAGCTCGGTTGGCAGATTAAAAAAAATGTATATTTACAATAAAAAAAAATAATAAAAAAAGGTTATCTATTCAAATTCTGTTATAAGTAACTTTCTGTATTTTAATATGGCTTTCAAATAAAAAAAGAGTTTTTTCCAAGCACAATAGTTCAACAATGTAATTGTTTCTTGTAAAGTAAGCGATTTTTTTCCAAAGTATGAAATTCGATGTTGTGCAATATGGGACATACACTAATAAGATGGAAGCAGTCTTCTTTAGCTTTCAGACTGCACAATGAATAAAACTGATGAAAGCTGTTATTATACGGTGTTCCATTAAGTCCAAGGACTTCACATCTTGTTTTGAAAATCAGAGATATCTCCTTATAAATGTGCGCATCGTTAAAATAACTTGCTTCCATTAAATTCAGCTTCAATTGAGAATAAAGGATTCTGCTATGTGACTTTTGCGCTTCTTTAATGAATTCAATCCTTACAGCATCCTCGTGTGATTGGATTATTTTGTAGAGTCGTTCTTTAAAGTACAACAAATTACTATGATCCAATACCAACGTTTCTCCACAAGAATTTCCTAAGTCTTTCCACTTTGCCATCCACCAGTCCGCGTTTCTCAGTTCGTACAATGCCATTTGTTTGGTTAGCCGATTGTCTTGATGAGCCAGCACCCTTAAAATGTAGTCTGCATGTAACTTGAGAGTTTATGAGTAGATTTAAGCTAGACCCGTTTCGAGATGCAGAGCATAGGTTGGAGTTTTTATTGGAAGATGGAACAGTTTCTTTAAAAAGCACCTTTGAATTTTTTCTATCGCCTCGAACTCATCTATTCCCCATACTTGCGCAGCATAACATAAAGAAGACTTAACAACAGCATTAAATATCTTATACAGGGTGATTCACCAGCGTTGTGCCAAAAAGCTAGAGCGTGTAGGTTAAGTTGAGACAAGAAAAAAATCGTATGGGAGGGGGGGTCTATTCCCCTCCGTTTAGCCGGGAGGGGCAATTTTCTGAAAAATTGACTTATTTTGTAAAAAAAAAATATTTAAAATCAACGGGTTCGTTTATAACACCGTGTTATACCTTTTTGGAAAGCCAAAAACTTTTCCTTTTATTTAGTTTTTAAATTAAATTGTTTTAACGAATAGTTTAAAAAATATAAATTTTCAAACTCAAAATTTTGAAAAAAAATTTGAAAAAATAATTTTAAAACTAATTTTTTTCAAAATTTTTCGTAATTAAGTTTAATTTTTGTTCTCAGAATTCAACGCTTTTATTAATCTTTAATCCAACACTGAAAACCGTAGGCTCTACGACTTTTTGTTGCCAAGGTATTCAAAAATAACCGAACCTACTTCTTCACAAAAACAAGAAAACCTAGCCTTACGGGATGGCACAAGTGACCATTTAGCCAATTTTTTCGTGTTTTTGTGAAGAAGTAGGTTCGGTTATTTTTGAATACCTTGGCAACAAAAAGTCGTAGAGCCTACGGTTTTCAGTGTTGGATTAAAGATTAATAAAAGCGTTGAATTCTGAGAACAAAAATTAAACTTAATTACGAAAAATTTTGAAAAAAATTAGTTTTAAAATTATTTTCTCAAATTTTTTTTTCAAAATTTTGAGTTTGAAAATTTATATTTTTTAAACTATTCGTTAAAACAATTTAATTTAAAAACAAAATAAAAGGAGGAGTTTTTGGCTTTTCAAAAAGGTATAACACGGTGTTGTAAACGAACCCGTTGATTTTAAATATTTTTTTTTTACAAAATAAGTCAATTTTTCAGAAAATTGCCCCTCCCAGCTAAACGGAGGGGAATAGACCCCCCCTCCCATACGATTTTTTTCTTGTCTCAACTTAACCTACACGCTCTAGCTTTTTGGCACAACGCTGGTGAATCACCCTGTATTTTGCTGACAGTACAATACGTTGATTCGAAAAGATATTTTTCCATGACATGTTAAGCAGGCTTTGCGATGAAGTAGATTTCATTGTTACGTGTTCATTATAGTCCATGGTTTTGTTAACATTCACTCCTAAGTACTTATACTTTCTTACTACCTCCAAAACATTTCCATTGAAAGTCCAAGCAAAAGTATCATGATTTCGGGTAGATCTTGAGAACATCATTATTTTGGACTTGGTAGTATTAATTGTAAGTCCCCATTTAATGCAATAGGCACATAGTCGATTTATCATCAGTTGTAAGTTCTCGGGGGATTCGGAGAGAATAACCAAATCATCGGCATACAAAAGTACATTAATGGTCAGATCAGCGATTCGAACACCTCCAGGTAGACATGTTTCAACATCATTAATGAATAGTGAAGGAGAGCACTCAGAAGGCATCCTTGTTTAACTCCGGTGTCCGTTTCAAACCAGTTTGAGTGTGTTGCCCCCCACACAGTTGCTTTTGAATGTTCATACTTTTCTTTTATCACATGAATGAACTTCGTTGACATATCTAACAGAGAAAGCAGATTTAAAGTCCACAAAGAACGCATATGTCTTCTTGTTTCTGGCTTGTGCTGCTTTAACTATTGACGTTAAGGTAAAGATGTGGTCTACAGTTGAGAAGTTTTTTCTGAAACCCGCTTGAAAGTTTGAAATTATGTTATTACCTTCAGCCCAATTTTCAAGCCTGCTGGCAAGCACACCACAAAATAGTTTAGCAATTACGTTCATAAATTTTCAACATTATTTGTGTCACCCTTTTTATGGATCGGGAAAATGACTGCCTTCTTGAAGGATGTTGAAACATCTTGTTTATTTAGGATGTCATTAAATAAAGTTTTAAGTCGGAAAGTAAGTCCTTCTGTTCCGTTCTTGAAAAATTCATATGTTACGCCATCTTCTCCAGGAGCCTTTTCATTTTTCGCTCTAAGAATAACAGCATTTATCTCGGCAAATGTGATTTCAGAATCAAGTATTTCGTCAGATAGCAGAGGTTCAGCGTACGAGAACTTAACATCTGTTCCAGCACATAATACGTTTTGGAAGTGCACTGATAGATAGTCAGCTGTTACCCCTCCCCTAGTCCTATTGCAAAATTAGAACCGTTGATCTTTTTCGTCACTTTCCAGAATTCTTTTGCGTCCTTCGTTTGACCAAGTGAATATGCTTGTTGATTTTCATATTTTTTTCTGAAGACATATTTTTTTATATCGCGAATTTTCTTCGATGTACAATTTTTTTAAATTTTGACAGTTGGAATTTCAGACTGCATTCAGAAGGGAAAAAGACTTCTTTCGAGCTTTCATGCATTCGTTGTCAAACCATTCGTGTTTATACTTCTTTTGTCCGCTCAAGATAGGGCTGATTGACGAGTTTTGTATGCATGCAAGGCGTGTCTTATAAATTTGAAGCACTAACTGAGCTTTGATCATTAGTCAGTATTTATAGGCATATGTGTAAAACTACAGCTGAATCGAGTAGTTTTTAAACGATCTTACCTGAACAAAGGTATTTTATCAAAGTCACCCCTTTAAAAGTGGGCGTATTGAAAAAAATTACACAAGAAAATGTACGGATATATTTTTCAAATAACGAACGGAAGGAAAAAGGTTTAAATTAAATATTGGAAGTGCCTTAAATTTTTGAGACTACGTTTTCCTTTCTTTCATTAAAAGTGGGCGTAAGCCACGCCCAAAATCCAAAAAATTCTTTTCATACACAAACCTTTTAGTTTCTATTAAGAGACGCAAAATTTTGGCTTACAGATTCATTATAAATACCGTTTATCTACGAAAACAATTTTTTTTATAAATTCTAGTGAAAAGTGGGCGTCAGCCATGCCCAAAATCAATTTTTTTGATTTCATACACAAGATGTTTATGTACAAGTAATACCCACAAAATTTAAAGTTTTTCGTTTTAATATATCATTTGTTATTTTATAAACACAATATTGATGGTTTTGTATGAAAAATGTGCGTCAGCCACGCCCAAAATAAAATATTTTTATTTAATTGGAAGAAGGTTTAACTAAAGCCTACGTGTGCAAAATTTTAGCGCTATGCTTTTATCGTAACTGTACAAAAAAATTAATTTAATTTTACCAAATTGAGGTTGTTCAACAAAAATGGCGATTGTGGGCGTGTTTGTTTGCGGATTTTGCTGGTTCAAGAACTTACCTTTACTCTTGAACCAAAGATTATATATACCAAATTTCAGCTTTCTAGCTCAACAATTGCGACCTCTAGAGAGTATACATACGGACGGACGGACGGTAATGGTCAAATCGAATATTCTTTTGATTCTGAGTCAAAATATATTTACTTTTTTATACCTAACGGTATTATTTCTCTATGTTACAAACTCCACACCAAATACAATATACCCATTCTATGGAATAGGGTATAAAAAATTGGAATATGATTTCAAAAATTTTTCAAAGTAAAACCATTTTTTGAAAAAAAATTTTGTTTTTCTTAAAATTCTAAACAGTTAACGAAAACAAATGGCTTACTTATTTTTCCAAAAAAACGTTTTAACTAGTGTCTTTTAAGTGATCAAGAACATTTCATGTGATTTTTTCCCTGCTTTTTTTGCAAAAATCTCAAGCCCCAAGACCACTGTCACACATTGGAGCAAGTTTGTGTGACTCAGTCGTGCACTTTATTTCATTAAGTCATACGGCAAAATCATTTCCGACTTTTTTGTAGAACGTTAAATTTCCTACAATTTTGATAGGACAAACAAAATTGTTGTATGTCAATTCGTTACCGAGATATGGAGCTTCGAAAAAGTGGTAATTCTCCCAAAATTCGATAAAAAAATGTCAAACCATTTTGAAAAACTATCTGTTTTTGAAATTTCCATATCTCGCGGTAACGAATTACATAAGTACAATTGAATTAACATATTGTAGGAATTTTATCGCTAAAAAAAATTCGGAGGTGCTTTTGCCGTATGATGTAAGGAACAAAAGTTATTGAGGGAAAACCGGAGGAAGGTCACAAAACTTGCAGTCCCCCCCTTATTTGTCCACAGTACCATCGAGGTAAAAGATTAAGGAAAATGATATTTAAGGATCCCTGAACAATATCCCCAAGTTTCATTAGCTTCTGAGATTTCCACCTTACCCACTACTTTTGCTGACCTGTCAACTGGACTTCTCTGCTCCGAGAGGAATTAAAGTACTTATCACATCAATAAACTTGGTCAATATAAACATTTTAATTAAAGTAGTCTTAATACAAATTCTCAGAAACTTACGAATGTACTCGTTCCTGTAAAAAAAACGCTTGTTGTGCTCAAGTTTCCAAAGAACTTTATTATTTTAAGTGTTATTTCTGTATAATTTCATCTCTCTGAGTTCGTGGTATCAGTATTATTTCTCAATCCTCTTAGGAGTCATCTGTTTCTACATCTCGTTCGATTCAGCTTAAGTGCAATTTATTATCTGATAAATAGCTCCATAAACTTTTTTGTGAAATTCACCACACCCGACATTCATGCTATCATTGGTGGCGTAGAGATTTTCGAAAAAGATAGAGAAGAGATTGTATGAAAATTTCATTGCATTTTCATTTCTCGAAATGGATTTGCAGCAAAGTCTTTATCCTTCTGTCGAATACGAAGCCCCATCTCTTTTTTTGGATTTGCTCATCATCATCATCAATGAGAGCATACGAGCATCCTTTGTTGGGGATTCAGTTCCTCCTAAAAGCAGCAGCAGCAACCAGACAACGGCAACGGAATGCAGAGGTGTAGATTAATAAATTCAATTTCCTCGAAAATTTGCAGTTTCCCCCCTTCCCCTAACCCTTTCCCCCTGCCTCTTCAATACGAACGAAAAACGAAATGTAGGCGAGACACAAACTCAACCTCAGCTAACAACCGCCCAAGAGCCAGTATCATCGTCAGCTTTTGCTTTTGAATATTTCTTTACAAATGCAGCAGTGAGGTGGTACTCCATACTCATAAATGCAAGGACCAAGAGCTTTATAGTACCTCTACATTGCATACCTACATATGCTGCCAAAAGGATATTAAGTGCATGTAGATTGTGTGAGTGTATGGAATATTATGCTTTGCTAAGAGCAAATAAATGAATGAAGACGACACGCAAGCAACAGGTGACGACAACAACTGCAGCATTGCAGTGCAGTGCAAAAGGATCAGATCAGGACAGGAGCAGTGGCAATATGGCAACAGAAGTGGAAGGGGTAAGTCGTAAGTAGGAGGTATACCTATAGAAGCTAAAGCAATGTCGTCGTAGTTAAGGGAGTTTAACATATCCAAGTGTGTGCTGTTGACACCATCAGGATGAGGACTTGTGCTGCATATGCCATAAGGACACTTAAATAATTGAAAGCTTGCCTGACGAGTTAGTGATGATAGAGGAACGCATTAATGAGTGTCAGTAAGGCACATCAAAGTGTGTTAGTGGAATTATTTCAACTCATTTTTTCGCTCTATGTTTTTATCTGAAAAGCAAGGACACCAGTTTAAACGTTTTTAGATTATTTTCTCATTTCGATTGTCCTTTTAAAATGAAAGTAATCCTTAAGCAGCATTAAAGTGAACAACAGCGATAAAAGAAATTAATTGCATGATCTTGTCGCTTGTCGCTCATATATAATAGCTTAAGGGAAACTTACAAGTTACAATCTTATAAGTGATTATGAACATAACCTGAATCAGAAAAGATATAACTTCTTGTTTTTATCTCTAAAGACGAACTGCCTCATGACTTCCTTGCCCTAAAAAATATTTTCATTCAATTGTCATGAATACTTCAACTTTTCGCCCCTCCAAAGCGTAGTGAATCATACCCCTGGCCTGACTATGGCCCTGCCTAACCCATTGACACCATCCCGGCAAACTCTCTTGAAAAAAAGAAACCCTGAATGCTTATCATTTTATTACAAAAACGTCAGAGGTCCCCGCCCGTACTAAAACTAGCGAAGTTTACCTAAGCCAGTGTTGTTACTCTACGTGTCGACTTTAATTTTCTACATTTCAACGTAAGCAATCGGTCGACAATGTTAACTATTCTGTCGACAATGTCAGAAACTGCTGTCACTTGTCAAAATTGTAAAGAAATAAAATTAATCCCCAGGAGAACACGTGGACGTGAAGAGTTTCAAAACAGAAAATAAATGTGCCGGGATAGTTCTATGCTGTTTTGAAATAAAATACACGACACATCATTTCGTTAAATAACTTCATAGAACTTTATAAATAAAAACATCAATGGCTGGGTGCTGTATGAATAGGGTAGGCCCTGATTGGTATCAACATGGCGATGCCCAGCGTTGCAACTGTCTCATACGCATCAATTGTGCTTATTTTACCTCCAAGTGGTAGCCATCGGGTACTGGTCTTGTCCACCCGGACTTGACTTGCTGAACTTATAAGCGCGAGTGTTGATCACAGAAAAATAGCAACACTATAATTGCCCTGCCATAAAACTCCTCTGTTTCTCTTGTTGGGTAGCAGTTTATTCTGTACGAACCCCTCAGAAAGCAAGCGAGCGGCGGATGAGCTTCCAAGTGAACCAACGGCGACGCTTACAGACAATATGGTAGGCACCCCATTGAGCTACTTCGACATATTCGGAGCTCAGGTCTTTGGGTCCTTTCACTACTATTAGTCAGGGTAGTGAAATAGAGAAGGTGGCGGATGAGCCCATATAGGACCAACGGCAGCTCTCGCATCCCCGTAGTGGGTTACTGACTCTGGATTTCTCCAGCTCCTTTTGTCCAAGGAGAACAGCATAGGGCCTGGTCCCCCAGGTTGGGGGTTGTGCGTCGGGGTAACTTCCCTACCACGTAAAAAAATAATAGTTCCGAAACAACCAACTGCCTCGGATATGGATGACCCTACTGATGACGACCCTAGCAAACGAAACAAGGACAACGAATTTCGGTTCTGCACGTGGAATGTCCGGACCCTTAACAGACCACGTGCAGCCGAACAATTAGTGGAAGCCCTAGATGGTGTCAAAGCCGACATCACAGCCATCCAAGAAGTGCGATGGGATGGTGAAGGCACAAGGAGGATGAAAAACTGTGACATCTACTACGGCAAGTGCTACAGGACAAGAAACCAGCGGCTATTTGGATGCGGATTTGTGATAAGAGGAAGGCTTAGGCAAGAAGTCTTGGGGTTTCGTGGCATAAGCGAACGCATTGTCACAATCCGCATTAAATCCAAATTCAGCAACATCTCGCTGATCTGCGTCCACGCCCCCACAGAGGAAAAAGATGACACGACCAAAGAAGAATTCTACGATCTTCTCGAGAAGACGTATGATGAATGCCCGAAGTACGACACTAAGTTTATTCTTGGTGACTTCAACGCCAAAATCGGAAAGGAGGGTAACTTTGGCTCGACAGTCGGAAAGCATAGCCTGCACGACAACACTTCCGGTAACGGACACAGGCTAATCGACTTTGCTGCGGGGCGAAGTGTCATCTTAGCTAGCACATACTTCCCACACCTCAATATACACAAGGGGACCTGGCGGTCTCCTGATCAAAATACCGTCAACCAAATTGATCACATTGCGATTGATAGCAGACATGCCTCCAATGTCATGGATGTCCGCACTTTCCGAGGGGCCAACATAGACTCGGACCACTACCTTGTTGTAGCTAAAGTGCGAATCCGGATCTCCACCAGACCGCAGAATCGAACATCCACTGTGAGAAAGTTTGATGTTGCGAAGTTGCAATCGCAAGAGACCGCCACAACCTTTGCCAATCATGTCTCCTCTTATCTCTTGACAAGCCCGGCGCCTGCGCCAAACCCAGAGGCCCAGTGGCAACATTGCAAAATGGCCATCAAAACCGCTGCCACGGTTGTTTTGGGTTTCATTAGGCGACCACAACGAAACACCTGGTTCGATGATGAGTGCAGGCTCGCACACTTGGCCAAAGACGAAGCCTATCATGCAGTTCTGAATGCCAGAACTAGAGCTGCCAAGAGCGCTTTCCGTGCGGTATACCAGCAAAAGAGGAAAGAGGAACATCGGCTTTTCAGAAGAAAAAAAAGAGAACTGGAAAAACGAATGGTTGAATCTATTGAGGAGTGCTACGGCAGAAGCAATGTTCGAAAGTTCTACCAAAGGGTAAAGCATTCGTCCAAGGGTTACAAAGCCCGAGCGGAAGCATGTAGAGACGAGGGTGGGAATGTCGTTGTAGATACACAGTCGGTGCTGAGAATTTGGAAAGAACACTTTTGCAGACTGTTAAACGGCGAAGACAGCCAACTAATCGCTGTCAGGCAGAATGATCCATTCGATTTGGATGATGATGAACAAAATTTCCGTCCTCCCGACCAAGAAGAAGTTCGGATAGCAATATCTAAACTAAAGTCCAACAAGGCTGCTGGAGCTGATGGCCTTACGGCTGAACTCTTCAAAGCAGCGGGAGATGACTTGGTGAGGAGCATACACCAACTCATCTGTACAATCTGGTCGGATGAAAGTATGCCTGACGAATGGAACCTCAGCATTGTGTGCCCTATCCACAAGAAAGGAGATACTCTAAACTGCGCCAACTACAGAGGTATAAGTCTCCTAAATGTCGCCTATAAAATCTTGTCGGCCATTCTGTGTGAACGTCTGAACCCTTTCGCACGTGAACTGATTGGCCCCTATCAGTGTGGTTTCAGGCCCGGTAAGTCAACCGTCGACCAAATTTTCACACTTCGGCAGATTTTGGAAAAGACCCAAGAATTCCAAATCGATACTCACCACCTCTTTATCGATTTTAAAGTCGCCTATGACAGCGTAAACAGGAACGAGCTGTACAGAGCCATGTCGCTTCTTGGCATCCCTGCTAAACTCGTTCGATTGTGCAGGATGACTATGGAGAACTCGCGCTGCTCCGTCAAGGTTGGTAAGAACACCACCGACTCATTTAATGTCGAGAAAGGCTTACGACAGGGTGACGCGCTTTCATGTAACCTCTTCAACATCATTCTTGAGGCAATCGTACGCAACTCGCATGTCAACACCAGCGGTACGATTTTTTTTAGATCCGTTCAATTACTTGGCTATGCTGATGATATTGACATTATTGGAAGAACGAAGCGCGCTGTCAGTGGAGCATTCGCCAGTATTGAAGTGGAAGCGGCTCGAATGGGTTTGGCTGTAAATGAAGATAAAACAAAGTATATGCTGTCCTCGGGTGTAGTAGATCATCATCGTAGGCTCGGACAAAACGTCACAATGGACAGATATAACTTTGAGGTTGTCAAGGACTTTGTCTATTTGGGTTCCACTATAACCTCTCAGAACAACATCAGTGAAGAGATCAGTCGAAGAATCACTCTTGCCAATCGCTGTTTCTTCGGGCTAAGAAGGCATCTTAGTAGTAAAGCCCTCTCTCAAAGGACCAAGGAGACACTATACAAGACCCTTATCATCCCAGTCCTGCTGTATGGGGCAGAAGCGTGGACACTGACACAATCGGATGAATACAGGCTGGGGTGCTTTGAGAGAAAGATTCTTCGGGTGATATTCGGGCCTGTATGTATCAATGGAGTATGGAGGAGAAGATTCAATGACGAACTGTACGGGCTATACAGCGACATTGACTTGGTTAAGAAGCTGAAAATTCAGCGGCTTAGATGGCTGGGTCATGTGGAGCGTATGGACGAAAACGCTCCTGCCCGACGAGTCTTCAATTCCAACCCGGAGGGCCGACGCAGTTCTGGAAGACCCCATCTAAGGTGGCGCGATCAAGTGGTAAACGACCTCAACCAACTTGGTGTGCGCAACTGGAGGCCACTGGCTAGGGACCGGCCTAGCTGGCGAGGAATGTTGGTTGAGGCCGTGGTCCACAATGGACTGTCTGCGCCACCTTAAGTAAGTAAAGTAATGCATATTTTTCAAGGACACAATAACGTTACTTCAAGAACGGAGCTATAGTCTAAAGTAGACTCTATAGAGAATAAAAGATTCCTACTTCAAGATATTTGTACACAAGAAGAAATTACAGATTTCAGTAAGGCATTCATCAAAATGGTGATTTCGACTATCTCGAAAACGACTCAACCTATTCTTTCGAAATTTCACACATACATACATATATATTTGTAAGTTGCTCAATTTGTACTGCATTCCAATATTTTTAAAAAATATTTGTTTTTATTTTTTAAAGCTTAAAAAATAAAATGCACGACTGGGTCGCACGAACTTGCTCTTATGAATTGCGTAGTGGTTGCATATACGGATACTGAAAAAAAAATTAAATAATTTCGAAAATTCTTTTATTTTTTAAATTAGTTTAAGAGTTTTCTCGAAAAAACTAAGTATGCAATAAAATTTTAAAGCTATACGTCAATCTACGAAAAAAAATATTGAAAATCGTTCGACCAGTTTTTTTAAAAAGGTTATTTTTGGAAAACCTTTTCAAAAAATATTTTGAAATTTATTTGAGTATGCAAATATATGGCAATCTGTAGTTTACATTTGAAAATTAAAAAAAAAAAAAATCAATATACCCGTTTCCAACATATTTCGAAAACCAAAAATTTTTTTAAAAAAATTATTAAAAATCAAAAAAAAAAAGTTTTAGAAAATTTTGAAATGCCATATTAATAAAATTATGAATCACTGTCTGTGCCTAAAATTGTATTGAAATCGGGTGTACGGCTTACGAAAAAATTTGATTTGAAAATACTGGTTCTATAAGAGGTACTGTTATAAGACAAATTTTGAAAAATATTTTTTAACCGAAAGATAGATTGTCTTAAAAAAATAGTATTCTGAAAATTTTATCAAAATTGTTAAAGCCGTTTTTGAGAAAATCAATTTTTTTCTTTAAGATTGTATGGCAGGTGCCGTTATTTTTGGGTCCAGAGCAAAAATAAAAAATCAGTTCTGAGGGACGGCCAAAAAAATCCTAAATACCGAATTTGAAGCAAATCGGCCCATCCGTTCAGGCTCTAGTGGCGCGAACAGACATACAGACAGACAGACAGACAGACAGACATACAGACATACAGACAGACAGAATTTTTAGACCATCTTTTTTCGTCTTCGCTATCATCGTAATGTCATGTGTGATTGTTCAAGTAAACAAAATTTTAAATTAATATTTTGAAAACTGCTTATTAAATTGTTTTCTAAAAATCTATACATATAATAAAATTGTAACGGCGGTCGATGTCTGTACATTGAAGATATAGATGCAAAGCTAATATGGGGAGTCTCTATTAGACATAGAGAAGCCAAAACAACCGTTTTTAGAATTTTTGTCTGTCTGTATGTCTGTCTGTCTGTCTGTCTGTATGTTTGTACGCGCATCACGCAAAAACTACTGCATGGAATTGAATGCGGTTTTCGCAGATTTATTGGTAGTATGCCAACTTAAAATATAGGCTACATTTTATCGCAGGAAAATATATAATTCTGGTTGTTTTTTAAATATTGCTGCAATCGAACGTTATTCAATGAACTAACGCAAAATTAAAAGATTTTAAGGAAGTTAGCGTCTCACTTACATAATGGCGCTGGAAATCATAAAAATAGCGCCACACTTACCTACATATACATACATGAATAGAAATAAGTTAATCGTTCTGAATATAAGTTACATCAAAAACATCATAGATAGCGCTATTTACCACCATATAGACAATGGGCTGTATTCATAGACGTATCTTAAACTGCTGCTAAGTTGTGATCAACAAAACCTGGAGTTTAAGCTATTTATAAACGTATTTAGACCTAGGATTAGGACTTAACCTGGGGTCTAACTTTAAAAGTGGCTGATGTAGTGTTTAAGTTACTTTTTAAACTATACTACTGTCATACAATAATTGAAAAACGTATACCTAGGTAGGTAGTCTTGTCTGCCAGTAGCAAGTCGATACAAACAAAAAATACCTTGCAAATTCTGAAAATACTATTTCAAAATGTCAATAGACGTGGAAACTGAAGGCGACTTTTTAATTCTGGAAGACATAGATTTGTTGTGCGAAATTGTGCCACCAGCCAGACAAAAGAAAATTTATAAGGCAGATTTCAATAGACTCGAGTTAAATGATAACAGCAACATTTATCATAAATCTGCTAATTTCTGTAATTGCAAAAAACTGGGATACTTAACAGCTTCCACACTTTGTTCAATTCCCATTCACAAGTCAGGAACTTCATTTTGATGTCTTCTTAACTGATTTATCTAAAATTAAATGAACGATTTCTTATTTATTTTTTGTCAGGCAGACAAACACAAGACAAAGAGAGACAGACAGGACAGAAGAGAGAAAAACATGTCAAGAGTAACCAGCTCAGTGGTTTATTGTTGTACCGTCCTCCATCTTACCACTAACCACGCGCAGTGATGCTTCGTTTCGTTGATCAATCGGGAAGCAATTCTTTATCAATATCATAATTTGAAGTATAATTGTAGTAGATTTTGCATTAAAGCTATTACTTGCTAAACACAGCTAGAAAATTGTTTATGAATAGCAGCTGTGTTTATCTAACTAACCTGTAGGTTAGTAAATCACAACTTAAGTGTTTAGTAAACATCTATGAAAAGGGCCCAATGTCTCATTCAGCGAAAGCAGAAATCGAAAAATAATGTAACCATAAAGCATGGTGAACGAGCAACACTTACGTCCAAAACTGATGAAGCGGAGCGCGTAGCATCGTTTTGAAAGTGGGCATTCCAATTAGGTCTATTGCCTCAGAACTTAACCCTCCAGCTTTGCAATTTAAACCGTTATGATACTTCGAAATAATATACAGAAGCCAAAAATCTTACGGCTGTAGAGCTGGTAAGGTATGTAGCTTTCATACCACGCATACCCCCCATTTTGAACCGGTTGTGCAAAAACAAAAATATACTGAGATACCTACTTTATTCTAAAATCCACGCGTACGAAGTAGCGGCCAAAATCTAGTTATAAATAAATGTATTTGCTAAATACCTATGAACTGGCGTTTTTGAATTTTTTTTGGATTTTTTTTTTCAAAAAGTGTTTTAAGAAAAACTTTTTTTCCCAAAAACCGCTTCACAGATTTTTAAAAGTTTATTCTCATAAATTCAAATTTATCCAAGAAATAAAATGGCGTACTTTTTTTCAGCTCAAATTAGTTTAAGTATTTATTTAAGAATTTTGAAAAATTTATTTTTATCAAAATCTCCACTGTCACACAAAATTTTATTGAAATCGGGTGAACAGTTTGCGAGAAAATTTGTTTTGAAAATACTGGTTCTATGAGAGGTACCGTTATAAGACAAATTTTGAAAAATCTTTTATTACCAAAAAATAGACTGTCTTAAAAAATAGCATTCTGAAAGTTGTACTAAAATCGTTAGAGCCGTTTTTAAGAAAATCGATTTTTTTTCCTTACGATTGTATGCGACCGTTATTTTTCGACCTAGAGCAAAAATTAAAATTCAAATCAAATACTAAATACCAAATTTGAAGCAAGTCGGCCTATCCGTTCAGGCTCTAGAGGTTTGAACAGACAGGCAGACAGACACTTTTTTCGACTTCTCCATCATTGTAATGTCATGTGTGATTGTTATCTCAATTTTTTTTTGCACGAATCCATAACTTGCTGTATTGTACCTATAATCGCAAGTAAAAAGAGAAAGTCAGCATCATTTATTTTTCCATATAAAATCATAGACCCAAAGGAATTACAATATTTTATTTATAAATCTTTCCAACATCGCAAATACATGAAACAAACCAAAATTCCTAATATCAGGTTGGTTTACTCATAAATTTATTTATTTTATGTGTTCACGAATGATTTTAAAAGAGTTGAGTATTTTTGAGACTAAAATTCTAAAATCACTTCACTGCTCTTAAAATAATTCCTGTAATCCATTAATGGAACTATAAAATTCATACGTTAATATTCCCTTTTGATATAAAATCCTCTTCCTATTCTATGCCTAATGGTCTAATGGAGATTACAATATGACATTGCATCTTACTTCGGCAAGCAACACAAAATAAAAAAAAAAGAAACAATATCCAATCTAACCAAAGACCATTTAAATTACTTTGTAGTTTGTACATTTAAAATCTATATGTCCTTTTCATCCTAAAACCCCAAAGAAATGATCCATTAACGAAGAAGTTTCAAAAAAGAATTTTTTTTTAATCTGCAGTACGAACAGATTGTACAAAACTAAGTGCCCAGTTCTGCATTAAAATTTTAATTTTTTTTTCTTTTGTATTTCGTATTTTCATTCCTTCCTGGTTCCTGGTTCCTGCTTCCTTGCAGCAGCTACTTGTGCGAAAAAGACTATTTTAATCGTTTCCCCTTATTAAAAGTTCTTTAAGTTTTTAATTCAATTTCCAACTAAAGTGATACATTAAATTATAGAATTAAGTTACAAAACTCGGTTCGAGCTCGGAAGGAATCTTAAAAACCCACCACGCCAAAGCTGAGAATGCATTATTCATAAGATTCCTTGTATGTGCTCAGTGCTCAGTTAAAATGAGGACGATAAAAAAGGAGGAGTAAAAATCTTCGTCAAGGAATCGGACGGCAAAGGACCAAAGAAACGACCACATCGTTTTACACCAAACTGAAGGATATTTTTTGCATATCAAAAGGATTTGAATATGTTTGTAAGTTTCACGACGATAGGATGAGTTGTTTTGAGATTTAAATTCGAATTTTTTTTTTGCCCTCCCTTTTGCTATAAAGTGATGGTTTTGTTTTATCATCGACTTTGTGTTGTAAATTTTTGTTTTGTTTTTTAAAGATATTAAAAATAGCCTTGGAATTAGCATAACAATACTGGTTTTAAATTTTTTATCGGGTATTATAATTTTTTAAAATCTTTGACATTTTTCAATTCTTAAAATTTTTGTTTGGTATTTAAATTTTGACATAGAATTGGTAAAATTAAAACTGCCATCAATTAAAATGCCATCAAATATGTAACCTTATCCCTTTACAATATTATTCACCCCTTTTAAGGTGATAACAACATCTAATGTCTTCCGTGTGGTATGTAGTTTGGAAACAATAAGATGCGATTAAAAGTGCATGCGGTGCGGATGGTATTATCCTAATCTTTGCAGAATCTACATGAGCCTTGCATCAATAATTGAATATTTCCAGACTTTTAGATTATTGTAACAACATTTGCTATAAATAAAAAGCCATGATATTTTATCAAGGCTCAGGAAAAAATCCTCAAAGAATATTTTGCTAAACCAAGAGCATGTCAATATTACGGGTTTTTGCTGGTTAATAGGCTATTTAAAAATATATAATTCATCAGAATGAACGACATCTAACTGATGAGCCCACTGTTAATGCTTGGGCAAAGGCCAGGGAAGTTCTTTTTATTTTTTATTTCAAGTTAGTAAATGCTCGAATTGAAATCAGATGCAAGCGTCTGCTACCCACAAAAAAAAAAAAAATGCTGGTGTGCCCCAAGGCTCCGTTCTCTTTCTTATCTTTATTAATGAACTCTTGTCTAATACTTCTATTCCACTAAATTCTTTTACTGACGACGGTATTCTCAGCTTCTCTTATTCGTTTCCAGATTCACATCCATGTTCTTTGGATGTGGAATTGCAACGGTAGCGTATGATTAGCTCATTGAATTGCGATCTTGACAGCATTGTACAATGGGGAATTACCAACCGTGTGGAATTTAATGCTTCAAAAACTCAATGTTGTCTTCTGTCGTTAAAGCATAACCTACCCCCTATGCCACTGTCCATGATTGGCACTTGCATTGAGGAAACCGATCAGCTTTGCGTTCTGGGTATGTGTATCACAAACTAACTTTTGTGGAACGATCACATATTTGACGTCATCAAAAATGCCACAAAAGGCTTGAGTTCCTAAATCGATGTAAGAAATATTTTTCTATTGAACAATATGCAAGGCATACATTCGGCCGAAGCTTGAGCATAATTCTCATATCTGGGCAGGTGCAAGTGTTACTCACTTGCGCTTCCTGGATTTAAAACTAAAACTGATAGAACCAATACCGAAACATTTGTTTCATCGCCGTAATGTTTCTACATACACGAACAGTGCTCCAGCGAAATAGCCAGATGCATTCCTCCCCTTAAACAATTTCCCCGTAACACTTAGGAATGCCCATCACTTCACCCTTGAGCCTAACTTCGGGCGTACTGTAAAGTATAGGGACTCTTTTTTCAGCCGCACTACAAGAATGTGGAATGCTTTACCCGTTCGATTTTTCCCTCCCATTATGATTTACAGACATTCAAAACCAATGTGCATCGATATCTCCCTTTATCTCTTTGCCTACTTTCCTAACCGCTCGCACTGTATTAATTCATATTAAGGGTATTAATAACCCCTTGAGTGCGAGAAAATTATAAATAAAAAAACTTTTGTGTTGTTTTTTCAATTTTTTTTTTTCAATATGACTTTTTATTTTGAATATGTTTAATCATCAAAGTAACTCACTTATGTTGGCTACATTAGAGAGTGGTGCTTCTAGGCCTTGCCTAATATGCCCCTCCGGCCGGCTCGATCTCTAGCCTGTCATCTCCAATTTCGCACTCTAAGTTGTCGGGCGGGAGTAACAATGACGCTCTTAAGATTTTGAACGCTTAACCAAGGCAGTGAAAAATTCGACAACAATGTTTCTGGCTGACCAGGGGTAGTCAATACACGGTGCACCTCTCTTCTGGGTCCCGCTATACAACCGTGTTTCGTTGTCAGTTCTCTGGCTCCGAAAGAAGCCAGCTCTGAGATAGTAGTTGGAACTTAAGAGAGCATAGACGTGAATAGCAATATTTCCTCGTTTTGCAGTATTGATTCCTATGCTGGAAACGTATGCAAGTATCAACTTGTATGTCAAAGAGAGTAAGGTTTGGTGTGCGCATTCGGCCATTGTTTTCTGCCTTGGCTAGTATTCGGGTGCGCAAGCCTCGAGTGTTGAGGTGCTCATCTGGAAGTGAACTTAACGGTTGCGAAGCTCGTCCAGAAGTTATATATCTTGTACCACTGGAGATGGACTGTTCTGGGTGAGGAAGAAATCGTGTTTCACCACACCTGGGACTATCTATGACGTGGGAGTAACGTGGTGGATGTGGTTAACCGTAAGGAATAGCATAATATAGTGATGCAAGATGTGTTAGAAAGGCCTCGCTCCTCAACAAGGGGTGTGTACATATACCTCAACATGTTCCATACATTTGGTACTAAGGTTTCTACCTTAGGGCCCTGCGCACAGCTCAATTTGACTGCGTATGCGAGGAGGCTCGTTTTCTGATAAGCCATAATTGGAAGGTGCGCACATTAGAACTTATTTTATACTCCAAGTTGTCGGAGGTCTCCCTTTACCTGTTTACTCCATCGAAGATGGCTTCAGATTATTTTGGTTTGACGTTGAAGACTTTACGAGCTGGAGCGTTGATGTCCACTCGCTCTACATTTCCCAGCCATCTTAGTCGTTGAGTCCTCTGCACCATATAGCAGGACCGGGATGACGAATGTTCTATACATAGTTGTCCTTGGTTCTTCTCGGTAGGGCTTTATTCCTCAATTGCTTACTCAGCCCAAGGAAACAGCTGTTAGCAAGAGTTAGTCTGCGTTTGATTTCAGCGCTGATGTTGTTGCCTGTGTTTACAGCAGTGCCCAGGTAGACAAATTCACTGACTACCTCGAAGTTATACCTATCAATGGTTACGTTCTGACCAAGTCGTTGCTGGGATTGGAATTATTTAGTTGATGAAGGCATAAACTTCGTCCTTTCATCGTTTATTTTTAGTCCCGTTCTGCTTGCAGCTGAATCCATAGTAGTGAAGGCGCCGGTTACTGCGCCGCCGGCCGTTATGCAAGGAAACATCAGACGTAGCTATCCTAAATGAAAAGTAATATGAATTAACAACAAATGCAATAGCTTACTGAAGCACAATTTATTCTAAACCGTTTTAAGCATAAGGAAAGTATTGGTTTCATGCAAAATAGATCGAGGTTTTGATCAAGCATGGCAGTAAGATGATAGAGAAGCCCAAAAAAGTGCGTTTCGCCATACCGTCCGTGGATCTGTCAATGCGATTTTTTTTTTTTGAATGAAACCAATACTTGCCCTATAGAGGAAGTAAAAAAGTTTTAAAAGTTCATCAAATTTTTTTCAATTATTGGATGACAGCAAACGGGAATAAAATGCATAAAAAATCTTCCATCAGTTTTTATCAGATTTCACATTGTGTGTGTTAATTCACATGTTTTCGCTTCCAGCCAAACATTCCAGATTTTTTTAGTCCTGTGAATAATATGATCGTATCTCTTTAACGTTGAAATAACAACTCACTATCGCACAATTTCAATAATTATCTCTCTCAATGAATTTTTTGCCCACCTTGGCCATCTGTTACGGAACATTGATTTCCCATCAGGAAAATTCATCATTATCATTTCCGGGTATTTTTTTCTACTATCCCTCTTGGTGCGGTGCATGTTTTTTGTTCCCTTATCGTGCTTGGACATCATGTCGGAATTGAAATATATATATGCGTGTATGTGTAAAGGGTATGTGTATAAAAGAAACACACATACAGTAGCTGTAGCGGATTAAATGAACTAACTATGTACATGAATGTCTACATCTGTTGTTGGCACTGCCATCAGCATCCTCATCACCATCATCATTACATATGAGTTGAGCTTGAGCCTGATGCATGAAGTAGGTATACGGCTAGTCTTTTAGTGAGTCAACGTTTAGATATACACTGCTGTGGTTAAAAACTTTATTATGAATAAAATTACATACTGAAATTTAAGAAATTTTGACTCACATTCAGTTACAATGAAACGATCTGTGCAAATAAATAATGTGCACGACTGAGTCGCACGATTTTGTTCTAATGTGTGATAGTAGTCTTGGGGCTGGAGATTTTGAAAAAAAGCATTGAAAAAATCATATGATATTTTATTAATCACTTAAAAATCAAGAGTTAAAACATTTTTTTTAGAAAAAATGAAGTAAACATCAGATTTCTTTTGCTTTTTTGAATTTTAAGAACATTTTTTTTTAAATCGTTCCACCAGATTTACCGAAAAACGGTTTAGTTTGAAACACTTTTCGAAAACATATTCCAAATTTTGTTTGAGTAAGCCAATATCTAGCGGTTTAAATAAAAATAAAAAAAATTGAAATTTTTTGAAGAAAAAACAATTTTTGAGAAAAAAAAATTTTTTTAAATTACGTTTTCTACCAACTCAACAAATTTTTTTTTTTGAAAAATTTAAGGATTAATTTCATTAATTTAAAAAAGGACACTTGCATTAAAATTTGTATCGAAAAATGTCAGTTGGTTTCTGAGGTAATCTGATATAATGGAACCGGATCTATAATTAAAACGAAAACATAGAACTTGCACAAAAAACACAACTCAGAAAAATTTATGAAAATCGTAGGAGCCGTTTTTGAGAAAAATAATTTTTTTTATCAAAATTTGTGTGGCAGGTACCGTTTGGTTTTAGAGCTAGAATACTTATTCCAAAAACCCCTATGTAGGATGTCATAATAATACTGTGTACCAAGTTTGGAGCAAATCGGTCCAGCTGTTTTGGATGCAGGTGCCGATACAGACAGACGGACAGACAGACAGATTTGTCGGACCCACTTTTTTCGGCTTCTCTATCATCGTAATGTAATGCATAACTTGCCATGTAGTACCTATAATCGCAAGTAAAAAGTAAGGAACAATGATTCCACCAGCCCATGAAGCACACCAACTATCAGTTTATCTGTATGTAATGGCATCTCAACAACGTCTTGTGGATTATTTACACTCCCAAAGCGTTAATTTTGATTATTTTACCCATTTAACAAAAAATGAGCTTCAGGTGATTGGCCTGACAATGCTTTCTCTGAAAACTTTGTCAGGTTAAAAATTGTAAGATCTGGCAGATTTTTTGCTGACAATAAATTCGTTTTTTTACATCGAACACCAAGATACATAAATTCTTTGACAATGAAAAAATTGTCAGATGCCATGGCTAAAACTTGACAATTTTTAATGATCCTGACAATGACCTTAACGTCTTACAATAGTCTGACAATGGATACATTTTGTGTTTTTATACGCTTGTTAGATACCTGATAATTGTAAGTTCACACGGTCGCAAGACTTTTGGGACCATTTTTCACTGACAGATCTGACAGTAGTGTCATATCATATAATCGTATGTACGTAGCTTTATAAAAAGCTTTTTTTTTTAATTTTTGCTTGTTAGAGCAAACATTTGATTAACTGTGTTGACAAACCCATCCGAAAACCATCCTGAAAGCAACTTTTAATATTATTGCTTTCAACCCAACTCGCAAGTGCAAGATATAATATTTGGGCAAAAAGTTTCTTTAGTGAGCTTAGTACAGAGTTGCCCCTATAATTTTCAAGAAACTTGAGTCATATTTTTTTTGAAAAAGAGGAGATACTCGCCAAGCAAAAACAACTTGGAATGTCTCCTCAACAAAAATTTTGTTTAACGATCCCAATGTTAATGTAATAGCTAGAAACTCAGGAGTTGCATTCTTGTAAAATTCAATTGGGTTGCTATCTGATCTCGAGGGCTTATTATTTTTCATGTTATTAAGGCGAGTTTTATTTAGGTACCTATTGAGGTGTATTGCAAAGCAGTTCTGTGCAGAATTGGGCTGCAACAGACTTTCTTCAAAATACGAGCAGAGAGAAGAAAATAATAGAGAGAGGCAACTTCGACGGTGGCTCTCTTTTAACCAACCAGCTGCAAATTCGGACAGCAACTTGCATCTGTATTCAACTCCATATAAAAAATGTGGTAGCAACACAGATGCAAGTTGCTGTACAGTGTACATATTAACCAATGTCGGAAAAATGTGAGATCATCCAATCAATAGAACTTTAAATAAGAGAGAAGGAGACACACATTTTTTTTTGATTTTTTTATGTTCTGCACGAGGGGAAAACATGTATACACTATACACCGATAGGAATTCAACTCGTTATAAGAAATGTAAACAAAAAGCTTTGCGGGGACGGAGGCGAGGAAAGTTGTCTCTCTGTATTAGTTCCTTCTCTCTGGTACGAGTAAGATGATCTACACTAATATTTAGTTCTAACGACTTGCTTTGTCCTCCAAAATTGCTTACACAAAACTAAAACTAATCAATAATAGAGGAACACCGATAGCCCATAAACGAAGTCTTTGGGTAAGTGCCTGCTTTCCCAAACCACGATGCCCAAAGTAACCCATAATTCCTAACATAAAATATCCAACAACGAAATCCCCAGGGAGTAAATCTTTGAGCCAATATCACCAAAACAAATGTGTTCAGGTGAACTATGCGATTTAATCGCGCGATTAAACCGAATGAAACATACATAATTGTTTCCTTAGAGATTTTGACCATGTATATTATGTCTGAGGATAATACCTAGTTGGACTTAATTTCTTGTGGATTTCATCCGATGAGGTTTTTTTTAAAGATTTACATTCGAAAACAAAACTGCGCACAGCACTGTAATACTGCACGAAAATGTTATTAAAGATATATGCATTTCCTGCAATCCTGGTTATGAAAATGCAAATTTTATTTCGCTCCACTGAGCTTGAAAATAGTTTTTTGTTGTCTTCCAACACGAGCGAGCATCATACACGTCAACTAACTAGATTGTAAGTGTAGTCGTGAAGTAAACATTTGCAAGTGTGTGTGATTTTGTAAACGGATATCCTTTTTGATTACGTTATTTTTTTTCTTCTTTTTTTTTTTTTAAGTATTAATTTTGTTTTTTCTTTACTTTTTTCAACATGAACTCATCTATTTTTGGAACAAAAACAGCTGACAGCTGCTGAGTCACATGTACAGGAGGTTAATATGGGATGTGAAATTAATGGAACAAGTTTATCCAGTTATAGAGAGTTAGTCCAGGACAGCTAACACAAAATTCAATAAATTATGGGCAATTAAAAAAAAAAAAAAAAAAAAAAAAAACAAATAGCCGAAACTTTAATCCTGTTAAAGTTTCCGGTTGCATTTACAAAATGATGTGCAAAATAAATTAAATCATTTTTTGTGTGTGTTAATATTTGAACTTAACGTATTTCATCATCATTAGCAACAGCAGTGAAGGCAACAGTGGGTATTGGTATCAAAACATAAAACGGATGTTGACCATATTTTGTGTGTTTAAATAGTTTTTCTTTTTTTTTCAATGGAAATGTGTAATAAATCTGCACCCAGTGATGAATAAATCCAAACCGTAAAACATTTATAACCTCAAATGCAATGTCATATTTCAAAACGAGGGGCCACACATTGGGCGCCATTCTGTTACGATTCGAATGAATGGTTTGGTACAAAACCATTATGGAATTATTTTAAATTAATTACTGTTACCTTTTGCGATGTGAAATGCTCGTAATGAATGGAGAAGAGAATTTTTTTTTGTATGTGTAGTTATTTTTAGTGGAAGGAAATAAGTTTTTTTTGCTTATTTATCAAATACGGATTTTTTTAATTTTGTGGAAAACAGAGGAGGAAATCATTCATTTTTGTAGAATGTATCTTTGTATGAAAGAGCTTTGTTGGGTTTTAAAAATGCAGCCATTCTTCATTAATGATCGATTATTAGGTACGTATATGGAGGTACCTTATAAGAAGAGGAGATGGTGTTTTCATTTTGTTCTATGTTGTGTACAGTGTTGGCAAGTAAGTTACATGAAGTAAGTTACTCGTTTAGTTACGCGTAACTAATATGAATTAGTTACGCCCAATATTTGGCGTAACTAATGTAACTAATGTAACTAAATGTAACTAAATGTAACTAAATAAAACTAACTCTAACTTAATAATAAAAAATAAAAAAAATCACATTTCATCCTGAATTCCAATCGACTATTGACAAAATTCTTTTATTAGCAAGGCAACGGCAACCTGGCAAGGAATACATATTGAAATTACTGTATTCCTGATGAAAAGGAAATCTAATAAAATATTATATTCTTGGAGCATACAAAAGATTTTTACTTACATTTAAAGTTTTCCCCTCTTTCTTGAGATTCTTGGACATTTCTTTGTTTATTTTGATTTATTTTTGTATGGTAAATTCAGATTTGATCTCAGATTTGGTCTCATATTTCAGATTTGGCTCGCCCAAAGGAAATCAAACGAGATCTATTTTGTTTTATTATTTTAAATTTTTTTTTGCAGAAATATAGTAATTGAAAAACGTATTCCTTGCCAGGTTGCCGTTGCCACAGCTGGCAGCTGGCCCGACGGCAATATCAATCATCCAGCTTTGCCCTAATACAGTGTAGTCAAACGTCATTCGATCGGGTTTGTGGACGGAAGTTCTAAATTTCAATTTAACATAAAATGTGAGTTTTTGTATTTGAAAAATTCTATTAGTTATAGTTAGTTACATTTAGTTACAATTAGTTACATTTAGTTACATTAGTTACATTAGTTACATAAGTTACATTAGTTACGTGTAACTAATTAAAATATCAAAGTTACGCGTAACTATCCAACACTGGTTGTGTATGAATGATTAAAGGATGTCTTGTCACAGAGATGCGGATCCAGGGTTTTGTTTAGGGGAATGAATGCCGTAAAATTAAATATATTTTGCTCTGTCATCGAATAAGGACATAAAAAAGAGTGCTTGTTGGTATGGATTGTATGGATCGGGGCAGCTACATACTTTAACTGAGACCATATTTCTTGCTGAGTTTTTTCTTCTTTAAATTACTTGGTCTTCATGTTGGTTTTAACTTTGCCATTATGTTTTAAAATTGATTTGGGGCAAGTGGCTGCCGCGGCTGGCTCGAATAAAAGCCTGGGCGATTATGTCGACAGAATATTGGACGAAGCTTGCGATGCGTAGCGCGAACTGAACCATTATTTAATATAATAAATTTGTACGATTTGCAAACGTTGTTCAGAAGTAAGTCTATTCATTATGAAAGGGCAAACCAAACTGAATATAAATCAAGTGACTGCTGTCAAAAAGGCCAACTCCGAAAAAAGTATTGCCAGATTGAAAACCTCATGTCTAAAAAAACATCCTTTATTAAAAAAATATGTGAGACCAGACGAATGGAAATATATGAAGCGGTTTTCAAATTTTTAAACGTCTTGCCATATGTCTTCCTGAAATATTGCAAAACATGGCTGATCAAGATTAAGGAAACAGAAGAAGTGCTACACCTCCATTTTCGTTGCTCCAATCTATAATGTCCTCCGAATTTCTCATATAAGCTTGGTAATTAATTCACTCTGATATTTTAGGAATCACACTGCCCTAATCCCGATCATAACAAACCATTGAAATTGATAAACATTCTGCAGTTCACCTTATTAATACGACCACAGCAAGTCTGCAGGGGCGATGTGAAGCTAGTAAGGACACATTCAACAAACTTTTTAGTCAGGCTAACGCCATCGCAAATAAAATTGGTGCATAAATCACAGTCCGCAGAATCACCGGCTGTCAAACGAATTGGCCTAACATTCAGACTCAGTCAGTTGAAGAATATTAGCTACTTTCAGTATATATTCCTTTCCTAGATCATATATTAAGTGAAATGTCATCCAGGCTCCCATGCAATGAATCTGACAGTTGCAAAAGTTGCTTTCCCATAATTTCAGCGACGAAGGTATCGAGGATGTTTTGCAAGGCAAGAAGTATAAAAAAGAAGACCTTCCTTTTTTGTTAGCTTCAAAGGAAAAGCTTAAAATTTAACAACAAGTGAGAGAAGATACCCCAGTATCTCCAGCAGATGCCTACACAAGAGCAACGGCGGCGGTGCTACCAAAAATTTAAACTCTTTGTCAATTGCTGTGCACGGTTCCAGTAACTTATAGAACTGCAGAGTGATCTTTGTTTACCTTACTCCAATTAAAGTACATCTTCGCAACGGGATGACAGAAGAGCGTTTTAGCTTTAATGCATATTAATTAAGACGTTTCGGCAAAAAATGGACGCTAATGAAGTTCTGGACATCTTTAGCAGTAAACATAAAAGAAAACTGTCCTTATTAAGAATTTAATTTTTGAATTGTTTCACACTTTCATAAACCTTTCTAAACATCCTTGAACTTGGAGAAATAAATTTGACTTGAAGTATGATACTTGAAGTATGATACTTGTCCGCCCGCCTCTTGTGCCCCCTCATAATTTCGTTTCGGACTTTGACCGACCAGTTTAGTCAAACCTAGGTTTGACTAAAAACTCATCAGTCAAAGCCCGAAACTAAAGTACCTATCCATCGGGCTATGACCAACGCTGTTGGTCAATGTTTAGCAATGACTATATTCAAACCTAGGTTTGACTAGAGATCGGGCTTTGACCGTGACATATATAAGGCTATATCCGCTTACTGAACCAACTCTTTGACAGAAACAGTGTGTATGACCATCACCAACCATAGCACCCTGCCTATGTGGCATAAAGTTTGAGTCTGGTTGCCTAAATTTGATTAAGGAGTGCGTGTGCAGCTTTTATTATCTCCACCCCCCTCTTTCGACTTAAACAATCCAAATTTGGCAGAGGAACCGTTTGAGAACCTTTCACCTCGATTTAGCGGCGGGCTTTGATTATTGGAGAATTTCTACTCCCTATCCACTTACTCAACCATTATTTTGACAGAACCAGTGTACCCTCATCTAACAGCAACCTGCCTAGGTGGCATAAAGGCATGAGTACGGTAACATAATATTGTATCAGGCTTGACAGATAGAGTCGTCTTTCAAGAAAGTGCAAGTTCATCCCGTCCGTGTCCGTAATAAAAAATCCTACTACATCCTTCTAATCTTTCGTTAAGTTATTTAGTTAACAAAACGGCGCATATCAGCGCTAATTGCGGGTTCCTTTTAAGAGCTTTTCCAGCTCAAATGAGAACCGCCATTTCTACCTACCTGTTCGCTGTTGAATTTCAAAAAATTCCGAGAAATGGTCGCTGCGAAAATCGAAAGAACACTTTATAAAAGCAACAATTTTTTGTGAAATTACCCACGTAGGTTCGAACTCTCAGTTCACTCAGTCAAAGGATTTTTTAAATTCACGAAGCATAAGATGAAGATGGGACTAAAATTCAACAGACTGCTCGAGAATATTGTGCAGTCCTGATGGTCATAGCATTATCGACCACTTTGACCACTTAAACTTGAATGTAAGCTTGGTTCTGACATTTGTCTTCAGCATTAGTACAAAAAAAAAGTCTTTCAACAAAAACTTAACAATTATTTCGTCCTTTCATTCTCGGGTCAGACATCTACCATTGTTCGAGATTTCCTGCTGAGAAATCTGGCAAATCTTTTCATGATGTTCAACTTGGAGTTCATAACTGCTCTTCGCTGGCCTGGATCATCATTAAGCAAGGGCACACAAATATGCCTTCCGTCAGCGTAGTTCATCTTCTATACTGATACCAGTATAGTGGTTGGCAACTCTGTCGTGAAAGTGATTTGTACAATTTTATTACCGCTCTCGCAATTTAATTATTTTATACAACAAACATTTTAAATAAATTAAAAAAGTTAATATTATCGAGTTTATGAAGGTTTTACCATCAATAAAAGTGTAAATTTAACAGGTAAACTTGATACCATTGTCCTTCGAAAACATTCCAAAATTATAACACCTGTCACATATGATCGACAACGACAACAAACGAAAATTGAGTCAAACCTCCCCAGAAGAGAATCTTAATTTTAAAACATCATTTTTCGGTAGAACATCAAAAAGCTTTGATCTAAAACAAACAATGTCGATTTCTGATGCTGATTTAAAAAAAAATCAAATCGATAATAGATGAATCTCTTCATACTGAACTTGGGAAAGCGACCGCCCAATTAGCTACGAAGGACGATCTCCTTAAGTTAAATGCCGAAGTAACTAGGCAAATCCAACTATTTGAATCCAGGTGTAATTTCCTGGAAGAGGAGCTGGAGATGCAAGGACGGGAAGTCAAGGGGAAAAACATCATCCTTACTATTCCCAATGATCGTACCGATACAGAAACGAAGATTCACTCAATATCTGAATTCTTGCTTGGTAAAAACTTTCGAATATTAGAATCAACGAAGCTAAGCCAAAACGAAAGTAAAATTAAAATTAAAATCAACACCGGCTCGAATGAAAATGCAACAAAAATGTTGAGGAACTCGTCAAAGCTTAAAGGCACAGGCGCGTTTATTCAACGTGATATCACAAAACAATTACAACAGAAACACCAAATCCTGCTGAGATACCGAAAAATTATTAAAACAAAAAAACCAACAGAAAAAATACAAATAAGAAACAATTCTTTATTAGTTTCTAATAAACTAGCTATTTTATTTAAACAATAATAATGTATTACAATATAAAAATGATGACGGAGAGAAACACCTGTGAGAAATATTTGGAGAAATGGATTTTAAAGATGTCAAACTGATATGGCCTAATAAACATCAAAATCAAAACAATTGGTCGAAACCAGCAGATGTTACTTTACCAGTGGTGCCACTTTGCCAAAATTTTCCAAGTCCTAGTAATTTTGTACAAAATTGAAATTGTGATGTCGTCAGCTCAATACCTTTATGTACTTGTAATGTTTTATCGTATAATGTGTCAGGCCTTAGTAACAAACTATTATTTGTAGATTTCTTTCATTATGTTAAAAGTTTTGATATATGATGTTTGTATGTTAATAGCGAAAATTTAAGCAAATTCACCAAATATTTTAACGGTTATAAACTCGTCTCAAATGCAGCAGTTAGAACACATACTAAAGGGCGCGCAAGTGGCGGAACTCTATATGGGATACAAATGTCGCTACTAAATCAATATGATTTTGAAGTAATTGGAAACTCAACAGTTATTAAACTCATAAATAGGACTGATATATACATAGTTCCTTTTTATATAAATTGTAATAACTGGATGGATGACTTTGATCAACTGAATAATCTCATGATAAACCTTGCCAGCAAAAGCGTTCTACTAATCGGGGATTTCAACGCAAGAACGAGCAATCAACAAATAACTTCCATCCGTAGAACAAACAATTCCTCTATACTCCACCCAAATAGAAATTCGAAAGACAACTTAAATAATCAGAATGGAACAAAGCTAATCGAAATGTTACAGATTTACGATTGCATAATTTTGAACGGTTGTACCAATGGTGACACGGAAGGTCAGTTCACCTTTTGTGGGGGACAAGGTAAATCTGTCATTGATTATTGTGCTATTAATAATGATTGGAATGATTTGATTACAAGATTCGAAGTACAGTGTAAAAACTACTCCGATCATTTGCCGATTGTTGTCGAATGGTCAAATCAATCAACAACATTACAACGAAATCTCCAACTTATTCCCCGACTTAAATGGAATCAGGATGACATAGTAACATACCAAAACAAACTTAATACCAACCTTTTGAGTTTAAATGCTATACCCGAATCAACTGAAGAACATTACAATGAACTTATTTCCTGTATAAGAAACAGCTCAAGAAACACAATCCAAAAGAAATGTATTCAAATTAAACATAAGTGGTTTGACAAGGAATGTATGAATGCACGAAATAAATCATTCGCTCTCTTTAATGCAATGAGAAAATCTAATTTCTGTACAAACCTTAAAATTTGGTATACTGAAACAAATACTTTTTATTTTTACAAAAAATTATGTTTAAAAAAAAAAACTGATTTTGAAAACATTCAAGCAAACATTGGGTAAAACAAATAACTCAAAAGAATTTTGGAAGGTAGCTAAGGAAATCAATGGGTTAAACTTTGCGATATAAACAGGAATATCTGCCGAAGTGCTTTCCAGTTACTTTAAAAACCTACAAAACCAACCTCCACTTTTCATATGCTATGCTCCTCATACGACTGATGAAATCTAAGATTGCGAAATATCCTTCTCTGAAGTGCAAGCTGTTATTCTCAAATCCAAGAATGGAAAAGCGCCTGGTGAGGATGGCATTCCATATGAATTCTTTAAAAATGCAACTTCGGATTATATTACAAATCTCACATCATTCTTTAACAAAGTTCATGAAAGTGAAGATGTACCTTCATCGTTTAAAACATTTGTCATATTCCCGATCCATAAAAAAGGAGACATAAATAACGTTGAAAATTATCGAGGAATTTCATTCATGAACGTGATGGCAAAACTATTTTGTGGCGAAGACGGCTAATTCACTGTGCACAATTCACTGTGCACAATTCACTGTGGGGACACTTCACTGTGCACAATTCACTGTGGTACACAATTCACTGTGGTGGGCAATTAACTGTTATGGACAATAAATTTACAGTGGTGGACAACTCTGGTGGGTTTATTCTGTGGCAAAAGTTGAATAAATTTCACCTCTATAGTGATGAGCAGACATTGAAATACATCAAATGGAAGATGATTTTCCTTATGTTGTGTTCGTTTAATTTTCTGAATATGACCTTATGAAACTAATACAAATTTTAAGTTTTCGACATCTGACAGTTTTCGACCTGGTTTCAATTTGTTTCAATAACTGAAAAAATTATTACAATCGGAACCAAAATCTGTTAGATTTTTGTTCTCTGTTTATTGATTTAATGAAAAAACTTTGTAAAAAATAATACTAAACCGTTTTAAGATTTAGGCATTGGGGACAGTTCACTGTGTACTATTCGCGCGCGCGAATAGTACACCACAATGAAATACACACAGTTAATTGTCCACCACAGTGAATTGTCCGCCACAGTGAATTGTGTCAACAGTGAATTGTGCACAGTGAATTGTCCCCACAGTGAATTGTGCACAGTGAATTGTGCACAGTGAATTGTGCACAGTGAATTAGCCTAGACCCATTTTGTGGTATACTTGCTAAAAGACTCGAGGTTTGGGTAGAATCCAACAATGTCCTATCGGAATTTCAAGCAGGCTTTCGAAAAGGTTTTTCTACGGTAGATCATATTTTTACAATTACATCAATTGTTAAATCTCAGCAAGCCAGAAACAAAACATACGCCTTTTTCGTAGACTTCAAGGCTGCGTTTGATAATGTGAACCGTAACGCACTTTTTTACAAACTATCACAACTAGGCATTTCCACAAAGTTTATAAATCTGGTTAAAAATATGTATGTCAAATCAAAATCAACAGTCTGGGATGGTTTGCATTATTCAAAATTGTTTGAAACGGACACTGGTGTTAAGCAAGGATGTCTTCTCAGCGCTATTCTGTTTTCATTATTCATTAACGATGTCGTAAAACACCTGCCAGGAGGCATTCGAATTGTTGATATGGTTCGAATTGTTGATATGGTTGTTAATGTGCTGTTATATGCTGATGATCTAGTACTTCTATCAGAATCACCTGAAAACCTGCAACTGATGATAAACCGTCTAGCCGAGTACTGTAGTAAGTGGGGCCTACAAATAAACACCAATAAATCAAAGGTTCGAGATCTAACCGGAACCAAACCACTTGGATTTGGAAGTTTAATGGACAGCGTCTAGAGACTACTGACGAATACAAATATCTGGGAGTCAAGCTTAGTAGGACTATAGATTTTTCAAAACACCTGGCTGAAAAAGCCAAATCATCACTAAGCTTGTTGAATCTTTCCTGGAAAAATGTCTTTTCAAATGAACGTATCATTCTTTCTGCCAAATATAGAATATTTGATGCCGTCGTTAGATCTACGCTTTGTTATGCAGCAGAAGTATGGGGAATTGATGAGTATGATGAAATAGAAAAGTTACATCGAAACTTTTTAAAGAAACTATTTAACCTCCCGCTTAATACTCCGAATTATGCGCTATACCTTGAAACTGGTCTCCCTAAACTTTTTATAAACACCCTAAGGTCCCAAGCAGACTACATCGTCAAGATACTGTCTCATCATGACTCTCGTCTATCAACAAAATTGGCCCTTTATGAGATCAGAAACCAGGATTGGTGGATGGCAAAGTGCAAAGCTCTAGGACAAGCTTGTGGAGAAGTATTCACGTTAGATCCTTTCAACTTAAATGACTCAAAGAACAGTTTTACCGTATAATTCAAGCGTACGACAACTCTGTACAAGAATCGTTTATAGTAAATGCTCGTGATTCGGAAAGTAGAATCTTATACTCGCAGCTTAATCATAATTTAATGGAAAGAAACTACTTTAACGATTCAATGAGTTACAGAGAAATATCTCTAATTTTTAGAGCCAGATGTGAACTCCTAGGTCTCAATGGGTGTCCGTATAATGGAAGTTTCAACCAATTTTGTACACTATGCAATTTAAAAGCCAACGAAGATTGTTTCCACATCATAAGCGTATGTCCCATCTTTATTCAACAGCGTCTTATATTCTTCAGGAAGAGGACTTTGACAATGAATGAAACAATAAGTGTGCTTAACGAGTCTGATTGGAAAACACTATACTTTTTTTTGAAAGATGTATATAAATATAGAATTCTTTTGTTAACTGAATTTGAATAGATTTATTTTATTAAAAACTATTGTATAATTATATTATGAAAATAAATTGTATGAAGTAATTCTGCCAACCGAGCTGACGGCAGTGCCATAGCTTTAAAATTCATAAAAATTGAAATTCAATGTAACCTAAAACAAAAATAAAATGAATTACTTACTTACTTACTTACGTACTTACTTACTGATATCAAACCATGTGGTACCCGATGAGAAAACTATGGGTAATTGCCGCTAATTTTTTTACCGACCAATTCATTGCATATTTTTAAAAGCTCTATGATATCTCCTTTCTTTACTGCATTTTTAAAGGGGCCATCCAACCTTGTGCTCCTGTCACGTCTCACTCAGCATTGAATTATCTTGTGAGCTTGGTCTTTAGCGTTTATTTCAGCATTCTTAAGCATCTTCAACGATGTACGATAAAAAAAAAAAAATATTAACAAAAACAGACTTACATAGGTAATAGCTGAAGTTGAAGAAGGAAAACTTGATGACATCCTGAGAAAAATTGATCCAAAGTATTATTATTTGGTCTCTTTGGCTATAAGAATCTTAATAAGACTCAAATAATATTCATTTCCGTCACACAATGGCTGACATTTTGTGACAAAATTACACAAATTATTATAATAAAAGTAATATACCTACCTATCCCATGAAGAAGACCAGCCAACCCTACTCGACCCCATATGCTCTTCATGCGATATAATAAAATGCTTCCAAACTAGAGAATCAATCCTTTTCAAAATCATACCCGAATCCTAAAAATTGGACAGCCGTCACCATTTCTTACATATCGATAGGCTAACGAGGTGGGTCCTTTAAACGGTTGAACGGACACACACATACGAAAAAAGAAGATTTCGATTTTATTCTTCACCTTCTTCTTCAATAAAAAAAAAAAAACTATAAACCCCTCCAAAAAAGGAGAATACAAAAATATACAAAATAAAAAAATCCATAAATGCCCAGACAATCGAAAAGAAACAAGGACCTTGTCGAGTGAAAAACGACCCAAGGATGATGATAAGCAATAAAATACACATGTGTGCTGTGCTTCAAAAATATAAAGTATATCATCACATTTATAACACATAAAAGGACAATCGTTTCCTTTTTCGGGATTTTTTTTGTACCAAGACGTTGTCCTTTTTGTAAAAAAAAAAAAAAAAAAAAAAAAAAAACACCAACAAATAGCCTTATACATAAAAAATAAGGCCTTCAATAGGCTATTGGGGGTTGAGGGGTGAGAGTATCACAGTGTATAAGGGACTTTGGTGCAAGAACAAATTTTCCGGAATTGATGTGGGTGCAAAACGGAATTTTGTTTCGCTTATTCGCTCCACAAGAATCAAATGAGGTAATGATATATTGTTAGTAATACCAAGGACTTGTGAAAAAGGATCAGGCGAAACATTTTGTGTGTGGGTGGGGTGGGGTGAAATAAATAATAGGCACTAGCGTAACATATTCTTTTGGGATTTTCTTCTCCTTTTTTTGGGAATTCTGTTTTTTTTTGCTTGTGAGATTATTTCGAATATTTCATCGCTGAACTGATAAGGGTTTTTGTATTTTTTTTTTTTGGTTCGGGTGCGGGTGCGGTGAGGGGTAAATGGTGAGGTTGGATTGCATTGACATTAAGGTGAATAGATTGAGAACCATATTGAAATTCAAGCGAGTGAATTATTGTAATTGATTGCGGTCGTTGAGATCGCAAATGGACGATCACATATTTTTACACATTCACTTGATGAGTGGGAATTCGTTTTCCAGAAATGAGTGGTGTTGGGCAGTAAGGAAGGATGTGACACTTTTGTTAAGTTTTACGCTTAATGAAACACGAAATAAATTTCTGATTTTTTTGCACAAGTGGATTGTAGGACTGTAGGTACAGTACAAACGTAGAAAATATTCTGAGTGTTGTTTGGGTTCTTGAAAAAGAAATTATTTTATCATTAATATTTATGGCAATGGTACAGTGGGTGAAGTGCTTGGTTGCTAAACTAGAGTTGTGGGTTAGAGCCCCACCCTGGGTAGCAATTTTTCAATACTCCTCCCAGCTGCAACTGGATGCCGCCCGTTAGATTTCGTATTCTCAATCCATTGTACCAACACAAATTCTTTTCTATCTTTCTATTCTTCTAAATAATGCCATGCAGTTTGCGTTCAAAAGATCTTGTGTCTTACAGGCATATCGTTAAAATTATTTTGTTTGTCATGTAAGACCGTCATAAGCACATACAAAAAAAAATTGGTTGTCTGTAAAGTCGGTTTACGGACGATAGTTTTACGTGATAACCGGTTCACAAAACAGTTCATATGTAGGTAGTATCCCTACAACCACCAACCACAAACCCCACCTACAACCAACCACCATTTTTGATTTTTTTTTTCTCACACCTTCTCCTCAAACATCGGCCTCTCACACCACGATACAACCAACAGCCCACCATTTTTGACAGTTTTTGACAATTTTTTCTTCCCACCCCAACACAATAAATCTCCCTTCCTCTTACCACCACCAACCAACCACCCACTATTTTTGACAATCCCCTCCCAAACACCAAATCCTGCCTCAAATCCAACCTACTCACCTACCATTTTTGACAATTTTTTCTTTGCCCCCCTTCCACTCACCCACCATTTTTGACAACTTTTATTAGACATTATCACGTCAAAAAACTCAAAAAATAAAAATATAAAAAAACATAAGCGAGAGCTACAGTACGTTTGCAACGAACTGTTGGATACCCTATTCCCCACATTTGTGTATATGTATATGCATATGCGTTCGCCTCCTTCGCAGCCAGCCGCTGTTCCAGTATCGGAAACAAAATTCTTCTTTAGCAGGCAGAGAAAAATTCAATAAAATAAATTTTGTTTGGCCGATGTACAATAACTGCTGACACAATGAAAAAAAAGGCGTGTGCCAAGCCTACAGCTGAGACTTTTTATTGTCAGGGTAATCACTATATGAGCTCATCATTCAATTTTAAGTTTGCAGATCGATTTGAACAAAACAAGACAAAACTAAAATTTTTAGAAATTAGATTTTGATAGGAAATAGCGATTATGGGTGTTTTTAACAATTCTTGAACTACACTCTGCTACGTATCCAAGGTATACAAACCGAAGTGTTCATCTTCTTACTTCAAAACTGCGACCGATAGTTAAAAAACATTAAAAATTTAAAGCATTATATGACTTTTGATGAAAACGCCCCTAAAAAGTGGGCGTGTCCTAAAAATGTTTAAGAAAAATTTAAAGCACTAACTAAGCTTTGATTATTAGTCAGTATTTAGGCATATGTATAAAACTACAGCTGAATCGAGTAGTTTTTAAACGATCTTACCTGAACAAAGGTGTTTTATCAAAATCACGCCTTTAAAAGTGGGCGTATTGAAAAAATTTACACCAGAAAATGTAGAAATATTTTTCATATAACGAACGGAAGGGAAAAAGGCTTTAATTGAATATTGGTAGTACCTTAAATTTTTAAAAGTTTATTTTTCGTTCTTTCATGAAAAGTAGGCGTAAGCCACGCCCAAAATTCAAAAATTTCTTTTCATAAACAAAGTTTTTAGTTTCTACGCAAGGTGCTTGCGGATTCATTATAAATGCCGATTATTTGCAAAAACAATTCTTTTATATTTTCAGTGAAAAGTAGGCGTCAGCCACGCCCAAAATCAAATTTTTTGATTTCATACACAAAATGTTTATGTGCAAGTAATACCCACAAAATTTAATGTTTTTCGCATTAATATAACAATTGGTTTTTTACAAAAGCAATATTGATGGATTTGTATGAAAAATGGGCGTCAGCCACCCCCAAACTGAATTTTTTTTATTTAATTATAAGAAAATTTACCTAAAGCTTGCGCGTGCAAGTTGTGCTTTTATCATAACTGTACAAAAAACATATTTTAATTTTACCAAATTGAGGTTGTTCAACAAAAATGGCGATTGTGAGCGTGTTTGTGGGCGGATTTTACCGGTTTAAAAACATAGCCTTACTCTTGAATCAAAGATTAAATATACCATTTCAGCTTTCTAGCTCAAAAATTGCGAACTCTAGAGATTATACATACGGACGGACGGACGGATTCTGAGTCAGAATATATATACTTTTCTATACCTAACGGTATTATTTCTCTATGTTACAAACTAAACACCAAATACAATATACCTGTTATTTGAGTCCGCTTCAGGTGGTAGTGGACGATCCCTTGGATCTATAAGATTTTGAACCCTTGTCAATTAAAGAAAACTTCAGTTTGATGAATACTTCTTTATTGGTTTATTTAATTGACAAATTCGAGGTTAAAATTCCTAAGAGTATTTTTGTTGTTATAATTAGTTCATTAGTTATTTCATTAGACTTACTTTATGGTGTAGAAACCAAGAGATTATTTAAAAAAATTCGGATACAAATTACGATTAAAATTTACGTAATGAATGTAAAGAGTTAGAGATAGAATTAAAGAAGCAGATGGCTTCCGGAAATCTTCAGTTGACATTCGTTGTAATAGAAGAGGAAAATAACAGGTAAGCTTTATTAAGTGTAGTAGATTATAGCTAGGCTAGATAGTAAGGAGTTGCCAGTGGCGGTAACACTACCCCCCAGTATGGCGAGAAGTATTTTCGCTGCTATACTCTGTTCTGGCCGCCACTTCTAGGATTGCTAGTTTTGCTGCCGGTCTTTCTAGGATTCCATGAGCCGTTTGAACTTGAGCGCTGCGAACTTGTCCGTCTTTTGATGCTTTCACTTCTAGCACCCTTCCTCTCGGCCAAACGTTTCTTGGACACTTAGGGTCAACCACCAACACCAAATCGCCTACCTGCAGCGGTTCTGTTTTTTCGTGCCATTTTGTCCGGTGAGTTAATGATGGGAGATACTCAGAGAGCCATTTTCGCCAAAAGACATCTGCATATTGCTGTGAGACGCGCCAGCTATTTTTTAAAACCATTGCTTCGTCGTCATATATTGCCATTGGTTTCATGCCACTTGAGCTCCCGAGCAGAAAATGGTTTGGCGTCAGGGCCTCTGCGGTATCGTTTTCAAGAGGAATATAAGACAAAGGCCTCGCATTCACGATGTTCTCGACTTCGGCCATCATAGTACGAAGGAGTTCATCACTAGGAGAGCGAACAGGAGCGATTTTATAGAACACTGTTTTTATGGAGCGTACGAGGCGCTCCCATGCTCCTCCCATGTGAGGGGCTGCAGGTGGATTAAAGTTCCATTTTGTTATGGTAGTTGTGAAATTTCGTACGAAGGCATTTGTGTCGACTTCCTTCAGTGCTTCTCTTAGCTCTCTCTCTGCCCCGACAAAATTGGTCCCGTTATCACTGAAGAATTCTCTCGGTATACCGCGTCTTGCCATGAAATTTCATATGGCTAAGATACAGGAGCTTGTCGTCAATGAGTAGGCTATCTCGACGTGAACTGCCCTTATTGTTAGGCAGGTAAAGAGTGCTCCGTATCGTTTTTCGGTGTGACGCCCCACAGTAACGATCATTGGGCCAAAAAAGTCTAATCCTGTGTATGTAAATGGCGCTACGAATGATGCAAGTCGAGCGTAAGGCAGCTTAGCCATTTGTGGGTTTTTCGGCATCGCCTTTTTGATCTTACATTGTTGGCAATTACTTATAGCCTTTTTTATTGCCACGCGAAGACGACCTATATAATACTTCTGACGAATCTCGTTAGTAACAGTTTCGTGATTAAGATGGTGATACAAGCTGTGATAATGGTTTAGAATGAGATTTGTTATATGGCTGCTTCTTGGTAAGATTATGGGCCTCTTTTGTTGTTCCGGAACCAGAGCATTATCAATTCTTCCATTCACCCTAAGCACATCGTTTTCATCGATATCGTGGAAAGAGTCCGCGTACTCTGCGTTTTGCGCCTGACGATATAGCAGAGCTTCTGCTTTTTGCAGTTCCTCTTGATTTATCTCTCCAGATGTTATTGGGAGTTGCTTCGCCAAGCGTCGTAGATTACTTACGTAGCGGAAGATGTATGCGGCGGCTCTTAGCAGCCTGTTCCATTTCGAAAATCTTTGCACATCAAATAAAGGGTTAGCTAGAGAGATGTGAAATATTTCGTGTCTCATCTCTGTTGTAACAGGTGTTGTATCATACTCTTCCTTTGGCCATGTTGCTTCTGGTTGCTTTAAGAACGGTGGCCCGCTGAACCAATGACTGCTCTGGATTGTCTCTGGGTTTTTAGACCACTTCGTTGCTTCATCTGCGATGTTTAACTTAGTAGGAATCCAATGCCATTCCTTCAGCTCTGTGGTTTCAAGTATTTCGCCCCTTCCGAAAGGCTACGAACTGATGGAAGCGGCGATGATCAGCCGCCCGTAGCCAACATAGAACTGTTTTTGAGTCCGACCAGTAAAATTGTCGACCTATTTTAATCGAATGGCTTTTCATAACGTGTTTTGCGAATCTCGCCCCGATTACCGCTGCCATGAGCTCTAGGCGTGGGATTGAAACAATTTTAAGGGGTGCCACCCTTGTTTTGGAACCTATCAGAGAGCAAGAAGTTTTCTTTCCGTCCGAGAGCCGAAAATAGCAAACTGCAGCGTAGCCGTTCTGGCTTGCGTCCACAAATGTATGGAGTTGAATGTCGAGGCCGTCGTAACTAGTAAACGGATGTAAGTGACAGCGTGGAATTCGTATGTTCTGTAGAGACGGAAGGAACTTAACCCAGTGTTTCCACTTTGTTACTTGCGCCTCTAAAATTGGTTCATCCCAGTTGTTTAGAAATCAAAAAATCTTAATTCAATTTTCAATTTAATTTACCCTATGTAGTGTTCCTATATAACATTTAACTCCAAAGCATGCAAGCAATATTACGTCATCATTCATTACATTATATTCTGTCCCTTAACTTTGCTCTCCCATTCAAGGCTAAATGCAATGGGTAGCGGGCCACACTCAACGGTGTTTGCTTATCCCATTGCATGATATCAATTGGGTGTTAGCATAGCAGCAGCGGTAATTTCCCGTTGCCCAATTTGAGTTTTGACTAGCTTATTTATGAAAGTCAATGTTTCGATCTTTTTTGATAGCAACCACCACGCGAGCAACATCTCTTGCTTTGGAGTTCGATTTGCTTTGTTTTATTTTAAATACATAATATATTTGAAGTTCGCAGCAATAAAATTATAACGTTTTGGAAATTTTGAGTTCGAGTTATTTTTTTTATTGTTGAAAAAACATTTAATCTAAAACAAATTTGGTCCTTCTAGTCGCGGATATTTAAGAATATAAAGTTGTTATCGCTTTGGATTTATTTGGTGGTTGCTATCAGTCATTTGGAACTTTGGATACAGTCCACTCGCCTGTAAGGTATAAAAAATAATTACCTATATGCTTTATGCTGGTTGCTGAGAGTTGCTGTTGATGCTGGAAGTTTGCTAAAGGTGCTTCTGTGATACCTACTTATACTTGAGACTCCTGAGGGCACATATATTTTTTGTGAGGTTAGACTCTTTATCTTGCACGCTGTTTCGGTCATAAAATAAAAGCAAAGCTCATAATATGGAAACGCTTTTGCAATCGCGAATTCATATTAAAGCATCTATTGATCGGGTATATAATTTCACTCAAGGTATACCTGAGGACACGCTTATAGAAGCAGCTGAAGTTCGTTTAGAAAGGTTGGAAGACGCATGGAAAGATTTCGTTTCAAATCAATTTGATCTTCACCAATATCACGGTGAAACGAATTACGTGGATCCTGAGGAAGAATTTGAAAAATTCGAAAATAAATTTATTAGTGCCAAATCCTTGCTGTTGAAATTTATTCGTAGAAAATTACCATCTCGTGACTCATTTGGAGAGAGATTCCATAGGCGAGATTCTGGAAGTGGAAACCTTAATTCTAGTGATCCTCTCCCTGAAAAAACCCCTGCTTCCGGTTTGTCAACTGAAAATACTCGCGATGCCTCCAAGAAATTAAATACAAATTCCAAGGTTGTTGAGTATTCCATGCCAAAGGACTCGAATGTGTCACAAGAAATTGAGCTTCCAGCTTTCAAAATTACACCGTTTTCTGGTGACTATCGGGAATGGCCGTGCTTTCGTGACATGTTTTTGGGGAGCATAGACTGCAGAAAGAATTTTTCGGGTGCTCAAAAGTTTCGCTACCTAAAATCGTTTTTACGCGATGATGCTGCAGATTTGCTTAATGGAATTTATATTTCCGATGCAAACTATGAGCAGGCTTGGGATAAGCTTGAGCGGAGATACAATCGACCCTTGTATATTATTAATCAATTTATAGAAAACTTTTTGAACTTGCCGTCGGTATCTAGTGTTGATAGTAACCAGCTACGTAAGTTGGTCGATAAATCTGACGAGACAATTCGTGGTTTGGCAGCTTTGGACGCTGAAGGTAGGGATCCGTGGCTTATCTATCTCCTAGTTAACAAAACTGATAGTGAAACCCGTAAGGCTTGGGCATTGCACAATAAGAACTCTGAAAGCTCCTCCATTTCCGAATTGATAGAATTTTTGGAGGAAAGGTGTAGCGCGCTAGAAACAAGTGAAACTAAATATAAGACCAATAAAACAGTCACGCGTTCAAATAACCCTTCGGGAAGGGTAAGAACCTTAACGGTTGCAAATGTTTCGTGTCCGAAATGTAAAGGTAGCCATCCCTTATATCAGTGTCCGCAGTTCACAGAAATGTCGATTGAAAATCGCCGTGGTTTTGTTAGAGACAATAGACTTTGCTACAATTGCTTAGGTACTCAACACTCGTCGTCGCGCTGTAGAGCGAAGTTTCGATGTTCCCATTGTCGTGCGCGGCATCATACTTTGGTGCATCTTGATAACCCAACAAACCTCGAAATTAGCAATAGAACTTCGTCTTCTGCAGACCCATCGTTCTCAATCGTGAGTAATCACATTAGAAATGGAAGCCCTCAATCTGCGATTTTACCTACTGCACTAATTAATGTTAATGACGTTGCAGGGAATCCACTAACCTGTCGTGTACTTCTGGACACCGGCTCCCAAGTGTCATTTGTCACTGATCGTATGGTGAGAAAGTTAGGTCTTAGTCGTCGACATTCTCGTCTACCTATTTCTGGAATTGGTTCTGTACAGGCAGGTGTTACACAAGGGGTAGTAACCCTTGCCTTGCGATCTCGTTTTGATGCTTTCCAAATGAACGTGGAAGCATATATTATAAAAACCATTACGTCACTTACCCCATCCCTCTCATTTGATATTGATGAAAACCATACATTAAAGGACCTGCAATTAGCTGATCCTCAGTTCAATACACCAAGTCCTATCGACTGTTTACTTGGGTCGGACAAAGTTTGGAGTAGTTTGAGGGATGGTAAGCGTTCCGATAAAAGTGGAAACTTCATTGCACAGAACACCGGTTTTGGTTGGGTGATCGCAGGTAACCTGCCACACGCAAATATTTCGTCAATGCACGTTGGAATAGATTTGGATGTTCTTTTAAAATCGTTTTGGGAGATAGAAGAGGTAGTTTCTGGTGCTCCTCCTGTCGAAAATGAAGAAACCGCGGAAAAGCATTTTGAAAAAACATTTTCGAGGGCTCCTGATAATAAATTTATCGTTGATTTACCTTTTCGTCGAGATGACGTCAAATTCGGAAACTCCCTGTCTGGAGCTTTGTCCCGATTGCATAGTTTGGAGCGTCGCTTCTCCAGAGATGAAACTATTCGTTCAGAATACGTTAAGTTTATGAAAACTTACGAAGAACTTGGGCATATGGAGCGTATTCCAGATAGCTTAGTCGAACCTACGTCAGGAAAAGTATTCTACTTGCCGCACCATGCCGTCGTTACGAATAAAATGAGAGTAGTTTTCAATGGTTCACATAAAGATTCGAATGGTAGCAGCTTAAATGAAATGCTTCACATTGGTCCTCCACTTCAGAGAAATCTTTTGAATGTTTATATCCAGTTTCGGCTGTATAAATATGTGTTTTGCGCGGACATTGTTAAAATGTTCCGCCAAATTTGGTTAAACCCAAAGGATCGGGATTTTCAGCGTATCGTTTGGAGAGAGTCCTCCACAGAGCCCATTGCTCATTTTCGACTCAGTACGGTGACATATGGTACTACGCCTGCCCCATTTTTGGCCATAAGAGTTCTTAGGCAGTTAGCCAAAGACTATGAGAGTCAATTTCCAAAGGCTTCTTATGCGATTCTTCATAATTCCTATGTTGATGACTTTGCTGCAGGATCAGATTCGCTGTCTGGAGTGCTAGAATTGAAGGAGCAGTTGGTGAAACTGCTTTCTTGTGGTGGTTTGGAGTTAAGCAAATGGGTTTCTAACTGTTGGGGAATTCTCAGCGCAACGGACGAGGATCAAACTGTGTCGTTAGATTCAAGCGGTACCGATGATTGGAAAAAGGTGCTAGGATTGGTTTGGAATCCGTATCAGGACATGTTTTCGTTTAGAATTTTACTGGGCAATCCCTTAGCTCCAACAAAAAGAAATTTGCTTTCTGAAGTGTCAAAGATATTTGACCCCTTAGGCTTCTTGGCTCCATCTACAATCCTGTTTAAGATTTTATTCCAGGATCTTTGGTTGAATAAAATTGATTGGGATGAACCTTTGCCTCCAGAAATCGCTGCCAAATGGACCAGGTATCGTCGCGAGCTAGAATGTTTTGGAGAGCTTAGGATTCCGAGAAGGTACACTATGAGTGCTCATTGTTTCGATTTGGTAGGATTTTCTGATGCTTCGGAAAAGGCTTATTCAGCGGTTGTCTATGCTCGGAGTATTTGCGACGATGGAAGTGTTGCAATGCATTTAGTAGCAGCCAAAACTCGGGTCGCACCTGTAAAACAAATTTCGATTCCCAGATTAGAACTTTGTGGAGCCCTTCTTTTGAGTCGAGTTATGAAGCTCATTTGTTCATCGTTGGAGGTAGCACCTGGGAGAGTTGTCGCTTTTACCGACTCAACCATCGTTTTGTCATGGCTCTCTGCTCACCCTCGTAGATGGAGCACGTTCGTGGCAAACCGCACGGCTGAAATTTTAGAAAACTTGCCGCGTTCCGTCTGGAACCATGTACGTTCCGAGGATAATCCCGCCGACAGTGCGTCCAGAGGTGTGGAACCAAGAGTGTTACTTGACTTGGAAATATGGTGGAAGGGTCCAATGTGGATGTTGCAAGATCCTAGTCAATGGCCTGCCTTTAACGTCAAGGAAATTAGAAACGTTCCCGAAGAGAAGAAACGCCCAGCTGCTGTGCTGACTTCAGTGGTTGAGGACCATTTTTTGCATCTACTTCTTGGTAGGACTTCTTCTTACAAAAGACTAATTCGAATCGTAGCTTACATTCTTCGCTTTAAATCGAACTGCAGAATCTCTTCAACCAATCGTCATTTGGGTTTTTTGTCGTTCTCTGAGCTTCAGTTGTCGAAACAAACGTGTATTTCTTTATGCCAAGGAGAATTCGAAGAAGAAATTCGACTATTAAAACAAAATCATCAGGTGTCAAAGAAATCGAAATTGTCCTCACTATCTCCGTTTATAGATGAAGTGGGTTTGCTTAGAGTTGGTGGTAGGATTTCAAATGCTCCAAATATCCCGTTCAGCATCAAGCATCCAATTATTTTGCCAAAAAATCACCGTTTTTCTCAGCTTCTTATTTCAGATGCGCATAAAAGGTTTCTTCATGCGGGTGTTTCAGAGTTATTTTCGCTGATCCGTCAAGAATTTTGGATAATTGGGAGCAGAAACATGATTCGGAAGGTGGTACACGAGTGTATTAGCTGCTTTCGATTGCGCCAATCTACCTCAGTTCAACTCATGGGACATTTGCCGTCGTCTCGCGTTTCACCCTCATTCGCTTTCGCCCAAACCGGTTGCGACTACGCCGGCCCAATTACGCTTAAAACATCGAAACTTCGAAAGGCAAAACTTACTAAAGGATACTTCGCTCTATTCGTATGTATGGCTACAAAGGCGCTGCATTTGGAAGTAGTAAGCGACCTTTCCACGGATGCCTTCATTGCGGCTCTCCGCAGATTTATCGCTCGAAGAGGAAAATGTAGTGTAATCCATTCTGACAATGGTACCAACTTCCAAGGGGCTGCGCGGAAGCTATCAGAAGTATACAACCTTATCCAGTCATCGCAGCATAACGAGTTGGTTTCTTCAGCTTTGGCAGTTGACAATATAAAGTGGGAGTTCATCCCACCCCAAAGTCCACACTTTGGTGGGCTTTGGGAAGCAGGCGTCAAGTGCGTTAAGCAGCATCTCCGTCGCGTCGTTGGGAATAACGTTCTTACTTTCGAAGAAATGGGGACTTTGCTTGCCCAAATAGAAGCGCTGTTAAATTCTCGTCCTCTATGTGCTATTTCAGATAGTGACTTGAACCCACTAACCCCTTCCCATTTCATTATAGGTAGACCTTACACCTCAATTCCTGATGAGAACAACTTAAATGTCCCAACAAATAGACTTGGACGTTGGGAACTGGTGCAAAATATGATGCGAGGCTTCTGGCAAAGATGGCAGTCCGATTATATCACCTCACTTCAGCAACGGCCCAAATGGAGACAGACTAATCGAGACTTTAAGGTGGGAGACCTCGTCGTTGTAAAGGAACCCAATTTACCCCCTTCTCAATGGGCTTTGGGACGTATTGAAGACCTTCATGCTGGGAAGGATGGACATGTTCGAGTGGTTTCACTTCGCACCAAAGGTGGACTTTTCAAAAGGCCAATAACTAAGCTGGCATTATTACCAACTTCCTGAAGAGCCCTTCAGGGGTGGCGGCGTGTTTAGAAATCAAAAAATCTTAATTCAATTTTCAATTTAATTTACCCTATGTAGTGTTCCTATATAACATTTAACTCCAAAGCATGCAAGCAATATTACGTCATCATTCATTACATTATATTCTGTCCCTTAACTTTGCTCTCCCATTCAAGGCTAAATGCAATGGGTAGCGGGCCACACTCAACGGTGTTTGCTTATCCCATTGCATGATATCAATTGGGTGTTAGCATAGCAGCAGCGGTAATTTCCCGTTGCCCAATTTGAGTTTTGACTAGCTTATTTATGAAAGTCAATGTTTCGATCTTTTTTGATAGCAACCACCACGCGAGCAACATCTCTTGCTTTGGAGTTCGATTTGCTTTGTTTTATTTTAAATACATAATATATTTGAAGTTCGCAGCAATAAAATTATAACGTTTTGGAAATTTTGAGTTCGAGTTATTTTTTTTATTGTTGAAAAAACATTTAATCTAAAACACCAGTCGACGGCGCTTCTCCATACTTCCTGCAGTGTAATTTTCAGGAACATCAGAAAGTTTCCGATTAGCCCTAGAGGATCGTAAGTCGACATAAGTATGCGGAGCATCTCTCTTTTTGTAGGTGGCCTTTTTCCAAGGAAAATTTCATTTTGAAGAATGGTCTGCGAAATTTTGAAAGTTATCATATCGTCGCGAGGTATCCAGAATATACCGAGTACCTTTTCAACCACTAGTTCTTCGCTCAATGCCAGATTTTTTTCTTTGCCGCGTTGGTCTTCTTCGATTGTTTGTAGTACTTCGTGGCTATTAGAAGACCACTTTCTTATGTTAAAGCCACCCTGTTGGTGGATGAATTTGACTTCGGAAACTAATTTTATAGCTTCTTGTATCGTGTCAACTGACGTCAAAAAATCATCCACATAATGATCTTCTTTAATTGCCTTTGCGGCCGCAGGAAACTCAGCTTCAAATTCTGAGGCATTCAAATTTTTAATAAATTGGGATGTACTCGGAGCACAAGAAGCTCCAAATATCATTACGTTCATGATATAGACGTCAGTTGAATTGTTTTTGTCGCCGTCTCGCCACAAAAAACGCTGGACATCTTGATCCTCTCTTCTTATAAAAATCTGGTGAAACATTTGTTCTATATCGCCACAAACAGCAACTAATTTTTCCCGAAAGCGAAAAAGTATTGTGGCCAAAGATGTCATCAGATCAGGCCCTTTAATAAGAATAGAGTTCAGTGACACACCTTGCGATTTGGCAGCTGCGTCCCAGACCACGCGTCCTTTACCTGGCTTGTTCTTGTTGAATACTGCAAAGATTGGTAAGTACCAAACCCTTTTTGATTTCGTCGTTTCTATTTCATCGTTAGACAACTTACGGATGTATCCTTTGTGCAGATATTCTTCAATAGTTCTTTTAAAAAGGTCGCCTAGTTCTGGCTGTAAATTTAATTTTCTTTCAAGACACCGAAGTCTATTTTTTGCCATGTCGTAACTTTCTGGCAGCTGGAACTCATCGAATCGCCATAGAAGACCCGTCTCGAAGTGTTTGTCAGCTCGTTTTTTTGTATATTTTTCCAGCAATATAATCCCGCGTTCCTCCTCGTAACACGCTTTTGTATTAGAGACTGCTACACCTAGATTTTCGATTGAATAAGAGTTTTTTACCAATTCATGCAATGTATTGTCATTTTCAAGACCGCACTCACAAATATGAAAGTTAAACGATTCATCGTAGCGCTTTCCGTTTCCACCACCGTATATGAGCCACCCCAATTGGGTGCGGACTGCCACAGGTTCGGACGGCTCATTCTCGCGAATTTCCTTTGGGATTCCTAGGCTCCAATTATTAGCACCGATAAGAATTCGTGGTGTTGCATCTTTAAAGCTGCAAATGGGCAAGTGTTTTAGGTGCTGGAATCTTTTGGAGAGAGCTTCGTAATCGAGAGTCTGTGTTGGAAGTGTTAACTTACGCACTGTGTGTACTTCTATGGCCGTGTGTTTTCCATTTGCTCCGGCGATGGTCACGACGATACGTTGTGATGTATTTTCTGTGCGTTGTACTTGTCCCGTCCATTTTAAGCACAAAGGGTGTGCTGTTCCTTCCAGTTTTAATTCGCGTGTTAGTTCTTCGTCGCACAAACTGATTGAAGAGCCTTCATCTACGAAGGCAAACGTATTTATTATTTTACTTTTTCCAAAAACAGAAACGGGTAAAATCTTGAATAAAGTCTTAAGATTATTCTCACAAAGCGAATGCGTGTTGATGTTTACTTTATCTTGATCCATGTCTCTGTTGTCTCTTTCTGGGAAAAGGCGATGAAGTAGAGCGTGATGACTATAAGTGCAACCATCTACACCGCACCTTCTCTGACTTTGACATTTATAAGTATGCGGATATAGACATTGTCTGCAGAGGTTATTCTTTCGCACAATATTCCATCTTTCTCCGCGGTCAGCCTTTAAAAAGTAGTCACAGTGGGGTACACTTTTGCATGACAGTTTGCATACAACGCACCTTTTATCTTTTTCTGTGCTATGTGCGTGTACGAATGCGTCTTTCGTTTTGCGAGTATGGTTGTCGGAGAAAGTGGCACTCGACGTTGTCACTGTCACGCTGCTCGCTGAAAGTCCATAGCTAAATATCCAGTTTGAGAACTCAAGTAGGTTTGGTCTTTGATTAATTTTTAGTAAATCCAATTTATGCGTTCCCCAATGTAATTGATATTGTGGTGGCAATTTTTCTATTAATTCCTGGAGAAGCGAGGAATTGTTTAGTTCGTCGTGTAGTCCGCATGCTTCGATTGTAGCGATAAGACTTTTAACATTAACAGCGAAGGTGGTAAAAGAATCTAATTTATTAGCACTTATCGGCGGGGTGGTTTTTATTCTTGTTTTAATGGACTGCAAGATCTTCTCTGGTTGTCCAAATAGAAGCTTTAAGGTGGAGATGACTGCAGGGATACACGATGGATGGACCAGGAGGTGTTGAACTGATCTAAGTGCTTCGCCTCGAAGTGACTTTTGGACCCTTAACAAGTTTTCGGCGTCAGTTAATCCGCAAATCTTGGTAGACCAGTCGAATGTTGAGCTGAAGACTGGCCACTCTTCCGGGTGGCCCGAGAATATGGGCAGGTCCTTTGGAACGGAATGTCGGGCTTGGATTTGTTCTTTACTTAGGTTTGCGCAGCTTATACGTGATGCGTCAATTGTCGTTGATAACGGGCTGAAACTGGAGTTGTTGTTTGGCGCTATGTCGGGGTTGTTTTGTGATTGAAAATAAGTTCCTTGAGCCTGTGGTTGCATCGAACTTGCGGAGTATATCAGTGTTGATGGAACGTTGTGAAACGTTGAGTTCGAGTATATGTAGCTGTCACTGTTGACGATTCTATTGCCTAGGGTAGGCCCGCTTGAGCTTAGGATACCAAATGGCTCTGCTGTAAAGTTTACGGGCGGTATGTTCTTTGAGGTTACCTGGGTATAATTCGTTGTTGTTCCCGCTATTGCTGAAAACGAATGTGGCTGGTCGGCTGGCAAAGAGAATCTTACGTTTTCACCAGCTGGACGGTGTTCGTTTGAGGATGTATTTCCTTTTATTCCGTCTGTGGTGGTGCTATGATAAGGTTCATTAGCCTTTTGTATTTCTTCATTAGTGATAGCAAGGTTTTGAGGTATAACAGTGCTGTTGGAGTTCCTAAATTCTTCTTGACTGTCAACCCAAGCACGTACTGATGCGGAATGGCTACTTTTATTTTCTTCGTCCTCACATTCCTCCGCAAGGATTTGGTACTTCTTTTTTATAAATTCTTTGTTAATGGCTAGTTCGGCTAGGGCGAGTTGACGTTCTTCTTCTGCTCGTTGCAGTTCTAGGGTTACTCTTCGTGACTGCGAACCTTTTGAGGCGGTTGAATGGGCGCGAGCTGGAGTTTTAGCGGATGAAGGATTATTATTGTTAATTGCTAAGCTTTGTTGGCAAGGCTCACATTGCCAGTCTGCATTAAGAGAGTTTGCACGGAGGTTGGTGCAACTTTTGTGGAAGTGCTTAAGGCAGCGTGGGCAGCAGATAATTTCGGAGTTATTGCTGTTGAGGTAAGTAGAGCAAGTATCGCACATATGATTTTCGGCTGCTCTGGCGGTGAATTCTTGAGTAGACGAGAGGTCTGGATTTGACGGAGGAGGTGGTGGTTGACCCTGTGGGGAATTATGAGTGCTCATATTGTACTTACGGTTTGACAAAATGGATTAAGGGCGCGCCTGATCAGGCGGAGTGGATGATGATTGACTGCACGACAGCTGTAGTCGTTATAGCATAAAGAATTTTAATTTGTTATTTGAGTCCGCTTCAGGTGGTAGTGGACGATCCCTTGGATCTATAAGATTTTGAACCCTTGTCAATTAAAGAAAACTTCAGTTTGATGAATACTTCTTTATTGGTTTATTTAATTGAAAAATTCGTGGTTAAAATTCCTAAGAGTATTTTTGTTGTTATAATTAGTTCATTAGTTATTTCATTAGACTTACTTTATGGTGTAGAAACCAAGAGATTATTTAAAAAAATTCGGATACAAATTACGATTAAAATTTACGTAATGAATGTAAAGAGTTAGAGATAGAATTAAAGAAGCAGATGGCTTCCGGAAATCTTCAGTTGACATTCGTTGTAATAGAAGAGGAAAATAACAGGTAAGCTTTATTAAGTGTAGTAGATTATAGCTAGGCTAGATAGTAAGGAGTTGCCAGTGGCGGTAACAATACCCATTCTATGGAATAGGGTATAAAAACAATATTATTAAAAATGTCGTAGGTTTGTTAAACTTTGAGTTTAATCAAAAAGGATTTAGAAGAAGGTACGGTTATTTTTGAATAACAACAAAAAGTCCAACAGCTATACGGTTTTCAGTGTTGGACTTAAAACTTATATGGGCATTGAATTTTGACAGCGAAAATATTGCTTAATTACGTAAAACTTTGAAAAAGTTTGCTTGAAAAATTTTAATAATTTTTTTTTTTTCAAAAATTGAAGTTGAATGTTGGTGTTTTGAAAAAGGTTCACTTAAATAACTTTATTTAAAAACACAGTAAAAGGAGAGATTTCTAGCTTTACGGAAAGGTATTGCATTTAATTGGAGGAGTTGCCGTTATTTTTCAATTTAAATTTTTGTTATAGAAAATTGCCCCACGTGGCTAAACGGAGGGGAATAGACACACAGCACCCATACGATTTCTTTCTTGTCCCATCCCAACCTACTAGCTCTAGCTTTTTGATGCACCTTAAACGAACCTCCCTGTATAGGTCTATAAGTTTGGTGAAGTGGAACTGTTTTCCTTTCATCAGATCGCAAACCTCACCTAACATAACCAGTGCGAAACAATTTTCGGTCTCGGGTTATCGTACCTTAAAGTTTCTCTAGCTTTACTTACTCGACTCCATTAGAGAATATTGTTCTGAAATGACGAAACAACTTTTATAATTACAGACTCCGATTCAACCTTAAAACTTCTGCATTTTTCATTGTTAACTAATGAGAACCAATTCTGAAAAAAAAACACACACACATACTGTAGCTAAAAGCGTTTAGAAAAACTGTTTAAATTTGCTGATTTTTATTTTTTTAATGCTCCAGTTTTGGCCGCAAGAAATTCTTCATTTGTGGTGTATCTGGGATCAACACAATTTCCTTCTTCACTTTGCAATTTTTACCACCCACCTTAACTTTTTTTGTATCGCTCCAAGCAAATGCAAATTGTTTTCCACTTCGAGATGGACTTCAAAAAAAAAAAAAAAAAAAATATATATGTACATTCAAATACACACACATGTACTACAACAAAGCAAGCAGCAGCAATACCAATACACCAAATACAAATACGTTAACAAAAATTGCTAAGCAAATTTTTGCCAGAAAGCAGGAAACTCACATGCCAAATGCACATTGTACAAATTTATTTGCCCTCCCAGGCGAATTCAATTGAAAATTTCGTTAAAGTTTTTATTTTTATTTTAAATTTCGTGTGTGTGTGTGTGTGCTTGTGTTTGTTTGTCTGAGAGCATCAATGTGAATGTGAATGTATGGGTGGGTAAATATAGTAATGGTTAAAACTCAATTAAAGTTTTGGCCAACATAAAACTATTGTTTGGGGGTTTTCCGCCTTTTTTCTGCAATTTTCAATCGAAACCGTAGAATGTAATGAAAACTGCACAACAAACAAAAAAAAAAGTCCTTTTTGTGAGCCTCTTCAATCTCAGAGTGTGTTTTTTTGTTGTTTTTGTTTTATTATTTTATTTTCGTGTGTGTGGTTCTGGCACAGATATCCTTGGTGCATTACCAGCTCATTTCGAAGTTTCATCTTGATTACCACTGCTGTTGTGTGCTGCGGTGATGGTGGTGGTGGCAAGGAGAGAAAGCTTTAGCACTGCGGTTGGCAGGCAGTCGACAAAAAAAAAGAAGCAAATATCGTTATCCTGGAAATCTTTTACTGTAACAAAAAAAAAAAAAAAAAGGATATAAATATACCTCGAAAAGTTCGATCTGATGTTCTTATCCTTTTACTTAGATTGCACGAAAGAAAAGATATTTTACAAAAGTTAGTATAGTTGTGTGAGTGAGTGTGTGTGTGTTAGTGCCTATGTTTACCTATGTGTTTGTTGTAATTAAATATTTTATTATCTTTCCATTTTGTTTGGGTCGAGCGCACACATTCAGGAATCGAAAGGATGAACGAAATGGCACTGGGAATGGGAAAACTTTGTTAGCGCGCGGTGATTTCGTCTTCGATTATTTTTATCATTTCACTCCTTCTTCCTTTTTTTTTTTTTTATATTATTTGCCTATGATGGCTGGCTGGAGTAGGTATCTATAGACTCTCTATAACAGAAATGCAATTAATCAAAAAATTCGATTTTACTTTCCCATTGGTATATAAGGAGTATACGAGTATAATAAGGAGCAAGAGCAAGCATATGGATTGATGAATTAATTGAAAGTTTCATTCGATGATTTATTGCTTTCGGTAATGCAGTTGAAATTCTTTGAAAGTTAATATATAATTATTTATATTGCAAGTAAGTGGGATTGTGTGGGGGTATATGTACCTATGTGTATTAACTAATGACATCCTGTGGTGTGAATTAATGTTGTACGCAAACAAAGTTTAAGCAAACATGTTCAAGGTTAATTCAGGACATATTCCAATTCAAATGCCAGCTCCTACATTAATTTTTTTTTATTCAAAAAAATGTCAATTTAAATGAGGTAGAACCTTACGAACAAAAAACAAAAATACCTATAAGAAAATTGTGTGGTGTAAAAGTTATCAACAATAGACATTTTTTTCAACTAAAGCTGGTAATTTTATTTGAGTATAATGAATTGCTTACAGAGTGTAGAAAATATTTTTTTTTTAATTTTGAAGAAAAAAATTGTAGTCAATTTCCAACTTACCCAAATTATAAACTCAAAAATTTCTTTTCATACACAAGTTTCTCAGTTTCGACATTGAAATCGAAGATTGAATGTTTTACTTGTATCTTGGCAGGAGCTCCTGTTACTTACTAATTTAAGCCACCTCGAAGGTATGATTCAGAAAAGAGCCTTAAAATTGATAAGTGAAGCCATTGTGAACACATTTGTTTCACTTGAAGATCGCCATATCCTCACCTTTTTTTTTGATCAGATGGATTTCTCCCCTTAAACGATTTTCCCATTACATTCCCAACTCTAGGAATACTAACTTTGGACGCACTGCTCTATTAAGTACTGATACTTATTTTTTTAGCCGGACTGCAAGAATGTGGATTGCTCTACTAAGCTCGTTTTTTTTTCTCATTGTTATTGTAATTTACAGATATTTCAGAGCCAATGTGCATTCACGTATCTCCTAAACGTTTGATTTGTGTCAGTTCATGTATAGGGTATCCCATAAACCCTAGAGGGTGGGAGCAGAATAAAAAATCATTTATTAAATAAAAACTATATTCAAAAAAAAAAAAAAAAAAAAAAACATTACATAACTCAATTCACCAACCAATTATAATTAATATTTTATGTTTGCAAGAAAATTTCATTCAGTGAATTCAATAATTAGAATTAAGTACATACATATACCTTCTCATGCTCGTAGTAGTAATATACAGGGTGGTCAGTATAAAGGTGCACCAATTTTCTAAAAAATTCACTTAAATTCTTTAAAAACAACGGTAAAACTAACAATGATATTCATTTTAAATTAAGTTGTGTTAGTGATTAGTTTTTGAAAAGTGAATTTTGAAACAAGAAATTCATTTTCAATAAAAAAACGGAGCTAAAATTTATCTTAGTTTTTGAGAATTTTGAAAAAAAAAAAACATAAGCGAGAGCTACAGTAAATTTGCAACGACTGTTGGATACCCTATTCCCCATATTTTTGTATAATGTATGTACAGTAAAATCTCGAAAACATGAACGGTTCTAAAACATGAACAATTCGGAAAGATGAACGCTTTTCCCGTGTGACAATCTACTATAGAGCAGTTTAAAAAAAAAAAATCTAAATAAGTTTTTACTTCTCATCAACGACTTTTGTATGAATTTATGTTGTTTTAATTTTTTTTTTAAATAAAATGATTTGTTAACAAATAGATGCAATATTTGTATGTATAGCTTTATGTTTTTCCTAAACTAATGCTCGATGCTTGGAAAGATGAACAATTCGAAAAGATGAACGGGGTCTGTTTTATATCTGTTCATCTTTTCGAGATTCTACTGTATATGAATATGTGTTCGCCTCCCGCAGCCCAGCCGCTGTTCCAGTTTCAGAAAAAAAATTCTTCTTTAGCAGGCAGGACAAAATTCAATAAAATACATTTTGTTTGGCCGATGTACAATAACTGCTGGCACAATAAAAAAAGGCGTGTGCCACGCCTATAGCTGAGACTTTTTATTGCCATTTTTATTGATTGCAAATAGCGATTATGAGTGTTTTTAATAATTCTTGAACTACACTCTGCTACGTAACCCAGAAATACAAATCTAAGTGTTCATCTTCATACTTCAAAACTGCGATCGATAGTTAAAAAACATCAAAAAATTAATGCATATTAAGACTTTTTACGTCAACGCCTCTTAAAAGTGGGCGTGTCCCAAAAAATGGAAGCACTAACTGTGCTTTGATCATCAGTCAATTTTTAGGCATATGTGTTTAACTACAGTTGAATCGAGTAGTTTTTAAACCATCTTACCTGAACATTATATATTTTATAAGAACCACGCCCTTTAAAGTGGGCGCATTGAAAAAATGTACACAAGAAAATGTAGAGATATATCTTTTCAATAACAAACGGAAGGAAAAGGTAAAATTTGAATATTGGTCGGTACCTTTATTTTAAAACTACGTTTTTCGTTCTTTCATGAAAAGTGGGCGTAAGCCACAACCAAAATTCAAAAATTTCTTCTCGTACACAAAGTTTTTAGTTTCTCCTAGAGACGCAAGATTTTGGCTTGCGGATTCATGATAAATACCGTTTATTTGCAAAAAACAATTTTTTTTTAGTGAACAATGGGCGTCAGCTACGCCCAAAATCAATTTTTTTTATTCCATACACAAGATGTTAATGTGCAAGTAATATACACAAAATTTAATGTTTTTCGCATTAGTATAACAATAAATTGTTATTTTATAAAAGCAATATTGATGGTTTTGTATGCAAAGCGGGCGTAAGCCACACCCAAAATTCAAAAATTTCTTTTCATACACAAAGTTTTTAGTTTCTACTAAGATACGCAAGATGCTTGCGGATTCATTATAAATATCGTTTATTTGCAAAAACATTTTTTTTGTTTTAAGTGAAAAGTGGGCGCCAGCCACGCTCAAAATCAATTTTTTTGATTCCATACACAAGACGTTTATGTGCAAGTAATATCCACAAAATTTAATGTTTTTTGGCATTAATATAACAATTGTTATTTTATAAAAACAATATTGATGGTTTTGTATGAAAAATAGGCGTCAGCCCCGCCCAAACTGAAATATTTGTATTTAATTGGAGGAAAGTTTATTTAAAGCTTGCGTGTGCAAAATTTTAGCGTTATGCTTTTATCGTAACTGTACAAAAAACATAATTTAATTTTACCAAATTGAGGTTGTTTAACAAAAATATCGATTGTGGGCGTGTTTGTGGGCGGACTTTACTGGTTCAAGAACTTAACCTTACTCTTTAACCAAAGTTTATATAAACCACATTTCATTTTTCAGCCTCTACGGAGTATACGGACGGACGGACATGGCTAAATTTACTAGGCTTTTGATTCTGAGTCAGAATATAATATTTATGCTCTTCTATACCTAACGGTATTATTTCTCTAAACTCCATACCAAATACAATATACCCATTCTATGGAATAGGGTGTAATAAAAGTACATACTTTGTTTGTTTTCCAAGTTTGAACTGCTTATGTCGATTTTCGAAAAAAAATGTCTTGAATAGGAAAATAAAAAATATTAAAAAAAAAAAAACGGCAACACTTAAAGCACGTTACTATAACGGTTTTATATGCTAGAAATTTTATCTTTGATTTAAAGTAAATTATTATGAATTTTGAAAACAAAAGTTATACTTAATTACATATACAATTTTGAAAAAAATTAGTTTGAATTTTCTTAAAATTTTATTTTTTAAAATTTCGAGTTTGAAAAATAATTTTTGAAAAACATACACATTTTAGTTTTTTATCAAATTAATTTAAACGCTTTTACAGAGGCTATTATTTCTTCTTAAAAATAATAACGCAATTTACGTTAACGTGGGTCAGTATATACACTTAAGTAAGATATTTCTAAAATCCCCAAAAAAAGATATTAAAATTGGAGAAAGGCCCTTACTGTGGAACGATTTTTTTTTCTTAAAATATACCCAAGAATCATGCCTTAAAATATTGCCTACGAATTAGGGGACACCCTGTAGTATAGTCCATAATAAAATTTTTCAATTTCAACAACTGAAAATAAAACCATATTTTTAATGCTCTGCTCTTCTACTTTGCTTATTCCATTGAATATCCAAAGGTAAGCTCTTGAAGTATTATTTATAGTTAAAAGCAGGTATTATATTTCGACGAAGAATTAAAGATTAAATGCAGCTATTTATGCCACGGATATCAGGCCCTGAGGGTCCTTCAAATCCATCCAGTCTCTATTGCGATTTTCTGCCAATGAGGTATTTAAGTGCACTTTAGTATTCGCTGGACTTGTACCCGAGTATCGCGAAAATTCCTTCATTTTTATTATTCATCAACTCTACGCATTAACTTTCCTGAATTGCAAATTGCGATATTTATGTTTGTATGCATTTTTTTTTCCATTACCGCAGCAGCTAAATGGGTCTTTTTTCTTTTAATTATTTTTTAATCGAGTAATTTAAATTCGCATTTCAATTGATTGCAGTTTAATGAGAGAACGGTTTTAAGTTAATTTATTTGTACACCCTGCATGGAATGATTGAAAAAGTCCTGAAGTTTACATGTTGCCACGTTAAATAATATAAGAGACATGTAAAAATGATAAGCTTGGATGAAATCCGATTTATTGGTTCTCCAATCATCATGGCCAGCAGTCATGAAGGTCAAGTGGACACTTAAATAAAGTATCTTGAAGATCTACATTTAAACCCATTTCTTTTTTTTATTATTATTTTTAATCTCTGGTTCATTGAAGCAGAAAAAGAGAAAAAAAAAATTAAAACCCCAACAGCAAACTTTAAATCATTTCCATGTGCTTAAATCATCACATCCTCTCTCACCCATATCTCTTTTGTAACCCTTTCCGCATGCATTTTTCATTGTGGAAATCCAAGCGTACAAATTACCATAAAAAGGACCTCCTTTCATCCACAATCCACTTAACACTCGACAATTTCACAATGTTGTAATAATAAAAAGAAGAACTTTTGTTTTTGTTTTTGTAGGTACGAGGTATACCTACTCGTAACTCGTACATTACGATACGATGCAACAATGTTTGTTTCCGAGTGTTTATTTTAGTTTATCTGAATGTCAGTTTATTATTTCATGCATGAATTGCATATATTTATTTATGTGTATATATTTGTGTGCATATTTATGTGTGCGCCATGCTCATTGTATGTTAAAAAAAAAAAAAAACGAATATGCAATGCAGCAAGTTTTGCTTCATAGAGCATGGCTGGACGCTCTAGGAATCTGTTATTCAAGAAAAATGGTGTCCGAATTATTCTTAGGAATTTATCCATACCTTCGAAAAGCATTGTTTTAAAAAATTTGAGTTTTCCTTGAATTTGCAAAAGGTTCTGATATCCATTTCAAACAACTTTACTAGAAATTGATGATGTGCATTTTAGTTCTTCGAATCGTTGGCAATAAAAACATTTTGAATGAGTTTTCAGGAATAGCTATGTAGCTAGAAAAACAAGTTTTTCTTTCATATTAAACAGAAATACTTAAGAAAATAACTACGAAAACCCAACGGTCAAGGGTAGATTATTATAAAGAGTGATTGGTTTTAGAGCGATGCAAAAATGGAAAAAATTCTTTATAAAAACACATGGTAAAATTGAATTCGTGCGAATTTTAAACAATTACTTTCTTAAATTCTTAGAAATAAAAAGAATGAACATTTGAGAAAATAATAATTTAAATTTCGCGTGAATTTTAATATCAAATGAATTTCTTAATTGAATGAAAACTTAGACGGACTTCGTCCCGTTAAATATTTAGGGAAAAAAAAAAATAAAATCAAGTATTAATTTCATTGGGTTTTATGAATAAAAATAAGAATTTAAACAAAATGTCCACAGAGCCACCTTGGGGATATTAATAAATTTATAAAATTTAGAACATCAGCTATCTGCATGTGAAAGACCTATCGAAATCGGTCCATATATAAGAATTGTTGAAAAATTCAACCGCAGCACCACCTGGTGGGGTAATGCAAATAGTCTAAGTTACTCCGTACAACGTTAGCTATCCTCCAGCGTTAGCTATTTCCGTCAAAATATGTCCAGCCGTTTCCGAGATTAAGCGGAACAAACAGACAGACAAACATTTTTTAAATTTGCTTTTTTACTTGCGATTATAGGTACTATAAGGCAAGTTATGCATTCGTCGAAAAAAAAAAATTGAGATAACAATCAAACATGACATTACGATGATAGCGAAAACGAAAACAGATGGTCTAAAAATTCTGTCCGTCTGTATGTCTGTCTGTCTGTCTGTCTGTATGTATAGAGACCTACAGCCCAAACGAGTGGGCCGAATTGCTTCAAACTTGGTATATAGAGTTTTTGAGTATTGTACAGAGGGGAAATTGAAATTTTTTTTAGCTCAAAAAATAACGGTATAACCGTTACGTTAAAGCTTTTATTATTTATTATTTATTTTTCTCAAAAACGGCTCTAACGATTTTGATTTAAAAAAAAAAATCAGTTTTGCTTTTTAGGTACAACCAATTATATGGCTGAAAAAAAGTTTTAAAAAATGTCTAAGAACGGTACTTTCCATAGGACCGTTTTTTTGCTTTCGACTATCTCGAAAACGACTAAACCGATTCTTTCGAAATTTCACACATATATAGTTGTAGGTAGCTCAATTCGTACTGCATACCAATATTTTTGAAAAATATTTTTTTTGTATTTTTAAAAGCATTTTTTTTTGAAATTTAAAAAATTAATGTTTGGAAAACTGTTAATTAAATTATTTCCAAAAATTATAAATAAATGTACTTGCTGATTACCTATAAACTGGCGTTTTTGAATTTTTTTTGACATTTTTTTTTCAAAAAGTTTTTCAAAAAAAACTTTTTTTCTTAAAAACTGCTCCACAGATTTTTATAAATTTATTTTCATAAATTCAAAATTATTCAAGAAACAAAATGGCGTACTTTTTTTTCAGCTCAAATTGGTTTGAGTATTTTTTTAAAAATTTTGAAAAATTTATTTGTATCAAAATTTCAAGCCCTGTCACAAATTAGAGCAAGTTCGTGCGACCCAGTCGTGCATTTTATTTTTTTTCTGCACGAATCCATATCTTGCCTCATAGTACCTATAATCGCAAGTAAAAAAAACTTGTCTGAATATCTTAAATTATTTCTGGAAAAGTGACATAATTTGGAAGTATCTTTTTCGATCCTCATTTTTACAAACTAATCGGATGCTTTTCTATTTTCATTACTAAAACTTTAAACTGATTTTCCGAAGAAATAATTTTTTAACTATACCGGATTTCTTAAACATCTCTTTTCGCGTTTATCCATGAAGTATAATGTCTTGAAAAGGTTTCAGGAGACCCGGAGCCAAGTAGCTGCCAGCTCCGAATAGTAAGTGGGGGAGTCAGATTCACATCGCGTATAGGGTTTTAAAATTTTATTAAATTGGACATTTTAAGAAACCTTTTTCTTACTTGATTTTTGTAACAAGTACAGTTGCCTCGGCAAATTGTTTTGCGTTCTCTTTGAATTCGGCTTTACTTCACAAGCAATGTTCGTCGTTATTTCAAATCGTGAATGTGAAATAACGCCGAAATCCAATGTTCAGCATTGTTTCTCTCGGCATTATTTCACGGCAGCCATTTTGTCATCTGCCATGTGATTTATCATTAGTTTGGTTTGACATTTTATCATAAATCAAGTGACGCCTGAACAACGTATGATGCAAATTGTGAAGTTTTATTTCGAAAAACATAGTTCTGTGTGTGAAAAGCATCTCGCACTTCGTCAATTTCTTGTCAACACAGAGCAATCAAAGCTAAAAACAGAAAGGCAGTCAACCTGCCCTCATGATTGCATGCAGGAACCCACCTAAACTAGATGTTTTCATACTCTTCGAAAAAATTGATGCCTAGTTTTTTCAAAAATAATTTAGTCGTATGCACAAGTATCACTAGTTTAAAAAGGATCATTCTTATGTGAGTAGCCAACTTTAAAATGGATAAAGTACATCTTTTTCGTAGTCAGTCTTCTTCATACAACGTTGTTACTATAGACAGAGTATGTAAGGTTGTCTGGCTAGTACCTACCTAACTAAACTTTTCTAACAATAAAGTTGATATGTTCAGTAAAACTCAAGTCTGGGCTCAAGTTTATTGAAAGATCCTTAAAACTAAAAACGTGAGGCAAAACTTTTTGTGAAATGTAATAGTCATGTGTACTTGATTGCTACCTGTTTAGTTGAATAATGTAATTGTCTGACATTTCGCTGGTTTTAAGCTTAAACAATTCTTGCTACACCAGATAGTCAATGTCGGCTTTTGCAATTCTACGCGGTCGTAAGCATAGTTAATAGATTTAAAAATTTTCATGTCGTAGCGATTACAAGGATCTACTAAATACTAGAATGAATGCACGAAGTGACGTCATTGATAGCGAGTATAAAAAGTAGCGGACCCAGATTGCTGCCTTGTGGGACTCCTGATTTAGTATTGAAGGGATTAGAAAACGAATTTCTAAGCTTAACTATGTATGTTCTTGTTCTGTTTTGGAGATCGAGGTATGAATATATCCAGTTAACAAATCCTACAGGGAAACTAAAGCATTCAATTTGAAAACAATAATTTCATGTGAGAGTTGGTCAAAAGCTTTTGAGAAAGCTGTGTAGATAGTTATACCAGTTTTTCGAAGTGTAAGCTTCTTGTAATTGTATCTAAAGATTTACAAATACAAAATTATGTCCTGCATTAACCACCGACAAGAAAAACACATCTATTACAAAGTTAAATAACTCAGAACGCTTATATTCTTCCTTCCAGAACAATAGTGTGCTATTTTCAAGATACAGCCCAATAGTATGCAATGTACATTTAAAATTCCGCTCGAGTTGTCTGTTTTTTTTTTCGTAGCTTGGGAATGTATTAAAAAAAAAGTGATGACGAGTCGACGAATACATCCATTTTGGCACCTTAAATTGCGCGTTTTCATTTAGTTTTTAAACAAATTTCCTCTACGAAGGTAAATTTTTAACACAAATGTATTTTTACGGGAACTATGGACCTATGCAAAGACAATTTTCTTAAAGCCATTCAGTTTTTCACAATTATTGTACTTATTCTTTAAGTTGGTAATATTTTGGTTGCACAATTTTCCAGCACTAGAAACATCTCTTATGTGCATTGTGTATTGTGTATTCTGTATTGTGTAATGTGCACAGTCATCACACGTGACCTCATTTGTTTCCGTTTAGTCCTCCGCCATCATTGTTATGGGTGCTGGGTTACATAAGAACAATTTATTATATTATCAGGAGAAAAAACGAGACATCATGCCTCTTTGGTTCATTTAAGTCAGACACAATTTCCAATTTAAGATAAAGGCATGCATGCATTATCGTCCAAGGACTGCTGACTGCACCACTGACATTGACTGTAATTGGGATACAGAAAAGGATGTTCTTACAAATGTTGTGTTCTTGCATTTAAGTATAAAGTACACCCAAAGGACTCTTTAGCAAAAATTTGGATGGTTTTACTAGTAGTTTCGTTTTGGTATTTGCCTTTCCCAAACCATCGGACTAAAATTCTAAAACTTCGTGCTTGCATTTGTTTTTGTTTTTAGGGTATTTTTGCGGGAAATGAGGGTAAGTTCAGGTCATTTCTATTGAAGCTTTGCTTCGGTTTCGGCATTAAAAAGCAACAAACTATCAGTCAGTCAGTGGTGGAAGTTGCAGTAGCAGTTGTTGCTTCATATGTCTCGAAGTGTAGGTCGTGGGTGGTAGTTTTGGAAAAATAGGTACACTATTTGAAGATGTGGGTCATAGTGAATGAATTTAAACTATGATGTTCTTGGATGATGATGGTTGATGTTCTATTTTAAATACAAGTAGGATCATGCAGTTTCCATTGAGTATGTAATTGCTTCGTTATAGACAGGAATTGAATGCACAACAGCATGTACAAGGTATTTTTGTTAGGTGAGGTTGCACAATAATGAAGGTCCTTTGTTGTAAGAGCCCTGAAGAAAGTAAGCAACCTCTTGTGCACATATTATTTAATGAACCTTTATTTGCTTTCTTGTTCGAAATATATTTTAAATGTTTATTTTTCCATTTGAGAATTTTGTTTGAGTTGGCATGGCAATGGTGATAACTGCCATGATTTTTGATTTGTCGTCAACATTATAGGAAAAGACTTCATTTTTTAAGGCAAACCCAATTAATGTTTCGAATTTCTTGCTTTTTGGAACCGCATAAGGATGTCTTGGAATACCGAAATCCACGCCTACAGGAAAAAGAAAAGCTTTCTTGTTCACATATTTATTTTCAGCTTGACACTTCCCAAGCTAAAAATCTAAGTTCTTGTTGTTCTCGTTACACATCCTCCATATCCATTAATTTTTGTTGGTAAAAAAAAAAGATGGAAGAGAAGAATTTAATTTCTATGCAAAGTGCTCTCAATGGCTGGGCGAAAATGGTATTCTGCTAGATCTCGAATTGGGTTTCTGTCAAGAAGGTTTTTCATGAATTATGCAAAGACACATACTCTTCGTTCAGCAGCAGGAATGGTCCTGTGTAAACTAAAATGTCGGCTTAAATATTTTAAGCAAAACTGCAATGTGACAAGTTTGCACTTTTATAACATTTCCGTACGGTTTTCAATGAAAGCGAAACTCCTTATAGATGTCCTGACTTCAGTAGGTAACAGATTTGTTTGTACCGAAATCATATGAGAAAGTTGAATAAAGTTTGAGATGCTGTTTGCTTTTAGCTTTGGCAAAGTCTATTAAAGAGCGAGGGAGAAGTTGCAGCTGCTATGAAGTTTCCATTGAATGTCTGTTCCGAAGTTTCTGCCAATCAGCCTGTTACGTAGGCTTTCATAAACATTTCAATAAAACATTGAATGTGATTGACCAAATCAATATCAAAGTAAGAAAATTGGAGGGAGGAACATTTTAAAAACAAAAAAGGATAGTGTTGGTGGTTTTGCTAACTTAGGTACAAAATTCTTTCTTTCTGGAGACACCAGTTCTTATAAATGCACAGATACATGGGACACAGAAAAATCTGATTAAACCTTTATTAAAGCGTTATACAAAAATTAATTTAGTGTTTAAGTTTGTTATCTTCTTAAGTCATGTTACTATGAAACAAGTGATCGTCAGTATGCAGGAAGAAATAGCATGTACTTTCAGACTCATGTAATAAATAAAAAAGTAATCCAACGGCTATATTCAGGATAAAAAGAAATACTGATCAAATCCAGATAATATTATAATTTTATTTTTCGGAAGCTTCGATAAAGCTTCGTTTATAATTATTTTGTTTGTAGAAAGCTTACGCTTCCTTAAGCCCTCTATAGCATCATAAGCGACCTGTTATGTACCTAGGTAATAACTGGGAAATTATATCTTTGTATTCCTCCAGACCAAAATGAAACAAGATGAGATGACTCCCGATTCTAAAACTAAAAAAAAGATGTTTGTACAGATATTTTCGGGTTTTGCTGCCTATTTAAGGTATTTCTGTTGGAAGTCGGAGTGTGATCATTTATTTCCTGAAAATAAAATCAAGCAGCAGCGATGTTCTGCTTAAGGTTGAGTTTTTTCTGCAACTTTTTACAATGATCTTTTATTGGTAAATTTGTAACAATTTTTACTGCATTTTAAAAATGCTACGTCAAAACAGATCGGGTCTTAAACGAATTGTATAGGCAGTTTGATAGAATCACGTTTTGATTTACAAGTCTGAAATTTGTTTTTCATCTGTAACGGAATGGTATTGAAAAGTAAAATATAATCAAATAGAAGATTTCCGAACGCCTTATTTTTCCGCTTAGAGCATTATTGTAGTTTAAAGTAAAATTTTTTTGTTCAAAGGACAGGATGAATATCCCGATTCTTTACTACTATTTAAAACTAATGTGAGTGTGTTTGTTTCAATGTGGGGGTTTCCGTCGAAGCTCTTAACCGATCATCATAAAACGTTGTATCTACACAGATTGGCAAGGGTTCCGAAAAGGACATTATGCGCCGTTTATTCCCCACAAAATAATGTTCCCGAGGAATAAAAGTCATATGCAATTCAAAATCACTTAAAAATTACTAGTTTAAAGGTTTTTTGACGAAAAAAAATGAAGTAAGGAATCCCATTTCTTTTGCTGTTTGGAGTTTTAAGAAAAAATGTTCCAGGATCGTTCGACCAGTTTTTTTTTGAAAAACTTTTTTAAAATTTATTCTAAATATTTTTTGAGTATACCAGTTTCTAGCTGTTTGTATTTTTTATCAGAAAATAAAATTTAAAAGAAATGGAACAGACTGTTTTTGGAAAAAAAACCGAAATTAAAAAATAATTGACTTTTTCAAAAACTTCAAAAAATTAATATTATTTTGATAGTAAAAGGGCTGCCACATTAAAAATTTAATCGACATCCGACAAGTGGTTTAAGATAAAATCAGATTTGAAAAAAAAACCGGTCCTATTGGAGGTACCGTTATAAGAATTTTTCTGAAAAATGTGTATTTACAAAAAAAAAAAAAAACAACATTCAGAAAGTTTTATCAAAATCGTAATAGACATTTTTCAGATAAATGAATTTTTCATTAATAATAATATTATGGCATGCACAGTTAGTCTTAGTTAGTAAATACTATGTACCAAGTTTGAAGCAAGTTTGTCCAGCCGTTTATAGATTGAAGGTGCCCATACAGACAGACAGACAGACAGACATGCAGACAGTTAGATAGAATAGTCGGATCCACATTTTTAAGCTTCTTTATCATCTTAATATCATGTTTGATTGTCAAAAAAAAACTAATACTTTGTTTATGAATGCAAAACTTGCCTTATAGGACCTACCTACACTCACATGTAAAAGTTAGTTTTATATATTTAGTCGTCTGATATATCATTTTAACCCCCCGTCAGGATTGTCAGGTTTAAAAAAGCGAAATCGCCAAACAAACATTTGGTGCGTTCTTTTTTTTAACCATATTCAACAGTAAATTGTTGTTATTAAAAAAAAAAAAAATTGTTGAAGTGGCATTTTTAGGATTTATTGGTTTTTTTACAAACCATTTAGGAACGAACATTATTGGAATTTGTTAAGCTATCAAACAACCACTTTTAACATTATTTTGTAATTGAGGAACTTATGAAATTATTCTCTTTCATCGCTCAAAATTGGCGAAAAATCCATTTTATTCTTTGTTGTTGATCAATTAAAGAAAACAAAGACGTTCCTGCTAAAATCGAGTAATTGTAAATTTTTGGTTTGATTTTTATTGAAGACTTCGAAATGTTTAATACAAAATGTCCAATTTTTCATTTTTTATCAAAAATCTCAACTCATATCCTGATCATGTAAGTGTGTTGGAAATAGTAATAGTAATAGTAATCGTATAACTATTTGACACTTCAACGTAAGTTTAGGAACGCTGTCATACATTCACAAATTGTAACTAATTTGGATTAAAGGAACGCCTTTTTGTTGACTACTGTTAACTATGTTTAGAAAACGAAAGCACGAGTTCGGCTTGACGTCATCATTTAGAGAAATAAATCGATCTAAAGTGCATGTGTTCAAAATTACTGTTTCGATGACTCTATTCAGAATGAAGGAATACAAAAAATCTAAGGTTTAAGTGCTAATGAGAAATATGAAAAAAGTATTGGGACTTCGATTCAAAAAATTAAAGTCGCCAAAAACGAAAAATATCGCCTTTTTTAGGATACATCGCCAAACCACATCTGACAAGCCTGCCCCCTGTAGCAACGCACGTGTGCCATTTTGTTTTCTAACAATGCACTATAAGAAACACTGCGTTTTACATTTATATATGTTTTTTAAATTAAACAAAATAGTACTGAAGTAAAACATCATTTAGTTCTCGATAAATTTTTAATTTTATTTGCTATGCGTTCATTTAAAGACCAAATGATTCATTCATCAGATAAACAATTTATTCGCTTATTAAATAATTTTTACTTATACTCTTGACAATGTATTGTAATTATATATGTAGTTATAATAACTCTTATATAAACATAAATAAATTTTTATTTGTTTTCTTTTTATTGTATGCGTACATTTTTTTTATATTTAGTAAGATGAACAGTTTTCTGTATAATTTTTGTTTGTAATTACTTGAACTTAAGGTTTGGTATTTTATTACTTTACAATTATTGTTGGCTTAGTTATGGTCAGTATAATTATTTATTTTATTACGATAACAAATTTCGAAATGAGCTTTCTATTGTTTTGTTTTTTGGTTTTTAATATATTTTATATTACGATTTTAACAATGTAATGTTAATTATTGTTTGATATACAATATGGTTTTTTTTTATTCAAAATAAATTTTAATGTACCATATTATGCAATGCAAATTTTGTGTTCTATTCATTTAAAAAAAAAAAAACAATTTTCACTGTTTAATTTAAATGTTTATATTAGGGTAGGTTTATATATATTTTCTTAAATATTTTTCTTAAATACATTTTACATATTTTTTTATTAAAATAAATTACAACTAAGCGTCCATGTTGGCCCTTCATACATTATTATATATACTTTGGAACTACATTAATTTTATATTTATATCAAAGTATTTGATTTTGTTTTATTTACAGGATATCCGGATATGGTATTTCTATCTTCAACAGTAAAACGGTAAGTGGATAATTATAAATTTATATATTTTTTCAATGAATTATGTACAATTTGTCGTCTCTTGAAGAATTTTTGTTATATTACGAATATTTGTATATTTTCTTATGGAATTTAATGTATAGGTACCCAATGCCAATTTTATCTTTTGAAACAAAATTTAAATTACTTTCGATATGATGTCGGAGAAACGTTATGTTGTTTTGTGGCTAATGTTTAAATAAATAGGTAATTATTGAAAATTCATAAGAATATTTAAAAAAGTAACAACTTTAGCATCGAAGGTATAAATAAAATAGTGTCTAATAGAAATGCGAATATTTTTTGTTTTCAGTCCGGATATGATAATTTGTTCATAGTTTGAATATACTTCCAAATTTTTTGAACATTATTGTGTACATAACCATACATTGCGCTCACAAATATACAAGCTGTCATATTTATTCTAACATCTTCCACGTATTTTCTTGGGGCTATAAATATCGTATTCATGATTTCACACATTACGGCCTTTAATGAAAAATATGTCTGCATATTGTACTTATTGAACAATTGAATCGTGAAAATATTCCGTATTCGTAAAGTGTGGCAAAAAAAGAAGTCTCTGTTGTGAAAGCTACATCAAAAGTTAAACCGAAGAATAAACTGTTCCATTTTTTCCTATTGGTTATCTAATTTTTCAAACAAAATATTATAAAAAGGATCATGCAAATATAGAAATATCATTTTTGGAAAATGAATATAGAATAATCGAAATATTAAGATCGGTACACAGTCATTTAGGCATAGTACGAAAATACTCGTAAGAAATATTTATGTTTAATTAATTTATTTAAAATAAATCCTCTTAGGCTTTTAAACTTAATTTTTATTTTTAACCTTCCAATGAAACTTTTGTCAAGTTGGTAGTCCCAAACAAGGGATTGGTCTCACACAAAAGGACAATTTAATATCGTCAGATGGAAGTCCATTTTATGGAGCCTGGAAGTATAAACTTAATTTTAATCCTGTTTTAAAATGTAGTGTATGAATCTTTGCAAAGCAAGAAATTAAAAAAAACTTGCTTAGACAAAAATATTTCAAATAAAGTCAGTGTATCCACTAATTTGCTTTTAAAAGAATTTTTTATAAGCTGCAGTGCTACACTCTATAGTTTTTTGGTTACCATCTTACCTTAATAACAGGACTCATAATGCCAACTAAGAGATTTCAGCATATCTTGAATATTATAAATGTTTCATCTGGAGTTCCTCAAGGCAGACATATTGGCGCTCTGTTTTTTATTCGGTATATCAACGGTTAACGCAAGTAAAATTTTTATAATAAGATTTCGGTTTTTGCTGATGCATTCAAACCTTTATAATGATTATGAAACTTCATACTTTTTGTGAATTCAATATAAAAAACAATTGTATGTACTCACTAGATTAAACAGCTTTAAGCGCAAAGTAATGTCCTACTTCTGGAGTAGACAAGGTACAATTTCGTTGTATCATTTTATAGAAAATATCGTTGATCGTTACCAACAAAAAATGACGATCATGGAGTTCTTTTTGACTTAAAGTTTCATTTTCATCCTTATAGTCTTGGACTTATTTTGAAATGTGATAAACCTTACATTCTAAAGGCTTTATATTGGTTTCTCCATCCATTTTTAACGAAGCATTAAAAATGATAAAGGGTGGTTTTTTTAGACGTGTGGTTTTCAAAAAGAAATACAAAGTACAAATTTAATGTTATGGCCAAGAATTTAGCTTTATTATAAAGATAAGGGTTCGCCATTATGTTTTAATAACCCAACAAAAAATAGTCCAGCGGTGTTAAATCGCACGATCTTGGAGGCCACGCCAGAGGCGCTCACCAAAAAGTTTCCTTTCTTCCTTAAATTGATTGTTTCGTTGGCTGTATGGCATGTAGCACCGCCGTCTTGTTGGAACGAAAGGTCGTCCACATCAACATTCTCTAATTCAGGCACGAAAAAGTCATTAATCATGGCGGTCCCCATTGACTGTTACATTATGGCCAGCTTCATTTTTGAAGAAATATGGACCAATGTTTCCCTCTGCCCATAGAGCACACCAAACAGTGACTTTATGAGGATATAACGGGGTCTCAACAATGGCTTATGGATTATGATCACTCCAAATACGACAATTTTGCTTATTAACGTACATATTCAAACAAAAGTGAGCTTCATCGCTGAACAAAATTTCTCTTGATGCGTCGCGCGAACCCAAACATTATTTTGAACATAAATCAAGTGACAGCTGTCAAAAAGACAAACTCCGAAAAAAGTTTTGCCACATATTGAAAACCACACGCCTGAAAAACACCCTTTATTTTATTTACAAAAATTGTTTTTAAATGCATGCTAAGATTTAATGCCATACTAGAAACTTGTGTCCGTAGTTAAATACATTTATCTATCCAGTAAGAAGAAGAACGAAAGATGCCCTCCTCTCTATCCGGTAACATTTTGTTAACAACGGAACGGATTCTGGAACAGTTTTCACCAACATGAAAATAACTTTTTATGGAAGGTTCATGTACCTACAAATACATAATCGTAGGTATGCCTTTTATCCCGAAATAATAAAACTGAAAACTATAACTACTATACTATATTACGAACGTTAGTTTACACTTTTAAAATAATGCAATACTCTTAATTCGGTTATGCTTATGTGTTGGGTATACAGGATTTTCCAATATGAGGTGTTATTTTGACATTAAAAGAAAAATGATATTTTTTTGAGATAAATGATCGGATGTTTATTTCAGTGCAAGGAGGAAAACATGACTTTAATAATGAGAAACAATATCAGCCGAATGGCTGCCACCGATACGCTTACACAACAATATCCTTTTCATGAAATTTACCATCACCAAATCACAGAGTGGCTGCTATATGCCCTCAATAGCTTCACGAATTCCATCTTTGAGGTCTTGAATCGACACTGGGCTGTTGGTGTAGACTCTTTCACGTGGCCCCAAAGGAAGAAATCTCAAAATGTTAAATGACAAGATCTCACGGCCCGGAAGCTTTTTCCGTAAAAGATCGATGGTTTCGTTGCCTGTGTGGCAAGTAGCGCCGTGTCTTGTTGAAAGTAAACATTGTCTAGATCAATACCATCCAATTATGGCCATATACAATTATTAATCATCTATCGGTAGCGTAATCCATTCACCGTAGTTGTTGCTCCAGCCTCATTTTCGAAAAAGTATTGTCCAATTACTCCGCCGGACCATAAACCGCACGAAACAGTTACTCGTTGAGGATTGAGAGGCTTTAAAACAATAAATCATTGTTTTTCCGAGCCCTCAGATGCGACAATTTTGCTTGTTGACGTAGCCACCGAGGTGGAAATGGGCCTCATCAGTCATGAAGATTTTTCAATGAAATTCCGGATCATTTTCACGCATTTCAAGGACCTAATCAGCAAAAACACGACGTTGTTGAAGATCGGCTGGCTTGAGTTCCTGTGTTAACTGAACTTTATAAGCCTTAAGACCCAAGTCTTTATGCAAAATACGGTGTAATGACGTTTGCGGAATGCCCAATTCCAAAGAACGATGAGAAATGGACAAACCTGAGTTTTCTTCAACACTTTGGGCTACAGCAGCAACATTCTCAGTTGTTCTTCAGCTACGTGCACGGGTTTTATTCTTCACATCGCTAACTTGTCCCAACAGCTCAAGTTTGTCCACTAATTTCTGAATTGCGGTCCGACAAGATGCTTCACGACGACCAAAATATGTTTTAGTTTTACGAACCGTCTCTGCCAAATTTTCAAATTTTGTGTATTGAATTTTAGTAATTTCAATGCATAGTTTAATCGTATATCGTTCCATTTTCAATAATAGCGTAGTTTCTACTTGTCAAATGTCAAAAAATAACAGCTTCAAATGTGACAACTACCGAAATAGCGGGCTACTCAAAATAACACTTCTTATTGGAAAACCCTTAAGGAAGGTCTATTGAGCGTGAACAACGTCTAAGTTCTGGACTAAGAACCAGAGGGATAGATAGAGTCTCCCATTGAACGTGAAGTGATGAGATGGATACATAGGTAGAGATACAAAAAGTTTTTTCTTGCAACAAGCACATTGCAATTTAAAAAAAAAAAAAAAACAATTGCAAACTTTCGAAACCAGGCCAGCTGCTAGTAAATATATGTATAAATAAACTAGCAAAAAGTATGCAATGTCTTTTAAATGCAATTAAAAACCAAGAAATAATTTTTGTAAGAAAAAGGGTTTTTCATTTTTATTTTGTCAAATTATGCTATTGTTTTTAATTTCGGGTACCTTCAAATCTTATACTGTAGTTTCGTTGGGGTAAATGATGTAATTTCGTAGCATATTTCCAAATAAGATTCGAAATGACCTCATTTTCTATACAAAAACACATTTCGAAATTTTCTCATTTCCACCAAATTTGCAACCGAAATCGAACATCCCTAATTTCAAAATGATTGTGAACATGTCTAGACGAAAAGACAATTTGGAAATAAATCCAAGGCAACGGCAGAAGTAAGCAAAACTAAACAAAAGGCAACTGCAGAAGTAAACAAAACAAAACACCAATTTGGAAATAAATTCGTATTTGTTCTTCGATACAGCGGCTACGTTTAGGGCAGGAATACAATATAGCGTTGCCGACAGCCAGCTACTGGCACGAAAGTTGCAACACATGTATGTTTTCCATTCACACACACAAACTTCATAAACATGCCGGCTAACTGGCAGTTAAAGAAAAGAAAATCTGGTTATTCAAAACGGGTGTGTCAAATAAAATCAAATTGGATTTTGTTTTTTAAAGAATTATAGAAGAGTCCACGAAACTAACTGCGCCAATAAGATATTCTAAAAATTATTTAAAAATACGTTTCAATACGATAAAATAAATACAAAAATTCTTTTTTGCGTTTTTCATTTCATTTGGTATTATTTCATGAAAAGACTTACCTCGGAAGCCCGGACAACGCCGGGCACTTTTTGCTAGTTATTTAATATATCAAATGCTTTTGTTTAGGTCTATTTTTTATAATGGGCCTCTGATTCCGATGGCATTTTTCTTCTTAACTTGACGCTACCGATTGAATGGGTCAACTAAAGAAATTTGACTATGGACAAACAATTACTCAAACCGGCATTGTGGTTCAATATCAACAAAAATATATAACAGTTACGTTCCAAAACAGAAATTTGTCTTTTTTATGCATTTGTAATTTTTTTTGGCGTTTCCATTTTCTTGACATTATGTCTATTTCAAAATTTACTAATTAGACATGCATGTCTAAATTTTCGATTTCGCCATAAGGTCCATGGACAATAGCTTTGAAAGTACTAATTGCGCAACTGTGAAAGCTTGCATAGCAAACTCGATTTTCCTTGCTAACTTAACATGTGCGAATAAAAAAGATGACAGTTAAATGTAAAATCCTACCAACTCTTATAGCAGGCGGATGAAAAGTTGGGAACCACCCAACTTTGTTTCAGTTTCTCATGAGCTTACACTTGCAAGTTCATGTTTACTTTTGCCATCCACTGGCGCTTGTAAGTTTTCCAAAAGGTTCATTTCAAAACTCTCAACAAACTATTTATTTCTAACATATGACAAACACGCCCCTTCAGCTGAAATGCAAGGAATAATGGCGGGCTTACAAATGCATAAATTCACCGACACGCAAACTTTACATGTGTGCATGAAAAAATTCATACTTCTTAAATACATGCGAAACCTTAGCACCTGCTGTTACCGGCGCGGCGCATGAAATATGAAAAGTTGATGAGCAACAGACTCTTATTATACTTTCATGCATGTTCCCAACCAACGCGTAAGTGTATGCTTACACATGCTTTTTGCTTTTTGCTTTCATAAATTCATTCATGTGTAAACCGCACAAATCACAGCAAAGGAACACGTTTAATGTTGAATTTCTTTCGTCGAATTCTTCAAAATTCTTCATTCTGGGGTTCTCTATCATACGGGCGTATTTTTAATTAATGTATCTTTCTCAGTCGTTTCATTACAAAAGCAAGATTTGGATAAAAGAATTACCGCACTATACGGAACTACTTTCTAATGCAATACGTTATTTAATTGATGTGAGTTTTACACATGCATGAAGTCGCTGGTTCCAGTAAACGTGAAAGTAAAAATTTCGGCAAAAAAAGAACAGCAGCGGTTTGACACTAAATGTCATTTTTTTATGTATATTTTTGCTTAAGTCCAAATAGTTTGTCATGTATATATGAAAAAAGAATATACAAATCGAAATTCTTCTTCTTGTTTTGAAAATGTCATATTCCTATTATTATATCGGATAAAAATTGACCATCCTCGTTTAAAAGTTATGTTATTGTGAATAAATAAAATAAAAATGACACTTGACGCATTATATGTGACGCATGGTATGCCGCCTTATTCATCTACCATTACTCATGTACCATTTACCACTTGCCATCGTATTCATCCACGATCCTCCATCCTATTCATATATACCATCTTATCCATCTACCAAGACCAACCTATCCATTCACCATCTACAGCTGGCATTATGTGGCGTCCGGATAGCGACTACATTGTGTTCCTGCCCTATATATATAGAGCAGCCGCTGTACAAACAGCGAATAAGAAAAAAAAGGAGGAAAGGTGAAACGTCAAAAATATTTGAAAAACATAAAATTTTTCATGATAAATCTAAGAAGTTCAAATATTATTAAATTAAACCTATTTCAAAAAATTTATTTATTAATTTAAATAGCCTATAACCTGGCCAGTGAATGGGGGAAGATTTTAGAATCCACTGTACTGCGAGATAAGTGGTGTGTCATCAGCTTATCTGCCATATACAGACAAACTGACACACAAACAAATTTACTCTTTTATATTATAGTAGAGATACAAATAGTGTCTCAGGCTGTGTTTGTAATAAAAGAAAAAAAGAAAAAAAAAAAAAACACCAAACATTGTGAAAAAAAACTGTAAAACCCTTCTGTAATAAAATCATTCGGTTCAGTTAAAATTACAGCTGAAAACCTGTAATTTTCTTTATTAGCTTAACCTAATCAACCAGTGCAAGAAACAATTTAAATTTATCATACTTATTTTTACTAAAGTTGTTACTTTTTCAACTTTTTCACTCAACAAAAGTTTATGTTTTTATCAAACAAACCTAAGGAATAATCGTGTTTTTCTTACCACAAAATTATGCGTAAATATTCCATTTTAATAACACCTATACCAACAAAATTTCACTTTGTATTATTTTGACTTAATTTAAACTTAATCTCTAGCATTTCTTACTTTTTACACTCAAACAAAAACTTAGCTTAAAATGCTACACTTTATATTCTAAAAAAAAAAATATTATTTACATTTTTATTCCATTTTTTATTAACAACAATTCCTAAAAAATAAATAAATACCTGTTAAACAGATGCCATAACAATAAATTTATTTAAATTAACTTTGCATAAAAAGAAAAACACGGATTATTAAGAATTGTTTTTTTATGTTAAATATTAAAAAAAAAAAAACAAATGAATAATTTTGTTTTTGATATGAATTGTAATACATACATAATATGCTCTGTGTACTATAATGATAGGTATAATTTTATATTTGCAAAGATCCCTAACTGTAATTTGATTAACATATTCCTTCGTCGTTATTGTTGACATCTTGATCACACCCACCATCTGAATACAAAACAAAAACAAAAACAACAACAACAACAACCTTACCTTCGCCGATACTCTTGCTCCTGCTCCTGTTCGTCTTTCTGCTTTTGGCGCAGTTATAATTGTTTTCATCTTTTTATCCTGTTGAGTGATGGTGACATTATCGTCCTTGTTGTTGGTGTTGGCGTTGCTGGTGTCGTCGTCGTCGAAGTCGTAGTCGTAGTCAGAGCACACCCTGACAAGCATATCCTTCGCCATAGCTGTATGCTAATTAAATTGAAACTGAAAATTATGAAAATTCCCAAACTGATTGGGGACACGACGATAGTGGCAAGAATATCGTCGACAAGTCTCTCCCTATATCTTTCCCTATCCCGACTGCGATGGTGTTGTAGTCGATGTCGACTTTTAGTTGCGGTCGATTGTTTTATTGTACAGGATTCAGATTCTTTGGGATTCATCCATTCATCGGGATGGGTGGTGATGTAATCAGGCTCGAAGCGTTGTGTGGCTGTTGCCCTTCTCATCGTCATGCTGATCCCCGTTCCCATGCTGTCTCTCCAGCAGCTGTTGGTCGCCGTTGTTGTCGATGAGCTGCTCCTCGATAAACGTGAATTATAATGGAACAATGGCCATTTGCTTTTAATCCACTGAATTATAGTCTGAGCAATGATGCTTGCTTGTCCCCGTCCTCTGCCTGCGTATCCCAATGATGTTGCAGAATTGTGAAAAGCTCCCGGGGGATTTCGAATTGGTGGTTGGCCATTGTCGCCTGCAAAGACAAAGAGAACACACACATAAAATTTAAATAAAATTGGATTCCGAAGAAGAATGTTCTGTTGAAATAAGAAAGATGTATGGGTTGGTTTGGAAATGCGGCGCGGCGCGGGGGCAGGTCTCATTCCCTCAGAACGAAAATGATTCCCATAAATTCAAACAATTTTCGGGGTGTAAGAGATTATGTGGTAACAAAAGTATGACATTCATTACTGACAAGAGGAGCATGAATCCATAAGTTAAGGACGACCACGACGCCGACTACGACGACCGTATACCTCTTCTAAAAGCTGTGAGACTTTGGGGAATGAAAAGATTTTTTAATTACGTTTCGCTTGGTTTAATTTTTGGGGGAGTAATTATTAAGAGCTCAATGATCATCTTAACATTGTAGACAGCGTAGGAATCAGAGGTTAACTTAAGTATCCAGGAATGAGGGTTAAGTTCTTCGGGATACATTTTGGGACAGTTTGTCTTTATAAACTTTTATGACAGTATTTATTTAACGATTTATGAGATGTACGGTATCCTGTCTGTCTTAAAAGCTTAGTAGGTATTTGTTAAAATTTGACCTTGAACATTGGAATTGTTTTGATAAAAGGTTCTTATTCTTTTATTTTGAATAGTAAATTGTTGATAAGATGGGCTTATTTTATAAAGATTGATTTGGAAGCTTGTATTTTAGAGGTGAACACAACCTTTCAACAGAACTGTGACTGTGACAAAAGTGATTATTAATACGCACACTATGAGCTTTGAGGAAGTTTGGATAAGAAATTTATAAAAACAAATAGAAATTAAAAATATAAAAATCAAGACAATTGGAAAGAGTTGAAGAAACATTATGCGAAGAAATATCAGCCAAATTCTTCCGTAGTCTTTGTTTGCTAGGTGACGATCTGTTTTCAAAGTCATCGCTTAGATCAGAAATAAAGCTCGAATTGTGGCAAGTTTTTCCACGGTTCTTCGTGTTGTTTTCAGTGCTTAAGATTCAAAGTGGTTTGAGTTAGAAAAATAAAGTGCACGACTGGGTCGCACGAACTTTCTCAAATGTGTATCAGTGGTCTGGGGGCTTGAGATTTTGGAAAAAAGCAATGAAAAAATGAAGTTTTTTAAATTTAATTTAAAATCACTAGTTAAAACGTGTTTTGGAGAAAATGAAGTAAGCCAATAGATTTCTTTTACTTTTTTTGAATTCTAAGGAATTTTTTTTCAAAATCGTTGGACCAGTTTAGGTATTCAAAAAACGTTTTTTTTTTAACTTTTCGAAAACATATTCCAATTTTTTTTTTTCAGTATATGTCAACTTCCAGCGGTTCAAAATTCTTATCAGAAAACAAAATTTTTTTAAATTTTGAATAAACCGTCTGTGAAAAAACCAAAAGTTAAAAAAATTAACTTTTTTTTTTTAAACTTAAAAAAACTTTTTTTGAAAAATTAAAGAATTAATATTATTGTATTTATAAAAGATCTTTCATATTAAAATTTTCATAGAAATCCGTGAAGTAGTTTACGAGAAAATCTGATTTCAAAAAACCGTCCTATGGGAGGTACCGTTAAAAGACTTTTCGTGAAAAATCCGTTCCCACCAAAACATAAAGTTTACTCAAAAAATACCATTCAGAAAGTCTTATCAAAATCGTACTAGCCGTTTTCGAGATAAATGAGATTTTCATAAAAAACTGGTTAGTTAGATTTGGAGCTAGAATGCTAGTTCCAAAAACCCCTCTGAAGGACATCATAATAATATTATGTACCAAGTTTAAACCGAATCGGTAGAGGTGTTTAGGCTGTAGGTGCCGATACAGACAGACGTACAGAATTGTCGGACCCACTTTTTTAGGCTTCTCTATATGATCGTTATGTTATGTTTGATTGTCAAAAAAAAAAAAAAAAAAATTTCTGTACGAATGCATAACTTGTCTTATAATACCTATAATCGCAAGTAAAATATTGAGATTACAGTCACACATGACTGTCGAATGTCGAAATATGTACAGGGTGGGCCAAAAGAAATCACCCTATTGGAAGATGCTCTCATTTTTGCAAATGGCCGCCAATGTCAATTATGTTTTGACATTTGTGGACTAGACAGATGCAGAATACAAGTGAACAAACAGGCCATGGAGCGATACATGAACCGTCATGAACCGATTTTCTGAAGGCGGCGTTCTCGGTCGCCTCATCTCTCGTTTTGGCAATTTACACTGGCCCATACGATCGCCCGATTTAACCGTTTCAGACTTTTTTGTGTGGGGTTTTTTGAAGTCCCGTGTTAACGTGAACAAGCTCGAGACTCTGGAAGCCCTCATGGCTCATGAACAACATTCGACACGAGTGCGAGAATCTGTCGCCCGAAGTTCTCACTGAAGTGATGAAAAATGCCATAAAACGAGCAATCAATTGTGACGACGACGGCGCCCATTTGGCCGATATCATCTTCTTGACTTGACCAATACAATTCTTAAGGTTCAAATAAACATAATCAAAAAACAGAATCGAAGTTTTTCATTTAGAAAAAAAAAGAGAGCCAAACAACATCGGATGGATGACTTCTTTTGGCCCACCCTGTAGGTCTGAAAATTCCATGCGTCTGTCCGTCTGTTCTCACCTCTACAGTCGAAACGGATAAGCCGATTTACTAAGTATTTTGTAGTTATTTTGATTTTTTTTAATTTTCTGTTTTTTCAAAAAACTATTTTTTTACAAACATTTCAAAATTTTTGTTTTGAGATAAGAACATAAATATGCTGGATGTTGGCATACTTAAAATATATTTGGAATATGTTTTTCGAAAAAAACTATTCCGAAGATTTTGAAATTTTCCTTAAAATTTAAAAAAGTGAAAGAAATCAGATGGCATACTTAATTTTTTCTCAAAAACGTTTTAACTAGTTATTTTTTAAGTGATTAATAGAATTGCAAATATGATAGTTTTCCTGCTTTTTTTCCAAAATCTTCAGCCCCAAGACCACTTTCACCACATAAGAGCAAGTTAATGATTTTCTCGTAGGGGATAATTTATAAGAGATTTGCTCGTGACGATAAAGTGCCAAAACTTAGGAGTTATAGTTAACCCTAAGTTTTGCACTGAACTAATAATGTTGGGTTTGTCACCTGTCAGGATAAAACAACATTTTCTTTAATTTTTTGAATTTCCTAAATTAAATTTAGCCCAGCTTCATAATTTATTTTATTTTAATATTTTTGGTGTTTCAAAGAATTTCACTCAAAATGACATTTCAATTAGTATACTGCCAGTTGCAGTGAAATTTTTATTATACTCGTATTAAATATCAAAATCACAAAGTACAAGGAATCGACAGAATAGTATAGATAAGTATAGAGGCTTTTTGAATACCAACTTCAATTACAAAATTGCAGCGCAAAACAATGATTTTGATAGCCTGTCCATAGTGTCCATCTATCAAAGTTTATATTGATATTTAAATTTTCCACGTACATATTTAGTATATACGTTAATATTGGTGAGTATATTGTTTCTAAGCCGCGGTTGAACTAAACATTTTAATTAGATTTTTGCCACCAATAAATTGCAACTTAACTGTCAAATGAATGAGGAAACAATAAACGATATTAAATAAATTGATAAATTTCAAGAAACCACCCCGTATGTGGCTTCAATATAATTTTAATTGGATTTTACTGTTTTACCATTTTTTGTTTTTGTATACGGTGTGCTGCATTTTTGGATTAAAAATAAAGTGGAGTTGCTCTCACTCAATTGAAAAGCAAATAAATATCAAATTATTTTGAGGTTATTTTGTTTAGTTTGCATTTTGATAAGCTTTTATTATTATAAAAAATAGAAATTATAATTAGCAATGATCCAAAAAATTATTGACTTATTAAAATTTAACTTTTAGATTTTGCCCTATGTTTCCTATGCATATATGTTTTTTGTAACATTTCAAAAATGGTCAAGAATATATGGTCGAAAATTATGCCACTGTCTCAAGAAAAAAAAAAAAATTATTCAAACCGTCATTCCTACGGGCTATCAATTATTATAGGTGTGCAGTTTTGGGAGTATAAACGCTTTGTAAATTGTAGCCAGATCAGAAGGGGTGAAAAACTTCTTGCATCTATTAAGAAAGCCTAAGCATCTTGCAGCATTCTTGGCAATCTCAAGTATATGATCATTCCAACGAAGGTTGTCACTGATACTCATACCGAATACTGATAGCTTTTCGGCCTCCTCAATGCAAGTACAATTCATGGATAATGGCATAGGGGTAGGGGTATGTCTAGCTTTAACGACAAAAGACAGCATTGAGTTTTCGATGCATTAAGCTCCACCCGATTTCTGATACCCCAATTCACAATGCTGTTTAAATCAGAGTTTAATGAGCTTATCATACGATGTCGTTGTAATAACACGTCCGAAGGCGAAGGCCGTGAATTATCAAACGTATATGAAAAGCTGAGGGTTGAGTCATCAGCAAAACAATATAATGAGTTAGAAGTCACAGACAAGAGATCATTTATAAAAATGAGAAAGAGAGTCGGAGACAGAACGGAGCCCTGGGGCACACCAGCATTTATTTTGTGGAGATCAGACTTGAAACTGTCTAATACATCTTGTATTGAACGGTCCAGAATATAGCTTCTAATCCAACGAATAAGAGTATCATCGATACCAAATGCACGCATTTTCGATAAAAGAGTTTCATGCCGAGCTCTATCAAATGCCTTCGAAATATCAAGCGCAATAATCTTGCTTTCGCCAAAGCGATGCAAAGATTTGTTCCACTGCTCGATGAGACATGCCATCAGATCACCAGTGGAACGATTGCTGCGAAAGCCGTCCTGTCGGTCATTTTAAAGCTCCCGATCTTTGAGATATTTCTTGAGCTGACGATTTATCAGCGTTTCCATGACCTTTGAAAGAAGGAAGTTACGTAAGGTCAATTGGTCGGTAGGAGGAGGGGGTGATGATAGGGAGACCAGACCTGGCAGGCATAATCGAGAAGTAGCCTCACGTAGGCCATTCAAAGGAATTTCGTAATATTGGGACAAGAGAACTCTTTAGACCTACGCTTAATGAAATCAAAAGTGCAATTGATAATACTGTTAATATAGGACCTGGAGTTGAGTTGAGAGTTACAGATCAGGCCTAGATCACGAATATATGTAATTACTGTAGGGAGAAATTCGTTATTAATATAATATTGCCTATTTAAGCGGGGAGTGTATTTTCGGTAGAAGGTTATTGCTTGAAATTTCTGAGTGTTGAGCTCTAAAAGGTTTTTTTTGGCACCATAATACAAAATTTTTCAGATCAGCAGTTTACAACAGACAGTCATATAAGCAGAGTTTGAGACTTGAGATTCTCTTGTCATGAGCGTACCTATATTTCCAGATTCGATCAAACCAGTATAATGTTTTTTTGTGAGACATTTTGTCGAAAGCCATACTGAAATCTGTAGCGAGCGCCTTCTTCTAGTCCACAAATAGTTTTTGACACAAGTTCCATAAGCTTAGTTGTTGTGGCCCTTCCTTTCAGAAATTCATGTTGCTAAGGCGAAAAGAATAACTCGCAATGAAAGAACATTGTGTCGTTACTCGTTAACTATACTTTCAAAAAATCTTGGCTGCGCAGAATAGTTAAGAAATTTCAGCTTTACTACCCTTTTAACCTGCGACTATAGGTACTTTAAGGCAAGTTATGCATTCGTAAAATTTTTTTTTGACAATCAAACATAACATTACGATGATTGAGAAGCCGAAAAAAGTGGTTCCGACAATTCTGTGTGTCTGTATGTCTGTCTGTCCGTCTGTCTGTATCGGCACCTCTGCTGTCCTACAGAGGAATTTTTGGAATTTGCATTCTAGCTTTTAAACTAACGGTATCTGCCATATGATTTTTTATAAAAAACTCATAGATCTGAATAACGGCTCCTACGATTTTGATAAAACTTTCTGAATGGTGTGTTTCGACTAAACTTTATGTTTTGGTTGGAATTAATTTTTCAGGAAAAGTCTTGTAACGGTACCTCCATATGACCAGTTTTTTCATAACAGATTTTCTCGTAAGCCACTCAACGGATTTCGATGAAATTTAAAAAAAAAAAAATTTCCTTAAAACTCAAAAAAGTAAAAAAACCTTATGGCTTACTTCATTTTCTCCAAAGAACATTTTAATTATTGATTTTTAGTTGATTAGTAAATTTTAATTTTTTCATTGCTTTTTTTCCAAAATCTCAAGCCCCAAGACCATTTTAACGCATTAAAACAAGTTCGTACGACCCAGTCATGCACTTTATTTTTAATAATGGTAATAAAGAGTCTTCCCATAACTTGGAAAAATTCCTTTTGTGAAGGAAAACTTAATTAATTTTAATTAATTAGATCATAAATAATTAAGAAGTTTTTTTTTAAAAAGCTTAATCAGTTCTTAAGTAATGCATTCCAATATTTCCTTGTATCATGTTTATGCAAATCTCTAATGGCTTTTTCAACCTCAAAATAGGTTTGCCTGATGTTAAGCAGAAAAGCAATTTTTCTGTACATTAATTGAATTAAATTTCATTAAATTTATACTTCATTCTTGGATGGATGGTAACTACAAAAATAAAAATAAAAAAAAATAATGCCAACAATACAAACGAGTGACACTCTCAAATAAAACACTTAGCTTATCTCAACTAACCTAAATATAGGTACAAGCACAAGTTAACAAAATAATATCGGCTCTGGCGGGGTAATTTGAATGAATGCTGGCAGTGTTTGCTTAAAACCCATTTTTAACATATCTAGCTAAAAAAAAACAACCTCTGTTTTTGAAATATTTATTTGATTAAAAATAAAACTATTTTCCCAATCCAATATCCATTGCAAACACAAAAAAAAATTAATTAATCAATCAAATATCATCTTTTGAAACACACCAACCGGCAAACACATATCAAATTGAGTTTTCTATAAAAAAATTAGTTTTTAACAATAATTCTTTTTTTTTCAAGAGAAAGTATATTTCTCACTCCAAAAAACAAAAATCTCTCTATCCTTTATAGCTTATTCATTTTGTTATCCCACAAATCAATATCTCATCTCAAACCGCCTTGGATTGTGTACAAATCAATCTGTCTCTACAAATCATGATCCAAATAGGCAAATTCACAATACGAATCCTTCAAACTAAAAAAAAAAGCACACAAAAAACACACCCCAAATAGAAAAATTTAAATCATTTTGCAATTCCCTTAGCAGCGGAAAATTTTGTTGTTGTGGAGATTTTTTCAAAACATAGAACTGAAAACCAATGTGCAATGGTGTAGTTTGTACGACTGGCTTCTTTTATACCTGACCCGCTCTATAAAAATTTCAATAAGAGCAAAAATAAAAATAAAAATAGAATTCTATTTTCCAGGACATGTCCATTTCGCAGTTTTTAATGTTAGAGAGTCAATGCCACACAACCATTCAAAACAGCACCACCAGCAGGACTAGCAGCAAAAAAAAAAAAAAAAAAAAAAAAAGAAAACCACTTAATTCAATAGACATGCCAAAATTGCAATTTGTGGGATATTTGGTAGACGAAATGCAAAAAAAAAGGAATGGGTTCACAAATGGATATGGATGGATATGTATCCTAACCATCAACAACAACGCTCGATGGCTGAGTCCCAAAAATAAATAAATTAGAAAAACGGAAACTGAGAATGAAATTATAAAAATGCAATCAGCGAGAAAATCAATTTTATTCGATGCCAAACCATATTGTTCAGGCAGATTGACAATGAGTGGATAAAAATAAAAATAAAACAATTTTAATATTTCAGCCAAAAATTCTCAAGCCGGCATTTCTTGGAGTGTTGTATGTTCAAATGTTATATGTATTGAATGTTTTAAGCACCTCGATATATAATGGTAGTTTATCAGACTACCACGCCCAAAAGTTCTGGGCTCGATTCCTGACTCTGCGTGGCTCTTTCGAGGGAGCGCGAATGTTCCTCTTAAACTAAATCTTGTAATGAAAAAAAGTACTCTCCCTTTACAGTTGGAATCATGTAGATCTCTAGAATATCAACGCACATACAGCATCGGTTAAGGTTGAGAGTGTAAGTCAAAAGAACCCGCCTCGTTGTGGCCCTCTTGGAGCTGTTGGGCAACTTCTAGCCATTTGAAAAGCTGCTTAAACCTGATTTTTGTTACGATCATTCAAAATTATATTTCGAAAATCATTTTTATTTTAATTATCTTAAGAGTTTCTCAGAAAATTAAGAATGTAATAAAATTTCAAAACTAAATGTCTACCTAGAAAAAAAAATTAAAAATCCAGACCATTTTTTTTGTAAACTTTTCGAAAAAAATATTTGAAATGTATTTAAAGTAGGTAAGTATATCATTTTGAGAAATCTGTAGTTTTTTCTGAAAAATATTTTAAAAACCAATTTTTTTTTTCAGAAAATTTTTAAAAATCAAAAGTTTTTGAAAATTTTGAAATGCAATCTTAAATAACGTCCACGTCCACACGGCCGGCCGTGTGGCGTGGGCGTGGGTGCGGCGTGACCGGGCCCCCCTGCGCCACGCGTCAAGCGCCCTTGCTCATTTTTTTTCATATAAATTTTGTTCCCTTTAAATTGTTTGGTATGCGATTTTTTACCAAAATAATTTTCCAAACACTGCACGAAATTTATTTTATTCGTCACTCTGTTAGATTACTTAAGTTTCAATTTTTTACTTTGTTAAAAATTCCATTAAAAATTTTATACTTTTTTCATTCCAAAGCATTAATTTTTGTTTTATTTTCTAACGATTGGGAGTTAGTTCATTTGGGAAAAACCAACAATACTCAACTCTTGGGATTTAATTCATATTTATGGACTAAGTTCATTCTACATTTGGGACATAGTTCACATGAACCAAGTCCCATATTCGGTGGGAATTGGTTCATTGGGAGTTAGTTGATTTGGGAGCTAGGACGTAGGGCCGTACCTACCTATTGTTGTAAAAAAAATAGCACCTTGAAATTTTTATCAAAATCGTTATAGCCGTTTTTGAGAAAATCAAACTTTTTGTTTACGATTGTATGGCAAGTTCCGTTATTTTTGACCTAGAGCGAAAATGAAAAAAGACCCAGCAATTCCAAATACAATAGACGCTCGATATAGTGAACCTCTGTATAGTGAACTATCCAATAAACTGATCCACCAAAATTTAATACAGAGTACTCTCAATAGTGAAATATGATAATCTCAATATAAAACTATTTTCTTGCGATATTCAACAAAAAAAATTCTGTTGCGCTTGGTGAATGTCAACTATTTTTCTGAACAATTTACCATTCCTTTGCGTGTTTTTTGTTACACTTTGGCACGAACAAACAAACAAGGTTTTGGTACAGATTGTAGTCGTTCAAGTAAATTCCAGCAAAACGTCAAAGTGTGTTAATTATTAAGTGTGTGAAAAGACATACCTATATTAAGGACATCTGAATTCTGAACTACCGGAGGTGGAAACTAAGCTGTACAAATGGTTTTTGGAACTACGAAGAAAAAATCTGCCAGATAATGGATTTTTGATTTTAAAACAGAAAAAATGGAAAAAATCAATGAAATCAGGTATGGGTTCTTTGCCAGTGATGGCTGCTTTAAAATAAAAATTCTTTAAGCTGTTGAACTAATAAAGGAAGAATTTTATTTAAAATCACGATTTCGATATAGTGAACATTCTTAGTTTTTATAAGTTCACTATATCGAGCGTCCACTGTTATTACTTATTAGTAATTACCAAATTTGTAGCAAGTTATCATCGAAATGTCATGTGTGAATGTTATCTCAATTTTTGGAATTATGTTGCCATGGCTCAACCCATGAAATTGGTGGTACCACATTCAAGTTGCACTCATTGACGTCTGTCAATCAACTTTTTATGTATATTAAGAAAATATAAAAAACATAAACGAGAGAAACAGTAGGTACGTTTTCAACGAATTGTTGGATACCGTATTCCCTTTATTTTTGTATGTGTATGCGCTCGCCTCACGCAGCCAACCGCTTTTCCAGTTGCAGAAACAAAATTCTTCTTTAGCAGACAGGAACAATTCAATGACATTAATTTTGTAAGGCCAATCTCCAATAACTGGTAGCGCAATAAAAAAGGCTTGCAGGTAGATTTCAACAGAAAAAGACAAAACTTAAATTTTTAAAAATTAGATTTTGAATGGAAATAGCGATTATGGGTGTATTTAACAATTCTTGAACTGAATCACTCTGTTACGTAACCAAGGAATACAAACCACGCAAAAAAACCTAAACAAATTAAAGTATATCATGACTTTTGATGGAATTGCCCCTTAAAAGTGGGCGTGTCCTAAAAATTTGTAAAAAAAAAATTGAAGCACTAACTGAGCTTTGATCGTTAGTCAATTTTTAGGCATGTGTTTTAAGCAACAGCTGAATTAAGTAGTTTTTTAAAAATCTTACCTGTATTTTATAAAATGCCCTCAAAAGTGGGCGTATTAAAAAAATTTACACAAAAAAATACAGATATATTTTTGCTTGCGATTATAGGTACCTACTAAAAGGCAAGTTATGCATTCGTAAAAAAAAAAAACAATCACATAACATTACGATGATAGAGAAGCCTAAAAAAGTGGGTCCGACAATTCTGTCTGTCTGTCTGTCCGTATGTCTGTCTGTCTGTATAGTTACCTACAGCCTAAACTGCTATTCCGATTTGCTTCAAACTTGGTACATAGTATTTTTATGACGTCCTAAAGAGGGGTTTTTGGAATTAACATTCTAGCTCTAAAGTTAACGGTACCTGCTTACCTACGATTTTTAGTGAAAAATTAATTTTTCTCAGAAACGGCTCCTACGATTTTAATAAAACTTTCTGAATATCGTTTTATAGGCAAGCTTTATGTTTTGGTTGGAATAGATTTTTTCAGGAAAAGTCTTATAACGGTACCTCCCATAGGACCGGTTTTTTTAAACATAATTTTCTCGTAAGCCACTAGACGGATTTCGATGAAATTTTTAACGTAGAAGCCCTTTTATAAAAGAAATAATATAAATTCTTAATCTTTTCAAAAAAAGTTTTTTTGAGTTTTTAAAAAAGTTTAAAAATTTTTTTTTTATTTTTGTTTTTTCTTTAATTTTAAATTTCTGATAAAAACTACAAAGTGCTAGAAGTTGAAGTTGGCATACTCAAAAAAAATTTTGAATATATTTTCGAAAAGTTAAAAAAAAAGTTTTTTGAAAAAACTGGTGGAACGATTTTGAAAAAAATCATTGTAACACATTAGAGCAAGTTCGTACGACCCAGTCGTGCACTTTATTTTATTTCATACACAAGATGATTTTTATTGTTATTTTATAAAAACGATATTGACGGGTTTTTATGAATAGTGGGCGTCAGTCACGCCCAAACTGAAATATGTTTATTTAATTGGAAGAAGATTCACCTAAAGCTTGCGTGCGCAAAAGCTTAGGGTATTGCTTTTATCATAACTGTACAAAAAACATAATATAATTTTCCTAAATTGATTTTGTGGGTGGTTTTTACCGGTTCAAGAGCTCGGCTTAATCTCTACCAAATTTGAGCTTTCTAGCTCTAAAATTGCGACCTCTAGAGAGTATACATACGGACGGACATGGCTAAATCGACTAGGCTTTTGATTCTGAGTCAGAATATATAATATACTTAACGTTATTATTTCTCTATGTTACAAACTCCAAAAAAAATACAATATACCTATTCTATAGAATAGGGTATAATAATTTTTATAGCTACTTCGAAAATAATTTTTTTAAATTATGTAGTTTAAGAGTTTTATCAGATAAACTAAGCATGCAATATAATTTCAAAACTTAATGTCTATCTAGGGAAAAAAATATTGAAAATCTTTTATAAATGACTTAAAGAGACCATTGCGCTATGAAGGATAATAATCGGGCTCTACTGAATGATTTTAAGTATTAAAAAGTCGTACCTAATATTACGCTTTGAGAATAACATTATAATTCTAGAATATTTCTAGATATATGTGGGGAATTATTTCAATTTCTGTATTATTTCCTAGTATAAACACTTTCTCGAACATTAAAATAATATCTTATGTGTGCCTAAAAAGTTAAACCATGCGTTACGTTCACAACCATTGGCCGTATCCTATAAAATTAAACGAGAAACTATTTCCTTAATCATTCTACAAACCATTTCATACAAATACGAAAATATATGTCTGTACCTACTTCCAAAGTTCAATATAAAGCCCACAATAATTCCTTGTTCTTAAACAATATCCATTATACTCCATGTAGTACAGTACATACTCAATTACTCGAAAATGTCAATTACCCATAAAATCCATTCCAGCCAAAAGCAGACATCTAGGTATAGAAACACACAACATGTGCGGTAGTTAATTTTCGATTACAGTGTCTTGGTCCTTAGTCAAATGACATTAATATTGATTCAATGACCAACACGTTTTATTTACCCAATATAAAAGTAATAAATCACCTCAACAAAGCACTCAATTCTTGTAACATTTACATGACTTCTTTTATCACCATCAACTCTACAACTAACTATGAGTAGTATAAATGACAAAAAAAGGCAACTACCCTCAGACCCTTAAACAACCTCCCTTTCGGCTTTACACAACTTCAACAAGCTAGATGATTTCCTTTTGATATATGAAAATGTGAAAAACACATTTATTATCCATTCAAGGATCATTATAATAGAATTCCCCATAGTTACACCTTTAGATTAAGTTGGTGTTTATACTAATAACAAGGACTACTTAAAGAGACCTATCCCGCCTCTAACACGCAACTAAAAGGTTTTGGTCAAATTGAATTCAACCTTTTTTGTAACGGACATATCATTTGTATTTCTGGCAGGATATGAACTCCTTTCTTCGTCCTTAATTGAGAGAACTTGTAAAAATATCACATCTCACTTCTGTTTTCTCCCGGAACATGATACTTTTGAAAAAAAAAAAAAATCACAGGGTGATTCGAATAGAATCAAGCAAGTTTGTGGTTAACAAGAGAAAATACTTGGATCATTTTTATCATGTCCGCCTACTCCCCGTTAAGGCAGGAGTGACAACGAATCGAAGCGATTGCTGTGGTCATCGAATGCAAAATTGATTTGCGATGTAATAGATCTTGATTCTTAATAAATAGAAAAGAATTTTTCTTTTTTGATCGTTTCTCAAAAGTTGTCTCAATTCATCAGGAGGTTGCTTTACAAGAGGACGAAGGGTAGATCTTCTGGACTCAAAATTGCAAAGTGAACTCGACATGCATTTAGGCACTTTGGAAACTCAAATAAAATCGTCATACCCTGCGCATTAAAACAGGAAAAATAATGTTGGAACCGTATAGTATGTTGAAGAATGTAAAAGGGCTCGTCAATGGCTCAGAATTTATAGATTTTACAACGGTGGGACTTATAAAAACATTTAATTTTAACCTCAGTTCAGTAAAAATGAAGTAGGCGTTCTTTTCATCCGCTAACTCCTTCTAAACTACGCAACAAATTCTGAAACGGGTTTCTCCAATAATTTTAGTCCTTTTTCCGTAAGGTTCATATGTACATTTTATCTCGGACAAAATATTGACAACTGAAGCAACGCACTTAATAAAATGCAAACGTTTATTTAAACTCCTAAGGGTATGCAATGTTTTCAAATCAGCTCGACTGCCTATGGGAATACGAAAATATAAAATTAATATTTTCTATTTGATAGAGAAGCGTCTACTGAGCGTGAAAAACGTATTAGGCCTGATCAACCAGCCAGAGAGGTATCCAATTGAATGTGAAGTTTGTACTTTGTACTAAGACGTGGAGTTCGTCTCGGGTCTCAGTCGTGACAGAGATACCATGCCAAAATCTGGAAAAATGCATGGCAACTAAATGGGAAATCTTTTCACGTGGATTGACACAAAAAGAAAAACTCCTAAGGAATTTGAAGAACAGTTAAGGTCAGAATATTCAACTACATATTGAGAACGTAAACTTTTTGAGCATGGCAGATAGCGAGGTGAAAAGCTTTATGATTTCTTTGTTGATGTTTAGGCTGGCTTCGATATAGTCGATGGAAGTCGACTACAGCATGGTTTTGTCACACAAGTTTGTTCATACGCTACAAAATCTCTAGTAAAAACAACTTAACCACCTTAAGTATGGGATGGCGAAAAACTAACGATTGATTTGAAACAAATCGGGACAGGGTTATACCTTATACGTTAAGCCCTCTGTTAGTTTTCCCTATTTATCAAAGGCGTTATCGATGCTCTTCTCTTCTTGTTGGAGTAAGATTTGAGGGAGTGCTTATTCTTGTACACTTTGCCGCAACTGCAGCTTAAGGAGTCTCGTAGTTAACGGTGTTAATGTAGAGATCTTAACGGAATATTCATACCTTAAAGTCCGACTGAGTCGGACGAGCTTACCCTAATTTTTGACAGTGGTCTTGGGGCTTGAGATTTTGGAAAAAGAGCAGGGAAAAATGAATGAATTTTATTCTGATTTCGTTTACTGATTAGAATTTTAAGAATTTTTTTTTAAATCTTTCGATCAGTTTTTTTTCAAAAATCAGTTTTTTTTTTTAAAACATTTCAAAAATATATTCCAATTTTTTTTGAGTGTGTCACTTCTAACACTTTGTAGTTTTTATCAGAAAAATAAAATTAAAAAAAAATAGATTAAACAGTTTTTGGAAAACACAAAAAATAAAAAAATAAAAAAAATTTAAGTTTTTTTGAAAAACTCAAAAATACTTTTTTTTTTGAAAAATTTCAATTTTTTTATTATTTCATCTATAAACGGGCTTCTACATAAAAAATATCATAGAAATTCGTCAAGTTATCAAATTATGACAAATTATAAATTGTATACAATCAGGATGACGGATCTTCGCCATGATTTAAACATATTCAAAAAATTCTATTATACATACACAAAAATGCTACCTATAAACAAAAATATGTTTTCGTCTCCATTGTTGTTTATGTCTTTGATACAAAATCGATCGAAGCGCCATATGCATGCGAAGTATCAAAGTGTGGCGGCTAGTGAATGTCTAGGTATACCTAAACTTATTAGTTATTTTTTTAAGTAACTTGTATCATAAACAGCCCTTTCCACCTTAAAGGAACTTAATCCCTTAGCTGGATATGTGCATCATGTCCTTAGTTGTATTAAATACAAAGCACCCTGTGTAAGCAATGATTGATGGAAGTGTTTTTTTTTCTGAGTCTTTTGTTGTAAGAAGTTTTGGGCCCTTGAAGATTTAAGGTTTTTCCATTCAATCATTTCACACAACACACAAATATTTCCTCCACCTCTCCCTTATATAGGTTGAGTTTATTCTACCAAATTCATTTAGCTTGAAATTAGAGCTCTGGATGCGAGGAGAGAGATGTTTCAGCCTTAACACAAACAATAGGAGTAATCGATCAAATTTCTGAAAAGATGTTTTAAATGCATGAATGGAACAGAGTAGTGGGCTCTTTTCATATTAATTTAGATTCTGAAGCTTATGAGAGATTAGGTTTCCCTGTATGAGGGTTGAGGATACGATAGAAGGGTATAGGTATATTTTTGAAATTGATGAACAAACTTTAATATACCTAAGGCAATAGTGGTGGATGGAAGGAGCAAATATGCCAACAAAATGAATATATTGCCTATTGCAAGATATTTCCCTACTTGAAAAGTCCGCTTCCTCTCTTTTAAAATATGCATCCTGTAAACGAAGCGGTACAATACCAAAATGAAAGGCTGCCGTGAATAATAGTAACAATGTTTTCTACAAGCCCGCCTTAAAAAACTTATGCTACAGCCTGTCATAAAAACTAGTAGAAATATCAGATGTACTGTACCAAGCAGCCAATAATACAGAGGAGAGTCGAACTTTGAAAGCAGATTTATTTAAAAATAAGTGTTTTTAAAATATAACGTTGTTTAGGTTATTTGTGGCATTTTTAAAATCAATATTTACAGTGTTTCTTTGGTAACATTCTTGGCGAAACCGATGACCAAAGCCACTGCTGTTAATTAAAAAGTTCATTACAAGACCAAAAACCATTTTATGACGTCACCGACTTCCATTTAATACACGAAACCACGAAGCAGTCACCGGTGGACATTCGGATATCGTCAAAACTATATCACGCATATACAGACCGTTTCAAACCGTCATTGTGCGTCGCAACTGACTTAATCGGACCGTTACCGAAGTCTATGAAAAGCCATACTTTGTTACTCATTCTAGTGGACAAATTCACAAAGTTAATGGAAGGTGTTCTTTTCCGTCCCGCTACGACCGCCGGTCTTATAAAAGCAGTAAAGGAGAGAGTTACCACTATGTTCGGGGTACAATAATCATTCATATCCGATAATGACTCGTAGGTTAGGTATCCAGCACCGTTTCACCGAACCATACACTCCTCAAGATAACCCCACCAAGAGGGTAAACCGAAATTACAAGACCATGATTGCCAGCATGTTAAGAATCAACGCAATTTTTACGAGCATCTTTAAGAATTATCTTTCGCCCTAAATACCAGTCGTCATGACTCTACTCCCGCAATGCTAAATTTAGGGCGAGAGCTTCGCGCTCCGAATGAAGAACGTAAGACGTTCCCCGCGGGTGCCCCTCCTTGGGAGACTAACTCTCAACAAGAGTGCATGCGTGCGCTATAGATAAGGAATTAGTTTAAGTTAATTTGCAGCGGGCTAGCCAAGTTTAAGCTAAGGTTTACAACTTCCGAAGACCCACTTGGCGAAAAAGTATTGACGAAGCAAGTATACAAGAAAGCCCGAGTTCTCCTTATCAGCAGCAAATTATTTCGCAGGAAAATTAGCCCCCGGTACGAAGGGCCTTACGAAGTAATGAAATTCATTTCGCTTGTAATTGTCGTTTTGAAAGACCAAGGAGGGCGAAGAATTAAAAAAGGGGGAAAATTATATTCGTCTCCCAGGCGTTCAATTCATTTTCAACTGTCTTAATTAGATCAGAAGGAGGTGGAAGATTCCTGCTTTCAGCGAGACTAGGCAATAATCCACATAAAGTTTACATGAACTTTTGAATGTCCAAATGCTTCATCCCCAGAAGAGACGAGTGTTTGAATTACCATCCTGATTTGAGCACTGCAAGGGGCTATTAATACCCTTATCATTTATTACCAAATTCACGTTGGGTAGGAGAAAAAGTAGATACTGATGCACATTGGCTCTGAAACGCATGCAAATCAAAATGATACGATCAAAACGAGTCGGGTGAAGCATACAACATTCTTGTAGTGCCGCTAAAAAATTGACTCTCTATACTTAACAGCGGGTCCGAAGTTATTATGGGCTCTAGAGAAAATTGATGGGCATTCCAAGCTCTGTGAGTGTTACGGAGAAATTGAAGAAAGGAACGCATCTGGCTTTTTTCCCTACATACGTACATTGTTTACAGAAGTAGCGGTAGAGCAATTATGTAATACAAGAAACGGTACGCCGATGTTGAAATAAAACAAATAGTTCCGTAATGGTTCTTATACATATTAATTTTAAGAATCTTTTCGGAACAGTGGCACGTGCCCAGATATTAGAACCATACTGAAGCTTTGAGCGAATGTGTGCCTTGTTGATTGTAATAGTAGCCATTTCAGACGGGGAAACATATTTTTTGCTCGTTTTAGAAATCCTAAATACTTCGCGGCATTTTTTGTCCACGTCAAACCACAAAAGGTGGTTTATAATACACATACCTAGGAGGCAAATCTGTTCGGTTTCCTCAATGATCAAGAGATTATTATATAAAAAAAAAAAAAAAAAAAAAAAAAAACTGAAGAGATTCGGAGACAGAACGGAGCCTTGCGGCACAACAGCTTTTTTTGTGAATATCGGACTGAATACCTGCCAAACTTGCGCGAAAGTAAGCGTTTTGAAAATTGAAAACTTCTAGTAATTCGAAGAAGGGAATCGTCCACGCAGCTTTAAATTAATAACCTGGCGCCAGACTCTTTTGATTGCAAGCGCAATAAAGATTGGTTCCACTGTTGAGATAAGCGGTGAGATAAAAGATCATTTATCCAGTAGACTTATTGCTGGTCTTTAAGAGTTTCCATTGTTCAAGATATTGAAGTACTCCGTAGCGAAGTGGTAGTGTGTCGGACTGCCACGCTGAAGGTTCTGGGTTCGATCCCTAACTAAAACTAAGTTCTTTTACGGGGTACTGCCTCTTGCAAGGAAGTGACAAATCCTCCAAGAGTAATTAATGTCATGGAAAGTGCTTCTCTGTTAGCCGTTTGAATTCAGCTGTAAATTGTAGGTCCCTTCCATTCCTGCAGAATATCTACGCGCACACAGGAATGGTTGATAATGTAAGTCACAGGCCCCGGTTCTGCTTGGAGCTGTTATGCCAGCAATTTATTTTTATTGTTCAAGATATTTCTTTATCTGATCTTGATGAGACCTTGGTGAGAAGGGAAGTGCAATCGATCGATAGTTTAAAAGGAATGAAGATAATGAAGACCTACCATCCAATCGGAAAGAGCAGAGCTAACGCAGAGGTTTTGCTATAATGGAAGCACACCTCATAAAACCGAAGTTTCAGCAAACTGTGCAGCATAAGTAAGTCAGTTTTTGCTTGAGAGCTGTCACAGGAGTGTCATTGGAAACAAGCGTCCGAACCGAAAACCTAGTGAAATTTTGCATTTTTGCTTGCCTTAAATGTTGTTCATGCACAAATTTGGTTCTTTGAATTCGTGGTCCTTTTGGATTATGAGAACTTTTTCCAGTTTTCCTAAGGAGGGTTGGCTTTGTAACATCGGACATCTTCTTTTCTCACCTTGAAATTTACTTACAGTTTGAATCAAATTATGAATTTTTGTTTGTTTGATGCTTTTACATTAATTCTGTTTGGAAACGAAATTCTCATAATAAATCATTAGCTGTTCCAAGAATTAATAAAAAGAAAGCGAAATTCTCAGCCATGTTATTTTTTTCAAAAACTCCTTAATAACTATTAATTGGAAGCTTATTAACTCAAGTGCAATTAAAAAAAACTTGAGAATTTCCATTTTGCCGGAAATCTGTTCTCAACCAAAAAAAAAAATGTTCAATTCTTAAAATTTAACTAAGCAATAATACCTATACAAAAAAAGACCTATTTGCTTGATTGTGATATGATGACTTGAAGCCAATTTAAATGCAAAAAGAGTTTTTTTTTTAATACAATTATGTAAGTATATATTTAATTTCAAAACAATGTCATGGCGATGTTTATGGGGAAGGTTTACATCATTTCCTTCCGCAACCGCAACCGCAACGATACTTTCTATAACACTATGACCAGCACTTAAGAACGTAAATTAAAAACTTTTCTTTTCTTAAATTCTCAAAGAATTTTAATTAAGTGTTTACATTTTTATAAAATACACATTTGAATAAAATGTAAAATGCAACCTTACGGTTGAGATTTTTACACGACAATTTCATTTTTCTTTTTCAAATAGAATTTATTCAACCGCGGCTGGTGCAAAAAGTAAAAAAAAGGTATTTTAACTCCAAAGGACACAGTTTTAAAGTAAAATAAAAAAAAAAATACAAATAAAAAAATATTTTTTTTTCTACTTCAACACTTACCACCTCCACCGCCGCCTCCACCATCTTTCCACTCTTCCACCCCATAATCAGGCAGGGCATTTGTGTCGAATTTATTCCTGTTCGGACGCTTACCATCTATGTTTGTGTAATTGTATGGACGACGGACATTTCAAGTGTTTTCAAGGATTTGCCAGGACGAATATTTTCCAGGTTTTTTTTTGTTCATTCCAATAGCAGCCGGAGGATACGAAAAAAAAAGAAAAAAATAAACAGAAAATATAAAATTTTAATGTACAGGCGTAACCCATTCAGTAAGAAGGAAGAATCCACAGTATACAAAAAAAAATCCACAAACACCAATGAGGATGATGATGATGATGATGATGATCGCATCCAGATGGAAATGAAAATGTATTGAGTGAGGAAAATTCCAAGGAAGCAAAACGGACCATTGCATTGCACCAAACGGAGGCGAACCAAGGAAAAAAAAAAGTATAAAAAAAAATGGAATACGAATAAGGGATAAACATAATGTGCGGAAAACATTTGTTCTTATTAGTTAAATATACAAGTTAAGTCATACATATAGATTATGTATATTAAATTTCTATGTGTTTTTTTTCGAGAAAAGATGTGAGTTTTTGTGATAAGTGCAAGCTTTCAAATATTTTCCACTTTATTTTCCGCAACAAAATAAATCTAAAAAAAAAAAACTATAACAACATCAGGAAAAAAATAAAGGGCAGACGAAAATATCTCCACTAAAAAACAAAAAAATAAAATACTAAAATGTAAACTCTTGAAGGAGCATCCAGCCAGGAATTTTATTGTGCAGAAAATATTATTGCTTTCCAGTACAGTATACTTTGAAGAGCTTACCATAGCGTGATGGCGCTGGCGGTGCCTGGGTTGGGTATAGTCAGTAAAAAAAACACACTGTGCTGCAGGATTGAAGGAAAACAAATGGACTTCGGAAATTCAATTTACTTAAAATAATATCAAATTTACTTGAAAAAGAATTGATATTTACCTAAGTTTTGGAAGGTTAACATTTTTAAAATGTTGTTGGTAGTGAAAAAGGCTTTTTAAAAAATGTTTTTTTTTTCAATTGAATTTAATCAGTTTTGAAAATAAACTACTTGAACGCAATATAATACTATTTTCTTTTTGGTTTTGTTTAAATTTTATTATTTTAAATTCTTTATTTTAATTAAAATACTCGCAAAATAGATTATTAAAAGCCAATACACACAAGCTGTGTCATGCATTTGAGGGCGTTTTCATGTACAGGGCATTTTTTGATTCGTAGAAAATTATTGGGAAATGATTACGGTCGTGTTTTGCACACCTTATCCCCGACATTTTTACTCAAATAGCTCTAATAAATACTAGCAATAGCAACTTCAGTAATGGTTTTATTTTAAGAAAAGTATTTAGCGTTTGAACTTTCAGATTTTAAGTTTTTATGCATGTTTCGTTTTTGTTTGCCCTTTCTTAATTTTTACTTTCAGGCCACCTCACGATAAACGATTGTTAAACCAAATTTTTTTTTAAGGGAAAATTGTAACAAGTAATTCATTATACATTCGTGTTGTACGGCTAAAGAAAGAATCCCAACGAAGGTTGTCACTGATACTCATACCAACTACTGATAGCTTTTCGGCCTCCTCGATGCAAGTACCATTCATGGATACTGGCATAGGGGTAGGGGTATGTCTAGCTTTAACGACAAAAGACAGCATTGAGTTTTCGATGCATTAAACTCCACCCCAATTCACAATGCTGTTTAAATCACAGTTTAATGAGCTTATCATACGATGTCGTTGTAATAACACGTCCTTAAGCCAAGGGCGTGAATTATTAAACGTATATGAAAGCTGAGGGTTGAGTCGTCAGCAAAACAATTTTATGGATTAGAAGTCACAGACAAGAGGTCATTTATAAAAATAAGAAAGAGAGTCGGAGACAGAACGGAGCCCTGGGGCACACCAGCATTTATTTTGTGGAGATCAGACTTGAAACCGTCTAATACAACTTGTATTGAACGGTCCAGAAGATAGCTTCTAATCCAACGAATAAGAGTATCATCGATACCAAATGCACGCATTTTCGATAAAAGAGCTTCATGCCAAACTCTATCAAATGCCTTTGAAATATCAAGCGCAATAATCTTGCTTTCGCCAAAGCGATGAACAGATTTGTTCCACTGTTCGGTGAGATATGCCATCAGATCACCAGTGGAACGATTGCTGCGAAAGCCGTATTGCCGGTCATTTAAAAGCTCCCGATCTTCGAGATATTTCTTGAGCTGACGATGTATCATCGTTTCCATGACCTTTGAAAGAAGGAAGTTACGTAAGGGCAATTGGTCGGTAGGAGGAGGGGGAGGAGAAGTCACCTTTTTATGGGACGGGCTGGATAAATGCTGTTTCCAATCTAATAGAAGAGATTCCTGAACGATAGGAGCGATGGAAAAGCTTACGCAATGGTTTTGCCAGCGATGAAGAACACCTCTTCAGAAGTTAGGGGTTATTCCATCCGGGCCAGCATTTAAAGGACGAAAATTTGACATCTTACTGTCAATGGAAATATAAGGTATGCTCACTTTGCGTGTGACGTCCCATATGTCTACAAATAAAAACATGCATTGATTTACCGGTTTTAATATTATACATATCATCTTACTGTGTGTAAATATCAAGATGAATAAATAAATCAAAGAAAATTAAGGTTTGCAATCACACTTCAAATTTCTTTAGAACGAAACAAAATTTACTATTACCACATTAAATTGTTTCATTATTGCGGTTTAATTAAAGAGAATCGTGACAGGTCTTGGAAGTACCTACCTAATGCATACAACATCTAGTGAAAATCTTTTTTGTGTGAAAAGTCAGCTGTTTAATAAAAGACAGTAACGTTATTATTGCACCCAATCGAGGCTGGGCCGGATGACTGCTTTGAAATATAATTATAAAACTCTTATTCCAGTCTTCAAAATAATAAAATACAAGGCGCCCTTCTTTTGTCTATAAAATGTGTCAACCAAATCTTATTAAAAACTCTATTCCATAAATATTTGTATGTAAAAGATGAATCCTTCAACCACGAATATAGTTGCTTAGTCAACGATTTGTAACTTGTAACCATCACTATTCATTTCTTCCTTGAAAATAATTTCAAAGAAACCTGGAAGCCTTTCCTTAATAAAACCAGGCCAAGCACAAGAGGAGAAATTATTACATTTTCTATAATTTGTTCGTCCTTACGTCAAACTGGCATCTGCCACTCGCCATCGCTTTCGCTAGCACAAGGATATTTTTCATCCTTTCTTCTCGTGCTTTGTGAGCATTTTACAATCTTTTTCGTTTTTCGAGCAAAAAAAAAAAAATATAAGAAGTTCAACAAATTAGCTGAAATTACCAAATAACACGAATGAAACAATGTGCAATGCAGTAAAATTCATTTCAGCAAAAGATATCGTCGTTAAAAATGAAAAGGACTTTCTTTTTTTTTTCTTTTGTTCTTTCTTGCACTCCTCTTGTGCCTTGGCTACATTTGGCTTTTTAAGCAATTTCGTACAACAGCCGATGATAATGATGATCAGGATTTACGAGACTATGCATTTGAATAACATTCCTTCCTACCTCAACTATCCTATTCACGGAATACAAAAATATTCTTTCGTAGAGTAGGATATTATGGGTAAGAAATCCCGTTAAATAAGTAGGAAGAAGGATATATAAAATAAATTTGCTGAAATGTTTTCTGGTGTATTTTGTACTTGCTTTATAAGGGCAAGTATTGGTTTTGTGCAGAAAACAAAATCGAGGTTTTAATCAAACATGACTATCATACGATGGTAGAGAAGCCCAAAACAATGGTTTTCGCAATGCCTTCCGTCGGTCACTATGTGCGGATGTGCGCTTTTTCACGTTAAGCTACAGCCTAAACCGCTTGACCGATTTTCTTCAAACTTCATATAAAGCAGTTTAAAGAAAAACGGTTGTCGAGGTTTTTATATTTTGTTTTAGCCCGGCGGAAACTGCTACTTTTCAAGTAACGGTTTTTTTTGGATTTTTCTTGAAAACGGCTTTAACGATTTTGATTAAATTCAAATTTTAACAAATTTAGGGCAGTTTTTATAATAATGCCTTTTTGGTTTTGGCTTAAATGGTCAAATCAGGTTTGAACGTTTTGATGCAGATGCAGATGCAGATGCAGGCTTTTTATAGTTTTCTATAGGATGGCATTGAAATTTTTTCAGTCGAAGCTTTCTAAACGGTGGCTCCCATAAAGAGTGTATCTGTTGATTTAGATACGCTAGCAATACATTTTTCAAATCTCCTGAAAAAAGAATATCAACAGCACTTCTTTTTATATGCGATGCCGAATACTACGTAGCATAGAGGAGTTGGACAAGGATATACCATACGTAGATATCGAAGAAGTAAAGAGAGCCCTCTCCAAGGCCAAGAACAACGATTCAGCAGGGGATGACGGGATTCCTGCTGAATTTTATAAACATGCTCCAGAATCATTTGTGGAAACGCTGAAAATAATATTCAATCAGATGTACAATTTTTGGGAGTTTCCAAAAGACTTTAGAATTTATCCCATTTTAAAAAAAGGCGATAGTTCCGTTCTTGAAAACTATAGAGGCATATCTTTTTTAAATTAAGGAGGAAAATTGTTTGCTGACATAATGAATACCAGGTTAACTAGTTGGGTTGAAGAAAATAAGCTATTGAACATCTTCCAAGCAGGATTTCGAGCAGGATATTCGACGACGAAACAAATATTTGTTTTAACCAGTACAGCAAGGAATTTTTTGAACAAAAGAAAGAGACTATACACCTTGTTTGTCGACTTCAAAGCAGCCTTTGACAAAATGAACAGGAGCATCCTAATTTACAAGTCTATGGGTACAAATCTGTACAAATGTACTCTGAAATCTTAAACGGAACAAGTGGTGAAGTTTGCAATGGAAGCAACAAATCGCAGCCCTTCGAAATTTCAACTGGAGTACCGCAAGGCTGTATATTAAGTCCACTCATATTTCCTCTGTTTATTGATGACTTGATCAATCATTTATCTGGAGGAATCATATTCGCTGGAGTTCTTAAAAAGTTCTTTTGTATGCAATTAATCTAGTGCTTCCTGCGGAATTTCTACATTCGTTACAGCTTATTATAAATCAACTAGAAAAGTATTGCAGGATCTGGGATATCAAAATAAATTTATCAAAAACTAAGGCGATGATTTTTGACCGATTCAGAGCACGCCTTGCTACAGAAACGTGGACGTTTCTGAGTTCAAATCCCTGGGCGTAATATTGTCATTAAATTTAAGCTTCAACAGTCAAGTAAAGGAGAAATGTATCCAGACATAGGCAGCTTTAAATTTCATATGGAGTAGGTTCTTTTGAATCTCAAAAATTAACACCGCAGTAAGAAGAAAACTGGATTTTCAGTTTTTAACTTCAAATCATAAATACTTTTTAGGAGTTTTTCATTGATAACTTGGTTCTAAAGTTTTCGTTAAAAATACAAGTAACAGACATCTAAATCTAAACGCCTTAATTCCATTGGTGGTCTTAGTATAACGAAATAACTATCAAAATTAACGTAAAATATAAAACTGTCAATATGCTCAAAATAGGGGAAATTTACACTTCTTAAGCAAAAGCTTTGAATATTTTAAACAGCTAAGAGTAAGTTGTTATTGCTTCAAAAATATTGTATCATCGTGCTTTCACATTTACAGAGCAAGTACATGCGACGCAGTCGTATATTTTATATTTTCTTTAATTTAATATTAATTTTATTTTTTGAAATTGTTGCGGAAGAGTGGAAAACATTGTGAAAGCGGTGTGTACTTGTGCAAAAGGATAATCATGTAAATTTTTCTTATTTTTAGTTTTTTTTCCATTTCTGTGGAAGAAGACATTTACATACCTAAGGTCCGATTGTACATGGTTATTTCTGACATAACTGCTGTTGTCGGTGCAAGGATTTCTGCAAAGAAATAAATAGAATTCAAGGAAATTTTGTAAAAATGGAATGAAAAATTCAAGAAAAATTTCAAAAGAAAAAAATTGGAATTATAATAGAGTTTTCTTTTTTTATATTGTTTCATTTTTTCTTTGTGTTGGTAATGTTTATCTTGAGTTTTCTTTTTTTTTTTCTTTTTGTTGTCTTTAAATGAATATACCTGTTTGTGTTTTTTCTTCGGAAAGAAAAATAAGAATAAAAATAAAATTCCATTTCAATAAATTTGTGTAGTTTAACTCGAGACAGTTTGAAGAGTGTGGTTTCTTTGAATTGCTTTGTGTGACAAAGGCAGGGGACATTTTGTTTTGCTATGGCAACATAAAGGGGAACTTGGAATTAATTAAAATAATCATTGATGCTGTCAAATACTTGTCAGATATTGTTCGGCACAACGAAATTAAGCATCTAGTTCAAAAATGAAACAACTAACTTTTAATACCTATTTAGTTAGTAAGAAAATGGAACGAAGATTAAAAATTTCAATATTTAATAATATAAGTTCGTCTGTTAGCTCGTTTGATTTGTTGAGACTTTCACACTTAACCGATCATAATGAAATTTTCTAACGCATATTGTTTGATTTTATGATATAAATTTATGTATTTCGAAAGTTTGAATTTCTGATTCGTTTTGATTGTGACTAAGAAGTGTTTTGTTGTTAATATCATTTCTCTTGTGTCAAGAATCAACGATTTATATCTAACTATGATGTGCAAAAAGAAAAAGAATATCCTAAAAACTTGAAAATTGAACTTGCATTTTAAAAAAAAGTTACTATTCTCAGTGCTTCAATAGTATCACCGATTTTTTTTTTCTGCAAGTCATACTCATAACGACTAACGGTTGATAGAATTTTTGTTGATGTGATTTTTTAAAAGTTTTGTGGCAGCAAATTTATATGTAGTTAATTCGATTAACTTTGGAGTTGAATAGCTGAGTCTGAGATTGCTAGGACAGTTCATTTTGACGTTCCAAATTGAAACAACGATTTATTGAAGGTAATCAATGCGAATTTTTTAGAATCATTAAAAAAAATATTCTAAAATTAATTTTGGCGACAGAATCCCTCAAATGAAGTATCGCAAGGCAAAAACGAAAAAGAAAAATTTTCTGTCAGTATAAAACTTTAGTACTCTTACCAAAGTCAACCAAAGTGCCACCAAAATATTTTAATTAAACTGAATCAGGAATCGTTTGGAACAGAGAAAGTATTTGCTTACGGTTACGGTTTCTACATAAAACCAAAACTTGTCTCAGATGGCAAGACCTAAACCGAAAAATATGCTAAATATAATTTTGAACTATTTTTATTTCAAGAAAATATTAAAGAAGAAGAACATGGCAGGGTATACTGTAAGCTTCAGCGACGTACGCACGAAATTCAAATTTTTGTATCTGCATTTACAATTATGTACATATGTGTATACTTGGCCAAAATAATAGCAACACTCAGTATCTTTCTTTAAATTTGTATGTAGAACTTACGTTAGGTAATGATTTAAATGATATAAGTGGCAGCATTATGTTGCGGAATTGTTTCTCTTGGTGGGGTGTGGGCCCAGTTTTCCTGATCGACGCGACGGTATATAAAAAACGAAGCATATTTCAGCATTATGGAGGATGTAATAATATACCATGATCCGAAGAAAAAAACCTCTAAAATGACATTTCCACAACGACCGAAAACATTCAGAAAAATTAGCAAAGTTTTAGTTTAAGTGAAATAAAGTCGATGTTTTAGAGTGGCCTTCCCAATACCAGGACTTGAAACCCACCGAAAATCTTTGGCGTGACTTATAAGTCGAAGTTAATAAAAAAAAACCGGCTACATGAAATTTGGCCCCAATGAATAATGGCCCCAAACGAAAAATGAAAAATGGCCCCAAAAAGTTGTATAGGAAACAAAAACAACAAAAATCGATGAAATTTTGTGGGATTGGGGTATTTTTTCATTTATTGGGGCCTTTTTTCATTTAAAATTTTGGGGCCAAATTTCATAATGAAAAATGGCCCCAATATTTTCAAACTTAAAATAATGAAAAATCACCCCAAAAAATGGGTTGATTTTTCATTATGAAAAATGGCCCCAATTTAAAATTGAAAACATAGCCCCAAACGAAATGAAAAAAAGCCCCAAACAAATCTGTTGAATAAGAAACTCTTAAATTGAAAATGAAAAATGGGCCCAATAATTTGTATGCAAACAGCAACAACAAATTTGGGGCCTTTTTATATATTTAGAAAATGAAACGAATTTCTTGAACGATTATTAATTAAAAAAATCGCGCGATTTTTATTTATTTAGAAAATGAAACGAATTTCTTGAACGATTATTAATTAAAAAAATCGCGCGATTTTTTTAATTAATAATCGTTCAAGAAATTTGTTTCATTTTCTAAATAAATAATCGTACAAGAATTTTTAGATTACTAATCGTACGAGAAAATCTCGCTCCTTTTGAAATAAATCGCACGATGTTTTTGTACGATTATTTATTTAGAAAATGCGTGTGATTTTTTCCATAAATAATGGTACAGGTGGCAAATACTAATCGAATTGTTTTTTTTCATTATTTTTTAGATATTTCCAATTTTTTTCATTTTGATGGAGAAAAAACAAAGCAATCGGGTGATTTTTCATAATGAAAAATCACCCCAAAGTTTGAAATGAAAAAACGCCCCAATGTATGAAAAATCACCCTAAACCGTCGAAATAAAAAACAATTGTTGTTGTTGCTTTGTGTATATATTTTTGGGCCATTTTTCATTTTCACTTCGATTTTTTTTTCAAATTTTGGGGCTTTCTTTCATACATTTTGGGGTAATTTTTCCATTTAAAATTGGGGCTCCTTTTCATTATGAAAAAAGGCCCCATTTTTGGGGCCATTTTTCATTTTTTGTTTGGGGCCATTTTTCATTGGGGCCAAATTTCATGTAGCCAAAAAAACCGACCAATAAAAATGAACTTTGGAAATAATCCAAGTAGTTTGGCCTGAGCTCCAAAAAAAGTAAAGCGTAAAAAAGTGCTGGATTCCATGCCCAACAGATTAAATTAAGTTTTGAAAAATAAAGCAATTTCAACAAAATACAAATTGCTATTTATTTATTATTTGAAAAAATTAAAAATTATTGTTTTAAAAATGAAGCTTTGAAAATTTAAGAAGTGTTGCTATTTGTATGGCCAGGATTTTTGAACATTTTTTTTTAATAAATGTGTTATATGTATTGAATTTGTTTCTTTTATTTAAAAAATCGATATTGACTAAACATTGAAATTGGTTTACAATTAATATTCATGGTCTTGGGCTTATATCATTGCTTAACGTAAGTTCTACATACAAATTTAAAGAAAGATACTGAGTGTTGCTATTATTTTGGCCATAGCTGTACTTGCCCTATAGGGCAAGTATTGGTCCCATCATGCAGACAAAAATCGAGACTTTAATTTAACATTAGTATGGTGCCATATGACATAAGGGCATAGTGTCATTGTGCCATTTTTCGAAATAGGAAAGTGACATAAGACCATAATTTACGTTATGTCCTTGTGTCATAATTCGCGTTATATCCCTGTGTCACTTTGCAAAGGCGTGATGCGACCAAATTTTGCTACCGTCATAAGACCATAATAATATATGGTTATGACGCTTTGAGAAAGTATCACAAGGCCAAGGCCTAATAACATTATGCCATTGAAAGAAGGATGCCATGAATTAAGGCCGTATGAAATAACGCCATAATGGAGTTAATTCCCAACTTACGCCCCATCACTTAAATTCAAACTAATGCCATATAATGTTTTTGAGCTCTGAAGCACAGTTAGTGTAATAGAACAGTTTTGATAAAACGTTATCAGTCCAATGTATGTATTTTGTTATTTTGCTGCAGTCAATACGCAAGTTATTATTTTGCATATCAACAAATAGTATTTTATTACAGGATGGGCCAAAAGAAATCACCCTATTGGAAGATGCTCTAATTTTTGCAAATGGCCGCCAATGTCAAATCTGTTTTGACATTTGTGTACGAGACAGATGCAGAATAAAAGTGAAAAAGCCATGAAGCGATACATGAACCGACATGAACCGATATTCTGAAGGCGGCGCGGTGGCGTTCCCGGGTCGCCTAATCTCTCGTTTTGGCGATTTGCACTGGCCCGCAAGATCGCCCGATTTAACCGTTTCAGATTTTTTTGTAATGTTTTTTGAAATGCCGTGCTTACGTGAACAAGCCCGAGACTCTGGAAGCCCTCAAGGACAACATTCGACACGAGTGCGAGAATCTGTCGCCCAAAGTTCTCGCTGTAGTGATGAAAAATGCCATAAAACGAGCAATCAATTGTGACTGCGGCGCCCATTTGGCCGATATCATCTTTTCGACTTGACCAATACAATTCCTAAGGTTCAAAAAAACATAAACAAAAAACAGAATCAAAGTTTTTTATTTAGAAACAAAAGAGAGTCAAACAACATTGGATGGATGACTTCTTTTGGCCCACCCTGTACTTCGCAATTCTTATTTGGGAAACTTTTATTTAATCTTTCGTACATTTGGCTGTAACATGAACTAACATTTATTTTCTCACGTTTCCTTATTTCGCTCTATTTTATTTGGCAAAAAAATTAAATTTCTTAACATAATTATCTATACTCTATACATATAATAAAATTGTAACGGGTCGATGTCTGTACATTGAAGATATAGATGCAAAACTAATATGGGGAGTCTTTATTAGACCAATAGAAGCCAAAACAACCGTTTTTAGAATTTTTGTCTGTCTGTCTGTCTGTCTGTCTGTCTGTATGTTTGTACGCGCATCACGCAAAAACTACTGCATGAAATTGAATGCGGTTTTCGCAGATATATTGGTAGTACACCAACTTAAAATATAGGCTATATTTTATCGCAGGAAAATATATAATTCTGGTTGTTTTTTTAATATTGCTGCAATCGAACGTTATTCAATGAACTTAACGCAAAATTGAAAGATTTTAAGGACGTTAGCGTCTCACTTACATAATAAAATAGCGCCACACTTACCTACGTATACATGAATAGAAATAAGTTAGTCGCTCTGAATAGAAGTTACATCAAAAACATCATATATGGCGCTATTTACCACCATATAGACAATGCCTCATTCAGCGAAAGCAGAAATCGAAAAATAATGTAACCATAAAGAACGGTGAACGAGCAATACTTACGCCGAAAACTGATGAAGCGGAGCTACCATAAATAGCAGTATCGGCGCGCAGCATCGTTTTGAAAGTGGGCATTCCAATTAGGTATATTCGTATATTGCTTCAGAACTTAACCCTCCAACTTTGCAATTTAAACCATTATGATACTTCGAAATAATATTATACAGAAGCCAAAAATCTTACGGCTGTAGAGCTGACTTTATAGCTTTCATACCACGCATACCACCCATTTTGAACCGGTTGTGCATAAACAAAATATATACTGAGATACCTACTTTATCCTAAAATCCACGCGTACGAAGTAGCGGGCAAAAGCTAGTATCTAATAAACCTAAAGCTAACAAAATAGTAATAATAATAAAAAAAATATATAAAAAGTTGGTTTTCGCCATTCCGCGGCGTGCACTCCGTTCCGTCCGTCACGTCTGTCTGTCTGTGCTTCCCATCGTCTATACGCTTTTTCGTGTCAAGCTATAGCTTTAACGTCTTGACGGATCCGTCTTCAAACTTCAAACCTTATAGCAGTTACAAGGTTGCCGAGGTTCTTTTATTTTGTTTAGGCTTTTTTTCAAAATTTTTGACAAAACTGGAGTTTTTGTTTTTGGCTTAAATATTCATAACGAGAATCAGGCTTTAAGGATTTTTTTAAGACGCCGTAATTTGGCAACTTACATACTAAACAGTATGATTTTCGACCGCTTTTCAAGGGCAAACCAAGAAACTCTTAGAAATCTTGATTGCTATCATGTTTTAATTTTTTTAATATAAAACAAAAAATTGCACAATTTCTTAAGGCCTATTGATTTACAAAACAAAAATTTGCCTGCTACTCAATTTGTCTTGACATTATCAAGACTTGGGTTTTGGGTTCTACGGAAATACGAAATTCCCAACATTGATTTGTTCATCAAGCCTTAAGTTAGAGCCGAGTTACTTTTGAAACATTCTACACATACTCATAACATATAATTTGTTCAGCTTTCCAGATTTAATAGTTTCAGATTCAATAATTCTGAAACATGTGAGAGAACATTATGTCTTGTTGGTAGGTACCCACCAGGTTGTGCTAAATATCTGTATAGGCAGAAGAACAGAAAAAGGAAACGGATTTTCTTTTTATTTTTATAATTTCAAGTGCAATCAATGCTCGAATTGAATTTAATTGCAACAATTCTTATACCCTATTCCATAGAATGGGTATATTGTATTTGGTGTGGAGTTTGTAACATAGAGAAATAATACCGTTAGGTATAGAAAAGTATATATATTCTGACTCAAAATCAAAAGCCTAGTCGATTTAGCCATGTCCGTCCGTCCGTCCGTCCGTCCGTACGTCCGTCCGTCCGTCCGTATGTATACTCTCTATAGGTCGCAATTTTTGAGCTAGAAAGCTGAAATTTGGTATATATAATCTTTGGTTCAAGAGTAATGCTAAGTTCTTGAACCGGTAAAATCCACCCACAAACACGCCCACAATCGCCATTTTTGTTGAACAACTTCAATTTAATAAATTTAAATTATGTTTTTTTGTACAGTTACGATAAAAGCATAACGCTAAAATTTTGCACACGTAAGCTTTAGGTAAACTTTCTTCCAATCAAATAAAAATATTTCAGTTTGGGCGTGGCTTACGCCTATTTTTCATACAAAACCATCAATATTGTTTTTATAAAATAACAATAAATTGTTATATTAAAGTGAAAAACATTAAATTTTGTGGGTCTTACTGGCACATAAACATCTTGTGTATGAAATCAAAAAAAATGATTTTGGGCGTGGCTGACGCCCACTTTTCATTAGAAACTATACAAAATTAATTTTGTAAATAAACGGTATTTATAATTAATCCGCAAGCCAAAATTTTGCGTCTCTTAATAGAAACGAAAAGGTTTGTGTATGAAAAGAAATTTTTGAATTTTGGGCTACGCCTACTTTTCATGAAAGAACGAAAAACGTAGCCTTAAGAATTTAAGGCATTTCCAATGTTTAATTTAAACCTTTTTCCTTCCGTTCGTTATTTGAGAAATATATCTCTACATTTTCTTTTGTACATTTTTTCAATACGCCCACTTTTAAAGGCGTGATTTTGGTAAAATACCTTTGTTCAGGAAAGATTGTTTAAAAACTACTCGATTCAGCTGTAGTCTTACACATATGCCTAAATACTGAAAAAAGTGCAGTTAGTGCTTCAAATTTTTAAGACACGCCCACTTTTAAAGGGCGTTTCCGTCAAAAGTCGTATAATGCATTAATTTGTTTAACGTTTTTTAACTATCGGTCGCAGTTTTGAAGTAAACAGATGAACACTTGGATTTATATTCCTTGGTTACGTAGCAGAGTGTGGTTCAATAATTGTTAAAAACACCCATAATCGCTATTTCCATTCCAAATCTAATTTTTAAAAATTTAAGTTTTGTCTTGTTTTGTTCAAATCGATCTGCAAGAATAAAATTGAATGTCACTGAGCTCATAACAATATTGCCTTGGCAATAAAACGTTTTAACTTTGGGCGTGGCGCACTCCTTTTTTTATTGCGCCAGCACTAATTGAACATCACACCGCATAAAATTAATGTTATTGAATTTTTTTCTGTCTGCTAAAGAAGAATTTTGTTTCTGAAACATCAGCTGTTTGCGGGAGGCAGACGCATGCACATACACAAATATGGGGAATAGGGTATCCAACAGTTCGTTGCAAACGTACTGTAGCTCTCGCTTATGTTTTTTTTGTTTTTCATTTTGAATTTCAATCATCAAACAAAAAGTTTAAAATAAAAAGAATAGCAAAAATAAAATAAAAATAAAATTTATAATATTTTCTTACCGTCAAGTTTAATAACACCGTCAGTTTCCCCCAGGGAGTTTTTGGCCACACATCGATACGAACCAAAATCATTCGCACCAACATTCCGAATCTTCAATTTCATATATTTGCTGTAGGCGTGTATCGAAGAAGTTGTTTCATATTTATCTCCAGCTCTTGAAGTATCTGAAAGTATTTTTTGTTTATTTATTTTTTTTACTTAACAAAAGCAAAAGTAATTAAAATTATTATACAAAACGGCAAGAGTTGAATATATGACAGTTAAGCTATAGTTTTGAAAACTTTACCTACGACCCTTTACAACACACACACAATTTCACGTAAGTCCCCCCAACAGTCATAAAAATGCCTAAGCCGCTCTGAAACTGACAGGGGTATTTTATTGTCAAAACTACTAAAACCATATTTTTGGCAATTAACAAAAAGCATAAATGCATAAAGACTATAGGAAGGTATAGGGGCTCAGTAAACTGTGTTTCAAAATGTTGTTGGTTCTATACACAGTGGGTATAGCAACACGCTAAAACGCTAAACGAAATGATCCTCCTCTTTATAACACATGGTGCAGAAAAATTAAAAAAAAAAAAGGAAACAATTTTCATAAATTTTACCATTTTATTGACCAAACAAAAAAATATTCTTTCCCTGTTTCCGTCCCCGCAGTACTACCCGGTTACCCGGGAATACTTCCATATGGGGACACTTCTGCCACAGTTCACCTTCTGGGTTTTGTGTCATATTTTTGTTTTGTTTTGTGTGAATCCTGAATAGCTGAATGCCACGGTCCCATGCAAAGGCACGCATGTTAGAGATAATTTTTTTCCGTTTTTTATTTGTAATGTCTATCCTAACGTGTACCGTGCAATACCCGTCACGGAATGTCAAATCACATTACACATGTCATAGCGAACACACTCGCTATGACATTTGTAACTCCTATTAGGAGTCCTGTGCGAACTTTACCTTACTGTTACTATATATCCAGCCACTGGTGTATGTGGGTTAATTTTTTTTGTGTTTATCTGACTGTTTGACTTGGCTTTTGTTGATGTCCTTGAATCATATTTCATGGAAGGCAGGAGGAAGATAAATATGTGCACATGTATGTATGTGGGGGCGCCATATGTGTATGATGAAAATTCATATATTTTTAATGACAGTTAGTGACATGACATTCGTCGTATATTTTTAGTTAGTCTATGAAAATGGGAATAAGTATTTTTTTATGTTTTGTCTTTTTTTTTCAACTTTATTTTCACAATTATTGGAGGCATGGGACCGAGTGGAGTCGCAGATTTTTGTGAAGCATTAGAGAGGGGACTTTTGTTGTTATGTAACCGCTGTTATTTTTTACGGGCTAATTCAAATGTAGTTTTTTTTTTGTATCTTTATAGCCTGTGCAAGCAGGCACTTTTTTGATGTTTTTTTTTCGTTCTTTTTCCACTTCCAGCATTTTTTTAGCTGAGATATCCTGAGTATTTTTTGTGCATGACTTTGTGATGTATTTTAATTAAGACGTTAACGATTTGAATGACCTAAGAGTAGATTTTTTTTCCAATAGCAACAAACAGTTATTTGTCGATAAGAATGATTGATATAAAATACAAATATGTATTGTGCTGGCTAAAGCGTTCTTTTTTACTTGCGATTTGAGGTAGGGTGAGGCTACACTTTTTACTTGAAGTCTCAAAATTATCAAACTTTTAATAGTTCATACAACCATAGAGCTGCAATTGAGAGAAAGAATGGGATCTTCGCTTGAAGTTTTCAAAAATTTTATATGTGCAACCGCAGAATAATAATGCTGCCTTAAATTGAGCAAGTCCAAGTGGTCAAACTATAGCCACTATAGGGTATGTGCTGCTTAGAGAGCATGCTGTGTTCATGTACAATAATGATCTTATAGTGTTCTCGGTTTCTGAGATAGTCGCGATGATGGAGAGGTCGAAATAAGTGGGTCTGGAAATTGCCCGTATGTCTGTCTGTCTGTTCGCATCCTTACAGAGTAAAAGGATGGGCCAGTTTGATTCAAATTTGGAAATGCGTTGGTAGTATCTCGGATGTGTTTTTCATTTTTGGTCCAAGTCGAAAAATAACAGTACCTGCCATAAAATTTTCAAACCCAATTTTTAAAGAACCGGTCGAACGATTTTGCAATATTTTTTTTCCTAGATAGACATTTAGTTTTGAAATTTCGTTGCATACTTAGTTTTTCAGAGAAAACTCTAAAAAATAAATTGCAAGGCTGGGTCGCACATCATCTAGTCTAATCCAGTGCTACCACTTCAGGAAAAAAAATAGAAGCAGATTTGAAGAAAAAATTGAAGTAGATTGAACAAAATCGAAGTAGATTTCAAAATTAAACTTTTTTATAAAAATCTAAATTTAGGGTGGGCTATTTTGTGGTTTATTTTTAAATCGTAGGTTATTTTGACGTTGACAGCTGTTTCTCGCTCGAAATCTTGAAAGATATTCAGTATCGAACTCCGCGGAACGAAGTGAGTGGCCTTATGCTTGAACAGCGTTGGAAAATACTGAAAACTTATTTCCAAAGTGAATGCTGTGTAAGTTCGTTGGGGCTAAGAGCAGCTTGAAAAATCAACTTTTCTGATGAAGCGCATATTCATTTCAGCGGCTACGTTAACAAACAAAATGTCTCGGGAAAACTCGCCCGTTGTTGTCGAGAGGCCAATGCATCCACAAAGAGTGTGACGGTTTGGTGCGGATTGTGAAGGGATGGGTTCATCGTTCATTAGACCATTTTTGTTCGAAAATGAGGCTGGGAACAACGTTTCGGTCAACGTTTTACAATGTGAAGACATGGATTTGGACGACCTTTGCTTCATGCACATGCAGGTAAACGCGCTATTAAACACAGCCAGTTCTACAATCGATCTTTTGCTCACTAAATTCCAAAATCGTGTTATCGATTGGCCGCTTCGGAGCTGCGATTGGACTATCTTGGACTTTTTTGTGGGAAACCGTGAAGGACCGACGTTATGCCAACAATCCGGAAGCGATTATATCACTTAAGGCCAATATTTCCCAAGAAATCCGTGAGCTACAGCCCGAAAAAAACTTGGGTTTGGACACCCTCTAAATAATTAATATTTTTTTAAATAGCCTTAATTCAATCAAACGAAAACCAAACTAAAATTCTTTCCGACTTCTTACATATATTGTGTCATAACACTTTTTAATTTAATTTAACAAAAAAAATTATTTTCATTTTCATTTCTACATGTGTAGTATGTAAAACAAAAATTAGAGTGAAATGGAAAAAAAGGGAGTAGATTTCGCCTTTTTCTGTAAAATTGAAGTAAGTTGAAACAGGTATTTTTAAAATTAAGCAGATTTCAGTATTTTGGTGATGGTGCGAAGTAGGAAGTAGATTTTAAATTTTTTTTATAAAAAGAAGCAGATCTACTTCAATTGAAGTAAAGTGGTAGCGCTGGTCTAATCTGACAGCGGTCTTGGGGCTTGAGATTTAAAAGAATTAAAATGCACGACTAGGTCGCACGAACTAACTCTAATGTGTGACAGTGGTGTTGGGGATTGAGATTTTGATAAAAATAAATGTTTCGAAATTCTTAAATAAATACTTAAACTCATTTGAGCTGAAAAAAAGTAAGCCATTTTATTTCTTGGATAAATTTGAATTTATAAGAACAAATTTATGAAAATCTGTGGAGCGGTTTTCGAGAAAAAAAAAATTGTTTGAAAACATTTTTCAAAGAAAATTCAAAAACGCTAGTTCATAGGTATTCAGCAAATACATTTATTAATAATTTTTGAAAAAAAAAAAGATTTAATGAGCAGTTTTCAAAATATTAATTAAAAAAAAAAATTAAAAATGCTTTAAAAATACACACAAATAATTTTTAAAAATACTGGTATGCAGTATAAATTAACCTACTTACACCTATAAATGTGTGCGATTTCGAAAGAATCGGTTGAGCCGGTTTCGAGATAGTCGAAAGCAAAAAATGGTCCTATGGAAAGTACCGTTTTTAGTTGGAGTTAGTTTCGTTGGAGCAGTTTTCGAGAAAAATAAGCTTTAACGTAACGGTTATATGGCAGGTACCGTTATTTTTTTAGCTAAAAAAAAAAAATTCAATTTCCCCTCTGTACAATAACTAAAAAACTCTATATACCATGTTTGAAGCGATTCGGCCCACCCGTTTGGGCTGTAGGTGTCTATACATGCAGACAGACAGAAAGACAGACGGACAGAATTTGTAGACCACCTTTTTTCGTCTTCGCTATCATCGTAATGTCATGTTTGATTGTTATCTCAAAACTTTTGTTTTCGGCGAATGCATAACTTGACTTATAGTATGTACCTATGTATATGTATACCTATATAATCGCAAGTAAAAAGATAGAAGAAAAAAAATTATATGTAGTTTCATTAATTACTTTAAAATCACTAGTTTTAACGATTTTGGAACAAATGAATCAAGCCATCCGATTTCTTCCACTGAAAAAAATTTCAATATAGTTTGACCAGTTTTCTAAAAAAAAAAGTTGTTGTTAAAAACTTTTTGAAAACGTATTTAGAACCTATGCCTATTTAAGCCGTTTGTAGATTTTGTCAGAAAAAAAAGACAGACCGTGAAAAAGCCAAAAATTTAAAAACTTCAAAAAATAATATTATTTTTTTTTTTGTAAAAAGGCTTCCACACTAAAAATTTCATCAAAATTCTTCAAGTGGTTTACGAGAACGGAGGTTCCGTTATAAGACTTTTCTATTACAACAAAAATATACATTTTACACACAAAACAGCAAAAGTTTTTTCAAAATCGTAGGAGTTTTTCAGAAAAACTAATTTTTCGTAAAAAAAATCGTATATCAGGTACCGTTAGTTTTAAAACTAGAACGCTAGTTCCAAAAAACCTTCTGTATGATGTCATAATAACACTGTGTACCAAGTTTGAAACAAATTGGTTCGGACCCACTTTTTTCGACTTCATCGTAATGTCATGTTTGATTGTTAAATTTATTTTTACAAATGTATAACATATGCCTTAGCTTAGAGTACCTATGACTATGATCGCAAGTAAAAATGTCGTCAATCGGAATGGTGACCGAAACGTCTTTTTGAGGTGTAAAAGCAACTTGAATGATATTTTGGTTCCAATATATTTTTTTGTTTTATATGATTTTAGAGGATAGAACAAGAACGCAAAGTTTAGTTTTACAAGTTGAACAGCTTTTTGACTTTTTTGATGTGAGCCAAGGTGAGTTAGATAGGGGGACGTTGGACGAATTGCTTTTGCGATAATGATGACTACTTCGATAATGATGATTAACACAGTGGATACCAAACATGGGATTCCATGTTTACCGTTTGAGAAACTTAGCTGCAAAGACTACGCCGAGAAGGAAATGCTCATCCAACATCTCGAACATATTACAGGTCTTCGTTAACAGTGGTCTCTCATTCATCAGATAATAGAACTGGCGTTAGATATGCCATACATTGTGGAAACCTGACGGTAATACCCATGGGAAAGCAATACTTCTACAATGTTAAGACGCGTTCGAAGACCAAGGACAATTTGGAGCTCATTTGTTTCAAAAGAATCTAGGTCTTAATCGTCGCTACACCTAAGGATAGTTGTGACTAATCGGAAGAGGTGGACGCTTTGTTGCTTCAAAATGTTTCAGGGGACATAAAAAAGGTGGTAGGCTTGAAGCTCGACAACATATATAAATATAAGCAACTTCTGCAAATATTAATCCATTTGGATTCGTTCTAACAATATTCAATTTAGAAACCCATAGACCCCAATATTGTTCTATTAACGGAAAGCATTGGTACCACCATTTCTGCACTAAATCTACATCAAACAATAACGATGACCATATACGTATATATGTATATAGGCTTGTAATCAGGTATCAATAAAATTTAGCATTCATGATTGCAATTGTGCTCAATAAGCTTCAAATTGATTTAGCTTCTCCGACAAAATATCATCCTGATTCTTTGACCACATTATTAAACCAAAATGTGTAAAGTCCCAAATGCATAATGGCTGTGAGTACACATAGAAGTACCAACATTGAAACAACTCGTACACAATTTGCTGTTTGAAAAGCTCTTTCATCATTTGAATCCTTGCTAATTGTCTGTATCCTCCCTTCGGGACCGTTCCTATGTTTGAGGATCAATTTCGATTTTTAAATCGATGTTCTTTTTTTCACAAAAATAATACAAATTATTATTCTCAGAGGATTATTATTATAAAATGAATTGTATTAATTTTTTTTTTTTTAATTCCATTTGTTCATTCACTAAAATGTACCACTTTAGGACTGGACTGTGAATGTGCAAGTTGGGGCGAAAATAATCGGCCCCAATTATATTATTCATATGATAGCTATATTGTTGGTTAGTGGCTTTTAAAATGCGTGCAAATCCTCCATAATATTAGCTTGTAGATTATTTTGTTTCACAGAGTGATGCCAGATTTTTTTTTTTTTTTTGAAAAAACGCCAAAAATTCTTCATACAAAATTCGGGCTTTTTCTTTTACAAAATAGCCAAAAGCTACTGATAATCTTTTTCGAATTTCGGGCGCATTTTTTCCAACGAAATTTCCAGAAAAAAATTAGTTTGGAAAGAAAGCTAGAAACAAACTGATGCGTTTTTTCCTTTTATGTTTTAGAAAAAGAGCCACGTGGCCTGCAGCGCGTCGCAGTGCCCAGCCCTACAACTAGTGCGGTGTTTTGATGTGGTTGCAGGGAGTTGGCGGGAAGGGACCGCAGTGTGTTTTGATATGTCCCTGGACAGTTCCATCTGTCATGTTTAAAAATACCTTAAAATACGAATTGACTGATCACTCGCCCATCTGCATTTAGCTTGAAAATACCTTAAAAAATTTGATGGTCGTTTTCCTAAAACGATATTTGGAAATTAGGCCAAAATATATAGGTATACACATTTTCTGGCTCAATTGGCACACCTATATCTGAACTAATTTCCAACACTTTGGACTTATTTAACGACTAAAATTCTGCATTTTTGAGCCTGTCCTGGAATTTTTTGCCAAAAAAAATCAGTGATTTTTTTCTTTGGTTTATTTTGCGGGAGACTCACAGGGTGACTAGTTAAAAAAATGTTGTTTTAATTTTCTTCTCCTCCAAACTCCATTGATAGAATATGATACAGGACCAAATTTAACCCGAAGAATCTTTCTTTCAAAATACTTTAGCTTCTTTTCAATTAATCGTTAGGGGTTTGGTATATAGTGTATCCTTGCTACTTTGAGAAGATGTCATCTCAGGCCAAAGAAACGCAATAGGGAAGAGTGATTTTTTGGCAGATCTCTGCACTAATATTATTCTGAAAGGTTATAGTGAATAGCCAATATAACTTGCGTGTGATTACCTCAGGAGATTTATAGCGCGTCACTTTGTCTGGAAGCTTTTCTTGACTTCAAAGAAGTCGGTAGTATGTTCTTACCAACCTTGAGGGAGTAGTGCGAGTTTCCCATAGTCATCCTACACGATCAAACGAGTTTGGCAGGGATGCCAAGAAGTGACATGGCTCTGTATAGATCGTTCCTATTCATGCTGTCATAAGGCGATTTTAAAATTGATAAAAAGATAATGAGTATCGATCAAAAATTCTTGGGATTTTTCTAAAATCTGTCGAATATTGAAAATTTGTTCGATAATTGACTAACCTGGCCTGAAATTACACATAAAGGGGCCATCAGTTCACCTGCGAAAGCCGTCAAGATAATATTTTGGGAGACTAATAAGTCTGTGTTTAGCGCTATACAGAGTATTCATTTTCTTGTATATAGGGTGCACGTTGTGAGTTTTCATTCATTATAAAAACATGCATTCGATCAGATGTTGCATAGATGAGTTGGTGTATGCTCCCCACCACCAAGTAATCTCCCGGAGAACAAGTCGTTTGGGAGGCCTTTCGCTCCAGAAGCATTGTAAAATTTTAGTTTAGATATCGATACTCCAAACTTATTCCTGATGGTCGGGTAAACGGAAGTCTTGTTCATCATCGCCCAAGTCAAATGGATCTTTCTGCGTGACTGCAGTTAATTAGATGTCTTCAGCGTTTAGCAGTTTTAAGAAGTGTTCTTTCCTTATTCTCAGAACCGATTGCGCATCTGATACAATATTCCCACCCTCCTCTCGACAGGGTTCAAGCTTTGTATAACGTGAACGAATACTTTACTCTCTGGTTGAATTCCAGTCTTGAACATTGTTTCTGCCATAGTACCAATTAATTGAACTCAAAAAAAAAAAAAAAAAAAAAAAAAAAAAACACCCTATAGCAAAACTTTGAGGAAAAAGTAAAACCAAGAGCTAATTAATAGCAAAACTGCATTCCTGCGGGCTGCATAAATATTTTCACAACCGAAACCCCAGAGTGAACTAAATTTATAATGCTGTGAATTAAATAACCAAATATATTGCATTTCATGCATTATCAAATTCCCCACAGGCTATTTAGATTTGATTCCGAGAACTTTTGATGTTGTTTGATAAATTTCATTAATTTTTTTCGTTCATGGGATATTTTTTTAATAAGCTTGACTCAATTATAAAACAATAAATGGGATGGGATTGCTGAAAATAATACTGATTTTGGGAAAAAGCTTAATGAAAAATGAGTATGCATTGGTGTGAAATAATTTGATTTATGTATGTGTTCAGAGCAGTGAGTTGACGGAAATTTCACTTTATTAATTGAAATTGATTTTAATTTTTGTATAGCAGGCGAAGCAGAACAAAGAACTCTTTGCACCTAGATTGGAGTCGCGCGTACTTGCTCTGTGGGTGGAGTCTACAACGAAATCTCAAAAACCAAAATCTAAAACGACTATTTTTCAAATAACAAAGTTTCAAACGACTATATTTCAAAGGATAAAATAAAATATACGACAAATTCTCGAACTATCCAGATTTCGATATGCCAATACAGTTTTAATTATCCTTCGCCTTGAGCATAGGTTGTCAACCAGATCCTTCCATCTCTCTCTGTTCGCATCAAGATTCCTCAACTATGTTCACTATTCCAAATTTGAGGCTTAGCTGCCTTCAATCCATCGCCAATTTCTCTGCGTGAGGTCTACATCCACTTTTGTTTATCCAGTTAAAAAACCACAGCTTGTTGGCGCAACGGTTCACTCAACGGTTGAACCGAAGAAGGAGTCTATACTAATGGGATTTCTAGTGAAGCGAGTACTGCTGGAAGATTTTTTAAATTTTTTACTTGCGATTATAGGTACTATAAGGCAAGTTATGCATTCGTCGAAAAAAAAAGTTTTGAGATAACAATCAAACATGACATTACGATGATAGCGAAGACGAAAAAAGATGGTCTAAAAATTCTGTCCGTCTGTATGTCTGTCTGTCTGTCTGTCTGTATGTAGACCTACAGCCCAAACGGGTGGGCTGAATTGCTTCAAACTTGGTATATAGACTTTTTTAGGTATTGTACAGAAAGGAAATTGAAATTTTTTTTTTAGCTCAAAAAATAACGGTACCTGCCATACAACCGTTACGTTAAAGCTTATTTTTCTCAAAAACGGCTCTAACGATTTTTAATTAAAAAAATCAGTGTTGCTTTTTAGGTACGACCAATCATATGGCTGAAAAAAAAGTTTTAAAAAATGGCTAAGAACGGTACTTTCCATAGGACCGTTTTTTTTGCTTTCGACTATCTCGAAAACGACTCAACCGATTCTTTCGAAATTTCACACACATATAGCTGTAGGTAGCTCAATTTGTATTGCATACCAATATTTTTGAAAAATATTTTTTTGTAATTTTAAAAGCATTTAAAAAAAAAAAATTTAAAAAATAAATATTTTGAAAACTGCTTATTAAATTTTTTTCTAAAAATTTTAAATAAATGTATTTGCTGAATACCTACGAACTGGCGTTTTTGAATTTTTTTTTAAAAATTTTTTCTCAAAAACCGCTCCACAGATTTTTATAAATTTATTCTCATAAATTCAAATTTATCCAAGAAATAAAATGGCGTACTTTTTTTTCAGCTCAAATTAGTTTAAGTATTTATTTAAGAATTTTGAAAATTTTATTTTTATTAAAATCTCAAGCCCCTAAACCACTGTCACTCATTAGAGCAAGTTCGTGCGACCCAGTCGTGCATTTTATTTAAATGGCCATAAGTTCGCAACTGCTTAATTAAATTGACTCAAAACTTCGTTTGGCATAGTTTTTTTAGTGTTCTATAAGAAAGAATTACAATTTTTTCAAAAAAGTCTTTCTAAATGGTGGCTTCTATACAACTAGCCGTTCAGTTTTAGCCAATTTTTTTTGGTTTTTTCTAATTTGCTCAGAAATGGCTCTAACGATTTTGTTTAAACTTTGTGTGTAATATTCTTTTAGTGTTTTTAAGAGAATTGCGTTTTTAGTTTTTGGCTAAAAATGCAAATAACGGAAATCTGGTCTTGACGTCTTTTTTTCAAATTGTCATAAGTTGTCAACGGTTGTATCGATTTCAAACAAACTTTGTTTGGTATAGTTCCTTACAACTATCTATCAGATGGCATTGCATTTTTTTCATTTACTCTTTTTACTTGCTCTATAGGGCAAGTATTGGTTTCGTGCAGAAAAAAAAAATCGAGGTTTTAATCAAACATGACATTACGATGATAGAGAAGCCCAAAAAAGTGGTTTTCGCCATACCGTCCGTCGGTCTGTCTGTGCGTCTGTGCGTCTGTGCGGATGTGCGGATGTGCGGATGTGCGGATGTGCGCTTTTTCACGTCATGCTACAGCCTAAACGGCTTGACGGATTTTCTTCAAACTTGGTATATAGCAGTTTGAAGAAAAACCATTGTCGAGGTTTTTTTTATTTTGTTTTTGCCCGGCTCAAACTGGTACCTTTCAAGTAACGGTTTTTTTCAATTTGGATTTTCTCGAAAACGGCTCTAACGATTTTGATTAAATTTATAATTTAGCTTACTTTAAGCATTTCTAACAAAACTGCGTTTTTTGTTTTTGCCTCAAATGGTCGTAACGAAAATCAGGTTTTAACGGCTTTTTTTCAAATAGCCATAAGTTCACAACGGCTTGATTGAATCAACTAAAACTTTGTTTGACACAGTTTTTAATAGTGTTCTATAGGATGGTTTAGTAAATTTTTCACTGAAGCCTTTCTAAACGGTGGCTTCCATACAACGAGCCGTTGAGTTTTAGCCAACTTTTTTTGGTTTTTTCTAATTTTCTCGAAAATGGCTCTAACGATTTTGATTAAACTTTGTGTGTTATATTCTTTTAGTGTTTTTAAGAGAACTGCGTTTTTAGTTTTTGGCTAAAAATGCAAATAACGGAGATCTGCTCTTAACGGCTTTTTTTCAAATGGCCATAAGTTGTCAACGGTTGCATCGAATTCACTCAAACTTTGTTTGGTATAGTTCCCAACAGCTTCCTATCAGATGGCATTGATTTTTTTTCATTTTCTCTTTTTTAAATGGTGGCTCCAATACAAAGAGCCACTAGATTTTGGCCAATTTTCTCATTTTTTCTAATTTACTCAAAAAAGGCTCCCCCGATTTTTATGAAACTTTGTATGTAACATACATAGAATACTTCAAACAAAACTGCATTTTTAGTTTTTGGCTATACATGATAATAGCGGAAATTACTTTTAACAGTATTATTAATTAGGCCATAACCCATAAGTGGACATTTGTATCATTTATAACACCCAAAAGATAACGTCTTAATTTTAAATATTAAAGGTTTCTTAACGTTACCTCCCGTATATCGAGTTTTCCAGTTTTAGCCAAATTTTTTTGGTTTTTACCAAATTTTTCAAAAATGAATTGTTCTTATTGATCGAAAAGTTTGTTTTCATCGTACTATTGCACCAACAGAGCAAGTACGTGCGACCCAGTCGTGCATTTTATTTAAATGGTGGCTCCCATATAAAAAGACACTAGGTTTTGGCCAAATTATATAGTTTTTTTCTAATTTACTCAAAAAAGGCTCTACCAATTTTTATTAAACTTTGTATTGAATATACATAGAATGTTTAGAAGAAAACTGCATTTAAGTTTTTGGCTACAAGTGATAATAACGGAAATTTGTTTTAACAATTTTATTAATTTGGACATAGACGGGCATTTATATCATTTATAGCACCCAAAAGATGACATCTAAATATGATATACCAAAGGTTTCTTAACGTAAACTTCTGTATATCGGGTTTTCCAGTTTTAGCCAAACTTTTTTAGTTTTTCCAAATTTTTTCAAACATGAGTTTTCATATTGCTTGAAAACTTTGTTTTCATCGTACTATTGCACCCACAGAGCAAGTATGTGCGACCCAGTCGTGCATTTTATTTTCAAAACGGTTTGATCTATTTTTTTTTTTATTTTATTTTTCTGATAAAAACTACAAATTGCTAGGAGTTGACATACTCAAAAAATATTTGGAATATTTTTTAGAAAAGTTTTTCAAAAAACACTTTTTTTTTTTTTTTTTTTGAAAAAACTGGTCGAATGATTTTGAATTTTTTTTTTCTAAATTCTAAACAGTGAACGAAATTAAATGGCTTACTTCATTTGTTCCAAAAAACGTTTTAACTAGTGATTTTTAAGTGATCAATAAAATTTCATATCATTTTTTCATTGCTTTTTTTTCCAAAATCTCAAAACCCAAGACCACTGTCACACATTAGAGCAAGTTCGTCCGACCCAGTCGTGCACTTTATACTTATACTGTTTGACCGGTCTCTAAAAAAACTACACAGGCCTTTCTGTCTACATTTAAGTATGTTTTCTTCAAACTCTTTATTGTTTGTGCTTTTGACGAACTTCCAGAGCTTTTGTTTTTAACATGTTGTACATAAAGACAGTACTTTGGCATTTAGCTCTTAAGAACTACTTTATTGACTCAAGAGCTTATCGTAGATTGCCGACGAACATAGAAGATGCAGGTATAATCCCTAAATATGAACATTCACTTTATCCTCAATCCATTTGACTTTGTTTCATGTACATGCAAAAGGTTATACATTATTAAAATTTAATATAAATTGCACTTTGGCTATCTTGGCTTAAACTCCAGAAACAAAAAAAACCTTTAAGCTGGTTAAACTACCAAACACAAAAAAAAAATTCTGGAAAATGTATCTTTGAGTTCAAAAACATCATTTTCTTATTTTGTACAAACATCACTTCATCAGACCCCATGACCAGCTTAAGCAAACTACATTTCATTCCTAACGGATAAAAGTCTAGAAAGCAGACTTAATCTAGTCTAAGACCATCCAAGCTCATGCAATAATTTAATTTCAACTTTTCTCTTCTCTTTCAAAAAAAAAAAAAAAAAACAGCTTAAACCATCCCAATCATATCACGAGGATGTGTAATCCTATTAGAAAGGTATGTTCTAGGGATTTGATAAAAATTTCCGGAGAAAATTTAATTTAATTCTGGCTTGCAGAACTAGCAGACAAATCCACCCATCACAAAATATATAGTTTTTTTTACATATAGGTATCTTTCCTTGCACCAAAAATTAAAAGAAAAAAAAAAAAAAACCATTCTTAAACACTTACCCGAAATGATCATATCCCCGCGCTCTGTGGTCCAATAATTTATTGACGCCGGATAAGCTTCCGTATGGCATTCCAATGTAACATCCTGTCCCACATACGCTCCTTCCAATTGATTTGGAATCGACAACATTGGTGGGACTGCATTGGTGTGATGGTATTGTAAGGTATATCGTATCCGTATCCGGTGTCGCAATGAAATTGTATTTTACAAACAGAAATATTCAGCGTTTAACAAAACGTCGGCAATGGCTTCGGCTTCGGAAACAATCCGACAGTATGTTCATTGTTCAGTTAGTGATAGCTTGATAGGGGAGTGTAGGCCGTGTACTTTATGGGAGTGCTCGATGTGTGTTTGCTGTGTGTATTTGGGGAGTGTGGTGTAAGGATTGTGTGTGCTTGTAATATTAATGATGCGCATTTCGTATGCAATGAGAATTTCACCAGAGTATGAATTGTTTTTTAGAATAAAGACTTTATTTAAATTTCATTTCATAATAATAAAAAATAAAAAAATTAAATAAAATTTCAAATAATTTGTCTGTTATATGCAAATGAGTTTTGGGATGTAAAATTGCATACCCAATGGTTGGGACTCACTTCTGAAAAAAAAAAAACAATTACAATAATTTCGACTATATATTTTCAATTTCCCAAAGAGCGATCATGTCAATCTCAAGATGTTTGATATCTGTCAAAACTTTATTTTGTTTATTTATTTATTTTTTTTTAAAACACAACAAACTACAAAAGTAATGAAAATATTGAATAATCTTCTTCTATATATAAATAGACAAACAGTTTTTTTTGTGGTACCAATTGCGAGGTGGTTACCCAACCGATTGAGATGATATTTATATCGTTGGAAAGGTATTACTGAGTAGGTGTGCTGGGAATATTTTGATTTGCAATTTTTTTTGGAAAATATAGGTGAAAATGTAGGTGAAAGTGTATTTTTACCATTTTTTTTCGTATAAATTCGGTGTGAAATTTTTTTTCTCCACAGTTTTGGGCATTTTAATGGCCGAATTTTGGCCACTGGGCGATTCAAGTAGTATTAAATTAAACAATATGCACTTTCAAGCAACGGATTTTAAAAGATTGTCAAGATAAAAGTCGTATAAAATCGGGAGTTGTTTTTCAAATACCGCTATCTTTTTTTATCTCGTACTGACGTGCTAACCACAAAACAAATTTATCTTCAGAAACACACACCATTTAGCTATGAATGCTCCTAAAAAGCCTTCATTTCATAATATTATAATTAAAAACGTTAGTGCATATTACAAAACAGACAGACAGCGGTGGAATCTTTTATTAACAAATGAATTTGATTCATTTTCCATTTACGTATCCGTTTCAATGCATTATAACAAGCTTAGAAACTGTTCCTTTGAATTGAAAATGCAGAAACTTCATCTTTGAATGGATCTGTCAGAATAAAAAGAGTTTGGGTACTTCATAATGTTTGTGTTACAATAAAACTTCTGTCAAGGTAAATGTCAATACTTGGTACGATATATTTAATTGCAGCATCTGCTGTGTTTAAATATAGGGTTTTCCAATAAGAGGTGTTGTTTTGATATTCAAAGAAAAATGGCATTTTTTGAGATAAAGGATCGGATGTTTATTTCAATGTAAAGAAATAATATATGCCATTAATAGTAAAAGACAACATCAGCCAAATAGCCGCCAAGGCTACGCTTATACAAAAATATGATTGTCATGAAATTTTACATCACCAAATCGCAAAGTGTCTGCTGTATGCCTTCAATAGTTTCACGAATGATGATTTTGCTTGTTGACGTAGCCACCGAGCACCGATGTAGAAATGGGCCTCATCAGTCAAGATGATTTTTCGATGAAATTCCGGATTTTTTATGCATTTCAAGGACAGAATCAGCAAAGACACGACGTTGTTGATTTTTGAAGCGTGTATCGTCTAATTTGTATCAATAGCGTAGTATCCACTTTTCAAAATGTCAAAATATTATTACTTCAAGTGACAACTATAAAGAAATGCGGGCTTTTCAAAATAACACCTCTTATTGCCAAACCCTTTAGTTATGACTAATTAATCACTTGATTTGGCTTCAAGAATACTTTCGACAGACTTGTTTGGTAGACAAAATATTATTTTTAATTTCCCAACAATCTTTTCATAATCACCGTAAGGGGTTATTAACAGCTCATCATGAATAAAAGACCGTTTAAAAAATTAGAATCGGGTATAGAAAGATACACCGATGTCCATTTTTATGAGAGAGAAAAACTGAAGTGGGCAAAGAACGCCAGGACCTCATGGATTTTCTCCAATAATTGTATATCAGCCTTGCAGCTAAATTCTCAAATCTGATTTTAAACAGAAAATATCTAACAAAACTTTTTGAATAGATAGTGTATGGTAAATTGTGATTTCCGCTTACTTTGGCAAGAATTTTGGTGGAGTTAGTCATATCTTTTTAATGAAATAATAAAAAAAAAACTTGGATACTAACATATCCAATTAAGTATTTTAAAATTGCTGCACTTCAATCATATAGGTCGAATACAGCAGGTAATAGGTATGTCGCTATTGACCGAACCTTGTCTTGTCCGATTCAAGTATCATCTTGGATTGCTTCTTTTTCTAGCGTTTATCTATATGACATGCCTGTTCTGATATCTTTCTTGATTCCCTTCAAAACAGCATTTGCAGATGATCTAAAAATTTTCGATGTACAAAATCATGTCCGTCAAGGTAGAACTACCATTTTCGATTTTTTTAAAATTTCATAGTCCATCATTTCATCAATTTCAAAATCAAGACAATGAATTGCACACTTTTTTTTTTGTTTTTGAATATCCAAAGGGGGTGATGGCGCTAACTTAACTATAAAGTTAGCATTATTAATTACTAGGGGTTAATTTTCAAAAACGTATATCGACAAATTTTATTATTTCACGACAAATTTCCGAAAAATTCACGAGAATTAATCACATACTCAGTTTTTAACTTCATGCATTTTTTGAGATAGTATTTGGTATTACTTTAAAAATCGAGGCGCGACAAATTCACGACAACTGTTGTAATTGTTAATTTAAAAAATGATTGAAAGTGATAGTGCTAATTTGACGGACATTAAAAACTCCGCAAATTAATGTGTTTTTTCTTTTAAGGACGACCTTCAAAGACTAACAAACTGGTGTTCGTTAAACTAATTAAAATTGAATATTTAAAAGTTTCCATGCTTTTCATTCTATAGCAACTCTTCACCAATTGTGTATAAATACAAGATTACTAATATGATTTCGTTTTTAAACTTCATTAAACAAACTGAATCGTTGTTTCTTCGTTTCAGTCAACGCCATTCAATTTACATCAAGGATACCTTTCCCTAAGCTCATGAAAAGTCAATTTTGTATAATACTGTAGTATAATTTTTAATCCGTACTAAATCATATTCATTCCGTTAGAATCGCAATGATTCAAAGAAAATTTACTAGGTTTACTATTTGGTACTAAATTTGATATTTTATCACATCGAATGATCAATATCTTATAGCATCACACCGAAGCGACGGCTTATTCCTCATCTCAGTGAAATTGGAAACAGGGCTAATTATAACATAAGCTTTGATTTTAATTTTAATAAAAGTAGGCTTTAATTAAAAATAAACAGCTATTGTTGCATTTTTTTTAACTTAATAAATAACCAATCTTTTCTTTTAAGGAATATATTATATATTTTGTTGAACTTTTTATTTCGTTGGTCTTTAAGAAGATTTGAATTATATCTGATTGATGTTAAATTAAAATATTTAATTAACAAAGTAAAAATTATTTTCAAATAATTCCCTATTCTATTAAAACAAACAAAATAATTTTTATCGCACACTAATAGATAACAATTGTCTTACTGGTGAAATTCCCATTTGAAAATCGAGTCAAATTTAACAACATGAACATCTGTATATACTCACACTGTACTCTCAGATGAACGCGTTTACTAATCGATGGTGGCACTCCATTCGACGCAACACATAAATACGCCGCCATATGTAACCGGCTGACCTTAGTTATATGTAAAATCTCACCATCTACTACATTGACTAAAATCAAATCCAAAAAAAAGAGAAGAAAAAAAAGAATTAAAGATTAACGTGCTTGGATCCTGTGAGTATGTCTCTGTCTAGCCAGGACTTACCACTCTCTCCACCAATTGACATCTCCTCGCCATCTTCACGCCTCCACATCACATACGGTTCAGGGTATCCACGAGCTTTGCACATCAATGTCACGTTGGTGCCCTCCCGCACCACCATATCGTTGCTTGTCATCCCCTCAACAATCAGTGGTGGCACTGTAAGGATATCAAGATAATGTTGTTTGTTTGTTTATCCATTTATAGGAGTTAGGGCATGTTTATCCTGTCAGAGACGACATAGGCATCAGCACACACACTTACCCACAACTTGAAGATATCCCTTCCGGGATCGCATTGGATCCGTGTTCACTTGACACATGTACCACCCTCTGTCGTTTTCTTCGACCTCCTTGATATGCAAATACCAGGATCTGTGATCGCTGTATGTCAGACTAATTCTGTTGTTTTGTGTTATCACATTGTGATGTATTGAAAGGATTGTTTGGGTATCGACACGCACCCAGGCGACCTGTTTTTTTTTTTTTTTTTTTTTTTTTTATAAAAGAAATTTAATACAATAATAAGTTGAGGGTTTATTTTTTTTTTTTTGTCAAGGGTATCTAAGGGATGATAAGGATGGGTGGTTAAGCATGTAAGGGAGCTTATTAAAAATTCAAAATATGAATGTTTTTGGAAGTGTGGCGAGGTTAAGGGCGGAGGTGTTTGGAAAATGGTGTTATTATAAATGAGTTTGTGTCACAAGGGAACGTGTCATTGTTAACACTTTTAAAAGCAGTTATGAAACTCCATTAAATATTCAACAAGTGACTTTGGTAAGACAAAAAAAAAATAACTTAATGTCAATGTTGAATGTTAGAGCTTGAGGCAAAAGTTTGATACGAAGCTTTTATTATTATTTTATTTAGAAGGATTTAACAATATTTAAGTAGGATTATTTTTGTTTTTGTTGGGTAACAAATATTTAAAATTTCCTTTCGATTTATGTTGTAATGATTTGAAAGCAAATTAGATAGAAAAACAGCTCCAAAAAAGCAGTTTTACGATTATTAATGTTGTTCAAAACTAATCAAATTGTGTCAAAACTGTGATGATTCTTGGAATTAAATACAGGTACATTATACATACTCCTATATTTCAAATCGAATTCTTCCCTGGAAACATTATACATTCAAACTTTTTTATTGGGCTTCTTCAAGACGAAATCATGTCAACGAGTCCGTCATAAATGGAACTCGAAAACCCCAAACAAGTCATAAAAGGCTTAATTTTCAAATCCATTGGATTGGCAATAGTCGTTCCTTATTAAGAAAACAAAAATATTTGTCATAAAATCTACATTTCAGTTTGGATTTTAATGATTTAATTTTATCGGTTAAAATATAGAATAGGGACGAACTAAATGAAAATCTATACTTTCAAGTACACAACTCAATCCCTACTAAGCTCTTTCTATTTCGCAAAATGACAATGTCAACTCTCACTGACTCGGCAAGATTTCTGCCATCAAATTCGGTGATTGGTTAGGGCCAGTTGACGCGCTTTCATGGAGCCTTTTCAACATCCTTGTTAGATAATTGCTAAGTTGTATATACAAAAAAAAATTATGAATTTTATCGAAAATTCGTTTGCTTTTTTTAATTAGCTTAAGAGTTTGCTTGGAAAAACTAAGTATGCAATAAAATTTCAAAACTAAATGTTTATCTAGGAAAAAAAAAAAATTTAAAATTGTTTAACCAGTTTTTTTTTAAAAGTGTTTTTTTTTTTGAAAAATTATTTGACATTTTTTCGAGGATGTAATTTTTAGAAGATCTGTAGTTTTTACCCAGAAAATAATTTAAAAATATTCAATCTACTCGTTTCCAAAATATTTCGAAACCAAATTTATTTTTGAAAATTTCAAAAAGATAAAAAAAAAAAAACATTTTTACAAATTTTGAAATGCACTATTAATTGAATTATAAATAACTTCTTGTGTACAAAATTCAATTGAAATCAGAAATGGTTTACAATAAAACTTCATTTGTAAATACCGGTTCTATGAGAGGTACTATTATAAGACGAATTCCATTATAACAAAAAGATAAAAATAAATAAATAAATTGTTGGCACAATAGCTCCAAGCGAGGCCTTGGCCAGGGCCTGTGACTAACACTCTCAACTCAAAAGGTATCAAACCAAAAGAAAAGTCTTGGTTTATCGAAGAGTGTAAAGAAGCTATCGTGCAACTTCGTTATCAATAAAACGAAATTTTTACATGACCAAAAGTTACCGCAAATAATCCTGCAGTGTCCCAAAGGCAGTAAAAACTTCTGGTGTCATCGCTGGCAAAACCACTGCGTAAGCTTTTCCATCGCTCATATCGTTCAGGTATCTTCCCTAGAAGATGGAAAACAGCATTTGTTCAGCCTCCTCCCCCTCCTCCTACCGACCGATTGCACTTACGTCCCTTCTTACCAAGGTCATGGAAAGACTGAGAAATTGTCAGCTCATGGAAACATTTTATCACTTGAACATCGTCGAAATGTGTCATGTCTTTCCTTACTTTACAGGTTCTCTTACAAAAAATGCTCACTCGAGGTAGCTAGCTGCGTTTCACCCCTTAAACATATTTCCCCTGTAATACTCGCCTTGCTAGGAACGCTCATCAGCTTACACTTGAGCCCAATTTCGGACGTACCGTCAAATATAGGGATTCTTTCTTTAGCCGTACAACACGAATGTGGAATGAATTGCCTGGTACAATTTTCCCTTCCCATTTTGATCTTTAAACATTCAAGACCAATGTTCATCGACACCTATTTTCCCTTAATAACTAATTTCCTATAACTCGCGACGTGACTAATCATTAAAAGGGATATACAAACCCCTATACAAAAACCAGTCCTTTGTGTGTGTTGATATTCTGCAGGAATGGAAGGGACCAACAAATTTTTAGCTTATCACATTTTATTATAATAGCTTGTGCGTAGCTATGGGAGGCAGAGTTGATTATAGAAAACTTAAAACTAGTTGTTCTATCTCTTGGGACCAACAATAATTCGATTATTTAATAAATATATATACAGGGTGTCCCCTTATTCGTAGGCAGTATTTTAAGGCATTCTTGGGTGCTTTTTTAGAAAAATAAAATGCAAGACTGGGTCGCACGAACTGTTCTGTTGCTAGATAATTGCTTATAGTATGGCAGTAAAACGTATATTTAAAAAATTGAAAAATATTTCAATAATTCTTTTATTTTTTTAAATTCGTTAGTTTAAGAGTTTTTTCGAACAAACTAAGTATAAGTATGCAATAAGATTTCAAAATAAAATGTCTACTTAAATTTTTTAAGTACAAATATCATTTTGAGAAAATCTATAGTTTTTAGTACCATTATTTTTGGGTCTAGAGCAAAAATTAAAACTACTTTCCCTAGGGACGCCCAAATAAATACTAAATACCAAATTAGAAGCAAATCTGCCTATCCGTTCAGGCTCTAGAAGTGCGAACAGACTTTCTGAGAGACATACAGACGGACGGAATTTCTAGACCCACTTTTTCGACTTCTCCACTCCATCATCCTAATGAAATGCCTTATTGTTATTTCAAAATATCTTTTTTGCACGAATTCATAACTTGCTTTATAGTAAAAAAAAAAAAACATTCTACAGTAAGGGTATCATAATTGGATATCATTTTTTGGGGATTTAAGAAAAGGCTTACTTTTTACTTTTGTGTACGATAACAGAAATTGTGCTATTCTTACTAACAATGAAAACTTCGTTAGGATTTTATTTTTAGAAAAAATATTAACCTTTTTAAATGCGTTTAAATAAATAAGAAATCTTGTCTCAGTTGGAAGATATCTAGTTTCTAGCCTGTTCCATTTTTCTTGTCCATGCTTAATCTTTGAGTTCTGGTCAATTTTCTCCTGAAAATGTGATTTCATGTTTTTTTCGGTGTATGTAACAATTGTTGAAATAAAAATGAAAACAAGTAGCTATGCAGAAAGGCATACAGATTTTATGGTACTTGGAAATGATTCGGTTTTATTCGACCTTGTAGAAATAAAAAAAAAAATACCTTCCAATCCCCAAAACGTATCCTTAAAGATGCTTCGCATTTTGTTTTCGATCTATCAGAAATCTTTCTGTGGGCAATTTAATATGCGAGACCTTTAAATACATTGTCCAGTTGCAGGTATGAATTATTTAATTTGAGGTTTTCATTATTTTTATCAATATACATAGGAGTTCCTAAGCCTAAAAAATTAAATATTTCATTACTTCTTATACCTAAACCAAAATTATAAACATTTTCTTAGTGGGCTAAAAGTTCTTGTGTTGGCATAATAATTTTTTTTTTGTGTTGGCTTGGTCGGGCTTAAATGAACTGCTAAAGTTACTTTTTAATCCATTAATTGGGTTTAATTTTTGAAAATCATTAAAAAAAAGGGTTAGGTTTTTTTTTTTTTATTGAAAGCTTCTCTAAGTTTCTTGTGTTCATTATTTTTTCTTTCACTTCACTTCAGCAAGTAAGAAATAAGGAGATTACCTTTTATAAATAATTATTTCCCAAGAAAGTTGTTACTTCGCTGAAAAAAAAGGTTTGATGGATTACAACAAAATGTTCAAGGATCCTTGAGTCGACTTATACAAAACCAAGTGATGTAAATAAGAACAGGAAAAAGAAGAAGAAGAAAAAATAGAAAATTCATGGAAGTCTCAACGTCTCATTCTGATAATCGAAAAATTCAATTCAATTTTTGCTCTCTAATCTAGCAAATACGAATACTATGACTACCCTAGGGGCATTAAATATAGCATGTTGTGAACTCTGGTGTATAGGTAGTGTTGGAATATAAATTTGGAATATTGAGCGTTTCGCTTTCAGCTGTCTATAAAAAGATATGCCACAATATTTGTTGTACACTAAAGCTGTATAGTGTCATGTCCCAATGCCAATTAGCTAATCTAAAAACAAAACTCTATAGCAAAGGGGGGATGTTATTCCTGAAATTGAAAAAATACTTTTCCTGCGGAGGATAATAATATAGGTTTCAAAAGATTGAAAATGGATGAACAAGGTCAGGAACAGGGTCAGGAACAGGGTGACCATGATTAACATTAGGTTAGCGAGGTGGTGGAATGGAAAAACTGAACAACCACTTTGTTTTAAACTATGATCGAAGATCTATCCATCATGTTGTAGTGTGGCAGTAGTTTTTGAGGAGCTGGCATTGCTTGCCAAAACATGAAAGGAACATAGCGAAGAAAGGTCAAGAAGGATTAGCGGCGGAATTTCGAAAGAGCTTTTCCAAAATCAATTGCGCATAATAGTAACAAAGTTATGCTCTTGAGAATTATATGCAGTATATGGTAATGGTATATCTATGGCCTCTTTATCTTAATTTATTTCCTCCTATGGAGCAGTTTTCGAAAATGATTTTATACTAGCAGCGAAGAATAAGGACATTGATAGCATGAATTTAATTTTTCCGACGAGGATGGAGCGGCCAACTATTCGACGGAAATTTTGAGTTTCTTGATGTACCTACTAAGAACTACTCCGCATAATTTACAGCTGAAGGTGTAATCATGTTGCGGAATATGAATCATCCGAAATTGTGCAACAGTACGTGGTTGTACGTCAAGAAACTAATGAAGAATGTGATGCAAGCAACGATAATAATCAATGGCGAATTCAAGGGAGACAAAGGAGACCTTATCCCACGAACTTCGATTATTCCAACTGATTTTCCATTCCAATTCAAGCGGATTCAGTTACCCGATCGATTGGCTTTTGCGGTGAACACCAAAAGATTTGAACAATAATGCATAGTTGCTGTTACCTACTCGTACTATGAGAGAAATCTGAAGCATGATTATGGGGACATAGGCTTCTTTTAATTAACATAATTTTTTTTGTACTTGCTCTATAGGGCAGGTATTCGTTTCGTGCAGAAAAAAAATCGAGGTTTTAATCAAACATGACATTACGATGATAGAGAAGCCCAAAAAAGTGGCTTTCGCCATACCGTCCATCGGTCTGTATGTGCGGGTGTACGGATGTGCGGATGTGCGCTTTTTCACGTTATGCTACAGCCTAAACCGCTTGACGGATTTTCTTCAAACTTGATATATAGTAGTTTAAAGAAAAACGGTTGTCGAAGTTTTTTTTATTTCATTTTAGCCCGGCTCAAACTGGTACCTTTCAAGTAACGGTTTGTTTCAATTTGGATTTTCTCGAAAACGGCTCTAACGATTTTGATTAAACTCAAAATTTAGCTAACTTTAAGATTTCTAACAAAACTGCGTTTTTCGTTTGTGGCTCAAATGGTCGTAACGAAAATCGGGTTTTAACGGCTTTTTTTTCAAATGGCCATACATTCACAACGGCTTGATTGAATCGACTTAAATTTCGTTTGACATAGTTTTTCATAGTTTGCTATAGGATGGCTTATTAAAATTTTCACTGAAGCCTTTCTAAACGGTGGCTTCTATACAACGAGCCGTTGAGTTTTAGCCAACTTTTTTTGGTTTTTTCTAATTTGCTCGAAAATGGCTCTAACGATTTTGATTAAACTTTGTATGTTATATTTTTTGAGTGTTTTTAAGAGAACTGCATTTTTAGTTTTTGGCTAAAAATGCAAATAACGGAGATCTGCTCTTAACCGCTTTTTTCAAATGGCCATAAGTTGTCAACGGTTGCATCGAATTCACTCAAACTTTGTTTTGTATAGTTTCTTACAGCTTCCTATCAGATGGCATTGATTTTTTTTCAGTTTCTCTTTTTTAAATGGTGGCTCCTATACAAAGAGCCATTCGATTTTGGGCAATTTTTTCGTTTTTTCTAATTTACTCAAAAAAGACTCTCCCGATTTTTATGAAACTTTGTATGTAACATATAAAGAATATTTCAAAGAAAACTGCATTTTAAGTTTTTGGCTACACATGATAATAGCGGAAATTGGTTTTAACAGTATTATTAATTTGGCCATAAGTGGACATTTATATCATTTATAACACCGAAAATATGACATCTTAATTTTAAATATTAAAGGTTTCTTAACGTTAGCTCCGGTATATCGGTTTTTCTTGTTTTAGTCAAATTTTTTTAGGTTTTACCGAAATTTTTCAAAAATTAGTTGTTCTTATTGATCGAAAAGTTTGTTTTCATCGTACTTTTGCACCCACAGAGCAAGTACGTGCGACCCAGTCGTGCATTTTATTTTTGCTGAATTTTGGTACCTATAGTTAGGAAAACAAAGTCTACGGCAGATTATTTTCGTGAAACCAGTTACATAGGTATCGAATAGTTAACTATGCTTGAAAAATATTATTATAGAAACTTATTTAAACTAAATCTTTAACTAAAATTTAATGTTCTTTCATTGAAAATCACTCATTTTGACTGAGCATCATGGATTTCCACAACAACTAACCTTACGGAATTTAAAAAAAAACACTATTTTTGCTCTAGAAGAAGGCAAAGAAGTGGATGCGGTCACTACAGATTTCAGTAAGGCTTTCGACAAAATGTCTCATAAAACTTTTTTACTTATCTCAATTATTTTAGTTTTCCATTGTTGTTTATTTCACGGATCCGGTCTTATTTAATTGGCCGTCAGTATAGGATCCTATTCAGATCGTGTAAGTCCAACTCTATTCCTGCATCATCCGGTGTACCACAGGGAAGTCATCTTAGACCTCTTATTCTTGCATTAACTTTTAATGACGTTGAACATATACTGTTTGGATTGAATCTGGAAATATTCGCTCATATGACATGAAAATCTCCAAACAGATCTCAAACTCTGGTGATAATTCTCTGCTGCAAATAGATCTAAATAAATTTTGTATCTGGTGACAAAAAAAACCTTAACCTCAGAGCTCAAAATGCAGAAATGTCAAACTTTATAATTTTCTTCCGAAAACACCCTCCCTGACATAGGCAATTATTATATAAATAATGCATCTGTGCCTACAGTAAGTTCTATTCGTGATTTTGAAGCTGATTTGTGACTCTCAACTCAACTTCTGCTCCCATATTAACAATATTATCAATCCTCCCTATGTTACAAAATCCCTTTATATGGCCTACTTTACGTGAGGCCACTTCTTTAATATATGCGTTCCAGGTCTGGTCCCCTCTCATTAAGTCCACGTTCAACGTATCGAAGCTGTTCAGCAAAGATTTATTCGTTTTGCTTTGCGGGGTATCGGTTGTGATGATCCACCTATCAACCCTAAGCCTTCGCTGACATTCTCTTTATTCATTAGCTTTTATATGGCAATAGTCTACTTTATGAAATCTTTCTGTCTACTAACCCCCATCGTTTACTGTCAGTTCCACTATTTTGTCCAAAATATCACCGTACTCAATACGGTCAGAACGAAGCATTGAGCATCAGGATGCAATATAAAGTCAACAGGTCTAACACCTTTGATCTCTACTTAAGCAAACCTGTTCTCAGAGCAGAGATACAGTTTCAAGCACAAGTTTTTTTAACTAACCTATAATTGTTAGCCAGTCTTTAGTTGGATTAAGTCTTCTTTGTAGCTTGAATAAAGCTGAACGAATGGAAGTGCTGTCCCCACCTATATCTGCTTCTAAGAGACACTTGATAACAGGCCTAGACCATGATCGATTTCGTTGCTATAAAGTCAAGATTTTCTGCAAAACCTGAGAGATATAGTTCTTCTTTGTGAGATGATATACTATACCAAGTCTCTGTTTGCTAAGAAACAATCGTGCAATCGGGGATCATCGCTAAGTTAGACTATTTCAACCCTTTTGCAATGATAGAAGAAGAAATTGAATGAGAAGACCTTTTATTCAAGTACACTACTTCATCACGTGGCGTGGAAACGTGTACAGTGTACACTGTACAGCATAGTTAAGGGAATACAACTGTAGTAAATTTTAGAATCGCTTTTTTTTCTTAGAGAAAAAAGTATTTGAACAATTTTTGTTGATATGTAATTGGATGATCTAAAATTTTTATCTCAGCCATTTTATCATAAAACATGATTTGAAAACAGTTTTTTGAAAATAAAATTATATATCTATCTACCTATCTATCATTAGACTAACCATTTTGCTAAAAAATCCAAAAATTCGATGGGGTCTTTTCACAATGTCATGATAATGGGATCACTAACGTTCATATAAATTTTCAGCTCCTTGTTAAATTTATGCAAGGGTACCCCTATTTTTCGGGTTAACTTGACCGGATGAAAGCCAATTGGTTAATTCAGAAGATTAATTCTTTCTTAAGCCTCAAGCTTTTCATGGCATCATATACACAGAATATTCAAATAAGAAAGCCGAAGAAATTTCGTTAAATTTTAAAATTCTTATTCGTAGATACCGCTAAGAAGTACAACTGCCGCTACTCTACTACTCTTTTATTTTTGGCAAATATTACTCGATGAACTTATTTAAAAATGTTCGACAGGTGGCGAAGTGTGGGTTTCTTGGATTTTCTGTTACCTATACGAAAGTAATCAAGTTAGCACATTACTATATCGTTGACCATCCCCTTGGAGAAAGAAAGTTCAGCACTGTCAATGGACAAGTTGTTAACCTTAAACAGTAAAAAAGAAACGACAAGTAGCAGAAATGATTTTTCATTTTCGAAATAGCGTTCTTAGCAGATTTGATAAATAGAGATGGAACTAGCTGACCACCTTCATGTGCACCCAAAAACAGATTGTGATTCATTCCGATACCATTTCTAGCATAGCTATGAAGCTTTAATAACCGTATGTTCTTCCTTCCAAATTATTATTATCTCCACCGAACATGAAAGCATCAGAAACTACTTTACAGAAAAAATGAGATAATTTTTGTTGATTTTTAAATTATATTGATTGATGTTCTCAGCAGATTTATTTGTGGAAGACTTGAATTCCATTATAAGACTAGAGTTGAAGAAGATTACATGTTCGCAAATGCATGTTGAATACTTGTGGGGAAATGATTGAATTATAAATATGTCACCGTTTCGAGTATTATTGGAACAATGAAATATTAATTTCCAATAGCAGAGCTCACATCAACGCAGAGAGATGAAGAGGATTACTACCTTAAGGGGATGAAAAAGGTTTGCCAGATTGTGCAATTTATCGCAAAGCGTGCGATATTTTTTTTGAATTTAAGGAACTTTTGTTTTTCGCGATTTTTTTTTTAATTTTGCGGTATTTTGCAAAAAAAAATTGCGATATTTGCTCAAGTCTTGCTAAAGTCTAACAAGCCTGGGATCAATTATAATCTTTGCCAAACTTAACGGAATAATTAATTTTTATAACGATTATATTAACATTAAGGCAAGTTATCGATTTGTGAAAAAAATTGAGATAAGAATCAAACTAGCATTAAGATAGAGGGAAGTAGGAAAAAGTGAGTCTTCGAATTCCGTCCGTCTGTCTGTTTGTTCGTACCTCTACAGCCTGAACGGATGGGTCGATTTGCTTCAAATTAGGTATTTAGTATTTCTTTGGTAGCCCTTAAGAAAGGATTTTTAATTTTTTCTCTAGGTTCAAAAATCACGGTATCTGCTATTACAATCGTGAAGAAAAAAGTTTAAATTTCTCAAAAACCGTTCCATCGATTTTCTAAGTGCTTTTTTGTTAAGACGATCAATAGGATGGGCTTACGGAATTTTACCTAAACCTCGTATTCATTGTGCGCATCAAACCAACGAGCATTGTTACGCGTAGCAGTCTCGCAAAATTAACACAACCTTGCCGAGCTGAAGCTCGAACTCGAACACACCGTGCAACGAAGCATATTTGATGCATTTTTAATGCGTGGCATGGCAAGTGTCGAAGTCTGTTTTGAGTGTGCGGAGTTGACACGGAATATTTTGTGCGTTTTATTTGATTCGCGTGGCAATACTTGAATTCACTATACCATGTAGTACCCCGTGAGGTAGTGGTTAGTGTGTCGGACTGCCACTCCAAAGGTTCGATCCCTGACTGCACCTAAGTTTTTTTCCGAGATACTGCCTCTTGCTAAGAAGTGACAAATCCTCCTAAAGTAATAAATGTCATGGAAAGTGCTTCTGTGTTAGCCGTTCGGGTTCGGCGGTAAACTGTAGGTCCCTTCCATACCTGCAGAATATCAACGCACACACAGGAATGGTTGAGAGTGTAAGTCACAAATCACAGCTGTTGTGCCAAGTATTTATTTTATTTTTATTTATACCATGAACATTGCATCGTGAGGTATATTAAATTAGTTTTTGAGTTCTTTATTTTTTTTCCCATGACAAAATATTTTTTTGAAAAAGTCGAAAATGCATATTGAAGAGTCCATGCTCGCCGCACAAACACTGGTTGTCAAAATTGCGCAACTTGATATTTTTTTTAAACTTGTTACACGTATCGAATTAATATTACATACCGAGTTCAAATATATACAAACGTAGCTTTTTTTAAAAAATTGTAGATTTTTTCGTAAGCTTCCCAACTATGAGTACTGCGTACTTTGAAGTATCCCATAATGTTATTTAACTTGCGTTTTAAAATTGTCAAAAACTGCAGTTTTTTGAACTGAGACAATTTTTGAAAATTATTTTTTTTTTTTGGTTTTTAGATTTTTGAACCGCTTCTATGATTTTTCAAAAAATTTCATAGTTAGACACTTACTTATAAACTTTTATTGCAAAACCTACCTACTTAGTTTTTTCGTGAAAACTTTTAAGCTAGTTAAAAAATTAGAGGATTTTCAAAATAATTTTTAGTTTTTTTGTAAATGCATAATGTAGTCCCTAAGCAATTATCTAGAATTAAAGCAAGTTTGTGCGACTCAGTGTCCATTTTATTTTATTTTACTTGCCATAACTGGTGGCCAAATAATTTCTAATATAATGATGAGAGTCCTCTTAACAAAAGGCAAAGAAATTTTTAAATATTTTTATTTGCTATATGTTAAATAGTTTCCCCTTGGTTTTGTGCAATATTTTGAGTTTTTGGCAGGCATACATAGACCATTAATCTATAGAATAAGTTTTAGATCGATAGATTGAATATGAATGAGATAAGTACCTATACCTATTTAGTTTAAGTCACCCATTCTCTTCCATTTAATATATTGAATTTTGCTCTTGCACCGTCTAATTTAATATTTTTGAAAAACAAAAATCTTGCTTTGAAACACCCTGTTCAAAGTTATTATCAACACGAAGCACCACGAAGAAAAAGACCCAAGTCTACGTGACCTATATTTTTGTTGCAAAAGGAAGATACTTGGGAAACTATACACTACACAGGACGGACCCACTTTCAATATACTCGATGAATAAATGATTTCATGAAAATGTCAGCATTACAAAAATAGTGCTGTTAGGTCCTTTTTATAGAACCATACCCTGCATAAGTTATAATAAAAAGAAGCGTGAAAAGTGGTCGATGTGATGTCGTGGGAGTGGGTGGTGGAAGGGAAAAGATGGATGTTTGGGAAAACTTTTCCAATCTGCATGTAAGACTTTGTTTTATACATTTAACACACACACAAAAACTTACCTTATATCCTTTTAAGTTTTCCACAACACAAGCGAGTAGTGCATCTCTTCCAATAGAAACGGTCACATTTGGTATTGGTTCAGCAAATCTTGGCATACTTATATCTATTTAATAATGTACACACATATACAAAGAAAACAAAAATAAGGAATACAATTTGATATTTTATATTATTATGTTGTTGTATTGTATGTCATGGGAGTTCGAAGAAATAAAGATCCTTTTACTGTTTTAATTACCTTCAGACGATGAAAATTGCGAATCAAGGACTTTTGTTTGCTTGCCTGCAAATAAAAAGAAAAAGAAATACATGAGCCTTTTGTAGAGATAAAAACGTAAGTATATCAAAATTTGAAGGACGAAAAAAGGGCAATTGCAGTTGTAAAACGAGAACGAATTGATATGAGAAAATTGGAAGTGTAAGTGTATACGTTGGATGTTGTAATTAGAAAAGAAATCTTTCATTTTCTCTTTTATCTCAATTTTCAGAACTAAGAGAGGGATAAGATTAGCTTTTATTGATAGTTGAAGAAGAGATGGAAAGGGTCAAACTGTGGGTACAGCAGAAATGTAATGCAAAAAATTCCGTATAGAACTTAAAGACTACAAATCGGTATGCGATGTTTTAGTTAGAATTGAAGGAAACAGATACTGCATTTGTGTTGAGTTTACATCGCAGAGAAATGATATTTTTACTCATTACTCTGTCCGTCGGTCCTTCTGTATTTACTATGCTCTCAAGAGGTCGCAGTTTTGGGGGGGTTATTAATACCCTTAAATGAATAAGCACAGTGCGAGCTGTTAGGAAAGTAGTATAGGAGATAAAAGGAGATATCGATGTAAATTGGTTTTGAACGTCTGTTTATTACAATGGGAGGGAAAAATCGAGCAGGGTTAAGCATTCCACATTCTTATAGCGTGGCTTAAAAAGAGTCTCTTTACTTATAAGTACGTTCGATGTGTTGTGATTGAATATTCCTGCTTAGCCTTTTTTTTTTACAAAAACTGACATTTGGACACATTTAAAAACAAGTCATTGAACATGTACCATTCAGTCAAATTATCAAGAAATGAAAAATTCAAAGTTGAGTGAAGATTTAATATGCACATATAAAAATAATAAGATCGTCCGCAAATAGGAGACGAAGATTTAAAATAAGAACGGTTCAAGATGACTACCTTTCGGCACACCAGAACTAACTAACATAGAAGAAGAATTAATATTATCAATATAATCAAGTTAAATACAAAGAAAGCCTGCTTTTCAGAGTTTAAACAATCAAAACGAATGATTTATTCTATCAAAAGCTTGACTGAAATCAGTATAAAACATAAGCGAGAGCTACAGTAAGTTTTCAACGAACTGTTGGATACCCTATGCCCTATATTTTTGTATGTATATGCCTTCGCCTCCCGCAGCCAGCCGCTGTTCCAGTTTCAGAAACAAAATTCTTATTTAGCAGACAGAAAAAAATTCAATAACATCAATTTTGTGTGGTGTGATGTTCAATTAGTGCTGGCACAATAGAAAAAAAGCGTGTGCCACGACCAAAGTTAAGACTTTTCTTTGCCAAGGCAATTAGTATGAGCTCAGTGACATTAAATTTTATTCTTGGAGATCGATTTGAACAAAACAAGACAAAACTTAAATTTTTGAAAATTAGATTTTGAATGGAAATAGCGATTATGGGTGTTTTTAACAATTCTTGGACCACACTCTGCTACATAACCTAGGAATATAAATCTAAGTGTTCATCCTTTTTACTTCAAAACTGCGACCGATAGTTACAAAATTAACGCATTATACGACTTTTGGGGGAAACGCCCCTTAAAAGTGGGCGTGTCTTAAAAATTTGAAGCACTAACTGACCTTTGATCATTATTTAGACATATGTGTAAAATTACAGCTGAATCGAGTAGTTTTTAAACAATCTTACCTAAACAAAGGTATTTTATCAAAATCACGCCTTTAAAAGTGGGAGTATTGAAAAAATTTACACAAGAAAATGTAGAAATATATTTTTCAAATAACGAACGGAAAGAAAAGTTTTAAATTGAATATTGGAGGTACCTTAAATTTTTGAGACTACGTTTTTCGTTCTTTCATGAAAAGCCACGCCCAAAATTCAAAAATTTCTTTTCATACACAAACTGTTTAGTTTCACTTAAGAGGCGCAAAATTTTTACTTGTGGATTCATTATAAATACCGTTTATTTATAAAAATAATTTTTTTATAGTTTCTTATGAAAAGTGTGCGTCAAACACGCCCAAAATCAATTGTTTTGATTTCATACACAAGATGTTTTTGTGCCAGTAATACCCACAAAATTTAATGTTTTTCGCTTTAGTATAACAATTGTTAATTTATAAAAACAATATTGATGGTTTTGTATGAAAAATGGGCGTCAGCCACGCCCAAACTGAAATATTTTTATTTGATTAAAAGAAGGTTTACCTAAATCTTACGTTTGCAAAATTTTAGCGTTATGATTTTATCAGAACTGTACAAAAAACATAATTTAATTTTGCTGAATTGAGGTTGTTTAACAAAAGTGACGATTGTGAGCGTGTTTATGGGCGGATTTTACTCTTGAAACAAAGATTATATATACCAAATTTCAGCTTTCTAGCTCAAAAATTGCGACCTCTATAGAGTACACATACGGATGGACGGACATGGCTAAATCGACTACGCTTTTGATTCTGAGTCAGAATATGTATATATACTATTCTATAACGGTATTATTTCTCTATGTTACAAGCTCCACACCAAATGCAATATACCCATTCTATAGAATAGGGTATAATAACATCGATCTGATAACCATCTTCTTGCTTGTTGAGCACATTATGCTTTATGCAGCTCAAGCACTGATAAAATAACTCGTAGAATCGCAGTTTCAGTCATAAGGCCTAGAGTTTCCTTGTTTGAAGAATGACAAACTATACCTAGACGATTTGCTTGACTGAGAAATGACAGCATCGAACAAGCTAAAAGATGCACATACAGGGAAACATATTCTAAGATAGAATACTGCCTTGGACAAGTATGTAGTCAATTATTTCAGAGATAATCTTAATGGTGTGAGATGATTTTTTGTCTTAGGCTGAGGTAAGGTCAGTGGGTCCAGGAAAGAAGCAACAAAATTTAGTTTGTTTAGGTTGTTTATTCACAGATTCTTAAGATTAATCGAAATGCAATTCTTCATATAAATGCAATACATTTTACAAATACTATTACAATTTGCAATATTCCAATATTTATAATCTCATTCAATGTTGACCCTGACGTAGCAAGACCTACTAAATTCTCTACTGAGGTAGCAGTAGGCTGGGCACTAAATTCTCAGCTGAGGAAGCAGGGGACGCTAATTTCAAAATCTGGAAGACCACGTCAACTCTGGGTTCTAAGCTTATCAAAATATTCTAGTTCGGCATTGTACACTAGATTATTACACGCTCACGGGCGGCAACCGAATCGATTTGCACTGTATCAAACTGGCTGTCTTATGCATATTTCCGATGCAAGACAGTGGTAATTATAAAATGAACAACAATAATGCATGGAAAATTCCAAATTGCAAGTAATTGTTGATGCCATTGGTTGTTGTTGGTATAATTTGACTATGGTTTAAAACTGGTTTGAATGGCATAATATGAATGCTTGTGTGCAATTGAGTTTATTGTGCTACGGTTAGGATGGCTCGGTATCCGCGGTTGGGGAGGAGTGAAATCCTCAATTAATGTGTGTTTTGATCGGATGGAATTGCTTATTTTGCAAATTTTATGATGAGGCGGAAGGGGCGTCTAAATACAATGGTGACAAAATATCAACGAACTTTAGAACAAGAATATAATTTTGATAGAAAAAATGATGTTCACTTCAATGCAAATTGACAAATTGACTCATGTAAGTGGAACAAGGAATTCAACAAAAACCTCTAATTTATAGTTAAGAGTTTTTCGTAAACCTTCATCCTTCATGTTCTGCCATTATTTCTAAAATTGTTCGTTTCACATGAAAATTTTCAGTGGTATGTGTTAATCTAAATTTTTATTTACATACTTCCTGCAACAACTCATTTCATATAAATTCAGTAATAAAAGTGTTAAAGTGAAAAGTTTTTGAATAAATAAATTTCATGTCACTTTTTTACATTCACGATATAAAGCCATAGAGCTTTTAATGTTTTAAATGAGAAAAACCTTCCTATGTTTTCTAACTTTCCCAGTTCCAGTTATATGAAGTGGCGTCCATTTTTTTTTTTTTTGGTTTAAGGAAATTTTTGCAGTGGTGATTTTAAAAAGATTAGCTTTATGGAAATATTGAAAATGTAATACTCGTATGTGTCCTTTAATATTTTTTTCCGTAATTTCAAGCCCCATGACTGCTGTTGTCATTTATATATCCAAGTAAATATAATAACTTTTTTGACTTAATTATGATCACAATGCTATATGTAATATTGCTGTACCTACTATAAAAGACTTAGTGCTTATGTATAAGTTTCAATTAATAAAGTTTAATTTTAAACTAAGTTGGAAAAGAATAGAAGGATAGGAACTTTTTTTTTGTTGGTACAGTGGATTGAAATTAAGATGGTTTTTAACTTATGCAAATCGCACTCATGAAGCTGACAAGAACAGATTTTAAAATTAACACAAAAATATAAAGTGTAGCCCTGAAAGAACAGCCACACGAAAATATTCTGTACCAAAAGACAGGGAGCATTGGGACTTTTCACTACTAGTCAGGGTAGTAAATAAGATGCTTCGGATAAACCCCAAAGTAGCCAATGATAGTTCTCGCATCCCCGTACTGGGTTACTGACTCTGGACTTTCTAGCTCCGTTTTTCTTAAGAGAACAACATAGGGCTTGGTCCCCAAGGTTTGGAGTCGACTTATTGATTACGACCCTAGCAAACGAAACCAGAACATTGAATTTCGGTTCTGCACGTGGAATGTACTGACCTTAAACAGCCCATGTGCAGCCGAACAATCCACTGCCGAGATAGTTGACACAGAAAAAGAAGAGTTTTAGCTGCCCGAAGTACGAAACTACGAATATTTTTGACGAAAAATTGTAGAGACGAGCATGGCGATTTTGTTCTAAATGCACTGTCGTTTCTGAGAATTTTGAAAGAACACTTCTGCAGACTGTTAAACGGCGAATACAACAAACTAATCACTGTCAGGCAGAATGACCCATTCAATTTAGTACACGATGAACAAAACTTCTGTCAACTCTACTGGTTGGGGGATCGACATCTTAACTAAAGTCCAATAAAGTGAATGGAATGAAGAAGTTGAAAGAAGAAGATTTACGCTTATAAGATCAAAATAATAACCCGTGGAACACTTCAAATTATTCTTAGACAGGGAACCATATATAGGTTTTGGCATTTTAAATATCCGGGAAGTTATAGATGAGTCAAAAAAAAAAATTCTCTGCCAATATATGTTGAGCAAACTGCCAGGCCTGTCAAAATTTGTCTGCGGTACATTCCAAATATCCGATGGCCGCAAACCATATCAAACGTGGAACTGTGGAAGTTGGAGTTGGCCATGTACTGAAGAAACCTGATGATAACACCTATAGCGAAACAATCCTTCAAATATAATCCCCAGGGTAACAGACGGAAGAATAAAAACAACTTGGGGGTTATCAGTAGTCAAAGAAGATCAAGGAATACAATCATGGACACATTATAGGTACGCCAGTTGCGGTGAATTGGGACAGGTGGAAAGATTCTGCTGCTACCCTATGCTCCAGGATCTGTTGAAGTGCAGCAGTACTTGCAATACATGACTTACAAAACTACATTTTATTACAATCTTTTTTTTAAATTTTAATTTACAATAGCAACTCTAAATCACAATCCAACGAAATGAAAAATAAATCCCAAATCTACCCAATTTTCAGTTTCTTATACATTTAATTCTAATCAAACGAAAATGAGATGAGTACACATCATTCCTATACCCTCGAAGGGATTAGTTTCATTTAGAACCCAAGCTATGCGTCCGCGTCCCCCGAGAGTGCTAAACATAAATTCACAAGCGCTTAAGTATTACTCTGTCTGACAGCCACAATTACCGCCCTTAAGATGTAAACTTAATAATTTTATCGCTCTTGCCTCTGCCCTTGCGGCTTATAGATCTCTCCGAAGGCAATTCATTATAAACGAACGCAAAACGACCACAAAATGTTAGTGAATTGCCTATCAAGTTGTTGTGGGGTTTTTTTTTTTTTATTGTATCATCGTCGTCGGCGTCGGTCGTCGGTCGGCTCGATGTTCCTTTTTTATTTCGTCCTCTTCAAGAGTCTGGGTGTCTCTTAGGAATTTATTAAATTGCCCATGGCATGGACAGGACATAATAAATATATACACACGTGCACAGTGCGAGATACATCTCCACTCCACTCCACCCACATAGTAAATATCAAAACAAAGGACTTATAAATTTATGACACAAGTGAGTAAGACCCAAACAATTGTGAAATTATCCCCAGAGGTGGAAAGCTATCAACGAACCAAAAAGCGAACGAAAGGACAAACGGTCCGGTCCGGTTCGGTTCAGTTCGGATCGGATCGGTCTTCCTTTTTTTTTTTTACTTTTCTTTGTTCTGTTGTCCTCTTTCTTTAAGAATTTGTCCCGGAAAGTCTTCTCTTTTGTCATTGTGTTGTGTGGAGTTTTTTTTTGTCCGCTGAACAAAAGTGTCCTTAACTAAACGTTGTTTAGTGAAACAAGTTTTATTCTTTTAGCTGTTGAAGAGTGTTTACCAACAGCAAAAGTAACAACAACAACACTAACAAAAACCCTAACTCGTCTCCGTCTGGGGCTGAGTTGGATGTCCTTCCATTTGTATATATTATGGTGTGGTTGTTGTTTCCTTGTTAAGATGATAATGTTGAGCATTATTGTGGTTATATTTTTGTTTTGTTTTTGTAGGTGGAGTGTGATGTGATTATCTGGGATGTTGAATATCATTATGCGTGCAATTGGGACATAAGGTGAAGTAAATGTGTCAATTGACACTCAAGTGTTATGTCCATGAAAATATGTTCGTCTTGTTTCTCAGACCAGCAAGAGTGTTCCGGGACTTTAATAAAACGGTTTCAGCTCACTGATGTTTTTTTTTTTAAATAAACATAATCTTTAAAAATTTGAATATTGTTTTTTACTTGCGATTATAATGGGTCCCTACATAATAATATAAGGCAAGTTAAGGATTCGTAAGAAAAAAAAATGAGATAACAATCAAACAAATGACATTACGATGATGGAGAAGTCGAAATAAGTGGGTCTGGAAATTCCGTTTGTCTGTCTGTCTGTCCGTCTATTCACACCTCTAGAGCCTGAATGGATGGGCCATTTACTTCAAATTTGGTATCGGAAGATATTGTTCAGTTTTGCTCTAAATAACCGTACCTGCCATACAATCGTAAATAAGAAGTTTGATTTTCTAAAACTTTCAAGATTCTTTTGCTCAGAAAAGATTTTTCGGAATTTGTCATTTCATTGATATGGCATTTCATAATTCTGAAAAACTTTTTGAAGTGAAAATTCTTTAGGCGCATGAGGGTTAAGTTTTTACGGATGAAGCGGAAATTAGCGCCATGGAAATGTGGGATGTTTCCGTCCCAGAAAAGGGAGAGAGCGATTGACAGAGTGTGAGAAAGGGCGAACGTAGCATGAAGCACTAAGCACATAGCCATGTAGCGAGAGTAAGGAGCAAGCGAGTGAGAAAGATCGAGATAGAGAGAGAGATAGAGAGAGAGATAGAGAGAGAGAGAGAGAGAGAGAGAGAGAGAGAGAGAGAGAGAGAGAGAGAGAGAGAGAGTGAGATAGAGCGAACGTCGCATCACGCACGCACTGTGCCATGGGAAGAGAGAGCTGTAGGCATTGTATATATTATAAACTATAGTATTACCACTTGAGGTGCCCCATCTATCGACGAAAAACTAAGCTCTAGAATACCATGGGAAACAACAACAACAATTTCCACCATTTTAATTGTTGTTGTTGCTTCCCATGGTATTCTAGAGCTTAGTTTTTCGTCGATAGATGGCGCACCTCAAGTGGTAATACTATAGTTTATATATACAATGCTGTAGGTTAGGCTAGGTTTGGTTTATAATAGCACAAACTGGTTATGCATAATATGAACTGTGGGTAGGTCGGTGGCTGATGGTTAAAAATAGGACGGTGGGTAGCTGGGACGGTATGCATTATGTGTCTTAGCAGACAAAATTATTTCGTATATCCACTGTAGGCAGTCAGCGAGGGTTAACTATACCCTCTTAAGTGCTTTGAACGCTTAGCCAAGGCTACAAATAGAGATCGCGATACTCCTTCTGTTCGGCAGATCCTTGGAGCGTAGAAGCCGCTGCACCTCTTCGTCTTTAGGGTCCCTGCCGGGCTTAGCATCGTCGGTATTTTGTTAGCTGGCTTCAATCCAATCATGAATGTGGTTGTGTTTGAAGTTTGGAACTTAAGAGGGATAGATGTGCCTATCCTCCGCCTCCACGTGGCAACCCGGGAACAATATGAATGGCAGGGAAATTGTTGTAACTGAAATAGGAGTGAGTATCTACAGCTATATTTCTTTTCCTTGGAATATTGATTCCTTACTGGAAACGTATGCAAGGTAAAACTTGTATGCGGCTAAGAGAGGAAGGCTTGATATGCATATTTGGCTGTTGGCTTCTGCCTTGGCAGATGGTTGAGTGCGCATATTTAAGGCTGCCAGGCCTTGAGTATTGATGGTGCTCATCTGGAAGTGACCTCACGGTTGCGAAGCTCCACCGGAAGCTTTATTTTGGTACCATGGGAGATAGTGCCCACCCAGGTGGCCGAGTCACCTGGGAGACTATCTATGAGGTAGGCCCCCTTGTGGGAGTATCGTGGTGGTTGTGGTTTATTCCATAGCGGAAACATATGGCATTGGATAATACTATCTACGGATTTTATTATTGGAAGCAAGAGGTGTTAGATAGACCTCGCCCCTCACCAAGGAGTGTGGACATGCCTCAACATGTTCCATAAAATTGGTACTATGATTCTACCTTGGGGTAGATCTTAGGGCTCTGGTCTAAGCCCAATTTGACTCTGCATGCGAGTAAGCTCGTCGTGAAATTAAGACTTTATTGTCAGGTGTTCACGTTAAGCTTATTTTCATCCTGTAGGCAGTCAGCAGTGTTACCAGATTGGTTGTTTTTCCCATTAAAATGATTTGAAAAAAACTATTTGGTGGGTAAAGCAGTGGGAAAAAAAACTTAATGAGTTGACTGCAATGCGATCAAATTGACTACGGTGTGAAACTGGGATATCAAATTTTTGACACAAGTGCTAAGTGCTAACGTGCGGGTATAAGGTGTTTTTTTTTTTTTTTTTTTTTTTTTTTTGAAAAATGCACTGAGTAGGCTTTTAGCGTTAAACTTTCTATTAAACAAAGTATGGTGGTTTTTTCCCTACAGTACAAAATTAGTGGAAATTTATTTCGAATCCGGTAAGATCATTGGCAGTAAGGTGATTGATGGTTTTAAATAGATTGGTGGGTAGCAAGGATGTGAGGTTGATATGACAAATTTGATGTGTATAATATTAAATGTGTTAGGCGGGTAAGCAGCCTTAAGAAACTGCACTGGTCGGTTGATACTGTGCAAAAACAAAAAATTGGTTTGCAAAAGAAGTTTCACTTCTGACATGTGTACTTTGTACGCACGCACTTTTTTTAAATTGTGTCTAAGTGGTAGCTTCCAAATAAAAGTTTTTGTTTTTCTGGAATAGCTAAACATGTTTCAATTTAAAATGAACTATATAAGAAAGCTTTAAACATAAACTTGGTTTCTACATTGTGAATCAAATGTTCAAAACAAAAATTTGGTTTCACACTGTTAAAAATGAAATTTATTGATTTTTTTAGTAGCTTAAATTCGCAAATTAAATTTTTAATACATTATAATTTACATGCTGCCGAGTTTATAATTAGGTCTGGCCTAGACCCTAGACATTTGAAAAAAAGAAACAAACAGAAGGCTTTCAATTTCAGACGATATAGTAACAAAGTTTAGAAATGTGTGTATATAACACATTTAAAAACTTTTAACAAAAACGCGGCCTTTTAAAAGTGGGCGTGTCCTAAAAATTTCCAAACAAAAGTTTAAAGCTCTAACTGAGCTTTGATCGTTAATCAATTTGTATGCGAATGTTTAAGACTACACCTGAATTGAGTAATTTCTTAACGATCTTACCGGAATTTAAAGGTATTTTGTAAAAACCACGCTCTTAAAAGTGGGCGTATTGGAAAAATTAACAAACAAATTTAGAGAAATATTTTTCATATAACGAATGAAAAAATGGTTTAAATTGAATATTGGTTTTGTTCCCTCATAAAAAGTAAGCGTAAGCCAATCCCGAAATTCAAAAAAATATTTTCAAACACAAACTTCTAAGTCTCGACAAAGAGGCGTACAAATTTGGGCTTATGGATTTATAATAAGAACAGTTTATTTGCAAAAATCAGTTTCTTATATTTTCTAATTAAAATTCAGCATACACAAGATGTTTACGTACAACTTGTACCCTCAGAATTAAAGTTTTTTAGCTCGAATCTAAATATCGTTATTTTATAAAAACGAAATTGACGGTTTTATATGAAAAGTGGGCGTCAACCACGCCCAAACTGAAATATTTTTATTTAATTGGAAGAAGATTTACCCAAGGCTTGCGTGTCCAAAATTTTAGAGTAGTGCTTTTATCATAACTGTATAAAATATATAATTAATTTTTCTAAATTGAGATTGTCTAACAAAAATTGCGATTGTGGGCGTGTTTGTGGGTAGATTTTATCGGTTCAAAAACTAAGCTTTACTCTTGAACCATAAAGATTATATATTTTATAAATTTCAGCTTTCTATAGCTCAAAAAATGCGGCCTCTAGAGAGTATACATACGGACGGACGGACATATTGCTAAAATGAACAAGGTTGTCGATTTTGAGTCAGAATATATATACTTTCTATACCTAACGGTATCATTTCTCAATGTTACAAACTCCACACCAAATACAATGTATACCCATTCTTAAGAATAGGGTATACAAAAATATTTAATCGTTATATATATTTCAAAATATTATCGACGAATAAAGAAACACCCTGTATAACATACAAAGTCTAATCGAAATCTTTGATTAGAACGTGCATAATCGTTAGAGAAGTTTTTACTAAAATCTGACAGAACTTAAACCATGATAATTATAAAAGAAACGTTGAAGCCCGTTGGCGGCCATGTCACGTTGCAGACAAAATAGTAAATTAGATAAAAAAAAAAACACAACAGAATTTTGGTAAAAAAAAAGTATCTTAATAACAAAAATTCATGCTCGGAAATAGCAAAGAGTAAATATATTATCCTGCGACGACTCCCATAACCACCATGGTAATAATTTTCATCATTATCCTAGTATCTCATCCATTTTGTTTTTGCACACACTTTGATGCTGTGCTTGACTTAGTCCTGGGAGTTCTGAGAAAAATTTTGAATAATGGTGGCATATCCTTTTACCACGGCTGATGCTGTTGCACTTCAATCAAGGAATAACGACATTTTTTTTTCTTCTTAATAACTCCGTGAGGTGACATCTAAGCCGCATTCGCACAGCTTGTCCTGAAGAATAAAAAATCCTGTCGTTTCACCTTCACGTATAGTAACAACATTAAAGGATACACACAGAATAAAAAAAAAAAAAACTCAAAATGATGAACTGCTGTGAAAAATGTTGCACATGACGGAGTGAACCAAAGATGATATAGAAGATGACAAATGCATTATTTTCTCCTATCCCATCGCAAACTGGGTCCTTCTGGAAACTGTCTGCATCTGCACACCTTATGCTACCGTCTGATGGTCCAAAAGGATGGGGGGGTGGCTTATGGAAACGACGAAAAAATGCAAAACCATTGCAGAGCGTCAACATTTTTCAGATTTTGTATTTTCTACTTTTTTTTTTTACTTTTTTTTTGCTGTTCGTCCTTGTTGAGGCATGGTTTTTTTTGCGAGTTACATTTTCGCAGCATAGATTACTACAAAAATCCACACCGCAGCACATCTTTATGGTAGCACTGTTCAATGGGGCAGGATGAAGCAGAAAAACCAAACCAAAAAGTTCCCAAATTAAAAGTTAAAAAAAAAAAAAAATAGAAATGGAGCCAGGATTCCTTACATAAAGCAACTCCTTAGTGCTGTGCTGCTGCTCTCCTGCTTCTGCTTCTCTTGCTGCAGGATAAAAGTAACTAAATTATGATTTTGCTGAAAAATTAATTTTATTTTGTGTATTTTTTTTTTCGTATTTATTAATTTTTTTCCTCAACTGCTTGCTGTGCCGTGCAAGCAGAAGCAGAAGCATTCTGAATATTGCAGGCAGGTGTTTTTCTAGAAAACCTCTGATGGACAGATAGATGGGCAGGTTTTCTGGAAAGCACCAGAGGAAATGCATGAAGCATGAAGGAACATCTGGATGAACTAACGGATGATGATGGTGGTTAAGAGACATCGTTAGCATAATTTTTCCATCAAGTTTATTTTTTTTTGAAAAATAAATAAAATATAATTTTATATTTTTGTTTAAAAAAGAGAAAACGTTTGTGGAAAAGTGGAAGGCAACAAGATTTATATGTAATCTTTAAATTTAAATAAATTCATTTTGAAGGTGTGTGCTTAGAGTTGATTTAAATAATTTTGTTAACTGGGGCATATTTAAAATGAAATGAAATAATTTTCGCTTTTGAAATGTGAAGGCTGTCATTTACAAGGTTTTTAAAAAGAGGTGGAATTAGTGAAATATGTAGAAGAATTAAGAAAACATTTTAGCAAAATAACTTGGGGCTTGTTTTTATAATTTCAAACAAGGCGAATATTTTATTTTATGAAAGCAATTCAAAATCTAAATGTAATTTTGGTCATCTTTACTAATATTATAAAAATATGAAAGTGAGTTTGTTACTTTGTAAGGCTTTCACCCCTTAACTACTCAACCGATCGTTATGAAATTATACTTATTTTCACAAGTTCAGAAAAAAATACAATAAAAAAAAAAAACTGTTCCCAAAGATGTACAAATTTTGTCGCGAGCGAAGCTGCAGTTAAAATTTAGATAATCAAAAAAAAGGCCATATTTTGAATCATCCATTTAAAGTTCACTCACAATTGCAATCAGTATTTGGTTCGGTTTTGGAATTGACACCAAAAGACATCAGTTATTTTTACTTGCGATTTATAGGTTATGGCAAGTAGTGGATTCGTGCAAAAAAAAAATATTTTGAGATAACAGTCGCAAATGACATTACGATGACGGAAAAGTCGAAATAAGTGGGTCCGGAAATTCCGTCCGTCTTTCTGCCTATGTCTGTTCGAATTTCTACAGCCTAAACGGATGAACCCATTTGCTCCAAACTTGATCTTTAGTAATTATTTGGAATTTCCTAGGGGGGGTCTTTTTTCGTTTTTGCTCTAGGTCGAAAAATAACGACACCTGCAATACAATCATTAACAAAAAGTTTGATTTTTTCGAAAACGGCTCTAACGATTTTGATAAAACTTTCGGGATACTATTTTTTTTAGTATAGTCTATCTTTTCTAAAAAAAATATTTTTCGAAATTTGTCTTATAACGGTACCTTTCATAGAACCGGTTTTTTCAAACTAGGTTTTCTCGTAAATTATTTTTTCGATTTCAAAAAAATTTTTAATACATTGAGCCATTAATAATCAAATTTATATTGAATTTCAAAATTTTCAAAAACTTATTTTTTCGATTTTTAGTAATTTTCTAAAAAAAAATTTAGTTTTCAAAATATTTTGAAAACGGGTGGTTTTTTTGATAAGGGCGGTTTGGCAAAGCGTTTGGCGGTGTTTGTGATGCCTGGTTGTAAGGCAGTTCTTGTATGGCTTAGTATTATGTTTTATTTAAGTTGTTGGGTAAGTATTTGAATAGTCCATCATATAGGAAAGTGTGTCATGGCCTTAAAAATAAAGTGAACGACTGGGTCGCACGAACTTGCTCTAATGTGTTACAGTGGTCTTGGAGCTTGAGATTTTGGAAAAAAAAAGCAATAAAAAAATCATATGAAATTTTATTAATCACTTAAAAATCAATAGTTCAATCGTTTTTTGGAAAAAATGAAGTAAACCATTAGATTTCTTTTACTTTTTTGAATTTTAAGGAATTTTTTTTTCAAAATCGTTGGAGCCGTTTTTTCAAAAAACGGTTTTTTTTTTAACTTTTCGGAAACATATTCCAAATTTATTTTGAGTATGTCAAAATCTAGCGGTTTAAAGTTCTTATTAGTAAACAAAAATTTTAAAAATTTTGAACAAATCGTTTTCGAAAAAACCAAAAGTCAAAAAAAAAAATTTTTTTTTGAAAATAAGAGAATTTATATTATTTCGTTTATAACAGAGCTTTTATATTAAAATTTTCATCGAAATCCGTGAAGTGGTTTACGGGAAAATCTATTTAAAAAAGCGGTCCTATGGGAGGTACCGTTATAAGAATTTTCCTGAAAAATCTGTTCCAGCCAAAACATAAAATTTACTTAAAAAACACTATTCAGAAAGTTTAATCAAAATCGTAGGAGCCGTTTTTGAGAAAAATCAATTTTTCACTAAAAATCGTATGGCAGGTACCGTTAGTTTTGGAGCCAGAATGCTAATTCCAAAAACCCCTCTGTAGGACGCCATAATAATACTGTGTACCAAGTTTGAAGCAAATCGGTTCAGCCATTTAGGCTGTAGGTGCCGATACAGACAGACGGACAGACAGACAGACAGACAGACAGACAGACAGACAGACAGACAGACAGACAGAATTGTCGGACCTACTTTTTTAGGCTTCTCATCATCGTAATGTTATGTTTGATTGTCCAAAAAAAAATTTTTTTTTTACGAATGCATAACTTGCTTTATAGTACCTATAATCGCAAGTAAAAATATATATATACAGGGTGCGCCAGAGAAACTTACTTATTTAAAAGGTCAATAAAAAATAAAATGCACGACTGAGTCGCACGTACTTGCTCTGTTGGTGCAATAGTACGATGAAAACAAACTTTTCGATCAATAAGAACAATTCATTTTTGAAAAATTTGGTAAAAACCAAAAAAATTTGGCAAAAACTGGAAAACTCGATATATGGGAGCTAACGTTAAGAAACCTTTAATATTTAAAATAAGACGTTATCTTTTGGGTGTTACAAATGATACAAATGTCCACTTATGGCCAAATTAATAATACTGTTAAAAGCAATTTCCGCTATTATCATGTATAGCAAAAAACTAAAAATGCAGTTTTGTTTGAAGTATTCTATGTATGTTACATAAAAAGTTTCATAAAAATCAGGGTAGCCTTTTTTGAGTAAATTAGAAAAAATGAAAAAAATGGCCAAAATCTAGTGGCTCTTTGTATTGGAGCCACCATTTAAAAAAGAGAAAATGAAAAAAAAATCAATGCCATCTGATAGGAAGCTGTAAGGAACTATACCAAACAAAGTTTGAGTGAATTCGATGCAACCGTTGACAACTTATAGCCATTTGAAAAAAGCCGTTAATAGCAGATCTCCGTTATTTGCATTTTTAGCCAAAAACTAAAAACGCAGTTCTCTTCAAAACACTAAAATAATATAACACACAAAGTTTAATCAAAATCGTTAGAGCCATTTTCGAGAAAATTAGAAAAAACCAAAAAAAGTTGGCTTAAACTTAACGGCTCGTTGTATGGAAGCCACCGTTTAGAAAGGCTTCAGTGAAAAATTTACTAAACCATCCTATAGAAGACTATGAAAAACTATGTCAAACGAAATTTGAGTCAATTCAATCACGCCGTTGTGAACTTATGGCTATTTGAAAAAAAGCCGTTAAAACCTGATTTTCGTTACGACCATTTGAGGCAAAAACGAAAAACGCAGTTTTGTTAGAAATGCTTAAAGTAAGCTAAAATATAAATTTAATCAAAATCGTTAGAGCCGTTTTCGAGAAAATCCAAATTGAAAAAAACCGTTACTTGAAAGGTACCAGTTTGAGCCGGGCTAAAACAAAATAAAAAAAACCTCAGCAACCGTTTTTCTTCAAACTGCTATATACCAAATTTGAAGAAAATCCGTCAAGCCGTTTAGGCTGTAGCATGACGTGAAAAAGCGCACATCCGCACATCCGCACATCCGCACATCCGCACATCCGCACATCCGCACAGACGCACAGACGCACAGACAGACCGACGGACGGTATGGCGAAAACCACTTTTTTGGGCTTCTCCATCATCGTAATGTCATGTTTGATTAAAACCTCGATTTTTTTTTTCTGCACGAAACCAATACTTGCCCTATAGAGCAAGTAAAAAGTACTTCAGTTATTGTTTTAAATTTTTTTTTTTATTTGAGAATACAATATCCCAATTTTTTTTTTTATACAGTCTTAAAAATGACATCGGATAAATGGCGACCCCCATTGCGCATACACTGATGAAGTCGATTTTTGAAATTCGTATCCACTCTTCGCAGCATATCAATCGGTATGTTGGCAATGGCGTCGCGAATGTTGTTCTTGAGGTGTGCTATGGTCCGTGGTCGATCGACATAAACCAGGGATTTCAAATAACCCCATAAAAAGAAATCGCATGGAGTCAAATCTGGAGAGCGTGCGCGGAAGGCACGTTGCGTAGCAACAAGTGAGCGACCGTTAGAAAAGAAGCTCTCAACTGCGAAGGCCCGCTGCTCTCTAGACCAGAGCATGATGGCAACTGACTGGAGGGAGAAACAAACTTGGGAACTTCCCCCTCCAGATGCGCCCCCTCTTGCCCCTCTACCCTCCCAACTCACCGCGCGGGAATTTTTTCAAATAAGTAAGTTTCTCTGGCGCACCCTGTACTACCAACGATTTGGCCGATCATTAAAAAGAGAACGTTTAGGTTAATCATAAATACTGAGATTAAATCAATATAAATGTATACCTTAACTTGATTATTTGTTTTGAAGTGTTTATTTTTAGAATAGCTCTGATAAAGGACATTCATTGTGGTTTAGAAAAATTATAAACTCTATCTGTGAATCTGGATGGTTAGATATGAAATTTCCGGATATAAAATTCTTTAGCTAGACATTAAAATTATTGATACAGCCAGAATATGGAAGGGAATGTGTGTTGTTTCATATTAGAAATGGTCAAATCGTATCTTCAATTCTTGGTGTTAAGGTGCTGGTTCCATTTATGCAACGTGTACGAGTTAAAATTTTATCGTTAGAGCAAGTTTATGCTACCCAGTCGTGCACTTTATTACAGTGAAAGCTCCCATTGCGGACACCTCCCTTAGGCGGACAATCCCCTTGGGCGGACAAATTCTCTCGACCGTGGATCTTGAATTTAAATTCCGTACGTTTTATGATCCCTTAAGCGGACACTCCCTTACCCGGACGCGGACAGGCACATCAGCCACAATTTGGTAAATTCTATTCTCTTAGGCGGACAAAAACTTTATCAGCTTAATTTTCCCATAGCTTTTCTTACATGGTATGAGAGTGATAAATGAACTAACTTAACAAAGAAAACAACAAAATTGCAATATAGTTGTGTGTGTGTGGTCTGTTACAAATAATGGTGCATACCTTTTGAAATAAATTTTTTTTTTAATTTTTGAAGTAAAATTGGCATGATTTAATTTTTGTTATTTTTATTAAAAAATATTATTTGTATTTTCTTATATGTTTATGAAACTATTTTTAATTTTTTGGTGTATTGAAATAAAATCTTTTTTTTTTTTTGTTTTTTTTTTAAGAATTAGATTTTTGTTACTTTTATTAATAAATATAATATTAAATTATATGCAAAACTAGTTTTGTTTGGTTTTTCATTTTTTTCCCTGGGACGGACAACTCCCTAAGACGGACAAAAGTGCCTCGACCGTCGCTGTCCGCCTAAGAGAGCTTTCACTGTATTATTATTATTATTTTTTCTCAATTTAATTCCCCTAACTTCAACCATAGCTGTATAGCCTACCCACGTAAGCCATTGTTTACATTATTTCTTTCGCAATTATTTAATTCACCTTTTACTTGATATTCTTAATATTTAAAACCAAAAATAAATTGTTATCGTTCCGTTGCCGTTCTGAAAATGTATTTCATTTTAACACTTAGGCTTTTTTGCCCTTATGTAAGCCAAAATATTTCCAGCCCCCTCTACAATTCCAACACAAACTGGAATTATAAACTGATTTAAGGCAATCAACCATGTTAAATAATTTTTATAATCTTTGTTAAAGGTTTTTTTATTTAAAGCTTAACTGCAATGTAATAATTTTACTCACGGCTTTGCTCTTTGTGAATTAGTATTATTTGTGGGAACAGTATTACTACCCTGCAACGTGAAAACAGATTAACTGTTACACTAGTTAACAGCAATAAATCTATGTGTATTTTCGAGGCATACTTATAGGCATTCAAGTCAAGTTAAGAGTGTTGCATGCTCTCAGAAGCTTACATCAACGTTTGCGTTTGCATAATACTATGATAACCTGTACAACGGCTGGCTTTCAGTAATTATGTAAGGATAAAACACGGTATATGCTAATAAACCTTATGCAAAAAATTACCACCATAATGGCGAAAACCGTTTCAAAATATGTTGTGTTATTTAGAAGGAGTTAGAGGATAAACACTAGGGGTAGGGCCACTACCTTTATACTCTGAAAGAAGATACAGATTTGAATATATTTCCAAATATACATGTCATTCAGTTTTTTAATTCAATATCTGTTTAAAAGTTCGATTCAGTACCAATCCACACCTGATGCGTAAGTTACCGTTCAAGGATTTTTTCATATTTTTTTCAATAAGTCGTGCGGCAAAATTTATAACCAATACCGCTCGTGCCAACAAAATTTTTCAATTTCCATGCCGCGCACTAAATTTGATTTAAATCGTACACACACTTGGCCAATATGCGCAAACAATTTTTCAATTTTCAATTTTTTCTTTGCATTTATTTAACTTTATTTATTTATTCTTCGACTCTAAGCTATCCTTGTATAAACATTCGTTCTCTCACTTCTCTATATGGCACAAACATTGAAGTGTCGAAATGAAAGTTATTGAATATCTAATGGTATCCTTGTCGAATGAAGTGATTTGAACACAAGACCTCTTCTGTGTGTGAATCCTTTCGTTCCTTTTTTATCCACTTTTTTACATATTCTTGTTGGCGAAATGAAAAATTCATATGGTGTACCAATGAAATATTTCACAAGCTGGCAAAAAGAGTCCTATTCGCCGCTCGGTGCTGCTTTAAAAAAGAAAAGAAAATATACAGAACAGAATAAAATAGAAAAGAAAAAGGAATAATAAAAAAAGGGTTACATGCAGATTAGGATAGCAGCAAAACATTTACATTCAAATCATGTGGATAAAGCAGAGGTCCTTTTTTGTAAGATTTTAGGTTTTTTTTTCGTTAGTCTTTAAGAAGGCAAAAGAAAGATTCTTGATTCTTTTTTTTTTAAACCGATTACAATGCCTCAAGGGGATATTAAACAACACGTTGTGATTTTTAAATATTTATCTATGTTCAGTCAGCAGGATATTGGGGACTCCTTATGCCTATACATACATATTTTCTTAGTAGAATCAATAGACTTTCAATACCTATTCAATGATTTAAGGAAATACTACGTGAATTGAAATTTAAAATTTGTCAAGGACTATTGATATTGTGCTTATCATTGAGTCTTGATTTGAATATGTCTTATCTATTTTTAAATTCTGTCTACCTTAACCTTTCCTAGGAGTAGTAAAATAAATGAAAGGGTTTAAAACACTTGAGGGAATTGGGTATAGTTAATTATGTGTAAGTTAAGATGTAAGCCTTTGAATCCTTATTTTCAAGTTGTTTTCTTTGCCAAGGAATCAAATATTTACATACAAATTAATAATATATTATTATTTTATAAAACTGGTCCTGGAAACTTTTAGGAAAATTATCACTGTTTAAAACATAAAAATAATTCGGTGTGTTCTAGGAAAAATGCTTTACTTACTGGAGATGAATCTGGGACTACTAGGTTCAATATGTTTCTTTCGCAAGGCTATACAAATTTTTAATAAAAAGGGTGTTAGACCCATAAACAGATAAATTGTAACAATTGCTATAAAATTGACTTAATTTGAAAGATAATTCTTTCAGCCACCAGGACTGGCTTTGCATGTTGCCCAATCTTGGGGTCCAATTTTCGATCACTCTTTGAAGCATTCGAGGTCGTATATCCGCAATTACCTTGCGAATGTTGTTTTCCAAGTCGTCAATTGTCCCTCGCTTATCGGTGTAGACTAGCGATTTAACACACCTAAAAAGAAATTACTCCAGCGGTGTTAAATCGCACGATCCTGGACTTCAATTCAAAGTAAGAAGTGCGAAACTTTAAGCTCACCAATCGCTTCCTGCAACAAATCAATTGTGGCACGAGCTGTGTGGCTACAATTTACAAAGCGTTCATACGCAGGAAACTTCAGTATAACTCCCATCTCTGGGCAGGTGCTTCTCAAACTTTTGTACACCTGCTCGACAGAGTTAAAGAAAAAGCGCTAAAATTGATAGAAGAGAGAAGCATTATGAAAACATTTCCATCCCTTGACCATCGTCGAAATGTTTCATGTCTTTCCATATTTTACCGGTTCTCTACAAAAAAATGACCCTTGCCATTTTGATCTTCAAACATTCAAAACATTCAAGGCCAATGTTCATCGGCACCTCTTTTCCCTTCATCCCTAATTTCCTATCGCTCGCGCTGTGACTAATCACAAAAAGGGCTATACAAACACCTTGAGCGCGTGTGTCGTATAAAATTAAATGCACGACTGGGTCGCACGAACTTGCTCTTATGATAAGCAATTGCGTAGTGGCTGCATATATGGATATTAAAAAAAAATTAAATAATTCGAAAATTCTTTTATTTTTACTTGCTATTATAGGTACTATAAGGCAAGTTATGCATTCGTCGAAAAAAAAAGTTTTGAGATAACAATCAAACATGACATTACGATGATAGCGAAGACGAAAAAAGATGGTCTAAAAATTCTGTCCGTCTGTATGTCTGCCTGTCTGTCTGTCTGTCTGTCTGTCTGTCTGTATGTATAGAGACCTACAGCCCAAACGGGTGGGCCGAATTGCTTCAAACTTGGTATATAGACTTTTTTAGGTATTGTACAGAGGGGAAATTGAAATTTTTTTTTAGCTCAAAAAATAACGGTACCTGCCATACAACCGTTACGTTAAAGCTTATTTTTCTCAAAAACGGCTCTAACGATTTCGATTTAAAAAAATCAGTGTTGGTTTTTGGCTAAGAACGGTACTTTCCATAGGACCGTTTTTTTTGCTTTCGACTAACTCGAAAACGACTCAACCGATTCTTTCGAAATTTCACACACATATAGCTGTAGGTAGCTCAATTTGTATTGCATACCAATATTTTTGAAAAATATTTTTTTGTATTTGTAAAAGCATTTAAAAAAAAAAATTAAAAAAATTAATATTTTGAAAACTGCTTATTAAATTTTTTTCTAAACATTTTAAATAAATGTACTTGCTGAATACCTATGAACTGGCGTTTTTGAATTTTTTTTTGAAAATTGGTTTCAAAAAGTTTTTCAAAAAAAACTTTTTTTCTCAAAAACCGCTCCACAGATTTTTATAAATTTATTCTCATAAATTCAAAAATTATCCAAGAAACAAAATGGCGTACTTTTTTTTCAGCTCAAATTAGTTTAAGTATTTATTTAAGAATTTTGAAAAATTTATTTTTATCAAAATCTCAAGCCCCTAAACCAATGTCACTCATTAGAGCAAGTTCGTGCGACCCAGTCGTGCATTTTATTTTTTACGAATGCATAACTTGACAAGTAAAAATTCATTTAAAACATCCACACATCGCCCCCTGTGAGCTGCAATATCTCAAGTTAAGAATTAATCCGAATTGACGCAAATACAAATATTTTGTATGACAACAAAATCCATAGTTACTTTTGTGTCACCCTGTTTATCTGTCTTTTCTTTCATTCTGGACCCTTTAAGCACTTATATGAGTTTCTGTTTTATTATAAAAGAAATATTGAAATTTTTTTCCCATCTCTGGTTTATTTATTTTGAACAAGCAAATAAGTAAATAATCCAAAGTCAAATTGATTTCCTGTCTCGATATCCTGATGCTAAGAGATTAAGAATGAATACTGAGAAAATAATCCTTGCAATAATGATTTTGATTTTTCATATATTTTTTTTTTCTTTCTTACAAGTGAATTGAAAGGTAGTTTGTTCACAAAGTAAACTCTCAAAAGTTTGTTTGAGTGAAAATGTAAGGAGTTGCAGAAGTGCTCGTTAATATAAAAAGGAAAAAATTCCAAGAAAGATATAAAGAAAACACAAGTCTAAGAGTAATGATGGTTTTCATAATATTTGAAAGAAATTGTTGTTAGAACTTAGAACTTGACGTAGTTGGCCAAAAATAAAAATGTATGTCGTATATAAGTATATGTGGAATATGGGGTGAGCTTTTTTATTTTTTTGGAAGTATTGTAAATAGAAATACCTTTAAAACTGTGAACAAAGCAAATGATGAGAAAATGAGAAAAAAGTCTAATCAATTCTTAGTTTTACTGGAACTAGTCCTGAACAAATTACTAAGCATGGTACTTCACTTTTTACTTTCGATGTTGGTACTATATATGCCCTTTTAGCCTGATCGACCAGTAGCGTGCTCTATCTTGGAAGCTTTTTGACGTACATAAAATCGAAATATACGGAAATTTAGGAAATTGAATAATGTTCTATTAAAAATTTTAAGATTGTTTTTTGGTTCGGATGGACATTGGATGAGATAAACTTGAAAATCCATTCTTAACTCAAAAATTTGACAGTTTTTTGACAATAACTTTTTATTGGAAAGAGCTGTCAAAAAAATAAATGTAACAATAATTCTAGAAAATATTTTTTCCAAGAAAAAGAAACCAAAATAAGAACTTTACGAATAATAGTGGCCGAGAAAATCAAGTAAACGCTTTTTAAAGGCTTTTTTCAAAATGTCGGACGACGCAGAGGGTTTTTTTGTTCGAGTTTTCCGGTTTTAGTATCTCCTAAAGATACTCCTTAAAATAAAACAATAAAATTCTCCTTGCCTATTTTTGTAGATATTTTCGATTTTTTTGTTTAATTTGACTGATGGACTATATCCTTTAGTCATAGTTTGTATGCTTAGGCTGGCAATTGGTTTTGGATTTGACCTAGTGACGACAAATTTGTGGGTATGTTGTTTGATGCCTTACTTATGGAAAATTGAATGGTGAGAAGTATTGTGGCTTGCTTATGGGAATATCATATGGAGGAATATGTTATGCTATAGAAAATGCAATGAATGCATGCAGGTGAGGGTGAGAAAGATGTAGAGGGCTGCAGTGCACACTACACAAGCAATCATGTTGGTTTATTGAAGATAGTTCCTAATGCTAGTGCCATGCAGGGCCCGATCTAGGGGGGGCGCGCCGGGCATTTGCCCGGGGCGGCAAATTTCAAGGGCGGCAAAATTTGAAAATTGAATATTATTAAAGTTATGTCTTTCAAAAAAATGTTTACTTGTTTCCTTCTAATTAAGATCATCATGGGATAAAATATATAAATCAGAAAGAATTTAGATTTTTCTCACACAAGTGTGATGTGTGTGGGGAGCTGAAGTAAATGTAGTCTCTCAACTCTCAAGTAACCGAAGAAACACACAAAAAATTTTATCCGTCATCAGAATTATATTCATCTTTCCCTACTTTCCCAGTCCCTCATACATAAATATGTAGGATTGTAGGTACAGTAAAACTACTTTATAACGAACTCTCCTTTCTAAAGCAAATTTCATTTTGTTCCCCTTCTTCTTAAAAAAATATCCCATATTAGTTAGGTTCCATCGAATGTATAGATGTATTGAGAAATGTACAGTTATCTAGTTTCAAAGGTAAAACAAGTTCAATCCTCAGTTGTTTTAACAAAGCTGTCATTGGTACTTTTGACAATTGTCTATTGTCAGCGATATGATCAATAATAATCGAGAGCAATAGCAATTTGAAAAGAGTTTACTTCAGACGAGACGAAAAAGCCCTACTATAGTGATTAGAGAACTGCATTTCAGAATTTTTGAAGTTTTATTGAAACAAGTGATAAAACTAAAGATGATGCAATTTTTTAATTTCTAAACTGGAAGATTTGTATGAAAAAATAAAAAAAAAATTTAAATGCGCAATCAAAAATTGAATTTCTTAACAAAAGAAATGAATTTCTTATTTATACCAATTTTCTTTGAAAATAAAAAGAAACACGAGGTTTCAAAACACATTTCACATTTCTTTATAACGATTTTTATAATTTTTGTATTTTTTGTTCCCTTGAAGGTTCGCTCGCCATAAAGAATTTTGACTGTGTCATGTATGTACGATGATAGCGAAGACGAAAAAAGATGGTATACAAATTTTGACCGTCTGTATGTGTAGACACCTACGGCCCAAACGGGTGGGCCGAATTGCTTCAAACTTGGTATATAGAGTTTTTTAGATATTGTACAGAGGAAAATTTAAATTTTTTTTTAGCTCGAAAAATAACGGTACCTGCCATATAACCGTTACGTTAAAGCTTATTTTTCTCAAAAACAGCTCTAACGATTTCGACTTAAAATAAAATGCACGACTGGGTCGCTGCATATATGGAAATTAAAAAAAATTAAATAATTTTAAAAATTCTTTTATTTTTTAAATTAGTTTAAGAGTTTTCTCGCAAAAACTAAGTATGCAATAAAATTTGAAAGCTAAACGTCAATCTAGGCAAAAAATATTGAAAATCATTCGACCAGTTTTTTTTTGTAAAAGGTTATTTTTGAAAAACTTTTTCAAAAAATATTTTGAAATTTATTTGAGTATGCAAATATATGGCAATCTGTAGTTTACATTTGAAGGATAATTAAAAAAAAATCAATGTAGCCGTTTCCAACATATTTCGAAAACCAAAAATTTGTTTGAAAAAATTATAAAAAATCAAAAAAAAAAGTTTTTGAAAATTTTGAATGCCATATTAATAAAATTATGAATGACTTCCTGTGGCCAAAACTTTATTGAAATCGAATGTATAGTTTACGATAAATTTTGATTTGAAAATACTCGTTCTATGAGAGGTAGCGTTTTTAGACAAATTTTGAAAAAAAATTTCAAACCAAAAGATAGATTGTCTTGCAAAAATAGCATTCTGAAAGTTTTATCAAAATCGTTAGAGCCGTTTTTGAGAAAATCAATTTTTTTCTTCACGATTGTATGGCAGGTGCCGTTATTTTTGGGCCTAGAGCAAAAATAAAAAAATTGTTCCGAGGGACGGCCAAATAAATCCTAAATACCAAATTTGAAGCAAATCGGCCCACCCGTTCAGCCTCCAGAGGCGCGAACAGACAGACAGACATACAGACAGACAGACAGACGGATTGAATTTCCCGACCCACTTTTTTCGACTTCTCTATCATCGTTATGTCATGTGTGATTGTTATCTCAATTTTTTACTTGCGATTATAGGTACTATAAGGCAAGTTATGGATTCGTGCAGAAAAAAAATTTCGAGATAACAATCACACATGACATTACGATGATGGAGAAGTCGAAAAAAGTGGGTCTGGGAATTCCGTCCGTCTGTCTGTCTGTCTGTCTGTCTGTCTGTTCGCGCTTCTAGAGCCTGAACGGATGGGCCGATTTGTTTCAAATTTGGTATCTAGGATTGATTTGGCCGTCCCTCGGAACGTATTTTTTATTTTTGCTCTAGGCCCAAAAATAACGGCACCTGCCATACAATCGTGAAGAAAAAAATTGATTTTCTCAAAAACGGCTCTAACGATTTTGATAAAACTTTTAGGATGCTATTTCTGTAAAACAATCTATCTTTTGGTTGGAAAATATTTTTCAAAATTTGTCTTATAACGGTACCTCTCATAGAACCAGTATTTTCAAATCAAATTTTCTCGTAAACTATACATTCGATTTCAATAAAATTTTGGCCACAGAAAGTCATTTATAATTTTATTAATATGGCATTTCAAATTTTTCAAAAACTTTTTTTTTTGATTTTTTATAATTTTTTCAAAAATTTTTTTGGTTTTCGAAATATGTTATAAACGGGTATATTGATTTTTTTTAAAATTATTTTTTCAAATGTAAACTACAGATTGCCATATATTTGCATACCCAAATAAATTTCAAAATATTTTTTGGAAAAGTTTTTGAAAAATAACCTTTTTAAAAAAAAACTGGTCGAGCGATTTTCAATATTTTTTTTTTCCTAGATTTACGTATAGCTTCGAAATTTTATTGCATACTTTGTTTTTCCGAGAAAACTCTTAAACTAATTTAAAAAATAAAAGAATTTTCGAAATTATTTAAATTTTTTTTTAAATCCATATATGCAGCCACTAAGCAATAATTGCTTATCATAAGAGCAAGTTCGTGCGACCCAGTCGTGCATTTTATTTTTTCTGCACGAATCCATAACTTGCCTTATAGTACCTATAATCGCAAGTAAAAATGACAATAACTGCGTGGTGTTGGCATATGTTGTGTGTTCTTATCTCTTCTGTTCTGTCTGTCTCTCTCTGTCGTATTACGGTCTTGTCTTGAGCCGATTGCCGCAGTTGCCAGTGCTTGTAAGTGTGTCGATTCATTGGTGGAATAGATAAAATAAAAATTGAAAAAGTTTGAGTCATCGTTGAGAATGTATGGCTATTTGAAAAAAGCCGTTTAAACCTTATTTTCGTTATGACCATTTAAGCCAAAAATAAAAAAAACAGTATTATCAAACATTCCCTAGGTGTGTTATATTTTGAGTTTTATCAAAATGGTGAGAGTCGTTTACGAGCAAATCTTAAGTGAAAAACTTGAAGGGTACCAGTTTGAGCCGGGCAAAAAAAAAAATCTTCAGCCGTTTTTACGTCTTTATAATGAAGTTTGAAGAAAATCCGTCAAGCGGCGTAGCTGTATAGCTTGACGTAAAAAAACGCACAGACCCACATACAGACACCGGGACGGCGGTGTCGTGTTTGATCAAAACCTCGCTTTTTTATCTGCAGGAAACCAATACTTGCCCTATTGCAATTATGTAGTTATCGGATGCACCAGGCACACTTAATGCCAAAAACAGTAATAATTCTTACCCCAGTTAGGTAGTTCCACTCGATCAAACCTTCGCTGCTCTATTCCATTCAGTATATCCAGCAGCACACAATATTTCTAATAAATTCAAAATAAAGCTTATTTGAGTCTTCCAAATAACTAATCTATTAATAATTTCACATTACGATGAAAACAGAGATTTCATAAACGCTGCCTTCGCTGATACTTAGCAAAATTAATTGACATTGCTTCAATTTTCTTCAAACGATTCAATTGGTACTTTTGGCTACTTAAACGGAATAAGACATGGAAAATCCGATTTAAATAAATACATTTTGAGTGAAGACTACTTTTTCTTTCTAAATAGGACAACGTTCCCTCGTTGTCCTTCCTTATTTTTTACGTTTAAAAATGTCTGAACAGTTGTTTTTGTTTTTGTTTAATAAAATACTAAGTTACGATTTTGGGATTTTGTGAAACAAATTGAAGAGAATAATCTGAATGATTAGCGAAGCTAGGATGGACGTGAATCCGTGGATGTATCAATTGGCTTAAAAGAGAAAATGTGATATTGCTTATACTGAACGATGGCGACATTATTCTGAGAAATGAAGCAATCAAATTTAATTTGACGAGACAAAAAAAAGGATCATCTAAATTGTTTAAGATTCAAAATCATTTTTATTCCAATGCTTTTAAAAAACACAATAAATGTTGACAAAAAATCAATGGTCATTAACCATTCTTTTCATCAAGGGAACAGTCTGTACAACCGAACATGGGGTCCATTTTGGACCCCACAATGTTTGTTATGAAATTTTTTGATATCTGTAATACATTATTAAATCATAATTTTTCTAGCATACTGTGTCGTTGTCGTTGTAATAACACGTCCGAAGGCGAAGCCATTGTATATATAAACTATATAGTACTACCACTTGAGGTGCGTCATCTATCGACGAAAAAATAAGCTCTAGAATACCATGGGACACTACAACAACAAATAAAATGGTGGAAATTGTTGTTGTTGCCCGTGAATTATCAAACGTATATGAAAAGCTGAGGGTTGAGTCGTCGGCAAAACAATTTAATGGATAAGAAGTCACAGACAACAGATCATTTATAAAAATGAGAAATAGAGTCGGAGACAGAACGGAACCCTGCCAGCATTTACAGTCTAAACTCTAAGCCAACTTGTATTGAACGTTCCAGAAGATATATCTTCTAATAAGTTGAATCTTTGAAATCATATCTCTATTATAATATATGTTAACCATGATTATCTTCAAATTTTCTTCTTAAATGTGTCCAAAAAAGTTCAATTTCAAACTTGTTTGTGTAATAAATACAAAATGGTGTTCTTTTTTCTAGCTCAAATCAATTTAAGTATGTAATCTCTGATTAAATTACATTAAATTACATATTTGACATGACAGCTTCATGCGGAGACCCTAGCTATTAGCTTCCACGTTCAACTATTCCTATATAGGCGATGATTTTCTGCAGAAGTGGAAGGGGCCTACAATTTACATTCGGTTTCGAACGGCTAGTCAGCATTTTTCAACCTTTCTCCTTAACATAAAACAACATATTTGGTTTTATATAAATAATTCTTCAAAAGTAAATATTAAACATTAAATTTTTACGATAACATGCAATTATTTTTTTTTTCAATCACATTTACGATTGAAGAAGTCTCCAGCCATCCATATGCACACATTGAAATGAAAATTCATAACCGTATCAATATTCAAATATGAAATCCTTATTCAGTTTGAGCTTCGATTTATCAAATAAAGGACATACATCACAGGGTGGCATGCAATGTGTCTACTTTGCTCCAATTAATTTTTTATTGCGTTTAAACTAATTTTGATTTCAAACTGTTTCAAGAAATTCAATTAATAATGATCATAAAACAGCAATAAAAAAATGAATATACGACCTACAATTTTTTTTGCGTGTATAAAATAAAGTGCACGATTGGGTCGTACGAACTTGCTCTAATGTGTTTAAATGGTCTTGGGCCTTGAGTTTTTCGGAAAAAAGCATTGAACAATTATATGAAGTCTTATTAATCACGTAAAAATTAATAGTTTAAACGTATTTTATCAGATTTCTTTTGCTTTTTTTAAATTTTAAGGAAAATTTATTTCAAAATCGTTCGACCAGTTTTTTAAAAAAACTGGTTTTTTTGAAAAACTTTTCGAAAACATATTCGAAATTTTTTTTTGAGTATGCATCTAGCAGTTTAATGTTAATATCAGAAAACAAAGTTTAAAAAGTTTTGAACAAACCGTATTTGAAATAACCAAAAATTTAAAACAAAAATTAACTTTTTTTTAAACTCAAAAAAAGATTTTTTGAAAAATTAAACAATTAATATTATTTTGTTTATAAAAAGGCACCTACGTTTAAAATTTCAACGAAATCCGTCAAATGGCTTACGAGAAAATCTGATTTTATAAAAACGGTCCTATGGGAGGTACCGTTATAAGACTTTTCCTGAAAAATCTGTTCCAACCAAAACATAAAGTTTACTCAAAAAACACCATTCAGAAAGTTTAATCAAAATCGTAGGAGCCGTTTTTGAGATAAATGAGTTTTTCATTTAAAATCGTATGGCAGGTACCGTTAGTTTCGGAGCTAGAATGCTAATTCCGAAAACCCCGCTGTATGACATCATAATATTACTATGTACCAAGTTTGAAGCGAATCGGTCCAGCCGTTTAGGCTCTAGTTGCCGATACAGACAGATGGACAGACATACAGACAGACAGAATTATCGGACCCACTTTTATCGACTTTTCTATCATCGTAATGTTATGTTTGATTGTCCAATTTTTACTTGCGATTATAGGTACTATAAGGCAAGTTATGCATTCGTCGAAAAAAAAAATTTTGAGATAACAATCAAACATGACATTACGATGATAGCGAAGACGAAAAAAGATGGTCTAAAAATTCTGTCCGTCTGTATGTCTGTCTGTCTGTCTGTCTGTCTGTCTGTCTGTCTGTCTGTCTGTCTGTCTGTCTGTCTGTATGTATAGAACCCTACAGCCCAAACGGGTGGGCCGAATTGCTTCAAACTTGGTATATAGACTTTTTTAGGTATTGTACAGAGGGGAAATTGAAATTATTTTTTTAGCTCAAAAAATAACGGTACCTGCCATACAACCGTTACGTTAAAGCTTATTTTTCTCAAAAACGGCTCTAACGATTTCGATTTAAAAAAATCAGTGTTGGTTTTTAGGTACGACCAATCATATGGCTGAAAAAAATTTTTTAAAAAATGGCTAAGAACGGTACTTTCCATAGGACCGTTTTTTTGCTTTCGACTAACTCGAAAACGACTCAACCGATTCTTTCGAGATTTCACATACATATAGCTGTAGGTAGCTCAATTTGTATTGCATACCAATATTTTTGAAAAATATTTTTTTGTATTTTTAAAAGCATTTTTTAAAAAAAATTTAAAAAATTAATATTTTGAAAACTGCTCATTAAATTTTTTTCTAAAAATTTTAAATAAATGTATTTGCTGAATACCTATAAGCTGGCGTTTTTGAATTTTTTTAAAAAAAATTTTTCAAAAAGTTTTTCAAAAAAAACTTTTTTTCTCAAAAACCGCTCCACAGATTTTTATAAATTTATTCTCATAAATTCCAATTTATCCAAGAAATAAAATGGCGTACTTTTTTTTCAGCTAAAATTAGTTTAAGTATTTATTTAGGAATTTTGAAAAATTTATTTTTATCAAAATCTCAAGCCCTTAGACCACTGTCACACATTAGAGCAAGTTCGTGCGACCCAGTCGTGCATTTTATTTCGTCTTCGCTATCATCGTAATGTTATGTTTGATTGTTATCTCAAAACTTTTTTTTTCGACGAATGCATAACTTGCCTTATAGTACCTATAATCGCAAGTAAAAATATGTTCCGAGGGACGGCCAAATAAATCCTAAATACCAAATTTGAAGCAAATCGGCCCACCCGTTCAGCCTCCAGAGGCGCGAACAGACAGACAGACAGACAGACAGACAGACAGACGGACGGAATTCCCAGACCCACTTTTTTCGACTTCTCCATCATCGTAATGTCATGTGTGATTGTTATCTCAAATTTTTACTTGCGATTATAGGTACTATAAGGCAAGTTATGCATTCGTCGAAAAAAAAAGTTTTGAGATAACAATCAAACATGACATTACGATGATAGCGAAGACGAAAAAAGATGGTTTAAAAATTCTGTCCGTCTGTATGTCTGTCTGTCTGTCTGTATGTATAGACACCTACAGCCCAAACGGGTGGGCCGAATTGCTTGAAAATTGGTATATAGACTTGTTTTGTTATTGTACAGAGGGGAAATTGAAATTTTTTTTTTAGCTCAAAAAATAACGGTACCTGCCATACAACCGTTACGTTAAAGCTTATTTTTCTCAAAAACGGCTCTAACGATTTCGATTTAAAAAAATCAGTGTTGCTTTTAGGTAAGACCAATCATATGGCTGAAAAAAAAAGTTTTAAAAAATGGCTAAGAACGGTACTTTCCATAGGACCGTTTTTTTTGCTTTCGACTATCTCGAAAACGACTCAACCGATTCCTTCGAAATTTCACACACATATAGCTGTAGGTAGCTCAATTTGTATTGCATACCAATATTTTTGAAAAATATTTTTTTGTATTTGTAAAAGCATTTAAAAAAAAAAATTAAAAAAATTAATATTTTGAAAACTGCTTATTAAATTTTTTTCTAAACATTTTAAATAAATGTACTTGCTGAATACCTATGAACTGGCGTTTTTGAATTTTTTTTTGAAAATTGGTTTCAAAAAGTTTTTCAAAAAAAACTTTTTTTCTCAAAAACCGCTCCACAGATTTTTATAAATTTATTCTCATAAATTCAAAAATTATCCAAGAAACAAAATGGCGTACTTTTTTTTCAGCTCAAATTAGTTTAAGTATTTATTTAAGAATTTTGAAAAATTTATTTTTATCAAAATCTCAAGCCCCTAAACCAATGTCACTCATTAGAGCAAGTTCGTGCGACCCAGTCGTGCATTTTATTTTTTACGAATGCATAACTTGACAAGTAAAAATTCATTTAAAACATCCACACATCGCCCCCTGTGAGCTGCAATATCTCAAGTTAAGAATTAATCCGAATTGACGCAAATACAAATATTTTGTATGACAACAAAATCCATAGTTACTTTTGTGTCACCCTGTTTATCTGTCTTTTCTTTCATTCTGGACCCTTTAAGCACTTATATGAGTTTCTGTTTTATTATAAAAGAAATATTGAAATTTTTTTCCCATCTCTGGTTTATTTATTTTGAACAAGCAAATAAGTAAATAATCCAAAGTCAAATTGATTTCCTGTCTCGATATCCTGATGCTAAGAGATTAAGAATGAATACTGAGAAAATAATCCTTGCAATAATGATTTTGATTTTTCATATATTTTTTTTTTCTTTCTTACAAGTGAATTGAAAGGTAGTTTGTTCACAAAGTAAACTCTCAAAAGTTTGTTTGAGTGAAAATGTAAGGAGTTGCAGAAGTGCTCGTTAATATAAAAAGGAAAAAATTCCAAGAAAGATATAAAGAAAACACAAGTCTAAGAGTAATGATGGTTTTCATAATATTTGAAAGAAATTGTTGTTAGAACTTAGAACTTGACGTAGTTGGCCAAAAATAAAAATGTATGTCGTATATAAGTATATGTGGAATATGGGGTGAGCTTTTTTATTTTTTTGGAAGTATTGTAAATAGAAATACCTTTAAAACTGTGAACAAAGCAAATGATGAGAAAATGAGAAAAAAGTCTAATCAATTCTTAGTTTTACTGGAACTAGTCCTGAACAAATTACTAAGCATGGTACTTCACTTTTTACTTTCGATGTTGGTACTATATATGCCCTTTTAGCCTGATCGACCAGTAGCGTGCTCTATCTTGGAAGCTTTTTGACGTACATAAAATCGAAATATACGGAAATTTAGGAAATTGAATAATGTTCTATTAAAAATTTTAAGATTGTTTTTTGGTTCGGATGGACATTGGATGAGATAAACTTGAAAATCCATTCTTAACTCAAAAATTTGACAGTTTTTTGACAATAACTTTTTATTGGAAAGAGCTGTCAAAAAAATAAATGTAACAATAATTCTAGAAAATATTTTTTCCAAGAAAAAGAAACCAAAATAAGAACTTTACGAATAATAGTGGCCGAGAAAATCAAGTAAACGCTTTTTAAAGGCTTTTTTCAAAATGTCGGACGACGCAGAGGGTTTTTTTGTTCGAGTTTTCCGGTTTTAGTATCTCCTAAAGATACTCCTTAAAATAAAACAATAAAATTCTCCTTGCCTATTTTTGTAGATATTTTCGATTTTTTTGTTTAATTTGACTGATGGACTATATCCTTTAGTCATAGTTTGTATGCTTAGGCTGGCAATTGGTTTTGGATTTGACCTAGTGACGACAAATTTGTGGGTATGTTGTTTGATGCCTTACTTATGGAAAATTGAATGGTGAGAAGTATTGTGGCTTGCTTATGGGAATATCATATGGAGGAATATGTTATGCTATAGAAAATGCAATGAATGCATGCAGGTGAGGGTGAGAAAGATGTAGAGGGCTGCAGTGCACACTACACAAGCAATCATGTTGGTTTATTGAAGATAGTTCCTAATGCTAGTGCCATGCAGGGCCCGATCTAGGGGGGGCGCGCCGGGCATTTGCCCGGGGCGGCAAATTTCAAGGGCGGCAAAATTTGAAAATTGAATATTATTAAAGTTATGTCTTTCAAAAAAATGTTTACTTGTTTCCTTCTAATTAAGATCATCATGGGATAAAATATATAAATCAGAAAGAATTTAGATTTTTCTCACACAAGTGTGATGTGTGTGGGGAGCTGAAGTAAATGTAGTCTCTCAACTCTCAAGTAACCGAAGAAACACACAAAACATTTTATCCGTCATCAGAATTATATTCATCTTTCCCTACTTTCCCAGTCCCTCATACATAAATATGTAGGATTGTAGGTACAGTAAAACTACTTTATAACGAACTCTCCTTTCTAAAGCAAATTTCATTTTGTTCCCCTTCTTCTTAAAAAAATATCCCATATTAGTTAGGTTCCATCGAATGTATAGATGTATTGAGAAATGTACAGTTATCTAGTTTCAAAGGTAAAACAAGTTCAATCCTCAGTTGTTTTAACAAAGCTGTCATTGGTACTTTTGACAATTGTCTATTGTCAGCGATATGATCAATAATAATCGAGAGCAATAGCAATTTGAAAAGAGTTTACTTCAGACGAGACGAAAAAGCCCTACTATAGTGATTAGAGAACTGCATTTCAGAATTTTTGAAGTTTTATTGAAACAAGTGATAAAACTAAAGATGATGCAATTTTTTAATTTCTAAACTGGAAGATTTGTATGAAAAAATAAAAAAAAAATTTAAATGCGCAATCAAAAATTGAATTTCTTAACAAAAGAAATGAATTTCTTATTTATACCAATTTTCTTTGAAAATAAAAAGAAACACGAGGTTTCAAAACACATTTCACATTTCTTTATAACGATTTTTATAATTTTTGTATTTTTTGTTCCCTTGAAGGTTCGCTCGCCATAAAGAATTTTGACTGTGTCATGTATGTACGATGATAGCGAAGACGAAAAAAGATGGTATACAAATTTTGACCGTCTGTATGTGTAGACACCTACGGCCCAAACGGGTGGGCCGAATTGCTTCAAACTTGGTATATAGAGTTTTTTAGATATTGTACAGAGGAAAATTTAAATTTTTTTTTAGCTCGAAAAATAACGGTACCTGCCATATAACCGTTACGTTAAAGCTTATTTTTCTCAAAAACAGCTCTAACGATTTCGACTTAAAATAAAATGCACGACTGGGTCGCTGCATATATGGAAATTAAAAAAAATTAAATAATTTTAAAAATTCTTTTATTTTTTAAATTAGTTTAAGAGTTTTCTCGCAAAAACTAAGTATGCAATAAAATTTGAAAGCTAAACGTCAATCTAGGCAAAAAATATTGAAAATCATTCGACCAGTTTTTTTTTGTAAAAGGTTATTTTTGAAAAACTTTTTCAAAAAATATTTTGAAATTTATTTGAGTATGCAAATATATGGCAATCTGTAGTTTACATTTGAAAAATAATTTAAAAAAAAATCAATATACCCGTTTCCAACATATTTCGAAAACCAAAAATTTTTTTTTAAATTATAAAAAATTAAAAAAAAAAGTTTTTGAAAATTTTTAAATGCCATATTAATACAATTATGAATGACTTCCTGTGGCCAAAATTTTATTAAAATCGAATTTATAGTTTACGAGAAAATTTGATTTGAAAATATTGGTTCTATGAGAGGTACCGTTATTAGACAAATTTTGAAAAAAAAATGTCTAACCCAAAGATAGACTGTCTTACAAAAATAGCATTATGAAAGTTTTATCAAAATCGTTAGAGCCGTTTTTAAGAAAATCAATTTTTGCCTTCAAGATTATATGGCAGGTGCTGTTACTTTTGGACCTAGAGCAAAAATAAAAAATTGTTCCGAGGGACGGCCAAATAAATCCTGAATACCAAATTTGAAGCAAATCGGCCCACCCGTTCAGCCTCCAGAGGCGCGAACAGACAGACAGACAGACAGACGGACGGAATTTCCAGACCCACTTTTTTCGACTTCTACATCATCGTAATGTCATGTGTGATTGTTATCTCAATTTTTTTTTTCTGCACGAATCCATAACTTGCCTTATAGAACCTATAATCGCAAGTAAAAATCAGTGTTGCTTTTTAAGTACGACCAATCATATGGCTGAAAAAAACAGTTTTAAATAAATGTATTTGCTGAATACCTATTACCTAACTGGCGTTTTTGAAATTTTTTTTCAAAAAGTTTTTCAAAAAAAACTTTTTTTCTCAGAAACCGCTCCACAGATTTTCATAAATTTATTCTCATAAATTTAAATGTATCCAAGAAATAAAATGGCGTACTTTTATTTCAGCTTAAATTAGTTTAAGTATTTATTTAAGAATTTTGAAAAATTTATTCTTATCAAAATCTCAAACCCCTAGACCACTGTCTCACATTAGAGCAAGTTCGTGCGACCCAGTCGTGCATTTTATTTTTTTAAGAATGCACTTTCCAGCACTTAACGCGTTTTTCTGTTTTCATTCAGAAAAGAGCTCTGAACAAAGTTCGAGTTTATCGAGCTCGCTCTGAACGTCCTCTGAACCAATTGTGTTCAGAGCGCTCTGAACTATTAATGAAACGAATTTAATATCCCATTCATTTCCTTTTCTTTTGCTTTTTTTAACACTTAAAATCAGTTCGGCGGCCATTTTATTTGTTTTTATTTCCAGCCGCCGCGCCGCTTAAATATCGATTGAATTGGTATTGGTTGGTTTCGAAGCGTATCTGATATGCGAAATTAGGCCCTATTGGAGTTACCGTTATAAAGAATTTTATAGACAAATTTATTCCAACCAAAACACATATTTTACTCAAATTTTTTTTAACAAAATCGTATAAACCGTTTTTGAGATACCTAAATGGGTCTGTCAATAAAAATCACATGGCAGGTACCATTAATTTCGGAGCTAGAATTCTAGGTCCAAAAATCAATCTATCAGATGTTATAATAATTCTGTGTACCAGGTATGGAATCGGCTAATGTGATTTGTGATTGTTACATTTCTGACAATCACATGTGATAAAATAATTTTGTGCGTCTGCATAATGTGATCATCGGAATTTTGTTTATTTTCATTATGTCATTTTCCGTTGGGCAATTGGAGAGAACTCCGAAGACAAATCGTTTCTCTTCGGAGTTGTGTTTTGCGAGTCTTACTTCTTCTGCTTTTTATGAAATATGCGGTCTGAAGGCGCATATATACGAACGTCACAGTTTCTATATATTTTGTATTTCAAATTAAACAATTCGAACAATTTTAATATATAATTTACATTAAGGGACGTGACAATTATGTATTTATTTAGAAAAGATTAATTTAGTTTTCACTTCACGTGATTGCTCACAACATATACGCGTTTCAGAAAAATATCTCAATTAAAAAAATGTTCATTTCTGTTTTTTTTTTTTTATTGTTTTTATTTTTACTTTAATCATGAGGAGAAACTAATTTCTCACAATCGAAAATAACATTAGTATAGATCTTTGACAAATCTTTGACAGCAAAAGCAAATAATTTTGTTTTATAAGTCAGCGTCAGAGGTTTATTTTTTATTTATTATTATTTTTGTATGCAAGTGACACCTAAATAGCTGTCACAAGAAAAAGTCACAAAAATGTGATTGTCACATGTGACAATCACCTTAGCCAGACGAAATTTGTATATTGTGACTATCACATATCACAAATCACCCTAGCCGATTCCACTCCAGGTTTGAAGCACATCGGTCCAGCCGTTAAGGGTGTAGGGTCCGATACAAACAGACGGACAGACAGACAGAATTGTCCGACCTATTTTTTTGTCTTCTCTATGATCGTAATGTCATGTTTGATTGTCCAAAAGAAAATTTCCAACAATATTACATTTTTACGGGTTGGAATGAATACCTCCATCAAAAAATGCACCAACAATTTTATAACTTATATGTTCTCATTGCAAAAGGGCGGCAAATTAAATTTTTGCCCAGGGCGGCAAAAAAGCTGGATCGGGCCCTGGTGCCATGGATGTTGTGTGCTATCTTTCCGGGCACGATGTTGAAACAGAAAAGAGAGCTGGCTAGTCCATTACCTTTTCGTAATCATCGTTGGTTATAGAATAATTTTTATAGCACAGAGGATATTCTCAAACCCCATCCTGATGAGACGAATTTAACCAAGAGCTTTTTAGGTGATCGGCCTTAAATATCATTTCTGCTTTAAGAAAAGTTGTGATCATCTGGCCTCAATGATCAGTGATGAAGACGGTTTCAATGTTCAATAACTGTGTTTTCTCCAGGACCTCCCGCAATGCCGGTTTTTTTGGTCTTTAGGATCTTGACTAGATCATCTTTTTGTAGCCCTTCTGATTCAGCTGCTTTAATTTTATTAAGTCTGGCCTTGGCTGCTGTTATCTTGTTTTGGTTAAGACTGCTAAATGTCGAATTTCCTCGATGTATTTGTTGTCTAAAGGGGGCTTAATTTTTTTCCAATGAAGGGTCAATGTGGGCTTCTCCGAATGTCCAGATATTTAAAATTCTTGAAGAGAGTCTTCCGTCCATGGAAAAACATGATAAGTTTGGTAACAGGTTCAGACACTTATTGACCGCTATGTGCCCTTGAATGTTGACAGTTTGAACTGTATACAATCACCAAGTTTTTAGTATCCTTAGAAAGTCTATGAGTCGGCTAAGTGGTATCGAGTTGGCTGTGCAAAAAATTCCATGCAATGTTTACGCTTAAATCGCTCGAAAGAATGCTTGGCTCATTGCCAATCAGTTTTAAAAAGAAGCTATTTAAAAATGTTCTTCTTCTGTTGGGCATAAATATGTGCTTTTAAGACGTTGATGGTAATTGTGATCACTCTCACGCTAATTTCTTGAAAGAAAAAAGACACTGTTCCTAAATCTTCATTTGACAACGAAATACATCCGAAAATCGGTACTATCTGTCAAGGTAGAAGTTTCCATAGAAAAAGCCCCAGTTTTCTGTCTTCCTCAAGCCGGGTCAGTCCCATCTCATCACCTAAAGAGCTGTTTAATATTAATGCTAATTATTTAGGTACTATTTTAAATCCCTAAGACATCAATTATTTTTGTTAAAGCAGCATTTTAAGAAGCCTCAAGATACTTTAAAGTATGGTGTTGTGTCAAGAATCACAAGAAATAAATCGCATAAAATTTAATTAAACCAAACTAGATTTTATCACAGACCGTTCCTTTAAACTCATTTGTGATGGGTGGATTATGCATGAATCAATCCGAATACCTACTTTCTGTTCAGGATGTTCACTGACATTTTTCTCAATTGTCGTGCCCAAAACAGCACATTTTCTAAACATTTCCTATAAAATCCAGACATAGAAAATGAAACTCCCCCCCCCCCTCCCCCCAATTGATTGAATCGACAGATTTTTTGTTTGTTTAACAGGAGGTTTCCTGGAGGTCATTATAACCCTTTTAGCTGGATTAATTACTAATAATCAGAATCATGCCACATCCATCACGATGCCATGCAGCCATGCTGCCATGCCCAAAACCTGTTTCTAAATGTCGCTCTCGAAAACCTTTTAAATAAATCAAAATAATCAAATATATTGAAGCAATTACAGCGTGTGTCACCGCGTTTACCTCCAAAAAGGCACACATAATCCTATCTTTCTCAATTGACTTTCTCTAAACTCAATTGACATTAAAAGACCGCCGAACCCTCACACTTCACACAGTGACAACAACAAAAAGATGAAAAACAAAAACAACAACTTCAGACACCGCCAAACACTGTGAAGCCTGTGCCAACAAAACAAGGAGTAACCATAACCATACCGAAGACCAACACCAACAAGGCAACCAACAACAACGTCAACCAAAGACCACACGGACTCCGGCTCCTTGAATACTTCGTGATGAAGATTGTGGCGGGGCGTGGATAGAAGCAGTGGCGATGGCGGCAGAATGCAGGACGAAACCTCTAAATAAAGATTGATGTTCGATATTGTGCTGTCGGGCTATTTGAACACGGTGCGGTGCGCGGTGGTTGGTGGAGGAGCTTGAATAAGTTATTTTGTTCCTTTAGCATATAGCTACCAGTCGCGTTATAATTAGTAAAAGGACATGAAAGGAGGACGACAGACGGTTCGGGTAGAGTAGAAGTATTGGGGCAGAATTGAGAACGTGAGGGACATTCAACGCTATAGGGGTTGTTGGTTGTTACCATGTTAGGTTGAGGAAGGCCACCACCACCATGCCTTCAGCTTTAACGTGGCTTGAATGTTTGCCAACATAATTCTCCTTTGATTCGTTGATGGTAGATGGATTGTAAATGTTGGAGCAATATGTAACACAACATACACACACACACACACACATTGTTCCTGTCTTGTTTTTCTGTCGGCCAGTTGACTTTGATCAATTAATTATTACTGGGTATTTAAGTGTGCAGTTTTAGGTTAGGGATGTGTTTCCGTTTCCGTTATAAAAATGGATATTTTTTTCGATATCCGGTGTGGCATTAAAGTGTTTCTAAAGAAGTTAAGATTGAGAGAGCGATATAAGTCAATTTGTTTATTCTGCTTTTTGATAGACACGTTTGAAGTACTAACTCAAATATTTGAATGGTTTGAAAATGAGAAAAAAGGGGGGATATATGCCCTCTCTTATGAGATCAAGTGCTATTTAGCTGCATCAGAGATTCAGAATTGTGTTCAATGCTTCATAATTTAACTAGCAAAATGAATGAGAACGGATATGGTTGACAATCGTACTGAACTTTCATAATCCAGAAAATCAAGACCTCAAAAATAACACACAAAAAAAAGCAAAACTCAAATGCAATAATATACATATCTATATTATTGTAGCACAATGGAGCTTACCGATGAGCCAGGGACTTACACTCTCAACCAAAAATTCATCAAATGGTCCAAGCGAATACCAGAGATGGACTTTATCGCGACAGGATTTGTTCCTAAGGGATTCATCACATCTTCATAAGCACAGTACCTGGGATAACAATGTGGTGTAATGGTTGCAGGTGGATTGGGTTGTTACTGGTGTTGTGGATTTGGTGTGTAAGGGGTGTGAGGTTATCACGTAAAATTATCGCCCGCAAACCGACTTTACAGACAACCAAATTTTTCTTAATAATATTTTTGGAAAACCAAAAATTATTCTATTAAGGTACTGTCCTTAGACAACGATAAGCAAACCACATTTTTCTAAATAGATACATATAAAATAAAATGCACGACTTGGTCGCACACACTTGCCCTAATGTATGACAGTGGTCTTGGGCTTGAGAATTTGATAAAAAAATATTTTTCAAAATTTCTAAATAAATACTTAAACTAATTTGAGCTAAAAAAATAAAGTGCACGACTGGGTGGCACGAACTTGCTCTAATATGTTACAGTGGTCTTGGGGCTTGAGATTTTGGAAAAACGCAATAAAAAAATCATATGAAATTTTATTAATCATTTAAAAATCAACGTAAACTCGTTTTTTGGAGAAAATGAAGTAAGCCATTAGGTTTCTTTTACTTTTTTTGAATTTTAAGGAATTTTTTTTTTCAAAATTGTTGGAGCCGTTTTTTAAAAAACGGTTTTTTTAAACTTATCGGAAACATATTCCAAATTTATTTTGAGTATGTCAAAATCTAGCGGTTCAAAGTTCTTATCAGAAAACAAAAATTTTAAAAATTTTGAACAAACCGTTTTCAAAAAAACCAAAAGTAAAACAAAAAATTTAACTTTTTTTTTTAAAACTCAAAATTTTTTTTTTTTGGAAAATTAAAGAATTCATATTATTTCGTTTATAACAGAGCTTTTATATTAAAATGTTCATCGAAATCCGTGAAGTGGTTTACGAGAAAATCTGATTAAAAAAAATCGGTCCTATTGGAGGTACCGTTATAAGACTTTTCCTGAAAAATCTGTTCCAGATAAAATATAAACTTAACTTAAAAATACCATTCATAAAGTTTTATCAAAATCGTTGGAGCCGTTTTTGAGAAAAAATTATTTTTCACAAGAAATCGTATGGCAGGTACCGTTAGTTTTGGAGCTAGAATGCTAATTCCAAAAATTCCTCTGTAGGACGCCATAATAATACTGTGTACCAAGTTTGAAGCAAAGCTTCACTGGTTTTTTAAATCAAAATCGTAAGAAATTCGGCCCACCCGTTTGGACTGTAGGTCTTTACATACACAGGCAGACAGATAGACAGACGTACAAACGTACAGAATTTTTAGACCATCCTTTTTTATTGTCATGTTTGATTGTTATTTCAAAACTTTTTTTTCGACGAATGCATAACCTTAAAAAAAATAATAAGATTTAAATAAAAACCCTTGACCTTTTCTATTTTTAAGCAATTTAAAAAAAAAAAAAAAAAAAAATACTTAAATTGTGGTTTAAAAAATATTCCTTTGAAAACATACTTCGACTCGATTTTTCTAAATTCGATCTGACATCATTAGACGGATCGTTCTACTCTTGATGTTTTTATCTTGCTACGAGACGATAAGTCCAGTGAGGAAAAAATAATACTTCCTGGTGGGGTTCATAGACATCGTATAGATACGAACATTATACAGGACACGAACAGGACACATTGATGTCATTATGCTTTTTTTCGGCTCTCCTTTCTTCGTTATTGTTATAATTTCTTCTTCTTTTGCTTCTGCTACACTGAATTATGGAGAATGCATCCTTTTGATCGCCTTCCAACATAAACTTACTAAATGACTAACAAGCATCAAAATTCTTTCTTCTCTATTCATTTTCTTGAAGAGTCGCCCGCCATTGCTGCTGCTATCCATTGGTCACTTGTCGTTTGTCGACGAAGAGAAGAGTAGAAAATTAAGGACATTTTTACTGACTTTGCTGAAGAAATGCTTTTAAATTGAATACTCAACAAATTGTCAAAAAAAAAAAATATATATATATGTAGCTAAAATGAAATGCTAGGAAAAACGTACCAAAGTTTTTTTTTCTCTTCAAGTGGCAGTTAGGGACAGAAAAAGGCTTGTTCATTTTTATAGAATGAAAAAAAACTAGGATTTATTTTATTTTTATTTGCACCAGGACAAAAATTATGCTTAAAGATGTTTATATAGTTTTCACTGTTTGGAAAGATTTGATTCAAGAAATGCATTCAGATCACGTTTTGTCCCTTCAAAACATACACACACACACACATACAAACACACACCCAAACGAGAACGAAGAAAGATAAATTTTCAAAAAAAAAAAAAAAAAATCCATGTCTGACAAGGTATTTTGGTCAGCAAGAACTAAAAAAATTTAGTGTAAAAAAAATAAAATCAGCAAAATCAGTTAAACAACCTACAACGTTAAGTCCTAGCAGGATAGCTAGTCGAGTCGCTTGAAAGGATAACACAGAATGCACCTTGTTTGAGAAGTTGGCTTGGCTTGTGTATTGATTCTTAGATAATTCCGTTCAGTAAAAATTTGCCAAGAAATAAAATTTATCGTGTGTTGAAATTTTTTGTATTTTATTTTCTATTCCATCCTAGAGTTTCCCACCAACATGCACTGATGGTAAAAGACGATGGGAATGAGTTTCGGGAATTGTTAGACCGAAGGGTATAATATTAAATTACGGACCTTTTAGATTTTGATGAATAGCATTGGTACGAGCCTAGAATTTAATAAGGGTGCCGACTGCCGACTGCCAACTGCCGAGAAGCCGAATGTAGTTATTTGGCAAAACATGCTTTTAGAGTATTGCAGCAGCGAGAGCGTTGGGGCTCGATTGGATTGCTGGAATAAGGATGTGATGATGATGATTGCAGAAGGGATTTAATGCAAAACGGACGTGTTAGCAATTGAAAAATGCTATTCTGAGAGTTTGTGAAGAATGTGAAGTAGAGGTTTTGGAATAGTGTGATAGAATACATAATAGTTAAGGTCTGGTGTGGGTATTGGTGTCAAGTGGCTAGTTAAGGCATGGAGTAAGGCCAGGAACATGATTGAAAACAATCAAGGCTCAGCATCTTATACAAGAATTACCCAATTTGAAAACTTTTAAATTTCGTGAAAAACAGTGACCAGTGGAGAAAAGTTTTTGTGACACATAATTTAGCTTGAAACATAAGCGAGAGCTACAGTACGTTTGCAACGAACTGTTGGATACCCTATTCCCCATATTTTTGTATGTGCATGCGTCTGCCTCCCGCAAACAGCCGATGTTTCAGAAACAAAATTCTTCTTTAGCAGACAGAAAAAAATTCAATAACATTAATTTTGTGCGGTGTGATGTTCAATTAATGCTGGCGCAATAAAAAAAGGCGTGCGCCACGCCCAAAGTTAAAACGTTTTATTGTCAAGGCAATTGTTATGAGCTCAGTGACATTCAATTTTATTTGATTTGAACAAAACAAGACAAAACTTAAATTTTTTTAAATTAGATTTGGAATGGAAAGAGCGATTATGGGTGTTTTTAACAATTATTGGACCACACTCTGCTACGTAACCAAGGAATATAGATCCAAGTGTTCATCTGTTTACTTCAAAACTGCGACCGATAGTTAAAAAACTTTAAAAAAATTAATGCATTATACGACTTTTGACGGAAACGCCCCTTAAAAGTGGGCGTGTCTTAAAAATTTGAAGCACTAACTGCACTTTTTTCAGTATTTAGGCATATGTGTAAGACTACAGCTGAATCGAGTAGTTTTTAAACAATCTTACCTGAACAAATGTATTTTACCAAAATCACGCCTTTAACAGTGGGCGTATTGAAAAAATTTACAAAAGAAAATGTAGAGATATATTTCTCAAATAACGAACGGAAGGAAAAAGGTTTAAACTAAACATTGAAAATGCCTTAAATTCTTAAGGCTACGTTTTTCGTTCTTTCATGAAAAGTAGGCGTAAGCCACGCCCAAAATTCAAAAATTTCTTTTCATACACAAACCTTTTCGTTTCTATTAAGAGACGCAAAATTTTGGCTTGCGGATTAATTATAAATACCGTTTATTTACAAAAACAATTTTTTTATAGTTTCTAATGAAAAGTGGGCGTCAGCCACGCCCAAATTTTTTTTTTTGATTTCATACACAAGATGTTTATGTGCCAGTAAGACCCACAAAATTTAATGTTTTTCGCTTTAATATAACAATTGTTATTTTATAAAAACAACATTGATGGTTTTTGTATGAAAAATAGGCGTAAGCCACGCCCAAACTGAAATATTTTTATTTGATTGGAAGAAAGTTTACCTAAAGCTTACGTGTGCAAAATTTTAGCGTTATGCTTTTATCGTAACTGTACAAAAAAACATAATTTAATTTTATTAAATTGAGGTTGTTCAACAAAAATGGCGATTGTGGGCGTGTTTGTGGGCGGATTTTACCGGTTCAAGAACTTAGCCTTACTCTTGAACCAAAGATTATATATACCAAATTTCAGCTTTCTAGCTCAAAAATTGCGACCTCTAGAGAGTATACATACGGACGGACGGACGGACGGACGGACGGACGGACGGACGGACGGACGGACGGACGGACGGACGGACGGACGGACATGGCTAAATCGACTAGGCTTTTGATTTTGAGTCAGAATATATATACTTTTCTATACCTAACGGTATTATTTCTCTATGTTACAAACTCCACACCAAATACAATATACCCATTCTATGGAATAGGGTATAAAAATTAAAAATAAATTAGTGAAATAGAATAAAAAATTAAAAAGTTGTACAAGCAAACCTGGTGCTCGTCCTTACTTAACCGATAAAAGGATAAGTATATATTTTGACAAGCTGGGCCAACGGCCAACAGACGTTGCTCTGCCATTTTCAGTGGGTGTGTGTGAAATGCTCCTTTTCTTAATTGCTTTAACTGTATGGGTTGTGATTGAAAAAACGTACATTGCATACTTTTTTGCTTGGTAAATTATTGAATAAGAAAGATGTTCAAAAACACTCAAATTGTCAACTTTCACCATAAAATTAGGTCTCTGTTTCCACGGCCGTCTAAGATTATTTAGAAAAATAAGCTTAGCTGCAACATGTTTCTCAAATTTGTAAAATGGTTTCATGCTCAAAAATTTCGGAAAACTCTTTTGATGTTTAGTCACAGCGCGAGGGTAGAAAAATTAGAAAGGAAGTGAAAGGAGGTGTTGATGAACATTGGTCTTGAATGTTTGAAGATAAAAATTACAAGGGAAAATTGTATTAGGCAATTTATTCCACACTCATGTTGTACGGCTGAAGAAGGAATCCTTATATTTCACGGTACGTGAGAAATTGGGCTCAAGTGTAATCTGATAAGCGTTCCTAGCAAGACGGGTGTTACGGGAAAATTTTTAAGGGGTGGAACGCAACTGGCTACCTCGAGTGACCATTTTTTATAGAAGAACCGATAAAATAAGGAAAAACAAGAAAACCGATGATGTTCAAGAGAAGGAAATGTTTCCATAATGCTTCTCTCTCCCATCAATTTTAAAGCTTTTTCTGAACTTTGTTTAGCAGGTGTACTAAAGTTTGAGAATGACCTGCCACAAGATGGGAGTTAAACTCAAGTTTAGGGCGTATAGGTAAACGCTTTCTAAATTGTAGCCAGATCAGAAGGCGTACAAAACTTTTTGCATCTAAAAAGGAAGCAATCTCTTATTGATAGCTTTTCGGCCTCCTAGATCAAAGTACCATTCATTAATATTTAGGGGTAGGTATGTTTAGCTTTATCGACAAAAGAAAGCATTGAGTTTTCGACGCATTAAACTCCACACGATTTCTTCAGCAAAATAATAGAATGGATTAGAAGTTACCAGACAAGAGATGATTTAGAAAAATGAGAAAGAGAGTCGTAGACAGAATAGAGCCCTGAGGCACACCTGCATTTAAAATGTAGATATCAGACTTGAAACCGTCTAATACACCTTGTAAAAAACGGTCTAGATGACTAAAAAATAGTGGTATCATCGATATCAAATATGTGAATTTTCAGTATTCAGTTGGGTTTATTAAATCTAAACAACAGATCCACTTATTGAGTCCAAAACTATCCCGTTTCAAGTTAGAACAAATATTCTCATTCATTATATTTAATTTAAATCAATCGGCTTTGGCTGGTCAAAGATTTAATAAGGATAATGTATGTATAAGCTATGATCTACTAAAATTTTATCAATAACATTTCCTATAAAAATAAAGTCGTACGAACTTGCTCTAATGTGTTAAAATGATCTTGGGGCTTGAGATTTTTGGAAAAAAGCGTAGAAAAAATCATATGAAATTTTACTAGTCACTTAAAAATCAATACCTTAAACGATTTTTGGAGAAAATGAAGTAGGTAAGCCATCAGGTTTCTTTTCCTTTTTTGAATTTAAAAAAAAAAAAATTTCAAAATCGTTCGACCGTTCGAAAATATATTCCAAATTTTTTTTGAGTATGCCAACTTCTAGCACATTGGTGTTTTATCAGAAAAATAAAATTTAAAAAAAATAGATTTAACCGTTTTTGGAAAAAAAAACAAAAAATAAAAAAAAAAAATTGAAACTTTTTTAAAACTCAAAAAAATTTGAAAAATTTAAAAATTTATATGATTTTGTCTATACAAGGGCTTCATCATTAAAAATTTCATCGAAATCCGTCAAGTGGCTTACGAGAAAATTGGATTTCAAAAAACCGGTCTATCAGTATGGTACCATCAGTATGGTACCGTTATAATAAGACTCTTCCTGAAAAATCTATTCCAACCAAAACATTAAATTTGCACAGAAAACACAATTCAGAAAGTTTTATCAAAATCTTAGGAGCCGTTTTTGAGAAAAAAAAATTTTCACAAAAAATCGTATGGCAGGTACCGTTTGTATCGAATCGCATGAGTCCTGGTAACTCTGCATTCGATGGTCACATATGTATAAGAAGGTATAATAAAACGTAAATAAAACTTAACGTAAGAACTTAACGAAAGAGTGCTTGTTCTGCGAACAAGCACGAGTGAGAGTTAGTCTTAAGCAGGTTTTTGAATTGTGAAGGAATAAACGTGCTAAGTGGTTTTTTATAACATTTTTTCCACTATAAATTATCGTGTTTTATTTCTTTCCACATATTTATTAATTAATACTATACAGTCCATTTGAGCTACGATACACCGTTAGTTTTGGAGCTAGAATGCTAATTCCAAAAACCCCTCTGTAGGACGTCATAATAATACTATGTACAAAGTTTGAAGGAAATCGGTCCAGCCATTTAGGCTATCATCGTAATGTCATGTTTGATTGTTAGAATTTTTTTTTACGAATGCATTACTTGTCTTATAGTACCTATAATCGCAAGTAAAAATTGTGTCGTTTTATGAAACCACGATGCAAGTGAAACTTTTTTTCGGATCATTGGCATTTCGCACTGTTCTTGGGTTTTGCTTACAGGTTTATTTGACTCACTATTAGCAGTACGATTTCCATTAAAATCAAGTGAGCAAAAACATTTACATCAAAACACACACATACCGGCGGAGCACGTGCACGAATGAGTGAGAATAAAAATGAAATGCTACATGGTCAGCTGATGCGAGCCATCGGTGCCGCCATATTGCGAGATGCAACAAATTAACGAACAAATTTGAGTCGATGGAAAAAAGTTTCACTTAAAAACAAAAATTGCGGCAGCATCTAAATGCAGCTTAATATAAAATGTTTCAAGAATTTAAGCTGCATGAAAATTAGTAAGACACAATAAATGCTGATTTGTGTGTTTTTGGCATATTCCAACATCGTATTACGTCAACGTTCTTTCGAATAGTTCTTACGGTGTTACGATACACGTTCGGTATGCTGTATCCAACACATGCCAGTTAACAGCATTGCTTGCATGGCAAGTGTGGATTTTTATCAAATTCTAAGAATAAATAAATCAACCAACTGCAACTATATGTCGAAATTGTGTAGGAATTTGTAGATATTCCAATAAATTTACCATACCCACCCCACACACCTACAAATATTCAGTTTGCAACAAAACCAAATGAGATAGCTGAGATATTCATTTTACATGATGACATTGATTGTCAGGAAAGGTTTTATGGTAGTACTGTGTGTGTGTGCATAGGTTTGTTATTGATTTTACAAACGAAAATCTAATAAAGTTGAATTTGTTCAAAACATACATAGTTTACAAATAAACTTAACATAATATTTATTTTGAGGTTAGTGCAACCAAGTAAACCAACTGAATGGAATTGCTATCGCCAAGGGTTGATCAGTTGAGAAACATTACATGGACTCTTTGCTTATTAAATATGTAGTTCAAAAGAACAAAACTCTTGAGAACATATTGTGTAAAATTATTTGTTCATTATTTAATGGATCATTCTTTAAGCTCAGAAAACAAGTCCTTACCAGGAAAAGACCATCAATGTAAAGATGTTGTTTAAGAGATGCGTGATTTGTACAAATGAACAAAAGGCACATTTCTAAAGCTAACTTGGGTTGGGTTCTAAGTCCACAAATCTATTGTGCCAAAAATCCCCACAAACAGGGGTTGGACACATAATTTAAATATGAACATCAATTGATTTTTAAGAAAACTGTAAAAATTATTAAAAGACTAACATGAAAAGATAAATGTTTTCCATATGATCAAAATTACTAAATCTACTTTTCTAGATTTTGAGAGGAAGGTTTTGAGTATTTGAGAATCAGAAAAAGTATTTTAAAATAGCGCTTTTGTTTGAAATTTTGAGCACTCGCAATTTTTTAGCCGTATGCCCAAAAATCAAAATATGCTTCCCCAATTTGTTTATCGAAAAGAAGATGATCATTTATTTTGCGAGAGAGAGTTTAAGCTTTTGAACTTTCTTCCAAAATTTAAAAATTATCTTCAAAAACTCCGATCAAAAGTAAGTGAAACCAAATGCAAAGAATTTGAGATATTTCAAATAATATTTCAAACATCCTCTTCAGAAGAGCAATAATAATATAATAATTTTAACTATATGCCTGCAAGACCCAAAGTTTTTTGAATGCAAACTGCATGGCAATATTTAGAAGCAATAGATAGATAGGAAAGATTTTTTTTTTGTTGGTACAATGGATTGAGAAATAGTTAATATTTATCTCATGAAAATCCCACGGGTGGCGTCCAGTTGAAGCTGGGGGAATATTGAAAAGTTGCTGCCCAGGCAGGGGCTCAAACCCACAACTCTTAGGTTAGGAACCAACCACTTTATCCACTATACCATTGCCACCCGCAAGAAGTCCCAATTAGGTGACCAAAAGCCTACAAGAAGATTTTTTTATGGACTTTCTTTTCACTAGGGTTCACAATAGATTTGTAGACTTTTAATCCTTGGAAGTGGGTTCGAATTTGGACTTTGACCCTTTACCGAGCTTAAGTCTAAGTCACATTTCTTTTCACGAGCCAACTTGGAGCCTGTAAATAGAATGAAAGTAATATCGTTGGAGACACAAGTTGATAATGAATATCTCAAACGGTTGATAAATCACAGCCAAGGTGCCCAGACTTTTAAAAAGTCTTCGGCCAACTCGTTCACATAAAATTTTTAAATTGAAAGCTTTACGTTTCTTAAGGATTTGATAGATAGTTATGTTAAGAAATTCGTTTTCTAATCCATTTACAGTAAAATCAGAAATCCCACAAGGCAGCCGAGTTATTCAATGACGTAACATCGTGTATTCCTCCTAGTGAGATTGACCAATGATCGGAGATCTGCATGCTGACATTGACAGATTTGTTATCTGGTGCAGAAAAAATAGTTTAAGCCTAAACACGGCGGAATGTAAGCTTCTTAACCTGAGGATTTCATTCAGAGACTTGCTTCGAAATATCATCGTTTGGTTGCCTCAGTGTGTGACCAATTTATTGCCATTTCCGATGTCTTATGCCGACGTCTAACCACTATCCTGATCACTTGTACTGTGCCACAATTTCTGGTTAGAAATAGTGTGCGGCCAGCGAATCTTCCAGGATGTGAAGTAGAAAGCGATTCACAAAAGCCTTCAATTTTCTCGAGACGGTAGCAAAGACTTAGCACGGTTTTAACATTAGACTCAAAGCGTGCCAATTTTCCAAGTTTGAGATTGAGAACAAAAGGTAACGCGAGCTTTATTTATTCTGCTTTTCTCGACAAGATACGTACCACCATTTGCCGATACAACACTTCCAATGTTCTAAAACTGTTTGACCTCTTTAACAGGTGTGTCATGCAAAATAATACGTTATCGTGCGGTGCGGCCTGTTAACATTACTTTTGTGTTTTTGCTATTTGTTCTAAGAGCGCACGATTCTCCTTTGACCTGTTGAGTTTGACATATCTTTTTCAGCCCATGGATATTATACTAGAATCGCCCAGAGGCCAAAATTCGGCCATTAAAATGCCCAAAACTGCGGGAAAAAAATTTCACCGCGAATTTATACGAACAAAATGGTAAAAACACACACCAGGACATTTTCACCTGTGTTTTCAAAAAAAAAAAGAAAAATTAGAAAACAAAATATTTCCAGCACACCTACTCAGTAATACCTTTCCAACGACATATATCTCATCTCAATCGGTTGGGTAACCACCTCGCAATTGGTACCACAAAAAAACTGCTTGCCTATTCATATATAGATGCCATGAGATATGATATCGTCGTCATAGTCTAAATGGCTAAGCCCTTCAAACGGTCTCCATTGAATATCCTGTTTCTCCGTTTTACCAACGCTGGCCTTCAAAACATCATCGCCAGCAGAAAAAGAACGCACTTCATTAGATTCTAATATCTGCCCATTAGCCCATTATACAAAATGAAACACCTTGAATAATTGTTGTAGGAATCCCTTATAACGGCAACAATTTTTGTGGGAATTCCTCTACCAAGAAGTGATCTTCATATACATTCACCTTTAACTCGGTAAAAAGCTTTCTCAAAATCTACGAACATAAAGCTGTGATTGAAATTCAGCAGACTGCTCAAGGATGATGCGCAGGGTGTGTATATTGTCGGCGCACGAGCTACTAGCTGCTGTGACGGGATCAACTTTCAGGAAATCAGCTGGTATACTCCATACTCCATCAAGCCCGGCTGCTTTGTGAAAATAGAAATAGAAAAACCATTCCCCAACCAAAGAAATTAACAGCTTGAAGAACTAGAAAAAAGTGCATATCATCCTCTGTATCAGAAAAGGAATATTAAAAAAGTGTGAACGTGAATATAAAGCATTTCCCATTTTCTATGGAGTGATGTGATTTTTTGTTACTCTGTTCAGGTCCAGTGCAGGAGTACAAGTGCAACTCCCTCAAGTGAGCAAAATGTAAAACCACTGCCGATGACGCAGCGATTATAAAATCAAAGAAAGAAGACACACATTTGTGTACTTATATTTTGTTTACATAACGGCACTGGAATTGAATAACTTTAAGAAAAGCAAAAACATGCTTGCAATATGAATTAAGGGAGCATGAAACATTCAAAAATGTTGGAATGACAATGAAATGAAACAAAGCAGCTTCCTCTTAATTTCAGTCAAATTTAATTTCAGGATAAAATAAATCTTAAAAGTTGTTATTTCAAAACATGTTTTTGTTGATTTATCAGTTTGTATGGGTAATAAGAAAAGGATTTATAACTTAAAATTTGCGCTTTGGTATTGAATTAATTGATTTTTTTTGTCTTTTTATGATATTAACCAGATGAAAAATATAATCGATTAAGTAAAAAAATCTATACAAAAATAAGCAATTTAAAGAAAAATTCTTATATTCTTATTTAAAAAAATAAAAAAAAAAGGAAAACAAAATTGCTCTAAACAAAAAAAAAATTGTTCTGAATAATTCAGTAGAATCCTGTGACAAACAACATATTTTCCACGTCTATATAATATCTTAGACCTTGATTCTTGATATCATTGTTAACTACTTTTTTTAAGAATATACCAAAGAATAATGCCCTAAAATTTTACTGACGCCAATTAAGAGACACCCTGTTACTTGCTAACCTTTTCGACTCTTCTGATTAAATAAGTGGTTTTAATGAAAAGGATGGGTTGGTAACGTTTGCCAAAAAACGTAAGCCCCAAACGGAAATCCCCAAATACGAAATCCCCACAGTAAAATCCCCAGCCCCGAAATCCCCAAAGAGAAAATCTATACGCCGAAAATCAATAAACCAATATCCGCAAAACAAATATATTCAAGTAGCGAATCATGCGATCAAATCGCGTACGTGATTTAATCGCATGATTCACTACTTGAACATATTTGTTTTGGTGATATTTGGTTTAATTCATATTGCAGGAAATATAATCCAAAGAGTAAATATAAAATTCTTTTTAATGCTTGTAATGTTTATTAAAATTAAAATACATGTTCAATATTAGTAAGTAAATAAATATTCATTAAGTCTTAAATGAAACGAAAGAAAAAAAGTTGGATTATAACTTTTGGGGATTTTAATCGATGGGGCTTTTTTTTTTAGATTCTGTAGGACACCAGAAAAGGATATGTTTTCTTAAGCACATATTGGAGTTCACTTGCTAAACTTTTTTCTATCGTAGGAATATATTAAGTCACTTCAACATCTCTCAACCAAGTTTATTTATAAGTTAAAATTAACAAATGAAATACACAAATATTAAATTGAAACAAGAGTTTGGGGTACCAACATCACTGCATCATCAACATTCTTTCTTCATTTTTTAATGATAAATTGGTGTGTGGGTGCGTGTGGGTGTATCATATCATACAACATTGATACTCTTGTAGAAGTGATGCAAGTTTATAATAAAAAATTTATAAACCCACACGCAGAGCGAGATACAAATACAAAAATGTACAATACTTTGCACTTAACTTGAGTAATGAACCCAGTCAAAGTTTACAGCCAAGTGGTTAGCCAGTAAGTATGATGTATAAATACATACATCAAGCACAATGAGAGAAGAACATCCTTTTTGCCAAGTGCCAAACTTTCAAGACTTCGCTCTAACATGATGTACGAGTAGATACACAGAAACAATGAAACAAATGTACAAAGATTAGTTTGCGAAACTCAAAATTTACAAACACTCTGTAAGCCGCCTTAAGCGAAAAATGGCTAAAATGCATGTTGTGGTCTTTTGGGGAACTTTGTTAAAAGAACATTTAAACAGACTTTGAGGAAATTATTTGTTTTGTTGCAAATGAAAATCTTCATTTTGTTAGACAAAGTGCACTTTATAGTCGAACAACAAATAATAAAAAAAAAAAAAAAAAAAAAATAATAACTTCTCCGGGTTTAAACAAATAAATTGAAGTTGAAGTAGGGACGACGATATGAACCTTAGGGTGATTGTGAGAGGGAGAAGTTCAGGATAAATGAACATCCGTTTAATTGTCTTAAGACTTTAATGTAATCACAAGATTTGATTTAAATCCTTTTTCTTTTGGCAATTTTCTCAAGGAAACTGTGGAAGATATTCATTCGTTCCTTATACGTTTCATACACCAATCTGTATTATACCACACTCCATGTTCCTTTTTCCCCCATGCAAGTCGAATTCAAGTCATTTAAATTGAACTTAAGAATGATTAAGTGATGGTAGCTTTTCTATTTGTTTTCTGCACTCCTGCTGATCGGAAAGTTTTCACCGCCCATTTACACACACCCTTCAGGAAAATGAAGAGAAAGCGAAAAAGTTTTCCGATTACTTTTGGAGGAAATTTGTGTTGCAGCAGAGCAATGCACTTTCTTGGAGTCTCTATTTTCGTATTACAAAAATACCTTTAAAGCAAAATAACTTCATAATGATGCTGGCACATGAAACATTATGTATTCACCGTTGCTTAAAGGACGAGCCCGTATCCTGATATTTTTGTGTTGTTGTTCTTTTGTTTGCCCTGTGAAAATTTACTCACTTCTTGTTTGCGGTTTGTGCGGGTAAATACCTTCGCTGAGGGCTTTCTCTTTTTTTTTCCTAGCTTTAAACTCTTGAATTTAAAATGTGTTTTTCAGTATTTGACCACTGACTTTTTGTTTGCTGGAATATTTTTTTTTTAAAGTTCAGCTACTGAAGCTCTGGATTCGTGGTGAAAATACTTAAATACTATTTAAAGGGGTTTTAAAGAGATACAAATGACCTCGAGAACTCTTGTTTCACTTTCAAGAACGAAGAAGGAAAGTCCTTATAGTTGGAAGAAGATAGTTTTTCTCTTAGAATATGTAAAAAAATTAAAGATAATTAAGGAAAAGAAAATTTAGGCGAAAAGTAAAATACATAAAAATCTATAAGCAGTTTATTGAAATTTATATCGGAATATCAGAAATCGGAAATGAAACAGGATCTAATTATTAAATATTGATGATTAGAATGGCAAGGAGTTTTTTTTTTTGCTGTGAATCATGGCTCAAAATGCAAATCTTGATCTTAACCAAACCATCTTAATTATCTGCCATTTACTGTGTCGTGTCAATTATGCTATAGAAACTACTGAACGGTAGAAGCAACTGTTCCCTTATCACAGAAGACACAAGATAATGAGAGAACTGTAGCAACTATAAAGAATGCTGAAAGTAATCATGCCAATGACAGATGAAGGCATACAAATAATTGTATCTTCCATCTTCAGAAAATAGTTATGGACTCTTTATATTTTACCACACAATAATCTTCCCATAACTATTTGCTCTAAGCATACTCTCCTTCTGTTAAATGAAAGTGGATACATTCCACATCCTTTTCTCATTTCATGTTTTCAATTTAGCGACATGCAACAGCTAGGGAAAAATCTTGGTCAGCCTTGGAACGTTATTACCTTCTTGCAATTCATTTTGGATTCATACCAACTATTTTATTGAAAAAGCATACTATCTTCAATAAACAAAGTTTTTTGTTTTTTTTTTTAGAATAAATTTTAATCAATCTTATGAACAAGTCGGCAGCGTTGCGAAATTTTAAATTAAATTAAATACTAAGTCATAAGACTTTAAGTGACTTATGAATTAAACAAAATTTAATTCACAAGCTGATAGTGACTTATAAATTAAAATAAAATGCACGACTGGGTCGGACGAATTTGCTCTAATGGGTGACAGTGGTCTAGACTCTAGAGGCTTGAGATTTTGATAAAAATAAATTTTCAAAATTTTTAAATAAATACTTAAACTAATTTGAACTGAAAAAAGTACGCCATTGAAAAACTTTTTGAAACAAAATTTCAAAAACAAATTCAAAGAGGCTAGCTAATAGGGATTCAGCAAATACATTTATTTTAGTAGTTTTAGAAAAAAATTTAATGAGCAGTTTTTAAAATATTAATTTTTAAATTTTTTTTGTTTAAATGCTTTTAAAAATACAAAAAAAAAAATATTTTTTTAAAATATTGGTATGCAGTACAAACTGAGCTACCTTAACCTTAATACGTGTAATATTTTTAAGGAATCAGTGAAGCCCTTTTCGGGATAGTCGAAAGCAAAAAAATCGGTTCTATGGAAGGTACCGTTCTAGCCTTGTTTACAATTTTTTCCAGCCATATGATAGGTCTTCCAAAAAAAAGTTTTTTTTTAAATCAAAATCGTGAGAGCCATTTTTGATAAAAATAAGCTTTAAAATAACGGTTATTTGGCAGTTAATTTTTAGCTTACAAAACACCATTTCCTCTCTGTACAATACCTATAAAACGTTATATATTCAGTTTGAAGGAATTCCAGCCACTCGTTTGGGCTAAAGATGTCTATACATACATACAGACAGACGGACAGAGTTTTTAATGTTATTATATTTAAGCTAAAATTATATTAAAAATAATTATTTACTTGTGTGAATAGAACTCTCGTCTTCAGTCCTTTTTTTTTTGATTTGCTAAGTAATGACGGCACAAGCATCAATTCCCAATGCCTTTTATTTTCGCGTGGTTATTGTAATATTGTATATTATATAGTAGAACGTACGTCCTGGGCTAAGACTTTGAAAAATTTTATATAAAACGTCACTCACAATAAAAATATATTTCGTTCTGAGGATCTCGGTTTCTTCATCAAAAGAACACAAATGGAAGAATTCTGGGAAACAATTTAATTAGCCATTTCATTTTTCTTGAGTAACAGTTTCTCGTGAAATCTATACATATAATAAAATTGTAACGGGTCGATGTCTGTACATTGAAGATATAGATGCAAAACTAATATGGGGAGTCTCAATTAGACCCACAGAAGCCAAAACAACCGTTTTTAGAATTTTTGTCTGTCTGTCTGTATGTTTGTACGCGCATCACGCAAAAACTACTGCATGGAATTGAATGCGGTTTTCGCAGATTTATTGGTAGTACGCCAACTTAAAATATAGGCTACATTTTATCGCAGGAAAATATATAATTCTGGTTGTTTTTTTAATATTGCTAAAATCGAACATTATTCAATGAACTTAACACAAAATTAAAAGATTTTAAGGAAGTTAGCGTCTCACTTACTTAATGGGAATGGCGCTGGAAATCATAAAAATAGCGCCACACTCACCTACATATACATGAATATAAATAAGTTAGTCGTTCTGAATAGAAGTTACATCAAAAACATCATAGATGGCGCTATTTACCACCATATAGACAATGTCTCATTCAGCGAAAGCAGCAATCGAAAAAGAATGTAACTATAAAGAACGGTGAACGAGCAATACTTACGCCCAAAATTGATGAAGCGGATCTGCCATAAATAGCAGTATCGGCGCGTAGCATCGTTTTGAAAGTGGGCATTCCAATTAGGTATATTGCTTCAGAACTTAAATCACCAACTTTGCAATTTAAACCGTTATGATGCTTCGAAATAATATTATACAGAAGCCAAAAATCTTACGGCTGTAGAGTTGGTAAAGTATATAGCTTTCATACCACGCATACCCCCCATTTTGAACCGGTTGTGCAAAAACAAAAATATACTGAGATACCTACTTTATTCTAAAATCCACGCGTACGAAGTAGCGGGCAAAAGCTAGTTAATATATAACACACAAATTAATTTTCTCAATTCTCCAAGGAATGGTTTCGTCTAAGAAGTTACTTTAAAACTACAGTCAAATTATATAATAATTATTATTTAAGCATATTTATATTTTTCGATGAAAAAAGTACGTATACGCCCTAGTGGCCCTGATGTCCGAAACACTTTCTTCAATTTTCTTTGTTATTATGTAGTATCTATATAGTACCTATCATCGCATGTAAATATCTAGAACGAGAACAAATCTAGGTGATGGACATTGAGAAGAATCTTGAAAAAGAGATTTTCTAGATTTTTGTGTACCTTTCGTTTATTTGCATTTTTAATTTGTCTGCTTACGTTGTGCTAAGAGAACCGTGCCTAACTGAACAAAATTATATTTATAATTTATTTATATTTACGTTTAAGGCATACCCGTATGGCTTATATTATTAATGGTTCTACTTGAGAGAAATTCTGAATCTTGAATTAATATATTAATTTTTGAGATTTAGATTTTGTCCAGTATAGATTTCTTTTTCTAGATTTTGCGTTTTCGAGATTAAATACTCTAGATTTTGGTTTTTCTAATTTTTTTTAATATATTATATATTACTACTTGCGACTATAGGTACTATATAAGGCAAGTTACGGATTCGTGAAAAAAATTCTAACAATTAAGCATAACATTACGAAGTCGAAAAAAGTGGGTCGGACAATTCTGTCTGTCCTTATGTCTGTCTGTCTGTATAGTAAGCTAAGGCCTAAAACGCTCCACCGATTTCCTTCAAACATAGTTAACAGTATGGTTTTGACGTCCTTCAGGGGAGCCTTTGGAATAAGCATTATGGCTCTAAAACGAATAGTACCTGCCATGTTGTTTTTAATGAAATACATACTTATTTTTTTCAAAAACGGCTCTTACGATTTCGATTTGCCATAGGTCAGTTTTTTTTTTTTAATCAGATTTTCTCGTTAACTTGATGGATTTCGATAAAATAAAATAAGATTTAATGAATTTAATTTGAAAGCTCTTTTATAAACAAAATAATATTAATTCCTAAATTCTTCAAAAAAAAGTTAGTGATTTTTTTTAGAAAGATGAAAATTTTTTGTATTTTTATGCAAAAACGGCTTGCTTAAAATTTTTAGAAATTTTATTTTTTGATAAGATATATTATCGAAAAAAATTTCAAAAAAAAAAACCATTTTTTCAAAAAACTGGTCTAAGTATTTTGAAAATGGAGAGATTGATTGGGTCCGATTGACAGAGAGTGAGAAAGAGCGAACGTAGCATGAAGAAGCACATTGCCATTAAGCGAGAGTAGAGAGCAAGCGAGTGAAAAAGATTGAGAAAATGAGAGTGAGATAGAGCAAACGTCGCATCACGCACAGTGCCATGGAGAGAGAGAGAGAGCTGTAGGTTAGGTAAGGTTTGTTTTATAATAGCACAAACTGGATCTGCACCTGCATATGAACTGTTAGTAGGTCGGCGGCTGATGGTTAAAAATAGAACGGTGGATGGCAGGGACGGTATGCATTATGTGTGCCTTAGTAGACAAAAGTGTTTCGTATATTCAATTCACTGTAGGCATTGTTTATAAACTATAGTACTATCACTTGAGGTGTGCCATCTATTGTCGAAAAACTAAGCTCTAGAATCCCATGGGAAGCAACAACAACAATTAAAATGGTGGAAATTATTGTTGTTGCTTCCCATGGTATTCTAGAGCTTAGTTTTTCGTCGATAGATGGCGCACCTCAAGTGGGAATACTATAGTTTATGTATGCAATGTTGTAGGCATTGTATTTAAAATCTATAGTATTCCCAAAAAGCGGAATGTTTTGTGCGCCATCTATGGACGACGTTCACAAGCTTTGATTGCAGAGTAATTTTAGGGTTTTTTGTCTAAACTGCTATGGGAAGCAACAACAACAATAGAAGACATTTGATGTAAAGTAGATAGTACAACTAGCGCCGCCATTGACGACGTTCAGAACTAAAATAAAATGTTCCATGAAATTAGTATAAAAATATACAATGCTCTAGGCAGTCGGCATTTTACCAGATTGGTTGTTTTTCAAAAATTGTTGGAAAAAACTATTTGGTGGGTAAAGTGGTTCGAAACATTTTTTGGTGGTTTTTATGGTTGGAAAATATCCGATTGGATTATTTTATGGGGTGATATTATTTTAAGGATAATTCAGAACGACATAGGAACATACCTACATACAATAATATTAAAAAACTATTTTATCACCAAAAATAAAAATATGTACAATTAAGGCTTTAAGTTTGATTTAACAAAAAAATAGTAATTGAGCTCAGCAAGTATTTTTTACACCACAAAGTATGATATTTGTTGTTGTTGCCCGAAAACCGAATTATGGCAATTGTTATTTTTATAGTCTAGGTAACTAATGAAAAAATACAAGACTTTAATTTCATTCCATAAAGCTATCCCTACACGAATAAACAATTCTGCAATTTCAGTTTCAAACATGTGTTAAATCGATTGCATTTAAGCTGAATAGTGTGTTTTCAATACTTAATTACATGCGAAAACTTAACGAGTTGACTGCAATGCGATCAAATTGACTACGGTTTGAAACTGGGATATCAAATTTTTGACACAAGTGCTAAGTGGTAACGTGCGGGTCTAAGGTTTTTTTTTTTTTTTTTTTTTTTTTTGAAAAATGCATTGAGTAGGCTTTTAGCGTAAAACTTTCTATTAAACAAAATATTGTGATTTTTTCCACTACAGTACAAAATTAGTGGGATTTTATTTCGAATCCGGTGGGATTTCTTTATTTCATCTGGCATCATTGGCAGTCAGGTGATTGATGGTTTTAAATAGACTGACGGGTAGCAGGGATGTGACTTGGTAGGAATGTGGTTAAATAAGCGCTGAAAGGTTGATATGAAAAATGTGATGTGTATAATATTAAATGTGTTAGGCGGGTAAACGGCCTTAACAAGCTGCACTGGTCGGTTGATGAGGTGCAAAAAAATAAAAATTTGTTTGCCAAAGAATTTTCACTTCTGACTAGCTTCGTGGTAATCGAATATTCAAATGAAGCTGGTGGTGGTCATGATTTCTTGTGCGAAGATTCCAAGGGGTAATTAATAACCTTATAGTGTTTTAACACAGAACGAATGCATAGGGAATTCGCAAATTAAATACGATGAAAGCCAATGCACATTATGATTTTGAATATCTGTATAGCAGAATGGGAGAGAAAATTAGAACATGCTAACAGTAGATACAATTCGAGATTCAACCGATGAGCGTTCCTTTCAGTTTAAAAGGACTTTTCTGAATTCTAACCAGGAGATGTAATTGTGCAATGGGAGTAGCCCCCCTTGTATGAGAATAACACTCAAGCCTAGGGTTCATGTATGCCTCGTAGAATTTTAGCCAGATTATATTGGAAGATATACTTCATGCAACTTCCAAGGAAACTGAAACATTTCATGGCATTTTTGGGGATGTTCAGTGTGTTCGTTTCAGATACACTAAATACCTGCAACAAAAAGCTGTTCTCTTAACTCAATGAAAGTGCCAATCATAGATAGTGGCATGTGGGTAGGTTTTGCCTTATTAATAGCAAGAAGTAGGTATTATGTTTTCAAAACATTGAACTCCACATGGTTGATACAGAAATACACCCGAAAAAGAACGATATGAATCTGGAAACGAACATGAAAAGTTAAAAGTATATTGTCATCATCATCGGAAATAGATTTTAGTGGATTCTTAGACAAGAAATCGTTGACAGAGGTGAGGAAGTGAGTTGGAATTATAACGGATTCTTGGGCGTGTAGTTTTTAATACCGGACTGAAAACTGTACACAAAACCACTTTTGATCCATCGAAAATTGGGTCCACTGATTCTAATTAGCGTTTTCATGACCAATAAAAGCAACTGAACTAGACCATATTAACGCTCTCTGGTACTGTGAAACCCATATTGGTCTGTGATACATTGAATTTGCAGCTAAAAAGCTAATTAGCCTTCGTTTTGATGGAGGTGACCAACCATAAGGGTGATAGTGTCTTAACAGAAGATGCAGTATAATTTTGTGCGTTTTTTTACGAATCAACAAAAATATTTCTTATCTTTGGGTCCTTATAAAATTTGTTGACTGAATTTTTGTTAACGCAACAAATGCGAAAGTATCTTAATATATCAGAGCCTACTGATTTATTGAACTTTTCAGTAAATTTTATGAGTCAGATGTCCTTGATTAATTTGTTGCTCTTTAACAATTAAAAATAGTATTCACATTCACAACACTCATCTCATCTTCATAACACGGAGTGAACAATTAATTCTTAAAATACACATAAATCTAACCCCAAAAGTATTTAATTAACAATCAGAAATTAATCTGCCAAAGTTAACTTTTTCCATATTTCAAAGATCTGTCAATCAAAACTCACTTATTCTGTCAAAACTTAGTAATTATTTCCCTAAATGATTGTATATCAATGTATATATGCTATAAGCCTAACAAAAAGTCTTGAAATTTAACATAACACTCTCAAAAAAACAAACACCCACCCACCGACAATAATTTCAACATTCTTTTGTTAAGCAATTTCCTTCCTCCTCGGGACTATTTTCATTTCCTTAACTGAAATGATGATCTTAATTATGTGCTTCCAACCCTTTGGGTTAAGATATGCTTCCTGCGGAAAGGATAAAATTGTTCAACCCTTTCACTGAGTCCTTTTTTTTGTGGCCGCTTTTGCTCACTAGAGTGTTTCTGTACCTATGTATATGCTTTTCTGTGCCATGTTCTTTTTAAGGTCATTACCATTGTGACAATATAATTTTCGTTGAGCATACGATTGTACTTAACCGTTTTTGCCATGAAAAAGAACAAGACTCTCTGCTATACACATAAGGATATAGTATATCCTTTGCTCATGCTGATGATACTGCTGCTATTTTGCTTCTGGCTGCTTTGTAAAAAAGGATACAGATTGTGTGAAAAAGACGACAGAGAAGGAGAGCAGAGCCAGATCAGAAAAGAGTTGGGGCAACTTGGGATGGATGAATGGGAAAAAAAGCCTTTCCATAAAATTAAAGGGTAAGTAACAATGAAATGAATACTACAACCAGGAATAATGCGGGCGGGCTTTTGATTGTCATAAAGTTGTGAACGTGACATTTATGAGACATTGTGTTAAATGGTAACCACAATTAAAGGAATATTAAACGAAGAAATATACAACTCTCTGTGAGCTGTGGTCTGGCTTTATTGCATGATTGGGGTAATGTAAAAACTAAAGTGTGAGAGCTCATAAAAGATTATGTAATTAAATAAAAATAAAATAAAATAAAAAGGGTTTTTTCGACAAACAAACTTACTTGTATAGAGTAAAACTATAACTGGATCATTTCAAATTTGATTGGAGGAAAATTTTTTAAAGATTAATTTGTAATTTTTGTTGTGGGCTTAACTGATTCTTAGTTACAAAAAAAAAAAAAACTGTTAGAAATATGTATATAGATTCTTATCGGTACGTATAAACAGGCTTTATTCAAACCGATAAGGTTACTCTGGGTCATGTAAGCAAATAAGATTCTTTTTGGGGTTCATTAATTTTATAATTTTTTCAGAAAAAGGCAAAGATTTGGTGGTGTCATATTTCCTCTAGAGCTTCTTAGAACCTGTGAGAACCAAGAAAAAAGGAATATGTTGAATACATTTATATACTTTGAACTAAAAACAAAATGCAGGATAGCTATGATTAAAACAAATTTAGTCGTCACGGGACGCCCGGTATAGATGTGAAACATTCAAGCTTACATTAAAACTAATAATTTTTAAAAACCATCAAAGAAAATATGGAGTGAAATAATTTTTAATTATTCAGTGTTTCGTTAATAAAATCAATATACAGTAGAATCTCATCTTTTCGAATTGTTCATCTCTCCAAGCATCGAGCATTTGTTTGAGAAAAACATATATATGGCATAAAACCTTGCATATATCATACTTACTTATCATTTTACTTAAAAAAAAAAAACTTAAAACATAACAGGAATACTTAAAAAAAATGTTCATAAGAATTAAAAAAAAGACTTATTTAGGTAGCCATTTTTTCTAACTGCTCTATGGTAGAAGTTGTCACCAGGGAAAAGTGTTCATCTTTCCGGATTGTTCATGTTTTAGAACCCCCCTCCAAGTAACAACCGTTCCCACCTTGAACCACCGAACACCCACCATTTGTGTCAATTCCCCCCCCCCCCCACACCAAATCCCACACAAGTAGTAAACACCTACCCACCTATAACCAACCACCCACCATTTTCGTAATTTTTTTCCTCAACAACTTTCCACACACCACCCCCACATCAACCCCCCACCTAGAAATAACGACCCACCATTTTAGTCAATTTATCACTCCAACCAACGTCCCACCATTTTTGACAATTTTTTCCACAACCACCTCCCCATCCTTCTCAACAACCATCCACCTAGAACCAACCACTCACTATTTTTGTCAATCCCCCCCCCCCCCCCCCCCCCAAAACACATCCCTTACAAGTAACCACCTAACACACCTATAGCCAACCACCCACCATTTTCGTAATGTTTTTCCTCACCAGATTCCCCACACACCACCCCCACATCAACCCCCTGCCAGTAACCACCTACTCCACCTACAACCAATGACCCACCATTTCAGTCAATTTTTCCCTACAACCAACTACCCACCATTTTTGACAATTTTGTCCACAACCCCCTCACTAACCATCCAGCTCACCTACAACCACCAACCAACCATCCACAATTTTTGACAATTTTTCACCCCATAACACCCCCATAGCCACTCCAATACTACTACCCCACCCCCACCAAAAACCACCTATAACCTACAACCATTAACCACCCAACATGCTCGAGTCACACTTGGAAAAAATTTATCGAGCGACATGCCATTTTTCGTGACGATTACGATTGATTTTACTGCCTAGGTGCGCCAATAGATGTTTCACATAAAAAAAAACACACAATTAAAGTTCGTATGAAAGGATTTTTGTTAAAAAAAACTTTATTTAAAATTTCACAACTTAAATTAATTTACAATATATTTTATGGATGAACTTAGCTCGCGATCTCAGACTTTTAGACTGACTTTTCATTTGTATCTATTCTATGTTGAAGCATTATGCCTATGCATAATAATGCTGGGTCATCAAGTTAACGTTTTCCTGGAACCCTTAACGAGTCCAATCGATTGGCAATCCAATGTGAGTGTTGGATTTCGTCATGTTCGTAGACGCTGACGTGCCATTATTGTTGGTTGCAACGGTGGGAACATCCGTTGTGGTTTGGTTCCCTGACCTTGATATAACCTCTCCCTCCTTAGGATGAAAACTCTCCTGAGTTATATAGAATGTACGTCTGAGCTTTTTTGATTTTATATAAACGTAAATTATTAAATTAATAATTAACAGTAGAATTATAATTCCAATACATATATTAAACATTACATGATTTTTATGATTAAACTTTAATTCGTTAATATTTTCAATATTTTCTATTTGTTTTATTACAATATCATTGAAGCTGAGTTGTTCTTGAGTTGTATTTAAATTTATTTCGTAAGGTATAATAAATCTTTCTTCAAATATATTTTTTCTGTTCACAAAGGTTTCATTTTGGATTTTTAACTCACAGCTATTAAAATTTAATAAAAAGTTTCCATTTAAATGTGTGGTTCTTTCATCACAAGTACTTGATAAATTTATATTCTTAACATTCTTTAACAATAACAAACCATTTTCAATTTCATGAATTTTCATTTGGGAATTCTTTGTTTTCATACAAACGCTATTATATAAACATAAATTGGATTTCCTTAAATTTTTGAAGTCTATATTTAATTCATATTTATATACAGTTTCATTTATTTTTACAATTTCTTCATCATCTATTATTAATTCTTCAGAATTCATATTTGTTAAAGAGGTAACTAAATATTTTCTTGTCTCTATAAGTTCACTCGGTATTTTAATTACAAAAACAATTTTTTCATTTTCATATAGGGCTGTTCCAATTTTTATATTTTTTAATTTTTCAAAACTTACGTCATATTTTATTATTTCTTCTTTACTTAAAATATTGTTTCCCATTATTCCTGTTCTACTTGAAGCAATGTTATTTTGAATGTGTTCAAAATTTGTTTGGTCTTTTTATATTTGTAGGATGGATGTTCTTTAATTTAAGTTTTCTATATCTAGGTTCCTGTTTGTGTCTAAGAGCCTTGTAATTTTTCACTAATCCTTCTTCTCTTTCTTCATTGTATTCTTCCCTATCTTTGTTAAGCTTGCTAATAACCCTATCTTTCATATTTTGCATATTTTCCAGGACCTTTTCTTTATCTACTCTACCTTCTAAAACATCTATTGGTTTAAATTTAATTGAGGAATGCACTGATTTATTGTACCACTCTACACACTGATATATTCTTTCTTTCGTTGTTAGCTTGGATTTTTCTGTAGTGAGTACTCTCATTTTTTCGCTTATGGTGTTATGAAATCTCTCAATGTCGGAATTGCCAGTATGGCTATTTGGCTTCGTAAAGTGTACTTCTATATCTTCCTGTCTTAAGAAATCTTTTACATTTGTGTTTTGAAATTCATTATCTAAAACTATTTTATTAGGTTTGCCTTTAATGGAAAAGTATAGTCGTAATTTCTCTTTAATCGTGATACTGTTTCTATCTTCTAAATCAAATATTATGCCATGCTTAGAGAACTTGTCTATAAAGGTTAAGAAGTTATTTTTGGTGTTAATGTAAATATCTGCATGTACTATCTGATTGTTATCTGTTGGAGTTTCTGTGTAGTGAAGCTTCGGTTTTATTGGTTTTCTATCATACTTAGCCTGATTACATGTATCGCAGTTATTTATGTATTTTTGAATCAACTTTTTTAAATTTTTGAAGTATATGAGTTTTCTTAGACCTGCATAATTTTCGTTTATGCCAGCATGACCTGTTTCATTTTTATGATATTTCGCTATCTGTTTATAGGTATCATCTTCATTTTTCATATTTTGTGCGTGATACATACATTTATAAAACTTTATTTGTTTTGTGGGGTCAAATAATTCAATGAGCTTTAATTGTACTAAGTTGTACTCGTGTTCTGTTAAATCTGAGAAGATGCCTATTCTACCTTTTCTTTTTATAAACCTTCTAAATATATCTATAAGTCTTTCTTCTTGAATATCTTCGGAGTTAATATATATAATTCAACTAATGATGAACAAGCTTCACGAATACTGCACGATATGGAATCTAGTCGTCAACTTAGAAAAGTCGAAGGTTATGATTTTCAAAAACGGAGGCGGAAGAACAGGCTCAAGAGAACAATGGACTTATAATAGTGAAAGGGTTGAAGTTGTGAATGAATACAAATATTTAGGGGTTTACTTCACTAAGAATCTTGGTATGGAACGACATCTGACGGACAAACTTCAGAAAGCTAAGACTGCGATTAATGTTGCTTGGAGAGAAATATTCAAAAACGGTCATATAGCGCTTAGCAGCAAATACAGAGTTTTTGAATCAGTGGCGGAGTCTACTTTACTGTATGCAGCTCAAGTTTGGGGAGGCAAAAAATATGAAACTGCGGAGAAACTCCTTCGTTTCTATATAAAGCGAATATTCCGACTTCCTTCAAACACCCCCAACTATATGATTATGCTCGAAACCGGAATCTCCCCACTGTTTATTAAGACTCTCAAGCTTCAAGTTGATTACATCATTAAAGTTCTGAATATGCCTAGTTATCGCCTTCCAAAGAAAGCAGCTCTTCAAGCAATTCGCAGCAGATCTGGATGGTTCATGGATTGGATTGGTTTGGCAGAGGATTCTGGAATAGTACTAAGCTTGGACGATTACAGCTCGTGGAAGCCTTTATTATATCAGATGATTGCCAACACTGATGAACGTTTGAGGAGAGAATACACCAAGGAAGCAGAAGAATCAATGTACAGGATGATATACAGTAAGCTAAATTACAACTTAAACCAAAACAACTATTTTAGAGATGACTTCACGACGGAACAAATATCAAATATGTTTAGACTGCGAGGTGAACTTTTAGGACTCAACTTCATACCCCACCGTGATGATCTTCCCTTACTTTGCGAAATGTGTAATATGGCGGAAAGAGAAGATATTTTTCATTTTGTTGGAAGGTGTCCCGTTCTCAGAGAAACAAGAAGACATATATTAGGAAGTGATTTTTTATCAGAAGAATTAATACTAAGGTTTCTCAATGAAGTGGATGTTCCTAAAATGTTTCAATTTTGTAAAACAGCACTATCTTATAGAAGCAGAATTTTAAACGAAAATTTTTGAAAAACCGTATCTTTAAAAACTTTTAATCTTTTATATTCTTGAGTTGCTAATCAGGCAGACGGCAAAGCCATGCTTAAATTATTGTAACTATTTAAGGAACAATAAAAATCTAAAAAAAAAATCTATATAATTCTTTTATTATTAACTATTTCAATTTCTTTGCTTTTATTGTTTGTAAGCATAATTTGTGTATAGAATCTGTTAACTACTGTATCTAATATGGGGAAATGATCATTTTGATCCTCTTGTTGTGAATGGATCGTATTTTCTACACTCATATTATCAATTTCAAAATTTAAATGGGGTGCTTTCTCTCCCTCCTCAGTTGTGAACGTCTCGATCACATTTATTTCGCCAGTTTCGCAATTAATTCTACTCAAAAAATCTGCAGCTTTGTTTTCTTTTCCTTTTATGTAATCAATATTAATATTATATTCTCCTAGCTGTAACAACCATCTCTGAAGTCGTTGATTTATATCTTTACCCTTATGTTTTGTTTGCAACCATTTAAGTGGTTGGTGGTCTGTTAGCAGATCAAAGGGTCTACCATAAATATATGGCCTAAAATAGTTTACAGACCAAACTATTGCAAGAAGTTCTTTTTCAGTCACGGAATAATTCCGTTCATGATCGTTTAAAGTGCGGCTTGCATAACAAACTGGGTGACCGTCCTGTGTAAGTACGGACCCAATAGCGAAATCACTCGCATCGGTCGTAAGTTGGAATTTTTTGTTGAAGTATAGAAAGCACACAAAAACTTCTGTTACCAGAAAGTACGAAACAAATAAAATCGTTTTTAGGCATAACTGGTTATTTTAGAAAATTTATTAAAGATTACGCAAAAATTGCGCAACCAATGACCAGATATTTAAAGAAAAATTCAAAGATCAACTTAAATGATCCAAACTATATAAGTGCTTTTGAAAAACTCAAAATTATCCTCACAGATTCACCGGTTTTGAAGTACCGGAATTGTCTAGCTTTTTGGGCACAACCCACAAAGGACTATTGTAAGGAGAATTGCTCTCTTGTATTATACCTTGCATGAGCATCTCTTTAATTTGTTTATTGATCTCCTGTTCGTGGATTTGGGGATATCTGTAAATTTTCGCATAAATAGGCCTATCTGTTGTAGTAACAATTTCATGTTGGATATCATGGGTACTGCTTAAATGCTGTCCTTCATGAAAGAATAAATCCCTATTTTTTTTGAGAAGAGTCTTTAAAGTTTCTTTTTCCTCATTATTAAGATGGTTACCAAGGAGACAATTCGGAACGTCTTGGTCTTCTTTGATTCCCTCTAAAACATATATTTCGTCATAATTATGTGGGCATGAATTTATGAATTTAATTTTATTCCCGTTTATTTCAATGAACTCTTTTTCTAAATTAATTTTTGCTTGTAACGGTTTAAGTAAATTTTGACCAATTAAACCGTCGAAATGTTTATCTTTAAAGGATGTAAGCTTCCAACACATGTGAGCTTTTTCGCTAAATTCTTTTGGAAGCTCTGTAATTATTTCAGAATCTATTTTTGTGTTCCCGTTCAGGGTGTTAAACGTAATTTTTTCTTTTAAAGGAATTCGTTTATAATTTTGTAATTTTGACTTATCAAGCAATGTAGTCGTAGAACCTGTATCTATCAAGCATTTAATTTTTGTATCTCCTATGGTCAACTCTATTATCGGTAAATCCGATTTGGAGGCTGTGATTGAAAATTTACTTCCTCTACTTTTTGTTGCAGATGTTCACATTCCATTGGCGTATGATTATTATGCCCTAAAGTCCTTTGATTTAAATTATTATTATTTCTAAACTGCCCTGAATAATAATTGTTTCTGTTCTGTCTATATTGACCTGAATTGTTATAATATCTTTGCTGTCCTAAATTGTTATTCTTGAATTGGCCTGAATTATTTTTATATTGACCTGAAAAATTATTTCTATATCTAACTTGATCGTTTCTTGTATTGTATTGTGGACGATTAAAATTATTATTGGTGGCAATGTTTTTGTGAGTTGGGATCTGTTTACTAGCTTTCTGCCTATTAATTTGGATCATCCCTGTTTCCTCAAGGGTGTAGTAGGCATCTCTTAAATTATCTACCTGCCTACTTATTACTATACTAGCAAGATTTACGTCAAGGCCATTAATGAAAGTTTTTAGAATCATTGTTTCATTCGCTGAAGGCGAAAACTCGAAAGGTTTTTCAACATCGAACTCATATTTTGTGTTAAGTTTATCTAATATTTCTTTTAATTTGTTAAAATACTCACTAACATCATTATTATTTCTGGTGCTGATGGCCTGGTGGTGCAAGTTATAGTATGTTTCTCGGACTCCGAAATTCCTGATGAGTTCAGCTTTAATTGTATCCAGTGTTGGCAAGTAAGTTACATGAAGTAAGTTACTCGTTTAGTTACGCGTAACTAATATGAATTAGTTACGCCCAATATTTGGCGTTATTAATGTAACTAAATGTAACTAACTGTAACTAAATAAAACTAACTCTAACTTAATAATAAAAAATAAAAAAAAATCACATTTCATCCTGAATTCCAATCGACTATTGACAAAATTCTTTTATTAGCAAGGCAACGACAACCTGGCAAGGAATACATATTGAAATTACTGTATTCCTGATGAAAAGGAAATCTAATAAAATATTATATTCTTGGAGCATACAAAAGATTTTTACTTACATTTAAAGTTTTCCCCTCTTTCTTGAGATTCTTGGACATTTCTTTGTTTATTTTGATTTATTTTTGTATGGTAAATTCAGATTTGATCTCAGATTTGGTCTCAAATTTCAGATTTGGCTCGCCCAAAGGAAATCAAACGAGATCTATTTTGTTTTATTATTTTAAATTTTTTTTTTTGCAGAAATATAGTAATTGAAAAACGTATTCCTTGCCAGGTTGACGTTGCCACAGCTGGCAGCTGGCCCGACGGCAATATCAATCATCCAGCTTTGCCCTAATACAGTGTAGTCAAACGTCATTCGATCGGGTTTGTGGACGGAAGTTCTAAATTTCAATTTAACATAAAATGTGAGTTTTTGTATTTGAAATATTCTATTAGTTATAGTTAGTTACATTTAGTTACAATTAGTTACATTTAGTTACATTAGTTACATTAGTTACATTAGTTACGTGTAACTAATTAAAATATCAAAGTTACGCGTAACTATCCAACACTGATTGTATCCCACGTTGTGTAATTTCCCAATGTCCTGATCGCCTGAAGTGCTGGTCCTTGTATTTTATTGATTATGTTTCGTTGTAAAACGTATTGTTCCAACGGTGTTCCATTGAAAAAAGGTAGAAAGATCTCTACTTCTCTTATGAAGGATGTCATCGCATATTCTGATGTACCCCAATATTCTCGTATTTTAGAGGACTCTTTCATTAACTCAGTCAGAGTAATTGTTATAGGAACCTGAGGAGGAGCTTGTTGTTGTTGCTGTTGTTGTTGTTGTTGTTGTTGTTGTTGCTGCTGTTGTTGTTGCTGCTGCTGTTGAGCTAGAGCCTGAGCTTGAGCTAGCGCCTGTTCTACTGCGTCCATTTTTTTTATATTTTTTTTTTTTTTTTGTGGTGAATTTAAAACGGATAAACAATTTTAATTTTATTCCGCAGACTTGAGTCTTTTTATTTTCACTTTTCACTAATAATGTTCTTTTCCTTTCTTTTATGATACTATATTCAAGTGATTACGGATTTCACAATTTGATTCCGGCGACACAAAATTAATTTAAGTTTAGTTTTGTATGTCACTATGCACTTTTTAATATTTATGTATCTATGTGTATTGCAATTCTAATCTTCGGATTAAAATCCTACCGACTGCGCCATTAAAGTTCGTATGAAAGGATTTTTGTTAAAAAAAACTTTATTTAAAATTTCACAACTTAAATTAATTTACAATATATTTTATGGATGAACTTAGCTCGCGATCTCAGACTTTTAGACTGACTTTTCATTTGTATCTATTCTATGTTGAAGCATTATGCCTATGCATAATAATGCTGGGTCATCAAGTTAACGTTTTCCTGGAACCCTTAACGAGTCCAATCGATTGGCAATCCAATGTGAGTGTTGGATTTCGTCATGTTCGTAGACGCTGACGTGCCATTATTGTTGGTTGCAACGGTGGGAACATCCGTTGTGGTTTGGTTCCCTGACCTTGATATAACCCACACACACACACAAAAGGATCGCACGAACTTTTGCTTCCTATGTGGGTTTTGAGAAAATCTGTAAAAACTAAAATAATAAAAATTAATAAAACTTTATTTGGGAGCTATTACTGTTAATTTTTAATTAAAAAGTGTGAACCGTTTTGTAGATATTGTTGTGAGGTCATGGAAAATTTATTTAGCTATTATTTTCTTAAAACTACCTACTCTAAATCTATTGAAAACAAAATTTCATCAAAATCATAAGAACCGTTTTAGAACAACTTAAAAAAACCAAACAACCCTGGCCAAAACTGATCGGCTCAATGTATGGGGCACACAGTTTAAAAATAAAGTGCACGATTGAGCCTTACGAACGCGATCTAAAATGTTACAGTTGTTAATGTTTTTTGAAAAATTTAAGAATTAATATTATTTCGTCTATTAAAGGCTTCTAAATTTAAGATTTCATCGAAATCTGTCAAGTGGTTTACAAGAAAATCTATTTAAAAAAAAAAACAGTCCTATGGGAGGAAATGATATAAGGCTTTTCCTAGAAAAATCTATTTCACAAAAAACACAATTCAGAAAGTTTTATCCAAATCTAAGGAGTCGTTTTTGAGATATGAAAATTGTTTATAAAAAATCGTATGGCACGTACCGTTAGTCTTTGAGCTAGAATGCTTATTCCAAAAACCCAGTCGTAATAATACTATGTGCCAAGTTTGGAGCAAATCTGTTCAGCCGTTTAGACTGTAGGTGCTGATACAGGCATAAGGACAGATAGGCAGACAGACAGACAGAATTGTCGGATTTTTTCTTACGAATGCATAACTTGCCTTACATAATCATTTCTCTGCAAAACCAGTATTCCACACTTTTTAGTTTGGCTGTAAGCTTGGGAGAAACATGACTCTCTGACCAGGTTCCTGGTGTCCATTGCAGCGAATCTAAGAGACAATTCACGGATGCAATTTCGTTTGTTCTAGAAAAAGCTTCTTACACTGTTTGAATAGAAGTCATTTATTTAAAACAGACCAAACGTTATGGCATAACATGCTGGATAAAGCATACTGGAGCCTGGAGGGAAATGTGACTTCTTCGTTCTTCCATAACTTAAACACAAGAAATGGTCCACAGCAAGTAGCGGTAAACTCGTTGAGTCTTTTTAGTATTTACAGCAGGATTCTGGTAGGTTCTATATTTCACTCATGTGATTGCGTATGTCTGTTAACAAGTAGCGTACAAGACGGGTCCGAAGTTTAAGGTCAACGTAATTCTCGTGGCTTGGAGAAGATTAAACAATATAACAATCTTGGTAACCTTTGACAAAATTCGAAATTATACATACAGAGCTGGAGCTTTCACGCCTGAACTACTCAACCGATCATCATGAAATTATAATACAACTTGTTAATTTATCTATTGTAAGATTAAATATTGTGTACGATTTAGACTCATAAATTAAATAAATTTTTAGTTTTGTTTTGAGAAATAAATATATTATATAATTATAATAATTTGGAGTTCGAAACTTCCTCAATACTGAATTTCCGTTTTCTTTTGGAACTTACCTCATCAAAGAGCTAACTTTCTCTATACAAAACTTGTTGTGACTGTTTTAATTTTGAGTAGGTTAAATTTTGGGGTTATATACTAAACTAGCTTTATTGCACCCATTTAGCAGGGTGCTAAGTAACTAATATAATAAATTTTATTCAACGACTTTTTGATATAAATACAATATTTTTCGTTTTCCATCGCTTAAACATATTTAGCCTACACTTGAACATGCAACATACAGTTGCCTATACGCAAATATCAGAACCTCTTAATTGATATTGCATAAATTCCTAAAGATTAGTCCTGTGTCTTATAAATAGGATAAATCTGGTGGAATCATTGGAATCCTCGGAATCAAAACAATTTCACTTTTCTTTTTTGCTTTTAAAATTGTTGCTTTGATCACATTGTCCAACAACTTTTTTACTGAAATTCTGGTACCATTGCAAAGTCGAAGTCGATAATGTGTTACTAAGCCGGTAGAGTTATCAACTGCTGTTGGGTTATTTGTGGTAAAAGTGATTTTTTGTACACGACTCTACAAAAATGGTGATTTTGAACATGCATTCAATTCATCTGTAGATTGAGAAATAAGAGATATTTTTTTGCAAAAATCACCAGCTAACATTATTAAGACACCATTGAAAATCCGTTGATTTTCTACGAAAATCCTATAAAGTTCTATTTAACGCTTCCAAAAACTTATTGCGATACATTCATCCCAACAATTGTACTACATTTCTTTAAAACTCTTGATCTTGTTAGAAATTTTGCATGTAAGTATTTCGGTAGCATGTATGTCCAATGGCAACTTAAGTGGAGAATGTGCAGTTCATCCAACTTTTTCAATAAAGTCGCTGCAATTCCAGAAGAAGCGAGTGTCAATGCAATTTGGGTTGCTGATCCTATAGCCGCTAGAAGTAATGAAGTCAGAAATGTTTTTCCAGGTTTACCAGGTGCGTCTATATAAAAGATTCCACCTCTTTCATTGCGAACAGTATACATGATAGTATCATTTGCACGTTTCTGTTCAATATTTATTTTGGAACATTTGAATGGACAAATGCATCGCACAATCATAATTTAATTCATGCAGCATTTCAGTGTTCCGAAAGCTTAGGTGCTATCATTCCCAGATGAAAATGGACATACAAATTTCTTCAATCAAAATTGGAGCTTCATTGTGAATGTCCAGATTTAAAAGATGGAGCATTGAACCGTCATCACTATACAAAATCAAATTCATGAAATTATTATAACCATATACACAAATGTATTACACGTATTCAAAATAATTGCGCATTTTAAGATACATTCAGACTTCTTAGACTATACCAAAAAAATTTCTTACTAATTTGACAAAATGCTCTAAGCTTCACTCTTTGTAGGCATCTTCAGTTGCTTTCACCAAAAGAGTTCTTTCTTATTGGACAAAATGTCCAAAAATGCATTTGTGGAAAATCGATTTATCATATTTAATTTTTTTTCTAAACAATCTACAAATGTAGATATTTAAAAAAATATATATAAAAATCCACCCAGCCTGAGTCTAGATATTAAAAGGTCACACACAAAATTGAAACTAATTTTTATATATAAGAGTATTAACTAACAAACAAATTGAGTTTAAAAAAAAATGCCTCAAACAAATTCAATACATATATAGCTTAAATATATCATAATAATGTATTCCTAAATACGGATCAAGTCAGAAAGCTTCTTTAAGTTAATTTGAAGTTGGTTCTTTAAATTTTAATCAATTAAAAATACCTTCGACATTCAAGAAAGACAATTGTATTTTTATCTTGAAAAACATTTCTTAAGTTAAATAGGGATCTTGTTATTTTTAAAACACAAATAATTGATTTCTTTAAACTATTCAAGAAAGTGTATATTTTAAAATTCATAGAACTTTTTTTGAAGAAATATTTTTCAATAAAAATGTATTAAATACTTTTTAATGATTTTATGATTTGATTCGATTAAAGTCATTTGAAAATTGAAACAATGTTCCAATTTTCTGTTTCTTTTAAATACATAGGCTTTTACATTACATAAATTGCTGCTTTCTGTATCTGTTTTTTTTTTTTTGCTGCTAAGTGACCTTATCCTCCCAAGAGACCTTATTAGTAATTGTGATCAAATAATTACCAATTAGACCTACCACCCGCGAGTGCAGACACGACTGACAGTCACAATAAATTGACCAATTACCAATCATTGAGTTAAAATCATTAAATGTCTGTTTTTAGTTCACTTAATGGCTCTATTGTCACAAAACACCCTAAAGCAATATAAACCCTTATCGGGCCCCCAATATCGACCAATTGAATATCATTGACCCTCGCTTTCTATCCAACATTGTCCCATTCTATGCCCTATAATCAATTTCTACGCGCGTCGAAATATCCATAAAACTCAACATTTAAGTCAATTTATAAAAGTCCTCTTTTCCAGTCACCCAATGGTATTGTGTATCCTCGTGTCGTGTTCGTGTGGCCGAAACACTAATGGGTCTAGCGTGAGCTACAAAATTTATACGTATAAAAGCACTCTTATACACCGGCGTTATGGCATAGTGGTCGAGGACTTCAAGTACCTATAAAACTATGCCAGTAATAATCACTTGGACAGGTTGTAAAGGTGACAATTTGAATCAATTTAACTAGGCCATGGTAGCGGATAGTTTCAATATAAATTGCTTGCCAATTAGTATGTCCTTTTTGCATTCTAATGGTTTAGAATAAAATTAATGAAGAAGCGCCTTCAATAAGACTAAAAGACATATTACCATTGTAATAAATTTTAAGCAATTAACACTCGAAAAGTCTTATAATCGATAATCCTTTGTAAAATTCTATCATATCCTTTTTTGTTCCAGTTAAAGTAAGTTAAACAACAAGGATATTCTTGTTTCTTTTATTGGAATGGATGCTTACATTTTATTTCTGTTGGCCAGCGTAGACAGTAACATTTTTTTTTAAACGTATCTGTTAGAGTGTTTATTGCTTTGACCCGAGCTAAAGAGCAGTTTTATGTTGGAAAGCCATCCCTTTTAATGTCAAAGTGACGAAAAAGCTTCACAAAAAGTGTGAAAATATATTCTTCTTTTTTTTTGCGTCCCAAAATGGCAGCTGAAAGGTTTGTTTGTCTTTCTTTTTCAGTAGAGGCACTCGATGGGTTTTTTTTTATAAAAATGATGCCCAAAATGTTGAGTGAGGGTATTTTTCTTTGACAGAAATATTTTATAGTGTCCACTAGCGAATAAATTCAGCTTCTGCTTTTGTTTTAAAAGTGAAATGGTCGTCAGAAAATAAACGTTCTTTTTTTAGAATCTGAAATAAAGGATGTGTGTTTTTTTTCAACCACCTCTGGAAATCTCGTGTGGCTTCTAAGCATATTGAAAATATTTACTTAAAAATAATACTTATAAACTGGGTTTTTCGACAGTTTCTTCTAAATCAGATTACTCACTGGAAGAAAACTATGGTAATTCAAAATCAGGTAAAGAATAGCAAAACTAAAATTGCAAATTAATTTTTTACAGGAACAAAATAAATCCTTTGATTGAGGGTCAACAACTTTGGAAACACTTGAAAGAACTAGAAATTAGCAACGATTTTGATCCAAATCTTTTGAATAGAAGTTTAGTTACCCTTCTACACAATTCCCGACATATTTTATTAGACGAATATTAATAGCTATATAAAAGCAAATCCCAAAAAAATCCACTAAAAAAAGGGGGCTCCGCGAAATTAAGCCCCAGGAAATAAGGCCCCAAAAAAAATTAAATAATTCCCCAAATTGAGCCATTTGTTCATTATGAAAATATTCCCCAGTGAAATAAGGCCACAACGAAATGAAAAAAAGCCCCAAAAATAAATGAAATAAAGCCCCAACGTGTTTTGGGCTTTTTTGGAAAATTGAATTAAGACCCCAATTCATTTTTTCGTATTAAAGTTCCTTTTAAAAATCAAATAACTCCCCAAACTGTTATACAAATACTTGGATGGTATCCTGCACAACTTTTACAATTTATAGCTCTCCTGCCTTTAAGCAATAGATTCCTCTTGAATACGGATTCATTACAAACCATTTTTGCTTACAAGACAATCAATATTTTCATCAACTGATGGACCGACAACAACACAGGGTCCTCCTCACCGAATTCTCAACACTAAAAATATTTTGTTACCCGCTGATGGTTTTCAACACGATCTTAAAATTGAAAATAATCAGTAAGTAACAGAATTTATAATTAACATATAATGCACGATATTTGTTATTAAAACAAACGCACTTAAAACACTACTTTATTCCGATTTAAACAGAGCGGCGAACGCTGGGTACACAGCAAGCCGCAGTTCGACAGCTCTGGGTCCTCGATTAGCGGGTTTTCACAATACATTTTCATGTAAATTATGAGAAAATGAAATAGGGCCCCAAATTGTTTTTTTTTTTTTTTTTAATGAAATGAAATTGAGCATCAAACTTAACGTTGGGGTCTTATTTCATTGGGGCCTCATTTCATTATGAAGTAGGGCCTCAAAAAATGACTGAAATATGGCCCCAAACAATGAAAAAACGCCCCAAAATTTGAGAAATTTCGTTGTTGTTGTTTTGTGTACTTTTTTTTTGAGGCCTTGTTTTATTATTTTTTTGGGGCCTTATTCCTGAAGCCTAATTTCACGGAGCCAAAAAAGGGTACCTGGAATTTTGAAACGTTCCTGAAAATTCTTAAAAATTTAATTTATGTAAATTAATTTGAAAATAATATGCGATCTTAAACTGACGAGTTGGGTCGGCGCATTGTTAACAAAATTTTAGTTTGCAAAAACTGGAGAACATGGCTCTCTTGTTGGAAATCTTTAAATTAATACACAATATACATACATATGTTGTCATGTTCATAGATGTTACTTTCAACATATGGCCTGAATGGTATATAGAACCCATCACTCGTGACCAATTATATAATAATGAAACTTTGTGTTCAATTTTATTGATACGAAATACGAATACGATACGATTTTAAAAATAAAACGCACGACTTAGTGGCACGATTTCGATCTTGTGGTAAATCAGTGCTAGGCTATATGTATTCCAAAAAGTCTAGACTTTTTTTTTAATATTAAAGATTTAAGAGTTTTCTCGGAAAAACTAGGTATTAAATTTTGATTAATAATTGATTGAAAAAGTTTATAGTCAACTTTCAAAAATGGTCTAAAATTAAAAAAAAAATATATATATATTTTTGCAATTTTTTTTCTCACACCTGTTGGAAGAAACTTAAACTTAAGATCTTCTAAGAAATGTTTTTCTATTTCTCAAAATACTTGTCCCCAAAGCAATTGTACAGCTTAAAAGTAGGTTTGATAGGTTAGGTTATGAAGTCTGTGCCTAAATTCTGTTAGAAAGTAGTAACTATTTCTCAAGGAACATAATAGTGGCACCTAAGCATAATTATTTATAGGAAAATTTTAGATGAGTCATACTTTCCCAAAATTTATCTCAACGGTAATATTATTCATTACAAGTCTTCTATACTAAACTTAGGATTCGTATTCAATAAAACTTTAACTTGGAATGAGCACGTCAATAAAATCATTGGTACAATATATGGTGGCCTTAGGCGCTTGTGGAGATTTTCATTTTTCATACCACAGTCATGTAGACTTACGCTAATAAAAACTTTACTTGCGCCCATTATATCATATGGAGTACCCCTTTATGCCGGCATGGACTCAATCAGCAAACAAAAGTTAAATGTTGCATTTAATGCATGTGTCCGTTTTGTGTATGCTCTTAGAAAATATGACCATATATCTCACCTAACTAATTGTGTTTTCGGAATGCCCCTTATGTCATATTTTGTTATTGAAATTTGCAAATATACTTTTAATTTAATACATTTACAAAAGCCACTTTATTTATTCGATAAACTGCAGTTTTCATCATCTTTGCGCACTAGAAACTTAAATATATCAAGAGCCTTAGTATTGCAAGCCCGAAGGTCCTTTTTTATTCTAGCTGCCAAAGTTTGGAATGCAATGCCCGCTGAATTTAAAAAAAAATTCTAATTTAAATGTATTTATCTCCTCCATGACCAATCATCTTCAGAACTCTGATGTAGCCCTACGTTTCCACTCTATTTTTGTAAATTAAGTAATAAAAGTATAGCAATTTAAGCATTTATTATTTAGAAACACTGTTTATTTCTGCATACCTAAGTTTAGCTTGACATTTATAAATATTGTATATTTACTGTAAATTTTAAGGCCACGAAAAAGATTTATATCTTAAGGCTTTTTGATATCTTCTTATATATAAAAATCAATTGCTGTGCGTTTGAAGCGCTAAAACTCGAGAATGGCTGTACCAATTTTGGAAATTTTGATCTTGAAATATTTGTGGAAGTTCAGGGAAGGTGTAAACGGTGAGAAAAATGAATTATAAGTAAAAAAAAATTACAACGACATACCTTGCGTGCAAAAATAAAAAAAAAGTAGTGTAAAAGTGTCAATTATTTGAAATATTTATCAGTCAGAATTTGATATATATTAATTTATTGTTTTTTTGTTTTGAAGTACAAATAAACACAAACAAAATATGTGTTATATTTTTGAACGCTACAAATTTCATTTAAATGATGTACATACATACATACATTATGTATATGTAGGTATTCTAAAAAATTTTAACATCAAAAAGCTTTCTAAGGAAAAAAATTTTCAAAGAAATAAATGGTAAAAGATGGTAGAGAAGGTAAAAGATGCTAATGGTAGAAGATGGTAGATGAAAGAAGATGTTAGAAGGGAGTAAATGGCAGATGGGAGAAAATGGAAGATGGTAGCAGATGGTAGAAGAAAGTTGATAGTAGAAGGTGGTAGTTGGTAGATAGTAGATGGTAGATTGAAGAAGATGGCATATTTCAGATGGCTGGAGATGGTAGACGATAGAAGATGGTCATGGTAGGAGATGGTAAAAGGTAGAAGATGGTAGATGTTAGAAGACATTATATGGCAGATGTCAGGAGATGGTAGATGCTAGAAGATGGTAAATGGTAGATAGAACAAGATGGTAGATGGGAGAAGATTCTAGATGGAAGAAGGCAAAAGGTGCTAGATGGTAGAAGATGTTTGATGTTAGAAGATGGTAGATGGTAGCAGATGGTAGAAGATAGTTGATAGTAAAAGATGGTAGTTGGTAGATAGCAGGAGATGGTAGATTATATAGAAGAATTTTGATAGTAGCAGATGGTAGATAGAACAAGATGGTAGATGGTAGAAGATTCTAGATGGTAGAACTTTGCATATGATAGATGATAGAAGATGGTTTTTTTTTACTATGCACTCGCAATCAAGGGAATATGAATAAACTTATAATGATTTAACATGTGCTAACAAGAAGGAATACAAAGACAGGTGGTCGATGGTATATGGTGGAAGGTGGTAAATGGTAGAAAATGGTAGATGGTAGAAGATGGTAAAAGATTGTGGAAGACGGTAGATTGTAGAAGATGGTTGGTGGTAAGAGATGGTAGATGGTACATCAAACGGGTCAATTTTTGATAATTCAACTGACATTAATTTACTGGAAGAATTTGATTTCTCCAGCCTGGTATTGTACATACGTTTTTAGCTGAAACGTACCTACATTGTAAATAGTTAAACGAAAAATTTGGAAATTTCGAAAATATTCAAAAAATAAAGTGCATGACTGGATGGGACAGTATTCTTGGGGTTTGAGATTTTGGAAAAAAAGCAGGGAAAAACCTAAGTGTATGAAATTATTTTTTCAAAAACTTAAAAATTAACATTCTTTTGTCTTTAAAGAGGCTTCTACAAAAATTTCATCGAAATCCGTCAAGTGGTTTACGAGAAAATCTGATTTTTAAAAACCGGTCCTATGGGAGGTACCGTTATAAGACTTTTCCTGAAAAATCGATTAAAACCAAAAAATAAAGTTTGCACAGAAAACACTATTCAGAAAGTTTTATCAAAACCGTAGGAGCCGTTTTTGAGAAAAATTAATTTTTCACTAAAAACCGTTAGTTTTAGAGCTAGAATGCTAATTCCAAAAACCTCTCTGTAGGAGGTCATAACAATACTATGTACCAAGTTTGAAGCAAATCGGTCCAGCTGTAGGTAACTATGCAGACAGACAGACACACGGACAGACAGACATACAGACAGACAGACAGACGGACAGACAGACAGACGGACAGACAGACAGAATTTCGGACCCACTTTTCCAGACTTCTCTATCATCGTAATGTCATGTTTGATTGTTAGAATTTTTTTTTTTTTACGTGATAACGTCTAATAAATCGGTTTGGAATATATGAGCATCACGCACGGAAAAATGTCACAGTCACAGTCACGTTACCTAGCCTTTGCTTTCATTGCCTAGAAAGTCGATAAGGTGGGAGGGGAGGGTGTTGGATAGTTGGTTGGTTGTGGTGGGAGTGTGTGTGGGCCAGGCGAGGGGGAGGGGAGGGGTAGTGTTGGGAAGAGGAAAAATGGTGGGTGGTTGTAGCTGGTTTGGGTGGTGAGATAAATATTGTCAAGCTAATAGGTGGTTCCTTGGTGGCTGTAGGTGGGATGGGTGTTTGGTGTTTGGTGGGATTTGGTATGGTTGGGGGAGGGGGAGGACGAATTGTCAAATATGGTGGGTGGTTGGTTGGCGGTTGTAGGTGGGTTGATTGGTTGGCAGTTTTGGTGGTGGGGATGGTTGATTTGATGGGGTGCGATGAAAAAGTTGTCAAAAAAGGTGGGCGAGTGGAAGGTGGTGGCAGGTGGGGTAGTTGGTTGGATTTGGCAGATTTGGTGTTGGGAGGGGGTGAGGGAAAATAATTGTCAAAAATGGTTGGTGGTTGGTTGGTGGCTGTAGGTGGGTGGTTTGCGGTGGTGGGTGAGTGGAAAGTTGTTGTAGGTGCTATGCGTGGTTGGATTTGGGTTGAGGGTGTAGTGAACTGAATTGTCAGAAATAGTTGTACTGTGAGGAAAAAATTGTGGAATTGTCAAAAATAGTGGGTGGTTGGTTGTAGGTGGTGTGGGTGATTGGTAGTGGTTAGGAAGGAGGGATATACAATGTGGGGGACGAGGAAAAAATGTTCAAGAATGGTGGGCTGTTGGTTTGTGGTTGTATGTGGGGGTGAGAGGTTGGTGTTCAAGGGGTGAAAAAAACTAAAAAATGGTAAGTGGTTGTAGGTAGGTTGGGTGGTTGGTGGTTGTAGGGATACTTATACACATGAAGTGTTTTGTGAACTGGTTATCACGTAAAATTATCGTCTGTAAACCGACTTTACAGACAACCATGTTTTTAATTTTTTTACGAATGCATAACTTGCCTTATAGTACCTATAATCGCAAGTAAAAAAGAGGCGGTACGGAGTTCGCCGGGTCAGCTAGTAATAAATAAATAAATGAAAAATAAATGAAATAAATAAGTTCCCTTTATCTCGCTCTGTTTACAACGCTTAGTAAAGCTGTATACATGCTGGCGGATACAGGAATTGTGCTTCCATTAAAAAAAATTGTGATAGATTTTGTTGAAGGTAGAAATTAGCTCAGAAGAGGGACGCTTCGGTGCGATTTAAATTGAGACTTGATTGCATATTCTCATCATTATTTAATATACCTAAAAAAAGCAGCTAATATGAATCGAATTGAATGCTGAAAACTTGCATTGAAAAGTGGAGTCATGAAAGATTTGCCCTTAATGTACTATTGGCCTTCACTTCATATGATCCTCCAGCTGGATCAATTTCCAAACATTTTGAAATGTTCTTACTGATTGCTTCATTGAATATAAGGTCTGTCATGGCTTTTGACTTCATCTGATTAAGCTTGAAAGACTTAAACGAGCCGGACTTTTAATGTCCATTTGTTCTACATAGCCCAGCAATCCTAACCCTTGAATATAATTTTTTCTGACTAGCCTTATGTTAAAAAAAAAAAACGAAAGCAAAACCCCTCTCTCGAGTACTGCAAAGTCTTTTCATCCAAGTGGTTCGAACAGCGAGACCGGGATGATGAGTGCTCTGTATAATAGCATTTCCTTTGTTTTCCACGATAGGGCTTTATTCCTCAAAAAGCATTATTTTTAAAGGATTTACCAACAACAACAAAAAAAAACTCTCGTAAACAGATTTATATGAGCTACTATTACTCAGGATTTCAATGTCAATTCCAAAAGCATTCAGAGAGAATAAATACCACAGGAATACTTTGAATTCTTATGACCAATGAAACCAATCAGTTCTAGTGTTCAAACTATGTTACAAATATTACGGACAGACGGACAGACCGACAGTTCTGACCTTTTTATTTTGAAGTTCCCCATCAGCTTCATAATGAAATAATTTTTTTGAGCAAGCTTTTTGTACTTATACATTTATTGCTGATGAATTTTTCATAAAGAAATTATTATCTAGAAAAGAGAATAGCAAAGTTCTATTAAGTGAATAAATGGGATCATGCAAAATAAGATACACATATAGGCTTGACTTATGAAACTTTTAGCTGTGTTAGTGAGACAATGTTTTCGTGTATTACAAATTGGAGAGAACTCATCTTGATTTATATTTTAGACCAAACAGATCAGGATGATTGAAACTTTGGCCTATAATTATCACGCTAAGAGCTATGTTGCAGCTTCAAGATTTCGCGGTTCGTTCTTTACTCGAAGTCAAATTTTCGTTGACCCACTATGCTTATGATTTACGAAACGAATGATTGTGATCGAATATGTGCCTGTGCCTATGGTTTCCTCTAAAAAAAAATTAATAATATTTTATGGCTAACGCATTACCTATTTGAAAACTTAAAACTGTAAACAGTGAACATTTTTAAGAAGAAATATAAAAAAACATCGAGAATTTTAAATTGCAGACTTAAAAGCTGATCAGACAACGAAACATGAATCACCTGCGTAAATAAAATCATACTTCAGAGTAGTTCGAATTTGTTTTTCAATTTTCAAAATTATTTTAAAATTTTAAACTTTCGTATAACTTTTTCTCGAAAATACAGGGTGCGCCAGAGAAACTTACTTATTTGAAAGGTCAATAAAAAAAAGTACTTCAGTTATTGTTTTAAATTTTTTTTTTATTTGAGAATACAATATCCCAATTTTTTTTTTATGCAGTCTTAAAAATGACATCGGATAAATGGCGACCGCCATTGCGCATACACTGATGAAGTCGATTTTTGAAATTCGTATCCACTCTTCGCAGCATATCAATCGGTATGTTGGCAATGGCGTCGCGAATGTTGTTCTTGAGGTGTGCTATGGTCCGTGGTCGATCGACATAAACCAGGGATTTCAAATAACCCCATAAAAAGAAATCGCATGGAGTCAAATCTGGAGAGCGTGCCGGCCATTGGAGATCGCCTCTGAGAGAGATGAGGCGGTCGGGGAAATGTTGTCGCAACAAATTCATTGAGTCTCGTGCTGTGTGTGCTGTGGCTCCATCTTGCTGAAACCACACGTTCCTAACGTTCATTTCTTCGAGTCTTGGAAGAAAAAATTCCTCGATCATGTTCCTGTAACGAGCTCCATTCACGGTAACTGCCGGGGAGAACGCACAACTGACTGCCTCACTCTTTCGATATTTTCCGGAGTTCTGATGGTCCGTTGAAGTCCATTTCTGGGTTTAGCGACACTTCTACACTCCCGAAATGAGTTAACCCACGACAGAATTGAATTACGGCCAGGAACGAGTCTGTGAGGAGGAATTTCAAAGCGAGCGCGGAAGGCACGTTGCGTAGCAACAAGTTAGCGACCGTTAGAAAAGAAGCTCTCAACTGCGAAGGCCCGCTGCTCTCTAGACCAGATCATGATGGCAACTGACTGGAGGGAGAAACAAACTTGGGAACTTCCCCCTCCAGATGCGCCCCCTCTTGCCCCTCTACCCGCCCAACTCACCGCGCGGGAATTTTTTCAAATAAGTAAGTTTCTCTGGCGCACCCTGTACAATAAAAAAACAAAGTGTCGGACGAACTTGCTCTAATGTGTGACAGTGGTCTTATGGATTGAGATCTTGGAAAAAAGCAGGAAAAATTATATTCTTTTATTGATCACATAAAAATCACTAGTTAAAACGTTTCTTTTTGGAAAATTTAAAAAAGTTTTTTTTTTCAAAATCGTTACGCTCGTTTTTTTTTTTTTTCAAAAAACAGTTTTTTTGAAAAGCTTTTCGAAAATATATCAAAATTTTTTTTTGGAATATGCCAATTTCTAGCACTTTGTAGTTTTTATCAGAAAAATAAAATTAAAAAAAATCGATTAAACCGTTTAAAACAAAAAACAAAACAAAAAAAAATTAAGATTTAAAAAAAAAAAACTCGAAAAAACTTTTTTTGAGAAATTTAAGAATTCATATTACTTTATTTATAAAAAGGCACTTACATTAAAAATTTCATCGAAATTCGTCAAGAGGCTCACGAGAAAATCGGATTTCAAAAAACCGGTCCTATGAGATGTACCGTTATAAGACATAACGTTTGAACAGAAAACACTATTCAGGAAGTTTTATCGAGATCGTAGCAGCCGCATTTTTGAGAAAAATTAATTTTTCACTAAAAATTGCATGGCAGGTGCCGTTAGTTTTAGAGCTAGAATGTGTTCCAAATAATATAAACAAAATCGGTCCAGCCGTTTAGGCTGTAGAAGATGCCGATACAGACAGAAAGACAGAATTGTCGCACCCACTTTTTTCGACGTCTCTATCATCGTAATGTGATGTTTGATTGTTAGAATTGTCTTAAACTATAATCGCAAGTACAATTTTAAATATCGAACCATAAAAAGTTAGAAAAGCAAGATAATTAAATAAAAAACAAGATGTCGGTTTTCAGTATTCTGCTTCATATTGGTTAAAATCAATTGAGGACCGTTTTCGCAAAACTCAACAAGTCCATTTTGTAAATTTTTCAGGAGAAGGTTTTTTGTGTGTGTATCAAAACCTTAAAAAATATATTTAAAAATATAAAAACGCCTTTCCCCTTTAAGACAACTTTGTCATAGTAAACCGGAAGAATAGCAATAATGAAGTATTGAACTTAGAAAATATTGAGTCCCAAAAATCAACAGTTTTTTTCAAAATAAAAAAAAAACCTCATAGATTTCAAAGTTTTTTTTTTTATAGAACCAGTTGAGTTTTGCATTTTTTTAGCTTAGTCGATGCGCCTTGAAATAACGAAAATTTCGATACCCATATCTCATTTTTCGATTTTTGGCGCTTGTTGAGTTTTGCGAAAACGGTCCTCAATTGGATCGTGCTCAAAGAAGCTAATGAAAAAAATTATCAAGGGGACACTAAATCTCCCTTCATAACAAAAACAAAAAGTCAAAACCTCTGCACCTTTTCCCCTGGAAAAATAAATCATAAATATAGTTCTCGTTCATTAGACAAAAAAGACCTCTCTCTCTTTCTCATGAATTTTAATAAGGCATGTAAAATCACAAATTCTAACTATAGCTTCAATATTCTTTGTTGCTCCCTCTAAAAAGTCATTTTCTATTAAAACATCTAATTGCCCTGTTTTCTGAATGAAATTTTTCAAACAAAGTATGTCCTTGATTCATATTACCTAATATTTTTTTTTTTGCTCTAAAATTATTTCCGAGTCATTAAACAAAGGTTGACTCGAGAAGACAAATGAACCAGAAAATTCAAAGCAAAAATAAATAATAATATTCCTTGTTGTTCTTTCTACCTCTCAAAGATCTTTTTTATAATATTTTTCAAAGTAATTGGTGCGTATCATGAGCTTTTATTTCCATTTTGTAATTTTTCTTCGACAAAAAAATTAAAAAAAGAACAAAACAAAACGACGTCATAAATTCATAATTTGCCAGCAAACTGCGTCTTTACTCACATTGAATTTTTTTTTTTTGGATGAACATCAAATTTGCTTCCTTCACCCCCACCTACACTACATTCAAAATATTATAGCCAACGTATTGATGGCAATTTTCAGTGACACAAAAGGCACACAATAACAACAAAAATATAATCATAAAAGGAAAAAAGGACATTACGTCGCAAGATGACAACATCGTGTGCAAGAAAAAAAAAACATACAACAGACGAAAAACAAAAGACTTAAAGGACGAAAAGACGAAGGCGAAGAAATAAACGAAACAAATAAAGACTTATTTATGGTTTCTCATAAATTTAATTTTTTCCAATAAAATAAAAGATGGAAGGTACCTGAAAGAAACTTGGAAACCAATTTACATTGGTCGTCTTCGAATAAGGACAAAACAAGAGTCGTAAATATTCAAAAAAAAAAAAAAAAAAACCAAACAAGGAGAAACAAACGACCAGCATTTTTCCTTTAAAAAGTCTTCACAAGAAGGACTCTCTCGCTCTCCTGCAGACATCTGCTTTTGTCATTTGAAGTATTTACTTTTTTTTTGCATTTGTTCTTAGCGTCTTGAGGCATCTATCTGTATTTTGCACACAAAAAAAAAATATACCTCAACAAGCTTCTTTTCCTACCTTAAGGACTTTTCATTCAGGAGAGGTTATTTTGTATTCTTAATTTTTTTTGTATCCCCCTCATTCAACACTTTTGTCTTACTGTACTCCCCAAGTCAAAGACTGTTGAGGGAGGTAATTTGTTTCGCTGAGTAGAAAAGATTCAACTTTTTAAATTGCCCAGATGTGTTTGTTGTGCGTAGTTAAAACGATTCGTCAAGGCTGATTTTGAAAAATCGGATTCATTCATTGAAAACCGATGAAATTCTGAAGAGACAAATTATTATCTTCTTTCGAAAGCTTGGGTCTGGAGACTCTTAAATTTTCGTCAACAGAATCGAATGATTATTATTTTTTTGACAAAAGGAAAAGTTTAGGCTTTTAAGTAAGCATAATTATGTGGTGAGTTGCGAACTACTCCCTCTGCAGCGCTCAACATTTTTTCAATCAAACCCCTCTAAATGATTTCAGCAAACAACCTGAAGAACAAAACGGCAACTCTACTTACCTTATCACACAAAGTAAAATAGACTAGATAGTCCACGTTTCTATTACATTTTGAAAACAACTTCCAAATAAGCATACCTTGTAGATCATAATGCCATTATGGAAGATGAACAAATTCTGTTTTCCATTGATTGTTCAAAAACAAATGTGTCTAGGCAGACACGATGCAAGACTTGGGGTGACCGTAAACGACTTTTGAAAAAACTATATGTGCATGTGCAATGTGCATGCCTTACAATTGCTTGTAGATGGAAAATCTTACAAAAAATCATTTTGCAATTAAATTGAGAAACTGACGGGTTTTTTATAGACATCAATTTTCTTATGCGCTTCGTAAGAAGCTCTAATTATTTCTATGTGTTGAAGTTTTTCGGAGTAACACCTTAAAAGTTAGTCAGCTATAACATCTATACAGACATCCACTGTAACTAAATCTAACCTTAAGTATGTGAAGGACATTAGGCATCATTTCATCGTATAATCAAATGTTTACAGGAAAAACTGGAGAAAAAAAAAACTAATTCAGATTTTCCATGCCTGCAATTATTGTTAAAAAAAAAAAAACGAAACTTAAGGGAAAAAAGAAACTATACGCTCTATATTAATATTAAAATCAAAAAATATTTTGATAGCTCTAACCTAGTTGTAAATCTTAAATGCACTTAAAATTAAGTTCACTTTGAAGTCAACTCCTCCATCTTTTAAATTAAGAACTTTATGCGAAGCTTGCGAAATGTTAGAGTCAAACGTACCTTATACCCATTTTCTTGTTAACAAGACTCCGCTTAACTGAGAACCATTATTTCTATACCAAGGATCAAAACTGTCAATGTGAGAATAGAAAATAGAAAATTGTTTTCTAATTTTTCTGTAGTTGACGATGTCAGATTTACATGTTTTAGAAGTTAGCAGAACAAAGTCAGCAGAAACAACATTTTTGATTTCATAATAAGATGGTTATTTAATAATAATTAAATGTTAAAGAAATAAAATGCACGACTGGGTCGCACGAACTTGCTCTAATTTGAGAGAGTGGTACAGGGGCTTGAGATTTTGATAAAAATACATTTTTCAAAATTCTTAAATAAATACTTAAACTAATTTTATCTGACAAAAAAGTACGCCATTTTATTTCTTGAATAAATTTGAATTTATGAGAATAAATTTATAAAAATCTGTGGAGCGGTTTTTGAGAAAAAAAGTTTTTTTTGAAAAACTTTTTGAAAAAACCTTACAAAAATAAATTAAAAACGCCAGTTCATAGGTATTCAGCAAATACATTAAATTATGATTTTTAGAAAAAAAATTGAGTAAGCATTTTTCAAAATATTAATTTTAAAATTTTTCTTTAAATGCTTTTAAAAATACAAAAAAATATTTTTTAAAAAAATTTGGTGTGCAGTACGAATTGAGTTACCTACACCTATAAATGTGAGACATTTTGAAAGAATCGGTGTTGTCGTTTTCGAGATAGTCGAAAGCAAAAAAAAAAAAATGGAAATGGAAAGTACCGTTCTTAGAGATTTTTTAAAACTTTTTTTTTACCTAAAAGCAACACTGATTTTTTTAAATCAAAATCGTTAGAGCCGTTTTTGAGAAAAATAAGCTTCAAGGTAACGGTTAGATGGCAGGTACCGTTATTTTTTGAGCTAAACAAAAATTGCAATTTCCCCTCTGTACCCTAAAAAACTCTTTATACCTAGTTTGAAGCAATTTGGCCCACCCGTTTGGGGTGTAGGTCTCTATACACACAGACAGACAGACAGACATACAGACGGACAGAATTTTTAGACCATCTTTTTTCGTCTTCTCTATCATCGTAATGTCATGTTTGATTGTTATCTCAAAACTTTTTTTTTCGACGAATGCATAACTTGCCTTATAGTACCTAATCGCAAGAAAAATAAAAAATGGGAAATAATATTGACATTTCAACGCGCTCTAAAGGGCTAACAGTACGCCTGAGAAATCTATACATATAATAAAATTGTAACGGGTCGATGTCTGTACATTGAAGATATAGATGCAAACCTAATATGGGGAGTCTCTATTAGACCCACAGAAGCCAAAACAACCGTTTTTAGAATTTTTGTCTGTCTGCCTGTCTGTCTGTATGTTTGTACGCGCATCACGCAAAAACTACTGCATGGAATTGAATGTGCTTTTCGCAGGTTTATTGGTTGTACGCCAACTTAAAATATAGGCTATATTTTATCGAAGAAAAATATCTAATTCTGGTTGTTTTTTCAATATTTCTGCAATCGTAAGTTATTCAATTAACTTAACCCAAAATTAAAAGATTTCAAGGAAGTTAGCGTCTCACTTAGATAATGGCGCTGGAAATCATAAAAATAGCGCCACACTTACCTACATATACATGAATAGAAATAAGTTAGTCGTTCTGAATAGAAGTTACATCAAAAACATCATAGATGGCGCTATTTACCATATAGACAATGTCTCATTCAGCGAAAGCAGAAATCGAAAAATAATGTAACCATAAAGAATGGTGAACGAGCAATACTTACGCCCGAAACTGATGAAGCGGAGCTGCCATAAGTAGCAGTATCGGCGAGTAACATCGTTTTGAAAGTGGGCATTCCAATTAGGTATATTGCTTCAGAACTTAACCCTCCAACTTTGCAATTTAAACCGTTATGATACTTCGAAATAATATTATATAGGAGCCAAAAATCTTAGGGCTGTAGAGCTGGTAAAGTTTGTAGCTTTCATACTTCGTATACCCCCGATTTTGAACCGGTCAAAAACAAAAATACACTGAGATACCTACTGTATTATAAAATCCACGCGTACGAAGTAGCGGGCAAAAGCTAGTTAACAATATAAATGAATTTTGTAGGAAATTTAATGGTCTTTAATTTTGTTGTTGATTAAAATTCAGTTGAGACGCATAGTTTCCGAGATATAAGCAAAAAACCGAAAAAAGTGCGGAAATTCCACGGTTTTGCGCGGATATCTCAAAATGCACCAGGAAATTTTGTTGGATTTTTTTAGATTTGGATTCAGCGACCCAAAAAACATAGCATTCGAAAAAAAAACCATTTGTATATTTTTTGTAATATGAGGGCGATTTTAACTTCGCTTTTACTGGACTAGCTATATATAGCAAGTCAAAATTTAACGCTGTAACGGTGTTCAAAAAAATTAATACTCTACTAACTTCATAAAAAAGTAAGCAGAACAGTATCTCTTAATCTAAAGTACACTAAATAAGAATTTAAAAACAAAAAGTTGGTCCTCACATCAAACGATAATAAAATGCTCGCAAAACCAAAAAATTTAATTCGTTTTCAATGAACATTTAATTCTAGAAGCAGATTTTGGCCAAACAAAATTGAAAAAAACTCGTGAATGAAGTTAGCAGAACTCGGAAAATGACTTCTTAATTTCATTTTCTCAACTCAGGTTTTCAAAATTTTGTTCAGTTACTGCAGCATTTAATTTGTATTTAATGAGGACTTAATTATAGAATCAGGTTTGGAAAAAAAAATTTAGAAAATATAAAAAAAAAATTATCAAAAAAATGTTTTGGTTTGGTTTTTGTGGAGCATGAAATAAGCCTTTAATTCGAAGAATTTTGTATAAATTTTAACTAACTTCTTGCTTCTTGTGTGGTTTGCAGAACGTCATTTTTTTGAAAACCGCTAGAGCGGTAATTTGTTTTCTTTGGTATTTAATAAGCATCTAATTATGCAATGAAAAATTCTGATTCTGCTGACTTTGTTCTGCTAACTTCAAGGGCATAAGATTAACTATCCTTCTAAAAGATTTAAGTGATTAATGACCTATTAAATGTAGTAGGTACAGGAAAATTTTGGCAACTCACAAAAAAAAAAAAAAAAAAAAAAAAAAACACACGTATTTAAAATAAACTCCCAAAATATTCTCCAAAACAGCTCCTGCGACTTTGATATAATTTATGACTATTCACTACATAGAGTGGTTGTTCCCAAATTACGATTTAAAATCAAAAATCTGGTTTTAGCAGTTTTATTTATATAATTGTCTAAAAGTTGAGAGGGACATTATTGAGTTCACCAACTAAAGGTTACATATAATACATTTCTTTGCATAGTTCCTTTTGTAACGGGGCTACTGGTTAAGAAACCTACTTCTTACGTTAGTTCAACTATTGGGAGGAAACGGTTTCGTCGAAGAATGAATAAAAGTTAATAAATCGTAAACATTTTATTTTATTAAACATGCAAAAAATGCAATACTAACTTGGTATGTGTGTCTTTTAGGGCAAACTATTTTTTCTTCGGTTAAACTAGTTCACTGAAGTTAGACTATTTTTTCCGGGTTAGATTATTCAATAAATTAAAACAATTTTCTTTGTCCAAGGCCAAACTAGTTTATGTCGCACCGAAATTAATTAATATTTTCGTATGCGGGATATTCAAATTTATGTCTACGAGAATTTAGTCCTTCGGGAATTAGTAATAACTAAAGAGATTTTTGTTCAAAACAAGAGATTTTGATAATACGAGGATTTCAAGATTTTGTTATACCTAATTGATTTTAGTACGCATTCAATCGTAGCGCTTCCAGTGATATAAAACGTTTTTTACATCTTTTTACTCAAAATTAATCCTTTTTTTTTTTTGTTCACTTCTCTTTTTCTTCTATTCCTTCACTTTTCGCTCTCACATATTAGTTCATTTTAAGAGTATTAATAACCCCTTGAGTGCTAGTGGATAAGAAAAATAAAAATTCCTTTGAAATCAGTTTGTCCTAGGCGAACAAGTTTGGTCAAGGGTATACTAATTTAGCGTAGGATAAAGAAGTTTTGCCTGAAATACTAAATAATCAAATCTGCCAAAATTAATCTAAACTAAGTATATTTGGATGAACTCTGAACTCATTTTACCGAGGAAAACCTGGATTATCCGAACGCCCATATTCCAAACTTGTTTTTCATAGGATAAACTAGTTTGGGCTTAAAAACATTTTGCCGGTAAAATTTATACAAAATTCAAATTATCTGATTCGATTTCGTGTTCTGCTTAAATTTTTATTCTGTTTAAAACACACCCACTGAGCAGATACGTGCAACCCAGACTGAACTTTATTTTCATTTAGTCCACCGTAATGTGTGATTCAATTTGAAAGGTATTATTTAACACGAATGCACTTTGCACATTGCACAAGAATTTCCTCACTTTTCAAGTGTAAAAAAAAATTATATTTATAACAACACCACGGCAGTCTTCATTCGACAAGTCGAATAAAAGTTCACTCTGCCTAAAGCAACAGAGTGCGGAGATGTACTCCAGAAACCAGAATATAAAGTCAAACTCTCAGATGAATTCAACCCGATTTCATAAAACATAATTTGCACACTTAAAATAAAATGTTTGGGGAGGGGGACATGCTGTGTTTTGCAATTTGCTCATTTATGTTTATGTTTTGTCGAAAGGGGAACAAAAAAGATAACTCCCACTGACAGCCTGACTGACTCCCTCTGGTGTAGGATTAAGCAAATACAATGACGACGCTGACGACAACGACATCAACGACATACAACGGCTACGGATACGGATGTGTATAGTATATGTATGATGTTTCCATAATTCGTTAGGCATGGGCTTGAGAATGAGTTATTCGTGTTCTTGCATTTAAGCCACATCCAGCCGCCTGTAGTGGTTTTTGCACATGTTTCTGTGGTTGTTGAATGTGGTGTTTGGTTTCACCTGAAGCATTGTTTGGCCAACACACCAGAAAAGTACTTTATTGCTGAAGAAGGAAGACTTGGGATTTGTGGGTTAATTTTTGTTGAACTCATAAATGTTTTACCCTGGTTTTTGCATTTTTATTCGTTGAATAAGAAACAATAAAACTCAAGATGATATGAACATTAGGTAAAAGGGTATTTGTTGCATACTGTTTATTTATACCCAAGCCGATTAAAAATAAAGACACATTTCTACTCATACTCATATGTTTCAAAATATAATATAATAAAAGTCTCTTCTAGCTTTTAGACCGAATACTTAAAAATTTCCGGGGCTCTTGTTTGCAATTGTATTTCTACGTGCTCTTAAGGGCAAGTGTTGGTTTTGTGCAAACAAAAACCTAAGTTTTAATCAAAAATGCATGTTTGTGATGCATGATGACATGGTTTTTCGGCAAACCATGTCATGGTCTTTCTGTGCTTCTGTAAGGAAAGCTTCAGCTTATGTAGATGCTTTCTTTTTACTTGCGATTATAGTTACTATAACACAAGTTATGGGTTTTGTGAGATAACAATCACACATGACATTACGATGATGGTGAAGTCGAAATAAGTGGGTCTGGAAATTCCGTCCGTCTGTCTGTCTGTTTGCACCTCTAGAGCCTATACGGAGGGCTGCTGTGCTTAAAACTAGGTATTCAGTAATTATTTGGAATTGAAAATTGGTTGTTTTTTTGTTTTTGTTTTAGGTCGAAAAATAACGGTACCTGTCATACAATCATAAACAAAAAGTTTGATTTTCTCAAAAACGGCTCAAACCATTTTGATACAATTTTCAGAATACTTTTTTTTAAGACATTTTATCTTTAAATATAAATAGATTTTTCGAAATTTGTCTTATAAGGGAACCTTTTTTTTTCAAATTATGTAGGTTTTCTGGTAAACTATTTTTCCTATTACAATAAAAAAATTAACGCAGGAAGCCATTTACATCAAAATTTATACTGCATTTCAAAATTTCCAAAGACTTGTTTTTTCTGTTTTTAATAATTTTATAAAAAATAAAATAAGTTTTCGAAAAATTTCGAAAACAGGAATATATTGAATTTTTTTTTTAATCATTTTACCAAACTAAAGGTTTTCTTACAGTGAAAAGTTCGGAAAGTTTTTTTTAAAAAATCATTTAAAAAAAAAAACAGTGGTCGAACGATTTTCAAAGAATGGATGAACAAAGGAGATGGCCCATTTTCCTAGGGAACCTGGGCCCAGTGCGTCCACTAATGAATCTAGTATCAAATGAAAGGTGATATTAAGGACATTATGTGGGTGAAATATTTTTCAAATCGTTCGTGGGGTTTTTGAGATATTTGAGCTTGAAGTTGACTTATTCAGAAGCAGAATTTCACTTATTTTTCCGTCAAAACTGCTTATATTTTCCGATGTAAGATACATAGGGAAATAAATCTAGTATCAAATGAAAGGTATTTTGTCCACCTTTTCATCGTAATTAAAATTATTTTTTTACATATCCTATATTCTCCAATATTTCGTTTTGAGTTATTAGAAATCAAGTTTTTTGTACTAACCTTTTAAACGTCAATACCTTAAAAAGATCGGCAGTGATTCCTAATTTTTTAACATTATTTTAAAGACTATTTATTTACCTTTAATTTGATATATAATTTAGTGCCTTTTATTAAATACAAACTTAGTTTAGAATTAACTTACACTAAAAAGCATATTCACATACACTATGTGCTATGCACTTTTTCGTTTAGCGTTATTTTTTATAATTTCTTAACCAAAATTAGCAAAACATGTATTATTTATTACTTACTTTAAGCCCGATAAACAACATTTATATTGATGACAATCTAGGTGATGTTATAAGAAAACATGCATCATGCTATACTTCGAAAATATAGTCCATGTAAAAAACTTACCGTTTTCTTTTTATTTTCATAAGAAGTTTATAAAAGACACATAATTATGTAGATGTAATAACTTATAGTCTTTATTTTTTCAATATTGATATGTACAAAAAGATTTAAAACTAAATGATTTGTATTAATATGAGACCTAACTTTTAACTTATATTAAATGCGAAATGGAGTTATTGCATTGAAATAATAGATTTTTATAATTCATTTTGGTTTAATTACACACATAATAGCCTACGTCCTACATTAATTATAATATTAAGTATTATTTCAGATTTATTCTCCTTCAACTTCATTGTATTAAAATAGTATTTAAAAATAAAGCTGGAGCTATGTTCATATTTGGTTAGTGACGAGCAAATCCTAAGTACCACAAAATACTCATAACATGAGCGCAGCAACCAATAGTTCTCATTCCTACAAGACAATTGCAATAGTACGCTTCTATTGCGTTGCAACTATGTATTTGCTACATCAGATTCATTACTGACAAGGATGTATGTAAATTATATTTTCCCACTGATGTGTCGAGACTCGAGATTTAATGCGATTGTTTCCAACCAGGCTTTGATGTGTAGAATTGATTCTTATTACATTTTCACAAACTTCTATTATATAACTTCTATTGCTTTTAAGATGTTCCCCACAATAAGAGCGAGCTTGTTTGATTTGATAATTTCCCAATGATATTTTACGAATCTCTGTCAAATCAAGCAAAGGAAAGTTATTTAAGCTTGGAATGTGTCCGTTAATACTATTTAAGTTATTTTCCTTAACAAAATCGCCTAAATGGTTAGGAGTATTTAATCTACTCAAAGCCAACTCCAGTAAAACGCTGGCATCTGTATTGTCTTCTAACAGAGGATGGAACTTATTAAGGATTGCAGCTGCAATTTTAAAATCATCCATTAAGTGACGAGTAGCTAAATTAAAAAAGTTTTGGCGGAATAGTTTAAAATCTCTCTTAAAGCGTCCGTTGACAACTTTCACAACCCATCTTACCATTGTAACACATCTTGTCTTGTTAGCTTGAGCTGTTGTCAGCTGATTATTCCCTTCCAGAACAGTTTCAGGCATGTGAGCTTTGTACCCGTAGGATTCTAGGCTTGAAATAGCATCCCTGAAACCTCTGTCTAGGATAAAACATCATTTTCTTTAACAAAACGCCTCATGTTCCCATATTCATCTCTAAAAAGATTTTTAATAATTGTTGAATCAGAATCAATTGCTGCATAAGGTCCGTATACGTCTATTATATAGCCGTCACAGCATGTCATCATAAAGGGTTTAACTAAATTCTGAAACTTATGCAGACTATATGTTGCTTTTTGGAAACTATAATTTGAACTTTTTGGAGGTAAACATAAGTTCCGTCACATATGATTATGGCTGGTTGGTCATTTTCATTTAACTGTGTGTTGCCAAAAAGTCCATTTGTAAGTTAATTCAAAACTAAGTTTGTATTTAATAAAAGGCACTAAATTATATATCAAATTAAAGGTAAATAAATAGTCTTTAAAATGATGTTAAAAAATTAGGAATCACTGCCGATCTTTTTAAGGTATTGACGTTTAAAAGGTTAGTACAAAAAACTTGATTTCTAATAACTCAAAACGAAATATTGGAGAATATAGGATATGTAAAAAAATAATTTTTATTACGATGAAAAGGTGGACAAAATACCTTTCATTTGATACTAGATTTATTTCCCTATGTATCTTACATCGGAAAATATAAGCAGTTTTGACGGAAAAATAAGTGAAATTCTGCTTCTGAATAAGTCAACTTCAAGCTCAAATATCTCAAAAACCCCACGAACGATTTGAAAAATATTTCACCCACATAATGTCCTTAATATCACCTTTCATTTGATACTAGATTCATTAGTGGACGCACTGGGCCCAAAAATGGGCCATCTCCTTTGAGATAACAATTAAACATAAAATAAAAATAACGCGAAAGCCGAACACTAGTGAATTTGTCGGTCTGTATGTCTGTCTGTTTGTTCGCACCTCTTCAACCTCAAGTTTGGTAGGTTTTAAGTATTTGGCCGTCCCTCTGAAGGAATTTTAATTTTACGGCCTTAACAATTATTTTGTTAAGATTTTTTTAGAGCTGTTTTGGTTAGAATCATGCTGTTCATGGAATTAATACTATAGCTCTACATCCCACAGAAGGCTTGGAAGACCAAAGGGAACATGGAGGTCAACTGTCATGAAGAAATCTCGGTCTCAAAATTTGCAGTCGTTTGCACAGATGAGGCATCGTGCTAGGAATAGAGAGAGGGAAGGATCTGGTTGCCGCCCTATGCTCCAGTAGGAATTAAAGTGTTGCTGCGAACAGTAGCTTCTGGAAGCTAAGAACAAGAAGACATCCGACAAAACCACTTTTATTAAGTCAGATTTTGTTGGAACAATTCTTTCGATTTGAATAACGGTTTGGTTATAGAGGAATAAGTCATTTATAATTCAATTAATATTTCATTTCAAGATTTTCAAAAATTTCAATTTTAGGTTTTTAATAATATTTCTTAAACTATTCTTAGCTCTTGAAATTTTTGATTTTTTCAAAATAATTTTCCAAAAATATTGCTCTTTTAACATATTCCATTAAATTTTAAAAACTTTTTCAAACTAAAGTTGTGATTACTAAAACATAGTTTTTTGGAGACGTAGCTATATTTTCAAAAGTATGTTTTCTTTTTACTTGTGAGTATACGGGGCTCCCAGAAATTACGCCATAGGAAATAACGCAAAAAAAAAAATGGAAAAAACGCCCAAAAATCTCCATACAATATTTTGGTTTTTTTTCCCTAGGAAAAAAGGCCCAAAAAGTTTGGCTTTATTTAATTAAGGAAAAAAAGCCAAAAATTTTTTTTTTGAAAAAAACGTCCGAAAAAAAACTTTTTGCCATTTTTCCAAATCGAAAAGGAAAAAACGCCAGAAAACAAACTTTTTGGCCTTTTTCCAAATTGGAAAGGAAAAAACGCCAAAAATTTAACTTTTTTTCCTAGCAAAGAAACTTTGTTTACTTAATTATAAACAAAATTTTAAATTGATTATTGAGGCGATTATTATAAGGTAACCTGTGTAAAAATCTTGCGATTTAATTTTTTGGCGTTTTTTTTCTTTCCAATTTGGAAAAAAGGCCAAAAAGTTCGTTTTCTTTTCGATTTGGAAAAAAAAGCAAAAAGTTTTTTTCGGGCGTTTTTTCCATTTTTATTTTTTGGCCTTTTTTTCTAAATTGTGGCGTAATTTCCATGTTTTTGGGCGAAATTTCCAAAAATATTTTGGACGTTTTTTCCAATTTTTTTTACGTCCAAAATTTTTTGGGATTTTTTTTCCTAAACTCCTTTGGGCGTGATTTCCTATGGCGTAATTTCAGGGAGCCAGTGTACGGCATAAGTATTTTGACGAAACCGTTTTGGGACTATTGAACCTAGCGCAGAACAAAACCTCTATATGAATGCCAAATTTTATATTGTTTACCGTTCGCATTCTCTCTCTGATGATAAAAATGCATGTAGACAACGAATTATTGAGTGGCACAAGTATTTTGACGGAATCTTTTTCAAAATGGTTTTACAGTTTTGAGCAGCTTAATTGTTACTTATTAAACATAGAAAATAAAATAAAAACTGATTAAAAGTTATTAAAAACCATGGTAAAAACGGCTAATGCGGTAAAATCAATTGCAAATGAGTTCGATTTCTTGCATCAAACTGTGCACTATCAAAACAATAAGTCTTAGTTTAGAAAAATCTTTGATTTTTTTAAGAGTTTTCATAAGAAAACTAGGTATGCAATAATATTTTTTGCTAAACATCTATCTATAAGGCAAGTTATGCATTCGTAAAAAAACATAAACCGACAATTAAACATAACATTACGATGATAGAGAAGCCTAAAAAAAAAATCGGCACATACAGCCTAAACGGCTGGACCGATTTGCTTCAAAATTGGTACACAGTATTATTATGACGTACTGAGGGGGTCTTGGAATTAGCATTCTAGCTCTAAAACTAACGGTACCTGCCACACGATTTTTAGAGAACAATTAATTTTTCTCAAAAACGGCTCCTATTATGATTTTGATAAAACTTTCTGAATAGTGTTTTCTATGTAAACTTTTTGTTTTTGTTGGAATAGATTTAATAGATTACGGTGCCTGCCATGGGACCGGTTTTTTGAAATCCGATTTTCTCGTAAGTTACTTGACAAATGTCGATGAAATTTTTAATGTAGAAGCCCTTTTATAAACGAAATGATACAAATTTTTAAAATGATCAAAAAAAGTTTTTAAAAGTTTTTTATTTTTTTCCAAAAATGGTTTAATCTATTTTTTTTAATTTTATATTTCTAATAAAAACTACAAAGTGCTAGAAGTTGGCAAATTTGGAATATATTTTCGGAAATTTTTTCCAAAAGAAACTGTTTTTAAAAAAAAACTGGTCGAACGATTTTGAAAAAAAAAAAAAATTCCTAAAATTCTAAACAATAAACGAAATCAGATGGATTACTTAATTTTTTTCAAAAGAAAGTTTTCACTAGTGATTTTTAAGAGATCAATAAAATTTCATATCAATTTTTTTCTGCTTTTTTCCCAAAATCTCAAACCATAAGACCACTGTCAAATATTGGAGAAAGTTCGTCCGACCCACTCGTGGACTTTATTTTTTATTGATTTTTATTTTTTTTTGAAAAACTTTAAAGTTTTTTTGAGTATGTATTTCATTAAAAGAAAATCTGTTATTACATACGAGTATATGGCTTTCGCGTTGAATTTTTTTATCGAAATCGGAAGAATAAGAGAAAACTTTATTTGAAAAAAGCGGTTCTATGAGAAGTATCGTTATAAGACAAATTCAGAATAATCAATATCCTGGAAATTTTATCTAAACCGTAAGAGCAGTTTTCAAGAAAATCAAACTTTTTGCTTTTGATTGTATGGCAGGTACCGTTATTTTTCGACCTAGATCAAAAATGAAAAATATACCTCCTAGGGAATTTCAAATTATGACTAAATACCAGGTTTGAAGCAAATCGGATCATCCGTTTAAGTTGTAGAGGTGCGAAGAGACAACAGACAAATAGACGGACGGACGGAATTTCCAGGCAGACTTATTTCGGTTTCTCCATCATCGTATCTAATGTCATATGCAATTATTATCTCAAAATAATTTTTCTCAAAAGCAGTTTTTACGATTTTGGTAAAATTTTCTGAATGGTGTTTTTTGTGCAAACTTTATATTTTGGTTGGAATAGATTTTTTAGGAAAAGTCTTACAACGGTACCTACCAAAGGACCAGTTTTTTTTAAATCAGATTTCCTCGTAAGCCACTTTTATAAACTTAATAATATAAATCCTTAAATTTAAGAAAACAGTTTTTTTGACTTTAAGAAAAAGTTAATTTTTTTTTATTCTTGTTTTTATTTAAAAAAAAGTTTTTCAAAAATTTTAAAATTCATTTTTTTTTTAAAGAATCTCAAATTGCTAGATGTTGGCATACACAAAAACAATATAGAACCTAATTTTGAAAAATTTAAAAAAAAAACTGTTTTTTGAAAAAAAAAAAGTTCGACGATTTTGAAAAAAGATTTTCTTAAAATATAAAACAATATAAGAAACCAGATGGCTTAATACATTTTTTCAAAAAAATGTTTTAACTAGTGATTTATAAGTAGTGTTTAATAAAATTTGATTTGATTGTTTCCTTTAATTTTTTTCCAAAATCTTAAACCTCAAGACCACTGTCACACTTAAAGCAAGTTCGTGTGACCCAGTCGTGCACTCTATTTTTAAATAAAAATGTAAGTCCCTACTAAATATAAATGGATCTACTTTAGCGGTATATCCCTTACCAAGAATCATCTAACAGGTTTTCGAGATAGTCGAAAAAAGGTAAGGAAATACAGGTTTTATTGGTAACTTTGTTTTAGCCATACTTAAGAAAGGTACACTCACTAAGTCTTTTTTGGGAACAATGAGCCTTAACTTAAAGGTGATTAGAATATTGCGTTATCCTAATTTTCTAAATATCTCAGAATTTCTCGACCAAATTTCTTCATCCTGATAATCTTCGTAGTCTCATATGCTCTTCAGTAATAGTAAACAAAACTTATTGCAGTCTTTATTTTACTTTGCTATTTTTTTTTTTTTAAAGTTACACAAAGAACTTGTAATAAAAAAAAAATACTGTTTTCTTGAGACATAGTTTTTCTACAATTAAGAACATTCAAATATAGAAAGTCGGATTTTCCTATCTTATTTTCTTCGTCTATCAATTTATTTAAACATCTTTGAAACGTATCATTCGCATCAGTTTCTACTGTAACCCAGTTAACCCTCATACCATTATACTTCATACACAATACAAAGATATTGCTTATCGAAAAGGAAAACTTCAAGAAAATCAAACTGTCGCACAGCTGTCATCTGTGTTCTCAATTTAATAAACTTCCACATTTGCTCCATTTCCCCATCACCTTTTTTTTTTTTTTTTTTTTTTTTTTTTGAGGAATAAGAAATCGAAATCATAAAAAATACAATAATACATTCAATATTCCACATCACTCACCCTTTGATGGTATCTCTGGTAGAGCAGCAGCGCTTATTAAAAATATAATCCAACCAGCTGCCCAAAGCACATCCATTTTTCCGCACATTTATTGAAAAAAAAAGGAAATCAAAAGAAACCGAAGAAACAAAAAATGCACTTCACTCCTTGCAAAACTCCAACATTTTTTTGTTTCGAAAAATATTAACTTAAAATAACTTTTTCTTGAAACAAAAGTATAATTTTCAATAACTTTTAATCGTAAATATTATTCTTTTGGTATATGATTAAAAAATCAGTGCAACAGTGTTTCTTCTGTTTCACAATGGAAATGCCTTCTTTCGAAGCATGAATTCCCTTGCTTCTCCTCTTTGACGCCCACGCCACGCTACGCTTTATTCCGCCTGTTTAATATTTCACACTTAATTCAATTTGTGTCCCGGAACAACACACCAAAGCCAGCACATTGCAATTCAATTTATATTTTCCCAACTTGTTTAACTTTTTGCACACACCAAGAAAACCCGAGGAACAAAAAAAAAAAAAAAATGGTTTCGTTTCCGCCGCACGCTAACAGTAACAACACTCAAAGCACTCAGTTTAAGCACCGTACATTTTGCCAGGACCAAAGGAATGACGACCGGTTGAACGGTAGCGGCTGCAGCAGGCAGGCGACGATAACGCCAACGACCATTGACGATTGTATCGTCCTCGTGTCGTCGTATTCCTTTTGCGTAGTTTTTCCTCCCTACTTTGGACTTACGATTGTGTATTACAAATTCAAAATGTCGTGACAATGAGAAATCCTTTTAAAATATTTACAATGGCAAATTATCCGCTAAATTGAGATCTACTCAAATGGGCGCAATGTGATAAGTGAAAATTGAAAAGTGCAGCAACAGTGACAGGAAGTTAATAAACGGACTTTTAAAATCAGGTTAAGGGGTGGATTAAGAATTCTACTCGTACTCGTACTTGAATGAAAATTGAATAATTATTTAAAATTCTTGACTGACAAGGGACAATCACACTGAATATTTAATTATATTCTTGTGGAACACAGAAGGAACCCGCAAGGATAATTTAATAAAAAACAAAAAACACGAGGATGTTACAGCGCAATTCCGTACAATGCTAAACCATACGAAGCACTGAATCGTTCTTCGATAGAAAATTAGTTTTTCCTCACCATTTGGAAAATCACAAACCTGCTGATACTATGGTAGCGAGCAAAAGTAGGCAGAGCAGAGCACGAGCTGTTATTGAGCAGAGTGGAAGGAAATGGAAAATTTCTTGCTCTCTATTTTTGTGGACTGGAAAGTCACCAATGTTAGATCAGATGAAGAGAAACAGTTTAAGATGTATCTGCATCTGGTTGTTGAATTGAAATTTGAAACTCGTGAATCGTGGTTCGTGAATGAAAATGAGTTCGTTGAAATATTTCTCTTCAAGAATCTTATTCGAACTTTGTTTTGTTGTGATGTGACGTGACTTCGAAAGATTTTTAGATGCCCTTTTATTTCGTTTAAGAGACAAAGTATTCTGCGCAAGTCCTACATTTAAAAAGACGGGTATGCTACTTCTACTTTCCAAAAACTCCAACGAAAGAGAACTTTATTTTTAAATCTCAGTATCGTTCAAAAAACGAAAGAAAAAGTACAAAAGTGCAATTTCAATTGAATGCAAGGTCACTGTGGCGTATGCTTGTTATTTCATATGTTCTATTGTTTGTTTCGAATATTTTATCAAAAAAAAAAAAAAAAAAAAAAAAAACAGCGAAATTTCATCGAACGGTTGAACGAATATGAAAAACCAAAACTTGCTTTTCTAAAAATATGTTATTGAAATTAACGCTGGCATAATACATATTATTAATTAATTTATTTAAATATGTTCAATACATGCGTTAATTTCAATAATTTATTTTTCAGTTATGAAAGACTTGAGACAAAAAACTTATCCAGAGTTTGTTTCAGTGGATTTTTTAAATTGTGAATAATTATTAAAACCGTTAGCTTTGAGATCAAGGAATTAAGTAGCTTATGCGTTGGACTTCTACGGCAAAGTGTTGAGATCAATTCCTTATTCAACCTAAGTTTTGAGAGAAAGAAATTTTAAGTAAGAAATTATAGTTATTATAAATCAGCAATCCAGTTGCTAAATAAGCTTTGACCCCAATTTATATCCGAAGTAAGATTAAATCAGTTATTAGCAGCAAAATTAAAACTCACGTCCTTTGCAAAAGCTACCAATTAACCTTGGCAACCTTAACAAAGAGTTGATATAATATATCAAGAAAATAATTGGACCATATACCAAACACAGACGTATGTAGTGCACCAAATTTGAATTCACTAGCATCACTCCTGGTATCAACAAATTTCAATATTTGTACCCAGTTTTTCGGGTCACCTATGTTTCGGCAAAAGACGTTATGCATTTTCTTGTTTCGCCGTGATCGTTTCGACTTTTTTTTGTTTTGCAAACCTTATTTGGCAAAAAACACTTGGCATTCGTTCATTTTGTTTCCTTAGCAATACGCAATTATTATTTGGCATATCATTGTTTCACCTTAAATTGAAATGATTTTGGAACAGTACGCAAATATCATTTGGCAAATTGACTTAAATAGCTTTTAGTAAATTAGTTGGATTCTAATTTGTGTTAAAATCGGTGCGTTGCGTCGTCTGTTTGTTGTAAAGTTCTTTGAGTGGTTGGAAAAGTTTTTGCAATGGAAAATTTTGACAAAGAAACAAGATTGAATACAGTTTTAGAAAAACGTGCGGATTATTCCGATATTGGTTTATTGAAGGCCATTGCATTTAATATAAATCTATTTTAAGGCCAATTTAAATTTTCCATAATTTGAATTTTTGTTTTCCTATTGAAGTTCCATTCTTAAATCTCCTTCCTGTTATTTCTTTAAATAAAATAAAACCATATGTGAAATTGTTATTTGCGAAATTTGTTTTTTTATTTTCTTTTATTATGTTTCAGTATTTATCGAAAATAATTTTATTTCCTTATAGAATTCCAGCAAAACACTTTTCAAAAACCTGCTAAAAAAGAACAATTTTTACAGTCTGTCTTATATAAATTTGTATTTGGCATTTTTTTGTAAGGCTCTTTTTTTTGGCATTCAACATTTTTGCTATTTTTTGGCTTGCATTAAATAGCATGCTTTAAAATTTCGCGCGAAATTTTAAAGCATACTATTTAATGCAAGCCAAAAAATAGCAAAAATGTTGAATGCCAAATAAAAAAGAGCCTTACAAAAAATGCCAAATAAGAGACAGCCAAATATTAAAATGCGAATTCTATGAATGCGAACCAATAAAATTCTAATCGACCAATTGCTAAACAAAAATTGCCAAACAATCATATGCAATACGTATTTTGCTTAAATGTAAAATGCTAATCAAAAATATGCCAAATAAGGAATTGCAAAATGAAAATTGCCAAATGATACACTGCGAAACGATTTTTGTCCAAACAATTTTGACGAAATATAGCATACCCCAGTTTTTCAAATATGATCTTTCATAAATATCAAATAATAAATATATTTCTGAAATATCAACAAAAAGAAGGCTGCAGTATTTTCTGGTATTGTCGAAATTTATTCGTCATAAAGCATTTTTATTAGAATCGTTATTTTGGAAACCGAAATTTACATTCAAGAAAAACATTATTTTTGTTAAGAAAACTTACACGGTTTTGTATTGCTTTTTTTCGAATGCAAAATATTAAATGTTAAAACGAGATCAATCAAGAGGGTTACTGAGAAATTACGACTTCCGAAATTCGGCGTTGTTTCAATTTATTAAAGCAAAATAACTCCGAATTTCCTTTTTGATGTGAAACATCTATTGGCGCACCTAGGCAGTAAAATCGATCGTAATCGTCACGAAAAATGGCATGACGCTCGATAAAATTTTTCAAAGTGTGACTGGAACTTGTTTGGTGGTTGTAGGTTGGGTGGTCGTTGGTGGGGTGGGGTGGCATTGGTGGTGGGCATGGGGTGGTATTGGTGGATGGGATATGGGTGAGATGGTTAAGGGGGTTGAAAATTGTCAAAAATTGTGGATGGTTGGTTGTAGGTGCGGTGGGTGCTTGCTGCTTTGGGGGGATTTGGTGTGTGGGGGTGAGGAACAAATTGTCAGAAATTGTGGATGTTTGGTAGGTGGTTGTAGATGGGCTGGATGTATGTTTTCTTTGGTGGAGGGACTTAGTTTGGTGGGGGGGGGGATTTACAAAAATGGAAGGTGGTTGGTTGGTGGTTGCAGGGGGATTGCGTGGTTACCGGTAGTGGGGAATTGTTGTGGGGGGGTTGAGGATAAATTTGTCAAAAATAGCGGATAGTTGGTTGGTAGTTGTAGTTGGGCTGGGTGTGTGGCGGTGGTGGTGGGTGGATTTGATGGGTGGGTTGAGGAAAATTTTGTGCCTATTTATAAAAGAATATAATCTGTAATAATTTTTATTATAAAAAAAAGATGAAGACAAATATATTGATTTTATTAACGAAACACTAAATTATTAAAAATTATTTCACTCCATATTTTATTTGATGGTTTTTAAAAATTATGAATTTTAATGTAAACTTGAATGTTTCACATCCCCGGGGGGAGAATCGAGCCGGGTAAAGCATTCCATATTCTAGTGTGGCTAAAAAAAGAGTCTCTATACTTAACAGTGCGTCCGAAGTTCGGCTCGAGGGTGAATTGATGGGCATTCCTTGCAGTGCGGGTGTTACGGGGCAAGATACATTACGACGATGTTGAAGTGAAACAAATGTTTCGTTAATGGTACTTTCAGCTATACATTTTGAGGCTCTTTTTTGATTCCTATCCAGGAGGCGCAAGTATGAGTGACAGGCACGACTCATAACTCAGAAATTCAGATTTTTTATTACATATGACCTCTTAACATTCACTTTTGATTGTTTAGTCCCTAGTCAAAATATATTGTTGTTGGATATAATGGATTGGGAACTTAGATCTTTTAGACAACGTTTGACAAATTTAAAAAAAAAAAACCTAACTTTCAATCCAGATTCAAATAATTTTAGTTTTGTGCTTATCAAAATTTGTCAGAGATCCACACTAAATAAAAGGATTTAGAATGCAATGTGCTTTTCATTTATTCTATTGCTGACATTCGTTATTTTAAATACCGCCTATAACTATATTATTATTTTGCAATAATTATTCAAAATATAAAATATAAAAACAAGACGTGAAACAAAACAAATATGAGTAGACCTCCGACCGAAAAGTGTTACGTCATATACTTTCAAAGATTCCTAGTAAACTTCTGGCTGCAAATAATATCGAGTGTATTTGTATTTATTGCCAACAAATGTTTTTAGAATTCGTATATGACACGCTTTAAAATGAAACTCAGTATGAAATATTTTTTAATGTTTCATTTTTCCAACGAACTCCTTTTGAGATTTTGATACTTCAAAACAGTGAAAAGCAAAAGTAAACTGATAGAAAAAAGTTTTCTTTAAAATATTTTCTTCCTTTTGCATACAAATCATCACACACGTAAATTAAAAAAATTTCTATAAACAGTAACTTTACCATCCTGAAAATATAAAAGCCAAAACAAAGAGAAACACCATTAGACCTTCTTATCCTTTTGTTAAAATTTGAAATCCACTTTTCTATAGTTTAACCCAAAAAATTCTATACCACTAAATTTATTGAGAAAAAGTTCAAACATTTTCGTCTCAAAAACTTTTGATTAAGTTTAATAACTTTAAAAAGTCACAAGGAAAGGAATGTAACAACTTAAAGTCTATTTAACTTTAAAAAAAAGAAGAATTTAAATTTAAAATTGTCAAAATTTAAAAGTAACTTTCAAAAACCCAAACAAACATTTTCGCATGCTTTCAAGAAAATTGTTATGCAAGTCATAGCTATCACTTCCCTAAGGAAAATCAACTCATTCACGTTTTCACACACACATCCTGAACACTCTTTACCCAAACAATAAGAGTCCTTTTGCCACCGACACACATACCAACCCACTCCTCTTCCCTACTTCACTTCCAATGGCACAGCTATCTCCTTTTCAAGCATCCGGCATATTGCAAAGATACAAAGGCATGCGTCTTCCTTGAGGCAGTTTCCATATGGAAACAAAATTGAGCCATTTTTCTGGTGTCTTACATTTGTGATGCCTCAATTCATGGTTCAACAATAGATAGATATAAAACAGGCGGAGGAAATTGCCCTCGACACTCGACATCCAACATAACTCCCCAGACATTTAACAGACACAATTATTATGCTGCGAAGAAAACTCGTGTGGAAATGGGTTTTTTTTTCTGTTTCACTTTTATTGTGAAATTTCGAGGCACCAAATCAAGATGGGAAAGTTCATTTAATGGTGTTTTGCGATGCGAGTGAGTGTAACTGGGTTGTAATCTTTTGCTGTCAGGTGACAAGGTTATTTAGAGTTTTAAATGTTTAATTTATTTAATTTCTAGTACACGGGAGACGGGATTCAATAATATGTAAAGCCTTGGTTATACTGATTTGTGTATTCTATAAAACTCAATCGAAAACATGCAATATTTTACATTTTACAGACATTAAGAGCTTATGGTTAGTTTAAAAACAAAAAAGCAATTTAAAAAAAAATTTATCAACATGGAAGCATTGCAACTACGACCATTTGCAAGTGAAGGGCTCTAAATTACAAAATTAATTATTTAATTATTTTTTTTGTGCACTTCTTCTACGATTTTAATTATATTTTCTCGATTATACCGTATTATTCCAAAATGGACCTTTTTTTTATTCTAATTTTTGGAAAACGTTTCAACCAATGTTTGCCAAATTTCATATTTTAAAATTAAACCACTAAGATCGTCTACTAATGTTCATCATCAAAATCAAATCAGATTCAAATCTAAGAAATTTCATGCTTAATCGAAAAATCCGTTTTTGGTCGTTAGACAAATCTATTAAACGGTGCCAATTTGAATACACTGAGTCTAATAGGTTGAAAGTAGAAATATTTTGTTCAGGATTTTTGTGAAATCAGATGTGAAAATTATTATGTTTTTATTTTAAGAAAATGTCACGAAGAAGCGGAAAAAAAAGACTGCAATTAGTCAGCAAAAAATCAATTTATTTTCCATGACTGAATTTCTGATAGATTCAATTGATAATGATGATGACTTCGAAGATGTTGATAATACCATCGAAGATCCAGATTATCGTTTTGATGAGCTAGAACCCGAAGACAATGCAATGTAGCCGATTGCTTGCAACAAATGGACTCTTCAGCATTTGTTAATGCAATTGACTTGTCGATGAATGTTAGTAACTTCAGCTTGAACATAATAGATTCATAACAATGAGGAGGTGGTAGCAACGCCACAGGACGAAATGCTTATGCTGGTGAAATTCATGAATTAGTTCCGAGATCAATCCCCATCACCGTGATGTGTAGAATGTGAACGATGTGCATTTAAAGGAAAAACTGATTTGCCATCTGAAGTGAAATCACTGCAAACACCCTTGTATTTCTTTTTACTTGCGATTGTAGGTACTATAAGGCAAGTTATAGATTCGTGCAAAAAAAAAAAAATGAGAAAATTGCATTACGATGATGGAGAAGACGAAAAAAGTGGGTCTGGAAATTCCGTCCGTCTGTCTGTCTTTTCACACCTCTAGAGCTTGAACGGATGTGCCGATTTGCTTCAATTTTGGTATTTAGTATTTATTTGCGCGTCACTCTAATTTTTTTTTTATTTTTGCTCTAGGACGAAAAATAACAGTATCTTTTTATTTGTTTTTAAATACATATATTTTTTTAATTTGGTTTTCGAAATATTTTGGAAACGGGTGGATTGAATTTTTTTTTAAATTGTTTTACCAGATTAAAACTATAGATTTTCTCAAAATGATACTCAAAAAATGTTTAAATATTTATTTTGAAACAACTTTCAGTATATTTTTGAATTGTTTTTGCATACTTGGTTTTTAGGAGAAAACTCTTAAGCTTTTCAAAAAAATACAAGAATTTTCCAAATAATTTTTAATTTTTTTAATACACATTATGATGCAGCCAAGCGATAGAGCAAGCGTGTCGGTACGTTTGTATGCTTGAATGTGTTTTAAAACGTTTGCAACTCCATCTAAAAGGAAGCTGTAAGGAACTATACTAAACAAAGTTTGAATGAATTCGATACAACCGTTGCCAACTTATGGCCATTTGAAAAAAGCCGTTAAGTAAGACCAGTACATTTTTAGCCAAAAACTAATATAACACAAATTTGAACCAAAATTGGTACAACCGTTTTTAAGCAAATCCTAAATGAAAAAAGCGTTACAGTCAGGCTAAAACGAAATAAAAAAAACCTCGACAACCATTTTTCTTTAAACTATACTATATATGAAGTTTGAAGAAAATCTGTTAAGAGGTTTACATTGTAGCTTGACGTGAAAAAGCACACATCGATTTTTTTTTCTGCACAAAACCAATACTTGCCCTAGAGCAGTATTACTACTTACCCAGTCGTGCAATTTATTTCGTTTGGCAGTTCTAAACCATTTTGGTGTTTTATTTTAAAGAAACATTATACGATATTTAATGTTAATATAAAAATAATAAATCATTTTTCTAACTAAAATGTTTCTTTATAAATAGCATACCTACGTTCTTGTTGTCTTTGCAAAAGTTTGGTTTAATTTTTTTTTTTTCAAATTTGATTGTATACCTGCTCGTGCATGCTTTGCAACAAATTTTCTAATGTACATTATTAGAAAATTTGTGTTTGCTACTAAAAGTAATTTAATTTCTGCTTTCAAACCAAATTCGTGTTACCAGATCGTGCGTTTTATTTAAATTTCGCTTAACAATGTCATGGCATTGACAATAAATAATTAAAACAAAAAATAAAAGTTAAATCAAAAAAAAAATTTCTTTTTAATATAGCCAAGGTCATTTTATTTATAAAAACTAAACTCATATAAACGTCACGAAAAGTTAACAAAATATTTATCGAACACATCATGAAAACTCCCTTCCAGATTCGTAACGAGTTAATGACAAAAACTGTTTATGGCTCGATAACATCAAACTTTTCGAATTACTTCCGAAAAATTACCCGGCAACAAAGTTGTGTCCTTCCGTTTATTAGCTTTAACACAATTAATATAGGTGTATAGGGGATGTTCAATGTTCATTGCTAGATGGTTCGCAACAGACATAATTTTCAAGACTTAGGGTTTGTGGACATTTTTTTTTTTTTTTTTTTTTTTTGTTGGCTGAGAGGAAGTTTAAGTCAAGACTTATTAAGAAAGATCCTGCTTGCAAAAAATGATGATTTTAAGGTATCAAACAATTTCATATAAAATTTCGGGTAATAATCTTTGCTTTCTTAAAAAAAAACTGATGATTTCTTGGACGTCACGTTAAAAATTATTTCAAACTAGAATTCGGATAATCTTTGTTTTCTAAGAAACCACATCGCATAGTGCCTCTCTCCCATTTTTTGAGAATTTCAGGTAAAGATTTGTATCCCAAAATTTTATTTTCATACCTCTCAAAAATTTTCTAAATAATAACACTAATCAAATTATACGTATCCAACTCGGTTGTACCACTGCATTAACAATAGTTTCTGTCAATAACTCAACTTATATTACATATTAATCAAGCCCCTTTTTTTATTCAACTTGATTCACCACTGTTAACTACTCGTATGCAATACTGTGGGTAATCTTAAGGAACTGCTCCTTTTCTCGAACTGCTGTCAGTGTAATTGCATCATATCTATTTATAAGGTCGCTAGCAGGCAGTATATTTGTGTATTTCAGGCATTGTTCCTGAAATAAGTGGTGTCCCACAGGGGTCCATTTCAGGAGTATTACTGTTTGCTCTTTATTTAGTGTTTTTGTTTATATTATTATAAAATTTATGATAACAAGATAATATATTTAATAAAATTTGCTGCATTCTTCGAAAAATATTTGCATCATTTTTCCACTGCAGATACCAAAAAGAAAAAAAAAATCAATGATTCATTCTCCTAACATGGTTCAGTGCAATTATCTTTAACATCTGGTTTTCTCTCATCCTTGAAATCCCCTTGCAATGACAATCTAAGCCCTTAAGCTTTTAGGGAACAAAATTTTAGTTTAAATATCTGCCTATCAGCAAACTATAAGTTCCGCACATTTAAATTTAATGACGTACTTCAGTCTGTTATGGGATCTACGAGTATGATGCTATGCTGGTCCCTTCAAGGATTCTAGAGTTTGAGAGTTGTGAGGACTGAGGAGAGTTTAACATATTATTTTGAAAATCTAAACATGCTGTTGTGCTATTTTCAAGTTCACTGGAGCGTATTATATTTGAAATTTGATGCAATCAAATGGTCGTCGTCATCTAGATTCTTCTATTCAGATGGCTTGTGTGTTGTGTCTTCTATGTCCTCTGTCCTCTATCTCTCTATTATGTTTGTTGAGGTACTTTTACGAATATTTTGCATATCAAAAATAATAAACTTAACTTTTAACTTTTTTTTTTTTTTCGGTATCCAGAAATAGTTTGGGAAAAGATTATGCTGTTTTTATATGTGAGATAAGGCACAATAGTATATGTTATAAAAAGTTTTTAACAAAGATGATGTTTAAAAAGGTTGGTCTTTGAAGTTAATATGTCATAGCATTCGATGGCCAGCAATTGGTAGGATGGTAGTGCCTTGCAAGATAAAGAACTAAAATGTTTTAAACAAAAATTTCGAATGAGAAAATGTGAAATGTTTCTGATTCCATGACATAACACTTTCTATGGCAATATTGACAAGTAATTTTGAAAAGATTTTTTTTCAGCAATATTAGTTTTTTTAATATTTATTTTCTTCCATTGGAATAATGTACATGCGGCTGGCATCCGTACAATGTACTTAGTGCGTGGTTGCTAACGTTGACTTTCGTAGAGGAGTTTAAGCTATCATTAAAGAAAAAAAAAAAATAATGCAATTTTTTTTGGATGTATAAATCATTCAATTAATAAGGTGGCAAATGTATCTTATGAAACATTTCGTGAACCAAAAGACACAAAATTTTAAAATTTGTTCTGCTTCCGCAAAACATTTGGATTTTGTGCTTGACATTGAATGACAATACGACCAACAAGAACATTTGGAAACCAAAATTGTTGCACAGATAATTTTGTCTGCAATTTCTTTTTTTTTAATGATGTACTGAGAGAAACACAAGTTGGAGGACTTTGACATTCCATTAGAGAGACTCATTCGTCGTAAGAATAAAGTGCACGACTGGGTTGGACAAACTTGCTCTAATGTGTGACAGTTTTTCTTGGGTTTTAAGATTTTGGAAAAAAGAAGGGACAAATTGATATGCAATTTTACTGATCACTCAAAAATCACAAGTTAAAACGTTTTTTGGGAAAAATGAAGTAAGCCATTTGATTTCGTTTACTGTTTAGAATTTTAAGAAATTTTTTTTCAAAATCGTTCGACCAGTTTTTTTCAAAAAACAGTTTTTTTGGAAAAACTTTTCGAAAATATATGTTCTAAATTTTTTTCAGTTAGCCGATTTCTAGCACTTTGTAGTTTTTATCAGAAACGTAAAACTAAAAAATAGGTTAAAACAAAAAAGCACAAAGTTTAAACAGCTGTATGACAGTTCATCACCTTGTCTTAGCCCTCTGGTGGTTTCAGAAGAGGCCCTACAAACTTTGAAGGAACAGCAAGCATTTTCCAACGTCGTCATCCTGACAAGGCAGTTTAGCAGGAATTCTAAAGTTGGACATGGCACGCGATACAGTTTAATTCTATTAACACTGTCGTAGGCCTCTTTTAAAATCGATGAACAGGTGTTGGGTATCGATGTTATATTATTGCGGGTTTTCTCCAGGAATGTGAATATCTGGTCGGTGGTAGATTTTCCAGTTCTGAAGCCGCATTGGTAAGGACCTATCGAGTATTCAGCACGGCTTGAGACACTCAAATAAAACGCTGGACAAAATCATAAAAGCGATGTTTAAAAGACTTATGCCTCCGTAGTTGGAACTTTCTTTTTTTAAGTGGATCGGGCAGATGGTACTGAGATTCCACTCATCGGGCATACTTTTCTCCGACCATATTTCGCAGATGAGTTAATGTATGCTCCTGACCATAGCGTGTTTAAAAAGCTCCGCTTGTAGATTATCGCCTCCAGCTGCTTTGTTCATCTTTAATCTGGTGATGGCTACTTTGATTTCATTTTGGTCGGGCGGATGTAGCTCATGGTCGTCATTAAGATTATCTGGTACAAGTTGGGAGGGATCTTGGCTGTCATCGCCATTTAACAACTGGTTATAAAGTACTGTCTCCAGATGCCTAACATCTCCTGCGTTTCTACTATAGTGTTTCCATCCTGATCGTTGCAGGGCCCAATGCAGCTTGTGGATTCTGATGTAGACTGTTTCACTCTTCTATAGAACTTTCGCAACTCTGTTCTGCTAAAATATCTCTGCATCTGCTCCCATTAAGTTAATCATACTTTAAAAATACCAAACCCCTTTTCAATAGGTACACAACAACCTACATATAGTTAAAACACCTCAGCAAAGTTATAAAGTTGAATTCCCCAACAAATTTCGAATTAAAAAGATAATTTTCAAGAGTGTTTTGACAGAACCCAAAACGTGACTTGAATATTGGTTAATACCAACCAAAGCGTGTATCCTTCGAAAAGGTATGTAAACACTTTTTAGCATGAAGTACCTTGAATTACTTTGACCCACGAAATAACCCCCCCAAACATCCCCTATCCTTAAAAACAAAATCTGAAGAAAACACTTTGAAAATGTGGATTCAAATGTCACGAAGTGATTTTGGTTATTTGTTTGAGTTTTATGACAAATCAGTGACCGGAGAAATTAGCACAAAGAGGTGGTTGAGCTCAAAAGATCCTTGCTGGCGTGCAAAAAAAAAAAAACACATCAGACATGGCAGGAAGGACGAATACCTAATCGGTATTCCGAATTGATGCAAACGGGAGACGCTTTCTCTCCCTCCAAGTGGCCCTTCCTTAGGGTTTCTACTTGGGTGAACTTGAATGAAATATATAAAGTTACGCTTGCATGACGCTTCAAATAACATTGTAGGTTATGTTTGTGTACCTTCATAGGGAATGCGCGCATTCCTTGCCATTTCTATTCCCATATCGAGGAAACTAATGGGCAACAATAAAAATGGAATTCGATTTGTTTGTCGTTGTACGTGTTAGACATTTTGTATTCGTGTCACATCCTACTAAACGGTGATATTTGCAAGGGGAACAATGTCACAAAAGTAATTTTGGATCTGCTAGAAGCTAGAAGATGAATATATTTTTTTTTTAATACATTGCAGTAGAAATATAGGCGGTGCGGTGTATTAAATGATATATAATCTAAGATGTCCTAGATTTGAAATTGAAGTTTATATAATTTTTTAAAACTCTCAAGGCAAGATGTGAAGTCTAGATCAGCAAAGAAAAGTATTTTTTTTAGTGCAAAATAAATCATAGGAAATTCAATGATAAATATTTCTGTGATTTTGTTTCGCGTTTAATCGAAATGACCTCGATACCAATAAAACAAGACACAAGACAGTGTGAATAATTTTGGGAATATTGAAATAAAACAATCTAATTAATTTAGAAATTTAATGATTAACTGATTTGGATAATAATTGAAGAATTAAATGAAAATACTTGTTAAATTTTTTGAATTGTACACTCATCCTGAAGGTTTCTAAAGAAATTTTAACACATGTTAGGCTCATGGCAAGCACTTTGGAGCAACAACCTTTTCCTTGGCAAAAACTTCTGAGAGGCATTTCGTGGATAAGACCATGCAAGTTGTCTTTATCGTTTTTATTTGAACATAATTTCTGGCATTATGGCCATCTAGGCTGGTTTGGATGTATTCCAATCTTTAGGTTCAATAAGGCTTATCGGTGTACTACCTACTTAACATAGCTCCACAGCAGAAATAAGTCTATAGCGGTGTTAAACCGGAGCACGATCATGGAAGCCAACTCACAGGTCCTAAACGCAAAAGTATGCGTTGTGGCATGTGCTGAGTGACATGTTGTGCCGTCCTGTTGAAACCGAGGCTCAACCACAAAAAGACGATTTAATTCAGGATCGAAAAAGTCCATTTAGTGTCAGTTAAAGCACATCAAACGGTCCGTTTTTTTTCTGGGTTTAACTGCTTCTCAATTATGATTTACCTTCACCAAAACTGCAGTATAGCTTTGCTCGTTGACGTTGCCAAACCAAAAATGAGCTTCATTGCTGAACAATAATTTTCTTGTGAAAATCGAGATCAACACCTCGATCTCGATTTGTGTCCGTTCACCGAATGTGAACGTGTGATTTTGCAATTCAGCAAACCAAGATCTTTCCTTGAAGTGGATGGACACCCAGTTGTTTTGCACATTGGAGAATGGACTCATTCAGGTCTTCCCAGATGCTGCGCTTTTAAACTGAAATTATTTCTTCGTTAGATGCGTTTCACGAACTGAACTTTTTGTTTTTGTTTAACTAAATCTACACAATTTGCATTCTTTGTTCAGTTATCAGTTGATTTATGATGAAATGGTAAACCAAACTAAGTATGTATATAATCATATATAGCAGATGACAAAATGGCTGTACATTAAAACAGTGCTGCCAACCTAAAGTTCTATACTTCTTAAAAAAATTATTTTTGACTTGTGATACTTAGAATTTATTTGAATTTTGAATCCTGCGATACAGTCATTAACAAGAAGTTTTATATTCTCGAAAACGGCTCTGTTTTTTAACAAATCGATCGGAGTATTGGTCTCTTTTCTACCCTATTCCATAGAATGGGTAATTGCTATACAAGGTGGACGAAAGAAATCACCCTATTGGAAGATGATCTTATTTTAGCAAATGGCTGCCAATGTCAAATCTGTTTTGACATTTGTGGACTAGACAGATGCAGAATACAAATGAACAAGCCATGGAGCGATACATGAACCGACATGAACCGATATTCTGAAGGTGGCGTTCCCGGTTCGCATCATCTCTCGTTTTGGCGATTTGTACTGGCCCGCAGGATCGCCCGATTTAATCGTTTCAGACTTTTTCTGTGGGGTTTTTTGAAGTCCTGTGCTTACGTGAACAAGCCCGAGACTCTGGAAGCCCTCATGAACAACATTCGACACGAGTGCGAGAATCTATCGCCCGAAGTTCTCACTGAAGTGATGAAAAATGCCATAAAACGAACAATCAATTGTGACGGCGCCCATTTGGAAGATTTCATCTTTTCGACTTGACCAATACAATTCTAAAGGTTCAAATAAGCATAATCAAAAAACAGAATTGAAGTTTTTCATTTAGAAAAAAAAGAGACCCAAACAAAATCGAATGGATGACTTCTTTTGGCCCACCCTGTATTTTATTTATACTTATTCTATAGAATGGGTATTGTATTTGGTGTGGAGCTTGTAACATAGAGAATATAATACCGTTAGGTATAGAAAGTATACATATTCTGACTCAGAATCAAAAACCTATTCGATTTAGCCTTGTCCGTCCGTCCATCCGTCCGGATGTATACTCTCTAGAGATCGCAATTTTTGAGCTAGAAAGCAGAGATTTGTTATATATATAATCTCCGGCTGTAAAATCTGCCCACAATCACCATTTTTGTTAAACAACATCACTATAAAAACGCTAAATTTTGCAAACGCAAGCTTTGGGTGAATCTTCTTTTAATTGAATAAAAATGTTTCAGTTTGGAGTTGGCTGACGCCCACTTTTCATACAAAACAATAAATATTGTTTTAATAGAAATGACAATGCTTTTATTAGAGCGAAAAACATTAAATTTTGTGATAGTAAAAAAAATAATTTTGGGGGTGGCTGACGCCCACTTTTCATTAGAAATTATCAAAAATTATTTTTGAAAATAAACGGTATTTACAATGAATCCACTAGCCCAAATCGTCTCTCAGCCGAAACTAAGAAACTTGTTTATATTTTTTTTTTAATTTTGGGAGTGGCTTACGCCCACTTTTCATGAAAGAACTAAAAACGTAGTTTTTAAAATGTATGATAGATACCAATATTCAATACTAACTTTTTTTTTCCGTTCGTTATATATATATTTTTTGGGGTAAATTTTTTCAATACGCCCACTTTCAGGGGGTGTGATTTTTATAAAATACCTTTATTCAGGTAAGGTCGTTTAGAAACAACTCGATTAAGTTGTAGTTTTACACATATGCCTAAAAATTGACTAACTGTCAAAGCTTAGTTAGTGCTTTAAATTTTTGTTACAAATATTTAGGACACGCCTACTTTTAAGGGGCGTTTCCGTCAAAATTCCTCATAAGCATTAATTTTTCAATGTTTTTTAGCTATCGGTCGCAGTTTTGATGTAAGAAGATGAACACTTCGGTTCGTATTCCTTGCTTACGTAGCAGAGTGTGGTTCAAGAATTGTTAAAAACTCCTATAATCGCTATTTCCATTCAAAATCTAATTTTTTAAAATTTAAGTCTTGTCTTGTTTTGTTGAAATTGACCTGCAAGCTTAAAATTGAACGTCAATCAGATCATAGTAATTGCCCTGGCAGTAAAAAGTCTCTGGGCGTGGCACACGCCTTATTTAATGTGCCACCAGTTATTGAACATCGGCCATACAAAATGAATGTTATTAAATTTTGTCTTGTCTGATAACGATGATTTTCGTTTCTGAAACTGGAACAGCGGGAGGCAAACGCATACACATACAAAAATATAGGGATATGGGTATCCAACAGTTCGTTCAAAACTGTAGCTCTCGCTTATGTTTTTAATTACATTCGGCGTGGCGTGGAGTCTGGTATTTTTAATTCTTAATCAGAAGTCAGAATCTAAAGCCTAGTCGATTTAGTGCTGTCCCCCCGTTCGTATGTTGGCATGTTTTAGCTTAGCTAGAGAGCTTAAATTTTTTTATAAGTACATATATAATTTTGAATTCAAAAATAAAGCTAACCTAATTTACTATCGGTGGTGTGGTTTCGAGGTAAGAAAATCAACATTTTGTGTTTGTGTTCCTTGGTAACTTAGAAGAATGTGGTTCAAGAATTTTTAAGATTACATTTGCAATCATTAAAAATCTGATTTGAACTTAGAACTCGTCTTGCTCTCATATATGAGAGCAAGACGAGTAGTTATAACTACCTTTTTTTAAATCAGACATTCTCGTACGCAATTTTTCGGATTTCAATAAAATTTAAGACCTAAGAATTCGATTATAAGTAAACTTGTTTTTTTTTAAATTTTAATAATTAAAAAAATCTTCTTTTGAAATATTTTGAAAAAGGGTAAATCAGGTATTACATATATGTATCATGAAACTTCATTAAATTTTATATCTTTCTAGTTCTCAGTTAAATACAAAGAACATTAAACAATGTCAACAATGCATTTCTTTCATTTTTCAGAACAGCAATCAAACTTTTAAACAAAAAGAAATTATTTGTTCTTTTCAGTATTCTTCCATTTCGACTTTTTTTTTATATTCAAGAAGAATTAAAACAAATATGAAACATTATATGATTGCTAATCCAACACCCGAGCACTGTTAGTTCAGTATCTACATCTGCACCTACACATCAAACAAAAATCCCATTCCATAGTCCTCTCAGACAATATTTAGCCTTCGCAAATTGTCCAAGCATCAATTTTCATTAGCTACCGTTGTGTCCTGATTTACTCTTTTGGAACCAACGACCGACGAGGACGACCATGCCGAAGTCTTTCCAATCAAACACAACCCTTTTGCTGGGCAGTTTAGGTGCATGAGCTAGAAAATGAACTACTCTATACTATAATAGAAGAGGAAACTCATTCTATTATTTCTAGAAAATACCTTGAACGCTACTGGATCCAAAATTGCCACAACCAACCTAGGTAGGTACGTGACGCGACGGACGCGGATGGTGGGAAATAATAATGATAAATGGGATCATTTCTGGTGCTGACATGACAATAAAGCAAAATCATGCCTGTGTGAGGGGCGAAGTTTGATGCCTTTTATCCTTCTAGACGGTGAGTGGTGATGTGTTTGTTGTTGATTATAAATTTTTGGTACACCCACATTTAACGGGTGAAAAGTAATGAACATAAAATGGTGGTATGGTATTCGCCGCCGACCTTAACTACTGCAACATCCTCTGACCTCAATAATGGAGTGTGGTTAGAATCTATATATCGTATCGATTACATACAACATATAAAAAAACGAAATAATTATTGTAAACATTACTATAAATAGCTACTAGATCAAAGAGTTAAGGTATACAAAAATGATTTAAAAACATCTTAAAACACTTAAATGTAGTTAATATTACCAGAAATCAGTAAAACGAATAATAAAGTGGATGCAGTTTTTATTGAGTGGAGCCATCTTAATTAGAATTTTATTTTTGTGTGTACATACATATATTTAACACGAAGGAACACCTAAAGACACTGTAAATTAGGGAGTTTAAGCTGGGTACAATTGGATAAATAGGAATAACCTCAAAAAAAAAAAAAATTGAATTATTTCAATAGCTTTAAATGCGCTTCGTTCATATATAAACTTATAATTATAGGTTAAACAAAATATCTTTTGATTGGTGTGAGCTTAATGCTTCTTTTCTTAAGCCGCATAGCTTCTCACATAAATCAGTCTCTTCGTTTCATTTAAACAAGAACCAAGTTCGATAAGATGATCAGCTCTCTTTTAAAGTTAATCTCACTCAGTTGCAGTCAAAATATTCATAAGATAAACATTTCAAGTTAATGCAAATCGGTTTGCAAGTCTGTCGTCCAGTTGACCAAATAATAACCCCGTGTATCACAACAGATCTAGAGAACTTTGGGAAGAATTTGATCACCTATTTAACGTAGTCTTCCCGGCTCGAAAGAAAGTATCTATAGTTGTATATTGAATGTCAATAGCGTTTTGGAAATTTATAGATATCCTTCACTCAAAACGTCAATTTTTCCATGCGACAGGTATATTTTCGCACTCGTTCAGTAGCAAGAGTTCTTCAAGATCTTGATATACACAAATCCGCTGGCCCGGATGGAATACCCCCTATACTTCTGCAGAAGTGTTCTTCATTTTGGAATCTTTCCTAGTAGATGGAAAACAGCATTTGTCGATAAAAAAGGTTCCTCCTCCATCCCCTCTTCCAACCGACCAATGGCACTTACGTCCCTTCTTTTCAAGGTCATGGAAACACTGATAAATCATCAGCTCAAGAAATATCTCGAAGATCTGAAGCTTTTAAATGACCAACCGTACGGCTTCGAAGCTCTCGTTCCACTGGTGATCTGATGGCATATCTCACCAAACTGGTAAACAAAGCAAGATTATTGTGCTTGATATTTCAAAGACATTTGATAGAGTTTGGCAAGAAGCTCTTTTATCGAAAATGCGTGCATTTGGTATCGATGATACTCTTATTCGTTGGATTAGAAGCTATCTAGGGTTCCGTTCTGTCTAGGACTCTCTTTCTCATTTTTATAAATGATCTCTTGTCTGTGACTTCTAATCCATTAAATTGTTTTGCTGACGATTCAACCCTTAGCTTTCCATATACGTTTGATAATTCACCGCCTTCGCCTTCGGACGTGTTATTACAACTATACCGTTTTATAGAGCATTGTTAACTGGGATATTAGAATATATGCTTAGGCTTCCTTAATAGATGCAAGAAGCTCTTCACCCCTTCTGATCTGGCCACAATTTACAACACGTTTATACGCCCTAAACTCGAGTATAACTCCCATTTCTGGGCAGGTGCTTCTCAAACTTTTTTACACCTACTCGACAGAGTTCAGAAAAACGCGCTAAAATTGATACCAGAGAGAAGCATTATGGAAACATTTCCATCACTTGAACATCGTCGAAATGTGTGATGTCTTTCCTTATTTGAACGGTTCTTCTACAAAAAAAAAAAATGCTCACTCGATGTAGCCAACTGCGTTCCACCCCTTAAACATTTCCTCCGTAACACTCGTCTTGCTATGAACGCTCATCAGTTTACACTTGAACCCAATTTCGGACGTTCAGTGAAATAAAGGGATTCTTTCCTTAGCCGTACAACACGAATGTGGAATCAATTGCCTGGCACAATTTTCAGTTGCCATTGTGATCTTCAAACATTCAAGACCAATGTTCATCGACACCTCCTTTCCCTTCCTCTCTTAATTCCTATCGCTCGCGCTGTGACTAATCATTAAAATGGCTATCCAAAACCCTTGAACACGTGTGATATGTGTATATAAAAAAAAATTATCCAACGTTGTGAATTTATTGCCCATAACTGTCGAATGATTCTTGACCTTGGTGGTAAATTGGCATCACCTCTGCAAGAGATAAACTTACCCTCAACTCATTCATGCAGAATGTTAATTGTGGCGTTCACTGTGTGGGTTGTAGAGTGCGGGAACAACTTTTCATGTAGCTCCATATTTATGGTTCCATTATAAGGAGAAATTGATTCCTTGTCATCTTTTGCGCTTGTCATTGACGGTGACCGCTAAACCAAAGACATCGCCTACCGGCCCAAAACCCACCCTAAACGGTAACTTTTTGAAGATGTATTATCACCTTTTAAACATTGTGTGAGTTGGTGTCGCTTGTTTACACGCCCATTCATCGAAAAATGCGCGCGTTGCTACAGATGATTTTTTGGTGATTTCGTGGAGTTGACGTGTTTTTGTGCACGGTGAGGAATACAATGCCTTGGGCTCTGCTGTATACTTTCACTGACCATAACCACTGCGATGTTCTCATACAATCTTGTGTTGCATTGTCCTTCGAATTTTGGTCGATTGATAACTGAACATGGCGTCTCAAATATTGTTAACAAATGTTGAAGAATCGACTGTGAACTCCCATCATGCCTACCGTAAAATGATCGCAAACAGATGACAGACGTCATCAAAATAACATGGCCGCCACAAACCGCCAAAAAAACTACTCTCTCTTTTTCTTGGCAATGGAAAATACCTATTTATAGCAACTTGTAATTGTAATCAATTTGATATTATAACGAAATTTTGACCAATGATTAGATTAGATTTTAGATTTAAATTAACTTTATTTAACATAATTTCTTAATCCCATAGCCTAACGCCGTCTGCCAGAGTGACAATTTATGTTTAAAAAAAGAAAGTAGATACAAAAGTTTAATTACACAATTAAATCAATAAAATATTGCTTACCCAGCTTTTCAAAAGAAGACAAAAGTTTTCAGAATAGTTCATTAATAATATTCTCCCTCTTTTTTATCCCCATTTTACATACTTAGCCAGCTGTTTCCAGTTTTCACCATTTAAATAATTTTGAATTTCAACATTCGTTAAGATGCCTTTTTCAAAAACTGAACGGCGGATTTCCGACAGTATTGGACATTTCCCCAAGAAATGGTTCACGTCTTCTCTCACCCTCATATTACACAAACTGCAGATTTCAGGCAGATCGTTTCTATATGGTATAAAATTTTAAGGTACTACCTCGGCTCTTATTTTCATAATGCTGGTTATTTCTGCTTTTGAGTATATACAGTAGAATTAGTTTCTGCTCATAAGGTTGTGATTGAGTTCGGCATATATAACCCGTTGGACCGATGACCTGGCCTTTGCTTCAAAATCCCGTCGTTTTGACTCGTCCACTGCACTTATAAGATCGTATACTTCAGTTTTCCAGTCTTCAATATTATTTGTCTGTAAATCCAAAGACAGACCACAATTCTCCGCCAACCGCATCCATTGTGCAAACCACGAAATTTGATTTCTTATTATGAGCATAGTGATCTTTTTTGGCAATCATCTGTCGTCCATCCTTAGAGTTTTTAAGACATAATCAACTTGCATTTTAAACGTTATTATGTAGAGCGGAGACAGTCCAGTTTCAAGCAAAAGAATGTGGCTTGGCGTGCAGCTACTTCTTCATATTCGACATGCCCCCAACTCTGACCAGCATAGCACATTGCCTCAAAAAATCGATATTTGGAAGCTTAATCCACATCTTTACTGCCCATGACACTCCTCCATGTTGCATTAATCGCTATTTTTGATTTTGCAAGTTTTAACGCCATATGCTTATTAAAATTGAGGTCTCTTGTTATAAGCATGCCCAAGTAGTTATATTCATTTAATACCTCTATGTCATGGTGAGCGAATTTCCATTTCTCGTTTTGACAATTTCTACCTCCTGCATTTCGAAAAATCATTATTTTTAATTTATCGAGGTTGACTTGCAGCCTCCATTTATCACAGTAATCAGCCAGACTGTTTATCATTAGTTGTAGACCATTAGGAGATTCTGCGAGTACAACAATGTCATCTGCAAACATTATGAATGGCTTACTTCCAACGTATCCGATAGCCTTACTCTACCTGTCAGGACCTCTTTTATGTCATCTATGAAAAGGGCAAATAGAAGTGGGCTTAAATTGCATCCTTGTCTGAGACCTGTTTCAACTTCAAACTCTTCCGATCGTTGACCTCCATTGGTTGTAAAAGCATATACACTTTCAATTACATTACCAAATTTTAGAGACATTCCTTTGTTGTAAAGCTTCAACATAAGGGCTTTCCTATCAATCGTATCAAAGGCAGCTTTAAAATCGATTAAGAATGCATACAGTTTTTTCTTCCTACCGATAAAAATGTCAGCAATATTAGTTAGGGTATATAAATTTGATCTACCATTGAATAGTCCTTACGAAAGCCTGCTTGATTTTCGCTAAGGAGACTGTTATTTTGAACCCACGTGTATAATCTCTTAGTAAGAATCTTTATTGACGCGTTCAATACTGTGATGCCTCTATAGTTTTCCAGCTTGGTGCTCCCCTTTTTTTAAAATTGGTTTTAGCAAAGCCTTATTAAAGTATTCCGGAACTGTGCCGAAATCCATTAAACAATTTAGGGCTGCTGTTAGTTTCTCCATAAGTTCCGGTGAGCTAAATTTGAAAAACTCCATAGGAATACCTTCAGATCCTGCGGCTTTGTCGTTTTTGGCGTCCTTAAGTGAGGTTACTACTAATTCATCAACTATAATGGCATATCCAGAGTACTGTTTTGATAGTTTGGAACTGCAAAATGGAAGGTTGAATTGTTGTTGTTTTTTGTCATTCCACTAAAGTACTCGACTAGTATTGGGAGTTCGATTGGTATTGTAATTTTTTTCGTAGTTTTGTTGTTTACCTCCCGCACCGCTTTCCAAAAGTCAGAAGAGTTTCTACAGTCTGATATGACGCGTGCAACGCACAAAGCATACATTTGGCGCTTATTTTGACCAATGTGCAAGTGGATAAACGGTGGCAGATTCTTTCTTTCCAGCATCCACTTTCCTACAATAAGGTAAGTCCCTTACATAATCAAGCTGATTTAAAAATAGTTACTAGGATTTTATTTTGTCTTCAGGTTTTAGGAAGAAGAGATCCAGCGCATCAAAATGACATGTATGTAAGTTGATGAAGGAAAAATGAATCCAAAAAGCTATCTTCTTGTTAAAAGCATTCAATTTTCTTTCAATGATTAACGACTTTTCCATTACCACCAGCCAGCAGCTGATTCTTCTCGGAATCATCTTTTTCAAGTACAAACCCCAACATGACATGGGCTTGTGAAATAAATTGATAACCAATAGATGTTTTATAGACGCGCTGTGCTTGTTTCCTTTATCTTGGTACATATACATATATAAAATTGCTTTTCCTGCTCGTCATATAGAGTAATTGATTTGATTCTAATGTGATTTTTCAGTTCGAGACTTTTACTAAGCGACTAACATTTCAGCCTTAAAAGGGTTTAACAATCCACAGCAAACAAAAAAATCATTTGGGTAGACGTACATATGTAGTATATACTAGTCTCTAGACAAAGATCTATCTAGAATTATTTAACGTCTGTGTAGTTGGATATTTACAAAGAAATGTATTTATAAGCCTTCCTTTTTAAATATCTTTTTACTTGCGATTATAAGTTATGGATTCGTGCAGAAAAAAAAATTTGAGATAACAATCACACATGACATTACGATGATGGAGAAGTCGAAAAAAGTGGGTCTGGGAATTCCGTCCGTCTGTCTGTCTGTCTGTCTGTCTGTCTGTCTGTATGTCTGTTCGCGCCTCTGGAGGCTGAACGGGTGGGCCGATTTGCTTCAAACTTGGTATTAAGGATTTATTTGGCCGTCCCTCGGAACATATTTTTTATTTTTGCTCAAGGTCCAAAAATAACGGCACCTGCCATACAATCTTGAAGACAAAAATTGATTTTCTCAAAAACGGCTCTAACGATTTTGACAAAACTTTCAGAATGCTATTTTTGCAAGAAAATCTATCTTTTGATTTGAAATTTTTTTTCAAAATTTGTCTAATAACGGTACCTCTCATAGAACCAATATTTTCAAATCAAATTTTCTCGTAAACTATACATTCGATTTCAATAAAATTTTGGCCACAGAAAGTCATTCATAATTTTATTAATATGGCATTTCAAAATTTTCAAAAAATTTTTGGTTTTCGAAATATGTTGGAAACGGGTACATTGATTTTTTTTTAAATTATTTTTCAAATGTAAACTACAGATTGCCATATATTTGCATACTCAAATAAATTTCAAAATATTTTTTGAAAAAGTTTTTCAAAAATAACCTTTTAAAAAAAAAACTGGTCCACCGATTTTCAATATTTTTTTTTTCCTATATTGACGTTTAGCTTTGAAATTTTATTGCATACTTAGTTTTTCCGAGAAAACTCTTAAACTAATTTAAAAAATAAAAGAATTTTCGAAATTATTTAATTTTTTTTTAATATCCATATATGCAGCCACTACGCAATTGCTTATCATAAGAGCAAGTTCGTGCGACCCAGTCGTGCATTTTATTTTTTTAGTGTTTGATGCAAAGTATACTTACGAAAAAGGGATATTAACATGTCACATTATTTAGCGATTCATTTGGAATGATTTATGACGAGACGACTGAAAAAAGAGTTTGGTTACTATGGGTTCCGTCCCGAAACATAGATCAATTTTTCACTAAATGTGTCTTATTATCAAGTTGAAGATTGATTTGTATTAATTTTCAGGCAGAGAATTTTTAAATTCGTGAGACGTTAGATTTAGTTTTTTTTTTTTTTTTTTGATTTAAACTTTGGGTTCGAAATGCTTTTCTGACCTTCATGTTCATTAACATCTATCTTCATAATAACATTAATGTTATCTTAAATTTTAGGAAATTCGCAAATTAATTCTCAACATTATCAAACACCAATTACTCGAAAAATAATTGACTTTTTGGGAAAGGACATACCAAAAAGGTTTTTATCCATTTTCAGTCAGACAAAGTTTGAAATGGTCGATTTACGAAGAAAAGAGGCATCACGTTAAATAAATCTTCTGTTAATTGCAATTTTTGGATGGACTGACAGCAATACAATAAAGATGCGATTTTGCTCCAGACATATCATTAAATAGAAATGAGTTTAAGGTTCATTGTTGCTATCTAGCTACATTGTCACTTTGTAGGTACCTAAAACGAATTAATGGATTTGAATATTTAATAATATTAATATTATTACAATTCTGAAGATAACGAAAAACATCAATCTCATCAAAATAAAAAAAGTTCTCAACAAACCAAATCAAAATATTTTATATTCAACCTTCAAAAGCTTAGCCTGATTTTTCGTCTTCTTTTAGATGTTTCATTCCACGACTAGACTTGAAGAACTTAAATCGTTGCTTAACATTATAGTTTTTGTTAGAGAAGAGCGAAAATTCACGAACTGTGAAATATAAACTGTGAATAAAAATCACAATCACGACCTGTGAACGTGATTTAGATGATTTGTGCCCTTACTCTTTTCTCTTTTTTCGCAGGTAAAATCACAACAAACAGAAACCGTTCATAAGTCACCACTCACCAATCATGACACGACCTTCAATCACATTTTTACTTGCGATTATAGGTACTATAATATAGGTTATACAATTGTCGAAAAAAAAAGTTTTGAGATAACAATCAATCATGACATATCGATGATAGCGGAGACGAAAAGAGATATTCTAAAAATTCTGTCCGTCTGTATTTCTGTCTGTCTATATGTATAGAGACCTACAGCTCAACCGGGTGGGCCGAATTGCTTCAAACTTGGTACATAGTATTATTATGACGTCCTACAGAGGGGTTTTTGGAATAAGCATTCTAGCTCCAAAACTAACGGTACCTGCCATATGATTTTTAATGAAAAACTCATTTATCTCAAAAATGCTCCTACGATTTTGATAAAACTTTCTGAATGGTATTTTTTAAGTAAACTTTATGTTTTGGCTGGAACAGATTTTTCAGGAAAAGTCTTATAACAGTACCTCCCATAGGACCAGTTTTTTTTAAATCAGATTTTCTCGTAAACCACTTCACGGATTTCGATGAAAATTTTAATATAAAAGCTCTTTTATAAACGAAATAATATAAATTCTTTAGTTTTCAAAAAAAAAAAAAAAAATATTTTTTTTTTTGACTTTTTGTTTTTGAAAAACGGTTTGTTCAAAATTTTTAAAATTTTTGTTTTCTGATACAAACTTTAAACCGCTAGATTTTGACATACTCAAAATAAATTTGGAATATGTTTCCGAAAAGTTTAAAAAAATGGTTTTTTGAAAAAACGGCTCCAACGATTTTGAAAAAAAAATTCCTTAAAATTCAAAAAAGTAAAAGTAATCTAATGGCTTACTTCATTTTCTCCAAAAAAGGATTTTACGTTGATTTTTAAATGATTAATAAAATCTAATATGATTTTTTTATTGCTTTTTTTGCAAAATCTCAAGCCCCAAGACCACTGTAACACATTAGAGCAAGTTCGTACGACCCAGTCGTGCACTTTATTTATTTTGCTTTCGACTATCTCGAAAAGCACTCAAACGATACTTTTGAAATTTCACACATATAAAGCTGTAGGTAACGCAGTCTATACTGCATACCAATATTTTAAAAAAATATTTTTTTTTTGTATTTTTTAAAAAACATTATTATTTTGAAAACTGCCCATAAAATTTTTATAAATTCATTCTCATAAATTCAAATTTATCGAAGAAATAAAATGGCGTACTTTATTTTTATCTGAAATTAGTTTAAGTATATTTATTTAAGAATGTTGAAAAGTTTACAATTTACAATTTTCAACCAAATCCTGTTTATTAACATAAAAAGTAAGTAGTAGTCGACGGCTCCCTGAAATTATGCCATACAATATTTTGGTGTTTTTTTCCTAGAAAAAAAGGCTCAAAAAGTTTGGCTTTATTTAAAAAAATTTTGGGTCTTTTTTCCGTGATTTTTCCTTTTTGACTTAAGGAAAAAAAGCCAATTTTTTTTTTTTTTTTTTTTTTTGAAAAAACGCCCGAAAAAAAATCGCGCGATTCTTACACAGATTCCATTAAAATAATCGTCACAATAATCAATTTAGAAATCACGTGATTACATTATAATACTCGCCTCAATAATCAATTTAAGTGGTTATCATTTCGACCCAAAAAGCTGATTTTCGCGCATTTTAGCGGCCGTCTGGCGGGGGTAAGGCTGAAGGTAAAACGTCTTGGACACACTTTTTTGACATCAGGGCACCATCTCCTATTGTTTATATATAAATTTAGGTGGTTATCACTTCGACCCCAAAATCGAAAAAATGACCATTTTCGAACGCCCACCCCCGCCCCCGGCTGAAAAAAAAACCTGCCAGACGGTTGAATTTGGCATTATGTTGCGTATATCTACACATACATGTGTATACATTTTGGTTATCACTCCACTCCCAAAATTCGCTGCCGGCTCTTAGACTATTTCCTTACTTGGAAAAAAAAGAAAATTTTTGGCGTTTTTTCCTTTCCAATTTAGAAAAAAGGCCAAAAAGTTTATTTTCTGGCGTTTTTTACATTTTTATTTTTTGTCCTTTTTTCCTAAATTGCTGCGTAATTTCCATGTTTTTTGGCAAAAATTCATAAAATATTTTGGGCGTTTTTTCCAATTTTTTTACGCCCAAATTTGTTGGGCTTTTTTTTCCAAAACTCTTTTGTGCGTAATTTCCGATAACGTAATTTGAGGGAGCCGGTTTCGACAGATAGGAGTTCACGAGAAAAAAAAAAAACATTCCCCTTCCTACCGGCTGCCGATTTTAGCCCAACGTTCTGTCAAAATTTAAATTTGACAGTCAAGAAAAATATACTTGCAAAATTTTACTAATGCATTTGCTTTTGGGTTCGTGTCGATATTGAAGTAGAATGCTAAGTCCATAGGTACTCAGGAACAATTACATAAGTCTGGTTGAAAGTGATACTGAGTCAATCAACGCCAACTACAAAAATATTGCAATGCATTCCGCTGCACTCACCCTTCTGATTGGCTAAGTGTCATGAAACTTACATTTCTTAGAGATATCCTCAAATTATGACCCTTATTCCTTATGAGAAACATACTTTTTTTTTTGGAATAGGATAAGGAACTAAGTCTTCCAAGAGGCACTTTATGTAGTTCCTTTTTCCTAATAGTACCCAAATAAGTTTATTTTTTTTATTTTTTCATACTTTTTGTCGAATTTTTCACATGTTCGTCACGCCAAAATGCTGCTAGACAAACTTTTCTTGTCTAACTCCCCAAACGCTTTCTATTGATATGCCTTACAACAATATATAAATTACTTGATTCCTTATGTCGTTGGCTCGTAGATTAAATTTTGCGATTTTAAGTTTCTGAAGTAAGACAATGGCTGGAAATCTTTTGTAACGAAGTTACACATTTCCTTCACCGCCACCGATCGTTACGCAACAAAAACCATAGTCACTGACCGCCACTGACCGCCGCCCCCGATCGCCAAGACGATTTTTCACAACGTTGAGTGTATATCAGAGACCAGCCAGTGACGAAACCATTGTCCTCTATGTGAGCAAAACCGACTACCCCTCCACCCCGTACGGCTGATTTGGAATACCAACCAACTCCGAACACAATGTATATGATAGTAACCAGCAGAAAAGTCCAACAAACAGAAGGAAATATTTTAGTACAAGTATTTTTAGCCCTTAATGTTATAATTCACACTTTTTTATTACTGAAATATTCCATAAGTATAAGCAGAGTTTGTATGAAAAATCTGACTCGAACTCGCAGCCATTGGAATACGATTCTATTTAAATAGAACACCGGGAATAAGAGATCTCAAAGGTACGCTGCGGGGAATACCAGCAGAAACCTTACTAAATTTTTGAAGTAAAGGCATTAGGCCATACGTTTCTTGTAGTAGGGTTGATGCAGTTGTAAGCTTCACCACGAACCAAATTAAGTAGGGATCGATTATTGTAGTGAAGCGCTTCTTTTCAGGAATCTCTACAGACCAAATCAGATTATTGTCGTATAGCGCTTCCTCTCAGGAATATCTACAGACCAAATCCGTTTCTTGTCGTGGAGGAAACTCCACTGACAACATTAGTAGGAATCGCTTATTGTCGTGGAGGAAACTCTACAGACCAAATTATTAAACCGTTTCTTGTCGTATGGTAAAACCTACAGGCCAAACTATTTAAGATATTATTGTTTAATACTATAATATACATCAAATTATTAACTTAGTTTTATTGTTAAGTCCGTATATGAAGTAACCTGTAAGGAATATTTTGGTAAATAAAAAACGTTGTTACTTCGGAGTTCAACACTCTTCAACCCTGAGTTTTCGCTTTCTTTGGGGACAACCCTGGACTTCGACGAGCCTATATAGTATATAAGTATAAAAAAAGCATCACACACTTTGGTTGTATCTTGAGTGAATTTTTTTAAGAATTGGCAGTGAAATTCTAAAGCAGTAGCATGTTGATGTAAGACACATACTATTTCACTCAAAGGGCTTAATTGCGCAAAAGCAATATGGTTTCTGTCTTAAACTATAAACAATAAACCTTCTAGAATTAACTAATAAAATCAGTAAGAACTCGACTGAAGGATATCTTTTAGGGTAATTTCAAGTCATTTTACAGAGTTTGCCATCTATTTATTTTATTCATCCTAAACTGTTTGATATTCCCAACTGGTTTTTGGGTATTATTATTCCACCTGAAATACAGGAGTCCACATTTCAGTAAAAAAAAATTGCTTTTCTTCATTCGATCCAGCAACAATACACTTCAGCAAAAATGAACTTCTAGATCCACTTCTGAATTAAGCCTAATTTACTGCATCCCCTATTCAGTTCCTTCATTTTACGATGCAACCATGTGCAATCAGATCAGATATCACTATTCAACCGCAGAATGCTCCAGAATGATGCTATTGGCATTATCTTCAGTCAATAGGCAAAACACAATGAAAACAACATGATGAATTCAAACGTTATTAATCAGCAGTCAATCATTTATATGGTTGAAATAATTTGTTCAAAAACATAAGTTAATTAAACCGATAGACAAATAATAGTGACTCAATAGAATGCAGTTGAATGGACTCAATCATGTGTGTATTGGAACATAGAGATAAGATAAGGGATTTGTATTTAATCCGGGTACCTACGTATACATATAGTGTAGTGTATGTAACCGCTGGCGCTGTTTGTGAGGAAAATTACTCTACCTTGTCAGGAAAAATTAATTTTTTTCTTTTTGACAATTTTTCCCGAGTGTTTATTTTAACAAAGGTATTTAGAAATTATTATAATTGATTGTTAAAGCTTTTGCATTTGTTTATATTTAAAGATTGCAGTCTGTAAAGGATACATTTATGTACTCAACTTACAAAACAACTTGACTCATCCTTAACGTAGAGCCATTTATTTGAAGAAACAAAATCAGCAATGAAGATGGTAGTTCTCAAAAGGTAAAAAGGTTGGGAAACTTCTACTGAACAGTGCAAAAACTAACATTAGAATTGACTAAAACGCCCTGTGCCTTGCAAAGATAGGGATAAAGACACCGTAGTTAGATGCACATACTTGATGTTAACTTAAACCGGAAAAAGCAGCTGGAGCCGATCGACTACATACAGGAAAAACCTGATCAAATGAATTTACCAACTCATCTGCTAAATATGGTCGAAAGAAAAAATGCCCGACGCGACGCAAAGATTGGAATCTCAATATAATTTACCCCAGCTACAAGAAAGCAGACTGACTACATTGCACCAACGATGATATTAGTCTTTTAAACATCGCTTATAAGATCCTAAGCCCAACATTTTATGTGATCGTCTTGAGCTGTTTGCTAACGATCTAATAAAATGGACCATATAAATGTGGCTTCAGAATTTTTAGCGGCTTATTGCTGTCGTCTTTCCATATTTATTACAAGAAAACCCCAACCCGATGCAATATCCTTTGCGTTTATACAAAATTGACTCAAAATGGATAAAGAAAATCATTCAAAAAAAAAAAACGGTATAGCTTACAATAAAGTTGTATATCGGTTTAAAATATATACATACATATATTACTTTTAATTGGCTTCTAATATTGCTTGGCGAAAACCAGGAGTTCTTTTGATTTTAAGAAAATTGAAAATTACGAAAAAATATATTTCTGAAAGAATCATCAAAGCCCATTCCGAGTAACAAAAAAGGGTTTTTTTTTATATTTCTATGTGTTTGTCTCTTTGCTTGATGAGATTTTGACCAGTGTATATACCGCTTAATCAATGAAAAAAACTTTTCCAAAAAATATTTAAAATTTTGTTTGAGTATGTCATTATAAGAAAATCTTTAGTATTCACCTGGTTAAATTATTAAAAAAAATTCAATCCTTCCGTTTTCAAAGTATGTATTTTGAAAACTACATTTTTTTTAGAAAATTATGAAATATCGAAAAACAAGTTTCCTGTGTTAAATTTTTTATTGAAATCGGAAGAACAGTTTACGAGAAAACCCAATTTGAATTAACTATAAGAGGTAACGTTATAAGAAAAATCTATTTGTATCAAAAGATATACCTACTGTCCTAAAAACATGGTATCCTGACAGTTTTATAAAAATTTAAAGCCGTTTTCGAGAAAATCGAACTTTTTGTTTATGATTGTATGGCAGCGGCAGGTACCGTTATTTTTCGACCTAGAGCAAAAATAAAAATGATCCTCATTCTAAATAATTACTAAATACCAAGCTTAAAGCAAATCGGTCCGTCCATTTAGGCTGTAGCGGTGCGAACAGTCAGACAGACGGACAGAATTTCCAGACCCACTTACATATTTCGAGTTTTAGACTTCAGGCTCCTGTAAATATCTAAGTAAAATTTTATGGACTGATTATTTATAAGTTTTTTTGTGATTTTGAAATGCAAATAACGTCAGAAGAATTCGCAAGTGCAGAAGCTTTAGTTGAGAATGCATGGAGTGTGAGGTATGCCGCTCTCTTTATCGGAAAACTTCAAAATGGGAATCAAACAGGCTCAAAACTTAAGGGGAACAACTGTGAATGCTCATAAATGGTGAGGTGACGAATATTGGAAGGTGGTTTGAGATCGAGAAGACCGCGGCTCACTGTAGAGCATAAGCAACGCCGATTAGAGTTTACACGCATTCACCATGTTTGGACCGAATCTGACTGGATCAAAGTATTTTTTACTGCTGAGTCCAGATTTTGTCTGAGATCTCTTGATAGACTTAAAAGAGTGTGGATTTTAGCAGGTGAGAGATACACCTAATCTTCTGCGACAATTATTGCTCGAAGGCAAAACTTCTGGGGAGGTTCGGTCATGGTTTGGGCAGGAATTCCATTGAGTGGAAAACAGAGCAGTGCATCGTGGAAAGTGCCATCATTCGCACCACTTATTAATGAAAACTTTTAACTGATGCAGGGTAATGCTTGGCCACATGCCGCCAGGTGCGTTATGGATTACTTGGAAGAAGTGAAAATCGTGATTATGGATTGACCTGAGATGAGCCCGAACATGAATCTTATTGAAGGATTAGAAGCCTTTCGTCCTTACCAGAGATACTCAGTGAACTGAAAATGCATTCCTAGAAAAGTGGGATAATTTTGACGACACGATGAAAAAAAAAAAATAATTATAAAAGTGTTAAATGTTAATTTTTAAAATTTCGTTAATTTTCTTTATTTTGTGTTTTATTTCTAAATTCCTCCAATTTTATTTTGTTTTTGATAAATAACATTTTGTTGTGTTAATAAACAGAACTGAATTAAAAAAAAAAAACTAAAATTAAAAATATTGCAAAATTTCAAAGTGTGTCACTTTTTTTGTGACCCAGTGTATTAGGTTTTTGAATTAAAAACTTTGGTAGCCAAAAAAGCGATAAATATTAAATTAACAGAAATCTTATGAGGAATCAAATTCAAGATAAATATATGAACGTTCCAGAATGAAAACTATCTAATTATTGAATGATGATTTAGTTTTCAAAATACGTTTAAGAAAAAAACATTTGATTTTATTTTTTCAAAGCAAACTTTATTCAAAAAATTTTTTTTTGTAAATATTTAAATATAATTTAAAAAAAAAATTTGATGAAAATCTCAAGTTCAAGCACAATTATTTGCATTGCCTCTGTCCCCGAAATTCGTCGATGTCTTTCCAAGCTATAAAAAGAGGGGGTAATCCAATAAGGCTCTTTTAAAGTTTCAGATTCTTTTTAATAATGCAAAAATATTTAAAACACAAGAAAATAATTTTTCTGTACATTTAACGGACTAAAAATTAATGCACTTAGAGTGCTTAAAAGGTAAAAACAACTTCTTGGAAATTTCCAACAATTTTCCACACATTGTTTAATATTTTCTTTCTCTGAAACAAGTAATTTTTTTCTTACACATGAAATTTTCTCATTTTCAGCTTATCCCTATGTCCCTAGTCAGTCAAAAAAAAAAAAAAAAAGGATAACCATAATCCTATACATAGTTTGCTGTACACCATTATTAACAGCTGCAATCCATAAGGACGAAAATGTATTCAGAGAAACTTTAAGCCTTCATTGTTGGCGTTGCGTTCCAAAAGCGGATGTAAGTTTCATGATTTCCACCACTTCCGTATGGCAGCCGCAGCAGGCTGCAAAATGGTTTCGTTCAAAGACGAAATTAAATAAAAAATAAAATAAAAGTGAAAACTTTCGCTCAAAAATAACTTGAAGTGGAAAGTTTTGTGTTAAAACGGCAGTGACGGAACGGCATCAAATGAGACGCACTGATGTTTGAAATTTCAACAAGTTTCCGAGGAAATTCAGTTCTTTTTTAAGTTCTTTTTATTGCGGTTGCTTTTTTTATTTAATTTTTTCTTTTTGTATTGAATTGATATAGATAGAGCATTATTATTTCCTTTTGGTATGACAAAAGGGCCTTACATGCCATGCTTTAAAATCTGTAAGAAAACCGTTTTTTTTGTATCTTTTACATATATCAATAAAGATGTTATCTAATCTAATCTAATCTAATCTTTATCATTACTTTGTTATGTCCTTGACTAGATTTTTTTTTGCGTCAACTTGAGTTTCATTACACATATTTTCAAGCTTCCTACAGTTTCAGGTTTCAGCATGAGTTTTAAGCTATATACTTGGAATCTTTCCTCAAGTATTATAAGTGTTCCCAGGAATGCTGTCTAGTTCCTTCATTTTTATGCTAGATTATTTTGTATCTTCGTTAATATATTTGATTTTGACTTTTTGTAAAATAACTGACTCCAGATTAATTCTCACAACTTCTGAACATCATCTTAATTAAATTAATGGTTCGCAATTGGACGCAAAACTTTCCGCTAGGTGCATTTTCGACCACAAACCATTTTAGGGTGATCATTCCCAGGTGCTTAGATAATCGAAAATCTAAGGGTTCAGATTCCGGATGGATAAAAACTCTTGTCTTTCAAAAACATTTCGTAATATCAGCTATGTGTTTTTTTTTTTTTTAATCTCTTTTCAAATGTTTGTCTCACTGTGCTTGACTGAGATATAACCAATGTATACCGTCTGTTGCCCTCCGTTTAGCTGGGAGGGGCAATTTTCTAAAAAAAATTACTTAATGACAAAAACAAATATTAAAAAATAACAGTGATTCTTACAATTCCTTACCATACCCTAAAGCCATAAATCTCTACTTTTGTTGTATTTTGAAATAAAATTATTTTAGTGAACCATTTACATAATAAAAAATTAATTTTCAAACTCATAATTGACAAAAAAGGTAACTTTTTTTTCAAAATTTTACATAGTACGTACCTAGTATTTTCGTTGTCAAAATAGGTATATTACTTTCATTATCTTTAAGTCCAACACAGAAAACCGTATGGATCTATGACATTTTGTTCCCAAGCTATTCAAAAATAACTGAGCCTACTTCTTAAGCTTAAAAGTTTTCTTGGAAAAACAAGGAAAAAAATGTACCTATATCTGGTTAAAAAAATATTGAAAATCGTTTGAAATTTTTTTTTTAATGTTTTCGTATATTTCGTAACACATTTTGCAATTTGTTGGAGTATGTTATACTTATGGCAATTAATTATTTGTACCTTTGAAAATAATATTACAAAAATTCAATAAACCCGTTTCCAAATTATATCTAAAACCAAAATTTTTGTTAAGATATTTTATGAAAATCGAAAAAAAAGTTTTTGAGAACTTTGAAACGCCATTTCAACAGTCAAATCATTGAAATCGGATGAATACTTTACACCTAATTTGAATATACCTATTCTATTAGAGGTATTATACCGTGATAAGACATTTCCTAATAAATATATATTCCAAACAAAACAAACATAAAGTTTCTACAAAACCACAATGCAGAAAATTTTATAAAAGCCGTAGGAGCCCGTTTTGAGAAATATAAGATTTTCATTAAAAATCGTATGGCAGGTACCGTTAGTTATTTTGATTAGCCCGCTATTTCGGTAGTTGTCACTTTTGAAGCTGTAGTTTTGTTGGCATTTGACAAGTAAAACCTACGTTTAAACGACAACAACGCATTGAAATTATTAAAATCTATATATGTAGGTATGTATAATGTATATGTTATTCACTTTAAACAAACACTAGTTATATTTATATTTCCTTAATTGAAATAAGGTATGACCACAGCGTTTAACGTGTGATGACCGACTGACCCTGAATGAAAACGAGAGTGGTGCATTTAACTCTTTCTTTCTTTAACATTCGGCCATCCTCAGAAGGAAAAGACCTCGTTTCCTCGCCATTAAATTGGTCCGATTCAGGGTTTATCTGGCCTTTAAGTTTCCTTAATCGACGATCTTACTCGTACCATTGCTTACATTTTCTCTTTTGATCTTCCAATTGAGCGATATAATGTTGCTCCGTTTTCATTGTTTACATCAACTACATTGTTGTGGTTCAGTCGTTCAGTACATAAGCTCTGCACTCGCAACATTTTCCCTACTCTCATTAACCAACTGTTTCTCTCTTAGCTCACCCACTTGCACAGTAAATCTTCGCTCTTAGATGTTGTCTCAAAACTTTGATTTGCATTGTCTTTATCGTTTCGCTTCCTAATAAAGTGAGACAAGGACGCAAATCATTATCGTTTTCCAACTGACAACGGTTACATACAGAAGAACCGTTTCGTTGTTCTAATTTTTTTTTTCGTTTTTTAGATATGGGTAATTTTCGTTTCGTTTCGTTACGTTTCGTTTTTTTCTGCTTTCGTTAAATTTCATTTCGTTAAATTTAATTTTTTTTAAACAACCAATATAAAAAGAAATATAACAAACAAAATTACAAATGAATGCAACTCAACAGAAAAGTTTCGACTTACGTTTCGACTTTTTTAACTTACTTATCTGTTGCGGGTAAATGCCACTTCTGAATTTGTTACTCACTTTAAACAAACTCAGATAGTTATATTTATATTTCCTTGATTGAAAAAAGGTATGACCACAGCGTTTAACGTGTCGACTGACCCTGAATGAAAAAGAGAGTCTTGCATTTAACTCTTTCTTTCTTTAACATAGTATACAATTCAAAATGTGTGTGTGTTTAGGCTATAGTCTCGAAAACTATGAACACAATCCCATTGAATGCTGAAAGAAATTTATTCTACAAGTCATAAGGAAGGAAGTCCGATACCATGCCGATAGATGGCGCAACAAATGCATTTTTAGTGCACTTTGTCAAATTATTATAATAAATTTCAAAAATTGTCAGTCATTGGACTGTAAAGTCTTAACCCATAATAAATGTAATTGGATTTGCGCAAAATTAGGCGAAGCGGTATGGAACAAATTAATTTTTAGTTTACTTTGCAAATTACTAACAAATCTAAAAAGTTGTCAGCCATTGGACTTCAGTCAATAAAATAACGGTATCGACGAACATGCGTGTTCATTAGCTGAAAGACCCTTTAACACAAACATTCTCAAAACCACTTTTGGATATCGTGATTCAGGAATGGTAAAATTCGAGTTGGCGTGATCAACAATAATGAGATTTTATCCCCCCCGAACTTCTGGCAAATGTAGCTCAATATTCAAGCCGTTATCGACAATGTATTCAGAGCCTAACAACCTAATACAAAAATCCGAAATAAAATACTTCATTCATTCTTTATTGGTCGTAACAACGTACGCCGGGTAAGGCTAGAGGCTAGTTCATTACAAAAATGGTGAACATTTGGCAGATACGGTTCGTAAAATTAAAACATTGCAATTCAGAAATAGGTAAACAAAATTTGAGCTGTTGGGACAAGCTAGCGATGTCAAGAATAAAACCCGTGCACGTTACTCAAGAACAACTGAGAATATTGCTGCTGTAGCCCAAAGTGTTGAAGAAAACCCAGGTTTGTCTATTCCACGTCGTTCTTTGGAATTGGGCATTCCACAAACATCATTACATCGTGTTTTGCACCGTATTTTTCATAAAGACTCGAGTCTTAAGGTTTATAAAGCTTACTTAACACAAGAATTCAAGCAAATTTGTCGCACCTGGGGCTCGGAAAACCCAAGATTTATTACTGAAAAGCCTCTCCATCCTCAACACGAGTAACTATTTGGTGCGGTTTATGGTCCGGCGGGGTCATTGGACCTTACTTTTTCAAAAATGAGGCAGGAGCAATAGCTACGGTGAATGGATTGCGCTATCGACAGATGACAAATAATTGTATATGGCCGGAATTGGATGGTATTAATCTGGACAACGTTTACTTTCAACAAGACGGCGCGCGCTACGTATGCCACACAAGCAACGAAACCATCGGTCTTTTACGGGAAAAGGTTTCCGGACCGTGTTATCTCTCGAAAAGGTGATCACAATTGGCCACCGAAATCTTTTGATTTAACACCTTGCGACTTCTATCTTTGGAGCCACGTGAAAGATAAAGTCTACGCCAACAGCCCAGCGTCGATTCAAGTAATTTTTACAAAAGGTTTAGTTCAATATACACCTTAAGCCTATACTATATCATTATTTTAATTGAATTTAATATAGTTCCTTTTTAAGGGGTAAGCACATCATCTTTGAAAAAAAAACTCCTTCATTGACTAAGCCTTAACTTTTTAAACGAAGCTACTAGCCTTTTTAAATAAAGTATTGCTTCCTTTATCTTTTTTAAAACCTTTTTCAAAAAGTCCATGACCAGTTATTGTTTGAAAATTGTTTGTGAGAAAAAGTAATGAATATAACTTCTATACAGTGCACCAAATATGTTTCTATAAGACCTCTAACAGTTTCATTAGAAATGAGAAAAAAGCTTCGCCAGGCCCTATTAAAAAATTAATTTGTTTCTTGTGAAGGTTTCCGGTCAGTGCAATAAATAACATTTTGCAGATTGACTCTTTAAGGTAAAAAATACAACAAATTTCCATGTGCCCATATGTATTTCCAAACTTATCGTTTGGTTTCTTTGTTTTTGATTCTAGTTAAAAACTTCAATAAAAAAAAAAAAAAACAATAGGTTTGACGCCACAAAGAGCTACTTTGAAAACTTTGCTTCTCGGGTAGAGAAACTACAGTATATGTTTGTGTTGGTGCCACGATTAAGGGAAGCGGCCAACCCTTTCAGTGTGAGATACATGACCGCCAGTCAATATACAGGGTGATTCACCAGCGTTGTGCCAAAAAGCTAGAGCGTGTAGGTTAAGTTGAGACAAGAAAAAAATCGTATGGGAGGGGGGGGTCTATTCCCCTCCGTTTAGCCGGGAGGGGCAATTTTCTGAAAAATTGACTTATTTTGTAAAAAAAAATATTTAAAATCAACGGGTTCGTTTACAATACCGTGTTATACCTTTTTAGAAAGCCAAAAACTTCTCCTTTTATTTTGTTTTTAAATTAAATTGATTTAACGAATAGTTTAAGAAATATAAATTTTCAAACTCAAAATTTTGAAAAAAAATTTGAAAAAATAATTTTAAAACTAATTTTTTTCAAAATTTTACGTAATTAAGTATAATTTTTGTTCTTAGAATTCAACGCTTCCATTAATCTTTAATCCAACACTGAAAACCGTATGGCTCTACGACTTTTTCTTGCCAAGGTATTCAAAAATAACCGAACCTACTTCTTCACAAAAACAAGAAAACCTAGCCTAACGGGATGGCACAAGTGACCATTTAGCCAATTTTTTCGTGTTTTTGTGAAGAAGTAGGTTCGGTTATTTTTGAATACCTTGGCAACAAAAAGTCGTAGAGCCATACGGTTTTCAGTGTTGGATTAAAGATTAATGGAAGCGTTGAATTCTGAGAACAAAAATTATTTTTAATTACGTAAAATTTTGAAAAAAATTAGTTCTAAAATTATTTTTTCAAATTTTTTTTCAAAATTTTGAGTTTGAAAATTTATATTTTTTAAACTATTCGTTAAAACAATTTAATTTAAAAACAAAATAAAAGGAAAAGTTTTTGGCTTTCCAAAAAGGTATAACACGGCGTTGTAAACGAACCCGTTGATTTTAAATATTTTTTTTTACAAAATAAGTCAATTTTTCAGAAAATTGCCCCTCCCGGCTAAACGGAGGGGAATAGACCCCCCTTCCCATACGATTTTTTTCTTGTCTCAACTTAACCTACACGCTCTAGCTTTTTGGCACAACGCTGGTGAATCACCCTGTATTTTAATACATTTCTAATAAATCATATACAGGAATTTTATGGTCTCTTCAAGGAACAAAAATGTCAAACGTTTCTCAGAATTTATTATTTAAAGTTCTAAGTTTCCAAGTTATGGAATTTTATTTCAAAATGCCATTTACTAAAATCTGAGTTAAAACTATTTTCATTAAATTCATTATGACAAACAAAAAAAGTTTTTTTTTTTTTAATTTTCATCCGAAATACTTTCACAATGTTTCACATTTTTGTAGAAGAGAGCCCAAGGACGACAAGCAACCAAATTCCATAATGACCCTCTCTCTGTACTTAGGCAAAACAGCCCACTTATAACAATAGAAACATTCATCCTTGTAATATGAACAGGCTAGTGTAATGTTTTGTCATTTTTTTTTTTTTTTGAAGAACAAGGCTTCGTTGCTTAACTAGTTTTTGGTAGATTTGGTTTCCTACTCATTTTTCTACAAATTGGAAAAAGAAAAATAATGTAAAAGTTCGTTTTAATGCTTTTAGTTTGAAACATTTTTATTATCCGCCATTGAAGGAATCACATAAAATATAGAAACTTATTTCTGTTTCATATGCTTAGGAACACTTTGATATTTTGTAGCTCATAATGCAACTTCTGTTATCCTTTCCTTTTGTTTGACTGTTTGTTTAAGTATTCTGTTATTTTCCAAAACAAATATTTTGATAAAACAAAGATGGAAATCCTTTTCTAGAAATTTTGTTGTCAGATTCTTCTGAATTATGGACAATCCCACCGACTTGTATTTTGTCAAATTCAGATAGTGAGGTAGTCTACCGATTTTTAAGAATTTTCGTTTTTGTTGTATAAAATATAAATTTTCAGCCTTCTACCACCACCCCACATTTTTTAATTGCGGTTTGAGTACTTTTTTATGAAACATTGTTGGGAAAAGTATTATCACAGCCACCATTTTGAATGGCGAATTCCAAAAATGTTTTGCTCCCAAGGATTCCAATAATTCCCACCGAACTCATTCAAAAAATGCACTCTAACGTAGGTCAAAACTAAAGAGATCATGTTTGGCTGAGCAAACGAGAAACATAGATATAGATGAGTTTAATTTAAAAATACAAAATCAAATGGTTAGTGAATTAATAACATACAATTCAGTTGATTCTCATCCACCCGAATTTCTGAACTCTCTGGATTTGCCAGGATTTTCGGCTTACAATCTACTTGGCTATTACATTTTTTTTTTTGACTTTTTAATTATTGGGAAATTTTAATGTAAATACATCCACTTTTTTATTTGGTTTGTGCTTTACGAACTCTGAAACTTTCGGCTAACATTTTCGAAATATCAAAGTATTGGCACGAGCAACGCTGGGCGGGTCAGCTAGTGATACAATAATAATACAATACCCATCACACATATATACGACTTAAAAATTTTAAATAAATTTATTTTTAAATCTACTATTTTCATAACCCTTTTGTCAAGGAGGGTTGGAAGTGATTCCAAAAACTCAGTCGTTGAGCTGATGTTGCTATAAGGAAACTAAATAAGTCGGGTATGTTTTGATTTTCTTTTGTTATATAATTTAATTGGGTACTTGGGGCTGTTTTTAAGAAATCGTATTTGCAAAAAAAAAAGTTCTCCCGAAAAATTATGGGTATTTTAATGTTTGAGCTTAGATTATTGTAAGGAAAAGAATTAAAACTTACTGCCTAAAGTAGGTCAAGTGGAAAAGTATAAATATAAGAGGCTTTTGGGAGGGATTTGTAAGACAAATCAACAATTTTTGTTCCAAAAGGAATTTTTACTCACGAATACAATCAGATCATTAATATCTTTATGTGATTTTATACCCATTCTGTGGAATAGGGTCTATTGGGTATATTGTATTTGGCCTGGAGTTTGTAACCTAGAGAAATAATACCGGTAGGTAAAGAATATATTTTGATGACTCAGAATCACTCCGACAATCGCCATTTTTGTTCGACAACCTCTATTTACCAAAATTAAGATGTATTTTTTGTACAGATACGATCCAAGCACAACGCTTAAGTTTTGCATACGCAAGCTATACGTTAATCTTCCCTCAATAAAATAAAGATAGTTTATTTTAGGCGTGGCTGGCGCCCATTTTTCATACAAATTCATCAATATCGTTTTTATTTTATATTTAATAAGCACTGTTTAGCATCTTAACTCTTACTTTACAATGCGAAAAATTTCCATAGCTTTAATATTATATGTTATTGACAGCATCTCTTAAAATTTATTTTGTAAAATTATGTTTTATAGTTTCAGCTGTTTTATATATTTATATGATGTGAGAAATTTAATATTTCAAATGAGTTAGATAAATTTATATGTAGATATTTTCATATTTTGTTTCAACCTTTTAAAAATATTTTTTTTAATCGTCAAAAAGTAGGTACTGCATAAAGTATAAAAAAGGATCCGTTCAAAATCGCGAAAACCAAATTCCCGAAAAATCAAAATCCAGAATGTTCAAAATCCCGAATGATCGAAAGCTACACAAGTACTGCTGATTAAGAAAACTGTTGACACAAGCGCCTGCCAGACGACTACACAACATACCCTTAGCGGAGCAACGAAGTTGCGTGAGCGGGTGTGTCCCCGAAAAAGGGAGTTAAAATCCCTAGATTCCGCGAAGCGGGCCACCCAAGTACTGCTGATTAAGAAAACTGTTGATACAGGCGCCTGCCAGACAACTGGATGTATTTCAGATCACGAATTACTTGATTTGTAAGGAGAACATAAGTTATCTCCAAAAAACAATTTCTCAATCGGACGAATTCCCCAAAAATAAAATGCACGATTGGGTCGCACGTACTTGCTCTGTGGGTGCAATAGTACGATGAAAACAAACTTTTCGATCAATAAGAAAAACTCATTTTTGAAAAATTTGGTAAAACCTAAAAAATGTTGACTGAAACTGGAAAAAACGGGAGCTAACGTTAAGAAACCTTTAATATTTAAAATTATGATGTCATCTTTTAGGTGTTATAAATGATACAAATGTCCACTTATGGCCAAATTAATAATACTTAAGAATATTCTATTGACCAATTTGGAGTTATTAATTTGTGTTTGGAAAAGTTCTTTCCGTCGGCTTTTTTTTGGTCACTATAGTTTTAGCAATGAAACAACTCTGTTACATTTGCTTTTCCCGACGTTTCGACTGTTAAATCAAATTTCCACTATTATCATGTGTACATAGCCAAAAACAAAGAATGCAGTTTTCTTTGAAGTATTCTATATATGTTACATCCAAAGTTTCATAAAAGTCGGGGAGCTTTTTTTGAGTAAATTAGAAAAAACGAACAAATTGGCCTAAAACTAATGGCTCTTTGTATAGGAGCCACCATTTAAAAAAGAGAAACTGAAAAAAAAATTAATGCCATCTGATAGGAAGCTATAAGGAACTATGCCAGACAAAATTTGAGTGAATTCGATGCAACCGTTGACAACTTATGGCCATTAAAAAAAAAGCCGTTAAGAGCAGATCTCCGTTATTTGCATTTTTAACCAAAAACTGAAAACGCAGTTCTCTTAAAAACACTGAAAAATATAACACACAAAGTTTAATCAAAATCGTTAGAGCCGTTTTCGAGCAAATTAGAAAAAACCAAAAAAAGTTGGCTAAAACTCAACGGCTCGTTGTATGGGAGCTACCATCTAGAAAGTCTTCACTAAAAAATTTATAGAGCCATCCAATAGAACACTATAAAGGACGATGCCGAACGAAGTTTGAGTCAATTCAATCAAGCCAATGCGAACTTATGGCCATTTGAAAAAAAGCCGTTAAAACCTGATTTTCGTTAGGACTATTTGAGCCAAAAACGAAAAACGCAGTTTTGTTAGAAATGCTGAAAGTAAGCTAAATTTTGAGTTTAATCGAAATCGTAAGAGCCGTTTTCGAGAAAATCCAAATTGAAAAAAACCGTTATTAGAAAGGTACCAGTTTGAGCCGGGCTGAAACGAAATAAAAAAACCTCGACAACCGTTTTTCTTCAAACTACTTTATATCAAGTTTGAAGAAAATCCGTCAAGCGGTTTAGACTGTAGCATGACGTGAAAGAGCGCACAGACGCACATACGCACATCCGCACAGACAGACCGACGGACGGTATGGCGAAAACCACTTTTTTGGGCTTCTCTATCATCGTAATGTCATGTTTGATTAGGGGCCAGTTATAGCGATACGGAAAACCAAACCGAAAAAATTTTCAAATGGAAAATTTTGTATGTTCTGATTCGATTTTTAAGACAAATGCTACACTGATCGATGGCAATCAATGCAAAGAATTTTTTTTGTTCATAATAATTTTAATTGAACATATACTTTTTGTTTAAATGTATTTTTTTCTTATTTTTCTTTTATACGTATTACAGAAAAATGATTTAATACATTTTTAACAAAAAGTACAAGTTCAATTCAAATTTTTATTTGCAAAATAAATTCTCTGAGTTGGTTGCCATCGATCAGTGTAGCATTTGTCTTAAAAATCGAATCAGAACATAAAAAAATTTTCATTTGAAAATTTTTTCGGTTTGGTTTTCCGTATCGCTATAACTAGCCCCTTAAAATTTCGATTTTTTTTCTGAACGAAACCAATACTTGCCCTATAGAGCAAAGTAAAAATTTAATTGGTACCCGTTGTAGAAGGGCGTAGACGAAAACTTAAATTTGTCTGCTAAAGAATCTCATTACATCGGCAAACCGACGCCGACGTATGGCCAAAACTACTCTTTTGAACTTCTCTTTCATCGTTATGTTAGATTTATTTAAGACTTTGAAATTTATTACTCTAAGCAATACTCACACTATAGAGCAAGTAAATAAAAGAAGAAGTGTCCAAAAATGGAAATTTGTATGAAAAATATTTGAATATAGGACTCTTTCTTCAAAGTCCTTATAGATTTGTATGCTAGAACAAGCAGAAAACCATCGCTTGTGTCCTTGAAAATGTAAATGTTGTTTAACTTAAAATTGATTGTCGTACGAAATCACCGAAAAATGAGAGAAAATCCCCAAAAAAAATTTTTGTTGGTTGCCAAAATCCCTACGAAATTTCAAAATCGAAAATCCCTCCTAAATGTAGTTTTCAGAAAAAACTCCAATGAATTCTCTAATTGTGATACGTGATTTGTAAGTCATAACTATCAACATTTTCCAAACAACAAATTACTATGAATGCATTCACTTTTCAGTCTGACTGCGTAGTGCTGTTTAAATACAGTTTATTATACCAACAAATATCCTGTTCTATCTTTTACTCCTAACTAATTCCGTGCAATTTGCATTTAAAAGACCTGAGGTTAAATAGGCATATAGTTAAAATAAATTACTATTAAATTTAATAATATCCCTTTGAATTACATTATATGCAAAATAAATAAAATAAAATATCTCCAAAACAAACATGTTCAAGTAGTAAATCATGCGAATAAATCGCGCGGTTTTTGCCCTGGGGATTATGTCACCATACCATACCAACAAAAAACAGTCACCAACCCTCAAAATTGAACCCAGAAAAATCTGAGTAGGTACTTACAGGGAACGTGGAATGAAAAGTGAATATACCTGAGAGAGAACCTATGCTTTTATGGAAAAATTCTTGATTGTAACGAGCCACTTCCACTTATATAAATTCTGAAATACTCACGTGCTTTTGTATCTAAAGCAGACATTTAAAAAACCAAATTTTTTCTTAAGCTTTTTCTCAATAGGAAGGTAAAGGAATTAGGCCGATTGTCTAAAAATAAAATCATTGCAAATATAAATTTTCATTAATATCTAAGACAAAGAAATTTTTTGTTCTGCCGGTTACAGACAAACAAAAAATATTCGGATAAGGAAGGATTATAAAGTTGATGACTTAAAAAAGAACAGTTTTTTGTCTAATTAAAAGATTTGTCTGGCATCTTTTTTTTCAAAAGCATTTAATTCAAAGGAAATATATGATTCTAATCCTTTTAAACAATCATGGGCTAATCTTCTTTAATAAAAAAAAATTATGTGTTTGAGTAAATTTAATTGAATTATTTTGATTTGTCGTTCTTAATTCAGACTCTTCTAGCATTTTTTGAAAATACCTACATAAATTCATATAAGCTGCTTAAAGATGCATTGCTCATTAATTAGCTTTAACGACAAAAAAAAAAACCTAATCCTGCAACTTTGTCTGTCGAATTGCATGTCTGTTGTTTAAATTGGTAGGCTGATTTTTTTAACTTTCACGGAACAAAATGAAATGTTAATTGAAATATTTATATCCAAGACGAAAAAAACATTTTCATTAATAAAACCCTTTTTTATGTTATTCTTTATTTTTTTTCTTTTAAAACAATAAAGCATCAGGGGTTCAATACAGTTATTTATACCTACTTGCGATTATTGGTTATATGAGGAAAGTTATGGATCCGTGGAAAAAATTGAGATAACAATCAACAAAACAATTCGGCGAATTCCGTCTGTCTTTCTGTTTATCTGCTTGCACCTATACAGCCAAAGCGGATGGACCGATTCGATTCAAGTTTGGTACTTATACTCTATTCCACATAATCAGGCAGTACACGTCTTATGGGGAAGCTTTTTCTAAATCAGTTGCGTCCATAATATTTTTGCACTATACTAAATTGAAGAGGTTTCCTTCATGCCTGTTTGTGTGGAATAGAGTACAGTAATTGTTTGGTAGTCTCCTGGAGCGTATTTTTCATTTTTGTTCTGGATCGAAAAATAACGGTAAAAGAGAGATCTGCAAATACTTTGAGTGTGAGTTTAAAGACAGCAGGCTAGAGATCGAGCAAGAAGGAAGGACATATTAAAAGCAGCTTAAACAACGCCTAGGAGTACCACGCCCTAATTTAGCCAACACATAAGTAAGCAATAAGAAGGTTCTCTTTTCCCACACACCTTTCATGAAATGTACATATTACCCATCGCTATTTCTTCGGACTTAAAAAAAAAGTCTTTGAAGTGAATCACTCTCTAAAACGACCAAGGAGATTGTATCTAAGACCGTAATCATTGCAGTCCTGCTGTATGGAACACAAGCGTGGACCCTGACAGAATCGGATGAAAAGCGGCTGGGCGCTGGGGCGCTTTAAATTGTATGTTTCAATGGAGCATGGAGGAGAATATTCAATCACAAACTGTGTAAAGCACAGCGACATTAAATAAAATTTCTACTGTACCTACTAATTTTAGTATTTCTGTATTGTTGAATGGCTGTAAATTGTTCAACCGACATGCAAAAATATTTTTTGTGAATCCTTTCAAACTGCATCACAAAAATCTGAATTTAAACCTTTTGCGAGCGAATATGGCAAAATTAATTTTTGTTAATTATTGTTTTCTACCATTCTTTTTTTTGTGTATACATTTATTAAATTAAAATAGTTTTTCGAACATGCTTTCAAACGTTTACTCAATAATCTGGTTTCAAATTTAATACCAATACTTTTTAAAGTTATTTAAAAAAAAAGATAGTACAAAATGTAAAACATTTTGCATATTATGCTGTGCGTTCCATACCCAGGTCAATTATAAAGTTATATTTACTTTATGCGAACGGATGTGAGTTTTTCACATTTTAATTTTTTTTTTCTTGCTCTCTTGTAGGGCAAATATATTGGTTTCGTTTAAAAAGAAAATCGAGGTTTTAATAAAACATGACATTGCGATGGTTGAGAAGACCAAATAACCCAAGTAACAATTTAGCTTGTATAAGGGCCAATTTTTTGAGTTTGGCAAGTAATAGCTTGTATACGGTTCGTATAAGGCAAATTTTCGCAAGCCACACATTTCAAACGCTGACAATTAAAATAATAGCTAGTATAAGCCCTTTAGAATTTAATTTGAAAAGTTCTATACAAGGCTTGCTGATAAAGGTACAATATGGCCTGTATAAGGCCTTCTGAAGTTGTCAACTGAAAATTTAAAAAATATAAGCTGCTATAAGGCTCTCCACGACAAGTCAATGCTAACAATTTGTGTAAGGCTGGCCATTAAAGGCCTTACACAAAATAAATTAATTTGGTATTATCAATAGTCTTAGTTCTTAAAAATGTAATCAGTTATGTAAATAAAGAGAGAATGGTATGTATGTACTGATTACTGGAAAACAGAGAAGTTTTTAAATTAATTCCAAACTGTAGCCAAAAGGCTACTTCCTTTATCGACAATCTTCACAACTTTGTAGCAATGCATATTTTATCCTTTTCACAGCCACTTTTGTACGCGTTTTAACTGAGCACTTTTCGATTAAGATTGTCTAAAAGGAACTAACAATCGATAGTCAACACAGTCAAAACCTATTTTTTTTTTTATTATTTATGACAGTTAAAAGCTTGCTTTGGATGTTATCAAATGTCATTATAAAAGCAATTTGATGACAGCTACCGCACATAGCTTGCCTAAGATGTTAAAAAAAGCCTTATAAAAGCCATTTGATGACAGCAATCGTGCATAGCTTGCTTGAGATGTTATGAAAAGGCCCTATAAAAGCCATTTGATGACAGCTATCGTACATAGCTTGCTTGGGATGTTATGAAAAAGCCCTATACAAGTCATTTGATGACAGCTACCGCACATAGCTTGCCTAAGATGTTAAAAAAAGCCTTATAAAAGCCATTTGATGACAGCTATCGTGCATAGCTTGCTTGAGATGTTATGAAAAGGCCCTATAAAAGTCATTTGATGACAGAAATCACACATACCTTGCCTGAGATGTTATAAAAAGGCCCTATAAAAGGCATTTGATGACAGTATTAACTAGTTCACATTTGATGCAAGAATTATCAACAGTGAATTGGCGCAGTGGTAGAGTGCTGGAATGGTACGAGGACGGACTCGAGTTCAAAACCCAGGTAAACAAAAACTTTTCATTTTTATAATTAAAATAAAATTTCAATTATTACAGAGTACACTAGAAAATGTAACGGGGGAGCTGGCTGAGGAGGAATTTAAATAAAATACAAATAAATAATGTTATAAAAATACAATACATGCCTTGAAATAAATACAAAATTGATATTTTTTTTTTATTAATTCAATTTTTGAATTTTGCCTTATTTTTTTGTATTAAAACAATAAATTGTTTTCTTATATTCCTCACTTGTGGCAGGCTAGAAATTGGTATTTCGCTGCAATGCAAAAATGGCCCTTATAAGACCTTTATGTAAACATTTACGGCAAGAAATTGGCATAAGCTGTCATCGAATGGCTTTTATAGGGCCTTTTCATAACATCTCAAGCAAGCTATGCACGATAGCTGTCATCAAATGGCTTTTATAAGGCTTTTTTACAACATCTCAAGCAAGCTATTGGCGATAGCTGTCATTAAATGGCTTGTATAGGGCTTTTTCATAACATCTCAAGCAAGCTATGCACGATAGCTGTCATCAAATGGCTTTTATAAGGCTTTTTTACAACATCTCAAGCAAGCTATTGGCGATAGCTGTCATTAAATGGCTTGCTGAGAAAAGCTAATTGCATTTCATGATAAGCTATTTGATGCTGTAACACCTGCCCACAAAAGTCTTATAGCAGTTAAATAGCTTGCGCAATGTGCGCCAAAATGATTTGTTTAAGGCCCTTTTTTGTTCTTATAGCAGTATGAAAATAACTTGCTTAGAACCTTATACAAATTAAATTGTTACTTGGGAAGTGGTTTCCGCCATACCGTCCGTGTCAGTCTGCTTATGCGGATGTGGGCTTTTTCAGGTCATGCTACAGCATTTTTTTATAAATTTGCTGAGATAAGGCTTACGCTTTTTAAAATAACTTTGTGGATATTGTTTTGGGAGAAACTGTCAATATACTCAAAATGCGAGAGATAAATAATTCTTAAACAAAGAATTTGAACTCCTTTGTTCATTTTATGCAAAAAAAATAGTATGTATGTAGTTGTTGTTGCTCGAAAAATTTGCTATCATCGTGCTATTGAACCCACAGAGCAAGTACGTGCGACCTATATTCGTGCATTTTATTTTATTTCGTGTGCAAGAAAAACAAAACAAAATATGCATTTAAATGTTATTATAAGTGAGGCACTATATTCGGATGTCGACGCAGAGTTCCTGGGGGCCTTGTTTTCGTTAAAATCTGTCATATTCTCACTGAAATAACAATAACACTATAAAAAAAAAAACATTGTCCCCCATTTTTCTTTACTTTATACGGTAAGTATTGGTTTAGTGCAGAAACAAAATCGACATTATGATGATAGAGAAAGAGAAACACAAAAAGTGGGATTCGCGATGCTGTGCGTTTGTGCGCTTGTTCAGGTCAAGCTATAACCTAAACGGCTTGACGGAAAATACGTTATCGAGGTTTCTTGTATTCCGTTTGAACCCGGCTCAAACTGTTAAGATTCATACAGAGGGTTTTAGGAATAAGCATTCTAGCTCCAAAACTAACGCTACCTGCCATATGGATTTTAATGAAAAACTCATTTGCCTCAAAAACGTCTCCTAAAATTGCGATAAAACTTTCTGAATATAGTGTTTTTTGATTAACCTTTATGTTTTGGTTGGAATAGATTTTTCAAGAAAATCTTATAACGGTAGGTACCTCCCATAGGACTGGTTTCTTCATATCAGATTTTCTAGTAAACCACTTTTCGGACTTCGATGAAATTTTTAATATGAAAGTTTTTTTATAAGCAAAATAATTGTAATATTTTCTTATACGCTTCCTTGTTCATTTTACCAATGACACGACTCAGATCTCTCACTCCACTGAAAAAAAAAACATCCAGACTATTACAAAACCACCTCCATTATTCACCGCAGGAAATATACAGTCAGGTTGGATTTTTTATTCAGCACTGCGTAGAACGAACACCCTCCTCTTTTTGTGCGAAATACCTCAAACTTAGATACTAAATCCTCTTCCGTCCAGTATTTATTGCTTTTGGCACATTCTAAGCTTTATAGCTTATTTTGTCATCGCAGAAGTGGTTTTCGGTCTGCAACTCACCCAAATAGTATAGCATCTCTTAACTTCCGTTGGACCGTTTGTCAGAGAAAATGGATTAATCCATATGTTATTTATTTCGGCGCGTATTTCGGATACTGTTTTTCACCTATTTTGTCTGCTAGTTGTGACTATTAACAGATCCTCATGGTCAGCGCCGGATCTAGGGGGGGGGGGGGGGAAAGGGGGGGCACTTGCCCCGGGCGTCTGGCCTTGGGGGCGCCAAATGGAAGATGAAGAAATATAGGAGAGCAAAAAAAAAGGTATTCAACATTTGAACAGGGCGCCAAAGTAATGCAATGTTTATTTATTTCTTGTTCCAAATATGAAAGAAATATGTAAGGAACCACCTTCGTCGCCCTTTAAACAAATTCGTCGCCCCTCATGGGGGCGCAAAATTGGAAGATGAAGAAAGAAACGAGAGTATAAAAAAGGTCTTCAACTTTTGAAAATTATAAACTAATTCGTTGCCCTTCAGTAGGGAGCAAAATTAAAAGATGAGCAAAAAAAAAAAAGTAAGAGTAATAGGGTTTTCACACCGAGCCGAAAACCCGGTTTTCAGCTAAAAGTTTACGAAACCTGAATCATTCACACCGGACTTTTCAAGTTTTCGTTTGGCATTCCACTTCATTTTTACAACTGACTATCAAATTTTGAAATGAAAATATTTTCGGCTGCTATGACGTTTTTTGACGTTTATGCGCTTTTTAGGTGTGTTTGGAAAGAATCCAAACAAATTGAGGTGTGTTCTGAAAGAATCACAACAAACCTAGGTATGTTTGCTTTGTATTCCAACAAGTTTTATTTAAAACTAGTTATTTTCGAAAACTTGTGTTTAGAAAAAATCTGTGGTAAAACTTGTGTTTTCGTTCAGGTATTGGGGGTTTTCAACAAAAACCGTGTTTTCGGCTCGGTGTGAAAACCCTATAAGAGTAAGAGAGTGTCACAAATGTAGGAAAAATCCCTTTTTGCGGTACTGCAAACGGCTCTGCAATAGTTGGGTAGACTACCAACAGTTTACTGGCACTAAAATGCAACTCCATTGTAGTGTAGTGCGACTTAATTCATATAATTTCATACAAAGAATACGTGCTTTTCAATTATTATAGTGCAGTTCCACGTAGTGCGGTCTTGCATATAAACAAAGATCTGTTCGTCGTAACTGGTTGAGCATAATGGTGAAGCTGCAGCTGTAACACGTAGCATGTCAAAATTAAATGTACGTTAATCGTATTGCACGGCTACAATGTGAAGTAGCAGCTGCAGCACAGAGAAGTTGAAGTCGACTGATTTTGAACTTCACGAACGTGCTGCAATGAAAAACAACAACAAACGAAATGGCGGACACGATTTTTGTTTGAGGTCAGTGCTACACAATTGTATTCGTGAATGCTGCTTAGTGAGCTACTTTTTTTGACATTTACTCCGACGCTAAGTGCTACTGCTGCAGCTTCACCATTTTGCGCAGCCAGTTAAGCATAGTTTAAGAGTTGACGACAAACCATATATGACCTTCCCATTTGGCATGTATGTCCGTAACGTAGAGCGCAAAAGTAAAAAAAAAAAATGCAAGGGAGATGTGTGTTCGTGACGTAGACGAAACAAAAATGAGAACGTGAAGGCGCTAGGTTTGAATTCGATACAACCGTTAACAACTTATGGACATTTGAAAAAAAGACGTTAAGACCAGATCTCCGTTATTAGCATTTCTTGCCAAAAACAAAAAACGCAGTTCTCTTAAGAACACTAAAAGAATATAACACACAAAGTTTAATCAAAATCGTTAGAGCCGTTTTTAAGCAAATTAGAAAAACCAAAAAAAGTTAACGGTTCATTGTATGGGAGCTACCATTTATAAAGCCTTCACTGAAAAATTTTCAAAACCATCCTATAGAGCACTGTAAATAACGATGCCAAACAAAGTTTGAGTCAATTCAATCAAGTCGTTGCGAACTTACGGCCATTTAAAAAAAGCCGTTTAAACCAGATTTTTGTTACCACTATTTAAACAAAAAACCAAAAACGCTAGTTTGTTAGAAATATCTTAGGTAAGTTAAATTCTGAGTTTAATCAAAATCAGCCATTTTCCAGCAAATTCAAAATGAAAATAACCGTTATATATGAAAGGTACCAGTTTGACCCGGGCTAAAACGAAATAAAAAAACCTCGACAAAGGTTTTTCTTCAAATTGCTATATACCAAGTTTGAAGAAAATCCGTCAAGCCGTTTAGGCTGTAGCATGACATGAAAAAGCGCACATCAACACAACCGCACAGACGCACAGACAGACCGACGCGACGGACGGTATGGCGAAAACCACTTTTTTGGGCTTCTATCATCCTAATGTCATGTTTGATTAAAACCTCGAGATTTTTTTTTCTGCACGAAACCAATACATACTTGCCCTATAGAGCAAGTAAAAATGAAAAAGAATTTTTGTTGTGTACTACTGAGCTATTTCACTAAAGCTGTTCTATGGATTAGTTATGATTTTGTATGTCGGTGAGTAAAAGTTAAATGTGCAATCAAAATATCGGACAGAATCACAAATAAGCATACAGCCTTTTTACTTTTTATGAACAACATTAGCAGGTTATCCGCTGTCGTTTATTGAAATAGAAAAATTATCAAATCAATCTGGATTATGGCACACACCCCAAAGGTTTTATTTTGCACATACGCCAAGATTGCATTTTGAGTAATCAGTAACATGAGAACCATTAGCAATACATTATTTTCTTAGGTTGGGTCACACGAACTTTTATGACATGTATTACATAAGCTATTGTCAACAGCATCAAGCATTGGAGCATAAAGATATAAACAGGTTAACGATATGAGTTCAAGTTTTGTACGTAAACTTTAAAAAAAAAAATTGCGGGGGGGGGGGGCGCCAAATTCAACTTTTGCCACCCCTTGAACAACTCCTAGATCCGGCGTTGCTCATGGTTGTATTGTAGTTTTTCCCGTCATGATCGTGGTTTATCCTTACACTTCTCAATAATCCATAAAAACGGTTTTTCACTCATTTATAAAAAAAAATACCCTATTCTAATAAACATACATGACTGACAAAAAGTTTGATTTTCTCGAAAGCGGCTCTTAGGATTTTGTTAAAATCTTAAGGTTGCTATTTTTGACAGCAATACCTACATCTTTTGGTTAGAATGGATTTTTCGTAATTCGTCCTATAACGGTACTCCTCATATAAACAGTTTTTCAAATGATGTTTTATCGTAAACCATTGTCTTGATTTTAATAAAATTAGCTATAATTCAATTAATATTGCATTTTGAAAATTTGGTTTTCGAAATATTTTGTAAACGGGTGGATTGATTTTTTTTTAAATTATTTTCTATAGCTTCAAGTCTTGACATTATACTCAAAAAAAAAAATTCAAATATTAAAAAAAGACCGGTCGAACGGTTTTTAATTTTTTTTTTTCAAGATAGACATTAAGTCTTTAAATTTTATTGCATACTTATTTTTTCCGAGAAAACTCTTAATCTAATTAAAAAAAGTGTTGGCAAGTAAGTTACACGAAGTAAGTTACTCGTTTAGTTACGCGTAACTAATATGAATTAGTTACGCCCAATATTTGGCGTAACTAATGTAACTAATGTAACTAAATGTAACTAACTGTAACTAAATAAAACTAACTCTAACTTAATAATAAAAAATAAAAAAACTCGCATTTCATCCCGAATCCCAATCGACTATTGACAAAATTCTTTTATAAGCAAGTGCAACAGCAACCTGGCAAGGAATATATATATTGAAATTACTATGTTCCTGATGAAAAGGAAATCTAATAAAATATTATATTCTTGGAGCATACAATAGATTTTTACTTACATTTGAAGTTTTCCGTTCTTTCTTGAGACTCCTGGACATTTCTTTGTGTATTGTGATTTATTTTTGTATGGTAAATTCAGATTTGATCTCAGATTTGGTCTCAAATTTCAGATTTAGCTCGCCCAAAGGAAATCAAACGAGATCTATTTTGTTTTATTATTTTTAAATTTTTTCTTGCAGAAATATAGTAATTTAAAAATGTATTCCTTGCTAGGTTGCCGTTGCCACAGCTGGCAGCTGGCCCAGCTTTGCCCTAAAACATCCGGTCATTCGATCGGGTTTGTGGACGGAAGTTCTAAATTTCAATTTAACATAAAATGTGAGTTTTTGTATTTGAAAAATTCTATTATTTATAGTTAGTTACATTTAGTTACAATAAGTTACATTAGTTACATTAGTTACATAAGTTACATTAGTTACGTGTAACTAATTAAAATTTCAAAGTTATGCGTAACTATCCAACACTGTTAAAAATACAAAAGAATTTTCGAAATAATTTTTAATTTTTTTTCAAAATACATTATGCAGCCACTTAGCAATTATCGAACATAAGGAACAAGTTGGTTCGACCCAGTTGTGCATTTTATTTTTTGAAGTTCAATGTACATACAGCTGGTCAAAAAAATAGGTGCAATTATTGTTTTTCATATAAACTTAATTTTAAAATGTGTTTTGTTTATTTAAATATTATTTTGACATTAGTTTTCATTAAATAATCAATATTTAATAAATAAATAATTTAATAAATAAAATAATTTTAACATTTCAGGCTTTTAAATCAATTTATTATAAATTGTATACAAGAAAACCGTCGGTGTATCCATTTGTTCTTGGACAAAAAAAAATAGGTGCGGCTTCCTAAATCATCAATAATGATCTTTTATAAGTAAATTATGTTGTGTTTTATCAAAATTTCAGTTTACCTTTCTCTAATAACCCGAGTATCCGCCATTGTTATCCAAAACTTTTTGAAGTCGGAGTGGCATTGACTCAATAAGCTTTTGGCATGTTTCTTGGGGTATAGAATACCATTCCCTCTGGACAGCATCCCACAATTGGTTCCCATTTGGAAAATGTTGACCTCCTAGTTTCCGCTTAAGCTGATTCCACAAGTTCTCAATCGGGTTGAGATCAGGGGATTGACTTGGCCACGAAACGATTGAGACTTCTTTCTCTCGAAACCAATCCTTCACAAGATGCGCCGTATGTTTCGGATCATTATCCTACTGAAATTTCCATCGGAGAAGCATGTTTTCTTCGGCAAACGGAACATCTTCCAAGATATCCCTATAACCGTATTTGGTCAATACGTTATTAATGCGGAATATGGGACCCACACCATACCAGGAAAAACAGCCCCAGACCATTATATTTCCTCCCCCGTGTTTGATTGTTTTCCGGGTATAGTGAGGGTGGTAGTCCTTTCCTTTTGGTCGCCTTGAATTACGCCCCGAATCTGATGAGAACAAATTAATTTTTGTTTCGTCACTGCAGAGGATATTTCGCCATTTTTTTGCTCCTTCAGGTCCGTTCCAACTTCTATGGTTTAAGGCAAATTCTTTTCGGGACCTTATATTATTTGCTCTTAGTAAAGGAACTTTCCTGGGGGTATTGGTAGTGTCAGGAAGAGGAAAAATTGTCAAAAATGGTGGGTGGTTGTAGCTGGTTTCGGTGGTGAGAAAAAATTGTCAAAAATGGTAGGTGAGTAGGTTGGATTTGAGGCAGGATTTGGTGTTTGGGAGGGGATTGTCAAAAATAGTGGGTGGTTGGTTGGTGGTGGTAAAAGGAAGGGAGATTTATTGTGTTGGGGTGGGAAGAAAAAATTGTCAAAAACTGTCAAAAATGGTGGGCTGTTGGTTGTATCGTGGGGTGGGAGGCCGATGTTTGAGGAGAAGGTGTGAGAAAAAAAAAATCAAAAATGGTGGTTGGTTGTAGGTGGGTTTGTGGTTGGTGGTTGTAGGGATACTATACCTACATATGAACTGTTTTGTGAACCGGTTATCACGTAAAACTATCGTCCGTAAACCGACTTTACAGACAACCAATTTTTTTTTTTGAAATAACAAAGATATAAACTGTGGATTTATTTGGAGAACACCTATTTTAATGACCAACTTCTTAAAAACACCAAATCCTAATGCAACAAAGAAAATAGAACAGCTCAACATAACACACACAAAATCCTGTAAGCTCAGCATCAGTGTCAACAGAATAACCGTTTTTTCTTAAAACAAGAACTTTTTGTAAGGCCTGCGATCAAAAAAACAGTTATTTTGTATCAAAGACAACAGTGGTGTGAAAAAATTTGATCACACCTATTTTTTTGACCAGCTGTATGTACCAAATATTATTAATAATTAATAATAATTAATAATAATTATCTGTGATACATAGTCATACAAAAATTGATAATGTTTTATAAATTAATTATGATTTTGCAAATCAATGCGAAACTCATCGATATACATACTATACAGTGCATTTGAACGACTATACACAACTAGATTTAGAACAGAATCATTAAAAGGAAAATGATGCTTTATCCCAAGAATGAATTGAAAATTTTATCCCCAAAGATATTGCTTTTAAATCTCTGGAAAAAAATCCTTATATTAGAGAAAATGACTTCCCGGTGGGTATTCTTTTATGTGGTTCACTTGTGTCGGAGACATACATTTATATAAGTTCTAAGGATAGCTACTCTTTTAAAATTCAAAAGAAATCGCAATATTGTTGGTGCATTTTGATGTCCTCTGCGACTGTAGATACTCTTACTCTTACTGTCTGTTAAACAAAATGCTTTTTTAGTTTATTTGTAGATCAATTTTGTTATGCCACAAAAGATTTGCAAAGGTTGAAATACATTTAAATAAGTTAAACCCAAACCTTAGATAAATAATATGAAAAAGTTAAAATTTAATAAGCATTTTTTTTAATTAAAACTAATCACATGTAGCTTTTCGTAGCTACGTAAGCGGATATACATATACATATAATAAAATGCATACCAATACCTGTTAAATTATGCAATTTGATTTAATTACAAACTCATCACTCAGATACCGTAAAAAGGATGTTTTTATTCATTTAAACAAATATTTTAAATCAATTATATAGGATAGGTATTATTATTGAATTAATTAAATAGCGAATAAGATATCTGTGTATTGATATTCATACATTTTTTTATTTAATTTTGTATCTGTGGAAAAAAAATACGAAAATAAGCATAATAACCATCAACACCTGATTCAAATTAAGCCATGCAGTCCAGAAAATTCCCACTAACCCTTTTGCAATTGATTGTGATATTCAATGTGCACTGCATGCCTTTACAATCAAATTACAATCTCATTAAGAGTGATATTATCTGTTTCTATCAAATCATGCGATGCAAATGATTGACATGGGAAAAAAATGCACACATTTAAAAATTAATAAACCATTAAATTGAGAGATACAGCACCAGATATACACGGGCTACACCTACACTACTGCGGTCGTAGGGTATGTAATTTAATTTTAAATTAATAATGCTCTCATTATTTACGGTATTATGGTTTTATTTGAAAAAGTGAGTGCAGGTATCTGAGGCATATACAAAATGAATCATTATCTTCGACATCAATATTCATTTTGGGTTAAATGCACATGCACATGCACACACACAAAAAATTACGCATTAATGAACTCCGATTAGAAGTCTAACTACATGTTTTTACTGGGTATGGTACGGTTCGCCGAATATGTTTGGCAAATTAACGTTTCGCGGTGGTTCATTTCGCCGTTTTTCATTTCGCAAATGTTTCATTTTGCATTTTGTTGTTTGGCATTCCACATTTGGCATATTACGTTTCGTTTTTCAAATGATATGACAAATAATCATTTCGCGTTTTTCATTTCGCAATTTTCATTTAGTTTTTTGATTGATTAGCTTTTTGAGGTTTTGCAATTTGTCATTTGGCATTGTGTTGTTTTGAATTTTTTAGTTACGCATTTCTTCGCTTTGTTGTTTTTTACTTGGCATATTGTTATTTTGCAATTTTTTGTGAGGCAATTTATTGTTAAGCATTTTTTTTATTTGGCATTCAATTCTTTTGCATTTTTTCGCTTTATAAAATTATATGCCTTAAAATTTCGCGCGAAATTTTCTTCAAACTTGGTATATAGCAGTTTGAAGAAAAACCATTGTCGAGGTTTTTTTTATTTCGTTTTAGCCCGGCTCAAACTGGTACCTTTCGTGTAACGGTTTTTTTCATTTTGGATTTGCTCGAAAACCGATCTAACGATTTTGATTAAACTTAAAATTTAGCTAACTTTAAGCATTTCTAACAAAACTGCGTATTTTGTTTTTGGCTCAAATGGTCGTAACGAAAATCAGGTTTTAACGGCTTTTTTTCAAATAGCCATAAGATCACAACGGCTTGATTGAATCAACTCAAATTTTGTTTGACATAGTTTTTCATAGTGTTCTATAGGATGCTTTAGTAAATTTTTCACTGAAGCCTTTCTAAACGGTGGCTTCCATACAACGAGCTATTGAGTTTTAGCCAACTTTTGTTGGTTTTTTCTAATTTTCTCGAAAACGGCTCTAACCGTTTTGATTAAACTTTGTGTATCATTTATAACACCCAAAAGATAACTTCCTAATTTTAAATATTAAAGGTTTCTTAACGTTAGCTCCAGTATATCGGTTTTTCCATTTTCAGTCAAATTTTTTTAGGTTTTACCAATTTTTTCAAAAATGAGTTGTTCTCATTGATCGAAAAGTTTGTTTTCGTCGTACTATTGCACCCACAGAGCAAGTACGTGTGACCCAGTCGTGCATTTTATTTTTTTTTTTTGCTTTTTTCCTTCATCAACGGATGGGCCGACAACTCCTCACAGGATTCCTCAACACTAAAAATATCTTCTTCTTTCTGTTATTCGCTAATGGTTTTCAATACGATCTTAACAATGAATAGAATCAGTAAGCGATGCAAAAAATCGATAATAATGAAAAATTTACATTATTTTTGTTTATTTTTAGTGGAATTTTTTTAACCAAATTCAATTAAAACGTTTAAGTGACCTTTAGTCCAAATCCGTTTTGCCCAGGAAGAACAGTTGGGCACATCAGTTAGATGTTGTTGTACCATTCAAGAACGCAAAATTTTTGGTCGATGATTACCGATTCTTATTAAAATTACAGCCTGAATACACTTTGCATTCTTACATTTGAGGGGAGCAGGTACCCGGCGAGTCGCTGACGGAAATTAAAAATATAATAATAATTTGGTCAATAAGAAGAAAAAAATTTTAAAAACTCGATTGAATAATTGAAAATTTCATCCGCATTCATGATATTACCAATCTACATATTTGTAGGAAGTAAAATTGCCTGTAATTTGTTCTTCAATTGCGTGGTAAATATGTAGCATTAACGTGAGTGTTTTTTGCTGCCATAACAGCACGTTTGTAAAGCCATTCATGATTTTTATAATTGGTGACAATTTGCGGAAAAACTTTTTGAATAAGTTCTTCGATGGATTGCACAATAACGCAAAAGTTCAATGGAAATGAAATACAATTTGTGGTGGCATCAACTGGTACTTTTCCCTCACGAATATCCAATAGCTGTTTTGAGAATGTAGCTGCCAACGGATGCGATACAAATATACGCTCATTTTTGTCTTTAAAGTTATAGTTTTTGATCAAGCGTTTCAAGTATGATTTTTTAACTAGCCATGGTGCATTCGTCCCAGACAAAGACCATGAAAATTTTTAGAACATATAATGTTGCAATATTATTTATATTAAAATCAAACCGAATTTAAGTTAATTTAGGATGGGATGGAGTAGTTAAACGAACAAATAAACCGCGTTACGTTTGGATTATTTCGAATCCAATATTTATAAATTAAAAACGATTGTAAGCAAATGTGCAACAGGCACCGCGCAAAGAAATTTCGTTTACGACGAAGTGTCAAAATAAATGGGAGAACGGATAAAAGAAATATTACAACAACAATTGCAATAATATTATGCAGTCCTCCGGCTAGGGGGATTCGTCGAATAACTCTTGTTGTTTAAGACATTTAAGGCATCAGAATTATAAAAAAATATTAAATGCACTTTTTTGCATACAAACTTGAAATGCATTTTTTGGGCGTTCTAGGGCAGATTTCTTAAAAATTGGTATGAGGAACTCCAGAACTATTGGTAATAATACCAGAACTCTTCAAAGTTGCGGCTAACTTCACGCGACTCAAAAATACTGAGCTTCTTAAAGTTTTCCAACCAGAATATTCTTCTCAATTTCTACACAATCTGACTTTCAGGTATCCTCAATCTTTTCTATTCTTTATGCCACAATTCTAATCGCAAATCTTCGTTTCGAAACAATATAGTTTTTCACTTCTCTTCAGAATTCTTTTCTCTCAAAATTTTCTTCTTGTTTTTGTAAAATTGAATTGTCATCCAAAATGAAGGCTTGGCTTGTCCCCTTCGCCACGACCATATGGCCATCCTCTTCAGATCTTTTGCGTGGTGGTGTTCTTGTCTCGGTCATACAGCAGCATCCCGCCTATATAGGCTGAGAGATGCGACCGAGAGCAGTGATACAACCATTGCACGCGATCCTATGCGTTGAGGAGTGAATCTCCAGCTCATCCGCTGGCTCAACACGTAAGATAATGACCTACTTTGTCATCCTCTCTGAGTTACTCTCAAAACTCTTAGAGGACAACGGACTCAAAATGTCGGTGAAAAATAGGAATTAATAGGATGGAGCGGAAAGCAGGTTTTAAGCGTCAGACCGTGACCAAAACAACACGATCAGAAAAAGGTTTTGTTATGGTAAGATTTACCGGAACAAAAATCATTCTTTTGGTTCTTAAAACCATGTCAAATCGTGCGCTTTTGGCACGGTTCAACTCTCGATATTTGTTTCCGCTCCATCCTAACCATTCCTTTTTCTTACCCACATTTTGAGTCCGTTGTCCTCTGGGAGTTTTGAGAGTAACTCAGAGAGGATAACAAAGCAGGTTATTTTCCATCGGGTTGAGCCAGCAGACGAGCTGGAGACTTGCCCGCAACGTATTCGAATTCAATCGCGCTAAGCCAGCGGATGAGCTGGAGACTCACACGCATAGTAAAGAAGCGAGGGAGCTAACAACGAGATCGAAAGAGGAGTCCACAACATCAGAACAATGTGTGAATTATAATCACACCAACGTAAATTTAGGATGGCCGAGTGCCCACCGTAAAGTGTCGGATATCAAAGAAAGATCGCAATGATGTGTTTTCCCCTTTTTAAATTTTATCTGCGTGGAGGTCTACGGAATGAAGATTATTCTTGTTTATAAATCCCACCATTTTAGTTGGAAAATGGTTAGGATTCTTTCCAACAGTTTTAAGAACCAGAAAGGAATAGTTTTGTTGGGGTAAATCCTATTGATATATTGCATGTTGAGCCTTCCGAGAAATGCACGTCCAATACCCCTGATGAAGGCAGAGCTAAAGCAGTTTCATTTTGAGATCGAATGTTAGGCCAATAGCTAACTGATGAGGAACGATTTCCGAGTACAGCCAGGTGCATCAATGAAGAAAAGACCATTTCTGCAATTCGACGCGGCATTTGTAATTGTGTCGTATGCTAATATTTGTTCCTCAAGCAAAGGTGTTCGTTCGCTTCAACAAATGTCACTCTCACTATTATAAGCATTGCACTGCTGTTTCTCGCAATAAGTCGTGATAATAAAGGTCAAGTGCAGAAAGTTCTGGTGCATTCGTGCCAATGAATTTACCAAATTTGAATGTATTATGTGTAAATACGACCCAGTATGTCACACAAATACAGATTTTGATAGCCTTTCGATAGAATTTGTTGGACGTAGTATTTCATTTAAAGTACGTTGATACTTCCGCGTATAGTAATGTTTTTGCGATAACATCTGTTTCGCTTAGCTCAAAAAGTGTTGTCTACGTGCACTGATTCAGCAATAACTTTGCGTGTTGTTTCTTCTTTGAAATAAACTCTGTGTCCATTTCCAAGAACTATATAATTCCAACCAAAATGTCGTTCATCTGTTCACTGAAAAAGAGTAGAAAATTTACACGGAAAGAATTCTTAGATCAGATCACGAAAAATAAGCTGCAAATCACGTCAAATGAATCCAGGTTTGTACCTTGGATTGGAAAATAGTAAATCTATACTTTCTATTTGCAATTTTAGAAAATTTGCGAAACGAAGATATTGATACTCTATAATCATATTTCAACATCTTTTAGTATCAATAATTCGATCGAGAGAAGCAAAACATTACCATTCGCAAATCGCAAATTGATCCCAATGAGTATCAATTTTATATTTACTCGGTTGTAAATTGCAAAAGCGAGTCGTAGATTTCAATCTTTTTATTTTGAATAAAAAATCTGTTTTTGAAAAAACTACTGGTAAAGTCGTAAATTGCAACCCCAATTTGCAATTTGTAACATTATATCGCTTTGGGAGGAAGCAACTTTTATTGAAATGCATCTATTATTATTTATTGAAAAATGTAACTTTTACTTACTTAGTTGATTCTAGGAATCGAACTCGAGACCCTCTGGCCTCTGCATACCAATCTAGCACACATCTACTAGGCCATGGTGATGTATCCAAGTCGGATATCAAAATTAATTATAAGAAGCAACCTGAATATGAGTTACATTTTAGGGGTGTTTTGAATTAAGATTATGTTTTATTGGCGAGAAAAATATAGTCGTCTAACCTCTAATGTACAATTTTTTGTGATGATCATTTAAATAAAGGTAAGAAATTGCATATAATGTGTAGTTGAAATTCAACTTTGTACTCCCTATATATATATATATATATATATATAGAACTACCAAAAAAAGGCATTATTGGAGACACAAGCGGGGCCAGGGCCTAATGACTTATATTCTGAACGATTCCTGTATGTGCGTTGATATTCTGGTGGAATATCATTTCCCGCTGAATCCGAATGGCTTACAAAGATCCACTTTTAATATTAACCAGATTTATTTTTCGCGGATTTTACATTTCCTCAAAAGAGACAGTACCAAAAAAAAAAAAGATAATTATTAGTTGGAGGCAGGGATCGAACTCCGGACCTTCGACGTAGCCGTCAGACACACTTGAGTTGATTTTAATGCTCAGTGATTGTAAATCACGAAAAAATTTTAGCAAATCCAGATTGGTAAAAAGTATAAATAGAATTATTCCTTTGAAGTAGTAAATTGCGACAAAAAGGTTGTAATTTACTTTGAAGGGCGCAAGCTTGAATTATAACTTTTAATTGTAAATCTCAACTTAGGAATTGTTGTAATTTGAGATGAATTGAAAGTTAAATTGCCAATTGTTCTATCAGTTTCGAATCAAAGCGCCGTGATTTACAAAAAAAACATGTTTTGTAAATTGCAACTGAATATTTTGCAATTAGTGATTTTTCAATTCTTTCCGTGTACTGTTTGCACCATAAAATTATGATTTGATTAACTCACATTTATCGGTATTGATGATAATTGACGGACGTTTATTTGTGACGTCTCGATCATCATTTATACTTACATGAAATAATTTGCCGCAATCTCAAATCCAATGTGCGGTTTACTACAGCTGGGGCCTTAGGAAGATTCACCAAAGTATGGTTACCACTTGAGGAAACATTTCCGTTCGTTGTCATTTGTATGTACAAATGTATTCTCATTCATGAAATTCCAGCTTTGAGGCCAATAAGAACTCATTAACAAGTGCAAAGAGTAAACAAAGAATAGAGTTTGTATTAAGAAAAATTTAAAAACTACTTCTGAGCCAGGCCACGGGCTTAAACTTCCTTCTTAATGATTAAAATCTTAATCTTGTTGGATATAGTTCACATTAGGGTTTTGTCAAAAATTCTATGTAAGTTGTACTAGAAAAATTTAAAAATTTCGTATTGACAAGGTTTCTTTCACTGTATGTCAACTGATGACTCCAAAGTGAGATTCCTGGATGAAACGCCAATTTGTTTGTTGGACTAAAGGCCATAAAAAGCTATTTTGAATCAATAATTCAACAGTCCATTATTAGTGCTGAGTCTTCTACTTGGTTGATTTTATTTTATTTAATTTATCAATGCAGTATATAGAGTTTGTATTAAGAAAAATTTAAAAACTGTAAACAAAGAACATTACAGACGCTTTGTAACGATTATTGCTCCTTTTATATTAAATAGACTCGTTGTGAGGTAGAAACACTACCAAAATTTTTGAAAAATCTTAAAAAAGGCTTGATGGCTAGATCAGAGGTAGAAACTCTTTTGCATGTTATGATATAAGAAATCTTAAAAATATATATAATTTTAATTGCTATATAATAATAAAATTTACACATTATATAAAAACTTCCATTTTCTTTCTTATTTGTTTTCTACTATACAATTTCCCCGCATCCTTGCTGATTTTGCCTACTTACTCCTCGTCTTCCATCCAAATCAAAACCACTTTAGTCTTATCTCCTTATTGCGGCTCATAAATAAAAAAAAAATGTAAATTATACACAAATTAAAAGCACTTGCTACTGATATTAATATCACAAAGTGCTTAACTTTATCAAAAACTCATGGCTAAATATTAGAGACAGAAAATATATTTGAAAATCCTATTAAATTACAAATTAAATAATTTATGTAAGATTAATAATTTTTCATTATATTATTATGCATGTAAATATGAAATAAATAAAATAAAATAAAATAAAATTATCTAAAATTAATTCCGCCGATTGTGTTTGAATGGATTATAAACACACTTAAGCCAAGAGTTCGACAGGCACCGCCAGCTCTTTGGAAGATTGAACACATACAAAAAAACATAAGCGAGAGCTACAGTACGTTTGCAACGAACTGTTGGATACCCTATTCCCCAAATTTTTGTATGTGCATGCGTCTGCCTCCCGCAAACAGGCGATGTTTCAGAAACAAAATTCTTCTTTAGCAGACAGAAAAAAATTCAATAACATTAATTTTATGCGGTGTGATGTTCAATTAGTGCTGGCGCAATAAAAAAAGGAGTGCGCCACGCCCAAAGTTAAAACGTTTTATTGCCAAGGCAATTGTTATGAGCTCAGTGACATTCAATTTTATTCTTGCAGATAGATTTGAACAAAACAAGACAAAACTTAAATTTTTAAAAATTAGATTTGGAATGGAAATAGCGATTATGGGTGTTTTTAACAATTATTGGACCACACTGCTACGTAACCAAGGAATATAAATCCAAGTGTTCATCTGTTTACTTCAAAACTGCGACCGATAGTTAAAAAACGTTAAAAAAATTAATGCATTATACGACTTTTGACGGAAACGCCCCTTAAAAGTAGGCGTGTCTTAAAAGTTTGCAGCATTAACTGCACTTTTTTCAGTATTTAGGCATATGTGTAAGACTACAGCTGAATGGAGTAGTTTTTAAACAATCTTACCTGAACAAAGGTATTTTACCAAAATCACGCCTTTAAAAGTGGGCGTATTGAAAAAATTTACAAAAGAAAATGTAGAGATATATTTCTCAAATAACGAACGGAAGGAAAAAGGTTTAAATTAAACATTGGAAATGCCTTAAATTCTTAAGGCTACGTTTTTCGTTCTTTCATGAAAAGTAGGCGTAAGCCACGCCCAAAATTCAAAAATTTCTTTTCATACACAAACCTTTTCGTTTCTATTAAGAGACGCAAAATTTTGGCTTGCGGATTAATTATAAATACCGTTTATTTACAAAAACAATTTTTTATAGTTTCTAATGAAAAGTGGGCGTCAGCCACGCCCAAGATAAAGTTTTTTGATTTCATACACAAGATGTTTATGTGCCAGTAAGACCCACAAAATTTAATGTTGTTCGCTTTAATATAACAATTGTTATTTTATAAAAACAATATTGATGGTTTTGTATGAAAAATAGGCGTAAGCCACGCCCAAACTGAAATATTTTTATTTTATTGGAAGAAAGTTTACCTAAAGCTTACGTGTGCAAAATTTTAGCGTTATGCTTTTATCGTAACTGTACAAAAAAACATAATTTAATTTTATTAAATTGAGGTTGTTCAACAAAAATGGCGATTGTGGGCGTGTTTGTGGGCGGATTTTACCGGTTCAAGAACTTAACTTTACTCTTGAACCAAAGATTATATATACCAAATTTCAGCTTTCTAGCTCAAAAATTGCGACCTCTAGAGAGTATACATACGGACGGACGGACGGACAGACGGACGGACGGACGGACGGACGGACGGACATGGCTAAATCGACTAGGCTTTTGATTCTGAGTCAGAATATATATACTTTTCTATACCTAACGGTATTATTTCACTATGTTACAAACTCCACACCAAATACAATATACCCATTCTATGGAATAGGGTATAACAAGGCCGCCCACTGCACGGTGAGAAAACATACACATTTTGTAGCCGCCCAAAACAGGCAAAGACGCTACCGTTGGCCTTCTTTCTTTAAATAGGCTCATCCGCCCAAGGGTTCTTTACCTTTGACTAGAACCTGCAGTTCTTCCACCTTATGTAAAGGCAATTTTTCTTCAACCCAATTACAAGTCGTTAATACTAAAGATATTCTTCTGTCAGATTCGTTTTTCTAATTTAAATGTTCATGTTACTAAACTCGACATCATTCTGGCTAATAAATTATTCATGAAGAAATAATTCATAAATTTGTGACTAGACCACAAATAACCCTGGTACAACTAAGAACCCTTTTCATCCAAACTGGAGAGGCCTGGATCAAATAATCAACCAGCTGCTAATGAGATGTTAGTAAGTTAGTATTACTATTAAAATGTAAACTGACTTCGTATAAAGACCATCGTATTCCACAACCAATCTTCCTCACGACGCGACGTCATTAAAGTTACAGTAATTTTTGCCGAACATCTCTTTCCTTGTTAAAACTTCAGGCGTGTATATGTATATATTTTTACTTGCGATTATAGGTACTATAAGGCAAGTTATGGATTCGTGCAGAAAAAAAAATTTGAGATAACAATCACACATGACATTACGATGATGGAGAAGTCGAAAAAAGTGGGTCTGGGAATTCCGTCCGTCTGTCTGTCTGTCTGTCTGTCTGTCTGTCTGTCTGTCTGTCTGTCTGTCTGTCTGTTCGTTCGCGCCTCTGGAGGCTGAACGGGTGGGCCGATTTGCTTCAAATTTGGTATTTAGGATTTATTTGGCCGTCCCTCGGAACATATTTTTTATTTTTGCTCTAGGTCCAAAAATAACGGCACCTGCCATACAATCTTGAAGACAAAAATTGATTTTCTCAAAAACGGCTCTAACGATTTTGATGAAACTTTCAGAATTCTATTTTTGCAAGACAATCTATCTTTCGGTTTGAAATTTTTTTTCAAAATTTGTCCAATAACGGTACCTCTCATAGAACCAGTATTTTCAAATTAAATTTTCTCGTAAACTATACATTCGATTTCAATAAAATTTTGGCCACAGGAAGTCATTCATAATTTTATTAATATGGCATTTCAAAATTTTCAAAAACTTTTTTTTTGATTTTTTATAATTTTTTCAAAAAAATTTTTGGTTTTCGAAATATGTTGGAAAGGGTATATTGATTTTTTTTTTCATTATTTTTCAAATGTAAACTACAGATTGCCATATATTTGCATACTCAAATAAATTTCAAAATATTTTTTGAAAAAGTTTTTCAAAAATAACCTTTTTAAAAAAAAACTGGTCCAACGATTTTCAATATTTTTTTTTCCTAGATTGACGTATAGCTTTGAAATTTTATTGCATACTTATTTTTTCCGAGAAAACTCTTAAACTAATTTAAAAAATAAAAGAATTTTCGAAATTATTTAATTTTTTTTTTAATATCCATATACGCAGCCACTAGAGCAAGTTCGTGCGACCCAGTCGTGCATTTTATTTATTGATATAATCAAAGTCGTAAACAAGTCTTTTCCAAAAGCTTTGTAAATATTTTTGGTCCAGAGCATAATTTTGTTCAACATTTTTTTCTCGAATTTTGTCAAAGTTGTTGCAATAACTACATATATTTTAATGAGGTTTCGTTTTCTTATGCGGTTTCAATCGTTTCATGATACATTTAGAGTAATATAATTTTGTACACGCGGTCACGGGAGTAAAATGTTGTTAGACCGAAAAATGGATTTTTGAGTACCTGGCTCATTTTTAGGGATTAAAGAAAACTGCTTTATTTGTGCAGTTTTTTTTGTTTTTTTATTACTTCTCAGAAACATTCTCTATCTTATAAGTACTTTGTTGGACTTCCTCTTGCTTTTATTACAGCTGCACACCGGCGAGATATTGACTCAGATAGGTTTTTCAATGTGGATACACTTATGGTGTTCCAGGTCCGGATAAGTAAATTTTTTAGGTTTCCAATTGACACTGGACGCTTTTTCGCAACCTCGAGTTTCATTATTGACAAGATATTCTCAATTGGATTGAGATCTGGACTGTAGGCAGGCCAACTTAATACATCGACATTATTTTCTTCGAAGTACTTTTTAACCTAAAAAAAATGCAAATATTATTTTTAGTCAAAAAAGTTCTAGCTGATATTAATCTTTAATGTTAAAAAAAAAAAACAAGTTCATACTTACAATTTTGGCTGTATGGCAAGGAGCATTGTCCTGTTGAAAAATGAATCTCCAAGTGTCACCAAAAAACTGCAGCTCAGAGGGCTCAAATTCATTTTTCAGAACCCGTAGGTAAATTTCTGCAGTCACTTTTGGTTCTAGAAAGACCATTCTACCTTTTTTATCTCCAGAGAAGCATCCCCAGACCATCACACCTTCAGTTTTGGGGGGCATCCGTAAGATGCATTCAGAGCTTAGTATTTCCTTTGGTTCTCTTCTCGCAAGAATCCTCCCATCTCCAACATGCAGCTTAAACTTTGATTCGTCGTAGAAGATAACGTTGTTCCTTGTTCCACATGTCTTGAGTCCAGTTAAGATGCTCCTGAGCCCAGACCAATCGTTTTTCTCTGACTCTTATTGGAAAATCCGTCTTCAGTACTGGCTTGAGTGCTTTAAGTCCAGCTTTTACGAGCCTATTCCTAACTGCGCTTGATGAAATAACTTTTCCTGTAGCTCGACAAAGATCGTTTTTAAGACCCACTGAAGTCTTGAACCGATGCCGCCGGCTTTGCAGCACCAAAAAACGATCTTCCACTGGGGTCGTCTTTTTTGGCCTCTCTGGGCCCTTTTTCCTGTTGGTAGTCCCGGTCGCACGATATTTTTTCAAATTCCATGCCACAGTTTGTTGAGCAACATTTAATCTTTTGGAAATTTTACGAGTTATCAAATTAAGACGTGACAGACACAAAATATTGGCTTTGCACTCCGAACTTATTTTGCCCATTTTTTTTTCACTAAATCACTTCGGTTCGCTTCGGACTGCTATCACGAGCTCACATCGACTCTTATGCACTTTTTGAACGACATTTTGCTACCTAGTGTAAAAAAATCTCGTACCTCTCATAAATTCCAAGAACTGTACCGGAAAAGGGTAATAAATTGTTTGACCAACATTTTCCGAACGGCACTGTATATCTACATATCTTTACTTTATGACTGTTACTCTTGCTGGTTATCACAAGGTAACGAACTCTCACGTGTATACGAATTAAGAAATAAGTTGAATGCGCATTTACTAAAAAATCGCATCGTGACGCACAAAGGTTTAAAGATACTAACTTCTTAATAAAAACGGCAAATCTTTGCGATATATAATATGAAAAGTTAAATGTTAATAAACGTAACGCATATCCTACAACTGGCTGATACATTTCGGAGTTTCAAAAGAAATTACTACTTTGTAAAAGAGGAAAATGGAATAGGACCAAGAAAATATGAACTGTTTTGGAAGTCTCCTGCAGGAATATTCTATTCAAGATCTAAGTCCAAGCTTACAATAATTGATTTTGGTGCAATATGCATCGAAATTGAGAATTCATTTTGGTAAATATTATTCTAAGAAAAAATTGCATTCTGTGATAGGAGTTGCGTCATTAAAAAGACTGGGAATCCCCGCAGAGTAGAGTTAGGTAAAATCTGCCAAAAAACACGACCACAATCAACATTTCTGCTCAACAGCCTCTATTTGGCAATATTAACTATTTTAATCGGTATCAATTTTGACGATACAAATTACAACTACTTTGATGTCTCGTTGAAAACTTTTCTTCTCGGGATGAAAAACTACAGTATGAATATATTGGTGTATTTGGCAATATTAAATTATATCAAAGCACAATACTTAAATTTTGCACACACAAGATATTGGTAAACTTTTTCTAAATCACTTTTCATACCAAATCATCAATATTGTTTTTATAAAATAACGGTAAACTTATATTTGAGCCGAAAGTTATAAATTTCGTGGATATAAGCTGTCTATTTGAAATTTCCTCAAAAGCTTTGTTCAAGTCATTTGACTTTACATCAACTTCCTTTCTACTTCTACAAGGTTGACGATAGTAGATCATTAAAGGTCTCACGTTAGCATACTTACAAATCGCTGATTATTTCGAAATTATGATTTATGACTCTTAATGATCTGAGATTCTTTCAAATATCAGAACAATGTTCATTCACTGTGCTTAAGTTTTTCTTTAAGGTTGTCATAACAATATTTAATCTTTGGATAAATGTTTTAATACTTTTAAGAAATCCATCAAGTCCCTTATGAAGTGTTGCCCATTTGTCGCTCTATTTTTAAATCGTCATTAAACAAAATCAAAATTTCTTGTTTTACTCAATACAACAGACGAACATTATTTAAATTATATAATACTGCAATAACATTGCAGAAATAATTTGTTTTAAACAATATTAACTTAATTAAAATACCTAAACCCATAATATATTTTTTTCGACCAATTTAAATTTGATTTGGAACTCTTAAATTGCATTTGAATTGCCTCCTGCAGTTTAGCAATTTAAAAATTATTGCTATACTAATGATACTCTGCATTAAATGATATCCTCCTTTCTTTTGCACTGCATTTAATTTAATCACATATTTGTGGGGAAATTAAAATCAATTGATTTTTTAAAGAGTATAACTTAATTACATTTAAATAGCTGTGAAGAAGGTTAATGGGAATGTAGGAACGTTATTTCAAATTTTTTTAAACTAATCGGTAACTTTTAATTGAGCCATTTTACACCGGCAAATACATTACTTTAAATACATTTTTTTTTAAATCAAATCTATGGATATATTTTTAAGGTTAAAACCAAACCAAAAATTGTGAGAAAAAAATTTTAAATGCTTATCAGTTTGGTACAATCAAAATGTAAAATTATATTTTTTATTCCTACTGGTTTTATGATTTTCACTTAACGAAGTCTAAACTTTCGAGAATTACATTTTCCTTTCCACGAAAAAGTCTTGGTTGAACATTTAGTTGTTTTTTTTTAATTCATAAGCAATTTTGTTTGGCATCACACCAAATACAAAAAGTCAGTATTTGTTTGCTAAAGGGTCCCTGCACTGGCAAATTTGATTAATTTCAAAATCTCCATACAAACACATAAAGAGTTTTTCAATAAGAGCTCCTGTACATGACATCATGGATAGAAATCGTTCAAATGAACGCCTTGGCTTTTTACGGTGTCACGGATGCGTGCGGTAAAATTTTCAATAACTTTTCCTTATTAATCTGGCTGAATTTGAATAATGGCCCGTGTTATGTTCACCATAAGCTCATCGGCTGATTGCGGTTTATTCGTAAAGACCTGCAACTTGAGGAAACCTTACAAGATAAAGTCTAGCGGGGACAAATTGGTGACCAATTTCCGTCATCTCTGCTAGAAATAACCTTACCCTCAAACCGTTCATGCAAAATGGCAATCCAGGCGTCCGTCCGTCCACTGAGTGATACGTATTGCAATCCTGTGCTGTAACCACATGGTGTCGTCTAGGTCCATATTGTTCATTAGCGCTCACGATTGATGGTGGGACTCCCGGAAATTACCTAAGCCAGAAGAAATTACTACATATTTGTGCTTGCGATTATAGGTACTATAAGGCAAGTTATGGATTCGTGCAGAAAAAAAAAAATGAGATAACAATCACACATGACATTACGATGATGGAGAAGTCGAAAAAAGTGGGTCTGGAAATTCCGTCCGTCTGTCTGTCTGTCTGTCTGTCTGTCTGTCTGTCTGTTCGCGCCTCTGGAGGCTGAACGGGTGGGCCAATTTGCTTCAAATTTGGTATTTAGGATTTATTTGGCCGTCCCTCGGAACAAATTTTTACTTGCGATTATAGGTACTATAAGGCAAGTTATTCATTCGTCGAAAAAAAAAAGTTTTGAGATAACAATCAAACATGACATTACGATGATAGCGAAGGCGAAAAAAGATATTCTAAAAATTCTGTCCGTCTGTATGTCTGTCTGTCTGTCTGTCTGTCTGTCTGTATGTATAGACACCTACAGCCCAAACGGGTGGGCCGAATTGCATCAAACTTGGTATATAGAGTTTTTTAGATATTGTCCAGAGGGGAAATTGAAATTTTTTTTTAGCTCAAAAAATAACGGTACCTGCCATATAACCGTTATGTTAAAGCTTATTTTTCTCAAAAACGGCTCTAACGATTTTGATTTAAAAAAATTAGTGTTACTTTTTAGGTACGACCAATCATATGGCTGAAAAAAAAGTTTTAAAAAATGGCTAAGAACGGTACTTTCCATAGGACCGTTTTTTTTGCTTTCAACTATCTCGAAAACGACTCAACCGATTCTTTCGAAATTTCACACATATATAGTTGTAGGTATCTCAATTTGTACTGCATACCAATATTTCATAGTTTTTGTATTTTTAAAAGCATTTTTAAGAAAAAAAGTTTAAAAATATATATTTTGAAAACTGCCCATTAAATTTTTTTCTAAAAATTATAAGTAAATGTATTTGCTGAATACCTAGGAACTGGAGTTTTTGAATTTTTTTTTGAAATTTTTTTTCAAAAAGTTTTTCAAAAAAAACTTTTTTTCTCAAAAACGGCTATACAGATTTTTAAAAATTTATTCTCATAAATTCAGATTTATCCAAGAAATAAAATGGCGTACTTCTTTTTCAGCTCAAATTAGTTTAAGTTATTTAAGAATTTTGAAAAAATTATTTTTATCAAAATCTCAAGCCCCTAGACCACTGTCACACATTAGAGCAAGTTCGTGCGACCCAGTCGTGCATTTTATTTATTTTTGCTTTAGGTCCAAAAATAACGGCACCTGCCATACAATCTTGAAGACAAAAATTGATTTTCTCAAAAACGGCTCCAACGATTTTGATAAAACTTTCAGAATGCTATTTTTGCAAGAAAATCTATCTTTTGGTTAGAAATTTTTTTTCAAAATTTGTCTAATAACGGTACCTCTCATAGAACCAGTATTTTCAAATCAAATTTTCTCGTAAACTATAACTTCGATTTCAATAAAATTTTGGCCACATGAAGTCATTCATAATTTTATTAATAGGTATGGCATTTCAAAATTTTCAAAAACTTTTTTTTTTTGATTTTTTATAATTTTTTCAAAAAAATTTTTGGTTTTCGAAATATGTTGGAAACGGGTATATTGATTTTTTTTTTAAATATTTTTCAAATATAAACTTTAGATTGCCATATATTTGCATACTCAAATAAATTTCAAAATATTTCTTGAAAAAGTTTTTCAAAAATAACCTTTTAAAAAAAAACTGGTCGAACGATTTTCAATATTTTTTTTTTTTCCTAGATTGACGTATAGCTTTGAAATTTTATTGCATACTTAGTTTTTCCGACAAAACTCTTAAACTAATTTAAAAAATAAAAGAATTTTCGAAATTATTTAATTTTTTTTAATATCCATATAATGCAGCCACTACGCAATTGCTTATCATAAGAGCAAGTTCGTGCGACGTAGTCGTGCATTTTTTTTTTTTTTTTTGAAAAACGCTAGAAAATTCTTCATACAAAATTCTTTTCCTAGAAAAAATAGCCAGGATTTTCTGCAAATCTTTCCAAATTTCAGGCATTTTTTTGGGTTATATCTTAAGTAACTCAGGTTTTAAGGTATTTTTAAACAAGACATAGGTGGATCGCCCCTTACCTACCTGCATCTAGTTTGAAAATACTTTTAAACATTTTCTGGTATTTTTTCCAAAACATTATTTCGAAATTTGACCTATCTGGCTTGATTTACAAAATGTTGGCTTATTTGCCAACCAAAACTCCGCTCCTTTTTTCATTTTTGAGTCAGAAGAATATTCTATCGTTTTTTGGCCATCTCACCAACGTCGTTTTCGAAAAAGTGAAGACCAATAAATGAATAATAACCAACAGATTTGACAGATGTCACAGGTCTCCAAAATCTTCCCACTTCTATTAATTGGGAAACCCATTAAAACTATATATACCTTTTTGATAATTACAAGATGCAACATCATTTTTGAAAGGATTAAAAGAAAGGGGACCTGATAACTTCCCTTCGGTACACCAGAATTAAATTTGAAAATTTTGTTCCATTGGATATTTTACATGTTATGGGCTAAACGAGGAGTCATGGGATGAGAAACGAGTTAATACGTATCCTTGTACAGTGTACACAGGAATATTTTATAAACGTAGGTATACTTAAAATACAAATCATTACTTTTCATATACAAATTTATTTAACTACGCTATTGCATGATTGTATAGAACTATCAATTGCTCTTACTGTTTTAACAGTTATTAAGTCATAAATTATTAAAGATCAACTAAATTTTACACCAAGTTCACTTTATTTCTGTGTTTGTCCGTTTAAATTTTGTTCCATTTAAGAAATTTAAAAATTTGGCACACCTTGAGCAGGTTCATTAGTTTCCATAGACTATATTTTTTTTACGTTTCGCATTATGCCTGTAATATTAGAAGTAAATTGAAAGCCATTTGGAATTAATTCAGCTATTTCCATCATTATCATCATCTGTAGTACTTCTGAGACTTTTTGGGTAATTTTCTTAGACGAGCTCATTAATTTTGAGGAATGTTAGGTGTATACCAGTGGGAGTCTTATGAGGTGAGATTGCTAAAGCTTCTTTGTGGCAAGTTATTAATATTGTAACATTAAATGATGAATATCATTCTCATGAAGCTAATGCTGAGTTAATTCAACTAATTGGTTGTGGGAATTCAGTTTAATTAACAAATCCCACTCAAAATTTCTTATAGGCCTTGTGGGAAACATTGCTTTTGAGAAGTTCATATTATTGAATTTAGATGAAAAGGACAATTGAATATCTCCCATCAGTTAATATTAAGATATTTTGTCTTCAACAATCAAACTTTTTTGTTAGGGTACAGGAGATTTTCTGTAATGTCCACTCTTGGTTTAATAATAAAATTGTCAATATTTTTCAATTCGCTCCTACGATTTCAGTTAAATTTTTAAAACTAATCTTCGAAATTAGATACATTCAGTCTTTAAATTGATTTTAACAGTCCTAGATAACCCATTTAAAGGTATCTCAAACCTTATTTAAGTAATTCCTTTTTTCGTAAACGCTTTCGAAAAATATGTTTATTGAAATTCATTTTATTGATCTGAACTTGGGAGGATGGGGGCTCAGATGTTGAGGTTTGAGGTTTAATCAAAAGGAGTAGCTGGCTGGCCAGTTCAAATCAGCTCTAAAGTAGGTGAGGCGTCCGGATAATCTGTCACGCAAAAAGTCCATGCAAATTCTTGCTATGTGGACTGTGACATCGCCGTGCTGGACCCGACATCTTCCAACTATATAATTTTTTTTCATTCTAAATTTGCAATATCATTTTTATTTTCAAACGTTAAATACATTGGAGATCGTTCAATGGGAGCTCGAATTATCTCGATATTCTCTATGGCTGCTTTTTTATCGTGGACTGGACATAATTTTCGATATCCTGAATACCATTTAAACACGAAAGAATTGCATCCTTGACAGCGTAGACGAGTGGAGTTCAATTCATTCAACGAAGAATATTGGTAATGATATTGAATTGGGATTACAATGTGCTTTTTTTAAAATAATTTATAACGGGTGCTTTGTTTAGAGGTATTGAACTTTAAATTGGTAACACTATTTTAACTGGCGGCCAATTTGTCAGCTGTCAAGAGATTTATTTCTAGGTTGGTTTCGCATTTCAACACGAATAGTCTGAGCAACGCTTCCAAATTGTGCAATTTTTTTTTTTTTTTTTTTTTTGAAAATCAAGGTCTTATTCGAAAAACGTATATAATCGCGCACTACGTACCTACACTTTTTATGAACGAATTTCGTTTAGTGTTGAAGCTCATTTTTGGTTGCGTGTTTGGTGTGCTTTATGGTTGGTGGGATAATTGGTCCGCACTTCTTAAAAAACGATGCTGGCCAGAACGTTACAATCAATGGTGACCGCTATAGAGGCATGATAACTGACTGTTTGTTCATCAATTGAACAACCATGATATGCAGGAGCTGTGCTTTTAATAAGACGGAGCAACATGTCACACAGCTCGTGACACAATTGATTTGTTGTAGGAAAGATTCGGTGAGCATAATTTCGCGTTTTGGTCCTGTGAAGTTATTGCCGATATACGGACACAAATGTTAGAAGAAGTCATCGAAAATTGGGACTCCAGATTAGACTATATAATGCCATAACATAATCTTTCGAATAAAATAAATTTCATATCAGTTTAAAAAAAAATCATCTTTGTTTTATTCCATTGCAAAGTTCAACACCTCTAAAAAAACACCCTTTACATTAAAACAACAACCAAACACTTTACTATTTACTCACAAACGCTTAGAAAACTCGGAAGTTATATATAATTTGTACCTTTTACTTTCTGATTCAATGTTTAAATCAAAGAAACCACACTTTTATGTGTCTGAACTGATTTTGTAATAAGAAAAAAACATGCTTTTGTCCTTCGCTCTACGATTTCCCATTCAAATGATATTCATTAATATTTAACCCCAACATAAGATACACTTAATTCCTTCAAAGTATGTATGTATGAGTATGTGTGTATGTTTATCAACAATTTGTCAATTAGGATTTCAAATTTCACTTTCATCTATTTGCTAAACATTGTCACGAAGGATTCAATTAGAGCCATTTAGAATAATTTGAAGTAAATTGCTGGCATTTAAAGGGATCAACTCCCTTCCTTTGAAATGTTTCTGTAGTTTATATTATTTTTGTTTGTGTGGGAATTAAGGTGATTTCATACTTGAAATTGAAAAGGAACAACGTTCTTATAAGTAGATATATTGTATAAATACACTGGTTGTGCTATTTGGAAAATTAAATGAAGGATGGGTTTGGGTAGGTATTAAATTTCAAAAATTATTTTAGCGGAAAGGAGTTTGCTGACAAAATGGCCTTTTTTTAAATAAGATTTTTAATATGCAACAAAATTTATTCGCTAACATCTGATTTCTGTTCTAAGATTTAAATTTTTATTTTAATTCGATCATTTTTTTTTTACTTCAAATAATTTCTTTTTTTCTTAAAAAAAATATTTTTTCTTCACAAAATTTTGCAGGAGGAAGAAAAGGAATAATTATATTTGTTTATTACTTTTTTTTGAAAACTTTCCATAGAATACACATATCACTTCCCGGAATTTTTGAAGGGCACTGAAGTAGCAGCTTTTAAGACATGAAATTGTTACACTTTTTTTTTACTTTTGATGATATAGAGAAGCCCACAAGAAAGTGACTTTCGCCAAGACGTGACGTCAGTTCGTTTGTCTGTGAGCTTTTCACAAGGATCTACAGCCTTAACGGCTTTAAGGAATTTCTTCAAACTTAACTCATAGAAGTATAAAGAAACCCAGTTTTTGTGGTTTTTTTTTAATATCGTTTAAGCCCGGCTCGAACTGGTGCCTTCCAAGCAAAATTACTTTTCATTTTGGATTTGCTCCAAACTATGTTCCCAATGATTTGGATGAAACTCCTTTATAATTCAACAAATCTAGGATAAGGTCATAGCGAAAACTAGATTTCAACGGTTTTTTTTTTCAAATTGTTATCAATCAAAAACAAAGAAACCTTGTTTTAACAATTTTATTAAACGGACCATAAGTTGAAAACGACATTTACGAAAGGGTTCTGATTTTGTAAATTTCACTTATGTTAGTTAGCACCTGCAAGATGACGTTAGAATTTTATAGATTAATCATTTCTTTATATTAGCTTCCATATTACGTGAAGTTCAGTTTTAGCCAGTTTTCTTTTTGTTTTCTCAAACGGTTATAATAAACAGGTCATAAGTGAAAGTGGACAGTTTTACAAACCAGAATCATCTGAGTCGTAGCTCCTTCCAACATATTTGCATTTTGTCGCTAAAACGATTTTGGAGTTCTTTCAAGTTTTTGGCATACAATGTCTGGTTTGAACTGTCTTACTAAATTGGCCATAAGTAAACACTGAAATAAAATGTACTTAAGCTGACTGACTGAAGAGACTGCTTTCCAAGTTGTTTGACGCTTTTTTTAGGGTGTATTCATAATTCAATATTCTTCCGAGCAGATAGCGCGGTGACATAAACGGTGATAGATAGTTTGTCTTAAATATGAGAACATGGATGTTTTTTTTAAATTTAATAAACTGAAAAAAGTACGCATACGCCCGAGTGTATTATACTAAAAAAAATTCAATACACCCTCTTTTTAAATTTATTTTATTTCTTCTTCTTTTAATATTATATTATGTTTTATCATAAACTATCGCAGAGCCTTTTTGTAACATGCGGTCTCCACTAGCGATACATCAAAAGCGTGCTTTAAAGCTTGCTTTCACAATCGCAAATGGAGACCATCATAGCAGCTATATATTAATAGTAAGCGATGGAAAGCATGCTTTCATCGCAAACTATTTATCGCATACTATATCGCTTTACTATAACTGTCAGTTTTTGTATTTCCATTCAAATTTAATAGTTTGACGTGCGAGTAAATTTGATTTTCCGAGGTATTGTTCTTTGTTTTGTTTTAATTTAAAAATGAGTGATTGGAAATAATCCCAAGAAGAAACTTATAAATAATTATTCTCAATTCGAAAGTCTACGGAATTATGAAAGTGTAAAATATAAAAGGCTTGATTTGAAAAAAAAAAAATGTATGGATTCAAATATCGAATGAGTTCGGGTAAAGCCTTGAAGACTTAAAAAATAAAATTCTTCCCACATTATATCTTTTCATAAATGAGCATCCATGTCGTGAAGCATTCTTTTTTTCCAAAAAAGGATTAACCCAAATCGTCTCTTTTTCTTTTTCGTGTGCATTCAGCTAGCAATTTGAGCGATTTTAAAGCAATTATGCTCTCGATGAACCGCTTTGTTGCCATTCTCAGCTATACTAAAAAAGTAAGTGATAAAATGCCCAACGAACAAAATCTGACAGTTCTTCTGCTATCTGCTCTCTGCTATTGCTTTGGCTTCTGCGATACATTTATCGCTAGTGGAGACGGCGGGTAAGCGAGAAAAAGCATGCTTTCATCGCAAACTATTTATCGCATACTATATTGCTTTGTTATAACTGTCAGTTTTGTATATTTCCATTCAAATTTAATAGTTTGACGTACTAGTAACTTTGTTTTTCCGATGTTTTGTTCGTTGTTTTGTTTTAATTTAAAAATGAGTGATTGTAAATTATCCCAAGAAGATATAATAAAATTTAAATAATAATAATTATTCTCAATTCAAAAGTCTATGGGATTATAAAGGTGTAGAATATAAAGGGCTTAATTTAAAAAAAAAATCAAATTTTAGAATATCAAAATGAGTTCGGGAAAAGCATTGAAGACTTAAAAAAAATATTGAAGAAACGCATAAATATGTTTTAGAATAAAAGAAATTTGATAATTCCAAAAAATCTTATCGCCCTAATCTATTTTATTTTGAAGAATTGAAATTTTTAGATTCAGTGATTGTTTACGATCTCGATGAGAACCGATTAGTTGCCATTTTCAGCTATACTAAAAAAGTTAGCGATGAAATGCCCAACGAACAAAATCTGACAGTTCTTCTGCTATCTGCTCTCTGCTATTGTTTTGGCTTCTGCGATAAATTTATCGCTAGTGGAGACAGCGCGTAAAGAACATTTTTTATTTTGTCCAGAGTTGTGGTATAAACAAAGACAACTGATGGCTATCCTACACGTGAACATGATACATATTATAATAGTCCGTGGGAGAAGCATAGATATTCTAAGTTAATTCCCCACAATTCCAAAGATTGTCCTTGCGCCTTGTTTATTGTCGTAGCGAAAGCAAGGCGTATAGGAAATTGCAATCTTTTGAAGTTAAAAGGTAAATCTGCTGGAATCATTGGAATACGCGGAATCAACACATCTCAACTTTTAAATAGCAATAGCTAACGACTGCCATTGTGCTTTGTTGATGGTAATCGCTAAGGCAAGACGTAAGGGAAACTGAAGACGAATTGCAAATCGTTGGTAATCAATGGTATGCGTGGTGTTAATATAGGTGCGAACGTTGCTTAAAGTGTAGCTCCGCAGTTTGACTGTTTGGTGGAGCCACTTTCCACAAGCCATAAAAGGAAAACGTCAAATTTACTTAGCTTCATTTCCATAATTTTTATGCCTTTTTAAACCTAACATCCTTACCAAGAGGATTCCTTTTTTGAAACCTAAAGTAAGAGTAAAGAAATCACTAATTTTGTCCCAATATAATATCATTAATAATAATTTATAATTAAAATAATTGAAGTTAATGTTTATCCCAATAAAGGTTTTGTAATTTTGCACATGGAAACCAAATTGTTTTAACTTGTGCTGATTGAACAAAAGGTCTAGGTTGCGGCCGAATTGTCGCAACACGTGGAATCAGCAGTCTGGTTCCGTGGCACAGTTTTAGCGCGTTTAAGATTTGAATGATCATCTCCGGCGGCGGCGATCCAATTTTCAATGTACATACGTGGAATGGCTCTATACCTGGTGGCTCTATCGAATTTAAAAATTCGGTTGGATAATTGACTGCTTGTTCTTCATCCATCACTGTGTCAATTGATTTGCAAACGTTCAGCTCATCTGCGAGTGTTGATCGAGGTATGTATAATGTGTGAGGTTTGGAGAAAATCATCTGCAAGAAGAATCAGAGCGCCTCCCATCGTTTGGTTTTTTTCTCGGAAATCGCGCAGAGTCCGGTGAAACGTGTCCAGCAATTTTTTATGTGCCATGGTCCATTCGTCTGAAATGATGATTTTGCACTTTTTAAAGGACAGTTGGCCATTCCGGAATTTTTGCTGATGTTGAAAGTTGGTGTTTCAAACTCAATGGAAGTCTGAGTGCTGAAAGTCCACCAATGAGTAGGGTTGATGCAATTCCCGATGATGCCACTGCGAGCCCAATTTCATTCTGCATTCGAACTGCAGCCTTCTCCATCCATCACTGTGTCACTTGATTTGCAAGAGTTCAGCTTATCTGTGGACGTTAATTGATGTATAACGGGCAAGGTTTGGAAAAAATCACCTGCAAGAAGAATCAGAGCGCCTTCCATCTACCATCTATCATTTAAAATTAGTAATTAGTAATTGCAACGACATTTTAACCTTAATTAACTAAAATGAATAGTGGTTAAACTTGAGAACATTACGTCATTAATGCAGGATCACTTCGTCTTCAAAATTACCGCATCTATAAAGTCTATGTATATAATTGGCATGGGAGACGGACACCATCCCGAAAACCAAAATATGAAAACCCAGAATTCCTAAAATCCAAAATCCAGAAAGGCCAAAATCCCGAAAATAAAACAGAAAAGGCAAAAAAACTCTTCAAAGTTGTCTATTCATAGAACTATTCATTCTAGCTTTGAAACTTAAATATAACGCCATTTAAATAACAATTTAAACATACAATTATAACTTAAATATTAAAACTCACAATTTTATGGATTTTTATTTAACGATTTTTTCCCACTTAATTCAATCACAGCACAACGCTACTGAAAGCACAATAACAACTTGAAATCATGTTCAAAGAGATTATTAACGCAACTAAATAGTTATATTGTTTTTTAAGCCTTTTTACTTTTTGACGAAATGCCGAAAAATTATATAAAATGAAAAATTTGCTTTGTTTTTACTATATAGTTGAAAGCCTAAGGTCCAATTTTAAAAAAGTTTTTTTATTTCTTTAAAATTACTCTCAAACAAGTACCTTTCAATTAATTTTTTTTGTTTGTGGTTTTCTCATGGATGTTGTTTAACAAGCCGAGAACATTTAAATAAAACTGTGATATTCGTTTTTCAAAAAGTATACGAAAATCAGGTGGTAACGGAATTTTTCGAATAGCTTAAAGTTTATTTTCTATAACAAGAGAGCATGGTTTTTTTTCAGATCAAAAAAAGAAAACCAGCAATTTCGTTTGAGTGTCATCCAGTTGTGCAATCATTTATTTTTTCTTATATACGGTTATTGGGTATCTATTATCTATGGAAATTTTTCGATTAACTTTGTTCGGTTATCATTGAAATACTAAAACAAATTGTCTTTAGATTACTATCGTTCTATCAAATGAAAATTCAATTGACTTTCAGACGTCTCCATCTGTAAGACCTTGTAAGCCAACATATTAAGTAAGAAAAAAAAAACACAACATCTGACTCTCAAGTAAAAACGAAACATAAAAATAATGTATATTAATCTTACTGTCTAACAAAGAGGAAGATTGTTACAATACTTGCATACAAAGCAACAAATCAACTACTGTATCTTGATTTTCTGCCTTGAAAACGCCTACAGGAATAAGTAACGCAGTGTAGAACACCACCATTTCCATGTGTTTTCTAATCGTGTCTGTTAAGATGTCTGGGGAGGTAAAAGAAAATGTTTTGGAGGCGTTACATGTGCGTAGCTGTGCTGTCGAACTGTGAAGTGAAGTGAAGTATCACACGTAACAAACCAGCAAAGTGGCTTATTCTTATTAACATGTGGGAAATGCCTCAAGGAAAACAAATGAAGTTAATCCTCCGTTCAGATTCCTTACGTAAGATGACAACAGCCTCTATATAATTTTCTTTGGAAGTGTGTCTTTTGCAATTTTTGGAAATGAGTGTTTCTCAGGATATGATGGCGGGAATGAGAGGAATGTTTCTGATGTGTCTTGCATGTCAATTTTCTGGAAAGAAAACATCGTCTCCTTTCAGAATTGTTTTTCAGTTTTTATAATAAAAGTTTTTACTGCTCAAAACACAGACAAAATTTATATATTTCAGAAGGTTAGTACTGGATTTTCGATTAACAAAAGAAATCTGAATCCCAACAATAAAAATTCCTCATAAGGAATAAAGATTACCTAATAAGTTTCAAATATATTCGATGCTACAGGCTTTTAACTTCTCTTTCAGGAAGCAAATTATCTTTGTTTCGTTTTTTCTTTCTTGAATCCTTTGATATATAGATACCTACGTCAATTTAATTAAAAATTAAAGTAAGATAACTCTCACTCTCTTTTCCCTTGCAAAATAATAAGCGCGTGTTCGCAATCCTCATATCTTTTGTACTAAGTCTAGAAAATAACGCATCGTCTGCCAAATCATTATCAAAACAACTTTTGGATATCGTAAATGGCATAATTCCCTTTTCAAATTTCAAGTTTCGTTCCCGCCGAATTTCTGTGTTCCCAAGTCTAACAACTAACTGAAAAAATGAATGTATTGCTTCAAAAACTCAATACTGTCTTCTGTTGTAAAAGTATATCCTTTCCACTATGCAGGGCCCGATCCAGCTTTTCAGCAGCCCTGGGCAAAAAATTAATTTGCCGGCCTATGCAATGAAAACATATAGATAAGTTTGACAATTGATTTTGCAAAGATTGTTCGATTTGTGACCGACTTTTGAAAAGTGGAGGTTATGTTTCTTTGTTGGAGTTGTATTATATCCACATCCACATGTATGTTAGTCGAGTATACCAAATTACATAAGTGTATGTGTCATGCATTTAGTAGGTACGTTTACATATTTGTAAATTTCTCAGAGCTACTGATAAGATTTAAATAACCTTTTTTCATTGACTTACAAATGCATGAAAATCGGTTCAGCAGTTTAAAAGATATACAATAAAATGTTTTGTTTTTTTTAAGTAACTTTTTATTTTTTGATTTACATTTTGTAACATCGACTTGCTTGACCTTTTTTTTTTGCATTTGTACACTAAGTTTTTATATAATGAGGCAGATGACGTGTTGCTACATTGTTTGACATAAAATATGCAGTTTTGGTTGCGTTGTTCACCACCGCAGAGCCACATGTTTGGTGCTTCACATCTCAGATATTTTTTTCGACATTGATCTGTTGATCTGTTGATCCAAACCGTTTTCATATGCTTTTTACTCGCAATCTTCAATAGGAAGAAGAAACACCTTAAGCAGTGGTAGACATTGTAGAGGCATATTTTCCGCCAAAAGTTTTATATGTGAAGTGTGTGATGATGATGACGATCACAAGGAGGAACAAAAAGTTACGTTTTCGAAGTTCACCTTTCGCACTTGCTCATATTAAAATTTAATACTCTCACTCACTCCGATTGATCTGATAAAGAGAAGAAAGTTATTTTAGTTATTTTATTGATTATATTCTAACACAATAAGAAAAGTACTTATAATTCTGTGAGAGATTTTGTTTGACAAATAAATAATTACAATTATATTGCTTAAATCTAAAGTACAGTTGATATTTAATATATGTATAGTTTAATTTTAAGATTTTAATTTTAGTTTTAAATAGTACTTAAAGAAAAGTTAAAGAAGGTTAAATAGAAGAAAAGAAAGAAAAACAAAAAAAAAAGATAGCTATTAACTCTGAAATTACTGAAGAGAGAAAAAAAAAAACATTCACCAATGATTGTTAAAGGTGATTAATCGTTTTGAGAAAAAAAAAAAATTTTAAAAATGTTTTAAGTGCTCTGATTTGCAAGAAAAGACCCTAATTCCCTCCTAAATCGTTGCGTGTCACTCAACTCTCGAAGATAACGCGGAAGTGTATTCCAAAGGCGGATAGCAGCAATGAAGAACTGCCTTTCCGATATCAAATAATTGAATCGAGGCAAAATTAATACGGCAGATCTGTTGGATGCCGGAAACCTGATCCCATTATAGAGACATGCTGGCTGTTGCGTTTTTATGATGCTCTGCAGAAGAATAAGTGTCCGAAACTTAACATAGTCGCCAAAAGTCATATTCAACAGGTTTTTTGACAGATGAGAAATATGGTCATTTCTCCTGAGGCTGTAAACATAGCGTATAACACTGTTAAAAGCTACTTGAAGTTTTCTTTTGCTATTACTGTCGCAGTTACAATAAATTTCGCATCCATAGATTAACACGGGAATAACCAAAGATTTTGCTAGAACTAAACGTGTTTTTATTGGTGTGAATTTTTGAGCCATCCACAGCGTTCGAAGTATCCCATATGCCTTACCTACAATCCAATTGATGTGGTTATTCCAAGAAAGAGTTTTATTGAACAAAACACCTAGATTTTTTGCAGTTTCAACAAAGTTGATAGGTGAATTGTTAATCAAAATGGGTGGAAAGTCAGAAGAATCTCTATTATTTCTTGAAATAACCAAACATTTGCATTTGTTTGGATTTAATGCTAAACCATTTTCAGCGGCCCAGTTGCATATTTGTTTTAAGTCTTCGTTCACTTCACAAGCACAGTTTTCTATAAGACCAAGTGGGCAACTGTGATAAATTTGAATATCGTCTGCATATAAGCGTTTTGACGAGTGAAATATTATAGATGCAATATCATTTATGTAAACTGAAAATAAAAGGGGTCCAAGTATAGATCCTTGCGGTACACCTCGGGACAGGGAAATAAAATCTGATGAAACATTTCCTATGGTCACTGCTTGTTTCCTCTCGTTTAAATATGATGAGATAAGTTTCGTGGCGAAAAAAGAGAAGTTGAAACGGTCACGCAGTTTATTTATAAGTATAGTGTGGTCAACCAAGTCAAACGCTTTTGAAAAATCCAAAAGAACCAGAAACGTTACATAGTTTTTGTCCAACTTTTCTCTTATCTCCTCTACCACGCTTAAAAGGGCCGTTGTGCAACTATTTTTTGCCCGAAAGCCAGACTGAAAGGGGACCAGCAAGTTGTTCTGTGTCAGAAAATTATTAATTTGCTTATGCATAACACGCTCACAAACCTTAGAAAGAAAGGGTAGGATCGATATTGGTCTAACTTCATCACCTGTTGAATTTTTTGGAATTGGTATAATGTTTGCCATTTTCCATTGCCACGGAAAAATTCCTGTCATGAGAACTGTATTTATGACATGGGTAATATAATCCAACAGCAATGGTAGAATGGCTTTTACAAAGACCGGATGAATGCCATCACAACCAACAGCATCTGATTTAACAGACAATATACTCTCAACAATATCCGTATTTTCAATTCTAGTAAAAGAGAATTGTGTCTGTGATGATGTATGATAATCACTATCAGAGCTTCTGTTTTGAATGACTGAAGCGACAGGATATGGTAGAGAAACAAATTGACGATTTAACTCATTTGGATCGGTGCAAATGGGACTACGAAGTTTTTGCTTCCCGATGCCTAAATCTCTGAGATTACTCCAGAGTTGACGGCAATTGTTATTTAAATTGAGATGACTTGAATAATATTGCTGTTTAGACTCTCTTATTTTCCGAACAACGCTATTACGCAGAGTTTTGAATATCTGATAAAGTTCATCTATCCGGAAACGTTTCCATCTGCTGTAAGCTTCATCTCGCCGCACCATTAGTTCTCGGATTTCATTTGTTAGCCACGCCTTTGACATATTTTTTACTGTCCTTATTTTTGTAGGAACATATTGTTCAAAAACTATTTTAATGTTTCTGTTCAAAAACTCTACTTGATCAGACGGTGAGGTCATAGAGTAAACAAGATACCATGGTAAGCTATTAATATGCTGCTCCAGTGCAATTCTATTAATATTTTTAAAGTCCTTGTACGTATAAGTTGTTGCACTTGGATGTTCATGGATATCAAAGTCATATATGAGAAATATTAAATCATGCTTAGAAAATGCTGGAGCAGAGGTTTGGTTATAAAAAAGGATTCTATCCATACTATTTACAAAAAACAGATCTAGCAATGTACTAGAGTTACTGGTAAAGTGTGTAGGGCAGTTCGTATTAACTGGGTGCAAATCAAAAATACACAAACTATCAGTAAGGCTACTCTCAGCAATAATATTGCTATTGAAATCTCCACACAATATGACGTTAGTTGAAGTAACTGTCGTCTCTTCAATCAAAGTATTTATAATTTCTAAATCAATATTTCTGTTTGGTCGGTATAAAACTCCTAGAAGCACACTACTTGAAGCTGAAACAATGTCTATGAAAATATAGTCAATTACAGATCCCACAGGTGATATGAATCTTTGCTTACAAACAAGACTTTCTTTTACATATATAGCAACTCCTCCACCAGATCTATCTCTTCTATCAGACCGGAAAAGCCTAAAGCCCTTTAACGCATATGCTGCATCATTTATCTTACAATGAAACCAAGTCTCCGACACGCAAATTGCATCTACCTTTGAATCATGAAAAACGTATCGAAACTCGTCAATTTTCCCATGTAAACTTTGAGCATTCAAATGACAAATTTTAAGGCCCTGATTCTGTTCACAAAAAACTCTAACCATAGTTTGCAGAACACCATTACTACCTACACCATTAGAACCACCTCCGCTTCTTGTTAAATTAATTTTAAATTGAAAATGTACTTCCTTCGAGAAAGAGCTAACGCGAAAAGACTGAAGTTAAGAGCACCCCCGCAAATAGAGCAAAAAGAAATATTCATAGCAATCATTAAGAGACAAAAGAGAATTCTCTCAAGCAATTTCAGTTCACAAATAAAAATAATAGAAAACTTAGTGTAGAGAAGAGATAAGACAAACGAAAAAAAAAAGAAAAAAAAAAGAAGAGATAAATTAATAGAACTAGCTAGTAATAAAAATACCAATATTTAAGTAGTTTGTTGTTGTTGAGCTGCTAATTTGATTTCGTCCGATTGACATCTCGCGGCTAATGCGTTAATTACTCTATCGCTCTCTATACGAATGCTTTGAGCGAATTCATTCTCCTTGACATATACACAACCAGAGCGAGTATATACCGAAAAAATCTGCTTATTTCGCTTGAGACGACTAGCTTGCTGATAGAAATTAAGGTTTTTCTTGGTTAAACTTCCATACACATAGATGTTAAGGTTTTTGTTTGTTTTGATGCCCACATCTTGTAAGCTGAGTTTTCTTGTGTTCTTGCAAAATTGGGAGATTGCATGCAAAACGGTGTTTCTATCGTGGGGAGAGCCAAATTTGACGATAATGGGAGAGTCAGTTTTTGTTGCTCTTGAAGACGAGCTTAGTGCGTTGTGTTGTCGCTTCGAACGAAAGACGGCCCTGATAGTAGGTGGCGGGCAATTAATGCTGTGGCACATGTGATTAAAAATAGTTTTCAGATTTTCGTTCGGTAACTCCGGGACACCAAAAATTATGGCATCTGAAGCCACCTCTCGTCGTTCATACTCATCACATCGTTTCAGTAGATCGGTTACTTCCCCTTCAATACCCTGCGACCCCTCAATGTGCTTCTCCATCACCTCTACTTGACCGATCAAAGTTGTGTGTGTAACTTCAATGCTATTTATACGCTCTTCTATTTTTTCCTGTCGAGATCTTAAGCTTTGCAAGGAAGTTTCAACCACTTTAACCTGTGATGAAAGATTACCCTCCATGATGGCAATGCTTTTGCTTAATTGATCTCGCAGAAGATTAACCTCAGTAGCAATTCGATTTACAATTTCATCGGTTAGTTTTACAATTCGATCGTCAAATTCAGCAAGTGTTATGACAGGAGTAGCTGTAGATTTTTTGCTAGTCGAAGTTTGTATTTGTGGCGATGTAGATTTTCCTATTGAAGCTCCAGATAATTTTTGTATAGTTGGTGTTGCTGGCTTTGATGATGATGATGATGTTGATGATGCTCTCGACTCGGGTGTATGTGGTTTCGGTTTGGTCATGTTTTACAGTTTTACTCACAAGAGAGGAAACGAAGAACGAGAAAAAAGCGCGTTTTATTTTTCTTTGCAATTATTGCGATAATTAATTAATTATTTCGAAGGCGTAGTGTATTCGTATTTTGAGAAAAATATTTTATTATCAAAGAAAAAATACCGAACAATTGGCAGTTGCGACTTGTTTCTCGTTTACTTGATAATTATGAGCAAGAAAATTAAAAATGTATATAAATGCCGGAGGAGACTGTCAACACGTCTATTCACTCAGACATACTTCACACTTACTTACAATAAGGCTTTTAATAGGATAGGGTCAGTGGCGACCATTTTTGCGCAGGGCTTGAGTCAGGTGCTTTTTTTATAATATGTAACAGATTGACTGTGCTTTTTTTTTATAAAGAGACAAAATAAAAAGTGCTCGTGCTCTTTTTTTCTATCTTAATTATTTTTTTTTTATTTTCCAGAATTTAAGTACATATTTTAAAATAAATATTTATTTAACTATAACTTTATTGGTTTGTTTACTTTATTATATTTTTATGTATACTTCAACCATCGGCATTGTGCCTTTAATGTGATTTAAATAAAATAAAAACGTAGTTTATTTCAACTAATTTCCTTGAAGTCTTTGAAATATTTACATAATAACATTTCAAATACAAATATTTTGTTGGTTGTTTTATTATTTTTGTTTTTTTTTTTTGGTTTAGGAATAATATACCACCATTTAATCTTTTGCCCTGTTCTGCTCGTATAGCAAAATATTCATCGTTTCTACTCCAGCACTAAATTCAGACGCTGTTGAAGCTGCGTAGTGTCTGCCATAGGCTTCAGAAAATTCATTGCGGTGGTAGTTTTATATAGATTGTGCTGTACTACGAAAATACCTGGAATTAGAAAATTGAAAATTTCAAGACACATTCAACAAAGAGGGGATTTCGTAGATGGAATTTGGGAACTGCATAATTATGACACTGACACATTCAGAAATCGGTAGATTTCTTGTACGAAAAATCGAAATTCTTTCTGAATTATATATTCCCCCCTTAATGTTGTTGAGGAAACAAGTAAAATTATATTTTGGGAAGGTATAGCTATGTATATATTTTAGTCCTCAATTTTAAAATTTTGCCGCCCTTGAAATTTTCCGCCCCCGGAAAATGCCCGGCATTCCCCCATTAGATCGCGGCCTGCCCCTATGCCACTATTCATGATTGTCTAAGAGCCAACAACATAATGAATCAAGACATTCATATAGTGTTGTAAGGCATTAGGCATACCAATAGAAAGTGTAGTAACAAGAAAAAGTTCTTCTGGCAGTTTTTTGGTGTGACGATCATGGGGTAAATTCGACCCAAAAAGTATTACAAAATTAAAAAAATTAACTCATTCGGGTACTTTTGTAATAGACCGGGTAGGATGTGTTAAGACAAGACAAAAATCGTATGGCAGGGGGTCTATTCCCCTTCGTTTAGCAGGGAGGGGCAATTTTCTGGAAAAATTACTTGAATTGAAAAAAAAAAAATTAAAAAATAACTGCAACGCCTACAATGCCATGCTACCCTTAATCAAAATCCGATGCTCTTATTAGTTTTTAATTCAATACTAAAAAACCGAATGGCTCTAAGACTTTTCGTTGCAGAGCTATTCAAGTATATCCGAAAGTACTTCTTCACAAAAACTTGAAAAAAATTGGCGTAATGAGTACCTGTGCGTGCATTGTGCAATACGTGTGATCGTGATCGTAAGGCTAGATTTTATTAATGAATAGCTTTGCAAAGAAAGTGAAGAGATCATCAGTGGAAGAATTACTCTTGCCAATCGTTGTTTCTTCGGGCTTTGAAAGCATCTTAGTTCCAAAGAGCACTTTCAAATTAATATAAGGAGACACTATCCAAGACTGTAATCATTCTATTTATGCTGTATAGGGCAGATGCATGGGATATACAGTGACATTAACTTGGTCAAAAAAAAAAAGTTAGATGGCTGTCTTTGATTCTAACCCTTAGAACCATCACATTACTATTGAGAAACCCATCAAATGGAGACTGACCTCAACCTTCTTGGAGTGTGAACTGGAGGCAACTGCCTAGAGATTGGACTGACTGGCAGTGTATGTTGGTATATTGGTTGTTATTCAAAATGGACTGTATGCTCCATCCTAATTAGGCAAGTAAGTGCTATTTTAAATTTTAAATTTCAATACCCTTTTTAATTTCAAGTAGACATCTGAAAACCGGATGTTCCTAGGGCATTTTGTTTCGTAGATAGAGTAAGTGCGGCAAATATGGCCTAACCTTAACATTTTTTTAAATAAATTGTTCAAATATGGGTTATTTCAACTTCCGGAATGGGCCATATTATCGAAACTATATGACAAGTTGTCTTTTTTAATTTTTAACACACTCAATTAATTGTAAGCAAATCTTCAATTTCGCATGTAATAACATAAATTAATATTACGAAAAAACTTTTTAATTTTCAAAATTTTTAATACAAAAATTCTTAAGAATAAAATTTTGTATTCGTAAAAAATTGCAGTGGGCCATATTTGCAACACGTTCTCTATATACAAAACTAAAGAGGCTTATAACATCTTCATAAAAACACCAAGCGTGTGTTAATTAATTGTATTGTCCTTGTTATTTAAATTTCTTAAAAATAAGTCATTCGACATGGTGTATTAAATTTTCCAAAGAAAAAATTGTTTTATTTTCACTTTCAAGTCGTATTCGTAAAGTAAAATTTCTGACTTTGAGAAGCACGTGCAGTTTCTGTGTAGATTCAGAATTTAAAATTTTCTCTCCATGCAACTAAAACGAGAACTATGTGTTGAAAAGTCTCGTTTAGCGTTATCATTCTACTCCGTTGACATCCAATACCGCATTACTTAAATGTATTCCGATTTCCGATACAAACGATATTGTATAAAATCAGTTAAACCGCATCCCTTTTGCACAAAACGGAATTGAACACTTCTCTACAAAAGGATGGGAAACTCTTTCCTCTGTTTACTTTGTAAAACATTTTCTTTTCATACATAACAAGAAAATTGCATTCGATAATATCCTTGTACAAAACTTGGAGCTTCATTTACTGTGTTTTTTTTTTTTTTTTTGAAAACGAAATTTTCTTCAACAAAATATATAAGAAATGAAAATGGGTAAAGGACAAAATAGGAAGCAAGGAAGAAGCAATAATACCCAAACCATCATATTCCGACTCCGACTCCAACTCCGACCAACATTACTAAAATCCTCAAAAGATATAGAAAAATGAAACATCTAAAATATTTGGCAATAAATTTGGTTTTCTGCACGTGTTTTACACGAAAATATTCATGCAACGTTTTTCGGCAATAAATACATTTGATTTGGATTGCAGCCAAAAGTTTCTCCCTCTATGGAGTTCTTGTGCTTGTGTGTGTTTGTGTGTGAGTGTAAGGAACCTCAAGGGTATGCAGGTTGTACGACAGACATGTTTTCTTTCTTCTTTTTTTTTTTTTTGGTCCTTTAGCACGAGTCGAGTACATTTTTGTGTGATTTGGCAATTTGTATTGCTGTGTGTGGTTTGTATCGATGCTTTTTGTAAAAATGTAACGAATACTCTATGTGCTGGTGTGGAAAACTACGGGAATGACGATGTTAAAGGATTTTCTTGTTTTTTTTTTTTGGTTTTTTTTTTTTTTTTTTTTTTGATTTAATGTCGTGGGTTGTGTTTGTTTTTGTACATGATAAATGGTAGTCCCATCTCAATTTTCTCGTGCTGCATGCGGAATTTATTTTAGATGCTTGTTCTGGAGAAAAGAAAGTTATTATTGGGTCATGAACATTTTTGGGCCACGTTCTTTTATGGCATTTAAATTATTTGAAAAGCTTGTCCTCATTATGGAGATGTTTGAAGTAGGTAATTGTTAAATATTGAAGCGATTTAGATAGTCGTTAAACTGTTTTCGAAAAAGCCGAAAGCATAAGAAGCGGTCCTATTGAAGGTACCGTGCTTAGCATTGTTAATAACTTCTCTCTAAAATTAATTATTTAAGAACAAAAAATTTAAATTTAAAGGAAAACTTTTTTGAACCAAAATTTCTTAAAGATTACAAAAAAAACAACATAAATAAGTAAAATTCGTATAGACGAATTAATGAAATGATGATGAAATTATGACAGCACATAATGTCACAATCACACATGACATTACGATGATGGAGAAGTCGAAAAAAGTGGGTCTGGAAATTCCGTCCGTCTGTCTGTCTGTCTGTATGTCCGTCTGTCAGTCTGTCTGTCTGTCTGTCTGTATGTATAGACACCTACAGCCCAAACGGGTGGGCCTGATATATAGACTTTTTTAGGTATTGTAGGTACAGAGTTGAAATTGAAATTTTTTTTTAGCTCAAAAAATAACGATACCTGCCATACAACCGTTACGTTAAAGCTTATTTTTCTCAAAAACGGCTCTAACGATTTCGGATAAAAAAAATCAGTGTTGCTTTTTAGGTACGAATAATCATATGGCTGAAAAAAATTTAAAAAAATGGCTAAGAACGGTACTTTCCATAGGACCGTTTTTTTGCTTTCGACTATCTCGAAAACGACTCAACCGCTTCTTTCGAAATTTCACACACATATAGCTGTAAGTAGCTTAATTTGTATTGTATACCAATATTTTTGAAAAATATTTTTTTGTATTTTTAAAAGCATTTAAAAAAAAAAAATTAAATTAATATTTTGAAAACTGCTTCTTAATTTTTTTTTTTTAAATTTTAAATAAATGTATTTGCTGAATACTTATGAACTGGCGTTTTTGAATTTTTTGTTTGGAAATTTTTTTCAAAAAGTTTTTCAAAAAAAACTTTTTCTCAAAAACCGCTCCACAGATTTTCATAAATTTATTCTCATAAATTCAAATTTATCCAAGAAATAAAATGGCGTACTTTTTCAAATTAGTTTAAGTATTTATTTAAGAATTTTGAAAATTCTATTTTTATCAAAATCTCAAGCCCCTAAACCACTGTCACTCATAAGAGCAAGTTCGTGCGACCCAGTCGTAAATTTTATTTATTTTTGCTCTAGGCCCAAAACTAACGGCACCTGCCATACAATCGTAAAGAAAAAAATTGATTTTCTCAAAAACGCCTCTAACGATTTTGATAAAACTTTCAGAATGCTATTTTTTTAAGACAGTCTCTCTGTTGGTTAGAAAATATTTTTCAAAATGTGTCTTAAAACGGTACCTCTCATAGAACCAGTATTTTCAAATCAAATTTTGTCGTAAAATATCGTTCGATTTTAATAAAATTTTGGCCACAGGAAGACATTCATAATTTTATTAATATGGCATTTCAAAATTTTGAAAAACTTTTTTTTTTGATTTTTTATAATTTTTTCAAAAAAATTTTTGGTTTTCGAAATATGTTGGAAACGGGTATATTGATTTTTTTTTAAAAACTATTTTTCAAATGTAAACTACAGATTGTCATATATTTGCATACTCAAATAAATTTCAAAATATTTTTTGAAAAAGTTTTTCAAAAAAAAAAAAAAATTTAAAAAAAAACTGGTCGAACGATTTTCAATATTTTTTTTTTCCCTAGATAGACTTAAAGTTTTGAAATTGTATTGCATACTTAGATTTTCCGAGAAAACTCTTAAACTAATTTATAAAATAAAAGAATTTTCGAAATTATTTAAATTTTTTTTTCTATCCATATATGCAGCCACTAAGCAATTGCTTATCATAAGAGCAAGTTCGTGCGACCCAGTCGTGCATTTTATTTTCTGTTGTTTTACGAATGAAAGTGTGTGCCGAAATGTAAGATTCACATTTAAAATATTAATTTTGATTTAAATAAAACATGGTTGATTAAATTTAAGAAGAAACAGGGAAGTAAACACATTAAAACTATACATAGATGATAAAAAAAGACATCAAAATGAAGTTCTTGACTTGTGGATCGGAATTGTGCAAAGTTGGGAAGCTGTGATGAAAGTTTTCTCGAAATTACAGAAAAATCCCTATTAAAAATTGGTTGGGACTTGGGAGATACCATGAAGGTGCTGCTTGAAAACAAAATTTTATCATTTAACTCGAATTTATTGAACACTGGCACAATTTCATACAACAAATCAATGCCTTCCAGAATCGTCTTCAATTTCAAAAAATAGCTATTGACATAATTCGAAAATCGTATTTTCAGAATTTATTAATTGTTCGTATATTATTTGCATCGCTTTACTAATAGATGACTAAAGTTTCTACGTTTTTCAATTACTGTACGCCATTTAGTAGCTTAGAAATAACTTTAACACAACATTTCCCACTTTTAAAGTTAAACCCCAGATTAAGTCCTTATCATAAGTCTAAGTTCATTTATGAATAGCTTAAACTCCAGCTTTATGATTACAACTTACCACTAGTTTAAGATACGTCTATGAAAACAGGCCAAATAGTGTACTTTTCATTGAAAAAAAAAACATCCCTTAAACCTATATCATCAATATTTGTACGTTAATGCGAAAAACTTTGGGGGTGTGCTAATAATTTACTATGAAGCATCATTAACTTTTTGTCACCACAAAACCATTTTGGCCGATATCATCATAGTAGTTATTGTTCACCTGAACTTTTGGCTTACACAATTATCATTCAGGTGTATCTAATTACATTAACTTAGCCTGAATGCTAACCAATTTGCCATTAATACTCAACTTTATCACCCAATAAATATCCCAAAAATAAGACATCTAAGAGAGGGAGAGAGACTTTGGTTAACCAAAAAGCAGTTAACTATCAATAGACAACGTCAGAAGAAGCTATTCGAGACAATAGAGAAAGGGCATCAAGTTCAATGGCAGATATAATTTTACTTTGATAACGTTACTTCAAAAACTCAGGTTAATGATAATAAAACTCTGTCTGGGCTGTGGTTCTTATATATTGACACATTATAATAGAACACAATTATTTTGTATTGCCACAAGTTTTGCAGCTTTTGAACTACCTACATATTTTAGAACGTATTCTAATTGTTGTTTCCAAAGACAAAGAAACGCCAACCAAGCAAATAGATATTGCAACAGGAAATTCAAATAAAATTTCAAAATAAACTTTAACCAAAATTATGTAGGAAGTGCAGTTCAGAAACTTTTGCCAATTAAAAGTATTTAAATTGCGCTTCACCGCCAACTATACACCGTGTTTGAGGAATCACATTAACTTCCATAAATTAGTTACGCTCTCCCCAAGTAAGGAGGCAGAGGCAGCAACCGAACCAATTTAGTTGCTTAAAACTTTTTGACGGAAACCAGCTTGTTAGGGAAGGAAATACTGTCACCATCATTATCATACTTCACTAACTAAGTTTAATAACCAGAAAATAATGTAAAGAGTTAAAAAAAAAAAAAAGAAAAACCAACAACAAAACCAAAAGGATTTTTTTTCGTTGAATATAAATTAATCTACGGCGCTGCGAGGCAAAAGCGGAAACGGCCAACGACAAAACAGTATAAAATTGTCCGCTTCAAGCCAGTAAATATTTGTCAATACAAATGAGGTAGATACAAATACAAATTCAAATAGAACCGGAAAAATATACTCTGAATTACTTTTTTATGTTGTCAACTTAATAAAAAGTTTCTATTTAAAATGGACTGAGGAAGAGAGTGTCTTTGCAACATCTGCTAGCAAAGATGGTGATGACAATATTGTTCTTGTCACAGTTAATTAAAGTTAAAAAAGGAACTTTTGGATGTTTAATTTCCAGGAAGTAATGCAAAAAGTTTATATTCTAGCAGCACTCCCGTCCCAGAGAAGTTAACGAAGCGGTTTACTGAGCCAAATTTATTTGGTAAACGTTTTAAAACATTCAACACAAATAAATTTGAATTAAATTGAATCAGTTACCAAAAATTGAATAATCAAGTCTCACTGATGACGACTGTGAAATGTTAATTTGGAAGCAATCTGTTGAAAAAAATTGGTATTGAATCTTATCACTAAGTTTTATGAAAGTTAAAGTAATATGACATTTTAGATTTCTCCAAATATAATTAATTATTTTATTTTTCTTTTTCAGTTTAATACCTTCTTTTTTCTTAACACAGCAATCCTACATATTATTACTTTTTTTTTGATAGTGTACGTGCTCAAGGAAAAGTTGGATGGGAGATAAAAAGTTGACGTTTTTTAATCACAATGGCAGAGAAAAAAATGAGTCCGGTAAAACATTTCACATTCTTGTAGTGCAGCTTAAAAATGAGTGTCTTTACTTCACAGTCCGTTCAAAGATATGCTCAAACGTTTATTGATGAAGGTGGGCAAAATCGCATCGTCCCCTCCACGCGGTCCTCCCATCGGATCCAGAGGTTGTAGATACCTGAGTTCGTTTCTCAGGAACTAGGAGCAGGAGGGTAGATACGCTCTGAAGATCCAACCACCAACACGGTCTACGCGTCATGCACAGGCCTCCCTGCAAAATATGCCTTGGATGCCCAAACCAAAAAACTTGACAACGATTTAAGCATATGCACGTTGAATGTGCGTACGCAAAACAGGCCGCGTAAAGTCGAACATCTAGCCGAGACCCTCGCCAGTCTCAACGCTGATATTACAGCCCTCTAGGAGATGCGATGGGATCGACCTGAGCTGAGAATTACAGAGGACTGTAACTTCTATTATGGGAAGTGCCACCTTGATGGGAGATCGCTGTTGTTTGGGTGCGGACTCGCTGTCAGAGGAAGACTAAGACAAACCGTTTTGAGCTTTCGCGAAGTCAGCGAAAGAGTGACAACGATCCGCAATAAGCAAAATTCCACCCCCTAAGCCTAATAAGCCCTTGCCCCTACAGAAGATAGAGACGACGGACGCTACCAAAGAACGTTTCTATGAACTCCTTGCCAAAACCTATGAGCAGTGCCCCAAACATGACAATAAAATCATCTTGGGAGACTTTAATGCCAAAATTGGGAGGGAGGACATCTTTGGTATGACGATCAACACGACACCACTTCATATAACGGACTCAGCCTCCTTCAGAAACCCCTGGTTTGACGCCGAATATGCTCAGGCAAACAAATCCAAAATGGAGGCATACAAGTCTTGGCTGCAGAGAGAAATCCAGAAATCTCTATGTTGAGCAAAGAAAAGATGAGAAACGCCTGCTCAGGAGGAAAAAATAAGAACTCCAACAACGCGAAGTCGAGGAGATGCAGAGATGTTTTTGCAGAAAAGAGGCATAAAACTTCTACAAAAGAGTGAAACAGTCTACGTCAGGTTTCACAAGCCGCCCTGGGCGTTGCAAAGATCAGGATGGAAATACCATAGTATAAACGCAGGCGATGTTTATACTATACTTTAACCGGTTGCTAAATGGCGATGACTGCCAAGATCCCGCCCAATTTCAACTTGTTCCAGTTAATCTAGATGACGACCACGAACTACACCCGCCCGACCAAAATGAAAGTAGCCATCACCAGACTAAAGATGAATAAGGCAGCTGGATGTGATGGACTTCAAGCGGAGCTTTTTAAGCACGCTAGAGATGACCTTATCAGGAGCATTCACCAACTCATCTGCAAAATATGGTTGGAGGAAAGTTTGTCCGATGAGTGGAACCTCAGTACCATCTGCCCGATCCACAAAAAAGGAGACCGCCTATTTTGCGCTTACTATAGAGGCATAAGCCTTTTAAACATAGCCTATAAGATCCTGTCTAGCGTTTTATGTGAACGTCTCAAGCCGTTTGCTGATGACCTTATAGGTCCTTACAAATGCAGCTTCAGACCTGGAAAATCTACCACCGACTAAATATTCACACTACGCCTACGCCAGATCCTGGAGAAAACCCATAAGAATATAACATCGACACCCACCACAATGTTAATAGAGTTGAGTTCTATCTTGACATGTCTAACTTTAGAATCCCTGCTAAACTGATACGCCTTATCAGGATGACGTTGGAAAATGCTCGCTGTTCCGTCCAAGTTGGTAGGGACTCTACTGAAACTAAGACAAGGTGACGCACTGTCAAGCGAAATGAAACTGAAAATAAATGAGGACAAGACGAAGTAGGTATATGCTTTCATCAACAAAAGTCCAATCTCATCACCCACTTAGACAGAACATGACCATTGTATCAATGAATTTGTCTACCTGGGTTCTACTGTAAACACCGGCAACAACATCAGCGCTGAAATCAAACACAGACTAACTCTTGCTAATCGCTGTTTCTTTGGGCTGAATAAGCAATTGAGGAATAAAGTCCTATCGAGAAGAACTAAGGAGACACTATATAGAACACTCATCATCCCGGTCCTGCTATATGGTGCAGAAGCATGGACTCTCTCCCAATCGGATAAAAAGTCAATTGGAGTCTTCGAGAGAAAAGTTCTGTGTACGATTTATGCTCCTGTCTGTGTAAACCGTAAAAACAACATTGGGCAAAGAAGATACACCGACGAACTATACGCGCTGTACACCGACATAAGCCTAGCCAGAAAAATTCAGTGAGTAAGATGGTTGGGCCATGTAGAGCGAATGGACATCGACGCTCCAGCTCGTATAGTCTTCAAAGCCAAACCAAAGGGAGTCAGAAGCCAAGGTAGACCTCACCTTCGATGGAGCGAGCAGGTAGAGGGAGACCTCCGACAAATTAGCTATATTGCTGAAGAGAAAACTTGCAACATCATTGTCCATGGAAAATGGTTTGTAATACACGGACCTAGAACAGAAAACTGATAGATTTCCTTAATTGGTAATTCCCCTTGGTGCAATGCTGTCAAGATTTGAATATAAATAGCTTATCAAACGCTGCCGTCGCGGTTCGACTTTCGACGTCCAAAGAACAGGAACGTGAATCTGGAAACAAATACGAAAAGCTGACAGTTCTGTCATCAGCAAAACAATTAAGTGGATTTAAATTCTTAGACAAGGAATCATTTATAAATGTCATTAAGAGAGTTGCAGACAGACCGGAGCCTTGGGGCACACCAGCATTTGTTTTCTGGATAGCAGGCCGAAAACCATCAAATCGATAAAAGAGCTCGATTTCAAACTCTATCCAATGCTTTTGAAATATCAAGCACATTAATATTATGTGAAGATTAGTTTCACTGTTCGGTGAGATATACAGGGTGATTCACGAGCGTTAAGCCAAAAAGCTAGAGTCATGATAAAGTCATGCTATACCTTTTTGTAAAGCCAAAAATTTACTTTTTTATTGTAATTTTAAACAAAGTTCTTCTATTGAACCGTTTTCAAAATATTAATTTTCAAACTCAAAATTTTGAAAAAAAATTTTAAAAAATAATTTTAAAACTAATTTTTTTTAAAATTTTTCGTAATTAAGTATTATTTTTATTCTCAAAATTCAATGCTCCCATTAACTCTTAATCCAACACTGAAAACAGTACGGTTCTATGATTTTTTTTGCCAAGCTATTGAAAAATAACCAAACCTACTTCTTCACAAAAACACGAGAAAAATTGTCTAAAGATCACTTGTGCCATCCCGTAAGGCTACATTTTCTTGTTTTTGTGAAGAAGTAGGTTCGGTTATTTTTGAATACCTTGGCAACAAAAAGTCATAGAGCCATACGGTTTTCAGTGTTTTATTCAAAATTTATTAGAGCATTGAATTCTGAGAACAAAAATAATACTTAATTACGTACAATTTTGAAAAAAATTGTTTTTAAAGTATTTTTTTTTATTTTTTTTTTTCAAAATTTTGAGTTTGAAAGTTAATATTTTGAAAACGGTTCAATAGAATAACTTTATTTAAAATTACAATAAAAAAATCAGTTTTTGGCTTTACAAAAAGGTATAGCACGGCTTTGTAGGAGTTACCGTTATTTTTTAATAATTTTTTTTCAAATTAAGGTCATGTTTTTAGAAAAATACCCCTCCCGGCTAAACGAAGGGGAATAGACCCCCCCTCCCATACGATTTTTTTCTTGTCTCAACCCATCCTACACGCTCTAGCTTTTTGGCACAACGCTCATGAATCACCCTGTATATGTATACCATCATATCACCAGTGGACCTGCTGGACCTATTGCTGTGGAAACCGTACGGTCATTCAGAAGTTTTCGTTTTTCAATTTCTTCTAAATCTGATGGTTTGTCAGAGCTTTCAAGACCTTGACATGATGTTATAACATATTGTTTTTTTTTTTATTTTTTATTATAAAATGACATTACCGCATTTTTGTGGCTCAAAGTTGTCTTCTCAGACATTTTAAGTTTGGCAAAGCACTTTTTGATCTTGCGATTCTAAAGAGTGTCCTCATTATGGCCCCTACCATAACGATTGATGATTGATTTCGTTACAATTTCAGAATTTTTTTTTGCTATCCTGTACAATACTGACAAGTATCAAAAACTTTGTTAGCCAAAATGTTTTTTATACCCTATACATGTATATAAAATTTTGCACACGCAAGCTTTTTCCAATTAAATAAACATATTTCAGTTTAAGCGTGACTGGCACCCACTTTTTATACAAAACAGTCAATATCGTTTTTGTAAAATAACAATGCTTAAACTAGAGCGAAAAACATTTTGTGGGTATTACTTGTAAATATAGATCTTGTGTATGAGATCAAAAAATTTGATTTTGAAAGTGTGACGCCCACTTTTTATTAGAAACTATAAAAAAATTGTTTTTTTTTTGCAAATAAACGGTATTTTTAATGAATCCACAAACCCATATTCAAGCGTCTCTTGTGTGAAAAGGAATTTTGAATTTTGGGCGTGGCTGACGCCCTTTTTTCGTGGCAGAACGAAAAACGTAGTTTTAAAAATTTTAGGTACTACCAATATTCAATTCAAACCTTTCCTTTCCGTTCGTTTTATGAAAAATATGTCTTTACATTTTCTTGTGTAAATTTTTTCAATACCCCACTTTTAAGGGCGTGAGTTTTTAAAACACCTTTATTTTGGTAAGATCGTTAAGAAACTATTTGATTCAACTGTAGTTTTACACATATGAATACAAATTGACTAACTATCAAAGCTCAATTAGTGCTTAAAATTTTTGTTACAAATTTTTAGAACACGCCTACTTTTAAGGGGCGTTTCCGTCAAAAGTCGTCATATGTATTAATTTTTTAATGTTTTTTAACTATCGGTAGCAGTTTTGATGTAAGAACATGAACCCTTCGGTTCGTATTCCTTGCATACGCAGCAGAGTGTGGTTCAAGAATTGTTAAAAAACACCCATAATCACTATTTCTATTCAAAATCTAATTTTTAAAAATTTAAATTTTGTCTTGTTTTAATCGATCTGCAAGCTTAAAATTGAATGTCACTGAGTCTCAACTTTGGGAATGACACACACCTTTTTTTTCTCCAGCAGTTGATAAACGTCAGCCATACAAAATGAATGTTATTGAATTTGTTCCTGTCTGCTAAAGAAGAATTTTGTTTCTGAAATTGGAACAGCGGCTGGCTGCGAGAGGCGAATTACACATAAACATACAAAAATATAGGGTATCCAACAGTTCGTTGAAAACGTACTGTAGCTCTCGCTTATGTTTTTTTATATAGTATTTTTTGGACATAACTACGTTTTCTGTCCTATTTCTCTTACTTTATGCAGTTTCCATGATTCAATTCTTATATTTTGACGGTGGAACTAGTCCGTTTTCCCTACTGGTCCTTACCGTATGCCCGTATTCTATACAATTAACACCTTTCTTGAAGTCGAGGTCTACCTCGTCAAGTCGTACATTTGTGTGGCACTAGTATGCATTACTTCATATAAATTTACTTTAATTTGGGCTTTTAAGGATTAAAAAAGATAATATAAATATTCTGGTCACTTTCAAGAACAATAAAACCGCAAAGCAACTTTTAATAATATTTTCTATTTGGAATGATTTCGACTTTTATAAATTAACAATTTCACATGAAAATTCATAGCCAAAGCCTATCGATTAAAATTATATAATATTAATCAATTTTCTTTGTGGCTTAATACACTTTGTAAACCACAAGCCATTATTGCAAACTCAGGAATGTTATCTTAAAGGAAATTTACTTGTCAATATATTATACATATGTATACATAGAAGGGAATACCTTTCATAGTGATTATGTGGTATTTGGTATGTTTGTTGTGGAATGTAAACATTTATTTTGGGTTAATATGGCATGTTTTTGGTTGATTATGGGTTGGATAGTTTTAATTACATAATTATTCAACAGAAGTCAAAGAAGAGTAGAAATACTTTTGTTTGTTTTAATAGGAGAAGTGTTTATAATAAAATAAAAGGCATCGCATTTTGTGGATCAAGTTGTCATTCTTTTCAGAAACGGTTTTTTGAGATGTGATTTCAAGTTTGATGTGTCATCAAGTCTTCGAACAATTTCAAGTCGATGTATTTTTCCTTTTCGTCCATTTTGAATCTAAGCATGCAATTTGAAAAAAAAAGTCGGTGTTTGTTAGCCTAAGCCGAGCTTGAACGAAAATCTGGAAATGGTTTTTCTAAAACGGTTTTTGATGAAGTTTTAAAAAAATTAAATTGAAAGACAGGACTTCAAATTTAATCGCGCCCACCAGGGCCCGATTCAGCTTTTCCGCCGCCCTGGGCAAACATTTAATTTGCCGCCTTTTGCAATGAAAGCATAAAGATAAGTTATAAAATTGTTTTTGCAAAGATTGTTAAATTTTTGACCGACTTTTGAAAAGTGGAGGTAATCTTTCTTTGTTGGAGTTGTATTGTATTCACATCCATAATGTTAGTCTGATAATTCTTCTAAACGAGTATATCAAATTACATAAGTGTAGGTATGTGTCATGCATGTATAGTAAGTACGTGTATATACATATATAACTCTCTTAGTTAAGTGTTTAGTAGTTTAAAAGATAAACACTAAAATGTTTTTTTTTAGTTAGTTTTTTTTTTATGTTTATAATTGTAACATCGACCAGCTTGACCTATTTTTTGCATTTTTAAACTAAGTTTTAATATAATGAGGCAGATGACTTGCTGCTACAATGTTTTCAATACAATATGCAGTTTTGGTTACATATTTCGACACCGCAGCGCCACTTGTTTGGTGCCTCACATCTCAAACATTTTCTTCAACATTGGTTGATTCACCAGGCGCTCATTAATAATAGAAGGCTATTTTTGCATTTATTTGAAAAAATGGCTGGAGCCAAAAGCTGGAAGAAAACGGTAAAGATCAATTTATAAGTTATGGTTTTCATAACTGTTTGTGTGTGGGCCGCCATAACTTTTTTCCATTCTCTCTTTCTTTTGATATGCATATGCATATCCTACTTTGGTTCCACCCATTTTCAAATCATCGGCAAAAATAAAAGGTGCTTCCTGCTTTTTCTGAACGCCTGATCCATACAGTTTTCATATTATTTTTGCACTCAATTGTGCGGTTAAAAAGAAGAAACACCTTAAGCAGTGGCAATGTGGATGTAGTGCTTATGGTTGCTTAACCTGAGAGCTGTGAGTTCAAACCGAGCCTGGGCAGCAATTTTTATTTATTCCCCCAGCTTCAACTGGACGGCACCCGTGGGATTTTCGTGAGATATTTATCACCTATAATCTCAATCCACTGTACCAACTTTCTTTCCTATCTTTCTATTCCTTCTTTCTCCTCGCTTGCACATGTTAATTCATTATAAAGGTATTATTATCCCTTTGAGTGCGAGTGCATTATAAAAAAAAGCAGTGGTAGACATTGTAGATGCATATTTGCCATTAAAAGTTTTATGGTGAAGGGTGTGATGACGATCACAAAGAGGAACAAAAAGTTACGGTTTCGAAGTTCACCTTTCTCATTTGCTCATATTAAAATTTAATAACTACTTTAACTCACTATGATTTATCTGATAAACAGAAGAAAGTAACAAAAAAGTTGCGACCATTTTTGCGCTGGGCTTGAGTCAGGTGATATCTTTATATGTAACAGGGTGAATATTTTGATTTTTTTTTCATAAAGATACAAAATAAAGAGTGTTGTTTTTTTCTATCTTGATAATTTCTTTTATTTATGAGAAATAAAATAGGTACTTAAACCTAATTATTTATTTAATTATTATTAGGTATATTGGTTTGATTACTTAATATTTTTTGTATGTTTATCTACTTCGACCATTTTGTATTTTGTTTTGGAATTATTTCTTCGCTTTTAATGTGATTTAATAAAATAAAAACGTAGTTTATTTCATCTGATTTCCTTTTAATGATTTAAATTTGTAAACTTTATCTTTTATCTAAAATTAAGACTTTAAAATGCATAATAACATTTCAAATAAGCATATTTTGTTGGTTGTTTTATTATTTCTATTTTTTTGGTTCAGGAATAATATTACACCATTTAATCTTTTGCCCTGTTCTGCTCGTATCGCAAAATGTTCATCGTTTCTACTCCAGCACTAAATTCAGACGCTGTTGCAGCTGCACAGCGTCTGCCATAGGATTCAGAAAATACAATACGGTGGTAGTTTTATATGGTTTGTGCTGTACAACAGGAAACGCCTGGAATTAGAAAATTGAAAATTTCAAGACACATTTAACAAAGAGGGGATTTCGTAAATGGAATTTTTAACTGCATAATTATGACACTGACACATTCAGAAATCGGTAGATTTCTTCTACGAAAAATCGAAATTCTTTCTGAGTTATATATTTCCCCCCTAAATGTTGTTGAGGAAACAAGTAAAATCATTTTGAAAAATTATTTGCATCACCTACAAGGTTCATGAATACATTCAAAATTGTTACTCGAAATCGAACAAGCTGCTTAGATAAATATTTTGAAAGTTTCAAATTACTTTGTTACAAAAACTTTGTGCAAGTTTTCATTATTCCAGCCAATACTTGAACTTGTATAACAATTAACTGCTGGTTAAAGAAAAAGCAAATAATAAATTATTTATTGAATATTTTAAAATAGCGAATAAAATACATGGCTACCCTAAAAAGTTCTATAAACCATTTCTAACATCTGACTAGACTAGACAATTACAATTTTCTCAACCAAAACAAAGATTAATATTTTATTTGTCCTCCTTCTCAAATCTTTACTTTCGAGAAAGTTATACCAACAAACTTCAAACGAATAACGAACCACCAAGCAATGCTTTTGTTCTTATAGAGATTCATGGCCACATTACTATGACTCCTTAGAGCTCATTTATCACCCCTTTCAAACCTTCTGCGACAAGTTCCAACGGACTTATTTTTATAGCCACATAATTTGTCTGGGTAATACCGAACCGAACGAAGTTCATGGTTCAATGACAGTGATTTTCTAAAAATTTAATATACTCAATCCAAAACATCAGATGGTTGCGTCTATGATTTGTTATGACTTCTCAAGTATTTTCGTTGGGGTGTGGTTTCAATGGCACCATGGTTGAAAGTTGATGTTATGATGGATTGTCTTCCACGTTGAACAAACCAAAATTGACATTTTGGTTGAAGATTTTATCAGGAACATTGCTTTACATTAAATATGTATGTAGCTAGTTATAACTATAATAACATTTACTTACATATCACTTTCTGTATTTTTTTTAAATACTTATTTATATAATTGACGTATAAAATGAGTGTTTTTATACGTATGGAAAAATAATAACAAAAATAAATTTAACATGACTGCGCTTTCAATTCAAACTTTCGTTTAAGTGTATTTAAGGTACTTCCATAATATATTGGATCTAGATAGTTTTTGACTTAACAAAAATTTTGTAGTTCAATAGAATAAATTCAAAGCAATTAAATATGCATGTAACAATTTATTCACAAGTTAATTTCCAGTCATTGTGATTTGAAATTCGATGAAACGAAAATGCGTCACGACAAAAGGACAAGCGCATAGGTACAAGCATGAATATATGAATACGACGGAATACAATACACAGTATTTGCCTTTAGAAAAAAGAAAAAAGAAGAAGAAATAAAATGCACAACTCGGTCGCACATTACGTGTGACAGCGGTCTTGGGGTTTGAGGTTTTGGAAAAAAAAAACAGGTAAAAATGATATGAGATTTTATTGATCACTTAAAGAAGTAAGTCATCTAAATTCGTTTACATACTGTTTAGGATTTAAAGAAATTTTTTGTTCACAATCATTTGACCAGTTTTTACAAATAAAAACAGTTTTTTTCAAAAACTTTTCTAAAAAATATTCAAATTTTTACTTGCTCTATAGGGCAAGTATTGGTTTCGTGCAGAAAAAGAAAAAAAAAATCGAAGTTTTAATCAAACATGACATTACGATGATAGAGAAGCCCAAAAAAGTGGTTTTCGCCATACCGTCCGTCGGTCTGTCTGTGCGGATGTGCGGATGTGCGCTTTTTCACGTCATGCTACAGCCTAAACGGCTTGACGGATTTTCTTCAAACTTGATATATAGCAGTTTGAAGAAAAACCATTGTCGAGGTTTTTTTTATTTTGTTTTAGCCCGGCTCAAACTGGTACCTTTCAAGTAACGTTTTTTTTCAATTTGGATTTTCTCGAAAACGGCTCTAACGATTTTGATTAAATTTAAAATTTAGCTAACTTTAAGCCTTTCTAACAAAACTGCGTTTTTTTTGTTTTTGCCTCAAATGGTCGTAACGAAAATCAGGTTTTAACGGCTTTTTTTCAAATAGCCATAAGTTCACAACGGCTTGATTGAATCAACTCAAACTTTGTGTGACATAGTTTTTCATAGTGTTCTATAGGATGGTTTATTAAGTTTTTCACTGAAGCCTTTCTAAACGGTGGCTTCCATACAACGAGCCGTTGAGTTTTAGCCAACTTTTTTTGGTTTTTTCTAATTTTCTCGAAAATGGCTCTAACGATTTTGATTAAACTTGTGTGTTATATTCTTTTAGTGTTTTCAAGAGAACTGCGTTTTTAGTTTTTGGCTAAAAATGCAAATAACGGAGATCTGCTCTTAACGGCTTTTTTCAAATGGCCATAAGTTGTCAACGGTTGCATCGAATTCACTCAAATTTTGTTTGGTATAGTTCCTTACAGCTTCCTATCAGATGGCATTGATTTTTTTTTTTTCATGTTCTCTTTTTTAAATGGTGGCTCCTATACAAAGAGCCACTAGATTTTGGCCAATTTTTTCATTTTTCTAATTTACTCAAAAAAGGCTCCCCCGATTTTTATGAATCTTTGTATGTAACATACATAGAATACATCAAACAAAACTGCATTTTTAGTTTTTGGTTATACATGATTATAGCGGAAATTGCTTTTAACAGTATTATTAATTTGGCCATAAGTGGACATTTGTATCATTTATAACACCCAAAAGATAACGTCTTAATTTTAAATGTTAAAGGTTTCTTAACGTTAGCTCCCGTATATCGAGTTTTCCAGTTTTAGCCAATTTTTTTTGGTTTTTACCAAATTTTTCAAAAATGAATTGTTCTTATTGATCGAAAAGTTTGTTTTCATCGGACTATTGCACCAACAGAGCAAGTACGTGCGACCCAGTCGTGCATTTTATTTTTTTAGTATGCCAACACTTTGTAGTTTTTATCAGAAAAATAGAATTAAAAAAAATACAAAACCGTTTTTTGGAAAAAATAAAAAATTAATTTTTTTTTAATTTTTTTTTTAAATTAAAAAAAAAAACTTTTAGGAAAAATTTAAGAATTTAATTTGTATATAAAGGGTCTTCTTCATTTAAAATTTCATTGCAATCCGTCAAGTATCTTACGAGAAAATCTGATTTTTAAAAACCGGCCTAAAAGACTTTACCTGAAAAATATATTAAAACAAAAACTAAAGTACCTACATAGAAAACAGTATTCAGAAAGTCTTATCAACATCGCATGAGCCGTTTCAGAGAAAAAATAGTTTTTCACTAAAAATCATATGGCAGGTACCTTTAGTTTAAGAGCTAAAATGCTAAATCCAAAAACCCTTTTGTAGGACGTCATAATAATACCATTATATACTAAGTTTGTAGCAAATCGGCCCAGCCGTTCGGGCTGTAGGTGTCGGTACAGACAGGCGGACAGACATAATTGTCGGACCCACTTTTGTAGGCTTCTCTATCATCATAATGTCATGTGTGATTGTTATCTAAATTTTAAATAATTTTGAAAATTTTGAAAACTATAATTAATCCAGAATAAGTTCAACATATCCGAATTCAAAATAATTATGTATTCGATTTCGGTAATGCCTTTCAATAAAACATTATGTAAAAAATATAGTTCCAAATTAGGTTAATAAATTGATATGTTTGACTTTTAGTATACCTTTATTGATGAGTAAAGACAGACGTGTTTCAAAATTGTAGTAAGGTTGAGAAAATAGCAAGTTTTGTTTCTTATCGACGATGAGAATATATAGATGATGAAACGAAATAAAGTCAAAGTCTAGTCGATACAGCATTAAACCCAAAAATGTTTAAAGCTCCTACTTCGGACAGCAATTAATTGTATAACGAATCAACAATTTCAATCATACTTGAAATTCACAATTTTCCACTGAATTTCCCACAAACATTGCTCATTTGTGGTTGATTTAAATATTCCTTTTCCAAATGTTTCAATTAAATATTGATTTCCAATTGCATGCATACAAGAAATTCCCACGCTAAAAGGGTTTAATTGATTTAACCCTATCAGGACCTTTTATGAGGATATACTAGATATAGAAATATCATCCCATCATCATCATGGAATAGAGTTTTCCTTCGAAAATTTTGTTTCGTCACAATTACGTTAAGAACAAATTAAAAGTGACATTTGAAATAGGATCTTCTTGTTCAAATGGTGTCATGACCTCTCCAATAGATTGAAGTTTGGGACAAAAAAATTTAATTCAGACAGATTGGTTTTCCGGACTGAGTTGATTTGAAGTCGCATTATTAAACAGAGAAGGTACATAAGTTCATCATTTCGCGATTCGTTTTGTTGGGGTAAATCGATGGGGGTCATTCCTTTAAACCGAATACATACATATTTCTACTTGCTCTATAGGACAATTATAAGTTTCATGCAACAAAAAAAAACATGACATGACATTACGGTGATAGATAGAGAAGCTCAAAAATGTGATTTTCGCCACACTGTCCGTCCGTCGCGTCGTCCGTCTGTCTGTGCTACAGCCTAAACGGCTTGACAGATCTTCTTTCTATATAGCTTATAGCCGTTTGAAGGAAAATGGTTGTCTATGTTTCTTTTTATACCCTATTCCATAGAATGGGTATATTGTATTTGGTGTGGAGTTTGTAACATAGAGAAATAATACCGTTAGGTATAGAAAAGTATATATATTCTGACTCAGAATCAAAAGCCTAGTCGATTTAGCCATTTCCGTCCGTCCGTCCGTCCGTATGTATACTCTCTAGAGGTCGCAATTTTTGAGCTAGAAATCTGAAATTTGATATACATATTCTTTGGTTCAAGAGTAAGGCTAAGTTCTTGAACAGGCAAAATTCGCCAATCAAACACTCCCACAATCGCCATTTTTGTTGAACAACCTCAATTTGGCAAAATTAAATTCTGTATTTGTTACAGTTACGATAGAAGCATAACGCTAAAATTTTGCACACGTAAGCTTTAAGAAAACTTTCTTACAATCAAATTAAAATATTTAAGTTTGGGCGTGGCTTACGCCTATTTTTCATACAAAACCATCAATATTGTTTTTATAAAATAACAATTGTTATATTAAAGCGAAAAACATTAAATTTTGTGGGTCTTACTGGCACATAAACATCTTGTGTATGAAATCAAAAAAACTGATTTTGAACGTGGCTGACGCCCACTTTTCATTAGGAACTATAAAAAAATTGTTTTTGTAAATAAACGGTATTTATAATTAATCTGCAAGCCAAAATTTTGCGTCTCTTAATAGAAACGAAAAGGTTTGTGTATGAAAAGAATTTTTTTAATTTTGGGCGTGCCTTACGCCTACTTTTCATGAATGAACGAAAAACGTAGCCTTCAGAATTTAAGGCATTTCCAATGTTTAATTTAAACCTTTTTCCTTCCGTTCGTTATTTGAGAAATATATCTCTACATTTTCTTTTGTAAATTTGTTCAATACGCCCACTTTTAAAGGCGTGATTTTGATAAAATACCTTTGTTCAGGTAAGATTGTTTAAAAACTACTCGATTCAGCTGTAGTCTTACACATATGCCTACATACTGAAAAAAGTGCAGTTAGTGCTTCAAATTTTTAAGACACGCCCACTTTTAAGGGGCGTTTTCGTCAAAAGTCGTATAATGCATTAATTTTTTTAACGTTTTTTAACTATCGGTCGCAGTTTTGAAGTAAACAGATGAACACTTGGATTTATATTCCTTGGTTACGTAGCAGAGTGTAGTTCAAGAATTGTTAAAAACACCCACGATCGCTATTTCCATTCCAAATCTAATTTTTAAAAATTTAAGTTTTGTCTTGTTTTGTTCAAATCGATCTGCAAGAATAAAATTGAATGTCACTGAGCTCATAACAATTGCCTTGGCAATAAAACGTTTTAACTTTGGGCGTGGCGCACTCCTTTTTTATTGCGCCAGCACTAATTGAACATCACACCGCATAAAATTATTGTTATTGAATTTTTGTCTGTCTGCTAAAGAAGAATTTTGTTTCTGAAACATCGGCTGTTTGCGGGAGGCAGACGCATGCACATACAAAAATATGAGGAATAGGGTATCCAACAGTTCGTTGCAAACGTACTGTAGCTCTCGCTAATGTTTTTTTATTTCGTTTTGTTAGGCTCAATCTTGTACCTTTCAATTAAAGGTTTTTTTCATTTGGAAAGTTGAATAAGCGATTTTGAAACCTAGCTCATTTTTCATAATATGTATATCTTTTTTCATTTTGTGCTTAAATATTCATAACAAAAACCAGGTTTAAACTGCTTTTTTTTAAGTGACCATACAGTTCGCAACGGCTGATTGAATTGACTCAAACTTTGTTTAGTTTAGTTTAGTTTCTTACAGTTTCCTCTTAGATGGCGTTGTATTTTTTTCAGTTACTCTTTTTTAAATGGTGGCTCCCATTACAACGAGTCACTATGTTTTTGGACAACATTTTTATTTTTGAAGTGAAACTTCTTTAGGCGCATGAGGGTAAATTTTTTATTGATGCAGCGGAAATAACCGCGACTTCCGTCCCAGAAAATGGAGAGAGCGATTGAGACCGATTGACAGAGAGTGAGAAAGGGCAAACGTAGCATGAAGCACTTGGCCATGGTGTGAGAGTAGGGAGCAAGCGAGTGAGAAAGATCGAAAAAGAGAGAGTGAGACAGAGCGAACGTCGCATCACGCACAGTGCGACAGTGCCATGGGGAGAGAGAGCTGTAGGTTAGGTTAGGTTAGGTTTGTTTTATAATAGCACAAGCTGGTTCTGCATATCAACTGTGGCATTGTATATATATACTTTATAGTACTACCACCAAAGAGGATATATACATAGAGTCCAATCTTTCCTACGTTCCATCCTCCTCTGCTAAAATGTTCGTGGTCTCTTTCCTATTGTATTCATTGTCCGTGTGAAACAACAAGAAACGATGAGGTAAGTAGTAAGGTGTGAACGCACACATGTTTAACAAAAAGAACAATATGACAGCTGTAGCTTGTAGGCAAAATCAAAACAAGGCACAAGATTGGACTCTATGTATATATCCTCTTTGACTACCACTTGATGTGCGCCATTTATCGACGAAAAACAATTAAAATGGTGGAAATTGTTGTTGTTGCTTCCCAGGGTATTCTAGAGCTTAGTTTTTCGTCGTTAGATTGCGCACCTCAAGTGGGAATACTAGTTTATATATACAATGACTGTGGGTAGGTCGGTGGCTGATGGTTAAAAATAGAACGTTTGTATAGCAGGAACGTGGTGCGTTCTTTTTCTAACCATAGTCAACGTTAGTTGTTATGTAAAAAAAAAAAAAAAAAATTGTTGGAGTGTTATTGTTATGATTTGTTGGGATTTTTCCAAACCATTTAAGAACGATACTTTAGTTAGGATTTTTTAAACTGTCAAACGACCTTTCAATTTATTGAATTTAACTAGCAGAAAGGAAATGAGAACTCATCGCCAGAATCTGAATATTTGTGTTTCTGGCCATAATAATAGGTCAGTTTGGGGTAGTTTTTTTTTTATTTTTTTTTTTTTTTTTTTTTTTTTTTTTTCAAAAAACCTAAAAGGCAATAAATCAAAATTGTGGTGATGCAGTTAGTTAGATGAGCTCATAAGTGACTCAGCATAAACATAATCAAGATGATCTGATAAGTAACTTACGAGATCTAGCCGTTTTTGTACCCCCAAAGAAACAGTCCTTCTGTATGGCAATTTTCCTAAATAAATTTTTTATGTGGATGCAGAAAGTAGCGGGGGATCCAGCAAAACAAGCAATCACCAAAACCTTCAACATCGCATAGATAGCTAGATGCTGCGAAAAGTGGGATGCAGAAAGTAGCCTTTTAAACAAATCGCTTTTCCAATTCAAGGAAAAATATTAACGTTATGATTGTTGACAATTCATTGCTCCAATACAATTGATTTGGATTTGTTTTAGTCGAGAATAAACTAATCAACTTTTCCTATAAATTTAAAGTTTATTACTTAACATAGTTTTTCGCCTCCAAAAATCACACATTTTTGAAAAGTATTTCATTTGATGTCTCGGAGCGTGAGAAAAAGAAGTTTAATATTGCCGTTCGCTTAAATGGTAACAAATCGTTACTATTTGACACTTCATCGTGAGTTTCGGAACGCTGTTATGACATCATGTAGTTACAAATCGTAACTAATTTGGATTAAAAGAACGCCTTTTTGTTGGCTTTTGTTAACAAATGTCGGCTATCGTTTAAAAAAGAACGCACCAACGGTATGCATTATATTTGTCTTAGCAGACAAAAGTCTTTCGTATATTATCCACTATAGGCAGTTAGGCGGTTGATGGTTTTAAATAGATTGGCGGGTAGAAGGGATGTGACTTGGTGTATATGGTTAAATGAGCGCTGGAAGGTTGATATAAAAAAAGTGATGTGCATAATATTAAATGTGTTAGGTGGGTAAGCGGCCTTAAGAAGCTGCACTGGTCGGTGGATGCGGTGCAAAAAAAAATAATTAAATTTATACGTAATTTGTATTAATTTTAATTGAAAAGAAGTTTCACTTCTGATATGTGTATTTTGTACGCACGCACTTTTTTTTTTTTTTTTTTTATGTGAAACATCTATTGGCTTACCTAGGCAGTAAAATCGATCGTAAATGTAACGAAAATGGCATGACGCTTGATAAAAATTTTCAAAGTGGAAAGTGTTGGGTGGTTGGTGGTTGTAGGTTGGGTGGTCGTTGGTGATGCTGGGGTGGTAGTGGAGTAGGGGTTGTGGGGGCGGAGGAAGATGGTTGGTTGGTAGATTGGTGGTTGTAGGTGGGCTGGATGGTTGGTGAGGGGGAGGGTTGAGGAAAAAATTGTCAAAAATGATAGGTAGTTGGTTGGAGGGAAAAATTGACTAAAATGGTATGTGGTACTGGTGGGGAGTTGATGTGGGGGTGGGGTGTGGGGAAGTTGATGAAGAAAAAAATGACGAAAATGGTGGGTGGGTGGTTACTGGTGGGGGTTTGGATTGGGGTCGGGGCCAAAATTTACAAACATGGTGGGTAGCTGGCGTTTGGGGTTGGTAAGGGGGGGGGGGCAATTGACAAAAATGGTAGGTGGTTGGTTGTAAGTGCGGTGGGTGGTTGCTGCTTGGGGAGATTTGGTGTGGGGGTGAGGAAAAAATTGTCAAAAATGGCGGATGCTTGGTTGGTGCTTGTAAATGGGTTGGGTAAATGGTGGTGGTACGGGGGACTTGCCCTGGGGAAGGAATCGACAAAAATGGAAGGTTGTGGGTTGGTGGTTGCAGGTGGATTGGGTGGTTACTGGTGGTAGGTATTAGGTGATGAAAAACTTATAAAAAATGGTGGATGGTTGGTTGCTAGTTGTAGGTGAGCTGAGAGTATGGTGGTGATGGCGGTATCTGTTGGGTGGGTTGAGGAAAATTGTGTTCCTATGTGTTTATAAATGAATATAATCTGTAATAATTGATATTATTATAATATAATATGACAAATACATTGATTTAATCAACGAAACACTAAACTATTAAAAATTATTTCACTCCATATTTGTTTATGGTTTTTAAAAATTATGAATTTTAATGTAAACTTGAATGTTTCACATCTGCCGGGCGTCCCGTGACGGCTAATATTTTTTTTTTGTAACGGATGATAATAACAGAAATCGGTTTAAACTGGCCATAAGGGGACAACAACATAAACGAAATGTTTCAGATTTGCTTACGTATATATCTTTCACAGCGCCCAAAAAGATGGCATCTAAATTTAAAATATTTCAAGTTTCTGAACTGTCCCGTATGTTGGGTTTTCCAGTTTTAACCAACATTTTTTAGTTTTTACCATATGTATATTTGGAAAATGACACAAGGGTATTAACTTTGTGTATTTTTTGGGAGTATTTCATTGATAACTGCATTCTTAATTCAATTGAAGATGTAAGAACAACAACAAAAAAATTGTGTGGTCTTATGAAACCACGATGCAAGTGAAACTTTTTTCGTTCTAACAAATTCTCTATAAATATCAAATTAACTCACCAATAGCTTTTAATAAGTGATAATATAATTGCTACACGGTCAGCTGATGGGAACCATTGGCACCGCCATATATTACAACAGATGAAAGAACACATTCTTAGAAATGGAAAAAAAGTTTTACTCTAATAATATGCACCAGCAGAAAGTTCTCATACCTAATTCTAATAAAGTCACAATACAAATTAAATTTACGAACTTTCTCGGCATGTTCTCTCTTACTCTAACGGATTAAAATTAATTCATCGTCGGATATTTTCGCACTAGCTATTCTTGAGTTTTCCCTTGTAAACCGGTTTATTTGACTCACTAGCTATATCGTTGTCCATCACGATCAAGTTAGTAAACAAAACCATTTGAATTAATACAAAACACACAAATACCGCGAAGCAAGTTCTTGGTTGAGTGAGAATACAAATACTACATACTTCACGGTCAGCTTATGCGAGCTATTGGGATTATCTGGCGCCGCCAAATACATATTACGACATGCGACAGGTGAACCAAAAAATTTGAGGCGATGTAAACAAAGTTTCACTTTAATAACGGGGAAATGACCGTATCTTAAAAAATTCCAATATGCTCAAAACACGGGATATAAACAAAACATTTCTTTATCAAAAAATTTCATTTTGTATATAATTTCAATTGTATTCTTTTAATACAATTGAAAGATTTTAATTTTTTTTTATTAACTAAGGGCAAACAGTCAACAATATTACATGGCATCAAGTTTGGCTTTTTCAAATTCCCAATTATGACTTATCCACTGTTGGCCAAGTCAACAAGGTCTTGTGACCAGCGCTACCACTTTACTTCAATTGAAGTAGATCTGCTTCTTTTTATCAAAAAAATTTAAAATCTACTTCCTACTTCGCACTATCACCAAAATACTGAAATCTGCTTCATTTTAAAAATATCTGTTTCAACCTACTTCAATTTTACAGAAAAAGGCAAAATCTACTCCCTTTTTTCCATTTCACTCCAATTTTTGTTTTACATACTACACATGTAGAAATGAAGATGAAAATAATTTTTTTTTGTTAAATTAAATTAAAAAGTGTTATGAAACAATATTTATATAAGAAGTCGGAAAGACTTTTATAGTTTGGTTTTCGTTTGATTGAATTAAGGCTATTAAAAAAAAATTATGATTTGGAGGGTGTCTAAACCCAAGTTTTTTTTCGGGCTCTAGCTCACGGATTTCTTGGAAAATATTGGCTTTAAGTGATATAATCGCTTCCGGATTGTTGACATAACGTCGGTCCTTCACGGTTTCTAACAAAAAAGTCCAAAGTAGTCGTATCACAGCTCCGAGGCGGCCAATCGATAACACGATTTTGGAATTTAGTGAGCAAAAGATCGATTGTAGAATGGGCTGTGTTTCATAGCGCGTTAACCTGCATGAAGCAGAGGTCTTCCAAATTCATGTCTTCACATTGCTCTGTAACACCCACTGTTGACAGAAACGTTGTTCCCAGCCTCATTTTCGAACAAAAATTATCTAATGAACGATGAACTCATCACTTCACGATCCGCACCAAACTGTCACACTCTTTGTGGATGCATTGGCTTCTCGACAACAACGGGCGAGTTTTCCCGAGACATTTTGTTTGTTAACGTAGCTGCCGAGATGAATATGCGCCTCATCAGAAAAATTGATTTTTCGCCGAAAATCGTTGTGCAATTCAAGCTGCTCTTAGCCCCAACGAACTTACACAGCATTCACTTTGGAAATAAGTTTTCAATATTTTCCAACGCTGTTCAAACATAAAGCCACACATTTCGTTCCGCGGAGGTATGATACTGAATATCTTTCAAGATTTCGAGCGGGAAACAGCTGTCAATGTCAAAATAACCTACGATTTAAAAATAAACCACTAAATAGCCCACCCTAGATGTAGATTTTTATAAAAAAGTTTAGTTTTAAAATCTACTTCGATTTTTATCAATCTGCTTCACTTTTTTCTTCAAATCTGCTTCGATTTTTTTTCTTGAAGTGGTAGCACTGCTTGTGACTCATGTGTATGCTTTATTTAATATCTCTCTAAAACGGCAGTTCATTATTATACATACTATCCTATTGTGAAAGTTATTTCTGATTCAGCAACAAAAAAAAAGACTTGGCGAAATATAGACCAAGGATTTTAATTTCCGTTGTGTTTTGATATAATAAGTTTTCGCTGAAATTATAAATTTTTCCGTCGGGCCTTCATCCGACTCGAGGACATTATTGAATCCATTCTTTGTAAGAGGTACATACAAACACAATTTTTGTATAAAATATGTTTTATAGTAAAAACTTCATAAAGGATCTTTTGCAGAATAAAATACACAATAATGGTAGTTGAGAATCTAAGGTGTGTCTGATGCTGTTGGGAATATTGATTACAAGTTCAGAGAAGATAAAGTACATAGGTATACATAGAATCATATCATATCATATTTTCAGATGTGAAATAATACGATTTTTAAATGAATTTCATAAGTGAAAAATCGTTTCGAATCCTTCAAAGGAAATAACAGATGACTTAAAACTACCCTTTCAACTTTACAAACAAATGATAACGCTTTCATGTTTTTGGCTATTATGTATACCTACGTTCATTTACATAAATGTTCATTATGATCCTTTTCATTGTCCTTAGTTTTTCGTTCACTCTTCATTTTGTGAATGTGACTCAGTCAATGTCTCAAATTAATTTCAGATACGCTGAAATCCAAGGACTTATCCTATCCAACAGCTCCTTCTACTGTTGTACTTCAATCAGTTTGTTCTTATTTTTTTTTTAATAGTCCTGCGACGTGACTTCCAGACTCTATTCAGTGCTTGTCTTAGTGAGTGAGTGAAAAATACTGTTATGGCACGTCATCGTCGTCTTCCACTTTCCACGTCCTAGTCCTCTTCGCTGTCGTTGCCGTTATAACATAAGAATGCATTGGAGATGTAATAGGGATGACATAAAATGATGGAGTTGATATTATGCACTGGAAAATATGTTTGTGTTGGCTAAAGTTGAATAGAAAAATAATATTCCTTAAACTACACCCACACCATTTGTCATTTAGGGAATTAAATTTATGTTTCTTAGTGGCTAAGTGTATAAAGACCTTACGTGAAGACCTTTATTTTGTTAGTATAGGGTCATTTTATGCGATTGGATATTTATTAAGTATTAAACTGTATACAAACTTTAACTGCTCAATTAAAAAATATCACCAGTAACACGAAATTTTTACTTGCGATTAAAAGTATACTTTAAAAAGGCATGCTATGGATTATTCATGCAAAAATGAAATTTATATTATTTAACAATCACAGATAACATAACGATGATGAAGTCGAAAAAATTGGTCTGGAAAGAGATGAAATTGGATTATTTCTTACTCTTTACTCCCCTGAACACATCAGAATGGTCCGAAAATAGTTGAACATTTGATCACCATGAAGTTGAAAATGTGCTGCTGAGTCTTAGCAATTTTAACGAGAAGTTCCAATTCACGAAGGAAAGAGAAAACATAAGCGCGAGCTACAGTACGTTTTCAACGAACTGTTGGATACCCTAATCCCTATATTTTTGTATGTTTATGTGTGTTCGCCTCCCGCAGCCAGCCGCTGTTCCAGTTTCAACAAAATTCTTCATTAGCAGACAGGAAAAAATTCAATAACATTAATTTTGTGTGGATGATGTTCAATAACTGCTGGCGCAGCACTAATTGAGCTTTGATCGTTATTCGATTTTTACGCATATGTGCAGAACTACAGCTGAATCGAGTAGCATTTTAAACGATCTTACCTGAATAAAGTTATTTTATAAAAATCACGCCCTTATAAATGGGAGTATTGAAAAAATTTAGGCAAAAAATATATTGATATATTTTTCAAATGACGAACGGAGAAAAGGGTTAACATTGAGTATTAGTACATACTTCAAATTTTTAAAACTAAGTTTTTCGTTCTTTCATGAAAAGTAGGCGTAATACACTCCCAAAATTAAAAAAAAAAGCTCATAAAAAACTGCTCTTCCTAGTCTTAGTATTAAAAAAAATCATACTCCAGATTTCAACAGCACAAAAATTCATCAAATTGAAAAGAATCCATCAAAACGGTATACTCTGGAATCGTTGCACATTGCAATATTGCACATCCTTAATATCAAAAATAATATGAACCGTAATCAGTTAACAAGATACTAAGATACACAGAATTATATCATCAGTGAACTGTTTTTTAATCTAAAATGTAATATTCCGTCCGATAAAAATATAGCTTTTTTAAAACAGTTGCTGACATAATTTCCAATAAAGAAGTGCTCATAGAGCTTATACATATATTTTTTGTCAAGTTTTCTTTAATTTTCATTTTCACTGTATTACGTTGAAAAAATACTAAATGTAAAATAATCTTTCATTTAAATCCTGGAATTGTAAGTTTAACTAAAACATTTTTTGAATTGTAACATGTTCATCTCTCTGTTTTGTCTCTTTATCATGTTTCATAAAAAGCGCCCCTGAGGAAGACTGATGAAATTTTAGTCGAAACGTGGGAAAATTTAATGAACGTGTTTCTTTCATTTATTATTGAGACCTTATTGCCAAAGAAGAGAACTATTCAAAATCTTTCAAAAAATATAACTACGAAAAATCAAACATAAAAAATTTATCTTTTGGTTAGAACAGATTTCTTCGGAATTAACCTCTCATAGAACCGGTTTGTTAAAATCTGGTTTTCTCGTAAGCTATTCTTCCGATTTTAATAAAATTTGGGTCAAAGGAAGTAATTTATAATATTATTATTCATACTATACTTTTTAGTACTTTTAAACCGTTTTTATTTTTAATAATTTAAAAAAAAAATGTGGCTTCCGAAATATATTTTTTTTTTCAAGACGACAACTATAAATTGCCATTATATACAAATACTCAGACAAAATTCAAAATACTTTTTCGAAAAGTATCAAAAAAAAATTTTTTTTTTTTAGAAAAGCTGTTCGAACGTTTTTTCAATAATTGTTTTTTAAATAGATAGGTATTTAGCGATGAAATATTATTGCAGATATATTTTTCACACGAAATCTCTTAAACTCTTTATAAATAAAATGCAAAATTTGGTAAAAACCAAAAAAAATTGGCTAAAACTGGAAAACTCGATATACGGGAGCTAACGTTAAGAAACCTTTAATATTTAAAATTAAGACGTTATCTTTTGGGTGTTATAAATGATACAAATGTCCACTTATGGCCAAATTAATAAAACTGTTAAAAGCGATTTCCGCTATTATCATGTATAGCCAAAAACTAAAAATGCAGTTTTGTTTGAAGTATTCTATGTATGTTACATAAAAAGTTTCATAAAAATCGGGGGAGCCTTTTTGAGTAAATTAGAAAAAATGAAAAATGGCCATTTGAAAAAAAAGCCGTTAAGAGCAGATCTCCGTTATTTGCATTTTTAGCCAAAAACTAAAAACGCAGTTCTCTTCAAAACACTAAAAGAATATAACACACAAAATTTAATCAAAATCGTTAGAGCCATTTTCGAGAAAATTAGAAAAAACCAAAAAATGTTGGCTCGTTGTATGGAAGCCACCGTTTAGAAAGGCTTCAATGAAAAAATTTACTTAACCATCCTATAGAACACTATGATAAACTATGTCAAACAAAGTTTGAGTTGATTCAATCAAGCCGTTGTGAACTTATGGCTATTTGAAAAAAAGCCGTTAAAACCTGATTTTCGTTACGATCATTTGAGCCAAAAACAAAATACGCAGTTTTGTTAGAAATGCTTAAAGTTAGCTAAATTTTAAGTTTAATCAAAATCGTTAGAGCCTTTTTCGAGAAAATCCAAATTGAAAAAAACCGTTACTTGAAAGGTACCATTTTGAGCCGGGCTAAAACAAAATAAAAAAAACCTCGACAATGGTTTTTCTTCAAACTGCTATATACCAAGTTTGAAGAAAATCCGTCAAGCCGTTTAGGCTGTAGCATGACGTGAAAAAGCGCACATCCGCACATCCGCACAGACGCACAGACAGACCGACGGACGGTATGGCGAAAACCACTTTTTTGGGCTTCTCTATCATCGTAATGTCATGTTTGATTAAAACCTCGATTTTTTTTTCTGCACGACACCAATACTCGACCTATAGAGCAAGTAAAAAAAATCAAGACTTTTTCCCAAAGTAGATAAATACATAGCCTTTAAGCAAATATTTATATTAATTATATTTTAGCATAAGAGCAATTTGTGTTACCCAGTCGTGCATTTTAATTTTAAAATATTTAGTACTAGCTGACCCGGATGGCGTTGTCCTGTCATTCAATTCAAACTGGAATACTATACTTATAATAATTATATAATAATAATTATATTTTGATATTTTATATGCTTGTAATTTTGTATTATCTCTATAAAATATTGTAGAGAGCGAAGAAGTCGTACGAATCGCTTTTTCCCGTGAAGTGAGTTACTTACCTTAAAGTGACTCTGGCAAAACAGATGGGTACAATACAAATAGACACTATACCTAGTTCACCATAGGAAAGGGCAGAAAAGTGCAAAACAGCGAACGCCGATGAATGTTTCACAGAACTTTAACGAAGATTCTATTTGCTTACTCATTTCATGTTTGAGTCTTAAATTTATGCAATGTTATTCCTGTATGTTCCCTATTTCAGAATATCGACTAGAAATTGCATGCCCCTTTTATTACTTTTCCAATTCGTGGGTATTTCAATAATCCCAAAGGAGCTTGAATTTGCTGTTTTATCTGATCTACGTTATCATTTTCAATGCAAAGATTGCACGTTCAGAAAGCTCATTGTGACCTCAAATGTTGATCATGTTACAAGGTCAAAGTCTTGCACCACGTTGTTGAAGCAAAAGGTTGATGGGAACGATATCTTACTTTGTGATCGTTAGGACTTTCTCGTAACCAATAGATCTAAATGCATTTTTCTTGGAATACAATTTTCCAATGATCCAAGGGTTTTTCCCCACAAAATTTGAACTCAGTGAGTTTCAAAAAAGAGTTCGGACAGTTTTTCTGTGGTATATTATTCTTACTACGCTTTCTATTCGACACTGGTACTGATGTGAGTATCACGGAAGCGGTACGATTGACCGCAAACTAAAATTTCTTATAACGAAATCTCGCTTTTTTTTTAAATCTCGCATCACAAAATTTCGCATTTTTAAATTTTTTTATTTAGAAATCTCGAATAACAAAATCTCTCAATATGAAAATCTCGCAAAATGAAAATCTCGCATTTCCCAGAGCAGTGATGTTATTATTGAATCTTAAAAAACAATTCTTTTTATTTGTAGTAATAAACAAGCTGATTATGCATAAGTCATATAAGGCTGATTTATGATCTCGCATTGGAATAAAATATTTATTATTTCGGGCGCCCGAATTACTAAATATTTTAATTGAATGCGAGATTTTAAATTTAAAGATTTTTGTTTGCGAAATTTTAATTTTGCGAGCTATCGGTATGCGAGATTTTGATATTAGAGATTTCGCAAGGCGGGATTTTAATATGCGAGATTTTTAAAACGAGATTTTTAAATGCGGTCAATCGTACCCAACCCGAGTACCACAATGTATTCCAAACTGAATGAAAATGGTATTTAATAATAATTGTAACTATATGCCTGTAAGACCCAAGGTCTTTTGAATTCAAATTGCACGGCATTAGTTAGAAGGAATAGAAAAATAGAAAAGAATTGTTTGTATGCTTCAGCGCCATCTTTTGTTTTGTAAAAGTAATGCGAATATAATGGGAACCTTTTCTGTTAAAAATATGCAGATATCAGCATTCACTATGATTAATCGATGGGTTGGAAATCTTTAAGTCTCAATTTCGTCAACATTATTTTGTTTGTGTTAAAGTAAAAAACACTTTGCAACCCTGCGAATCCTAAAGAACATTTAGTTTTAGTAATCTTCGTCCATTTCCCAGCCTAGAGAGAGATACTTTTCTATGACAGCAATAACTTTAATTTGTATTTATACTTTTATATCAAAATCACTTTAAACTTTTTTAAATTCAACCTCCGGCAATGTCCGCTTTAAACGTTCAAAGTTCCTAAGATGTTGCGCTCCATGATTTGGGAAAACATTCTTAAAAAGGAAGAGAAATATTTTAAACTTCTTATGTATTATGTGAAACATGAAACATCCTCTATCAAAACAATTCAATTTTGATTAAAAAGTGTTTCAAATAGTTCACAAGATAAATAACTTGAGAAGTATCTTTCAATTAATTGTTCGTTCTTGAAACGAATAATAAATATCTAAACATTGTCTAAACTATCTCACATCCTTAAAGCGTTTCAACAGATACTTTATTTTATTGTCCTTTTAACATTTTTATTGGATAGTCTATGTTAAGTAAGCTACACTTAATTTAATTAATGCCTCCAATGATTCAAATGCGATCTGATAACATTTCAATTTATTCTTATACCGTGATAATCTAGCACGCAAGTCTTAAATCCTTTTAAATCCTTCAACATGCAATACCGACATTTTACTTAAATAACGAATAAATGGTGCAAGGTACTAGGCTAGTGACCGTTTAAAAATCTTCCCGTTATGATATAATTGATTTTGTTATACAGTTTACAGATGCCCAATAGCCGTACATAAATAAAATAAATAATACGTGATATTGACATAATTAAAGACTAAAAAATTATTGGTATAATGTCAATTCAACAAACACAAAATATGCGTATCTCTTACTTCTGAAATAAAAAACCACACAAAACTGGGAACAGCCAAAGAGAATACAAAGGGGAAAATCAGTGACATTGGAAAACAAGAAAATTTTCGGGAACAAAACATTAAAGTAAGGTGATTGTTTTTCGGAATCATAAACCGACTCCAATACTCCAATTCATCGGCATTTTCCAAAGCAAAAAAAATATTCGACACATTTCCAACAAAATTCATTCTCTTTTCCAAGACCATTGCTTGTTGTTGAAAAGAAAACATTGCGCATGGTTTTAGCAAAAATATGATTTTTACGAGTATGCAGACTTTCGACAATATTAAAGAATTAGTATGATGGCAACTAGCATGATGTTAAGAGCTTGCGGGAACAACAAGTTTTCGAGACGAAAAACAATAAGGATGGAATCGGCTTAGGTGATTTCGGGTAACTGATAATTAACGATAAGTGATAGTCATATTCTACGAGTTTCGTCTGGATAGGTGATTGTCACATTGGACAATCACATTTGTGTGATTATTTCTTGGGATAGCAGCTGTTTAGATATAACCAGAGATAATCAACTTACCCACCCAAAATTGGAGATTGTGACTATCACATATCACAAATCACTTTGGCCGATTCCAACTCATTGTTTTTTTAATTTATTTTGTGATTTTAAAGCATAAAACATAATTCTGCTGTTTGAACTAGTTTAAAACTTAAAATCGTTACTTACTCGTACTTTTGCTTTCGATGGGCCAACAAAGGTTGGTGTTCCTGGACCTTACTTAATAAGCAGGCTCGTTCTCTAGCCTGCCATCTCCGATTTTGCACTTGAAGCAGTCGGAAGTCTCCCTCTACATGATCGCTCCATCCAACTAGTCTTACTCTGACTTCCTTTGGTGTGCCATTGAGGACTTTTCAAGCTGGACAAGTAGTTGGTGACTAGGCTTAGGTAGCTGTAAGACACGTATAGCTATATCGTGGTATCTATATATCTACAATCTACTTCGCTATATGTAAACTTCTTTGTCAAAACAGATAGGACCATTTAGCCGGAGAGTTAGCTACTGTCCAGCGGTGGCCGTGAGAGTGGTAGGCTAACAAAGGTCAACAAAATGGTGTTTTTGCTTATATTGACTTATATTTAAAAAACAGTGAGCTTTAGACGAGAAACATATTTTACTAACTTATAGCTTAGTAAATTTCAAATGAAATTGCTGACAAAAGTTTTCGCATACCATTTCCCATTTAGAAGTTATAAGTATTACCTAAAAAAAAATTGTATGTGGTTCCCAAAAGTATGCAATGTTTTATTTTTAGGTGCTTAACTGCCAAAATTATTTGTCAAACAATTTATAGAGATCTAGATTTAGTCTCACATTATAGATTGTTATGTATTTAATTCAAATATAACATTGCCAAGAGTTTTGGTTGGGGAAAAGTGATACTATTGCATACTTTTGAGAATCACATACAATTTTGAAGTAATACTTATAACTTCTAAATGGTAAACGGTATGGGAAAACTTTCGTGAGCAATTTCATTTGAAATTGACTAAGCTTTAAGTTTGTGAAATATATTTTTTGTCTAAAGCTCACTGTTTTTGAAATATAAGTCAATATTAGTATTAGTATCCTTTTTTTTTTTTCTTCGTGATTTTTCTCGTGATAACATTTTAAAAGAGTTTTGAAAACGTTCTAAATTTATTTGTGATTTTTGTGTGTGAAGTGATTAAGAGGCTCATATGTATACATACCCATAAAAGAGGTAATTTTTGTGAATGCCACGAAATTCATTCCTAATATCGGGAAATATTTAATTCAATTTCTATCAATGTACCCTTTAGTCGCCAAAAAAAAAAAAAAAACTCTCATTACTAATATAAAAAATTGTCCAAAGAGCGATGTTAAAAACAATCGTCCAATTGCCAAACTTTAACATATTCTCAGGGGTCCCCCAAGGCAGCCACTTAGGCCCTCTTCTTTTCATTCTTACTATTAAGGATATAGAAATAGTCATACAATATTCCCATATATCGCTCTACGCTGATGATACTAAGTTCTATAAGACTGTACATGACTCTTCTCTTATTCAACTTGATCTCGACAGCTTCTCAATCCGGTGCCTTAAGAACTGCTTAAAGCTTAATATTACCAAATGCCAGTCAATCATTTTTTCACAAAAGTGCATTAAACATGCTCCCCGCCCCTACCTTCACCATAACCAACCCATATCCTCCGTGGAGGCGATTTGTGACCTTGGTATATTATACGACCGCGACAACTCAACTTCTTGGCACTCATCGACAATATCATTTTAAAAGCCAACTCAACACTTAGTTTTGTGAAACGATGGGCTAAAGAATTCTCCGGCCCATACGTCACCCGATCTCCCCACCCGCTTCTTGAATACGTCTGTGAAGTATGGTCATAGTCACCATACCAACAAATTCATAACTCTAGAATCGAGAGCATTCGGCGTCGTTTCCTAAAATTTGCTCTTCGCGGTCTCTCTTGGAATGATCCTTTGATCTTGCCCCCTATCAAAATCGCCTTCAGCTAATTAACCTGAACTTTGCTATATACAAGAACGAAGAGAAATATCCGAGATTATCTTTATTTATCAAGTCCTCCCCGGTTCCATTGACTGTGAAACCTTTTATAATTCTATTTTCTTCAATACGATCCCTCGTAACCTAAGAAATCCTCGCTTCTTCTATCTTCCTCCACACCGTTCCTTATATGGCTCCAACGAACCCTTAACCCGAATGCTGCGGGGGATAAATTCGAACAAACACTTATTTGATTTTAACCTCAGCACTCCATGCCTTAAACTCCTTCTCCGGAATCACCCATTGCCCGTTGAGCCGGTTCAAGTGTCAGATTTCCTACCCTCGGCGAAATACAACTAAAGTCGCCACCAGAGGTAGAAGGCTCTGCAGCTCTGTGGTGAAAGAGAAAGTGTCCAGAAGAGCCTGGTTATGATCAAGTTCTCAAAAAGAAAAGAAAACGGAAAAGTGAGATTTTGTTCTATGGCATACTAACCTAAAAATTAACCCCTCATTTTTCGAGTCTAAGTTCCAAGAAGCTAAGGATTAGTAGGAAGATATTGCTAGCTTTCTAGAGACGTCTTCCTGTTTATTTTGTAATACTTTATGTTCATGTAGTTAGGCGCGTTAGTTCAAAGTTTTTGTCCCCCTTGATTGTTTAAACTGATCTTCCTTGTTTTAAGATAAGTATTTTTTATTTATTTGCTTGATCAGTTATGTTTATGATACCTTCGTTTTTCCTTACCTTTTTAACTAAGAAGATGGTTTAAAATGCTACATAGTAAGGATTAAGTAACTTAAGAAAAAAAGAATTCATTGTGAATCACCCCATTATTGTTTCGAAATATTGGTTTTTCACTAACGTTGAAATGATAAGCTTAATGGCTTTCTGAGGGAACTTTTTAGGGGGTGCGGCTTGAGAACGAAGTGAGTATGACTTGAGTGCACCCCAATAGCATTATTTGGGGGATTTCTTGATTCGGCCGCTTGAATCCTAGGAGGGAAGGGAATAGCCCAACCTGCTTCATCAACTGCAGAGTTCCTTCTGAGCGGTATCTACTGATCGTGGAGGTAATAATTGGCATGTATTTTTCCTTTCTTTTTTTTTAACAGGTGAGGTCTAGCCGCTGATGGTGCATGAACCACCCCGTCCGACGAACTCAGCCGAGCCCAGCGAGCATGCCACCGTTCCCGCGGGGGAAATTCTATCCACTTCGTATTCCGATACACTATGTTATCCAGTTGAAACTGGAGAAAATAAGATACATTTATTGCTGCCCATGCTGGGACTCGAACCCACAACTCTAGGCAACCAAACAAGCAATGCTTTCAGTGTGCCATTTCCATCACCCACTTATTGTTTGCTTCGCGTACTGTTTACGCTTACTATACTTGTATATTGTTCTTTAATTAAAAACAAAAACGATAAAAACTTCCATCTTTTGTCTTGCAATTTACTCTTAAAAATGAAGCCAGCCTAATATTTAATTAAAAAATAGTTTGGATTTGGAAAATATCAGAAAGGCATTCTTATTTTGACTCCATCTTCCAAACAGATTAAAGTTTGAGGTTATACCTTTATATTTCGAGTAGAGGGAAAAGTAAGACATCACACCAAACTTTGGTTTTAGACCAATTGTTTGTAAATTTAAGTGTAGTTTTTAAGTTTTTATCACTATTTATTATTATTTAAGTATTTGTTTTTTAAAACGAAAAACTGCTTTACAAAAAAAATCACATCTCTTCAAGTCAATAAAAATTTTATTTTCTTTGGAAACCATCACATCCTTTTTCAAAATCACCTCAATAAACATTTTTACACAAAAAATGAAGGCACCTAACTCGTATAAATAAAATAATAAAACAAATCTTCAGCCATCAAATTTAAATGCTTCAGCAATTACCCCCAAACCGGAACTGGGAATAATTCAAGAATTATCCCATTTAAAGGAACATTAGCCTCATATACACTCCGCACAATATTCAACATACATAAGCTCTGCATGAATAGGTAGGTAGGCCGATGGGGCATTAGGCCTCCATGCCAATGCCGATGCCGTTGCCGATGCCTAAGACTTCCTAAACTTAACAACCGCATATGAAATGCTGTCTACCACAAAACCCAGCCACTCGTTCTTCGTCGCATAATTCCAACGTTCACACTTTGACTTTAAGACATTCTTATGAATAATTCAGGAGGCATTTTGGTTTTAGCTTGAGAATGGGAATGGGGCTCTTCTCTATATATAGTATACAGTAGGACTAACTGGTACTGGGTTTGGGTTGTGGTACTTTAGGCTGAGGCTGTATAGATAGCAGAAGAGGATTCACATCCAGACACGCATTATTCAACTTAATTTGTTCACGTATAAATTTTAAGTGAGTGTGTGCATAGGTACTTAAATATGTTTTGCGATGTCGCTTCATTTGTGAGCCAATAAAACAGTCTCTAACACCGTAAACCGTAAAGTTGCCTTTCACTGTTTCACAACAACCCCGTTCGCCATTCTCCCGAATTCATTTTGTTCTGAGGGAATTCTTAAAAGGAGAATCGTTATACAGAGTACGGAGAATTTACCGCAGGCAGGACACAAGAGGTTGAAGTGAAACACATTTAAATCTTTATGGAGATTAGATGGCTGATAAGTCAGAGTGCTGAAAAACGGTCCAAAGTGGTAATTAGTTTGGAAACATATTTATTTCGATAGGACCTCTTCCTTATGCTAAAACTACACTGTCTCTCCTTTTTCATCCCTCTACCTACTACCTTGGGAAACTTACAAAAAGATGACCGTGAGTAGCTAAAGCTATGTGTGTACCGTTCGTTTGAAATAGAATCATTAGGACGCGTCTGCGACGAACGCGACACGGGAGGGTTGGAATGGAAGCCAGTTGAGTCCTTTTAATATCGGTCTCATTTTTTTGTTGTTGTCTAAAGTCTACCAAACCAGTCACTGATGTAGGTGTATGTATGTATGTAGGTGTGTCTATGTCTATGAATGTTAGGCTAAGAATTTTGTTTTTGTAACAGGCAATGCTTTAGAATTTCAAAATCCTCGCTCCTTTTACTGCCAAATAATTGAGTAATTAGCATTTTAAGGATTGCCGCGCGTGTTTGGCGCAGAATTTCCAAAAGGTTCACTTTGGAGGTTAAGTGAATTACCCTCTCAAGTTGCGAGTGGATTGTATGAATGGAATACTAAATAGGACTTTTTTATAACGTTTTATTGGATTTTTAAAGAGTAGGGTTTTGAAAAGGAACGAATGAAGAATTGTTGGTAATTTAGATAACATTGAAATAAAAATCAGTGATTTTTTCGATTTCGGCTGATTGGGTTGATGGAGTCTAATAATTAATAAAAGCCTTAACTTATGCATCCCGCATGAGATCGCTTTCAAAGGTGTTCAAATGAGAATTGAAAAGCTGTTCTTTTTCGAATGGAATTCAAAAAGATCTGTATAAACTTTAGATATAAAGTTCTATTGTTGAATTTGACGCTCTGAAAAGTCCCGAACTGCCACAATGTTTTAAGAGCGATAGTATAAACAAAAGACACCATTGACCATTGTGTATTTGAGCGAATTTCTAGAGCTCTAACCATCCAGTTAAAGAAAAATTCCCACTGGGACCGTTTAGCAATACGAGAAAGCCAACTGAGACGGTCTGAATAATTTCTTTCGCATCTTTAACTGGTCATTATTCATCCTCGATGATGGTATTGATGCCTGTGCTGAAATTATTACAAAGGTGATTTTTCTTGGAATGGGAACTTTTGTTCCTCACAGAACATTAGATATCAAACAAAAGGAATTGTCTTGGTTTACCGCAGAGTGTAAGGAAGCTATCAGGTTGAAAGAAGTAAGCTTCCGATATTATAAAGCCAACCCAACTGAGGAAAATCGGAAGAAACACAAACAAGTTAGGAACTTGTGCAACTCCAGACCAGAAGTTACGGCAAAAAATTCTGCAATGTCCAAAAGGCAGTAAAAACTTCGGATCCTTTGTAAAAAACGTCAAGAACTCAACGTCATCATCAGTTCCAATACTCATCGCTGACGACAAACCAATTTTCAGCTCTTCAGAGAAGGCGAATATGTTCGCAGCTCATTTTGCTGCAAGTTCTACGTTGCCTGCGAGCAATGATGCCCCTCCTGTACTTGAGGACGTCAATACTTCCATGGGACAGGTATTATTCCGCACTCGTACAGTAGCAAGAGTTCTTCAAGATCTTGATATGCACAAATCCGCTGGCCCGGATGGAATACCCCTATACTTCTTCGGTGTTCTTCTTCGCTGGCAAAACCATTGCGTAACCCTTACACCGCTCCTATAGGTCATGGAAACACTGATAAATCGCCTGCTCAAGAAATATCTCGAAGATCGGGAGCTTTTAAATGACCGACTGTACAACTTTCGCAGCTCTCGTTCAACTGGTGATCTGATGGCATATCTCACCGAACAGTGGAACAAATCTTTGCATCGCTTTGGCGAAAGCCAGATTATTGCACTTGATATTTCAAAGGCATTTGATAGAGTTTGGCATGAAGCTCTTTCATCGAAAATGTGTGCATTGGTATCGATCATACTCCTATTCTTTTGATTGTAACCTTAGTTCTGGACCGTTCAATGCAAGTTGTATATTGGACGGTTTCAAGTCTGATCTCCAAAAAATAAATGTTGGTGTGCCTCAGGGCTCTGTTATGTCTCCGACTCTCTTTCTTATTTTTATAAATGATCTCTTGTCTAATCCATTAAAATGTTTTGCTGGAGACTCAGCTCCCAGCTTTTCATACATGTTTGATATTGCACGGCCTTCGCCGTCGGACGTGTCATTACAACGATTCCGTATGATAAGTTCATTTAACTCCGATTTAAACAGCATTGTGAATTGGGGTTTTGCAAATCGTGTGGAGTTTAATGCGTCGAAAACTCAGTACTGTCTTTTGTCGTTAAAGCTTAATATACACCTTATGCCATTACCCAGTTGCGTTCCACCCCTTTAAAATATCCCCCGTAACACTCGTCTTACTAGGAATGCTCATCAGTTTGCACTTGAGCCCAATTTCTGACGTACCCTGAAATATAGGGATTCAGTCTGCAGCCGTACAACACGAATGTGGAATAAATTGCCTGATGCAAATTTCCATGCTCCTCGACAACTCGTTTCTCTTCCTCCCTAATTTTCTATCGCTCACGCTGTGATTAAACACTAAAAGAGCTATCCGAAACTTATGTAAGATCTATTTTGGGGATATGAATTTATCTAATTAAGTATTCCTTCAGGGAAACCTAAAGATTTAATTTTAAAAATAATGGTGTCATGTGAGAGGTTTTAAATGAAATCTGAATAAATACAATCCAGCCTATTTCCACTCTCTAATGGTCTTCACCAATTGTTTATAAAGGCTAACAAGGTAGTCGAATTCGACCATATGTTGTTGATTCCCCCCCCCCTCCCCCAACCCTCTTTCTAGCGTGGTAGATTTAAGGGCGATTCTATATTATTCACTGTGACCACATGTTGTTTGATCTGTTTTTCCTCTTCCGCCTAGTTTGTCATCTGAATCTAGGAAACAATGTTGACCTTTTTCTAAAATTTCAATTGACTTTTATGAAATCAAATAAAATGCACGACTGGGTCGCACGAACTTGCTCTTATGATAAGCAATTGCTTATTGTGGCTGCATATATGGCTATTAAAATAAAATGCACGACTGGGTCGCACGAACTTGCTCGAATGTGTGACAGTGGTTTAGGGGCTTGAGATTTTGATAAAAAAAAAATTTCAAAATTCTTAAATAAATACTTAAACTAATTTGAGATGAAAAAAAGTACGCCATTTTATTTCTTTGATAAATTTGAATTTATGAGAATAAATTTATAAAAATCTGTGGAGCGGTTTTTGAGAAAAAAAGTTTTTTTTGAAAAACTTTTTGAAAAATTTTTTTGAAAAAAAATCAAAAACGCCAGTTTATAGGTATTCAGCAAATACATTTATTTATAATTTTTAGAAAAAAATTTAATAGGCAGTTTTCAAAATATTAATTTTTAAATTTTTTTTTTTTTAAATTCTTTTAAAAATACAAAAAAATATTTTTCAAAAATATTGGTATGCAATACAAATTGAGCTACCTACAGCTATATGTGTGTGAAATTTCGAAAGAATCGGTTGAGTCGTTTTCGAGTTAGTCGAAAGCAAAAAAAAACGGTCCTATGGAAAGTACCGTTCTTAGCCATTTTTTAAAACTTTTTTTGTCAGCCATATGATTGTTCGTACCTAAAAACCAACACTGATTTTTATAAATAGAAATCGTTAGAGCCGTTTTTGAGAAAAATAAGCTTTAACGTAACGGTTGTATGGCAGGTACCGTTATTTTTTGAGCTAAAAACAAAATTTCAATTTCCCCTCTGTACAATACCTAAAAAAGTCTATATACCAAGTTTGAAGTAATTCGGCCCACCCGTTTGGGCTGTAGGTCTCTATACATACAGACAGACAGACAGACAGACAGACATACAGACGGACAGAATTTTTAGACCATCTTTTTTCGTCTTCGCTATCATCGTAATGTCATGTTTGATTGTTATCTCAAAACTTTTTTTTTCGACGAATGCATAACTTTCCTTATAGTACCTATAATCGCAAGTAAAAATGTATATTCCAATTCTGTTCTTGTAACTTACAAAAATAAATGAGTTCTTTCAATGCTTTGCAAAAAATTGTAATTATTCTAAAAATCTATTTTATATTATTTATCGAACATGCGATAATAATTTTGAAAATGAAAAATAAAATTCATTTTCTTCCAAGTTCATTTTTATTCTATATTTTACTGTTTGCTTCTACAAAACAAGAGTCCTCCTATAAAAAATGTTCCTGTATTTTGTCCTTTATTTTGTGTTCAAATAAATTTCGAAAACATTTCACGTACAAGAGGGTGACATGAAACTTCGCACACAGTTGAGACTTCATATCGGAGTAAATTTTCAGTTAAGGAACATACCACAGTGTCATAGTTTCCGAAGACTTTATCCATTTTCTTGAGGTAACATCTGGAAGTACTGCTTACAAAAAAAAAATTATCTCTTGGCAGTTTGAGTAAAAAGGATTTACGTGCCTCAATATAAAAAAAAACCGCTACCATAGCAATATTTTTGGATATTTCTGTGGTCACAAGCCATAACAGCTTAACTCGAGTTATGACGAAATTGACTTTTTGTAATATTCCCGTTTGAAATATCAATTTCTAGCTTCACTCAATTTTTTAGGGCTGTACCTTTTCTTGAACGGAAGTTATAGCCAAAACCCTAATAGCTTAACTCAGTTTTTTAAAATAATAATTTGGAAAAACAACTTTACTCGGAATAAATATATATTTTTTTAACGTTTGTTTCATAACTTTAGTTAAGTCTTTTACTTACCTATTATTTAATTTGCATACTGACCTTTCTTAAGTTAGATTAAAATATTTTTTTATTATGGAAATAATAATAATTTGGAATAAAAGCCTTAATCGAAATAAACAAATTTTTTTCCGGGAATTATTTTAAACTGTCATTTTCAATTTTTCTAAAGTCTACTCAGGCGGTTATTCCCAATTATGGAAAGTATGTTTAATTTTCTTAACTTGAGTTAGGCTGTTACTCCAAACCACAGTTTCGGTTTTGTAAAAACTTTTCTCCACTTAAGTTCTTCTTCCAAACGAGGCCATAATTTTTCTTAAATCATGTATCGAGTAAGGCTGTTATTCCATATTTGAATTTAAAAATTTTGAAAATCAAGTAGACTTTGGTTCCTTTTCCAAAATATACGCATTTGAATTTTCGGGTTAAAGTGATTCATAAGTTGATTAAAGTCGTTGTGAACAGTCGCAAGTGAAGTGAAGTTAAAAAAATTGTGCATTTGCAATGTATCATAGAGGATTAAATATGGTGAAATTGGCTAAGATGCTGGCGGAACGTGCCAAAGCCAAAGGTATGTACATAAACTTGTTTTATTATTTAGGGTACAGTTGAGTTTTATTTATTTTCAAGTGCAATGGTTTGAAATTAGAAAGAAATGCTTATCAATTTGCCTTTATTGACACTGCAAAATTTCAATTACAGTGAACTAGGTAACCTCCATTTATTGTTTTTGCTTAGTGAATACATTTAACCCATTATTTTAACAACAAAATATGATATTAATTTAAAGAGTAGATAGGTACTTATAGATAATTTCCATTATTTTTCATTTGTCAATATGTTACAAATTTTAAATTTTTTATTTGCTTATGGAATATTTTTCATAACAAAACTTCAAATATTTCAGATAGTCTTATAATTATAATTGCTTTTTTTTAGAAAACGTTCGGGGTTTTGAAAATGGAAAGTTTCAGGGTGAAGATGATGAGCAAGGTAAGAAAATCGTTAACAGGCCCTATTAAAATTAATATACATATCCTACTAAAACTTAGGGAAACCCCAAACGGAAACTATCAATTTGAACCAGCAAAATAAATCAATCGACGAACTTTTGCCAAGTTTTGAACCAATTGTGATAAACGAAACACAGTCATCAATGAATGGGCACAATATTGACATTGAGTTGCTTAAAAGTAAGAACATTTTTATAGTAAATTAAAAATTTACAATATGACTATGAGGTCTAAAAAGATATTATATTATAAACATATTTTTTGTTTAGCTGCACTGCAAGTTTCTCAAATTCCTAAAAATGATGACGATTTTGAGAATAGTTTCGATAAACCCGCATGGATGGACTCCGATGATTCTGAAAAGGATCCGGATTATTTATCCAGTCAGTCTAGTTCTTGTTCTGAGAATAATGAGGAGATTTTTCAAATGGCAGCTCAAATAGAGGAAGCACTCGCAACACCAAAGTGCAAAAACAAGAAAAAGCTTCGTTCCGAACTTAGAAATAGCGGTAAATCTTATCAATCGGCTAGCGGAAAGAATATCAAGGCTAGAGCTTACAAGCCGTTTGATACTTGTCGACAAAAATGTAGCGATAGGGTTGGAGTTGACAAAATTGAGTTGCTGTTCAACCATTACTGGTCATTAGGAACCTATGATCAAAGAATTTTGTATATTGCTTCTTTAATAAGCATAGAAGATAAAAAGTGTGACACTTTGATTAATTCAACCAATAGGAAACGTAAACGTGAACATACTATGAAATATTCGCTTGAAGTTGACGGAAACGTTTCGAATGTGTGCAAGAAACATTTTCAACACTGCTTTAATGAAACTGACAGCTTCATAAAAACAGTCATACAAAAAAAAATTGGTTGTCCCTCGACACCATTTAAAAACATGAGAGGAAAACGTACTCCTGCGAATAAGACCGACCCTATATTAGAAGATGAAGTAAAGAGGCACATAATTAAATTTCCGGCATATGAGAGCCATTACAGCCGAAGAGATACAACCAAAAAGTATTTGCCAGCCAGTCTAAATTTATCATTAATGCACCGGCTCTATACGTCAGAATCTTCACATCCTGTAAGCCTTTCGAAATACACACAAATTTTCAAAACTATGGGCCTTAAATTTAAAGCTCCACAAGTAGATACCTGTTCTACTTGTGACACATTCGTTTCAAAAATCAAGGTGGCAGAAACTGAGGACGAAAAAAAGTCATTGATTGAACAGAAAAAAATACATTTAGATAAGGCGGACATGGCATATGAAGCCAAACGAAAAGATAAAGCCGAAGCCAAAACATCAAATCATATGAAAACTTTCGCATTTGATTTGCAACAATGCTTGCCAACTCCATTCCTCAGAAATTCGATCAGCTTTTATAAACGCCAACTCTGGACTTTCAATTTAACTATTCACGATTTAGAGTCCAACTATGCAAAGTGCTTTATGTGGCACGAAGCTATGGCCCGTCGAGGCGGAAATGAGATTTCATCGTGCGTTTATAAGCTATTGACAACTTTACCAGAGGAAACAAAAAGCGTTACGTTTTATAGCGATTCATGTTCTGGGCAGAACAAAAACTCTTTCGTTGCAGCAATGTTTATTACATTTGTTTCAAATTTCAAAAATATTGAGTACATTGATCACAAATTTCTTGAACCAGGACATACACACATGGAATGTGACAGCGATCACGCTCTTATTGAACGAATGAAAAGAAAAACAAATGTTCGAATCGAAATACCAAGGGATTGGTACCAATTTGTGAACACTGTCGGAGCAAAGATTGAGGCCATTGAAATGAAGAATGAAGACTTTTATGATTTTGCCAAACTTTCAAAAACAAAGTTTACATGGAAACGTTTTAATGAAGATGGTGTCAAGTTTACTTGGAACGAAGTGCGATGGTTTCGTTACACAAAAAACACTGATCAAGTATCATACAAAAATTCGTTAGATACAAATGAGTATTTTAAAACTATTAAAGTGGGAAAAAGGGGAGCTGTTTTAAAAATAAACGATTTATCGCACATAACGGAACTACCAAAAATCTCACAAGAGAAAAAAAAAGATCTTATGGATTTAAAGCAGTTCATAAGTCCCGATTTCCATCCTTTTTATGACAACCTTGCATCCAATATGGACGAGCCCAATATTCATCCCGATTTAACCGACCATGACAAAGAAGAAGACATTTAAAAAGGAAATATTTGTTTCAAAAAATGTATTGGTATCATATTAGATGGAAATTATTTATTTATTTTCAAATGTCGTACTACATTACTACATTAATAAAGTACCATTATAAAAATACAAACATTTTGTTGTTGTTTTTTCAAATAAAAGATAAATTTAGTTGCAAAAAACATCTCACACAACCAAGGGATATCGAAGAAATATAGCTTAACTCGAAAAAGTTCAACCAGTCATTGGTAGGAAGAAGAACTTAAATCAACATGCGAAATTTCATCGCAGATTATTTAAAAAAGAATAACGACTTAAGTGGATATACGAAAATTATAAGACTCAATTGTGATTTGGAATAACAGCCTTTTTGGAGATAAGCTTTTTAAATTTGTAACATTTCATAAACCATAACAGCCTAAGTGTCTTTTTCTTTAATTACTTCTTGTAATTATCTAATTGAGCTTTCTTAGCTTCTATAGTTTAGAGAACAGCACTTTTTCGTGAATTGTGCATACCAAAAACATACAAATATGCAATATTTGATTAAAAGAGCGCATTTGAAATTTCAAAATGCTCTCCTGAAAAGTATTAAAAATCTACTTAAGCGGTTATGGCTTGTGACCACAGATTTATGTATACTTGGCTTTGGGAGGCGTGTTTCAAACGGTTAAACATTTTGTTTTTGGAAGACAATATTTTTAGATGATTTTTTACGTCGAAAGACTATAATACTATAAATACTATTTATAAGAATATTTAAAGCAATCAAAATGTTATTGAAAATTATTCCAAGTAGTGAGCAAAGACAAAAGCTACACAATTTTAAGAGAATATCATCTGGTTCGTTGGCCGTCACGGAACGGTAATTATTCTGGATTTTTTTGATATGTACTTCACAATGTATCTTTTAAACTTTGGATATATATGCAATATTGTTTTTTTTTTATTGTTGACTCCTTGTTAAATCGGCAATACAGACTTCTGCTATGTAAAAGGTTAGGTACTAAAGAAAAACCTAAAAGTGCCATTGTTCTCGTTACATCCACAACCAGCGCCCGATTTAGCTTTTCCGCCGCCCTGGGCAAACATTTAATTTACCGCAATTTGCAATCAAAACATATACATATATAAGTTATAAAATTGTTTTTGTAAAGATTGTTCGATTTTTACTTTTGAAAAGTGGACATTATCTTTCTTTGTTGGAGTTGTATTATATTCACATCCATATGTTATTCTGATAATTCTTCTTAACGAGTATATCAAATTACATAAGTGTATGTGTCATGCATGTAAGCAGGTACGTTAACATATTTGTAAATTTCTCAAATCTACTGATAAGATTTCATTAACCTTTTTTCATTGAATTACAAATTCATGAAAATCCGTTAAGTAGTTTAAAAGATATATGTTTTTTTTTTTTTAATTATTTTTTGTCTATATTTTGTAACATCGACTTGCTTCACTTTTTTTTGCATTTTTTACACTGAGTTTAAATATAATAAGGCAGATGACGTGTTGTTACAGTGTTTGCAATAAATATGCAGTTTTGGTTACATTTTTCGCCGCCGGAGCGCCACATGTTTGGTGCCTCACATGTCAAACATTTTCTCCAACAATGGTTGATTCACCAGGTGCTCATAAATAAAAGGAGACTAATTTTTGCATTTATTTCAAAAAATTGGTGGAACCAAAAGCTGGAAGAAAATGGTCAAGATCCTCAGAGGAGGTGTGTTTAAAAATCTTAAGAAATCCATACACATGGCACCCATTTTCAAATTATCGGAAAAAATAAAAGGCTTCTTGCTTTCTCTGAGCGCTTGGTGATCCAAACAGTTTTCATATGCTTTTTACTCGCAATCTTCAATAGGAAGAAGAAACACCTTAAGCAGTGGTAGACATTGTAGAGGCATATTTGCCGCCAAAAGTTTTATAAGTGAAGTGTGTGATGATGATGACGATCACAAGGAGGAACAAAAAGTTACGGTTTCGAAGTTCACCTTTCGCACTTGCTCATATTAAAATTTGATACATACTTTCACTCACTCCGATTTATCTGATAAACAGAAAAAAGTAAGAAAAAGGCTTTTTATTGGCTAGGGTAGTGGCGACCATTTTGGCGCTGGGCTTGAGTCAGGTGCTTTTTTATAATATGTAACAGGGTGACTGTGCTTTTTTTATAAAGAGACAAAATAAGAAGTGTTCGTGCTGTTTTTTTCTATCTTCTTATATTTTCCAGAATTGAGGTACTTTAAAATAAATATTTATTTAATTATTACTTTATCGGTTTGTTTACTTAATTATATTTTTATCTATACTTTAATCATTTTGTATTTTGTTGTGGAATTATTTCTTCTCTTTTAATGTGATTTAAATTAAATAAAAAAGTAGCCTGGAATTAGAAAATTAAAAATTTCAAGACTAAATGGTGATTTCTTAAATGAAATTTGGGAACTGCATAATTATGACACTGACATATTCTTCTACGAAAAATTGAAATTCTTTCTGAGTTATATTTATCCCCCTTGATGTTGGTAAGGCAACAAGTAAAATTATTTTGGAAAGGTGTACTCAATTTTAAAATTTTGCCGGCTTTGAAATTTGCGGGCAAAGGCACTAACTTTTTATATGATGCTTTACAAAAGCGCCATAAGGCCTTACTTCGAAATATGGCCTTATGTCACATGGCCTTATGTCAAACTGTTTGGTACCAAATTTTGCTTGCAAAAGGGCATGCCCTAAGTGAGTGTGTCACAAATACCAAAACCTTGAACAGTTTTTTTTTTCAAGAAAAACAAAATTTAATGGCGGTGATATATGTATAGTTGATTGTGTTGCTTTTGCAGTTCATGTTTCACAGAAAATGCAAAACATTAATTTTCTAAAATGTATGCATTGTGGCCTTAATTTAAAAAAAAAATATTTGTTTAAAAAGTTAGCCTTCCCCAACTCCAGAAATGAAATTCTGGTTTAACAAACAGAAGGATATAAAGCTAAGTGTACACGATTGAAAGATCTGCCAATATTGGCAGACCTCTCAAAAGCCTTTCAATAGCTATCAATGAACTGACAATTGCCAATTTTCTATCAAGTGAAAATTGGGTGTACACACGATTGAATGATTTCATCCAATGAAACGGACAATTAGTTGCTAGAAAATTGGCTGACAACTGCTGAAAATTATTTCCCTTCCAATGAAAAATGGGCTGTGTACACGGTAAGAAGACTTTAACCAACAAAAAATTGGTCGACATTTTGGAAGTAAATTCTCAGGTGACAGAGAATCTGAAATTTGCTTCTAATATTGAGGAAGTTTTGAAAAAAATGTGAACAGGTTGTGAAAAAAATATTATTAATATGAAGAATGATATAAATCGAGCCATAGCAACTATCTAGCAAAAGTTCGAATTAAATAATAAAAAAAAAATAAGTATGTGTATGTACATACATATTATGTACATACATATAATTTTGGATTGATGACGATGATATTTCACATTCCCAATTTTTTTTCAATTTTTCTTATTTTTTAACCATCAAAGATGAACAGATTAGTCATATAATTTTGTTGTTACCTGCTTCCACGAAAGACAAAATTGATATGCCAATTAAAAATTGGAAGATATAATTGGCAGACACATCGTCCAAATATCTTTCAATTTGAAAAATTGTGTGTGTATACGTACACGATTAAAAGAAGTCGGTCAATTTATTGTCAGAAAATTGACTGACAATTTTTTTTCTGCCAATATTGGAAGATGAAATTGGGTATGTAATCGGTTGAAAAAAATTAATTAAAATTGTTTGCAAAAAATCTGCCAATATTGGCAGATCTTTCAATCGTGTACATTTTGCTTTACACTCAGTTTGTGTCTCAGTTGTCCAATAACCTCAAGCATAAAAATGACGCGTGTCAGGCCCAATATCTAAACTTCTCATTGCCAAGACAAAACCATTACTATGAGCAGGGTGCCTTTAATATTAAGATTGCAGTTCGATACAAACTGCAATACAACACATAATTTGAATTTTGAAAAATAAGATTTTTAATTTAAATGTTGATTGTGAATGGATGTTAACAATAACTGAACCACACGCTTCTAAATAACCGTAGTTTTTTATCTTCTTACTTTAAAACTGTGTGCGATAGTTTGTAAACGTTGATACATTAATTCAAATTATATCTTTAAACGAAAACTCCTCTAAAAAAGGCGTGTCCTAACACTTTGCTTATAAAGTACCAATCACTAGGTCAGCTTTGATCGTAAGTAATTTTTAAGCATAAGCATAAGCGTAAGATCACATCTGAATTGGATCGTTTTTTTTTTTTATTTAACTGAAGTAAGGTATTTTATAAAAATCACGCCTTTGGGCAATTTTTTTAAAGAAATATCCATAGTAGTACGTTTTTCTTTTTTATATGAATAGTGGGCGTCAGCCACGCCCGAAATCTAAAAATTTTCTTATATGCACAAGATACATATTTAGTTTCGACTGATGGACAAAATATTTTGGGCTTGTGGCGTTGTAAAAATATAACCATGTATTTGCCAAAATAAGCTTCTTAAATTTCGAATGAAAAGTGCGCATCAGCCACTCACAAAGTTAAACATAAGTGAGAGCTACAGTTCGTTTGCATCGAACTATTGGATACCCTATTTCCTATGTTTTTGTATAAGTATATGCATTCGCCTTCAGCTGCAGCCCAGCCCCTGTTCCAGTTTCAGAAACAAAGTTCTTCTTTAGCAGACAGAAACAAATTCAATAACATTAATTAAAACATTAAAAAATTAATGCATATTACGACTTTTGACGGAAACTCCCCTTTAAAGTAGGCGTGTAATAAAAATTTGTAAAAAAAAATTAAATGCACTAAGTGAGCTTTGATCATTAGTGAATTTTTAGACATATATGTTAACCTACAGCTGAATCTAGTAGATATTTTACGATCTTACCTAAATAAAGGTATTTTATAAAAATCACGGTCTTCAAAGATGGCGTATTTAAAAAAAATATACGCAAAGAAATATAGTTATATATTTATATACATTGGTACCAAAATTTAAATTTTTAAGACTACGTTTTCCGTTCTTTCATAAAAAGTGGGCGTAAACCACGCCTAAAATTCAAAAATTTCTTTTCATACACAAGCTTCTTAGTTTCGACTAAGAGACGCACAAATTTGGGCTTGTGGGTTGATTATAAGTACCGTTTATTTGCAAAAACAATTTTTCTATATTTTCTTATAAAAAGTGGGCGTTAGCCACGCCCAAAATCTTTTTTTTTTTTGGATTCATACACAAGGTGTTTATATACAAGTAATACCCATAAATTTTAATGTGTTTCGCACTAATAAATGCATTGTTGTTTTAAAAAACAATATTGATGGTTTTGTATGAAAAGTAATGTGCAATTTCAGCTATGTGCTTTGATCGTAACAGTACAAAAAACATAATTTACTTTGCCAAATTGAGGTTGTTGAACGAAAATGACGATTGTGGGCGTGTTTGTGGATTTTACCAGTTCAAGAACTGAGCCTTACTGTTGAAACGAAGATTATATATACCGAATTTCAGCTTTCTAGCTCAAAAATTTGCGACCTATAGAGATTACCTATAAATACGGACGAACGGACGGACATCGCTTAATCGGCTATTCTTTTCATTCTGAGTCAGAATAGCTATATACTTTTTTTTTAAGCTTTTAACCCAAAAAAAAAACATACTGAAGCTAGTTTTTGAGTGAAGTTTATCATTGGCAATGTTATTTTAATTAAAATTTTAATGCGCCTAAACAATAATCTTCCCATTTAACAATTAAAAATAAATTCATGACAGTAAGTTAGCAATGAGAGAGTGTTTTGCTTAGTAACTACTCATGACACATTCCTGGAATCACTAGAAATTTCAATGAATCAAAATATTTCTGCCGTCTAATATTCACTTAACATCTTTTCATATAAACATATTTAATCTCGTGCCTTTGTGCTGTCTAATAAAAGGTATCTTTCTTCAATCCTTTCTTGTCTCATTAGTCACTACCTATGACGGGGTTTGAAAACCTGTCAAATTCGTCTGAATCATCGTTTTATTTACTGAATGGGCAAGTTAAATTTAATTTTTCTAGTGATTTTGGTTTGTCTGAAGTTCTTTGAACTTTTGTAGACTTCATTCTTCAATGTTTTAATACATTTTTATTAGTCATGTAGTTAGTTTTATTATATCTTAGACAAATAATAAGTACGTTTTTAATTGCTTCATATTGTTGTTTTTTTTTTTTTTAATCTTCTTCTTGGCTTTCAAATAAAGCCTTTATTATGCAACATTATCATTTCAAAAATATTTCATACTCCTCCAAGTTTCTTGATTGCTTCTCTCAACCCAGAACCAAAGTCTTTTGTTCGAATTTCCAAACCATCCCAAATTGAAGGGATAGATATTTATATTTCAATTAGCTCTCGATATTGATTTGAAATGATCTAACGCCGAAAGATTATTTTTGCTCCACGTCTCGTTGCGTCGTCGTCGGTCGTCGTCCTACACATACACAGCAACAAACATAAAAATTGCTTTTCAATATCCTAATTATTCACTTCATCGCAATTTCGTTGTCAATATCAATGATTTCGTCCTTGTGAAAATAGAGGGGTGTATATGTAGGTTGTTGGTGTCGGTGGTGGTGTTAGTGGTGTATGATGACTGATGGTATAGGGTAGTAGGAATGAAGCCGAAGCCGCATTCTTTGCAAAAAGATTCTCAAATTGAAATTTAAATACAAAAGATGTCGACAAGGCGAATTATTTCCAATTTTTCTTTATTGTCGTCTTCCACGCTTATCGCAATCGCAATCGCAAGAACGTTGTCATCGTCGATTTTCGTTTTCGTATGTTTTTTTTTTTTTTTGCGTTCCCACAAAAATGAATCCTTACGTTCGCGTTGGTTGTTCGCCGGTTCGACAACATTAATGCAGATTGGAAATGAAGCCACATTTTATATACACAAAGTGAAATAGTCTCTTCCTTCTCCCTATCCGTACATATCCATTAATGGTAAACAGAAGAGCTTCAATTTTATATGATGGTGCTGGTGTTGGTGCTGAAGCTGAAGCTGGGCGCATTGGGGCTGAAATACGAGATAGAAGAGAAAAAAAAGCGATTTATTTTAGCAAATCGAGTAGGAGTAATGAAGTGATCCTTGAGGCAATTTTCGAGGTGAATGGTATAAAAGATGAAAGCCGTTTAGTTGTGTAGCGCCGAACAATAGGAAAATCTTCGATATGGCGGAAAAAATATTTCCATAGGTTCAAACGGGGGAATTGGTTTGGAAGGGTGTTATATAGAAGCTCGTAGAAAGGGAAAAAGCAATGTGTATCTATGATGATAAAGATACTTTGGACAATTTAACATTTGCCAAATATATTATGGGGAGAGTGTGTTTTATGTTTGTGTTTTGTGGGATAATTAGAAATGATACAGAGATTTCTATCAATTCCTTGAGGTTATGGCCATGGGCTGTTGTGTGGAGAACTACTTAACAATGCGAAGATATTTAACAACATTATTAAATGGTAATTTCTGGGAAAAATTAGTTTTGTTTATATATAGGCATACACACGTTCATTTTTTGGAATGTGTTTGTGTATGTTAATCTTGTTAGTTGTTCGAGGAAATAGGGCGACTTTTTGAATTCAAAAAATTGACGTTTTCAAGAGCTCTACTTAAATAAAGGGTGTTTTTAGACGTGTGATTTTTTTGAACAACTAAACTGAGCATAAATCAAGTCACAGGTGCCAAAAAGACCAACTCCGAAAAAAAAGTTGCCAGATTGAAAATCACACGTCTAAGAAAAACACCCTTTACTTCGTCTCGAATACTATAATATATTGAGATTTATTGTATTGTGCAAAAGCTAGTTGGTTTATTGCTAATTTGCAAACCGTTGATGAGTTGCAAATCAAGACTCGTTCCCTATGGTCAGATGTCATTTTTTTTTTATACGGCACGCGCACCCAAGGGGTTTCTTTAGCCATTTTAATGATTAGTCACAGCGCGAGCGAAAGGAAATTAGGAAGCAAGGGAAAAGAAGTGTCTATGAACATTATGGTCTTGTATGCTTGAAGATCAAAATGGCAAGGGAAAATTGTGCCAAGCAATTCATTCCACATTCATGTTGTACGGCTAAAGAATCCTTATATTTCATGGTACGTCCGAAATTGGGCTTAAGTGAAAACTGATGAGCGTTCCTAGCAAGACGAGTATTACGGGGGAAATGTTTAAGTGATCAAAACGCAGCTGGCTACCTCGAGTGATCATTTTTTGTAAAATAACCTGTAAAATAAGGAAAGACATGAGACATTTCGACGATGTTTGAGTGACGGAAATTTTTCCATAATATTCTCTCTCCTATCAATTTTAACGCTTTTTCCTGAACTCTGTCGAGCAGGTGTAAAAAAGTTTGAGAAGCACCTGCTCAGAGATGGGAGTTATACTCAAGTAAAGGACGTATAAACGGTTTGTAAATTGTAGCCAGATCAAAAGGAGTGAAAAACTTCTTGCATCGATTAAGGAAGCCTAAGCGTCTTGCAGCATTCTTGGCAATCTCAAGTATGTGGTCATTCCAACGAATGAGATTGTCACTGATACACATACCGAGCACTGATAGCTTTTCGGCCTCCTCGATGCAAGTAACATTCATGGATAATGGCATAGGGGGTATGTTTAGATTTAACGCCAAAAGACAGCATTGAGTTTTTGACCCATTAAGCTCCAAACGATTTCTGATACCCTATTCACAATGCTGTTTAAATCAGAGTTTAATGAGCTTATCATACAGTACCGTTGTAATAACACGTCCGAAGGCGAAGGCCGTGAATTATCAAACGTATATGAAAAGCTGATTGCTGAGTCGTCAGCAAAACAATTTAATGGACTAGAAGTAACAGACAAGAGATCATTTATAAAAATGAGAAAGAGAGTCGGAGACAGAACGGAGCCCTGGGGCACACCAGCATTTATTTTGTGGAGATCAGACTTGAAACCGTCTAATACAACTTGTATTGAAAAAGAAAATAGCTTCTAATCCAACGAATCAAATAAATTTAACCAATTTTTTTCTGATTAAGAAAATTTCGAAATGGACAAAAACAGAGCTTTTTGAATATATATGCTTATAGATCATGAGAGATTGGAAGTTGGACATTCTGTTCTTGCGAAATTTGGTGAATATTCAAAGAAACCATTTTATTATGAGGGGAAAATTTGAGAAATCCGAAGTGAATTTACTTACACTGTTAATTTTCTACGAAAAGCATCGTCATATTTCGTTAAAGTTAAGGAAGTGGAATCAAATTCAAACTGCCACAACCCACAAATCTAACCTCAACTTCTCGCATTCGCCAAAAATATGTATATGTATAAATTAACTCTATATTAAATAAGATATTTAAAAATGATAATATGTATCATTCTTTGAAATTTTATCGACTGATAGTTTTTTTTTTTTAAGAAAATGGATAAATTGTTTTATGTTATTGTTAAAATAAATCGCTATAAGAATATGCTTTACTTTCAGTTCCAGTCAAAAAAAAGGCAGAATAGACCCATTGTTATTTTGAATGCATATGATTATGAACTTAAAATTGCTTCCCCTTGTAAAGTCAAAGGTGCTCGTGCCCGGTTCACTTCTTAAAAAATGAAGTTTTTTTCAAAACAAATTTTAAAAACTAATGGAGTTGCTATAAAACGCACCCCTGATTCTTATCTAGAATAGCCAATGCATCATATTAATAAAAAAAAAACATAAGCGAGAGCTACAGTACGTTTGCAAGGAACTGTTGGATACCCTATTCCCCACATTTTTGTATATGTATATACATATACGTTCGCCTCCTTCGCAGCCAGCCACTGTCCCTGTATCGGAAACAAAATTCTTCTTTAGCAGGTAGGGAAAAATTCAATAAAATAAATTTTGTTCGGCCGATGTACAATAACTGCTGTCACAATAACAAAAGGTGTGTGCCAAGCCTACAGCTGAGACTTTTTATTGCCAGGGTAATCACTATATGAGCTCATCATTCAATTTTAAGCTGGCAGATCGATTTGAAAAAAACAAGACAAAACTAAAATTTTTAGAAATTAGATATTGATTGGAAATAGCGATTATGGGTGTTTTTAACAATTCTTGAACTACACTCTGCTACGTAACCAAGGTATACAAACCGAAGTGTTCATCTTCTTACTTCAAAACAGCGACCAATAGTTAAAAAACATTAAAAAATGTATGCATATTACGACTTTTGATGGAAACGCCCCTTAAAAGTGAGCGTGCCCTAAAAAAATTTAAAAAAAATTTAAAGCACTAACTAAGCTTTGGTCATTAGTCAGTATTTAGGCATATGTGTAAAACTACAGCTGAATCGAGTAGTTTTTAAACGATCTTACCTGAACAAAGGTATTTTATCAAAATCTCGCCTTCAAAAGTGGGCGTATTAAAAAAATTTACACAAGAAAACGTAGATATATTTTTCATATAACGAAAGGAAGGGAAAAAGGTTTAAATTGAATATTGATAGCACCTTAAATTTTTCAAACTACGTTTATTCGTTCTTTTAGAAAAGTGGGCGTAAGCCACTCCCGAAATTCAAAAATTTCTTTTCATACACAAAGTTTTTAGTTTCTACTAGAGACGCAAGATTTTGCCTTGCGGATTCATTATAAATACCGTTTATTTGCAAAAACAATTTTTTATGTTTTTTAGTGAAAAGTGGGCGTCAGCCACCCCCAAAATCAAAATTTTTGATTTTATATACAAGATGTTTATGTGCAAGTAATATTCACAAAATTTAATGTTTTTCGCATTAATATAACAATTGGTTTTTTACAAAAACAATATTGATGGTTTTGTATGAAAAATGGGCGTCCGCCACGCCCAAACTGAAATATTTTTATATAATTGGAAGAAGGTTTACCTAAAGCTTGCGTGTGCAAAATTTTAGCGTTATGCTTTTATCGTAACTGTACAAAAAACATAATTTAATTTTACCAAATTGAGGTTGTTCAACAACAATTGCGATTGTGGGCGTGTTTGTGGGCGGATTTCACCGGTTCAAGAACTTAGCCTTACTCTTGAACCAAAGATTATATATACCAAATTTCAGCTTTCTAGCTCAAAATCTGCGCCCTCTAGAGAGTATACATACGGACGGACGGACGGACGGATGAACGAACGGACGGACATGGCTAAATCGATTAGGCTTTTGATTCTGAGTCAGAATATATATACTTTCTATACCTAACGGTTCTATTTCTCTATGTTACAAACTCCACACCAAATACAATATACCCATTCTATGGAATAGGGTATAAACATTGGAATTCATCAATAGTTTAATTAAGTGCCCCAGTTTCCCCTACTGAGAAGATCAACTGAATTAAAGATGGCTTTTCCTCTGGTCCTGATGGCATCTCAGAAGAGAAAAGTGTAAATGCACTGAGCGCACCTTTCACCAATCTTTTTTGACTTTCGCTTTCTCATGCCATATTTTCTTACACCAAAAGAAAAGCAATACGAATCTTATACCAAACTGTTCACCAGTAGCTAAACTCCCTCTTCAATATCCAAGCTCTTTGAAAGATTAGTGTATATGACTCTCCCTATGTCTACTTCAAATCAACAGTCTCTCCACAACGGCATGTGTTAAGATACTTCCACCAATTAGGCCTAACTTAATTCGTTCCCATAACTCTTTGTGCTCTGGATAAGGGTTGTGGTGTGGATTTCTGTAAGACTAAAAGATTTCCTTCAGATGTGCAATGTCAAATCCTATCTTTTCTAAAGGTGTTCCTCAGGGCAGTCATCTTGGGCCACTCTTATTTGTGCTGGTTATTAATGATGTTGGTAGGATAACAATCTACGTGGGCCTATCCATTTATCCAGATTACATACAAATTATCAAAGATATTTCTTCTTCTTACTCTGTTTCCTCTCTTCTTAAAATTAAACGTTAGTATATAACAATCTTTGACTCGATCTTATCACTCTTGAAATGTATGTACATGTTCCCGTCGCGTCACATCGACTTAGTGAACTTAATTTTCACAACCACTTTGATCCAATTATTGCTAAAACTATGTTTCCTCATAGTTTCATCCAGCTCTGGTCTTAGTAATTTTCTCATCCTTTCATAACCAAATTTTCCTGTATACCACATGTGTCTGACGTAATTTCGAATTACAATCGAGTTTGGTCTCCCTACCAAATCTCTCATTTTGTCTTAGAATTGAAGCTGTGCAGCGAAGTTTTTATATGTCATCATGATTCATGGCATTATCCTACTAAATTCCAAGACCGTTTACAACAAATAATTGACCTACACAGACAAACACTTTCTGAATGTCGCGCACTTTTTTAAGGCATTCTTTATTAATAGGGCAAAGGACATTTTTATCCTCAACATATGACTTTAATAAACTAGCCACTTCAACATCTCCCCAGTAGTTTTTTTTTCTTTCCGATTAGTGCCGGTGATTTTTAACTCAAGATTGGATTGCAAATACAAAAGTACAAATACTGAAAAAAAAAAAAAACAACAACATCCTTCTCACACGATATACTATACTGTTATCCATATCCGATCGCCATCACAGCTCCACCATTTGCAGATTTATTTTTCCACTACAATAGTTTCCTTTCTTCATAATATATCCCTCATGTAAACGGCTAATGTTGGAGTTCATGGGGATACAAAAAGCATTAACAATTGCATAAAAAAACGCCAACTTAAAAAGGAGCAAACTCAGCTACAAAAAAAACGTCCTTTTTACAGATTTTATTGTGTCAGTTTAAAATAAATTGTTTTGTGCCTTTTTTTTGTACTTTTATCCCCAGCAACTATACTCTGGCTATATTGCCGACACCATTCATAGCCTATAATCCGTGCAAATAAGCACACTTTAGTGAACGGACATGGGTCTCTTTAGGGGAAGAGATGATGGAGGACGTGTTGGATGCGGGGTTGTTCTGTTCCAATTGTTGAGTGCTTGAGCAGTTTTAATCTTTTATCCTTTTTTTTTTGTATTTGCGAAAAGGGATTTTCAGGACTTGAGTGGGCCATATGGCGAAATAGATTTTAGTTTAAGTTTAAGTAGACAATTTATAAGTATAGACCTGTGTCTACTAAAAAGGACCAGCTTTAATGCCTATCATATTATACAGGTGAAAGTTTTATTGAGTGGAAATTTAAGCCGTTTTAATGGACTTTGTTTCAAAGATAAAATGAATTCAGAAAAGACCGCTCATTTTAATTCAGGAAAAAATTTCATGGGAAAATAATTTCTGCATTTAGAAATAAGAACATAAGATTAAAAAAAAAAAATCGCATTTTACCTACAGTGGAGAACAAATCAAGTTTTATGGTTCAAGCTCAAAACATATTCAATTTTCTTACTTAATTTGGATCTCAGAGTTTGTGGTGGATTTTGAAACCCAAATAGACTTCGCTAGTCTTTGAATACTTTAAAGTTCCATCTGTGCATTACTAAGATTTCAACAAGTCAACGATGATTATGCTCTGCATCCGAGACAGTTTATATTATCCTAAAGGAAAGGAAGACCCATTCCAGCTGCTTCCACTCCAATATTTGTGAATACGCCATTGTGCATCGCATTTTGTTATTTTTTGTTACTTCAATAAACAATTTACCTTGAAGCTTCGATACGTATTTTTTGACCGCACTTCAAGAATGTAGAATGCTTCGGCCCGCTAGATTCTGAGTGTGGAATTGTTAAATACACCCATAACAGCTATTTCCATCCTAAATCTAATTTTTAAAAATTTAACTTTTGTCTTGTTTTGTTCAAATCGATCTGCAAGCTTAAAATTGAATGTCACTCTGGTGAGCTCACAGTTATTGCCCTGACAGTTAAAATTTCAACTTTGGGCGTGGCTCACGATTTTCTTATTGCGCCAGCGCCAGTGGTTGAACAACGGCCACACAAAATGAAAGTTATTGAATTTTTTGCTGTCTGCTAAAGAAGAATTTTCTTTATAAAACTACACATACAAAAATGTAGGGAAAAGGGTATCCAACAGTTTGTAGAAAACGCAGTGCTTCTCCCGCTTATGTTTTTATTTCTCTTTAAAGTTCATCTACAATATTCCATTAAGCTCGTTTTGTGTCAATCCATGGTAAATGTGGCATAAGACGTGAATTAAAAATGAAAAAATGTAATTGAGAGCTACAGTACTTTACCAATGAACATGTTGCAATATTATTTACGTTAAGGAAAATATAAACCGAATTTAGAAATCAACTTTACTATTAAAAGATTATGACAACGAACTTACAAACCGCGTAGGTACTTTGGATTAATTCGAATCCAATATTAATTAATTATTAAAAAGAACAACGAGTAAACAAATGTGCAACCGGCACCGCGCAAAGAAATTTCGTTGTTGACGAAATGTCAAAATAAAAGAGAGAATGGATAAGGAAAATTGCAACAACAACTGCAATTGTATTTGCAGTCCTCCCGACTAGTCAGCAAGGGGGGTTCGTCGATCGTGTATGATGGAATGGAAAATTATTATTATTGTTAGAATAAAAAAAAAAGGATCGAATCAAAAGAATGTTCGATTGATGATAGGTGGAGTGGAACGTAAATATAAGTATATTTACGTTACAGGGTGGGCGCCAGGAAACTTTAATGGTGTTTGCCTTACCAAATATAAACTGAAAAGTGTCTTCAATTTTAAAGAATATAAACAAGTGAATTATTATTCCCAAAGGGAAGTTGAATTATTTTATTGATTGAAAGTTATTGGTCTGGGAAACCTTGGCAGAAGGCCTGGACGAAAACCCAGAGTCTTTTCAACAAAAAGAAAAAGCAAGAACAATAGTTTTTCGAGATTAGCAGAAGGCTAATTCTCGAAAATAAAATAGAAACAAATAATAAAAAGAAGCAAACAAAGGTTTGTGTCAAATTGACACAAAGAAAGATCGCAATGGTAAAGAACGTTATAAGGTCAAAAACAAAGGTCACGGGTCCCACAATCTTGGGAGGGAAGCGAATATTCAGCGAAGGCCTACTTTAACGACAATTTATTTGCCCCACACAGGGTCACAAACAAATCGAATTAACAAAAGAAACAAATCAAACAAACAATTAACAAGCTAAAATTTCTGGAAACCACCAGACACAGAAATACTTAGCTTTTCTCAAAAACAATCTCCAACAACGATTTTCTTCTCAAATGCTTTCACAACTGTAACTTGATTTTATCAATCGATTTTCTTCTATATTTCACTAGCTTCCTTTCAAACTTCGATAAAAAAAAATGTAGTTTTTCACTTCTCTTTAAATAGGTCTCAAAATTTCTGCTTATCTTTAACAAATCCAAAATTGAATTGTCATCCAAAATGGAGGCTTGGCTTGTCCACTTCGCCCCGACCATATAGCCATCCTCTTCGGATCTTTTGCGTGGTGGTGTTCTTGTCTCAGTCATGCAGCAGCATCTCGCCCATCTATGCAGAGACGTGCGACTGAGAGCGGTGAAACCATTGCACGCGATCCTATGCGTTGAGGATGCGATCCTCGTAGGCTCAGTGGACGTGTTCAGCCGTATACCGTCAATTATATTTAATTTTAAAAGGCAAGTGAAAAACTACGACACCACGCGCAAAGTCCCCAGCCCAAACCGGCCCAAACTAATTACTATGAGAAGAATATTTTTGTTGGAGAGAATCCTAACCATTTTCCAACTAAAATGGTGGGAATTATAAACAAGAATAATCTAAATTCCATAGACCTTCGCGCAGATAATATTTACAGAGAAAAACACATCATTGCTATCTTTCTTTGATATCAGACACTTTACGGTGGGCACTCGGCCATTCTAAATTTACGGTGGTGTGACTATAATTCACACTTTGTTGTGTTGTTGTGGGTTCCTCTTTCGAATTCGTTGGAAAGCTTCATCACTTTCTTTACTATGCGTGCGAGTCTCCAGCCCGTCCGCTGGCTCAACACGATAGACTGATGCGTGTGAGTCTCCAGCTCATCCGCTGGCTCAGCACGATTAAATTAGAATACGTTGCGGGCAAGTCTCCAGCTCGTCCGCTGGCTCAACCCGATGGAAAATAACCTGCTTTGTTATCCTCTCTGAGTCACTCTCAAAACTCCCAGAGGACAACGGACTCAAAATGTGGGTAAAAAAAAGGAATGGTTGGGATGGAGCGGAAACAAATATCGAGAGTTGAACCGTGCCAAAAGTGCACGATTTGACCAGGTTTTAAGAACCAAAAGAATGATTTTTGTTGCGGTAAATCTTACCGTAACAAACTGTTGGACACCCTTTTCCAACATGAGTTCGTTTGTGACAAAATATTTGGTACCGAATTTTTGTTAAACAAATCATGCCCTTGGTGGATATTATATGAAGACTTGTGCTAGTTCGCATAACATGATTGTCTGTAAAGTCGGTTTACGGACGATAAATTAACGTGATAACCAGTTCACAAAACAGTTCATGTGTAGGTATCTCTCCAACCACCAACCACCCAACCCACCTACAACCACCCAACCCACCTACAACCACCCAACCCACCTACAACCACCCACCATTTTTTTTATCCCTTAACCCAAACACCAACCTACCACCCCCACATAGAACCACCAACCAACAGCCCACCATTTTTGGAAATTTTTGTGTCCGGTGTTCAATTACTGCTTACGCAATTTAAAAATGCTTAAAATTTTGTATCACTAGGCTCGTAACAATAGAAACGCTCCTAAAAAGTGGACGCGTGTCCTTAAATATTGTTAAAAATATTCAAGCACTAACTGTAGCTGAGCTTTGATTGGTGGTCAACTTTTGATCATAAGTATGCGTAAAACTATAGCTGAACCCATTTTTTTAACAATTTAAACCAAGTTAGAGTATTTTATACACACGCCCCCAAAAGTAGGCGTATTGAGAAACTTAACACACACATAATATATGCATATATTTTTCATTGACGAACGAAAAAACAAGTTGAAATTAATAATTAGTACCTTAAATTTTTAAAACTATGTTTTTTGTTCTTTTATGAAAGTGGGTATGAACCACGCCCGGAATACAAAAACTTCTTTTATACACAAGCTTTTTAGTTTAGACTAAAACACATACAATTTTTTTTTATTATTTAAATTTTTGTATACTATCAAATGAAAAGTGGGTTTCAACCACGCCTTCAACCACAAGATGCTTACTAATACCCACAAATTATACGGTTTCTTGGTTGGCTGGCAGCCACCCCGAAATTCAAACATTTATATACAATTTATAGAAAATTTACCGATTTCTTTGTATGTGTAAAAGTTGAGCACTGTGCTTTGATCGTAACTGAACAAAAAATGTAATGTAAGAAATTTGCATAGTATTCCCAAATTTAGGTTGTTGAGCGAAAATGGCGATTTTGAGCGTGTTTGCAGGCGGATTTTATAGTTTCAAAAACGTAGCGTATTATTTCTCTATGTTACAAACTCCACACTAAATACAATATTTATACCCAACCCATTCTATGGAATAAGATATAAAAAATTAATTTCATCAACATAGCCAAGTTATTGGGGAGTCGAGCAGATCTATAAGGTTACCGCTGGTGTTAGCACGCGAGTTGTCCATTGCCTCCAGAAACTTGTTGGCGAGATAACAATCAGTGCCAGTTTTTTTTTTTTTTTTTTTTTATAATGCACACGCGCTCAAGGGGTTTGTTATAGCCCTTTTAATGATAAGTCACAGCGCGAGCGATAGGAAGTTAGGAAGGAAGGGAAAGGATGTGTCGATGAACATTGATCTTGAATGTTTGAAGATCAAAATGGCAAGGAAAAATTGTGCCAGGCAATCCATTCCACATTCGTGTTGTACGGCTAAAGAAAGAATCTCTATATTTCACGGTACGTCCGAAATTGGGCTCAAGTGTAAACTGATGAGCGTTCCTAGCAAGACGAGTATTACGGGGGAAATGTTTAAGGGGTGGAACGCAGCTGGCTACCTCGAGTGAGCATTTTTTGTAAAAGAACCTGTAAAATAAGGAAAGACGAGACATTTCGACGATGTTCGAGTGACGGAAATGTTTCCATAATGTTTCTCTCTCCTATCAATTTTAACGCTTTTTTCTGAACTCTGTCGAGCAGGTGGAGAAAAGTTTGAGAAGCACCTGCCCAGAGATGGGAGTTATACTCGAGTTTAGGACGTATAAACGCTTTGTATATTGTAGCCAGATCAGAAGGGGTGAAAAACTTCTTGCATCTATTAAGAAAGCCTAAGCATCTTGCAGCATTCTTGGCAATCTCAAGTATATGATCATTCCAACGAAGATTGTCACTGATACACATACCGAGTACTGATAGCTTTTCGGCCTCCTCGATGCAAGTACCATTCATGGATAATGGCATAGGGGGTATGTTTAGCTTCATCGACAAAAGACAGCATTGAGTTTTCGACGCATTAAACTCCACACGATTTCTAGTACCCCAATTTACAATGCTGTTTAAATCGGAGTTTAACGAGCTTATCATACGATTTCGTTGTAATGACACGTCCGAAGGCGAAGGCCGTGAATTATCAAACGTATATGAAAAGCTGAGGGTTGAGTCATCAGCAAAACAATTTAATGGATTAGAAGTCACAGACAAGAGATCATTTATAAAAATGAGAAAAAGAGTCGGAGACAGAACGGAGCCCTGGGGCACACCAGCATTTATTTTGTGGAGATCAGACTTGATACCGTCTAATACAACTTGTATTGAACGGTCCAGAAGATAGCTTCTAATCCAACGAATAAGAGTATCATCGATACCAAATTCACGCATTTTCGATAAAAGAGCTTCATGCCAAACTCTATCAAATGCCTTTGAAATATCAAGCGCAATAATCTTGCTTTCGCCAAAGCGATGCACAGATTTGTTCCACTGTTCGGTGAGATATGCCATCAGATCACCAGTGGAACGATTGCTGCGAAAGCCGTATTGCCGGTCATTTAAAAGCTCCCGATCTTCGAGATATTTCTTGAGCTGACGATTTATCAGCGTTTCCATGACCTTGGAAAGAAGGGACGTAAGTGCAATTGGTCGGTAGGAGGAGGGGGAGGAGGAGTCACCTTTTTTTGGGACGGGCTGGACAAATGCTGTTTTCCATCTACTAGGAAAGATTCCTGAACGATAGGAGCGATGAAAAAGCTTACGCAGTGGTTTTGCCAGAGATGAAGAACACTTCTTCAGAAGAATAGGGGGTATACCATCCGGGCCAGCGGATTTGTGTATATCAAGATCTTGAAGTACTCTTGCTACTGTACGAGTGCGGAAAAATATCTGTCCCATAGAAGAATTAACGTTCTCAAGTACAGGAGGGGCATTGTTGCTTGCAGGCAACGTAGAACTTGCAACAAAATGAGCTGCGAGCATATTCGCCTTCTCTGAAGAGCTGACAATAGGTTTATCGTCGACGATGAGCGTTGGAACTGATGATGACGTTGAGTTCTTGACGTTTTTTACAAATGACCAGAAGTTTTTACTGCCTTTGGGACATTGCAGAATTTTTTGCCCTAACTTCTGGTCATGTAAAAATTTCGTTTTGTGTATAACGGAGTTGCACGAGTTCCTAATTTGTTTGTGTTTCTTCCGATTTTCCTCAGTTGGGTTGGCTTTGTAGGATCGGAAGCTTACTTCTTTCAACCTGATAGCTTCTTTACACTCTTCGGAAAACCAAGACTTTTCTTTTGGTTTGATACATTTTGTTCTGTGAGGGACAAAAGTTCTCATTCCAAGAAAAATCACTTCTGTAATCATTTCAGCACTGGCATCAATGTCATTATCGAGGAAGCATAATGACCAGTTAAAGTTGCGAAAGAAATTATTCAGACCGTCCCAGTTGGCTTTCTCGTATTGCCAAACGGTCCTAGTGGGAATTTTTTCTTTAACTGGGTGATTGGAGATCGAGAAATTAGCTGAAATGACACAATGGTCCGAGGTGCCAAATGGAGAAGTTACTTTAATAGTATATTTATCAGGATGGGAAGTAAGGAACAAGTCAAGAGTATGGGCGGAATGCCCATCAACATCCGGTATACGAGTAGGCTCATCGACAAGCTGGGTAAGATGGTTATACTCAGGAAAGATCTCGGTATACCTTCCTTCGAGTGTTGTCTGGCCAGAATATCGGAGCCAACTTGAATTGTGTACATTGAAGTCGCCCGTAATCACGACTTCAGTGTGAGGACAATGGGAAACAATTCGGGAAATTGAATCTGACAAAACATCTAACTCATCACAAGTAGACATGCTGTCAAGATTCGGACTCCTGTAAAGAAAACAGTAATGAATGATATGCTTGCGGACAGTGAATTTGAGCCACAGGAAATTAAAGTTCGTATTAGAACAATGCCCATATTGGGGAAGGCTCTGGCAAGCAATATCATTCCTAACATAAACGACAAGACCATGGTGGGAAAAAAGTAATGGCACTAAGTTATATCCAAACAAACAAAATTCTGATAAATCAGTATTCTGTCCAACCTGGGTTTCACTTAATGCCAAAACAGCTGGCCTATATTGCACAGTATGGGCGTACACAGAAAAGAAATTCTTTCTTAGCCCACGAACATTTGAATATACAACACAAAAATCACTTACCATTTTGAAAAACTAAACACAAAATTCAACTTTGACGAAACTAATTTCAGCCGTGCAGTATAGGCCCATATTAATTCCAATTATAAACAAACTGTCCTAGGTGTTATGCCCATAAAACAATTTGCAAACGGGAATTAATATAGACAAAAAAACACGAAAGAATATACGTCAAATGCTGCTCACCATCCAATGCAAAACCTCTTGCGATAAGCCTCACAAGAGGCTTGCATTGCATAGAAAGCAACAGTTATGTGTGGCGCGGGTGGAGAGGATGGGTATTGTTGGATGCTGTGCTGCGAATGCGAGCGAGGTATTTGGTGTATATATATTTTTTTTTCTTCTTTTTATTTTCCACTGATTTTTTCTATTTATTTTTTTTTTCTAATTTTGGGTAACGAAAAGGGCTGGGTTTAGTTTTTGATATTAATTAAATTGCACTGTGTATGTGATATAAGAATTGGGTTTGGTTTATTTTTTTTTTTTTCGATTATTTTGGGTGACACACGCGATTAAAGTTCGTATGAAAGGATTTTTGTTAAAAAAAACTTTATTTAAAATTTCACAACTTAAATTAATTTACAATATATTTTATGGATGAACTTAGCTCGCGATCTCAGACTTTTAGACTGACTTTTCATTTGTATCTATTCTATGTTGAAGCATTATGCCTATGCTTAATAATGCTGGGTCATCAAGTTAACGTTTTCCTGGAACCCTTAACGAGTCCAATCGATTGGCAATCCAATGTGAGTGTTGGATTTCGTCATGTTCGTAGACGCTGACGTGCCATTATTGTTGGTTGCAACGGTGGGAACATCCGTTGTGGTTTGGTTCCCTGACCTTGATATAACCTCTCCCTCCTTAGGATGAAAACTCTCCTGAGTTATATAGAATGTACGTCTGAGCTTTTTTGATTTTATATAAACGTAAATTATTAAATTAATAATTAACAGTAGAATTATAATTCCAATACATATATTAAACATTACATGATTTTTATGATTAAACTTTAATTCGTTAATATTTTCAATATTTTCTATTTGTTTTATTACAATATCATTGAAGCTGAGTTGTTCTTGAGTTGTATTTAAATTTATTTCGTAAGGTATAATAAATCTTTCTTCAAATATATTTTTTCTGTTCACAAAGGTTTCATTTTGGATTTTTAACTCACAGCTATTAAAATTTAATAAAAAGTTTCCATTTAAATGTGTGGTTCTTTCATCACAAGTACTTGATAAATTTATATTCTTAACATTCTTTAACAATAACAAACCATTTTCAATTTCATGAATTTTCATTTGGGAATTCTTTGTTTTCATACAAACGCTATTATATAAACATAAATTGGATTTCCTTAAATTTTTGAAGTCTATATTTAATTCATATTTATATACAGTTTCATTTATTTTTACAATTTCTTCATCATCTATTATTAATTCTTCAGAATTCATATTTGTTAAAGAGGTAACTAAATATTTTCTTGTCTCTATAAGTTCACTCGGTATTTTAATTACAAAAACAATTTTTTCATTTTCATATAGGGCTGTTCCAATTTTTATATTTTTTAATTTTTCAAAACTTACGTCATATTTTATTATTTCTTCTTTACTTAAAATATTGTTTCCCATTATTCCTGTTCTACTTGAAGCAATGTTATTTTGAATGTGTTCGACATTGTCTTTTATAATTCCGATTTTTAACAATGATTCTAGGTACAAAAATTTATTATTTATTCTAACAATATCTTTTTTACTATTAACGAGTTGATAGGATATTTTAGTTCTATCTTTTTCAATTGTTTCTTTTAAAGTCAAAAAGGTTTGATTAAAGCTATTATTAATAAATACTTGTTTATTATTTTGAGTTATTATATTATGGTTATTTTCGTCGATGATTTTCAAGTGTTCTTCAATGTTTTGTCTATCATCTTCATCCATTGTTCCATATAACCATTTCATACCTGTACCTACTATGTTAATAAGCCCTCTTTTTTGCCTGTGTGGAATAATAGTATGTATTTTATATTTAAGTGAATCTAACTCATGAAATAAAATGTCTCTTCCTTCTTTTTCGATTTGTAATTTTGAAATATTTTCTTCTAGGCATGCAATTATCTTCAAAATTTCTGCTGGGTTAATAATATGTAGTATAATATCATAAGTTCTTACTATTTCAACGTTTCCAAGTTTTATTTCTATGAATCCACTGTTTGTATCTATTTTTTCTATCGTCAATGTTGTATTAGCTGTTCTGAGTAGAAGGACTAACACTATCCATATCCATTTGATCTGAAAATTTATTTGGTCTTTTTATATTTGTAGGATGGATGTTCTTTAATTTAAGTTTTCTATATCTAGGTTCCTGTTTGTGTCTAAGAGCCTTGTAATTTTTCACTAATCCTTCTTCTCTTTCTTCATTGTATTCTTCCCTATCTTTGTTAAGCTTGCTAATAACCCTATCTTTCATATTTTGCATATTTTCCAGGACCTTTTCTTTATCTACTCTACCTTCTAAAACATCTATTGGTTTAAATTTAATTGAGGAATGCACTGATTTATTGTACCACTCTACACACTGATATATTCTTTCTTTCGTTGTTAGCTTGGATTTTTCTGTAGTGAGTACTCTCATTTTTTCGCTTATGGTGTTATGAAATCTCTCAATGTCGGAATTGCCAGTATGGCTATTTGGCTTCGTAAAGTGTACTTCTATATCTTCCTGTCTTAAGAAATCTTTTACATTTGTGTTTTGAAATTCATTATCTAAAACTATTTTATTAGGTTTGCCTTTAATGGAAAAGTATAGTCGTAATTTCTCTTTAATCGTGATACTGTTTCTATCTTCTAAATCAAATATTATGCCATGCTTAGAGAACTTGTCTATAAAGGTTAAGAAGTTATTTTTGGTGTTAATGTAAATATCTGCATGTACTATCTGATTGTTATCTGTTGGAGTTTCTGTGTAGTGAAGCTTCGGTTTTATTGGTTTTCTATCATACTTAGCCTGATTACATGTATCGCAGTTATTTATGTATTTTTGAATCAACTCTTTTAAATTTTTGAAGTATATGAGTTTTCTTAGACCTGCATAATTTTCGTTTATGCCAGCATGACCTGTTTCATTTTTATGATATTTCGCTATCTGTTTATAGGTATCATCTTCATTTTTCATATTTTGTGCGTGATACATACATTTATAAAACTTTATTTGTTTTGTGGGGTCAAATAATTCAATGAGCTTTAATTGTACTAAGTTGTACTCGTGTTCTGTTAAATCTGAGAAGATGCCTATTCTACCTTTTCTTTTTATAAACCTTCTAAATATATCTATAAGTCTTTCTTCTTGAATATCTTCGGAGTTAATATATATAATTCTTTTATTATTAACTATTTCAATTTCTTTGCTTTTATTGTTTGTAAGCATAATTTGTGTATAGAATCTGTTAACTACTGTATCTAATATGGGGAAATGATCATTTTGATCCTCTTGTTGTGAATGGATCGTATTTTCTACACTCATATTATCAATTTCAAAATTTAAATGGGGTGCTTTCTCTCCCTCCTCAGTTGTGAACGTCTCGATCACATTTATTTCGCCAGTTTCGCAATTAATTCTACTCAAAAAATCTGCAGCTTTGTTTTCTTTTCCTTTTATGTAATCAATATTAATATTATATTCTCCTAGCTGTAACAACCATCTCTGAAGTCGTTGATTTATATCTTTACCCTTATGTTTTGTTTGCAACCATTTAAGTGGTTGGTGGTCTGTTAGCAGATCAAAGGGTCTACCATAAATATATGGCCTAAAATAGTTTACAGACCAAACTATTGCAAGAAGTTCTTTTTCAGTCACGGAATAATTCCGTTCATGATCGTTTAAAGTGCGGCTTGCATAACAAACTGGGTGACCGTCCTGTGTAAGTACGGACCCAATAGCGAAATCACTCGCATCGGTCGTAAGTTGGAATTTTTTGTTGAAGTCTGGATACTTCAAAACCGGTGAATCTGTGAGGATAATTTTGAGTTTTTCAAAAGCACTTATATAGTTTGGATCATTTAAGTTGATCTTTGAATTTTTCTTTAAATATCTGGTCATTGGTTGCGCAATTTTTGCGTAATCTTTAATAAATTTTCTAAAATAACCAGTTATGCCTAAAAACGATTTTATTTGTTTCGTACTTTCTGGTAACAGAAGTTTTTGTATGCTTTCTATTTTGTTTTGATTTGGTTTAACTCCTTCCGTCGTTAAGACGTGTCCCAGATATTCTGTTTCTTTCGCAAAGAATTTGCACTTGTCTATTTGAATTTTAAGGTTGTGCTGCCTTAATTTATCTAGAACTTTTTGAACACTTATAATGTGTTCTTTCAGAGATGAACTAAATATGAGAATATCGTCAAGGTAGACGACGCATATTTGATTTATGCATTCTCTTAGAACTGAGTTTATCAATCTCTGAAAAGTCGCAGGGGCATTTTTAAGTCCAAAAGGCATTCTTGTGAACTCATAGTGCCCAAGAGGAGTCGAAAAGGCTGTTTTCTTTCTATCCTCTTCCCTAACTAGGACTTGGTGAAAGCCTTTAGCTAGGTCTAAAGTTGTAAAGTATTGGGATCTTCCTAGCTTATCTAATATAGTTTCTATATTAGGAATAGGAAATTTATCGTCAATAGTGGCCTCGTTCAACTTTCTATAGTCGACCACTATTCTCCATTTCTTTTGCCCGGAATTGTCTAGCTTTTTGGGCACAACCCACAAAGGACTATTGTAAGGAGAATTGCTCTCTTGTATTATACCTTGCATGAGCATCTCTTTAATTTGTTTATTGATCTCCTGTTCGTGGATTTGGGGATATCTGTAAATTTTCGCATAAATAGGCCTATCTGTTGTAGTAACAATTTCATGTTGGATATCATGGGTACTGCTTAAATGCTGTCCTTCATGAAAGAATAAATCCCTATTTTTTTTGAGAAGAGTCTTTAAAGTTTCTTTTTCCTCATTATTAAGATGGTTACCAAGGAGACAATTCGGAACGTCTTGATCTTCTTTGATTCCCTCTAAAACATATATTTCGTCATAATTATGTGGGCATGAATTTATGAATTTAATTTTATTCCCGTTTATTTCAATGAACTCTTTTTCTAAATTAATTTTTGCTTGTAACGGTTTAAGTAAATTTTGACCAATTAAACCGTCGAAATGTTTATCTTTAAAGGATGTAAGCTTCCAACACATGTGAGCTTTTTCGCTAAATTCTTTTGGAAGCTCTGTAATTATTTCAGAATCTATTTTTGTGTTCCCGTGCAGGGTGTTAAACGTAATTTTTTCTTTTAAAGGAATTCGTTTATAATTTTGTAATTTTGACTTATCAAGCAATGTAGTCGTAGAACCTGTATCTATCAAGCATTTAATTTTTGTATCTCCTATGGTCAACTCTATTATCGGTAAATCCGATTTGGAGGCTGTGATTGAAAATTTACTTCCTCTACTTTTTGTTGCAGATGTTCACATTCCATTGGCGTATGATTATTATGCCCTAAAGTCCTTTGATTTAAATTATTATTATTTCTATACTGACCTGAATTATTATTCCTAGCTTGATTAAAATTATTATTATTTCTATACTGACCTGAATTATTATTCCTAGCTTGATTAAAATTATTTCTATATCTAACTTGATCGTTTCTTGTATTGTATTGTGGACGATTAAAATTATTATGGTTATTAAAATTATTATTTGTGGGTTTTGATTGTATATTTTGTTTAGTATACCTAGTTTTTTGTAAAAGCCCTGTTTCTTCTAAAGTATAATAAGCGTCTCTAAGATTGTCTACCTGTCTGCTAATTATTACACTTGCTAAGTTAGGGTCTAACCCATCAATAAATGTTCTAACTATCATATTTTCATTCGCAATGGGGGAAAATTCACTGGGTCTTTCAGTATCAAACTCGTATTTAGTATTTAGTTTATCTAAAATATCTTTTAACTTATCAAAATATTCACTCACGTTATTATTCTTTAGGCTAAGTGCTTGGTGATATAGGTTATAGTATGTTTCTCTCACTCCAAAATTCCTGATGAGTTCAGCTTTAATTGTATCCCACGTTGTGTAATTTCCCAATGTCCTGATCGCCTGAAGTGCTGGTCCTTGTATTTTATTGATTATGTTTCGTTGTAAAACGTATTGTTCCAACGGTGTTCCATTGAAAAAAGGTAGAAAGATCTCTACTTCTCTTATGAAGGATGTCAGCGCATATTCTGATGTACCCCAATATTCTCGTATTTTAGAGGACTCTTTCATTAACTCAGTCAGAGTAATTGTTATAGGAACCTGAGGAGGAGCTTGTTGTTGTTGCTGTTGCTGTTGTTGTTGTTGTTGTTGTTGCTGCTGTTGTTGTTGCTGCTGCTGTTGAGCTAGAGCCTGAGCTTGAGCTAGCGCTTGTTCTACTGCATCCATTTTTTTATATATTTTTTTTTTGTGGTGAATTTAAAACGGATAAACAATTTTAATTTTATTCCGCAGACTTGAGTCTTTTTATTTTCACTTTTCACTAATAATGTTCTTTTCCTTTCTTTTATGATACTATATTCAAGTGATTACGGATTTCACAATTTGATTCCGGCGACACAAAATTAATTTAAGTTTAGTTTTGTATGTCACTATGCACTTTTTAATATTTATGTATCTATGTGTATTGCAATTCTAATCTTCGGATTAAAATCCTACCGACTGCGCCATTAAAGTTCGTATGAAAGGATTTTTGTTAAAAAAAACTTTATTTAAAATTTCACAACTTAAATTAATTTACAATATATTTTATGGATGAACTTAGCTCGCGATCTCAGACTTTTAGACTGACTTTTCATTTGTATCTATTCTATGTTGAAGCATTATGCCTATGCATAATAATGCTGGGTCATCAAGTTAACGTTTTCCTGGAACCCTTAACGAGTCCAATCGATTGGCAATCCAATGTGAGTGTTGGATTTCGTCATGTTCGTAGACGCTGACGTGCCATTATTGTTGGTTGCAACGGTGGGAACATCCGTTGTGGTTTGGTTCCCTGACCTTGATATAACCCGCGCACAGAAGCAACGCGACCGCACACGACGAGTACTTGATCTCAATTAAAGTCATCAAGGACCTTATTCCTGGCTTTAGTTTGACCGCCTTTGTACTACTTTATTCTACGACAGCAATATATATATTATTTTAATAAAAAAATAGAAATAAATGTACAAATTACGACGTGGGCGCGGTCTAAACAAGAATGTATTACTCGTATAAATGAAACTAATTTTAATGATTCAAAATCACTTACACATTGCCACCGTGTTTAAGATATCTGTTTTTGATGTATAATTAAATGTTTCTAGCAAATGTTTAATGCAACACAAATTCTTAAAAAATTTCATGGAAGGAGGCAGCTTTAATTTCAAATGAAACCCATCAACACATCTAAGTATAGTATATGTATCACTTGGGACCAATATCTACACTCGATTACATTTTTTCAAAGTTGTCATTTAAAATGAGAAATGTATTCAAACGAATCATTAACTCATCCTCCATACACATTTTAAATATTGATTAATTGAATGTTTGCTTTCGATTAGTTACCTCTTACCTCCAGGCCAGTAAGGGATAGCAGTGGATACAGAGAGGGGATCATGGGGGGTCAAGACTTCCCAGAACCAACAAAAATAATTTAAAAATGTACAAAAATTAGGAAAAACGATAAAACTTTAAAAATATAAATTTTTAAGAGGAATTAAGACCATAGACCAGAACAGAAAGTAACTACAAGCTATGTAGAAAAGCTTTAACCATCCTTGATTTTATTGAAATCATATACCATACTTCATAGATAGGAACATATTAGCCCCCTCCCCCCAATTCTCAATCTGCGCCTTTTTTCGTAGCGTGTGCATATATTTTGTCCTACATCATTTCGATACTTGACGCGATGATGAAAGTTTAAGAATATTAAAATACCAACCAACTTTGCCTCAGGGGTCCTCCTTTAATGGATAAACTGGATTTGCCCTCTTTTTCAAATATTTACATTTATTTCTTTTTGATTTTTTTTTTTCAACTTTTGATATCGATTAAGCAAAATGTGTATGAATAGGAAGAGGAACTGACTAATGGCTTCTGATACTAAGGGTGCAGTCTGCCTCTGCAACTATAAAGAAAGTGGTTGCTTTTGCGAATCCTTCAGCAAAACGACACAGAGTTTGCAAGAACTTGAAGAGACGGTTTTGAAAGGAATTTGTGGAACTCGTTTGGTAGAGCGGCTTGATGATTTCAGGGCGCTAACTTAGTCAAAATTTCCAATGCCTTAGAAAGGATTTCCTCTTGGGAATACAGCAAAAACCAAAGTGACGCTAAATTTCTTCAACAGGCTTTAAGAACTCGGTGTTTCTAATTAAATCAAAATAATACATTTTATAAAGGGATTTCCAATATTAAGGATTGATATAACTTAAAAGGGTATACGAATTTGGACATATTTTTGAATATATTTTTCTTATCGTGATATTTTTGTCGTATCTTTGTGTCTTCCAAGAATGTTACATGTTTGTGATATTATACTTCTATCCACACATACATGTAATATTGAAAATATTTGCTTCACTTCCTGTAAGTGTTGCAATCGAGACAAGGTGGAAAGATAACTCCAATCTTTTAAGATAGAAAATGTTGGACAGCTCGAGGCTTAACTGGATGCAGAGGTATTATGTACTTCTTCACCACTGGAGCATCACGCTTTTCAGCGGGATCACAACGTTATCGAGAGTGACAGAATCTAGAAAGGACAAAATCTATAAAAAAAAATATATAGAAAGTGAAGAAGAATCTAGAAAAAAAAGTATTCTTGAATTTTTTTTTACTTTAGAGGAATTTATTCTGAATCTAGAATTAAAAAATAAATAAATTGTTGGCACAACAGCAGGGGCCGGGGCCTGTGACTTACACTCTCAACCATTCCTGTGTGTGCGTTGATATTCTGCAGGAATGGAAGGGACCTACAATTTACCGCCGAATCCGAACGGCTAACAGACTTTCCATGACATTAATTACTCTTGGAGGATTTGTCACTTCCTCGCAAGAGGCGGTACCCCGGAAAAAAACTTAAGGTGACAACCTCAGGGATCGAACCCTGAACCTTCGGCGCAGCAGTCCGACACACTAACCACTATGCCACGGGGTACTAGAATCTAGAATTAGAATTGATTAATATTAATTCTAGGTTTTGTATATTCTAGATTTCTTTTTCTAAATGTTGGATTTTCGAGATTTAGTATTCTAAATTTTTGGTTTTCTGAATTTTCCTAATTCTAGATTATTTTCTAGATTTTCTCTTTCTAGATTTTTTGCTCTAGATTTTTTTTTCTTCTAGATATCGTGGTAAGCCCCTTTTCAGCACCTTTCAATGTCATAGTGGTTTTTAAAATTTACAAAGATATTTTTCGAGAACAATAATTATTGAATAACGAGTTTTGATAATAATTGTGATTATTAAAAGTTTTAAGAATACCAGGAGGAATTTCTCGTATAAAATATTGTGAAATCAGTAAATCGATTTGAAAAAAAGGAAAAGCACGACTGGGTCGCTCGAACTTGCTCTAATGTGTGACAGTGAGGTCTTAGGGCTTAAGATATTGATAAAAATACAATTTTCAAAATTCTTAAATAAATACTTAAATTAATTTGAGTTGAAAAAAAGTACGCCATTCTATTTCTTGGATGAATTTGATTTTATGAGAATAAATTTATAAAAATATGTGGAGCGGTTTTTGAGAAAAAAAAAGTTTTTTTATGAGAAATATTTTGAAAACAATTCAAAAACGCGAGTTAGAAGGTATTCAGCAAATAAATGTATTTATAATTTTTGAAAAAAAAAAATTCAATGAGCAGTTTTCAAAATATTAATTTTTTCAATTTTGTTTAATGGTTAATTTTTTTGGACAATCAAACGTAACATTACGATGATAGAGAATTCAAAAAAAAGTAGGTCCGACAATTCTGTCTGTCTGTCTGTCTGTCCGTCTGTCTGTATCGGCACCTACAGCCTAAACGGCTGGATAGATTTGCTTCAAACTTGGTAGATAGTATTATTATGATGTTTTGGAATTAGCATTCTAACTCCAAAACTAACGGTACCTGCCATACGATTTTTAGTGAAAAATTAATTTTTCTCGAAAACGGCTTCTACGATTTTAATAAAACTTTCTGAATAATGTTTTCTGCGTAAACTTTATGTTCTGGTTGGAATAGATTTTTCAGGAAAAGTCTTATAACGGTACCTCCCATAGGACCGGTTTTTTGAAATCCGATTTTCTCGTAAACCACTTGACGGATTTCGATAAAAATTTTAATAAAGGAGCCTTTTTATAGACGAAATAATATAAATTCAAAAAAAGTTTTTTCGAGTTTTTAAAAAAGATTTAAATTTTTTTTTATTTTTTTTCCAAAAACGGTTTAATCAATTTTTTTTAATTTTATTTTTCTAAAAAAAAACTACAAAGTTCTAGAAGTTCGCATACTCAAAAAAATTTGGAATATAGTTTGGAAAAGTTTTTTCAAAAAAAAAAACTGTTTTTGAAAAAACTGGTCGTACGATTTTGAAAAAAAATTTCTTAACATTTTTAACAATAAACAAAATCAAAAGCCATTTACTTCATTTTTTCCAAAAAACGTTTTAACTATTGATTTTTAAGTGATCAATAAAATTTCATATAGTTTTATCCCTGCCCTGCTTTTTTCCAAAATCTCAAACCCCAAGACCACTGTCTCACATTAGAGCAAGTTTGTCCGACCCAGTCGCGCACACTATTTTTTAGGCCATACTATTGGTTATACCTAAAAAGTTTTTTTTTTAAATCAGAATCGTTAGAGCCGTTTTCGAGAAAAATAAGCTTTAACGTAACAGTTATATGGCAGGTACTTCTACCTACCGTTACTTTTTGAGCTAAAAAAGAAATTTCAATTTCACCTCTGTACAATACTTAAAAAACTCTATGTAACTAAGTTTGAAGAAATTCGGCCCAATTAGTGACGCTCGCATTGAGGAATCCAAGCTGCTTTGAGCTGCTTTGTATTAAAAACCGTCTTCTTTAGAATGAAAAAATATATGACGTTGCCAAAAATGCCGAAGATTGCTTTAGGTTTTCTTGGCTTCAATTTACAAGGCATACATTCGTCCAAAGTTTAGATATAATTCTCATATCTCGGGATATAGGTGGAGGTGGAGGTGCTCCTGTTATAATACATTTGCGTCTCCGCAATGTTTCTTGTTTTATTGCTTCTTTAACGAAATAGCCACATGCATTCTAATATCTGCACTACAAGAATTTGAAATGCTTTATCAGGCTCGATTTTTTTTTTTTGTGGTTTCAACAAGTGAGAGCCACAGGATCTGCATTCCTGTGGGAAAATTTTGCCACCACGTTTGCTTAATTTAGTTTCTTTAAGAATTTCTTATTCGTTATGTAAATAAGCAAGAGGATGAGGCTAATATTTTAAGTTAAAACATAAGCGAGAGCTACAGTACGTTTGCAACGAACTGTTGGATACCCTATTCCCTATTTGTATGTGTATGCGTATGCCTCCCGTAGCCAGCCGATGTTTCAGTTTCAGAAACAAAATTCTTCTTTAGCAGACTGAACAAAATTCAATAACATTAACTTTGTGTGGTGTGATGTTCAATTACTGCTGGCACAATAAAAAAAGGCGTGCCCCACGCCCAAAGCTAAAACTTTTTATTGCCAAGGCAATTGGTATGAGCTCAGTGACATTCAATTTTATTCTTGCAGATCGATTTGAACAAAACAAGACAAAACTTAAATTTTTAAAAATTAGGTTTTGAATGGAAATAGCGATTATGGGTGTTTTTAACAATTCTTGGACCACACTCTGCTACGTAACAAAGGAATATAAATCTAATTGTTCATCTTTTTACTTCAAAACTGTGACCGATAGTTAAAAACGTTAAAAAATTAATGCCTTATACAACTTTTGCCGGAAACGCCCCTTAAAAGTGGGCGTTTCTTAAAAATTTGAAGCACTAACTGAGCTTTGACCAGTATTTAGGCATATGTGTAAAACTACAACTGAATCGAGTAGTTTTTAAACAATCGTACCTGAACAAGGGTATTTTATCAAAATCACGCCTTCAAAAGTGGGCGTATTGAAAAAATGTACACAAAAAAATGTAGATATATTTTTCATATAACGAAAGGAAGGGAAAAAGGTTTAAATTGAATATTGGTAGTACCTTAAATTTTTAAAACTAAGTTTTTCGTTCTTTCATGAAAAGTGGGCGAAAGCCACGCCCCAAATTCAAAAATTTCTTTTCATACACAAACCATTTAGTTTCTACTAAGAGACGCAAAATTTTGGCTTGCAGATTCATTATAAATACCGTTTATTTACAAAAACAATTTTTTAATAGTTTCTATTGAAAAGTGGGCGTCAGCCACGCCCAAAATCAAATGTATTGATTTCATACACAAGATGTTTATGTGCAAGTAATGCCCACAAAATTTAATGTTTTTCTCTTTAATATAACATTTGTTATTTTATAAAAACAATATTGATGGTTTTGTATGAAAAATGGGCGTCCGCCACGCCCAAACTGAAATATTTTTATATAATTGGAAGAAGGTTTACCTAAAGCTTGCGTGTGCAAAATTTTAGCGTTATGCTTCTATCGTAACTGTAAAAAAACATAATTTAATTTTGCCAAATTGAGGTTGTTCAACAAAAATGGCGATTGTGGGCGTGTTTGTGGGCGGATTTTACTGGTTCAAGAACTTAGCCTTACTCTTGAACCAAAGATTATATATACCAAGTTTCAGCTTTCTAGCTCTTTCGACCTCTAGAGAGTATACATACGGACGGACGGACGGACGGACGGACGGACGGACGGACGGACATGGCTAAATCGACTAGGCTTTTGATTCTGAGTCAGAATATATATACTTTTCTATACCTAACGGTATTATTTCTCTATGTTACAAACTCCACACCAAATACAATATACCCATTCTATGGAATAGGGTATAAAAAGCCAGGTGGATCCTGAAATTCTAAGAAAAATAATGGAAAATGTTCCGGAGAGAACACATAATATCGAAATATTCCCTTACTATGAAACTCAAGTTCTATGAACAAGTGGGCCTTCTATCAAATACAGAGTATCCCATCCTAATTTGAAATTATGTACTTACAAAATATTTCAAAAACAAGAAAATCCAGAAATAAAAATTTAAAATCTTGTAAAACACCATCCTGTTGGTTTGCTATTAACTTCCCGACTAAAACCACAATATAAATCTAATCTTGTATTTCGAACTTCAAAAATTGTTTCAATTTCATTGAAGTTAATCTTGTTCGCTTCTCCCATAAACATGGTTGGTTCAACTTTTCGCAGTTAATTTAATGAATCTCTTCCACTTGAATAAACATTAAATAAATTGCCAAATGGGATTGAATAAATTACTCAAAGCTGCTTAGAGTTAAAGTCTTTAGGACGAGAAAATGTGGAATTCTGCTGCTTAAGCCACGTGATTTAACACACGCAAATGCCTGTGAGAGTGTAAAAACTCTTGAGTCCATAATGTTCTCTATACCGCACGTTCGTTCTTTAACTTTTTTGATCCTGGGGGAGCGGAGAAGTATATGATGGTTGAGAAGAACAAGAAAAAGTTGTTCTTTCGCAAAGTTTGGAGAGATTTTTTTTTTTGTTTCTTAACATAAGATCCTTTTCTTGAAGAAGGAAAGCAATTTTTTGTGTGTTGTTTATTTTGGAAAGATTGGAATTTGCGAGTTATATGGAGTGCTTTAAAATTATAAGTGCGAAACAGATGTTTTTGATGTGTTTTCCTTTAAAAATTGTGTTTATTAATTTGAATTAAATTGCTTCACTTTTAAACTTGATTTATTGTTAAAGGATGTGCTTTCTATTTAAGGAAACTATGGAAGCCACTATACAAGTTAAAAGGAGCTTCTAATTCTTCTCGAAATAATGTCTACAAAATTTAAGGATCTACTCTAAAAACAAATTAATTTTGATTGAGATACTGCATCCGTTCCTTTACCTTATACTCTTACTGGTTGTCTTTATAATATATATTATATATATATATATATATGAATATATGTTTGTGTAGCTTCTCATGCTGTACCCAAGCAAAAGGCTGACACAATATAGACACATACATTTTATGTTCCATGTATTCCCAGAGATATTTTCCCATATGGGAAAACAGAATGGAGGCAAGTCATTTATACGGCGTGCGATGCTTCAATTCAAGGTTCAACAATGGTTAAAGGAGCAACAAAAAAAAAATACAGAATATTCACTCTTTCTCTGTGCTTAAAGCTAGCGTCCCACAAGACATTGAACACAGAGATACCATTTGATATGCCACGAAGAAGTGAAGGAAACACATGAAATGTGTTCCATTCTCAAGTCCTTTGGGTTCCGCGGGCTCTTTTAAGGAAGGAAGCAAAATCAAGATACCAAAGTTGATTTGTTGTTGTTGCTTTTCATAGTGTGCGTTTCAGTGTTTGTGTGTGTCTGTGAGTAAGTGTGTGTTATTATAATCATCCTTTAGATGGCAGGATTATTATTATGCTTATGATTTATCTTTTATTTTCGTTCTTGTTGCTTTATTGTGTTCCCTGCTTGGATCACGTACAGCTTTTGTTGGCTTTAATGATTTATTGCATGATTCTTAAGGTAATTGCCAAGTCATTGGTGAGGAGATTTTTTTTTTTTTTTTTAAAGTAAGAAAGTCAATTCGTTTTTGTTTTTTTTTTTTTTTTTTTTTTTTAAAGATTTAAAGTATCCAAAATTAACATGGTAGGAACGACTAATATTAGAGAACATACCTTTTAAAGATTTGTAAAAACAGTATCATATCTTAATCTAAAGCAGTTCGTTTCAAATTCGATTGCATTCTGTAAAGTAAATAGGAAATTAAGATATAAATCAGGTATTTTCCCCTCAAACGAAGTTTCATGAAAACGAATTCTAATAAAAAGACTTTTCGTCTAAGAGCTTCACTCTCTTCCTTGTCCATATTATTAAGTTAAGTTCACACGTGCGGTAAGTATCGAGAAGTATCAAAACCTATGAGGCAGTCGCCTGTAAAGACACATGTAATGGAGCTTATAGATAAATATAAGAGCTTTTTGGATCGGGCTTTTGACAAATCCGCTTCGTAAGGTACACATGTGCTATTAGCTACCACCTCCACCAGTCCACTTAGTATTTGTCGTGTTAAAGCATCTTGCCTTAGCTTAAAATTACATGAAGTTATGGTAATACCCAGTAAATTATGCTCGGCTTGTATAAGGTCCAATTTGTTCTTTTTTAAATTTGCTAAGTAATAGCTTTTATAGAGCTTGTATATTACAAACTTTTGCAAGCAACACATTTCATGACAATTAAAAATAAAAAATGCTTTTCGAAATAAGTTTGTAAAGTTCCACAAACGGATAAAGAGTCAAAATAAAAGAAATAATAGCTGCTATAAGACTCTCCACGAGGATTCAATGCAAACAATTTGTTTAAGGCTTTCCACTGCAGGCCTTATACAAAATAAATTAATAAATTCTAAAAATAAAACCGGTTATAAATAAAATAAGAAAGAAAAGTACTGAATATCGTAATATCGTATCCCATAGAAGTCAGTTTTTTTTTTTTTTTTTTTTTTTTTTTTTTTTTTTTGCACTATCAGATCTCGAAAGTAAGAAGCTTAAGACAAGCATATTTAATAATTTACTGCGTCTTCTTATTGTATTTCACGCCCGGCACATCGCATCACATTTTCTATAGTGTTGTCACATCAGCTTTTGAGGCTAGTGAGGGTATCGGCTAGCTGTTCTGCTTTACGGGAGAAAGGTTGTCAAAATTCTTGGTTAACCGCGATAACAGCCTATTCAAAAGAGATAATTCAGGGAACTGGAAAGACGACGGACCTATCAAACAAGCCAAACAAGGAAAAACATTTTAAATCTTGACTAAACATACGCTTCTGCATATTGCCATCACTATATGCGGAGATAACGATGCTACTGTGAGGACAATTCTTAGGTGGGTAGAGGTGGTAACACATTATGTCCAGCGACAAAGCGTATTTGCCCAAAGCTGAATCCGAAACGCTCTGAGGCAGAGTTTTTCAAACTGTGGGTTGCCAACCAATACCGTCTTTACCATATGGGCACACGGGGCCCGTGCCCAGGGCCCCTATCGTGATGGGGGAACCAGAAGGCTGATATATTCACTTACACAATATAGTTACACCAAGTGTGCTCTCTGGAAAACTATTAAATTTCAGGGATAAATTAAATCAACGCTGCAGACGTGAGGTGTTTGTTTAGGGTTGGGTACGATTTGTCGATTTAAATAAATCGATCGTCATAATGTCGGCTTTCGAAAAGTCGATTATTAAAAATACCGAATTCTCGAGATAACTGCTGGTGCCGAATAATTCCCGTTGATGTTTCGAATAGATTGATATCGTTTCCTGCAAAATTTTGCTCCTCGAAGGTAGAACTTCGTCACCAAGATTTTCCCCAACATTTCACAAAATTATAAAGTTTCGATTGGAGGCAGCGATTAAGAAGGACGCCGTTAACTTAAATTTCATAATTCAAAGTAAAATCGCTGAAGAATGCAGTTTCACACAAATCCATTGACAGCGTGTCCGACGTGGATGAAGCGACGAAATATCCGACGGAATTTTTGAACTCGCTTAATGTGCCATGAACTCCACTGCATAATTTACAGATGAGGATGGGATCGATTATAATTATGTCATGTTATAATTATCATTCAATTGTGTATTATCAATTGTGCAACAGTGAGCGGTTGTCCGTCAAGAAACTGATGAGCAATGTGAATCAAGCGACAATCATCAAGGGCAAGTTCAAAGGAGTGATAGCCTTTGTCCCACGAAATCCGATTATTTTAACTGATTTTCCATTTCAATTCAAGCGAATTCAGTTACCCTTTATATTGGCTTTTGCGATGACAATCAAAAAATCGCATGGCCAATCATTGGAAGTCTGTGGGTATAATCTCGACTTTCCCTGTTTTTTGCACGGTCAGCTGTACGTTGCCTGACCGCATGTTTTCAAACCGTCTTTACGTTACAAGTTACATTACACTTTACTCAATCATGACCTTGAATATTGCCTACGAGTTAGTGTATATATAAAAATGTTTTTTTCATTCAATTTTTACTTTCCAACAGGGCCCCAAAGTCTTGTGTGCCCAAGGGCTCCGCTATGTCCTAAGACGGCCATGTTGCCAACAATTAATCGGGGGCGCGGTTGAAAGCCAGTAAGATTAAAAAACCTAAGTTGGAAGTCCTGTATACTAAAAAAATAAAACATAATATTTTTTAGTGAGACGGGTGTGCTAGTCTTCTATAATATAAAAATAAGTCGGGTTTTCCTTCCTGACGCTATAACTCCAGAACGCACGAACCGATTTCCACGGTTTTGCATTCGTTGGAAAGGTCTCGGGCTCCGTGAGGTTTATAGCAAAGAAAATTCAGGAAAAATTTCAAGAGAAAAGCAGGAAGGGAAAATCATTTTTCACATACAGCGACATCTCTGATACATAGCATGTACTACAACGGCGCCAGTACGTGTCATTGTATATATAAAACTATAGTATTTCCACTTGAGGTGCGCCATCTATCGACGAAAAACTAAGCTCTAGAATACCATGGGAAGCAACAACAACAATTTCCACCATTTTAATTGTTGTTGTTGCTTCCCATGGTATTATCGAGCTTAGTTTTTCGTCGATAGATGGCGCACCTCAGGTGGTAGTACTATAGTTTATATATACAATGGTGGTGTGTGAGTATCCCCCACGAAAATAAGTACGTTTAATTTTAAGTAGATGGCGCCGTTGCGTGATACATTGTTTGACAGCTACTCATTGTACTCTGCTCAGTTAATTTCATGTGACATTTTCTATGCGCACGTCCTTTAAAACGCTAACTTAAAACCGGTATTGTGTTCACTGTGAAATTGTGAAATTGAGGTTAAAGTTATTCGTTTCCTAACATTTCAATTGGAAACCATCAAATCAATCACGCGTATTGTGCAAATTTTTATTCAAATTTAACAGCAGGTATTTGTCCTTAAGGTGGTAAGTTGAACTGTGTAAATTATGTGGATCGTGCATTTGAGGTTAAATTCACCAGTCTGTCCATACTCCAACATGCAATATTTCCCGATCCAGTGCAATGGGAAAATTGTTGATGCAATGCAAGCTCATTGTTTGGAATGAGTGCACAATGGCACATAAGAAATCACTTGAAGCACTTAACTTCACACTGAAGGATCTTCGGCAAAATAACGGCTTGATGATATTGTTGGCAGGCGATTTCAGGCAGACGTTGCCAATAATTCCCCGTGGAAGGCCTGCAGATGAATTGAATGCTTGCCTGAAGGCATCACCTTTGTTGAATAGCGTTAAAACATTATCGCTAACCACCTATATGATAGTTCAACTTCAAAATGATCAAAATGCTGCACAATTTTCCAAACAATTGTTAGCTGTTGGAAATGGAAAAGTCCCAGTTGATACGACATTTGGATTAATTACTCTTACCAACGACTTTTGCCGATTTGTAGACTCTCAATTAGCTCTTATTGAAAATGTTTTCCCAAACATTAGTGAGAATTATCAGAATTGTGCTTGGTTAAGTCAACGAGCAATTCTCGCCGCAAAGAATAATGATGTAATGCACTGAATTTCACCATTCAATCAAAAATCGATGGCGATTTGGTGACATACAAATCCGTTGATTCCATAACAATCGCTTAGTGTTTGCGGGATAAATTTAGAAAATCATTGTTTTTCACATGGGCCATCCGCTTTGTTTGTGTTAACGTCAGACCAAAAAACAAAAAATGTGGTTTACCAAAGAGCACTTCAATGAAACGGATAATTTGCGGACACGTATAACGCTTCGATTCAGTATTTACTTTGGATTCACTTTCATTTTTTACTTAGAGAAGTTCAACTAAATTACACTTAATTTTTGTAATCGAAATGAATTCATTACTGTTGTGAAATGAAATAAAATTTTTCCTTTTCAAATATTAAACAAAAAAAATCATTTTTCTTCATCTTTTAATCCCCAAACGAAATGTTACAAAAAACGAAGCCATCTGGTGGCGAAACGGAGTTCGCCGGGCTTGCTAGTTTACTTTTAAATAAATGTTCCAGTATTGGTTGTATTTTTAAGAAAGAAAGAATTCTTACAATCAAACATGACATTACGATAATAGATTCAAAAAAAATGAGCCCGACAATTCTGTCTGTCTGTCCTTCTGTATCGACACCTACCTACAGCCTAAACGACTAGAACGATTTGCTTCAAACTTGGTACATAGTAGTATTATGACGTCCTACAGAGGGGTTTTTGGAATTAGTATTTTAGCTCCAAAACTAACGGTATTACATACCACATGATTTTTAATGCAAAATTGGTTTATATTGTAAACTGGCTCATACGATTTTGATAAAATTTTCTAGATGGTGTTTTTTGTGTAAGTTTTATGTTCTGGTTGGAATAAATTTTTCATAAAAGTATTTTAACAATCATGTATCTGCCATAGAACAATTTTTTTCAAATAAAATTATCTCGGAAACTACTTGACGGATTTCGATGAAATTTTTAACGGGGAAGCTCTTTTATAAACGAAATAAAATAATATTAATTCTTAAATTAAAACCAAGTGCTAGAAAAGTGCTGAAAAAAGCATTAATATATTTTCGAAAAGTTTTTCAAAAACCGTTATTTGAAAAAAGTGGTCGAACAATTTTGAATGTTTTTTCCTTAAAACTAAAAACAGGAAAAGAAATCAGTTGGCTTACTTTATTTTGTGATTGATTAAATTTCATATGAGTTTTTTTTACTCCCAAGCCCCAAACTTCTTTCACAAATTAGAGCAAGTCCGTGTGACCCAGTCATGCACTTTTTTTTTTATAACTGATTAAGTATTGTTTAATGAATGTGGGGGTCGCCCGAATGTTTTTATCAACAAAAGGGTCGCATACTCAAAAAGTTTGAAAAACACTGCTCTAAGGCTTTGAACTCTTTATGCAGACCCCACACTAGCCCCATTATAGATGTCATTAAAGGACTCTGTCTCTTGGAGAAGCTGTAGAAGAAGAAGAGGAGAAAATTCTCCATCTCATATGTACATATACATACCCTGCACTTGCTTATGAACGAAAACTCTTTTTAGGAGAATTCTTTTTTAATGAAATTGATAAGAACTGATAAATTTAGTTAAAATCTATAATTGGTTTATGGGCTAAGTGTGTCAGCTAAAGGTAGTTCCACACTATCCCACAGTGTGGTACGACATGTCAAAAAAAAGTGTGAAGGAATGTGTGATGGTTTTACATTCAATCCTAAAAAAATATTAGATCTAAACACATGTCAAATCGTATGAGATCTGCGCTGTCATATTCTGTTTCCACACTATTATACATCTGTTTCATCACACATTTTTGACATGTCGTATTACTCTGTGGGATAGTGTGGAACTACCTTAATACCCATCTAACTGACAGCCACCTCAACCTTACATAACCTAACTAAAATTAAATTTTTGGCACAACAGCTCCAATCGGGGCCGGGGCCTGTGACTAATTTACTAATTTACCGCTGAATCCGAACGGCTAACAGAGAAGCACTTTCCATGAAATTAATTACTCTTGAAGGATTTGTCATTTCCTCGCAAGAGGCAGTACCCCGGAAAAGAACTTATTAGGTTTAGTCGAGAGATCGCACCCAGAACCTTCGGCGTGGCAGTCCGACACACTAACCAATACGCCACGGGGTACTACATAATCTGACACGATGGTCAAAAAGCTGAAAATTTAGCGGCTTAGATGGGGCAGCATATAAGCGCATAACCACCTGCCCGCGAACAATCTGAAATACAACGTTACAGTGGAACACCCCATCTAAGGTAGCGTGATCAAATGAGACGCTCTCAACCTATACTTGGTGTATTAAGCTGAAAGCAACTAGCCCGGGACCGCACCCAGCTACTGGGTAATGTTTGTTGAGGTCGTGGTGACCAACAATGGACTACGAGTGCCATCTTACTTGAGTAGGTACCCTAAGTTATGGGTTCGCTTAAGAGAATAAACCTTTTTACTGCGGCAAATCGCCGTTCGTGTTGCGACTGTTTTTTATTCCTGCTTAAGAAATTCTACGAGCTGCAATTCCTTTTCTAAATTTTTTAAAAACAAACTGAAAAAACGTCGCATAATACGTTCATTATAATAAACACATTTATTTATTACTAGCTGACCCCACGAACTTCGTTCCATCAAAATTCATTAATGTATTGAAAATAATAATTCTTTCCCATGCATTTAGTAAAAAGCTGATATGTATTTAGAAATTACAAACAGACACTTCATTTTTATTTACATAATATGTGTATAGATTTAGTAAGACATTGTTTAAAAATCCTTAAAGGAGAAATCCATGTCAAACATTGCAAACATTAATTTTGTATTGTTTTAGAATGATGTGTTTCCTTCCATCATACTTGCAATATATTTCAAAAGCAGTCATGAACGAAACTGTCATGGTCAAGTTACTATCATAATATCGAGATTCCTTTCTTTGTCTAAGAATTGAAATAGCCACAATAAGAACAAGAACATAAAGCAAGCAACACAATCTTTTGTTCGAGTATGAGGGGGAATCGTATCAGCTCCCCATATAGTATGTCACGTACTTGGAACGGATATTGTGTGCCATCATGTTCCAGCTCTACGATATATACTACCTCGACTCGATCTGGGTATTATCTATTATTTCTTCTCAATAGCTCATGTAATAGAATTGCTGTCCAAATGTTATTAAATAGGTAAAAAGGACATGCCAAGCATGCGGGAGCATAACAAAAACTTTTCCCAAAGGGGGGAGTTTGGTTTATCCAGAATTTGTCTTATAGTGGGACAGAACAATAAGGACACAGTAGCACGAAGAACGCAACCACTTAACCAAATTTGATGTTTTTTTTTTTTTTTTTGGAAATTGTTATTTGTATTCGAAAGCAGGAACAGGACTTTCTTTCGCTATAGGTCATTTGTTGGATAAAACGTCATTTATTGTGGTCTCGATAGTAGGCGTATACGTTTCCAAATGACACTAATTTTCTTCTTTGGTTAATTAACTGGTAATTAAGTTCGCACTGAGCACTTAAGCGTATAAACAGAAGCCAGAAGCCTGAAAGCATGTTCTTTCGAGAAACTAACAAGCGTTGCGAAATCTCAACTCAAACTTAAATTTGAGTTTTAGTGGTTATTTGTTTCCTTTATTCCTTATTTCTCTCTAATTTCAGTAAGACCAAAGTAAAATGGTATAGGACGACCATTTGTAGGCCAATAAGACTAAAGAAAAATAATCTCCTTTATGAGTTAATTATGCACTCTGCGGGCTTTCGTCCTTTTTGTGTGGCAGCTAAGCGGGCTGTGATTTAATTTGCATTAATTAGGGCTAAGGAAAGTAGCAATTTGTTGGCATTTTGTTACCAATTCGAGTGGTGGCTTTTATTCTTGGTAAGTAGGGCGAATTAAGTGCCGTTAAATAAGGTTGGATTTAGGAAATAAAATTTCTCCTACAAAATATCCCCATAAACTATCTCATAAAAATGATGATTGGTGTGAAATTAGAGCGTTATGGATTGGGTTTAATTCTCACTAATGACGGGGTTATTTTGAGTTAATTAATTAGGTTTTTTTTTTATTGCTAATAAGGATTATAATCTTCGTTATATTTGTATCTGCAAAGCTTAAAAATAATTCAATTTGTACCCAACGTCGCACGTCAATAGAAGTGTTTTTTTTTTTTTTTTTTTTGCTCTATAGGGTAAGTAGTGGTTTTGTGCGGAAAAAACCTTAAAACCTGGGTTTTTTCTCACGAAACCACCATGATATTACCAAAAGCAAGCGTATAAATAGAAAAAGTTGTTTTCGCCATACCGTCCGTCTTTGCGGATGTGTGCTTTTTGACCCTTAACGGGTCGACGGATTCTCTTCAATCCTCATAAATATAGCAGTTTAAAGAAAAACTGTTGTTCGGGTTCTTTTGTATTTAGTGTAAGCCCGGCTCAAAGTGATACCTTTCAAGTAACGGTTTTTTTCATTTTTGATTTCTTCGAAAACGGCTTCAACGATTTTGATTAAACTCAAAATTAAACAAACCTAGGCCATTTTGGATAATACTGGGTTTTTTGTTTTTGGCTTAAATTGAAAGAACGAAAATTAGGTTTAAAGGTTTTTTTTCAAAGAACCATAGCTTCGAAACGGCTTTACTGAATTGACTTAAACTTTGTTTGGAATAGTTATTTATAGTTTTGTAGGATGGCATTGCAGTTTTCCTGTAAAACTTTTTCAAAAACTGGTTCACAAACAACGAGCCGAGCAAGTAAAAATGATCGAAATCGGAGCTGTTTCTGAGGTTTTTCGGCGAAAAAGCTTCATTGAATCGATTATAATTAGAATTCTGGACAAAGATCTTGGATTATTCGCTTAGAATGTCCAATTGACTCAGCACACGTCCATACGTCCAAACACTTCTTTATCGCTTCGCAGTTCGACCTTAGAGCAGCTTGAATTGGACAACAATTTTGGGCGAAATATCATCTTTTCTTACGACCCGCATTTTCATCTTGGTGGACTCGTTAACAAAATCGCCTCATCAAGGGCTCGGAAAACCCGCATTTTATTGACGAGAAGTAAATGGATCCATACAGAATGTGAATTTTCGATGCGGATTGTGCATTGGTGGCATCATCAGACCATTTTTCTTCGAAAATGAGGATGGGAACATTGTGTCGGTCAATTGAAGACATGGATTTGAACGACCTCTGGTTTATGACGCGCCATCCCACACAGGCCATGCCACAATCGTCTGGGAGATGTCAATTGGCCGCTTTTGAGCTGCAATATTAGGTAACCCTTTTGATTTTTGTTTGCTGTGAACCGTGAAGGACCGATGTTATGCCAACAATCCGGTAGGTTGAAATTATCGACGTTTTTGTTTTTCGCTGCCAAAAAAAAGGGTCATTCGCTAAGCAAACTTGAAGTTTTGAAACATGCCCAGAAACACGCGTTAAATGAGCTCTTCCTTCGATTCGGACTATTGGAGAACATTTGGTAATGTGATTAATCCTTCCGGGAGCATAAAGGAATTAAATGCCACCAGTTCTGTTGTTGGAAATTGTCATGAAAGTATCGTCCGTAGTCGTCCGCACCTTTCCGCAAACTTCTAAAATAGCTCGTTTTTGCAATGCTACGAACCTCATATTATACTCAAACCATTATTCTAAACCATAATGAATAAACACAAAAATAAAAAATCCTGTTCAAATAAACTGCTTGACAGTGAACTTTTTCCTTGAGATTTTGAAACGTTAAACGTTAAACAGTTAAAACGTTTTTAGGAAAAAGTGAATTAAGCCATCTGGTTTCTTAACTGTTTTGAAATTTCAAAGTCGTTCTACCACTTTTTTCAATAAACGGGTTTTTTGAAAAACTTTTCGAAACCATGTTCCAATTTATTTTTGAGAATGCGAGTTCTGCAACTTTGTTTTTTTTTTTTTAAATAACAGTCAATTTAAAATAAAATTTGACTTTTTTCAGAAAACTCATAACAAAAAATGTAATTTTAAGAAACAATATTAATTAATCTAATATATAAAAATAAGTTGCCTTATGTTCGGGGTCGATAAACTCGTGAATGGCTGGGCAGAATTGTTTAATGTTTTTTTATAAAGTTAGCTATCCTATTGAGGAAGGTCTTTTTGTGAAGATTGGTCAAATTTCGGTAAAGGGCAAACCGCAAAATGCATTTTTAGTGCATTTTGTAATATTACTATAACAACATTTTTTGTAGGGTCTTCTGAGTATGTCGACGAAGGTTTATTGTGAAGATGTTATTTGAAAAATAAAAGTACCTAATTGAGCTAGAATTAAAAAAAAAAAAAAAAAAAAAAATGCTTTTTTTCAATATCGTTTTCGTTGCAAAACAAACTTGACACACACAACTACAAAATAAAATATTGATCGGTTTGTTTTCCATTTAGCCCGGAAAATCTTGAAAATTTCATGAAAAACACTATTAAATACCTTAAGTTTTTTTTTAAATTTTCATCATTCAAACAAAATATTTGCTTTCAAAAAACTGCTTGCTTTCAAAAAAAATTTGTTTTAAAGAAATTTCTCAACTCAATAACTTAATTAAATCAATATTATTTAATCCTTGAATGCTTCAATTGGTAGGTAACTGAAATGGCGAATTTTTTTACTTTGGATAGAAACTATTTATACATTTCTTATTTGAATTATTCTTTAGTTTTTAGAGTTATAAAAGAAAAGATATTTCTTTAAGAATTTCACAATGGTTAGAAGACGAAGTGATACTGGTCGTCGAACACGTTCATCTCGACAACATTTAAATGAAAGATTAAGTTTAACGGACGAACAGCGTGTTCAGCGTAATGAACAAGATCGTGAAACGATGGAACGTTCACGTTCACGATCAGATCATACTTCGGAGCAAGTAGTTCAACGAAGGTCAAGAGAAACGAACTTTAATTTATTTCGTGTTGCATTTGAATACGATAGAACTATTGATTACAGTTCAAATAGATATGTTCTAATCAATGCTATGGACGTAATTTGTCGTTATTGCAATGCTTTCAAATTTAAATATGAAACTCCTGGTATGTGTAAAGTTAAATTGCCAGGATTATGTACACCACCTGAGCCTTTGCCTTCGTTAGTTAGCGGAGCGACGCCTATTTCAAAACTATTTTTGAATAAAATACAATCATACAACTCCTGCTTCCAAATGACGTCGTTTGGTGCTACGAAAATTATTCGCGATAATTTTATGCCCACATTTAAGGTAAGGTCGTACGGTGATGAATATTTTACAATTTTATGTGATATTTATTACAATACTTATGAACAATTTACTATTCAGATTCAAGGGCAAATCTATCACCTTTCTGGTTCACTTTCGAACGACGAAGTAAATCAACGTTGTGCGATAGCTAACCACATGAGATAATAATAAATTGAATTGATAAAACTATTTAAAATTGCACTTGATCGCATGCCTACTGATAACCATAATATTGTTATTCGAGCTGATAAAAGACCTGTTGGTGAACATGTTAGAAGATTCAACGCACCAACTATTGAGGATGTAGCTATTGTTATTGTCGGAGATCAATTTCAACCGCGTGATATAATTCTTCATCGTCGTGACGAACTGCTCCAAAGAGTATCTGAAACGCACCGATCATATGACGCATTACAGTATCCAATATTGTTCCCATATGGAGATGACGGCTATCATTTTAATATAAAAACGATAAATCCGTTAAATGGTTAGTTAATTTTTGTAAATATATATGAATACTTTGATTAAGCATTATGTTAATAAACATTATTATTAACAACAATTTAAGGTCAGGAATTGTCAAAAAAAGTAAGTGCAATGAAGTACTATGCGTACCGATTAATGGTTCGCCAAAATGAAGAAAATCATATTTTAAAATGTCGTCAACTTTTTCATCAGTACGTTGTTGACATGTATGCAAAAATAGAAACGGAACGCCTAAATTACATCAGATATAATCAGAGAAAGTTACGTTCCGAAGAATATATTCATTTGCGTGATGCAATAAATATTGATGGAAATGTCAACGATATCGGCCAAATGATTATATTACCATCATCCTATACTGGGAGTCCACGGCACATGCACGAGTATTCGCAAGATGGGATGGCATATGTTCGACGTGATGGACGACCGGATTTGTTTGTTACATTTACATGTAATCCACAGTGGGATGACATCAAACAACATTTATTGCCTGGTCAGTCTCCTATTGATCGTCACGATTTGACATCGCGTGTGTTTAGACAAAAATTGAAGTCCCTAATGGACTTTATTGTGAAACACAAAGTATATGGTGAAGTGCGCTGTTGGATGTTTTCAGTAGAATGGCAAACGCGTGGTTTACCGCATGTGCATATTCTAATTTGGTTAGTTGATAAAATAAGACCAGATCAAATTGATTATATAATATCAGCAGAAATACCTGACAAAACAACTGATCCAATATTATTTGAAATTGTTACAAAAAACATGATTCACGGTCCATGTGGCGAATTAAATCCTTCATCTCCGTGTATGATTGATGGAAAATGTTCTAAGCGCTACCCAAGAACATTGGTTCCTGATACTATAACTGGAAATGATGGATATCCATTATATCGTCGACGTTCAACAGATGACAATGGAAAGTCTATTGTATTGAAGGTTAGGAACCAAGATATTGACATAGACAACCGCTGGATTGTGCCTTATTCACCGCTATTATCAAAAACTTTTCAAGCTCATATAAACGTGGAATATTGCAATTCTGTTAAATCAATAAAATATATCTGTAAATACATCAATAAGGGAAGTGATATGGCCGTTTTTGGTGTTGCTAATGAGAATGGAAATGATGAAATTTCTCAATATCAAATGGGCAGATATATTAGCACTAATGAAGCTGTATGGCGAATATTATCGTTTCCAATTCATGATAGACATCCGACAGTTGTTCATTTGGCTGTTCATCTTGAGAACGGGCAAAGTGTTTACTTTACTTCAGAAACAGCGCAACAAAGAGCTCAAAATGCACCGATTACAACTTTGACAGCATTTTTTAACTTATGATTATCAGATTCATTTGCAAAAACGTTGCTTTATTCAGAAGTTCCAAAGTACTATACTTGGAACCAATCTCTTAAAGATTTTCAGAGACGTAAACAAGGTGAACCAGTTATAGGCCATCAAGGTATTTACTTGACTGATGCTATTGGCAGAATTTATGCAGTTCATCCAAACAACGCCGCTGAATGCTATTATTTGCGATTATTGTTATGCAATGTTAGAGGACCAACTTCCTTTCAAGTTTTAAGGACAGTTGATGGTCAGGTTTGTGCTACATTTCGTGATGCATGCAGGCGATTGCATTTACTTGAAGATGATACTCATTGGAATAACACATTGACTGATGCTGCTGTTTCATCAAGTTCATACCAACTGCGCACGTTATTTGCAATTATAATATCTACAAAATAAACAAGGGAAAAACCAAGAACAGTGCAAAATGCCAATGATCCGAAAAAAAGATTCACTTGCATCGTGGTTACATAAAACCACACATTTGTACATGTTTTCCTACAAATCCTCTTGAACTTTGGACAAATCATCGGGATGAAATGACTGAAGATATATTACATCGAATGCGAAATATTTATTCAAACCATAACTTGGATTTTACTTCGGAAATGTACAACGAAGCTTTGATAATGGTTGAAGATCTTTGTTTGTTAATTGCAAATAAAAGCTTGGTGCAATTAGGCTTGATTGCTCCCAATCGTCAAATGCATGATTCATTGAATCAAGAATTAGAACGTGAAAGAAAATATGACAGAAACGCATTAAAAACATTTTTACAAGAAAATGTTCAACGGTTAAATCATAGTCAAAAAGAAGTGTACGATACAATCATGCAAGCTGTTAACGCTGAAAATGGTGGATTTTACTTTTTGGACGCGCCTGGTGAAACCGGTAAAACATTTTTAATATTATTGATTTTAGCCACGATTCGATCTGAAAATAAAATAGAATTAGCGCTTGCGTCATCTGGGATTGCGGCAACTTTGTTAGACGGTGGTCGAACAGCTCACTCTGCATTAAAATTGCCATTAAATATGCAAGTAAATGAATTTCCAACGTGCAATATTTCTAAATCATCTGGAATGGCAAAGGCTTTACAGCAATGTAAAATAATCATTTGGGATGAGTGCACGATGGCTCACAAGAAATCATTGGAAGCCCTTAATCAAACGTTAAAAGATTTACAAGGAAACCAACGTTTATTTGGTGGTGCCATGATATTGTTAGCAGGTGATTTTAGGCAAACATTACCGGTTATACCTAGGTCTACTGCTGTTGATGAGTTGAATGCATGTTTGAAATCTTCAAATTTGTGGCAGTATGTGAAAACACTCAAACTTACTGTAAACGAGCGAGTTAAACTGCAAAATGATCCTACAGGGGCTGTTTTTTCGAAACAATTGTTGGACATGGGCAACGGCAAAATGAATATTGATAACATTTATGGTCTAATAACATTGCCATACAATTTTTGCCGTTTGACGGAATCTAAAACAGAATTGGCACAGAATGTATTTCCAAACTTTGCCCAGAACTATAAAATTAATTCGTGGTTAAGTGAAAGAGCTATATTAGCTGGCACAAACAAAGACGTAAATGAAATTAACACGTAAATCCTTAAGAAATTACCAAATGAAATTGTTGTGTACAAATCAATAGACACCATCACAAATCAAGATGAAGTTGTAAATTATCCTACAGAATTTTTAAATTCTTTGGATTTAACTGGGATTCCACCCCATATTTTGGAGCTAAAGAAAAAGATTGGTGCACCTTTTATCATGCTTCGAAATATTAATCACCCAAAACTTTGTAACGGCACTAGATTAGCAGTAAAGCGATTAATGAACAATACTTAAGAATATTCTATTGACCAATTTGGAGTTATTAATTTGTGTTTGGAAAAGTTCTTTCCGTCGGCTTTTTTGGTCACTGTAGTTTTAGCAATGAAACAACTCTGTTACATTTGCTTTTCCCGACGTTTCGGCAGGGATTGCTGCCTTCCTCAGGGGAACTTTATTTTAACAAAAAATACATTTATTATACAAAATATATAGTGACATTTAAAACAGTGGGAATTACACTTACTTTGTTTTTTAAAAATATATAAATTTAAAAAAATTTTAAAATAAGAAATGACACTTCGAATGAAATTTCGTCTGTGTATTAAAAAAAAAAAACAAAAGAATGAAAACTATGAGGATGAAGACACTAAAGAGCAATAGACAGAAGAAATGTTTTGTGTGTCTTGTTTTCTGTTCATATTATTATTGTTATTTAGTATGTGTAATGTTTCCAAGGTATATCGTTTAGATACATGTTTCTCCGTTTGTAGGATTTTGACATCTTCAAAGTTTGGAGAATGACCACTCTCGATGCTGTGACTTGCCAGGGCTGTTTTCCCAGAACTATTGGACTTAATATCAGATTTGTGGTTTGAGATCCGGTGTCGAAGAAATTGTTTTGTGGTTCCTATATAGCATAGGTTGCAAGGCTCGTTTGGTTTGCCGTTGCAATTAATTTTGTAGATTACGTCTGTTTGTTTGTCTTTGTCAGGTTTTGTTTTTAGTTTGGTGTATAGATGGTTAAGCGTTTTGTTGGATTTGAAAGCCAAACGAACGTCTTTTACGCTTCTGTTGATAACCTGTTTGAAGTTTTCAGTGAGTTTTGGAACATACACTATACTTTTGTAGAAACCATTGTTTGTATCTGTTTCTGTTCTTGAAGCTTGTGTCTTGTATTTGTGTTTGAAGATTAAAGCACGAATTATATTAGGAGGATAGCCATTGTCCTCGAGAATTTTCGTTATTCTTTTTTCATTGGAGGGATGAAATTGTTCGCTGCTAAGAGTGAAAACCTTACTTACGAGGTTGGAGGCAGTGTTCATGATGATGTGTTTGGCTTGGTTCGAACGAAAAATGCCCTTGCGACCCATCACGTCATCAATAAAACTACCATGTTATGAGCTTGCAAAATTTGTCGGTAAGATTTTACAGTACGCGACGACAAAATCGACACACTCGATTAAAAATTCGTTGGAATTTATTGAAAAATCAAAAAATATTAAATTAAAAGCCAACGAGGTTCTGGTATCTTATGATGTAGTGTCTCTTTTTACAAACATTCCCATATCACTAGCTGTCACCATAGTGAAAAAGAAATGGGATTTGATAAGTGAGAACACCAACATCAACCAGAAAAAATTTTTGGAGATACTTGATTTTTGTCTTCAAGAAAACAATTATCTACAATTCAAAGATGATATTTTCAAGCAGATTTTTGGAATGCCTATGGGCAACCCTCTGTCACCCACGATCGCAGACTTAGTACTAGATCACGTTCTAGACGAATGTTTTGATGCCATGAAGGAGAGACCTTCGTTCATCGCGAAATATGTGGACGACATATTTGCTGTGATTGACAAACAGGAAGTTGACAACGTGCTTTCTATCCTCAACGGATTCCACCCAAAAATACAATTCACAGTTGAAATGGAACACAATAATTCGATTTCATTTCTGGATGTTAAAGTCCACAGGGAAAACGACCGCTTATTGTACAATTGGCATCAAAAACATACTGCGTCAGGCAGAATCATCAATTTTCGTTCGAACCAAGCCAAACACATCATCATGAACACTGCCTCCAACCTCGTAAGTAAGGTTTTCACTCTTAGCAGCGAACAATTTCATCCCTCCAATGAAAAAAGAATAACGAAAATTCTCGAGGACAATGGCTATCCTCCTAATATAATTCGTGCTTTAATCTTCAAACACAAATACAAGACACAAGCTTCAAGAACAGAAACAGATACAAACAATGGTTTCTACAAAAGTATAGTGTATGTTCCAAAACTCACTGAAAACTTCAAACAGGTTATCAACAGAAGCGTAAAAGACGTTCGTTTGGCTTTCAAATCCAACAAAACGCTTAACCATCTATACACCAAACTAAAAACAAAACCTGACAAAGACAAACAAACAGACGTAATCTACAAAATTAATTGCAACGGCAAACCAAACGAGCCTTGCAACCTATGCTATATAGGAACCACAAAACAATTTCTTCGACACCGGATCTCAAACCACAAATCTGATATTAAGTCCAATAGTTCTGGGAAAACAGCCCTGGCAAGTCACAGCATCGAGAGTGGTCATTCTCCAAACTTTGAAGATGTCAAAATCCTACAAACGGAGAAACATGTATCTAAACGATATACCTTGGAAACATTACACATACTAAATAACAATAATAATATGAACAGAAAACAAGACACACAAAACATTTCTTCTGTCTATTGCTCTTTAGTGTCTTCATCCTCATAGTTTTCATTCTTTTGTTTTTTTTTTTTAATACACAGACGAAATTTCATTCGAAGTGTCATTTCTTATTTTAAAATTTTTTTAAATTTATATATTTTTAAAAAACAAAGTAAGTGTAATTCCCACTGTTTTAAATGTCACTATATATTTTGTATAATAAATGTATTTTTTGTTAAAATAAAGTTCCCCTGAGGAAGGCAGCAATCCCTGCCGAAACGTGGGGAAAAGCAAATGTAACAGAGTTGTTTCATTGCTAAAACTACAGTGACCAAAAAAGCCGACGGAAAGAACTTTTCCAAACACAAATTGATTAATGAACAATGTTATCGGAGCAACTATTTTAATTGGAAAATATAAGGGAGAAGATGTGCTTATTCCTAGAATTCCCATGATTACTTCTGATTTGCCATTTGAATTTAAGCGTTTGCAATTACCGATTCGTCTTACGTTCGCTATAACAATTAACAAATCACAAGGACAGTCCTTACAAGTATGTGGTATAAATTAAGAGTTTCCAATTTTTTCTCACGGACAACTTTATGTTGGATGTTCGCGAGTGGGTAAACCGTCCTTATTGTTTATTTATGCATTAAATGGGAAAACAAAAAACGTTGTTTATCAAAAAGCTCTTGAGTAGTAAATGGTTAATTTAAAAAATTGTTAAATTAATTAATTAATTTTATAAGAAAAATAATTGTATTCAATTAAAGGCGGCATACACAAAATTTTGTTTTCTGCACCGAAGCGTAAATAAAAAGTGATGATGGTTTCCCATCTCGGGAACACGCCACACATAATAGCTGACGGCAAATCGGTTGAAGTGAAGGAAATTCGCGGAATTCGGCATTCTTCTCCATCAAACGGACCTTTCAATATCCTTGCCACTATCAAATTGTTCATAAGCTTCGTCAAAATCAGTTGGGTTCTATTGCACAGTTTAGGGGCATGAAGATTTCTTAGCATTATGATGACAGATCCAACTTTAAAACGCAAATGATGATGCGGCATGCCAGGCAAATCCAAAGAACACTCGTATGTTCACACTCAATTGAATGATTTTCACATACCGCCATAAATATGATGGCTTGAGACATGAGTTCAATTCATCCGCCACTGTTGGTTTCAGAATCACGGGAAGTGTTTGTTTGGAAAATCACCCGCCAACTGTATCATATCATCACGCAACCAAAGCGACGATTATTGTTGCGCAAATATTTTAATATTCGATCGAGTGCTTCTAAAGGTCGTTTGTTCGTCATCGTCCACTCCTGCTATATGATCAATTTATAATTTTCCAAAATTTTTGCCATGGCTGATTGCTTTGAAATGCTGCAAACATGATTTTCGTTGATTTGCAGGTTTAACGAAAACTGCAGTGTTCAATGTGCCGTTCTTCCACCTTCCAATAGTGTTGCAGCAATTCCAGTAGATGCGATAGCTAACGAAATTCCACTTTGAGCACGTATTGCTGCTAATATCAATTATATCAAGATTCAAGAACATTTTTCCAGTTCCGCCGGGCGCATAAAAAAAAAATAAAACACCTTTTGGTTTTCGCCGACAAACAAAAACTCACATTTTTGTATATATATGTATGTACATAGGTATACAGATAAATATTTAAATATGTATCACATTTGTTTTGTTCTTTAAAAAAAATGTTGATTATAAATGTCCATATCATTTTTTTTTTAAATTAAATATTTCTTAACAACAATTGGGTTTTAAGTTTAAAATGTTTTTTCTCTCAGTTTTTAAATATTGCAATTATATTTTTTTAAATTGTATTTCATTTAATCCATATGAAACTAAGATTTGTCTAGCCGAGCGAAGCCGGGTGGGTCAGCTAGTCTAATATATAAAAATAAGTTGCCTTATGTTCGGGGTCGATAAACTCGACAATGGCTGGGCCGAATTTTTTAATGTTTTTTTATAAAGTTAGCTATCCTATTGAGGAAGGTCTTTTTGTGAAGATTGGTCAAATTTCGGTAAAGGGCAAACCGCAAAATGCATTTTTAGTGCATTTTGTAATATTACTTCTGAGGATGTCAACGAAGGTTTCTGTGAAGTTTGGTCAAAATACTATATAGCGGTAGTTCTTTTGATATAGTATTTTTGTCGACATAACAAGTGTTTTTCCCATAATTATAAAAAATTATTTTTATTTTTAATTTTTCAATATAATTTAAGAAAATTGGAAGTAGTTTGTAATCTGCGGACATTAACTAGAATCGGTTCATAAGTTTTATCTTCACATACTTCACCGTTATTCACCAACTTTCCTTTTATATTTAATAATTTTTGGTCCATTCTAATTTACTTAATTTAAGATGAAACTTTATAAAAAAAAATTAAAAAATTCTGCCCAGCCATTCTCGAGTTTATCGGACCAAAAAATTATTAAATATAAAAGGAAAGTTGGTGAATAACGGTGAAGTATCTGAAGATAGAATTCTGGATATAGTTTGTGAAATTTGGTCATATAGGTAAAATAAAAACATCATCAGATTTTTTTTTATTTTTTGTACCATTCATTTTGGACTTTGTTTTAAATTGTTCAGATTGGGATAAAAAAATTGACATGAATCAAGTTTATAAAATAATTAGTTCACAGAGGAAGAGTGAAGATGTAGATAAAAATAAAAATGTTGCTATTGCTGGCACATCACTATCTTTTGAAACACCATCACCTTCGCATCCTTCAACATCGAAAGAAAAACTTGAAGTTTCAATCGAAGAATTCATCTTTTGATGATAGTACTCTGTCTTGCGGTAAAATAAAAACATAATCAATTTTATTTTTTAATTATTCATTTTGGATGTTTTTTTATATTGTTCAGATTAGGATAGTGAGCCATTTGAATTAAGCGACATTTTGATTCAATCAATCGAAATTGCTTATACTTCTTCGCATACTTTAACTACATCGAAAGAAAAATTTAAAGTTAAATCGAAGAATTCATCTTTTGAAGCAAATCGATTGGCTGCTGTTGCAAAGAAAAATAACAGACAGCGCGTAATTCATTTGATCGGCTCATACAAGATAAAGGGGGAGACATTGAACAATTTAAAACACATTTATCAAACCCTTTACGATGAGCCAATAGATTTTGAGCTTCTTTTGGTTTTGATCATTGGTGGTCATATTTTGTTAAATTTTAAAAATCAAACACTATACTTAAAAGAATTTAATATAAATAAAATAATATCATATTAATGCATTAAATAATCGCTTGCTTGTTTTATGGTGAATTCCACGGCACAAAAAAATTACTCGATTTGATCTCGAGCACTTTTTGTTTTCCATGAAGTCAAAAGAGCAAGACAGTTTGAAATTTGCATTTCGAAGTTCGCAGTATTTTAATTGTGAAGATGTTATAAACAGGAGTTCCCGAGTAGCACAGAATTCGATTTATAACAAGAATTTGGTTGTATTTCTGTTTTATTAGTGTAGTCTGCAACACCATGGGTTGTTACTCAGTTTTACATTTGTTCATTGAAAAAAATTTGCGACTTTGTCAACTGAAATGCTAAAAATCTGTTTCATAAAAGTTTTAGCATGTTTCACAAAAAATTAAATTATTGTTAAATAGTTATATACAAGTCAAAAATTTGAAAGTTGATAGAAAGCTACAGTTACTTTTATTGAATATCTGTTTTTTTACCTGTGACTCAAATGTTAAAATAACTTTTTTGCAGCAATCTGCTATAACTTTTCTGTAACTTATATACAATTCATAACTAAATAGGGATAAACAAATACCAAAAACATTTTTGTAACATTATTCCACCTAAGATGTTTATGTAAAATGAAATACAATTAACATATAACATTTTCTTCATAGTGTGCTCTATTAACAAGGATAATAATTAAAATAGCAGAACAAATATATGAACCGGAAAATATGATTCCTTAATAACTTTAAAAAAAAAATTTAAAAAAAGTTAAAATACGAGTTCGTTTTCTTATTTTGAAAGCTGTATTCATAAAAAATCTGCTAATAGTATTTTCATATTATATTTCAACATCTTGTTATTACTTACATAGTTGAAACAAGGATGAAACTATAAATATGTTTCTGTCATGCTTGTTATTTCGCTATATTAGGCATAACACGAATACAACAAACAAAATGTTTGAACATACATCAGTGAAACTAGAATATAACTAAACTGCCTATATATTTTGTATGGGTGGAAGCTTTGTCATGTTTTGGTTTCTTATGTTTGTTATTTGCAAATTTAAAACAAAGGCTGCGATGAGATTAAAACATATATGTAACCACAGTACTGGAATTGATAGAAAACAATGTTTTGTTTGTACTTGAACCAAATTGCAACATTATACAAGATTCAAGTGATGTTACAGTTAAGTTTCTATAGCTTTGGATATTTATGCTGAATTGAAACTTTGACAGACATTAACTTTAGTTATAAAGTTGATGAGTGTTGTGTTAGTTGGTTGTGGAATCCAATCTGTTTCAAAAACGACAAAATTCCTCATGTTGTCGTTTTGATATTAGTCCCGACCTTGGCCAGTAAACGATCGCATTTGCTTGATCTATCCAACCATTTGGAGCAAAACTGAACTCTTTTCCAAATTTGGTCTCTCTTTTTTTGGCTTCCAACACTAAATACGGCATTTTTTTTTTTTGCAAAACTAACCCGACAATAACAAGACAAGAAACCGAATAAATCACTTTCTTGCAACTCTTCCATGAAATAACTGTAACATTGTTATGAAAAACTTAAATCGAAATCAATTTAAGTTGGGAAGAAGTTACAATAACGTTGACATTGCATTACAGGGCACAGGGATGTAACAAGTTTTATGATGAGTTATAATAACGTTTTTGAGGTACTTTTAATATGTTTATTTAAATAAACCATGAATGAAAAAAACACATTCAGAAACTAAAAGAAAAATTACTATGGGGTAGAGTTGCCACTCGTTAAGTGGTGCATTTCTACACGTAAGAACACAAAAACTGTAGATTTCTATTTGCCATTCGAAACTTGAAACATATAGAAGACAATCCATATTTTGACGTTTCATGAATATTTTGTTGCAAATGTCAACGCACTGCCTATAAGAAATTTAAGAAATTCGAAAAAAATTAACTTTTTAGAGGTTTCTTAATCCATCGCGATTGGAGCCATCCTTTGATTGATGGAATTTGACATTTTACGGTTTGACGTATAGAAGACAAACCATATTTTGACGTTTCATGAATATTTTGTTGCAAATGTCAACGCACTGCCTATGAATAGATCACTAATGTAGCTTTTAAGAAATTCGAAAAAAAAAAAAATTTAGAGGTTTCTTATGGCGATTTTTATTGGTCACGTTTGATCAATATTTGTTGATCTAAGATCGATGTATTTTGATCTGACAGCTTAATTTTAATTTCCTTTGGTCAACAAATCAATTTTTTTTTTATCTTAGATCAATATATTAAATCTCATTTCCTTTTGAGATTGTTAAATAAAAAGACTGGTGGTTGAAAGATTAGAAAGAAGACTAAAAAAATTTAGAGGTGAGTTTGACATATAAGTTTACTCTTATGTAATGTGTATATGAGCTTACATATATTGTTGTGAGTGTTGCCATGGTTAAATAATTCAAACAAAATAATACTTTTGTACAACACTCCCACTTTTGAATAATTTAAGTTTTGAAATTTATCTTCAACATTATCAACTTTAAAGTTCATTAGGTGTTTAAAAAAAATAAAATTCAAATTAAACAATTTACTCCAATTAACTTTCTAAATTTTTCAAATTTATCTTTGCAAAGTGACTTTGTAAAAACATCAGCTATTTGATCTTCAGAGGGAACATAGATGATATTGAATTCACCATTCTCGTATCTTTCCCTGATGAAATGGTAACGCACATCGATGTGCTTGGTCCTCTTGTGAAACTCAGGGTTCTTGACCAGCCTTATCGCACCTTGGTTGTCCATATAGAGATAGAGAGTTGCCTTAATAGAAATGTCTGTACAAATTTCGCACAAGAGTTTTTGTACCCACACCAATTCCTTAACAGCTTGCGATGCTGCTACATATTCGGACTCCGTTGTAGATAAGGCAATACACTTCTGCCTTTGAGATGACCACGACACAGGCCCATCACCGAGACAAAAAATGAAGCCAGTTGTCGAGCGCCTGGTGGTTACGTCACCAGCGTAATCAGCATCGCTAAAACAATTTAAATTGAAATTTAAAGACTTTTTAAAAATTATACCCATTGTCCTCGTTCCATTCAGGTACTTCATAATCCTCTTAACAGAATTAACATGAGACTGGTTTGGTGAATCCAAAAAACGAGACACAACTCCCACTGCATAAGCAATATCTGGACGTGTAGCTATTGCCAGATACATTAAACTACCTACGGCTTCTCGGTATGGAAACTTGATTTCACTTAAAGACGTCACAGATGCATTCGCTCCATTTTCAGCTGGGGTTACCACAGGTTTACTTCCGTCCATGAAGAATCGTTTCAGAACTCGTTCTGTATAAAGTGCCTGATTCACATGAATTCCTTCCTTAGAATTTCTCGTTATTTGCATTCCGAGAAAGAAAGTTCCATCCAAGACCGTTATTTCGAAAGATTTTCTAAGGAAATCAAGCAACTCCTCAGCATCCGATTTTTCTTGGGAAGCCACCAAACCATCATCAATGTAGACCGCTACTATCATACGCCTTTCATTCCTTTTGGAAATAAATACGCAGGGATCCATTCGAGACGGCTCCAGGTTGAATTCCTTAAGCACTCGTGTCAGCGTTTGGTTCTAACAACGGGAAGCTTGTTTTAGCCCATACAAACTTTTTCTCAGCTTGCACACCTTCGTTGTACCATCCTCATATCCGAGTGGTTGACGCATAAAGATGTCCTCATTCAAATCGCCATTCAAAAACGCGGTTTTAACGTCAAATTGAGTGAGAGAAAGCGCTTCATTAGCAGCTATAGCAAGTATTGTCCTAATGGAGGTGAACTTAACGACAGGGCTGAATGTCTCCTCGTAGTCTACACCATACTCTTGCGTAAAACCGCGAACAACCAATCTAGCTTTAAACTTTTGAGTTCCTTTTGCGTCCAAGTCCTTTATTTTAAAGACCCACTTGTTGTCTATAATCTTCCGATTTCTAGGACATGTAACTATATCCCAAGTTCCGTTCTTAACGAGACAATGTATTTCCTCATCCATGGCCTTCTTCCACTCGTCTGCATTGGCACTACTCATAGCATCATAGTAATTTGTCGGTTCACCTTGTACCAAAAACGCATGCCTTTCTGCATCAATACAAGCATCCAGGTCCAACTTAGCGCTGCGCAGCCGGTCCCTCAAGGGTATGGATAACCTACCAGTTTCCCTTTCTTCAAATGTACCACTTGACTCATCATGGTCTAAAGTTTCTTCCTCTGCTGACTGAAACGCGTCATCTATTAACTCTTGCTCCTCCGCCTCAACATGGTTTGCCAAGTTTTCCTCATCACATTCTGCTACCGTAGCTTCCTCATGATCAATTTCACCATCATCACTATCCAGCTCTTGAACCGAGAAAACAGCAGTATGCTCTGAACTTTTAATCAATGGATCATCCTGCTGCTTAGTAAGATGACTTGACACTTCCCTGAACTGCACATCCCTTGCTATTTCCATTTTCCTAGACGATGGCATCCAGACCTTAAAACCTTTAGTATTCTCCGCATATCCCATGAAAATGCCCTTCTCCGCCTTACGATCCCATTTCTTACGTTTTTGTTTTGGGACATGAACAAAAACCTCAACTCCAAACACCTTTAAGTCGCTTACTTTGAAATGACTACGAGTATTCCACAGCTCGATTGGATTTTTATTTTGAATTGAACTGGTCCCAGTTCTGTTCAAAACATGCACAGCAGTACTTACGGCCTCAGCCCAAAATTTCTTTGGCAGATTAGCACCAGCAAGCATTGTTCGAGAAGCTTCAACAATTGTGCGATTTTCCCGCTCCGCGCTGCCGTTCTGCTGTGGAGCGTAGGGCACTGTGGTTTCATGACGAATAAACTTCTTTTTTAGAAGTGACTTTACTCCCTCGTTTAAAAATTCAAGGCCATTGTCTGAACGCAATACCTTGACGGGGTGGCCACTTTCTGTTTCAGCTTCATTGATAAAACGGTCCATTACTGAGCACACTTCCGATTTTTGTTTCAAAAAATACACTTTTCTAAAGTGGGAATAATGGTCTTTAAAAACAACAAAATATCGTGACCCACCAATTGAAACTTCCTCCATTGGACCACAAACATCAACATGCACAAGTTCACCTGGACACTGCGCTTTAAAGCTGCTCTTAGGAAAAGGCAGTCTGTGTAGTTTCCCGAAACAACATGCATCGCAAGTGAAATTTTCTACGTCAACAAATTCAAGGCCTTGTTTTTTTAGTTGATTTCGCACCTGAAATACATTTTGGTGAGCCATCCGCTCATGCCACAACATGAGTGACATAATTTGGCTTTTTGCTAGATTAGCGAAACCATTTGCAGCCACTTGAACCTTGAAGCACATTCTGAACAATTGTTCTTTGCGCTCTCCCACTGCAACTGTAGTCCCATTATTCATTTTCACAAATTTACAATTGTCTCTGTCCGAGATGAAACGCGTGCCCTTGTCCAATGCTCGGCTCTGAGAAAATAGATTTACAGAAATTCGCGGTACATAGAGCACTTCTGCAAGATGTTTCTCCAACCAAATTGTTCCGTCAAAAGCCAAAACATTTATGTCCCCTACACCAAGTGCCGCTATCTTTTCCCCACTTCCAATACGAATATCTATCGGCTGACGAAATTTCCGATAACGGACAAACCATTCCCTCTTAAACGACATGTGGTCGCTTGCACCGGAATCCAAATACCAACCGTCATCTCTATCTCCCTTGTCATTTGCGACCATAAATGCATTGCATATCAATGCATCTCCAACTTGATTGTTTCCCAAATGACCACTTCCACTGTCTTTCCTCCAATTACCACCACCGCCCTTCTTTTTCTTTATGCAGTCCCTCTTCCAATGGCCATACTCGTGACATGCAAAACACTTCCCTGGCTTGGAATTTGTTTGCCTTTGCTGGGAAACATGTGGCTTTCGCATTTTTTGTCTGGCAATTAATGCAGAGGTTGTCCCTGTAGCCTGAGAGGATACTAACCGCGCTTCTTCCATGACCAACCTCGACGTTAAGTTATCTAAAGTTTGAAGTTCCTTCGCGGTCGATTCCCAAGCACAGAAAAAATGACTGAACGATTCTGAAAGAGTCATAAGAACCTTTGTCATGACCATGCTCTCGGAGACTTCTTCACCAACATCCCTTAAATGCTTCACTATGTTTTCCAGCCTACTTATATGTGTTGCAACATCATCCTCAGGAATTTTTTCGAAGCTATAAAAGCGCTGCAAGAGCATATGAACATTGGTTTGAGAAGATTGTTCATATACAGCCTTCAATTTTTTCCACATATCCAAGGCCGTTTTACAATTGATAATGTGCCTTAGCGGTGTCGAACCAATGCTTGTTGCAATTATTCGTTGAGCCTTACTGTCTGCCTTTTTCCAAGCAACAAAGCGAACATCATATACTGCTTGAGTTTCGCTTTCCGTTTTTACAGGAACCGTACCATCTTCTACATGATCGCTTAAACCAGATGCATTCAATAAAATATTTACTTGGAACTTCCATAGAGCATAATTCTCAGATTTCTCCAGCTTTTCGATTTTAAAATGATCAGCTTCCATTTTGATTCGATACAGAGAAGAAAAAAAAATAATTCGAGCAAAAAAATAATCAGAATTTACCGCTTGACCTTCAAGAACTTTCAAAGACTTTTATATACTGGAATCTATACGTGGGACTGGGCCCATAACCTGTTAAATAAAAAGACTGGTGGTTGAAAGATTAGAAAGAAGACTAAAAAAATTTAGAGGTGAGTTTGACATATAAGTTTACTCTTATGTAATGTGTATATGAGCTTACATATATTGTTGTGAGTGTTGCCATGGTTAAATAATTCAAACAAAATAATACTTTTGTACAACAGAGATTTAACGCATACCACAATACTTTTTGACATTTCTCGATCAGCAGACTTTTTTAGCATTGCGAGAATTCAATTCTTTTGTGACCGTGTCATTTTGACACACACACAATTACAAAAAAAATCAAGCTCGTTTAAAAATCAAACATTTGACATTAAAATCTAGGATTACCAATAAAAATCACCATTAATCAATCGCGATTGGAGCCATCCTTTGATGGAATTTGACATTTTACGGTTTGACGTGTAGAAGACAAATCATATTTTGACGTTTCATGAATATTTTGTTGCAAGTGTCAAAACACTGCCTATAAATCGATCTCTTACGTAGCATTTAAGAAATTCGAAAAAAATTAACTTTTTAGAGGTTTTTTAATCCATTCTAATCGGAGCCATCCTTTGATGGAATTTGACATATGACGGCTTGACGTATTGAAGACAATCCATATTTTGACGTTTAAAGAATATTTATTTCCAAATGTCAAAAGGTTGCCTTTAAATCGATCTTTAATGAAGCATTTAAAAAAGGCAACAAAATTTTATGTTTTTAGAGGTTTTTTATTCGATTATGGCTATTTTTTGAAGAATTTGACATTTAATGGTTTTGTTTTTAAAAAGAACGTTCTACGTTATAATAGTAATAATAGCGAGTTTCATTCAAGAAAGGATTTGCACTTTTTGTCAAAATATTTGATCTTTTTCAACTTTGCAAGTTTCATTGCAAAAAAAAGAGCAAATCTAGATCAAATTTCAGTACGTATAGGATTCGATCTCTGATGGGTTGGGAGATTTGATCTAAATACACAAAATCGTCTTTTTTGTCAAACGTCAAATGCGAAATATTTTGTTATTTTTTGTCGTTTGTTGTGAAGTTGTGCCAGTCTGTGCAAATAATGAACGAAGAACTTAATAATTTGAATTTTATAAACTTGGTGGAGTTTTTATTCGCTTCGTTGAATGTTTTGAAACTATGCATATCTGGTATTTTTGCGTGTCATGTCAAAATAATGTGTTTGCTTGTCAGTCATGAAAACAAGTTTCATTGAAAAGAGCAATTCTCGAATTTGATAGCAAATTTTCCAAATTTGAATAAAACTCGCTATAGAATTAAAAGCTTAAAATTTAGATTTGTATGGTTTTAAGAATATAAACAAAAAATGAACAGCGGTAACTCTGGCTTGAAAAGAGTATTTCATTACCATGCAGTTTGTACTATACTATTGTTGAAGCTTTATGTTTTATTGGTGTTTCCTGTAACAAGCGCCTATTGTCCACCATTTAATGACACATTTTAAGAATTTAATTTTATTTGCGAAATTTTCAAACTCATATTTATCTTATTCTTATCAATTTCTCCACAGAAAATAATTTCCATGGAAATAAATAAATACAGCTAGTATTTCCCATTGTGAATCAATAATGTATTTGAAACTATATTGCCTAAGACCAAACATGAACGTAAATACATTTTTTCAAGTTTTCAACTAATTTAGTTTTTTGGGTGGCGCGTGATTTTTCTGGAGGTGTAACGTCAATATTTATGATAAAAATAGTGTTCGTTTAAGATTTTCTATTCATTTATAAATAAAAAAACAATTTTAAATCACAATATTAGACGTAGTTTTTATTAATAATACTTTGAAATGTATCTTTTTTATAACATCGTAAAGGTATAAACATTTTAAAAGAATGTAAATAATAACTTTTCAGTAACTTTTAAAAAGTTTTTGGAAACATGTTTTTTATTATAATTATAACATATAATAAAATAAATAAATAGAGTGACAGTAAAAGAAACTTCAGAGAAACATTTTTCAGGCTATTGTAATTTATTAGAAACTTTAGTTTCTCGTTTTAGTCATGTTAAATGCACAGAAATATCCTTGAATAAACATTTCAACAACATTAGTAGAGCTCATCATCAGGTTCAACTATAGTTTCTGACTTGTTAATTTTAGTTACATGCAACATTATATAGTTCAAACAACATAAATACAACCGAAAAGGGACAAAGTTCAACCTGTATAAAACCCAATTACCACAAATTTGTTGCAAATAAAGAGGGTAAATGCGGCTATTTGGGTTGCAAAATTGTATCAGGATATGTTCCTAAAATACTTGGACAACAACTTGATTGTTTCACTAGGGTTATATCTACCAAATCAAAACCCGTCTGTGCTACTCGGGTTCTATTGAATTTTTGTTAATGTAATACACTCGGGTGTATACTTACTTTTCTCAGTTTATTAAATTTAAAAAATAAAAAAAATCCCAGGTTCTCATATTTTAGACAAATTAATTTGACAGTATAAATATAATTAAGAAGTCAAACTTAATATTCAAAATGCTTATATGTATCTATCATCGTTTTTATCACCGCGCTATCTGCTAGGAAGGGCAGAACAACGTCTGCCGGGACAGCTAGTTCGTTTATAAAATTTAAAAGTTCATTGAAATCTATTAAGTTTTTATCGGTACGTACATGTACATAGCTACCTACTAAAGTAAAAGACAATGACTCCATTCGATTTTAATTCTTAAACAAAAAAAATTTAAATACAAAACCCAAGCCATATTGGTATCAAATCCTCCAGATAATCTATACTAATGAAAACTACTTGAGACCTCTTAAAAGTAATAGATACTATACTGCAAGTAATTACTTCTGCAAATAATACCAACCCAACTAAAATGAAATCCAATGACTTCTTCTAAAATTGAGAAAAATGCATGTTCAATTCACCGTTCACAATCGCAAACAATATGAAACCGATTCAAGAACATTGGCTGCCAATATTCCAAATTGAAGTTATTCTTTTTATCCTTTTTTCTGATGGGCAAACATTTTCCAAGGGAAAGTATAGAAAAGCTTTTTATTTTTTACAAATCCATTTTTATCTTCTGCGTTAAATCACCACTATGAACAATGGCTGGCAGTTAAGAAAGTAAGTGCGGATAAAAAATAGAGTGAATCTATAGTTTTTTATGCAATTATCCCTGAACCTAGAGGAAATGAAACTGGACATCTTTTCAGTGCAACGATGCGAAAGCAAGCAAACTTGGCGTGGATAGAGACTTCAAAATCAATTTTAAAACGAAGAGTGTACTTAAGCGCTAATATCTGCAAACAACGGGAGTAAATGGAAGTATTTTGTTTCCTTTGTCCTGTGGTAAGGATTTTGATTTTTTTTTTTTTTTTGTGATTGAAAAACTGTAATGAATTATATACTACCACCTCAGCTCTTATACGCTGGATTTTTAAGGAAATAATTTTTAAAGAGCCTTCCATTAGAAAGTTGTGGCAATCTAAAAAAGATTTACATACAAAATTAAACAAAAGAACTATTATGCTCTCTTGGTGTGGCACAGGGTGGTCCGCTGCAGACACATGGATCAATCAATGCCCTTTTATCATTTAGAAGTTGAATGGTTGTAAGAAAAATGGTGGGTGGTTTTGTTTCAGTAGAACGAGGCCACAGAAAGAGGTGAATAGAATTTGTGCGTGAAAGATTTCCCGGGTGCTCGGAGATGTTCTGTGGGGCTTCTTAAGTCCCTATTTTTCTTAAATAATTTTTTAACAGTTGAACCAAGAAATAAAAAGTTTTATTAAGTAAAATGTGAAGACAGAGATTATAATGAGATTCGAGTTGAGTATTGGATGGTGTTAACCACAGACCATATACAGACCGCCAACTCGTACTCCTCTTGCCTGAAACACCCTCGAAATATTTTTTTCAGTCTGTGAATACGTGTACATCTCTCTCTGTGCATTTTGTAATGGCAACTTTACCTGCGTATGCCATTTATTATACCCCTATTCCATAGAATGGGTATATTGTATTTGATGTGGAGTTTGTAACATAGAGAAATAATACCGTTAGCTATAGAAAAGTATATATATTCTGAGTCTGACTCAGAATCAAAAGCCTAGTCGATTTAGCCATGTCCGTCCGTCCGTCCGTCCGTATGTATGTATACTCTCTAGAGGTCGCAATTTTTGCTGAAATTTGGTGTATATAATCTTTGGTTCAAGAGTAAAGCTAAGTTCTTGAACCAGTAAAATCCGCCCACAAACACGCCCACAATCGCCATTTTTGTTGAACAACCCCAATTTGGTAAAATTAAATTATGTTTTTTGTACAGTTACGATAAAAGCATAGCGTTAAAATTTTGCACACGTAAGTTTTAGGTAAACTTTCTTCCAATTAAATAAAAATATTTCAGTTTGGGTGTGGCTGACGCCCATTTTTCATACAAAACCTTCAATATATTGTTTTTATAAAATAGCAATAATTATTGTTATATTAAAGCGAAAAACTTTAAATTTTGTGGGTATTACTTGCACGTAAACATCTTGTGTATGAAATCAAAACATTTGATTTTGGGCGTGGCTGACGCCCACTTTTCACTAGAATTTATAAAAAAATGGTTTTTGTAAATAAACGGTATTTATAATGAATCCGCAAGCCCAAATTTTGCGTCTCTTAACGTTTGTGTATGAAAAGAAATTTTTGAATTTTGGGCGTGGCGTTTTCCCACTTTGCATGAAAGAATGAAAAACGTTGTTTTAAAAATTTAAGGTACTACCAATATTCAATTTAAGCTTTTTTCCCTTCCTTTCGTTTTATGAAAAAAATATCTACATTTTCTTGTGTAAATTTTTTAAATATGCCCACTTTTAAAGGCGTGATTTTGATAAAATACCTTTGTTCAGGTAAGATCGTTTAAAAAATACTCGCCCACTTTTAAGGGGCGTTTCCGTCAAAAGTCGTATAATGCATTTTTTTAACTATCGGTCGCAGTTTTGAAGTAAACAGATGAACACTTGGATTTATATTCCTTGGCAGGGCCCGATCCAGCTTTTTCGCCGCCCTGGGCAAAAATTTAATTTGCCGCCCTTTTGCAATGAGAACATATAAGATATAAAATTGTTGGTGCATTTTTTGACCGACTTTTGAAAAATGGAGGTATTCATTCCGACCCGTAAGAATGTAATATTGTTGGAAATTTTCTTTTGGACAATCAAGCATGACATTACGATCATAGAGAAGCCGAAAAAATAGGTCGGACAATTCTGTCTGTCTGTCCGTCTGATTGTACACCCTTAACGGCTATACCGATTTGCTTTAAACTTGGTACACAGCACACAGTATTATTATAACATCTGATAGATTGATTTTTGGACCTAGCATTCAAGCTCCGAAATTAACGGTACCTACCTGCCATGTGATTTTTATTGACAAACTCATTTAGATATCTCAAAAACGGCTTATACGATTTTGTTAAAAAAAATTGGTTGGAATAAATTTGTCTGGAAAATTCTTTATAACGGTAACTCCGATAGGGCCGAATTTTGTATATCAGATTTACTCCTAAGCCACTTAAAGGATTTCGATGACATTTTTTAAGTGAAAGGCCTTTTATAAACGAAATAACTCTGTTACCTACTTAAAATTTCATAAAAAATTAAAGTTTTTTTTTATTATTTCAAAAACAATTTAATATATTTTTTTAATTTTGTCTTCCTGATAAAAAGCAATAAAAGGCGTTTTTCTTTTTTAGTTCACAGCAGAGCCTGAGTTGTCAAACAAAAATAAGTTTTTCTTTTTTGCTTCAGAGACTTCAGAGCATAGAATTTGTATTTCTTTTCTCCGTCAGAGTGTGTTCAGAGTGCGCTCTACGAGCTCCAAATAAATAGATTGGGCAGACTGAGCTAAAAGCCAAACATAATTTTAAGTGTTAAAAAAATGGCATAAGAAAAGGAAATAAATAGGATATTAAATTCGTTTCATTAATAGTTCAGAGCGCTCTGAACACAATTAGTTCAGAGGACCGACAGAGCGAGCTCGATAAACTTGAACTTTGTTCAGAGCTCTTTACTGATGAAAACAGAAAAACGCCTAAGGTAATGGAAAGTGCATTCTCAAAAAAAAAAAAAAATGTGGAAAAATGTTTTCGAGAAGTTTTTTTTTCTAAAAAAATCAAAACTGTTCAAGAAATCAGATGACTTAATTTTTTTCCCTCAAAAAACGTTTTAACTAGCGATTTTTAAGTGATTTATAAAATACTTCGACTTTATATTTTTGACGGACATATACAATACAGTCAAAATTCTTTATAGCAAACCTTCAAGGGAACAAGAAATAAAAAATTTATACAATTCGTTAGAAAGAAATGTGAAATGTGTTTTGAAACCTCGTGCTCCTTTTTATTTTCAAAGAAAGTTGGTATACAAAAATTAATGAAAAAAAAAATCATATCTATTGTTTAGAAATTCAATGTTTGATTGTGCATTTGAAATTTTGTTTTTTATTTTACTATACAAATTTTCCAATTTAGAAAATACAAAATTTGCAGCATCTTCTTTAGTTTTATCACTTGTTTCAATAAAACTTCAAAAATTCTTAATGCAGTTCTCTTATCACTATAGTAGGGCTTTTTCATCTCGTCTGAAGTAAACTCTTTCCAAATTGCTTGTTCTCGATTATTATTGATTTTATCGCTGATCTTAGTTTTCATCGTACCAATTGTCAAAAGTACCAACGACAGCTTTGTTGAAATAACTACTGAGGATTGAACTTGTTTTACCTTCGAAACGCGACTTTGCAAACTTAAACTAAATAACTGTACATTTTTTAATACATTTATACATTCGATGGAACCTAACTAATATGGGATATTTTTTTAAGAAGAAGGTGAACAAAATGAAGTTTGCTATAGAAAGGAGAGTTCGTTATAAAGTAGTTTTACTGTACCTTATTTTCTCCCTTGATGATCTTAATTAGAAAGAAACAAGCAAACATTTTTTGAAAATACAGCTTTAATAATCATCAATTTTCAAATTTTGCCGCCCTTGAAATTTGCCGCCCCGGGCAAATGCCCGGCGCGCCCCCCCCCTAGATCGGGCCCTGTTCCTTGGTTACGTAGCAGAGTGTGGTCCAATAATTGTTAAAAACACCCATAAACGCTATTTCCATTCCAAATCTAATTTTTAAAAATTTAAGTTTTGTTCAAATCGATCTGCAAGAATAAAATTGAATGTCACTGAGCTCATAACAATTGCCTTGGCAATAAAACGTTTTAACTTTGGGCGTGGCGCACTCCTTTTTTTTTATTGCGCCAGCACTATTTTAACATCACACCGCATAAAATTAATGTTATTGAATTTTTTTCTGTCTGCTAAAGAAGAATTTTGTTTCTGAAACATCGGCTGTTTGCGGGAGGCAGACGCATGCACATACAAAAATATGGGGAATAGGGTATTCAACAGTTCGTTGCAAACGTACTGTAGCTCTCGCTTATGTTTTTTTAGGTGTGTTTGCTAAATGGGTTTTAAAGCAAGGGAGAGCGTCACACTCTCAAAATAAATGGCATATCAGCTGATTTTTAGCTTAATGGCAAAAAGAGAGACCATATGGTGAGTTGGCGGTCTGTATCTTCTTGGTCCGTTGTGTTAACAGTATGGAAAGAGAACACACAGACGTAGTTCTATGTTCTTGCCTTCAACATGAAATCCGCTGACGTGCATTTTATGTGGTAATAGTCCAGTACAATATCTACATACTGAGTAATGGCTACCGATGTTTGGGCCCCGCCTCCAGAAAATGCAGTCACAACGAATTTGTATGTATTCACACGTATGTCGCTAATCTGGGTTGATAGCATATTCATATTATGAACATACCTATTCATATTACGAACAATATTTTTATTTTTCGACGGAATTGCATATGAATGAACGAAATTTCAGATGAAATGTTAAAAATAAATACTTACAGAGTGATTCGTTTTTGGAAGAAATATAAATAAATTAGATGAAAAATAATATTTTAGCGTGTTTTTGAGACAAAAATTGTCAAAATTAAACCATAAAAACAATATTTTCATAACAAAGTTTTTAATGAAATATTATATTTTTGTTTTTCTACAGAATTCGAGTAAATTGAAAATGGGTAGGGTGGGGTGGGGTGGGTATGCTGACATGAATAATATTTTCGTTCTCTAATTGCATGCCATATTTTATGCCGCTTTGATGCATTCTGACATCACTTTATACACTGACCGCAGTATTATTGTCTGCCAACGAACATTTCGTCCTCTTTTCTTGAAACAAGAAATTTTTAGCTTTTGTGGAACCTATTCAAAGAAGGGGGCATTTGCCATGATTTAGGAAAATTGACCTTACAAACAGCTTTTCCATGGTTTATATATTTTCTAGATATCTAATATGTACCTTGACGTTGTTATCTTCACTTTAAAGTATATTTCATCTTAATATCTAAATTATTTCTATTTTTAATGATTTAATAAAAAAGTGATGTGGTAAAGCCTCCCCGTGAAGGAAGTATGATAGCTATGATACCTTGAGTAGAGACGAGCTGATCCCAGCTATTTCACCACTTGGTATCCCTCTGATGAACTCTTTCGATAGTACACGATGACTATGCTTATGATTGTGGCATCATCGGAAGAACGATGCTCGCTGTCAGTGGAGCATTTTTGAGTATTAAAGTAGTAGGGTTAAGGGAAGGTCTGGCTGTTAATGCAAAATAAACAAAGTATATGCTGTCGTCGGATGCAGAACACCATCGTCTTTTCTTTCTTTTTGGGTTCTATTATAATCTCTCCTTTTAATCAAATACCAGTGAAGAGATCAACCAATGAATCACTGTCGACAATCGCTGGTAGAAGGCATCTTAGAAGCAAACCCCTATCTCAAATGACCAGGGAGACACTATACAAGACCCTAATCACCCCAGTCCCTCCTACATGAAGGAAAAGAATAAGCACATCATCCATCCCATTAAAAAAAAGGATTTTCGAATTCTAATGCTAGGTATACACTGGTCAAAATCTCATCAAGCATGGGAGAGTGTGTGCAATACGTATACGTTGAATGCTTGAAAAATTTTGATTTTTCATCAATCATGACGCACACACTCTCACATGCTTGATGAGATTTTGAGCAATGTATATGCCGCTTAAAGCGCTACTGGCATTCTTCTTTATGAAAGATTTAAGTTCATATTAACTAGAGAAAAGGCGCAAGTGGGCGGTCCGATAGAAGGAATTAAGAAGATAAATTGATCCTCAAAATCTTCTTTAAAGGGAATAACATTCTTCTTAAATCATTCTTCACTCCTTCTTAAATCGGTATTAAATTTACTTTGCCCTTCAAAGTCTTCTTTACACCTTTTTAAATTAGTATTAACTCCTTCTAAAATCCTTCTTAACTCTTATAAAAAAGTTATTCATAACAACAGTTAAAAAGTTTGAAAAAAAAGGATTTTTTTTTTATTTTATTCTTTGTCTTTTTACTCCTTTTTCTTTATTTTTATTTTTTGCTAAACTTTTAGAGAAGGATTTAAGATGGTTTAAGAAATATCGAAAATGCCGATTGAATTTCGTAAGAAAAACTATTTGAGGGGGATTTAAGAAGGATTTAATAAGGATTTAAGACGGATTAAAGAAGTATCGAATATCTCGATTTTATTCCGTGATGTCTTTAACAAGGATTTAAGAACGATGTAAGAAGAATTTAGATGGATTAAGGAAGTATCAAAAATCTCGATTTAATTCTGTAAAAAGGACCTTAAGAGGGATTAATGATTAATGAAAATATACGATTTTGTGCTACTTGTGGTGTACCCTGACACAGTCGGATGAAAAGGGGAGCGGTTCGGAAGCCCGTTTTTTAAAATCCCGTTTTTTATAATCCCGCAAAAAAAAATTAAAATCCCGATTCTAAAGTACCGCTTTTTTAAAATCCCGCTTTTAATAATCCTGTTTAAACAGAATCCCGTTTCTCGTGGGCCCGCTTTTTAAAATCCCGTTTAATCCCGCTTAGCCCGTTTCTAGAGCAATATCTAAAATAATTAAAGATAAAAAATCAATGACTAAAACACATTTTTTACGCAGCGATTTTTAAAATAAAACACCTTGTGTTGATTCCAAAAGCGGGCTTATAAAAACGGGAATTTAATAAACGGGATGGTAAAAAACAGGATTTTAAAAGCGGGATTTTATAAAAACGGGATTTTAAAAACAGGATTCTGAAAAACGGGCTCCGTTAAATTAAATTTTTTTTTTTGCAAATTTTTACGTAATCATTATTTTTGTTGGTTAAATTCAATGCTTTTATTTGTTTGAAGTTCAACAATGAAAACTGCACTAAGTCTTTTTGTTACCAAGTTTGTTTCATGACCAAGATGTAGTCAGGAAAAAATTACTTTTCTTTTTTTATCGTATTGACTTATAGTATTGAAATAAAACTCCTTTTTACAACGTTATAAATTTCCAACTTTATTACCACAGAATCAAACCGAAAGTGAATTTACTTTGTCTGTCTAAAAACTTTTAGCCTCGGTGTCACAGCTGATCGCTCTATATAAACTGTAAGATCAGTACATAACAAAGTTCATTGAACTCAGGTACTTTGAGTTTTTGAAATTACATAATACATTTAATACATATGAGTCTAATAATTGTTCTAATACATTTACACTATTTTAACAATGCCCCCTATAGGGTTCCTTAGGAGTAAATGGGTAAACATGATTAATTTGTAATATTACTATTTCGACCATAATAAAATTTGAGCGAATGAGGAAACATGATTTGATATTATAATATTATGTCATTAGACAGACTGAAACAAATATAATATTTAAAAACAATATTTGACTTATGATTTGACATTTCATTTGACATAAGCAAGTTATTCAATGTGGCGTGAATATGATTGAATTTCTTTTAATTTCAATATTAAATTTAATGTGTTTTAAAGTATAAAATTGACAATAATAAATAATTAATAATATAATAATAATGATGTATGTTGTGCAGCAACAAAGTTATTTAAATATAACCGACCTACTTCTTGACAAAAACATGAAAATCTATAGCCTTATATGAGATGGCACAGCGCACAGGTAATCATTTAGCCAATTTGTTCGTATTTTTATGAAGACGAAGGTTTGGTTAATTTTGAATAGCTTGGCAACAAAAACTCTAAGTGCATACGGTTTTCACTGTTGAACTTAGAACTAATAAAAGCATTGAATTTTGACACTAAAAATAATCCTTAGTTTAGTAAAATTTTGAAAAAAAAACTATTTTGAAACATTTTTTTAAACTTTCTTCAAAGTTTTGAGTTTGAAAGTTAAAATTCTGACAACTGTTAACTTTATTTAAAAACACTATAAAAGAAGAGATTTCTGGATTTACAAAAAAGTGTAGCACGGCATTTTAGGAGCTATCGTTATTTTGTAACAGTTTTTTTTCTTCAATTTAAGTCATTTTTTTTAGAAAATCACCCCTCCCGGAGGGGAATAGACCCCCCCTCCCATACGATTTTTTTCTTATCTCAACTCAACCTACACGCTCAAGCTTTTTGTCACACCGTTTTCGATTCACCCTGTATATCAGTTTAAAGAAAAATGGCTGTCCTTCTTAAACTAAAGATTTGTACTTTTTTGTTTATTTTGTACAAAAAAAGTCGTTGTTATAGTTGGAAAATTTTGTTATCATCGTGCTATTACACGTGCGACCTAGTCGTGCGTTTTATTTTTCTCTGTTTTGAGATATAATTTGAAAATATGTATGAAGCCAAAATTTTTATTTTAAATTTGTTTGTAGTTACAAAATTGACAATTACGGCGAAATTTATCAGTCAATGGATTGTACAGACAAAACACAAATTACAAATTAGATTTTTAATAACAAGACTCTAGCAGAGACCAAAAATATTTTTAGTTGATGGATGGTGTATTTAAGAAGGACTAAATAAATAAATTCAATCTAAACACAAGCTGCTTGTTTTTTAACCTATTTCATGTTTCAAATAAATTCATCACCCATATAATCCCACGCAAACACCATCACATTATTAGAAACTCTATTATGCAGAAAAGCTCTACAATATGGCCTGTCCCCCGTTGAGAGTTAAATGCTGAACATTGTTCCTAGTTCCGATGTCCATTATAATATGATGCGTTGTGTACAATTTACATTTTACCTTGAAATATTCGAGAACACACTATGTTTAGGTACTAACCTCTTTGTATATGGCTCCACGTCTATATAATATTACTACACATCATAGTTGGGTTAGAAAATAACATTTTGCAGGAGCACAGTCATCCGTGAGCTCATTAAATTATTATTATAGCTGCATGCATCTAAAGGATATGCGAAAACACAATACGGATGCGATGAACGTTGTTCATACGTTCATAGGTTCATACCATATATACACTTACATACATTTTAAGGTTGATTCAACGTTGCCTGGTTTTATAACAAAAAGCAGACGCGGCCTGGTCGTGGTAAAGTAGCAGAGTTAACGTCCACGTCCACCTCATTTGCCATGGCAAAAAGGACGAGTATTTTTGGTGTTCGTTCAAACGTTGGTAGTGGTAGTGGTAGTGGAGCATGTAATGAGGCTAACAATGAATGAGTTATGCGATGTTTGTATAAAATTTATTATCTCCGCCACTATGACTATGTGACTATGATGAGAAAATTGCATTTAAAATGATAAATTTGGGGTTCATGTCAAATTAAATGAAAATGCAAAATGGAATAAGTGAGTTCTAAATAAATAAGATTTTTATATAACAAATAATATTATGTGTTGTAGATGGACAAGGACATGGAACTATAATTGTTGATGTTGGGCTATTTTAGAGCGTGTGAAAATAGAAAGCGTAAAACTAGTAAATTTTACATTATGGTGAATTAACCACTCTAAATGGGCGAATTATTCTACTTGCTATACGAAAAGTAAATATTTTATTTTGAAATTTGATACATAGTCAAATAGATAGTGATGTAGAAGTTCAAAAACATTGAACGTACATGGTTTTGTAAATTTATTGGTTTAGTTTAGTAAAAAAAAAAAATCTTGGCAAACAAGAGAACAAATAGCATGAAATAATGGGGGAAGTTTGCAGGATATCATTTGATTACACAAAACACTAACAAGTTAAAAGATACCAGTCCATATCCAATCCAAGAAGACGACTTCAACGAAACAGTTAACATCAAGTTCCTTGCTATACTATGTTTAGCAAAAATTGTCAGTACTGAGCAGATATGACTTTGCCTACCAATCTAGTCGCATTGGCTTTTATATATTTTAATCAATTTAAAGCTTTCACAGGGTACTCGTACTTTACATAATCCATTGCGGCAAGTTTGAAAGCATGGTAACCATACACTGATTAAAAAAAAAAACTAAGAAGAATTATTTATCTTTTTCCACGACAGCAAGCGTAAACACAATAAGAGTTTTTTTTTTTTTATTTTGTAAATGGAAGCTATCCGCGGTGGGCATAATCCTTTTTCAGATGGTTCTTAAAAAGTTAATTTCGGTACAAAAATGTCACTTCACTTCAAATTAACAAAAAATAAATACACTTTTTTTATAGCTCAACATCACGTCACTGTCAATTAAACACAATTGGCTAATGCACTTGCATCAAATATTTTTTCTCTTCTAAATGACAACAACTCATTGAATTGCACTTTAACGGTTCCTTTGGAAAAGCAAAGAATGGAGAAATCGACAAATTGGAAATTCGAAAGTCGCTTTTAAAAGCTTTCAATGTTAATTATGTGGTACCCCAGGAAAATCACATGAACCCCTTCCTAATAATTGCTATTCATACTCAATGAGATTATTTTAATGGCGAAGGTATTCATCATAGTAAGATTGTTATTTTAGTAGGTGACTAGCGGTACCCGGCGCGCGTTGCTACGCCCAAAAAAAAACACTTATGTGTATTTAATGTGATATTAAATTTATTTATATATTTTATCTCAATGCTCCGCTAGCATATTTTTGGTCGTTTTGGTTGGTGTACAAATATACAAATTTTTTGGCATACACACAAAGTGCAGTTAATTTGATTGCTAAACTGAACATGATAACATTGATTTAATTGTGGCTTGAATATTTTGCTGCATTTGACAACAATTTGGGAAAATAAAATGTCATTTGTTGTGCGATTCAATTACTTTTCCGATGTTCAAAAGTTGTTTGGAAAATGTTTGGGTGGACGATTCTTGCACCAAATGGACACGCACGTTCGTTGAGAGTTTGATTTTTTCGACTCAGTTCCATAAATATGATGCTTTTATTCAACGAAAGGAAAACATTTTTATAAAAAAGTTGAAAAAAAAACTTTGCCAAAAGCCCGCATTTTTCTGTCTTCCACCCGGGCATTCCGCTTAAAAATTTATGAAAAAAACCAAAAAAGAATTTAAAAAAAAAACTGAACCAAAATTGTTAAAAGCATGCATTTTTTTTCCTTCCACCCGATCGGCACGAAACCTTCACAGGAACCATCCCTGGACTAAACAATATTTACCCCGAAAATTTCATAAGGATCCATTGGGTGGTTTCTATTTTTATATATACATATATAGATAGATTATAAAAAAATTTAACCAACAATTGTTAAAAGCTTGCATTTTTGTTTGTCCTTCACTCGATCAGCCATTCCGGAATTTTCGCTGATATTTCAAACAGCAAAAAAATGTATGAAAAACCAAAAAAAAAAGACCAAAAAATGTTAAAAGCCTGCATTTTATTTTTGTCTTATACCCGATCGGAAATTGCGGAGTTTTCGCTGATGTTTCAAGCCGCTAAAAAATTTATGAAAAAACCAAAAAAAAAAAAAAATTACCAAAAAATGTTAAAAGCCTGCATTTTATTTTTGTCTTCTACCCGATCGGAACCAAACCTTCACAGGAACCATCCTTGGACTTAACTATATTTACCCTGAAAATTTCATAAAGATCCATTGGGCCGTTTAAGAATCCATAGACAACATACAAACATACAAACATACAAACATACAAACATACAAACATACAAACATACAAACATACACACATCCATTTTTATATATATAGATATGAAAATTTTACTCCTCAAATTTTGACCTTCTGCAGTCTGGAATCCATTCAATCTTTTATCTTCTAGCCCAAGAAAATAAAGAGTTAACCTTACCACCATAGGGATTGAAGCAAACTGCTTTTTTATGTCTACTATGAGGTTTAAAGGAAACAGATCAAAAAGAAAAGATTCACTTCTACTTCAATATTAAAGGTGGATTTGTATAGAAAAATTAAGTGCACGACTTGGTCGGACGAGCTTGCTCTAATGTGTGACCTTGGGGTTTGAGATTTTTTTTTGAAAAAAAAAAAGCAGTGAAAAAATCACTTTAAAATCACTAGTTAAAACGTTTTTTTGGAAAAAATGAAGTAAGCTGTTAAGAATTTTTTTTTTAAGTCGTTGGATTAGTTTTTTTTTTTTGAAAAATAAAATTAAAAAAAAAATAGATTAAACCATTTTTGGAAAAAACGAAAAGTAAAAAAAAATATTTAAATTTAAAAAAAAACTCAATAAAACATTTCTTTCAAAAATTTAAGAATTTATATTATTTCGTCTATAAATGGGCTTCTACATTAAAAATTTCATCGAAATCCGTCTAGTGGGTTAAGAGAAAATCTTATTTTAAAAAAACCGATCCTATGATAGGTACCGATATAAGACTTTTCCTGAAAAATCTATTCCAACTAAAACATAAAGTTTGCACACAACACTATTCAAAAAGCTTTATCAAAATCATAGCAGTCGTTTTTAAGAAAAATTAATTTTTTACTACAAATCGTATGGCAGGTACCGTTATTTTTAGAATGCTAATTCCATAACCCCTGTTTAGTACGTCATAATAATGCTTTGTACCAAGTTTGCAGCAAATCGGTTCAGTCATTTAGGCTGTAGGTAACTAAACAGACAGACCGACATACGAACAGACAGACAGATTTGTCGGACCCACTTTTTCGACTTCTCTATTATCGTAATGTCATGTTTGATTGTTAGATTTTTTTACGTATAGATAACTTGCCTTATATGTAGTACCTACATATAATCGCCAGTAAAATTTTCTAGGTTTGTTAAAATCGTTACAGCAGTTTTCGAGAAAATCCAAAAAGAAAAAACCCGTTACTTGAAAGGTACCTGTTTGAGCCGGTCTAAAACGAAACAAAAAAAAAACTCGCCAACCGCTTTTCCTACAACTGCTATACATATATGAAGTTTAGAGAAAATCCGTCAAGCCGTTTAAGCTCTAGAGCTGTAGCTTGACGTTAAAAAGCGCACTGACGCACTGACGCACTGACACACATCCACACAGACAGATCACGATGCATCCACGGACGGTGTGTGGCGAAATCACTTTCTTGGACTTCTGTATCGTCGCAGTTTTATGTTTGATTTAATCCTCGGTATTTTTGTCTGCACGAAACCAATATATGAGAAATATGGCATCAAGCTCTTCAACATCCTCCCCGTTATGGAAAACACAATAAAAGTACAAGTTCATGTACCTATGTACATATCGACCGGTAAAATCGGCTTAAGCTGCACTCAACGATTTAGTTACAAAGATTGAATCCTTTATCGATAAAAGGGAACAAGGACAAGAACACTACTTTGAGTCCGCAGACCGATCACTTAAATATCAATATGTACCAAAAACAGTACGCTATTGTCAATTGTCGTACAAAGAATATGATACAAAACCTTTGGTTCAAAAGACAGGTACAATGTTCTGCAAACCATACCTAAGGCTCTTCCAGTATGCAGCAACAAATATCCTTTTTAAAATCACTCTGTTTTCATCAAATGTGTTCACATTGCATAACAAAACAATTACCAAATTATATTCGCAGAAATAACTTTGCTGTCCAAACAAAATTTATAAAATAATATTGAAAACTATCAAAACATCAAATTTAATACGCATCGAGAAGTAACATAAATGCAATTCTTTCGTTTCGTTTTCAGAATGAATCCATTCGGTGTTGAACCTTTTTGGAATATATTGATGGACGTTTGCATTTGGGCGATGCCTACATATAAATTGTTGATGCAATCCTCCAACAGAAACATTATTTCTGATGCCATGAGTATGGAGCAAATAATAATTGAATATCAAAAAGAGTGCTCTTTTTTTTTGAAGAATAATTTATTTTAGCGCTGAATATTTTGTTGTTAAAAAAAAAACAGATATACAATACATATAATGTTATGTCCCTATCTGCTGAGTATCTACATTTAAAAATGAATTGATTTAGTTTGGTTTAAAATTGAAGTATTTATTTTGATTCTTACCAAAATCATCACTGGGCACAGAAAGGAATGGAAGGGGAGAGTTGGGATAAAGGTAACTTTTTTTTAAAAACTGATGCTCCAAATGAACGTACACCAGCCAAAAAAAAATTAAAGGGTTACAGCTTTCAAATCCTTCAAAAAAGTTAACCAAAGCCTGTTAAAAAAAAAATTAAAGAAAATTATTAAAAAATCACTACCTACTGAAAAAAGCTTTCACTAAATTAATTACTCACATACTTAACACGAGTGGGGTGGATTGAAACATAGGCCGCTATAAGTTGTAACAAGTACTTCATATCGGGTTGGGTTCGATATCCCGCTTTTTATAATCCCGTTTCTTAAAATCCCGATCTTGAAATCCCTCTTTTTATAATCCCGCTTTTTATTATCCCGCTTTTTAAAAATCCCGCTTTTTAAAATCCCGTCTCTTATAATACCGTTTTTTACTATCCCGTTTCTTATTATCCCGCTTTTGCAATCAAAAGTAGTTGTTTTATTTAAAAAAATCGCGCGATTTTTTAAAATAAAACAACTACTTTTGATTGCAAAAGCGGGATAATAAGAAAATTAAAATAACTTAAGCAATGAGTGATTTTTTTTTAAATGCATTTTATTTTAACAATGAATATGACAATCTTTAATAAATTACAAGAAAAAAGTATAAAATAATGCTACACGATATTATTCAAAAGGGGGGAAAAAAAAACTTTAAACCATTAACAAATTTTTTTATTTTATTAGTTTTGTATTTATAAGCAATGCGACGCAAAAAACCTGTTTTGCTCATATTTTTTCTATTTCCCATTATTTTTTTTTACAGCGCGTGACTTTATAACATATTAGCTTATTTTTTAAAAAACGGGATTAGCAAGATTTGTCGGGATTTTAAAAAGCGGGATTATAATAGATCGAGATTTTGAACAAGCGGGATTTTAGAAGACGGGGTTATAAAAAAGCAGTATTTTAGCAGACGGGATTTTAATACTTTTTTTTCGGGATTTTTGAAAAGCGGGATTTTAAAAAGCGGGATTCCGATACGCTCCCTTCATATCTTGGTATATTTACATTTGAAACTAAGGGGGAAATATACCTCCCTCATATTTTAACTTACGTAAAACTATGAAATTTATTTTATTGAATTGGGTGGGTGCTGAGGTTAAAGTCTAAAAAAAACTTGGTTCAAATATATATGAAGTACTGTGGGGAGGGTGATAAAGAGACGAGGATTTTTCAACAGGATTTAGTGTTGAAAAAAATAGAGTTTCACAGTCAACGAAACCAGAGAGGAGTCGACGAATGAAAAGAATCGCGGTTATTTCTCTTCATTTTTGAAGGGTATTTAGATTTATTGTTTGATGTTATGTTAATTTTGATAGGGGGTAAAATCAAAGGATATCAAAGACCAAATCTAAGGAAATGAATGTTCTTTATTCTAGCTTTTCTAGAGATATGGATCCAAATAGTGGGCATACAAAGGTTATAAATCGGGAAATCGTTGGAATGATCGTTTCACAAACCAATGGAAAGATTTAAGACGTCTAAGCGAAAAAGTAATTGATTGGATTAGGCCTGAAAAAAGATGAGATTTAATTGAATAAGAGAAAAGTCATGTGTCGAAAATACTGCCTTATAGATTTTAGTGTCGTCAGCGTAGTGATATATGGGAATATAATCCATTTTAATACAGTTAGTTAATAGTAAGAATTAAAATGAAAACCCCTGGACCCCTAAGGCTGAGGTAGCCAAGAATTGACTGTATAGAAAAGATCTGGAGCAAAATACTTTAAAATAACGGTTTTCCTAGAAATAAAATCAATTTCAAGAAGATATAGTAGGTTCAAAGCAGAGGGAGATAATATAAAAAGTGTTAGTCTATGCTAGATTTTATCAAAGGTCTGTAGAAACAACATCGACTTCATTTCCGTTATCTTATGCTGCTAGAAATTAAGCAGTTTTTTGGTAGTTGTAAACCTAAACGAAAATTTAAAATCTCGCACCAAATACTTTCAAACATTTTAGGAATATGTGAAAGCCTGGTAATTCGCAAATTTTTTTTCCATACCTGTCTCCGTGAAATTTTTATGTGGCATTTTTCGCAACAAGAATGTCATAGATAGGCAATAAAATTTAGGTTTTACATATATTTTCTTATCTATCTATTGTTCATATACAAAGAAGTTGATCTCTTGTTTTTTCGCTAAATCTTTCCTATCCACGCTACGGATTTTAAGCCGATTTTCACCATCACGCAGATTAATTTTTCTGCGCAAAGAACTATACAAAATGCGACCGATCTATAAGCTCGAGTTCATTGCCCAGAAGTATGCCTCGAAAACAATATCAATTTTCCAATGTTTGCATTTCCTGTAGGGCACATGCAGATAATATGTTTTTACTTTGCGGCATAGTTGTAATACTGTTTCGGGGGAATGGACGAACTATTTCGTGAGTAAAAAATCTAAGAAATTATATTATACAATAAATAATCTATTTTTGGAGTAAGGAAAATAAAACCTTCATGGACACCACAAAGTGATTTCCAGCGCCATAAACGATTAAACGTAAGTTTGCTTAAACCCCCAAAAATTATATCAAAATTAGAGATAGGCCCTTTCTATATATCGATTTTTTCTCAAAATATACCCAAGAACCATGCTCCAAATTCTTGCCTACGAATTGGGGGGACACCCTGTATGTATATTTCAAGATTTTATATTGGCAGCCATTTTAATTTTTTTAAGAATCTGGAATCAAATAATTAGAATATAAAAACATTTGGTTAACATATGAAGTCCTTTATCGAATTTGCATACGTTTGAATTTGAATACAAATTGAACAAAAGCCAAGAGCCAAGTTTCCATCAGTTACATATAACTATTCAATACATATTTTTTATTTTTTTTATTTCTTGACATCTGCAGAAATCAATTTCCCACAATTTTGAACCTGCCGGTTGTATGAATCTCGGTCGTCAGAATATAATCGTGATGCTTTATAATTTATTGGTGAATGCACGTTTGGATATTCCAAAAATGATTGCAGGCTAAAAAGGATCTGCTTTAATCCACATTCTGGCCAAATGTCTGTCAACGTTGAACATACAAATCCATCAAATTCATCAACATTGGGATGGAATATTTTTGATTTGCAATAAATTTTGATTGGAGTTTCTAAGATATGTTTATCGAATTCGATTGTAAATTTATATTTTGTTCCTTCCCAAGGAGTTTGTCTTGGTCCCGGTAGTTCACATTCCCATTTGAAAAGATCCAAAGTCCCGTCAATATTTTTAGACGGATTGGCTGAGAATCCATTGGGTTTGTCTCGTCGCCATTTGTCGCGTTCTTCTATTAGACGGTCCAATACGGGGCTCATAACAAATAATTTAAATTTTTACAGAGAATTTATGCACGAAAATATTTGTAATTGTTGTATCAAAAAAAAATGTTTTGCTAATTTAAATGAAATTGACTTAAATAAATAAGATGAATATATTTTCAAATGAAAAAAAAAAAATTTGTTCAATAAAGTCAACCATGTTTGGATAGTGAACACATAGCTGCAACAAAAAGTCGACATAAGCTTGGCTCATTTGCCAAACCCAGAGCACCAGTGGCACCATTACAAATTGGGCATCAAAAATCAGCTACTGATATGATGCTTTGGGTTTCATCAGCCGACCACTGCGAAACACCTGGTTCAATTATGAGTGCCGGCTGGCACACACGGTCAAAATCGAAGCTTATCAATCAATGCTACAAACCAGAATTATAACTGCTAAGAGCGCTTTCCATGAGGTCTTCCCTAAAGAGGAAGGAGGAACATTGGCTTTAAGAAAGAAAAAGAGAGAATTGGAAAAGCGAGTGGTTGAATCTATTGAGGCATGCTATGGCAGAAGCAGTGTTTGAAAGTTCTATCTGTTCAAGAGACACAAAGCCCGAGCGGAATCCTGTAGAGACGAGGGTGGGAATGTCGTAGTAGAATTCAAATCACTCTACCCAATCGCCGTTTCATCGCTGAGCAAAGCCTTCGAAGGACCAAAAAGGCACTATACAAGACCCTAATTATTCCAATCCTGCTGAATGGGTCGGAAGCATCGTCCTTTTAGAGAAAGATTATTGGGGTGATATTCGGTCCTGAATGTGTCAATGGAGTAGGTATCGAGGAGAAGATTTAATGACGAATGTTAGGCACTTTTAAATAACCATCATTTTTCATCGTGGTTTGAAATCAAAACTATTTCCACAAATCAATAAAAATTCTTTACTAGTTAAACAAAATATGAATTTAAACTGAGTCGACAGAATTCGAATTTTCAAATTAAGTTTGAGTTGATTTAAAATAGAAAAGTTTTCTTCAACTAACAGTGTTTAAACGACCAACAAGCTGGGCACCACTAACATCCTGTGAGCGGGTAAAATTAGATTACTTTATTTTCAGAAATAAAATACGCAGTTGTTGAGAAAAAAATTGCATAGCTGTTGAAAATGGAGCGAAGTTTTCTTCCAGACAAGCTACTTGTTAGCGGAAATGTCTTCATCCGAATAGTCAACGAATTTCAACGGAAAAGTTTAATATTTCCTCTGAATCAAGATCTTAGTTTTAAGGAAACCACTGCTATGCTACCAACTGTTCATGGAAATGGAATATCAGAATTGCGAAAAGAGTATAAATGTTTATCAAATCACAAGATTTTTTTTTAGTTTTTCAATAGTAATGAGAAATGTTTTTTAGATTCGTTAGGGACATGCATTGACTTTTTGGGAAATGCAGGCATTTTAAATGTATTTTTACTTGCGAAGTAAAGCAGGTTATGCAACCGTTTTGAGATCACAATCAAACATGACATTCTAATGAAGAATTCTGTCAGTCCGTTTTTCACTCTCTCTATGTATCATGTATGCTTATGCTTAGACAGCTACAGCCCAAACGGGAGGGCTGAATTCCCTCAAACAAGGTGCATAGAGCTTTTTGATGGAAATGTGCGAATGGTCGACAAAAAAAAAATGTCGACTGGATAAATACAAATTTCAGCGACTGTCAAAATGTTGACTGATGTTTGATCGACAAAAAAAAAGTTTGGTTAAACATGTCGACTTTTATTCTGATAAAAATCTAGTTCTTTTGATTGCATGCACAGTTTAAATTATTTTTAAATCATAGTAGAAAGGGCGCAACACTGATCGACAGCTGCCACTGTCAACCAAGTCGATATTTTCAAAATTCGTATTTTCAAAATCGAATTTGTAAGAGTCGACATTTCGATCAGTCGGTATTTTTACTAATTGGCTTTTCGAAAGTCGACATTATGACGATCGATTTTTTGAAATCGACATTTTAAAAATCAGCAAATCGTACCTAACCCGTTTTTTTGGATAACGTACAGGGGAAACGGTATAAGCATTTATACTTTATTAAAGAAAATTTTTCTCAAAAACGGTTCAAAAGATTTTGATTAAAAAAATTTGTATGTCTTGTTTGAGAAAACAAGCATACAGCTCTTACTACAGTTAAACGTTCTTGTCACTAAAATACAAAAATACACTTCCTCCTGAAAAAAAAACTTTTTCCAAATACATCCAACCTTGGTTCCTGGAGTATCGGGCATTTTCCAATAAAGTGCACGATATTTTCCCTTTCCCGCAAATTACAGAATTCACAAATGCATGGGCATGGTAACTCATCCCTGTGTGTTTGTGGTTTATAATTAATATTTAAAATTTCTCCCCTCAGCCTCATCATCATGGATATTTCCTGCAAACTGTTTTTGTCATGGAAGTAGTTTCCTGCAATTTCAATGTTTTAATGAACAGAGGTGAAAGTCCAGTTTCGACTAAAAGCAAGTAGTTCGGTGCGTTGGAAGGAATTATTATGATCCATTAGCTATTATTTTCATAGCCTGTGAGGAATAGTCTTAAGAAAGCTAAAATAACTTTTTTAAAGTTTCTATAAGACAGCTATAAGAACTAGAATATTCTCTTGCTTGGACCTTATGGAAGCTTATAATTACTTGGGAAGCATCCCCATTTTATTCAGGGACAAAATATTGAAATATGAATTTTTCTTTCAATCTTAACACATCGAATTCCAATAAAAACCCATGATTAATTCTATACGATGAACTTCATTAAGATTTAATTCTTTACAGTCACTTGTGGCGTGTGTGAAATATGTACGTACATACGTTTAATAAATTTTATTGAATGACAATCATTTGGTGACAGAAGTAGAGTTTCAAAAAGGTCTACAAACCCTTTTAGAATACTTAGCATTTAACTGAATATCAACAACTATGTGAAAAAATTAAAATATCTTCATACACCAAAGTACGTAGATAGGGTAGAAGGGGGTGCATTTGCCAATGGGGTACATCTACCAATTCAGTTTTTCGGTGAAACCAACAAAGTGTAAACATCGAAAAATCGATGTTTGTTTCACATCTCCAATTGCATACTTTCCACAAAGTTTGACAGTTCTCAGCTAGACACCAACCGAACCAAAAAACCTAAGGTAAATAGTGGTCGTAAAGTTAAAGTTTTTATCGCTGTATATGACTTTAAGATACAAATATCTTTGGTAATTATTATATTCTGTAGTATGTAGAAGTAATAAATATTAGTCGCAAACAAATAAAAAAGTTACAAATAAAATTAAAAAAGAACACAATGGGCTGCGTTTACCAGTGGTAAATTCACCCCATGGGTTACATTGACCAATGGCAAAGCCACCTTTGAAGTGCCTTTATCAGAAGCTACGAGAGGATGGCAAACCCTACCCAGGAAGTGACTTTTACTCAGTAAAATCTATAAAAATCCATCCTGTTCTTTCTATTCTTCAGCTCAGAAAAAAAATTTGTTTGGACAATCAAACATAACATTACGATGATAGAGAAGCCTAAAAAAGTGGGTCTAACAATTCTGTCTGTCTCTCCGTCTATCTGTATCGGCACTTACAGACTAAACGGTTTGACCAATTCGCTTCAAACTTGGTACATAGTATTATTATGATGTCCTACAGAGGGGAGCGGTTCGGAAGCCCGTTTTTTAAAATCCCGTTTTTTATAATCCCGCAAAAAAAAAATTAAAATCCCGATTCTAAAGTATCGCTTTTTTAAAATCCCGCTTTTAATAATCCTGTTTAAACAGAATCCCGTTTCTCGTGAGCCCGCTTTTTAAAATCCCGTTTAATCCCGCTTAGCCCGTTTCTAGAGCAATATCTAAAATAATTAAAGATAGATAATCAATGACTAAAACAGATTTTTTGCGCCGTATAGCTCACAATATAAAACTTTAATCTTAATATTTCGAAAAAATATCTAAAATCTTGAAACCTCATTTTTGTTATGTTTTATGTTCTTTATTTTTTTATTTGTTAAGTTACAAAATCAATAAAAAAAACTTCTCCAAATATTTGTTTTTTGTTTTCTTTTTGTCTCCTTTCATATGACATAACGCCCATGAACATTATGTCACCTCATCAGCATTGGGCTGTAAAATAAATTCAATCCCGCTTTTGGAATCAACACAAGGTGTTTTATTTTAAAAATTGCCGCGATTTTTAAAATAAAACACCTTGTGTTGATTCCAAAAGCGGGCTTATAAAAACGGGAATTTAATAAACGGGATGGTTAAAAAACAGGATTTTAAAAGCGGGATTTAATAAAAACGGGATTTTTAAAAACAGTATTTTAAAAAACGGGATTTTAAAGATAGGATTTTAAAAAACAGGATTCTGAAAAACGGGCTCCCGAACCCAACCCCCTACAGAGGACTTTTTCGAATTAGCATTCTAGCTCCAAAACTAACGGTACCTGCCATATGAATTTTTATGAAAAACTCATTTATCTCTCAAAAACGGCTCCTGCGATTTTGATAAAACTATTTGAATTGTGTTTTTTGAGTAAGCTTTATGTTTTGGTTGGAACAGATTTTTCAGGAAAAGTCTTATAATGGTACATCCCATATAGGACGACCGGATTTTTTGAAATCAGATTTTCTCTTAAACCACTTCATGGATTTCGATAAAAATTTTAAAAAAATAGCTCTTTTATACAAAACAATAAAAATTCTTTAATTTTTCAAAAAAAAAATTTCAAATTTTTAAAAAAAGCTACATTTATTTTTAACTTTTGTTTTTCTCAAAAACGGTTTGTTCAAACATTTTAAAATTTTTGTTTTCTGATAAGAACTTTAAACTACTTTAGATGTTGACATACTCAAAAAAAATTTGGAATTTATATTTGAAAAGTTTGAAAAAAAAACGTTTTTCGAAAAAACCGGTCCAACGATTTTGAAAAAAATACGTAAAATTCAAAAAAGTTAATGAAATCTGATGGCTTACTTTATTTTCTATAGAAAAAAAACGTTTTAACTATTGATTTTTAAATGATTAATAAAATTTCATATGATTTTTCATTGCTTTTTATCCAAAATCTCAAGCCCAAAGACCACTGTAACACATTAGAGCAAGTTCGTGCGACACAGTAGTGCATTTTATTTTATTAAATCATTAAAAATAAAAATGATTAAAATATTTAGGTGAAATATACTTGAAAGTAAAGAAAATAACGTCAAGGTACATAAAGATATCAAGAAAAGCTGTATATAAGTTCAATTCCTTAATCTTGGCAAATGTACCCCCTTCTACCCTACCCTTATTTTTATATGATTCCAAGAACTAAGTGCTTTCTAAGAATAAGGACTAAAAGACACATCATTGACTATGCTTTTTTTAATTTTTTGTGACAAAGTTAATAATTACCTGAAGAGAAAAAAATCAAACTTTTCGCTAGTTGCCTACAAAAAGCGTATTGCCCTGAAGTATCGCGAAAAGTTTCGTTGCTTCTCTATTTGGTTTTAATGCCTCGTGTGGAAATTCAATTTAAAAAGAATGAATAATAGAAATTTTTTGGAAGGGTAAAATCCTACTTATATTTATTTTGTAATCGTTTTAGTCCTTAATGCGGAAGGTGTTTCCGCGAAAGTTTTCAACAAATTTATTCAAACACAACCTAATCCATTAATGCACACACTCCATTTGAATGACAATCCAGTATACAACACTGACGAGAAGGTACATAAATGACTTTGCAAATACACAATCCACCTTCGTTTTGAATAATTACCCCCGACTAAAGTTTCATACGAAACATTATGTACAACAACAAAAACCAAAAAATATCTAAAATTGTTTAACAAAATTTAAAGTTTATAACTAACTCCATTGCCAATCCTAATTCCGTACAAAGTCGAGTTAAGGCACTAATTGCGTTTTTCACTGTTGTTTGCGGGATTTAATGCTTCGCAAGCAGATTTTTCTCATAACTAGTTTTTTAATTAATTTTAATGGGTCTTCAACCGACAAAATAAATGCATTCCATTAGCGGTACCTACCCGTTTGTATGAAAATGATGGAATACCAAGAGGAATGGGTTTTCAAGTGCGGTATGCATGATGGACACAAATCCTGGCAGTTGATGGTTTATCTGTGTTCGCGTTGTATTTTTTTTTTTTTTTTACTATTATTGTTGTTGTATTTATTAAATTCTCGCAGAGCAATTCAGATTAAACTTTGTGAGGAGCGTTTTAAGGTTTTTTCTTGCTAAGTTTTAATATGTTTTTTTATATACAAAAAAAATGCAAATTTAATGAGATTATGGAACAAGTTCGGATTAATCCTTATTTGGATTTTAATAATTATAAAGTTGGTAGATTATTATATTAAAACCTGTAGTTATGAGAGATTGCAGCCATGTCAAAAATATATATAGTTTCAGACAAAGGCAGCGTTAAATAAATTTATTATAATAATGCAGCACATACGCAAACTTTTCGAAATTAGGCAAAGTGGTAGTGGTACACGATTTTTGGATGAATTATTGCACGCACAGGTTGTTTTGCCTTTAATTCAAAAAATGCATTATTTGTTTAATCATAAAATGCTATCAAAAAGTTTTGAATAGGTGGAAAATGTAAATATGCATAGTTTTAAGAATCTCAAAATAACTTGAATTCAAATAAGCCACCTATCGGATTATATCGTGTTTAGCTTTTTTTTATGAACATAAAAAATGGGCTCTATTGCAATGAAATGTTGCACCGATGTATCATATCGGAAAATTTCTCATGTTCCAACAAAACATTTCCAACAAAACAATAGTTCCAAGAATATTAAAAGATCTCGATAAACACAAATCCGCTGGCCCAGATAGTAACTTTCCCAGAGTTCTGAAGAAGTTTCTGTACTTCCATAAATCTGTCCTATTCTATACAGGTCTCTTTCCGAATGGATGGAAAACAGCATTTCAGTCCGTTTTAAAAGAAGGCATTTCTTCATCCCCTTCAAAATACCGACCAATTGCACTTACGTCCCTTTTTTCCAAGGTCATGGAAACTCCGATCGACTTTCAGATCAAGAAATATCTTGAGTAACGAAAACTGCTTAATGACCGACATTTTTTTTCGTATAGCAATAGATCCACTGGTGATATGATGGTATGCCTCGACGAACAGTGGCCCCAATGTTTACATCGTTTTGTAGAAAGTAAGATTATTACGTTTGATATTTCTTAAGCATTTGATAGAGTTTTGGCACAAGGTTCTCGTATCGAAAATGCATGCATTTGGTATCGTCGAAAACCTTCTACGGTTTTCAGTCTGCTATCAACACAATAAATGCTGGTGTTCTCAAAGGCTCCGTTCTGCCTCCTACTCTCTTCCTAATATTTATAAATGATTTCTTATCCACTCAATTGTTTTGCTGACAACATTACCCTCGCTTTCTCATATTCGTTTCCAGATTCACAACTTATTTTTTCAAAAGTGGAACTGCAATGGCAAAGTGTGATAAGTTCATTAAATTCCAAACTTGACAACATCGTTCAATGAGGAAATATCAACTGCTTGGAATTTAATGCTTCAAAAACTCAATGCTATCTTCTGTCGTTTAAGCTTAGCCTGCCCCCTATACCACTGTCCATGAGTGGCACACTGCACTTGCATTGAGGAAACCGAAAAGCTTTTCGTTCTAGGAATATGAATCACAAATCATCTTCTGTGGAATGATAACAGATTTTCGACGTCGGTCGGTCGACAAAAATGCCGCAAAATGCCTAGGCTTGCTTAACCGATGTAAGATGTATGTTTCCCCTTCTAATCTGGCTAAAATAAAATATTGGATCTCTCGAATCTGTGTCACCCTAAAAAGCCGAAACGGTCATTTGAACGAATACGTAAAGGCATTGGATAATATTTTTATTTTAATACCTCACACACAGCTTTGCTTTATTTCATTTCAACATCTAACCGCGCTTATTGAAAATTCTTTTATTTAACTGACTACTTAAAAGAATAGGTATCTTTATTTTGTGTACCCAGGTATACCAGCTTGCTTATTAAAAAAAGAAAATAAGCTTAAAAAACATCATTTTCCCAGACTGTTTTTTTTTTTTTTTTTTTTTTTTCACTTTTTGAAAGCCGAACCAAAAATCAAAAACCAGACAAATCCTTTTAAAATACAATGGGCTTTTTCACCACTTCATCCTAAATCTTTTAGATTTTGTGTGTGTGTGCATTCCTTTTAAGCCTTTGCCAACAAAAATGAGATTATTTTGTGACTCATCTTTTGTTGTCAGCAGTTTGTGATATCATCCTTGTCGATTGTCAAATGGCTTAAGTGTAAAAAAAAACTAGTCTGAAATCCTTTCATTTTCAAATGTGACCTTAATCTGAGTATTCGATGAACGTTAAGAATGACTCTTTTCGTCCTTTCTACAAACAAAACATACATAGTCTAGTAGTATGTTTCTATTTAGTGAATTTTAAGGTTAGAAAACTTTCAAAAAAAAAATTAACTCGATATCTAAACACCCCTTCGGTATTAAAATGATATCTCTTAGTCCCTTTTATTTTGTTTTAAAAGACATCCATTACACTAATAAGTTCTGTCGAAATTAATGTTGTCGTAATAGTAAAAAAAAATACCCAGACTTCAAAGGAAAATGTTGGAATAATGACAAATTAAATGGACACAAGACTAAGGACATTTCACTAAATGATAAATAAAAATATTTTAAACTGACTCTTTCAAGTAGAAAAAAAAAATTATTAAAAATGAAAAGAAAAACAAAAGAAAATCAAACGATATTTTTTGATGTAGGATGTTTTTTTTTCTTTTTTTTAATTATTTTATTTTTTGTTCTTATTTGTATTCTTATTACCAAATTCCTTTTATCAAACCTAAAGGAGTCGTAGATACCTCACTTCTAGAAAATATTTTGTGTCTTGTGGCAAATTATCACACACAGTGGTTCGAAGCAGACGCATGGCCATGGCCTTGCTGAGGTAAGGTCAATGCTTCCTTCCAAGCTGTTGTAAGGAACTTAATGTGGGATAGGAAGCACGTGGATGGCGGATGGCTTTTCAGTTTTCAGCGAGCCAGTCCCCAAGATTTAGTAAAGATTTTGATTTAAAAAATCAATGTATCTCTTTAGGTATGAACTATGGTGCCGTGACATTTGGCCATGTGTCATATGGCCATATTTTGAAATATGGTAATATGACACTTTCAAAATGTGTCATGTCATATTTCAAAATATGGCCATCTGTCGCTTTGTCAAAGTGTCATACGGCCATTATGGCCAGGGCCGGACAAGCTATACGTGCAAGGGGTGCAAATGCACAGGGCGCTGAAACCAATGGGCGCCTTGGGCGAGCGTTTAAATAGTCACGTCGTAACCACTACCTTCTTTTTTAATTCTCATTTATTCTTGTAGCTCACACCAATATTGATATTCATTATATAACTAACAGCTAATTTGAATTTAATGACAGATATACAATTATGTATTTACATAATATCAACTATTCCAAAAATTAATCCATGTTTACCTTTTTATTCACACCCACCCCACAGTCCCACAGTAAAAACAAAACTTTATCTACCAAGTTAGCTTCAATAGATACCTACCTACCTAGCTATATGCTATTTTTCTCTTTATAAGGCATCACCACGTATGAGAAATTTTATTTTATTTTCATAACCCACCCCTATGCAGTGTATCATAAAAAAAAATGTCAACAGCATAAATACAGATAATTAACAGTGTGCATGTTGGTAACATGCACACGATGTCAGTGCTTCTATATGAAATCAAAGTGAGCAAAGTTACTCAACAGAAATTCTGAGGTACAAAATTCATACTCATGTACACAACAGTGTGCAAAATTAAAAACTGCACCCATAGTTGCAAAAAGGCTTACTATTGTACTGAATTCGGTACTATTGGACCTTGCCGAGTACGCAAATACCACTTCTCAATTTTAAGTACGATTTGTACTATTTTTAATTTTTGAAAAGGTTGACTATGAACGAGCTTGTTTTTATTGTAATTTTGAATGCATTTATTATTCATCGTGATCGAGTTTATGTACTCGAATTGTGGTTACTGGTTTGAAAATTAAGTTTTTGAGCAATGTAACTGGCAAAATACGTTTGAAATCAAATGTAGCTTCGTCTTTTGAACTTTAAACAGGGTTTCCGTAGGTTTTCTTGGCAACTCCAAAAGTTGTCAAACGAACCTGGGTTTTGGTTCTCAAAAAACACATTAGGGATGCTGATTTTAGGCACCTTTAAGCTTCCATTTTGCTTTATTTGTTTGATTTGTTTTGATTTACTTGTATTAAAAAAAAAAACATTCACTTGCATCTCTCTTCGTTTCTTTCAAAAAATTAAATGAAAAAATAAATAAAGCTACAGAAAAATAAATAGCACGACTTTGTCGCACGAATTTGCACGAAGTGATTAATAAAATTTCATATGATTTTTCAATGCTTTTTTCCGAAAATCTCAAGCCCCAAGACCATTTTAACACATTAGAGCAAGTTCGTACGACCCAGTCGTGCACTTTATTTTCAAAATCGTTTGACCAGTTTTTTCAAAAATTGGTTTTTTTTTTAAATTTCGAGAACATATTCCAAATTTTGTTTGAGTATGTCAAAATTTAGCAGTTTAAAAATCTTATCAGAAAACAAAATTTTCAAAAATTTTGAACAAACCGTTTTTGAAATTTTATTGATCACTTAAAAATCAATAGTTTAAACGGTTTTTGGAAAAAATGGAGTAAGTAAGTAAGATTTTGTTTATTATTAAGAATTTTGAGAATTTTTTTTTCAAAATCGTTCGATCAGTTTTTTCAAAAAACATTTTTTTTTTGAAAAACTTTTTCAAAATATATTCCAACTTTTTTTTAGTATGCCAACTTCTAGCACTTAATAGTTTTTATCAGAAAAATAAAATATAATAAAATAGCTTCAACCGATGTTGAAAAAAAAACAAAAAATAAAAAAAAATTAATTTTTTTAAAAAACTCAAAAAAACTTTTTTTTAAAATTTAAAAACGTATATTATTTCGCCTTTAAAAGGGATTCTACATTAAAAATTTCATCTTAATCCGTCAAGTGGCTTACGAGAAAATCTGAATTAAAAAAAAAAACGGTCCAATGGGAGGTGCCGTTATACGACTTTTCCTAAAAAAGCTATTCCAACCAAAACATACAGTTTGCACATAAAACACTATTCAGAAAATTTTATCAAAATCGTAGGAGCCGTTTTTGAGAAAAACTAATTTTTCATTAAAAATCGTATGGCAGGTACCTACCATTAGTTTTGGAGCTAGAATGCTAATTCCAAAAGTCCATCCGTAGGACGTCATAATAATACTATGTACCAAGTTTGAAGCAAATCGGTCCAGCCGTTTAGGCTGTAGGTAACTATACAGGCAGACAGACAGAATATTCGGACCCACTTTTTTCGACTTCTCTATCATCGTATGTCATGTTTGATTGTTAGAATTTTTTTTACGAATGCATAACTTGGTATAATCGCAAATAAAAATACAAAAGAAATATTTGACAGCACACGTCCTTCAACAGCTGATTCATTAACTCAACTCGCCCCAGCAAAATATCCAGATCGACTTCAGGGTGACTTCCGGGCGAACCCGTTTTTAAAAACAGAGAATTTTCTCGTTAGGCGAGTTGAGATTTTTCAATAAACGAGTTGTGGCGACCCCAGGGCGGCATCAGGGCTCAACAAACAAAGTTGTATCTAAGAACGTTGACGTATTTCTGACAGCCAAATAATTGCCCGTTTGTAACATCAATGATTTCAATATACATCGGGATCGGAATCGGTCATTTCTTGAATAATAAAACGATGTTTTTGTTTAACCTTTGTTACAGTAGGTGTTCTTCAGCGATGGCACTCTCTCTGATACTACTTTAAACTTGGAGATTTCGAAACCAATTACCAGCCTTAAAAACAAAACATATTTATTAAAAATTATATTTCAAGTTTTTATCTTAAACGCCTATTATCGAAATCAACGTCGAGATCCAATCAGAATAGGTTCGGGTTCATAAAACCTTCCTGTCAAGATTGCGGGACCGAAAGTGGAAGATGTGAATAAAGTTTTAATTTAAGAGACCTAAAAGTAAGATTGTTACCTGAATATAGAATAAAAGGCAAACAAAAGACTTATTAAGGTATTTCCACACTATCCCACAGTGTAGTACGACATGTTTAAAAAAAGTGTGAAGGAATGTGTGATGGTTTTACATTCAGTCCTAAAAAAATATTTCAGATCTAAACACCTCATGTCAAATCGTATGAGATCTGCTTTGTCATATATTCTGTTTCCACAGTATTAAAACCTACACTTGTTTCAGCACATATTTTAGACATGTCGTATTACACTGTGGGATAGTGTGGAAATACCTTTATTAATGCATTTGTGTCAAAGTTCCTATCCGTCCATAAAGCTACGAGCAGACTGCATATAAAAGCCGCAAATGTTTGCGACTCTGACGTCAATTTTACGTCATCATTTGCGATTCTTGGTCGCACATCGTCTGAACACCCCTTTGGGACAGTCCGCATATGCTCGCAAACCATGTGCGGATGATGTGCGACAACCAAGTCGCACATTAGTTTCCGACTTTTTTGCATATCGTGTGAACACTCTTGCAAATCAATTGTGACAATTTGCAGCCATGTGCGGGCATTTGCGGTCGTCCCAATCATTTGCAACTACACGAAAACAGGACATTGCAAATGCATCGATGTGCGAGCAAATATCAGCTGAAATTCTCTGTTTTATAAGGAGAATATTGAGAAAAAAAAAATAAAAAGACAAATTTCGATAAAAAATTATTATTAAAATGGGTAGTTGATGAAAGTTTATTATTGTTTTCGGTTTCCGTTCGTTGCCTCCAGAGATCACAAGTGCTTTTTTTCTAGATATCAATAAAAGTGGTATTATTGTGAACTGTCGAGAGCAGAACTGTTGAAAGCACTCACTTTCAAATAATCCACGACAAGCGCTTCATAGATTGCGTCGAGCACTTCTGGGATTATGGTTGAGATGGTATTGACTGGAATGCGGAAAAGATATTGCATAGACCGAAAATTCTCGCCTGTAGTCAAGAACCGGAGAGTCAGCATTAGTCGGTCTGAGGCAGAAATGCAAAATCGCAAGTTTTGTATCAGCTTTTTGAATACGCGGTCATACCAATTAAAGCAAATGGTCAAATTGATAAGCCGACATACGAACAAAACCGTGATATAATTCTGGTTCATTAGAACGTAATTCCAGCATCAATTTATTTTGCGCAAAAGCCTTCCGTCTGGCGATGTAGAAGCCAATTTTTTGTCCTTACACTACGAACCCGTTTAATTTTTTTTAAACTCAATTCTCGGATTTCATTTTCTAGCATATCCAATGCCAAAATAGCAATAGAAGCCCACTTTGTTTCGACATTTTGAATTAATTATAGCACTTTTTAATATTCGAGATTATAGCTACGTCAAGAATCCCAAGCCAAATAGGTACACAAAGTTTCACAAATGTTCGCAAACCTGCATATGACTGGAAATTGGTAATATGCGGATATTGTTGCACATCGTGTGAACACCTCGCATATAGACCAAAACATTTGCGATCAGATATGCGAACACATGATGTGCGACACCTTGACCGCAAATGCATTTGCGACTTTTGGGACAGAATTTGCATATCGTGTGAACACCCCTATATGCACGTTTGCGAGCACTGATGTGGGGATAGAATTTGCGTTATGTTTGCGAGTTTTTACGTGACGTCAGAGTCGCAAACGTTTGCGGGTTTTCATATGCCGTCTGCTCTTAGCTTAAGACTTATTTTAGATTTTACCAAGGAAATGCATGAACTTATGTACATACTATGTACACATAAGTAGATATATACACATATGCACATTTTAAATAATAATATGTATTTGCACTGTTTGCGTTGATTTATAATTTTAAGAAGTTCTGTACTATTTTGTCTGTTTCAGTACTATTTGTTTCTCAATTTTCAGTACAATCTACAAAAGTGAATTTTCATCACTGACTGCACCTATGAATTTTAACTCTTTCGGTTGAGTGTTTTTTGTACTATGTTTAAGTTTGTCAATGGCTTCTCTTTATGAGTGTAATCTTATCCCTCGTCTGGAGACGGAGAGATGAGAGATGACAAAGGGTTGAGTTGGAATTTAAATATGGAAATAATGAGTGATGACTGATGATGATGCGATGACTAATGATGAGGTTTGTCGTTTGTCGTTATTGAGTGAATCTTTTTTGTTCAATTTTCTTTTTCTCTTTTTTTGTTCTTGTCTGCCGCTGCCAGTCATTGTTTCCATTAAAAAAAAAGAATTTTTTGACTAATACAGGGTAATCGGTGTTAGCAAAGATACCTAATATAACACAAAATACTTGTTGTATTATTTTTGGTGTGAGGTTGTTTAATGAGCTAGAGCGAGTAGGTTGAGTTGAGACTAGAAAAACATCGTATGGAAGGGGGGTCTATTTATCACCGTTTAGCCAGGAGGCGCAATTTTCTAAAAATATGACTTAAATTGGAACAAAAATAATTAAAAAATAACGGTAACTCCTACAATGCCATGTTATATCTTTTTGTAAAGCCAGAAATTTCCTCCTTTTTAGTGTTTTTAAATAAAGCTATTTTAGTGATCAGTTTTCAAAATATTAACTTTCAAACTCAAAATTATAGCAACAAAAAATAGAAAACAATTTCAAACTATTTTTTTTTTCAAAATTTGATGTAGGTATTCAAGTATTATTTTTGTTGTCAAAACTCAATGCTCTTATTAGTTTTGGGTCAGACACTGAAAACCGTATGGCTCTATGACTTTTTGTTGCTAAGCTATTCAAAAATATCCGAACCTTCTTGTTCATAAGAAACACACAAAAATTTGCATTACTTGTGCCATCTCGTAAGGCTAGATTTTCGTGTTTTTTTTGCAGAAATATGTAGGTTCTTTTATTTTTGAATATCTTGGCAACAAGAAATCCTATAGACATACGGTTTTTAATGTTGGACTTGAATCAAATAAGAGCATTGAATTTTGGCAAAAAATACTAAATAAGGTAAAATTTTGAAATAAAATTAGTTTGAAAATTTGATTTTAACTTTTTTTTTTTAATTTTGAGTTTGAAAATTAATATTTTGAAAAAATTTCACTAAAATAAATATTTTTCAAAACAAAATAGGTAAAAGAAAGAGGTTTTTGGCCTTAAAAAATGGCATAGCATGGCGTTGTAGAAGGTATTTTTTTATTTTTTAATAATTTTTGTTTCCAATTTAAGTCATTTTTTAAGAAAATTGCCCCTCTCGGCTAAACGGAAGGGAATAGACCCCCCCTCCCACATGAGTTTTTTTTGTCCCAACCCAACCTACTCGCTCTAGCAGTTTGGCACACCTTAAGTGAATTACCCTTCATAAGCTTTCGCCTATGAAAATTCACAAGCTGTACGTTACACAACCTACCTCAAATATATCTTGTATATCTCCTATAATTTTGTAATATATTTTTTGACTTAATTTTATTTAAAAAAACGCATTGCAAAGTATACCCCTTGGGTAATGAGGAAATGACTTCTTCCAAAAATCACCGCAATTGAGGGCGCCAATGATAAAGCTTGCACAGGGCGCTAATTTAGCTCGGGCCGGCCCTGATTATGGCCTAATGTCACTTTCAAACGCATTGCCTTACCCCTCAAAAGAACTTGTTAATTAAAAATGGTTCGTTAAGGAACTGAAAATATTTATTCAAAATATATGTGGATATAAAACAAACAATTCAAACATGTAATTATGTATGTACATATGTTTTTGTATACACCTAGTATTAAATTAATTTATTTTTAACAAAAAAATGTAGTACTATTTTCTACTATTCTTCTACAAATAGGACAAAGAATAGCATTATTTTTATAGATAAGTTAAACTTTTAGAAAACATTGTCAATTTACATTATATGTATCTACATATACCTACATACTTAAGTTTATATTTAAAATTAAAAAAAATCTTGATTCGCGCAAAGCGTAACGGGCGAAAAAAAATTGGCCCAAGAGATAATCAATTTGGGGCGCGAAAAAAAATTCTTCTTCCAAATTTTTTTTCCGACCGTTACGCTTTTGCGCGGATCAAGATTTTTCTCTTTTAAATATTTACTTAAGTAACTTAAGTATATAGTTGAAAATATATTCTTGCCAATTGACAATTTTTTCTAAGAGTTCAACTTTCAAAGTAAGAAAACTTATCTATACATTCCATTTAATTGTTTAAATAGCAAACTACATTAGATTTAGCAACGAATTTTTTGTATGGCCATTTGACGCTTTTAGAAAAGTGTCATTGGACCATATAGCTAAAAGGCGCAGAAAAATATGTCCAAATGACACTTTGACAAAGCGACAGATGGCCATATTTTGAAATATGGCCACATTACACATTTTCAAAGTGTCATATTGCCATACGTCAAAATATGGCCAAATGTCACGACACCATGAACTATCTATGTCTGATAAAAATCATAACACAATAGTTTGCATAGTCTTACAATTTCTCCATTACCCTGGAAGCCCAAAAGACAACATATAGACCCTAATTTGTCAAGTCCTGACGCACATTGTCTTGAAATAATCTATGAAAACTTCAAAAATAGTTAAGCCTATATATGGGTTGGGGTCATAATTCTGTATGTGCCAAAATTCGGTTTCCAAAATTCTGTATTTCAAAATTCTGTATTTTAAAAGTCTGAAATTCTGGATTTCAAAATTCTGTATTCCAAAATTCTGTAAATAATAAAAGAATAATTGTTTTGATAATGAAAAAAAGTGCGCACATTATCAAAACAATTTTTTTTTTATTTACAGATCTTACAAGTAAATTTTTCTTGATAATTAAGGGATTTTTTAATTTTGGTTTATTGAATAAAATTTTGTTCAACAAATACAGATTTTGTCTTTTATGTCGTTAAAGTACTTTAAAAACAGTAAATTCGGATTGAGGTTCAGAATTTTTAAAAGCAGAACAGAGTTACAAAATTTTGCAATACAGATTTTTGCATTTACAGAATTTTTGGATTTACAGAATTTTGCATTTACAGAATTTTTAATTTACAGAATTTTAGAATACAGAATAATAGAATTACAGAATAATGGAATACAGAGTTATAGTCATACAGAATTTTCGATTCATTTACAGAATTTTGATCATACAGAATTTTGGAATACAGAATAACGACCCGTTCCCCCTATACAGGGTGATTCACCAGCGTTGTGCCAAAAAGCTAGAGCGTGTAGGTTAAGTTGAGACAAGAAAAAAATCGTATAGGAGGGGGGGCCTATTCCCCTCCGTTTAGCCGGGAGGGGCAATTTTCTGAAAAATTGACTTATTTTGTAAAAAAAAATATTTAAAATCAACGGGTTCGTTTACAACACCGTGTTATACCTTTTTGAAAAGCCAAAAACTTTTCCTTTTATTTTGTTTTTAAATTAAATTGTTTTAACGAATAGTTTAAAAAATATAAATTTTCAAACTCAAAATTTTGAAAAAAAATTTGAAAAAATAATTTTAAAACTAATTTTTTTCAAAATTTTACGTAATTAAGTATAATTTTTGTTCTCAGAATTCAACGCTTCCATTAATCTTTAATCCAACACTGAAAACCGTATGGCTCTACGACTTTTTCTTGCCAAGGTATTCAAAAATAACCGAACCTACTTCTTCACAAAAACACGAAAAAATTGGCTAAATGGTCACTTGTGCCATCCCGTAAGGCTAGGTTTTCTTGTTTTTGTGAAGAAGTAGGTTCGGTTATTTTTGAATACCTTGGCAAGAAAAAGTCGTAGAGCCATACGGTTTTCAGTGTTGGATTAAAGATTAATGGAGGCGTTGAATTCTGAGAACAAAAATTATACGTAATTACGTAAAATTTTGAAAAAAAATTAGTTTTAAAATTATTTTTTCAAATTTTTTTTTCAAAATTTTGAGTTTGAAAATTTATATTTTTTAAACTATTCGTTAAAACAATTTAATTTAAAAACAAAATAAAAGGAAAAGTTTTTGGCTTTCCAAAAAGGTATAACACGGTGTTGTAAACGAAACCGTTGATTTTAAATATTTTTTTTTACAAAATAAGTCAATTTTTCAGAAAATTGCCCCTCCCGGCTAAACGGAGGGGAATAGGCCCCCCCTCCTATACGATTTTTTTCTTGTCTCAACTTAGCCTACACGCTCTAGCTTTTTGGCACAACGCTGGTGAATCACCCTGTATATGTGTGAACTGAATAGTTTTCAGAATATTGCTGAAAACTGTGTTAGCTTAAATTTCCCAGAAAAATATACCACACAAAAATTAAAAGGACGACGTTTTACTGCTGGAACACAATCATGACGTAGACGTGACGCAGACGTATCGCACGTCAAAATATTGAATACACACGAATTCAGTGTTGTGATTTGTAGATACAATGCGACAGATCTGCAAACCAGACGCAAACGGCGACGGACCAGTTGGATAACTTTTAATAAATACGTGCGCATTTTAGACACTTGACTTTGAAAACTGAATTGTAAATATGTAGCTTATGAAAAACTTCGAAAAATTCAACAATGACTTTGTTTCATGCTTTTATCGTCTTGCCATTGTATTTTTTTATAATCTATAGTATTCCCAATAAGAAGAACTTTTGGTGCGCAATCTATGGACGAAGTTCACAAACACTTGATTGGTGAGTTAGGAGTGGTTTTTGTATAGATTGCCATCTGAAGCAAAAACAACAATAGAAAACATTTGATGTTAACTAGATAAGACATATAGCGCCGCCATTGACGAAGTTCAGAACTAAAAAAACATGTTCCATGAAATTACTATAAAAATGTATAAAAAATGGTCCTGCCTACATTTCTGTCCTGTGTCGAAGAAATGTTTGCAATGTTTGATGGCCATTTCATTATCGTAAAAACAACCAATCAAGAGCAAAGCAATGAAATAAAATATAAATGTTACAAAAATATATAAAGGGTGTATTTTAGATGTGTGGTTTTCAATCTGGCAATACTTTTTTCGGAGTTGGTCTTTTTGACAGCTGTCACTTAATGTATGCTAAGTTTGGTCTGCCATTTCATAACAAATATACTTACTCCTGAACAACGTTTGCAAAACGTGCAAATTTATTACCAATATAATGGTTCGGTTCGCAGGACGTATAGCGCTCTGCGTCCAATAATCGCCCAGGAATTTATTTGAGCCAGCCGCGGCTACCATTTGCCAGAAATCATTTTTAAAACATAATGCATAATGGCAAACCCTTATCTTTATAATAAAGCTAAATTCTTGGTCATAATATTAAATTATATATTTTTTTTTTTTGAAAACCACACGTCAAAAAAAAACACCCTTTGTATGTATGAATTTGCGTGTGTTATGTTTAGTAATAAACTTATAAATTCAATAATTAGTAAAAATGCGTACGACTCCACTGTCTGTGTGTCTGTTATCTGTTTGTCTGCTTGTCAAAAAAGCTGAAAAGCAGACAAGCAGGTAACATGCTTGTCTGCTTTTCAGCTTTTCTGATTTTCGCCGTCTGTTTGTCAGTTTGTCTGCTGGTCTGCTTGTCTGCCAATCTACTTGTGTGCTGGTCCGCTTATATGCTTGTCTGCTCATTTCATTGTCTTCTTATAGCCTTCATATTTTACTTACGCATCAAACAAAAATTGTTTCAAGGATTCTTGCACTGACTGCCAGCTTCTATTGGAAAGTATTTTTGAAATTATTGAACTCTTCCTGTCTGATTTTTAAAATATTTCGAAGCAGGTATCATCTTAAATTTTAGAATTTAAAACTTTAACTTAAACTTTCCTTGTCCCGCTGAAATCATTTACACTGTGCTCTTGCACACAATAGAATCCTCAAATTTTTCTTTTTAAAGACTTTTATAACTTTCATGAAACGATGTGTTGGTGTCCATCCAGAAATTGTTTTCTCAATTTTGAACATCATATTTAAAAAATAAACAAAGCAAATTAATCCTGAATTTTAATTAAATTTGTGTGATTGGATTATTTTAATTAAAATAAATCGATTGACATTGGATCTTAACATTTATTTTCTTACAAATTTGTCCAAAAAGGACACTTCACTTCACACAGTAGTATAGTGGGTATCTACAACAGCAATTTCAATGCATATTTTTTATTTTTTATTTGTTGTATGTGTCAACATCAAAAGCTTTCACACAGTGTTGGCTTTTTATATATTTTATATTTTTCTGCACGCACGGCGAATAATTTAAAGAAAATAAACCAAAATAAAGTCCAATAAAAAACCAAAAAGAAAAAAAAAAGAATTGTAGCCACCAACACGAAAGGACATCAGACACTATACATGTAGATGTAGGTATATGTGAAAAGGATGGAGCACCGCAAAACAAAAAAATATTAAAATTGTATGCAAATATTGATGATTAAATCGAAATAAATCGAATGAAGAAATTATGTTTTAATGCTAACGTGAGCTTGTGCAGTAACGGAAGGAACCGATACCCTGCTGAATCAGGACCAGAGAGGTTCACGATCTGGACCTAAAGATAAAAACGCCCCAGGACTATGATGTCGATTTAATGATGACAGACATTGCGTATGTAAAATTTTTCTAGAGGGGATTTTTCGAATTTTATCGGTTAAAAAGAAAAAAATTATTCGTGGCAACGTATGTCCTTCATTATATTAAAACAATAACAGGGGCAGGGGATTGAAGAATTTAATTTCCTCCACGGAATTAAAATATTGACGCTGTGTGTATATTTCATGGGATATCGGTCTACAGCTCTACACATAGAAGAGACGAGGGAAAATTATTTTTCCATCATGGAACAAGAGGAGCGATGATGCACAGGAATTGAGTTTTTTTTGTTTGGGTTTTGGTTAGCCTATTCAAAAAACGTTTATATGGCAAAACCATTTTTGTGTTGCTTTATCTCAGCACAATCATAATGGAAGTTATTTGATACAAATTGATATCAAAAATTTTGTTAACACTGGCTTTGCCAACAAAAATTTAGTATACCTAAACCATTTTAACCAAAAATTAACCTCCATCGCCATTGTACAATGGCTTCAATACAACGAGCCACTTGCTCTATAGGTTAAGTATTGGTTTCGTTCAGAAAATCCAATCAAGGTTTAAATTAATCATGACATTACGATGATAGAGAAACTCAAAAAAGTGGTTTTTGGCATACCGTCCGTCGTCGGACTGTCTGTGCATCTGTGCGGATGTGCAGATGTGCCCTTTTTCACGTAATACTACAGCCTAAACGGCTTGACGGATTTTCTTCAAACTTCATATTTAGCAGCTTAAAGGTTTTTATTTTAGTCCGGCTCAAACGGATACCTTTCAAGTAACGGTTTTTACTTCTGGTTATAGGTACTATAAGGCAAGTTATACGTTCGTCGAAAATTTTTTGAGATAACAATCAAACATGACATTACGATGATAGCGAAGACGAAAAAAGATGGTTCTGTCCATCTGTATGTCTGTCTGTCTGTCTGTCTGTCTTTTTGTATGTTTAGACACCTACAGCCTAAACGGGTGGGCCGAGTTGCTTCAAACTTGGTACATACAGTTTTTTAGGTAATAAACAGAGGGGAAATTGAATTTTTTTTTTAGCTCAAAAAATAACGGTACCTTATTCAGCTTATTTTTCTCAAAAATTCAAACAATTTTGATTTAAAAAAATCAGTGTAGCTTTTTTGGTGCGACCAAACATATGACTGAACAAAAAAATTTGTAAATGTTTGAAAACAGTACTTTCCAAAGGACTTTTTTTTTTTTTTTGCTCCGATTATCTCGAAAACGGCTCAACTGATACTTTCGAAAATTCAAACTTGTATAGGTGTAGATGGCTCAATTTATAGGTACTGCATACCAATATTTTTCAAAAATATTTGTTTGTATTTTTAAAAGCATTTTTTTTTAAATTTAAAAAATTAATATTTTTAAAACTGCTTATTAAATTTTTTTCAAAAATTATAAATAAATTTATTTGTTGAATACCTACCTTTGAACTGATGTTTTTGACTTTTTTTTATGTTTTTAAAATGTTTTTCAGAAAAAAACCTTTTTTCTCAAAAACCGCCAGAGGCCTACAGTTGCACATCAAGTTGGTTCAGGATCAGTTTGATAGTGCCACTGTTTAGGCACGACTTATTTTTGTAATAAAAATAGGAGTCGCCACCTTTTTATTCCCTAAAATTAGTAATATTAAAATAAGAAGACCGGCCATTTTTCCTTGGGAAAAACCGACTTGCGGAAAAAACCCAATTTATTAAACACTGTACGAATGCTGGACGAAGACTGAAAGTATAATTACATTTTGCACCGCTCATAGGCTGGCATGCTAAAAATAGTATATAAGTTAGTATATAAAATGTTGATTGCTGTCGGTATGGGTTGATTCTGATTGGCTTTTCCAGGGCTGTCGTCTCTAGATGATGGTAGTTTTTACTACGAATGGTCCCCATTCGGAACAGCCACCTAAAATGGGGTATTCCAGTACTGCGTTTGCCCTCATTGTTGGAAATGAAGACTCCGCGGCCTGGTTCGTTTTCGTCCATACGTTCCGCATGCCCAAGACTTCTAAGCCGCTATGTATTTTGATGGTTTTTACCAAGTTAGTGTCGCTTTGTAGCCCGAACAGGTCGTCAGTGAATACTCCATTGATACACTAAAGGACCGATTAGCACCTCAAAGCACCCCAGCCTTTTCATCCGATTTCGTCAGGGTTAATGCTTCTGTCCCGTACAGCACTATTGGAATGATTAGGTTCTTGTATATTATTCACTTGGTCCTTTGGGAGAGGGCTTTGCTATTAAGATGCCTTCTAAGCCGGAAGAAACAGCGATTTTCAAGAGTGATTCTTCGACTGATCTCTTTACTGATGTTATTCTAAGAGGTTATAGTGGAACCTAAATAGACAAAGTCCTTGACAACTTCAAAGTTGTATCTGTACATTGTGACGTTTTTTCCAAGCCTACGTTGATAATGTTTCGCACCCGAGTAAAGCATTGCTTCGTTTTATCTTTATTATAAGTCAAACCGATTTTTGCTGCCTCCACTTCAATACTTGCGAATGCTCCAATGACAGCGCGCATATAGTTCTTCCGCCGATAATGTATCATCAGCATAGCCAAGTTATTGAACGATTATTACATGCGAGTTAGGTACGTTTTCCAAAGAAGGATGCTGAAGAAGTTACATGATAGCACGTCACTTAAGAAATGTTAACTTAATCTCGACATTAAGTGAATCGTATCGATCTGGAAATCCTGGGTCTTTTCTAAAATCTGTCGAAGTGTGAAAATTTGGTCGATGGTTGACTTAGTTAGCATGAAACCAATGTTCACGTGCGAAAGGGTTCAGACGTTCACAAAGAATGACCAACAGGATTTTATAGGCAACATTTAGGAGACTTATACCTCTATAGTTGTCGCACTTCAGAGTATCTCTTTCTTGTAATAATATAATGTGGTATCACAAAAATAAATTGTATTGGTCTGAGAGTGTCAGACTTTTGGTGACAGCCACCTTAACCATACCAAACTTAACTCCCTAAATTAAAAATTACGGACGTAATATTATTTCAGATGAATGATGAAACTTAGAGACTCATTTTTTAGCCGCACTACAAGAATGTGTAATGCTTAACCTTGCTCAATGTGTCTCTCCTATTATGATACATCGGTATGTCTTTTTATCTCCTATCCGCTCGCACTGTTTCAATTCATACTGTGAATTTAGTAGTGAATATCTGTGAATTTATTAGTACAAACTAATTATAAGTCATTTTGTTTTAATTCGTTGTAAATAACAAGCCTCAACCGTTTTGAAAACTTTAAAAAAAATTATTCATATGAACAATGATCTGAGAACTCTTGCCAAATCGAAAAGTTACAAACGCCAGCACAAGCTTACAAAATATAATATGTCTTTTGCAGCCAAAATGTTCAACTTAGCCCACAAAGCCGACTTTTTAAAAAATGTTAATTTTTAAGGAATTCTTAAATTGCAAATCAGTATTCTTAGCTCCTGCGTAAGCCTTTAATTCTTCGAATTAACTCCCATTTGCATTTCTGATATCAAAATTAATACCCATGTGTTGTGTATGTGTATCTGCATATGTTCACGTAATTGAATTCCTCCTAAAAGCCTTGTTTGTTAGCACTAGCATCATGTAACCAAATTATGTATCAAGATCTCACAATAATTCCAAAAACATGTATATTCGAATATTTGGAAAATCTGTTCAAAATTATATTGAAACCAGCTTTTGGGCGTAAGTATAATATGGTATGGCCGTCGTCGTCGATGACAGCTTCTGTCACATTATATGCACACACTTGTCGTCCTTGTGGAAATTCTTGCTGGCTTGTAAATCCTCACCAACAATAACACATTAAATTGAATCCATATCCAAAGCATTCATCTATGAGGCAAACATTTGAAATTTCTGTACCAGAGTTTCAAATTCGGCTAAAGAAATATTCTTTAACCATCCTGTCCGCCCCTATTTCTATATTCATCCTTTGGTAACTATTATCACACAGAGTCCAGTATTGGAGTGTACGAGTATATACATATATGGGATGGTCCGAAGCCCTGAAGCTGATGTTAATGCATAGAAGCAGCGGGTGGAGGAACTATGCAGTATCCATGTGCTCGTACTGCCACATAAACGGAAGCAGTATGAATTATTAGCGACGTTTGTCACAATTCTGCTGTTGCTGCTGCTGCTGCTGTTGGTGCTGTGTAGAAGCCTCCCTCAAGCTCTGGAGTCTGGACATGTGCTCCGGACTGAGGACTGAGGACAACCGACATGAAAAGTAATTTTCGGTTTTATGTAAATTTCCCAAAATAGGACATGATGTTGCGAATCAACGCCGCGTTTTGTTCATTCCGTTAGAGGCTTGCTATTCTTTTTTGCAATTTGGCAGCCATTGGAGTTAAAACAGAACCCACGGCTCCGACTCGACGTGACGGCGATGACGACATAGTCGGTCGAACAGCCATCTCTCTGCTCTGATCCGTTCGTTTGAGATGTGTTCTTGAAATACATCAGCCTCACTCAGCACTGTTGAAAACGGCTGTTTTGGCATACAAGCTGCGAGGATTTTAGTGAGTGAGAGACATGAGATGAAAATAATTACACTTTTGTGGATAAGGGCAGATAAGTGTCATTCCATAATGTTTGCTGGTAGCATATTTGAACAGGCGAGGTGGACCGATATGATGTCAGGATGGATGCAATTTCAGAGTTCCGTTAAAGAAGTGGATTTTAATGACTATTTTAGGTTAGAACTTTAAAAAAAAAATGCTATCCAAAGAAAGCCAATCTATTTATAAATTAATCCATTCAATTCATTATAAGAACCAATACAACCTACATTTTCGCACACATATTGGTGGCTTTTACGAGTATATGTATTAGATTGACAACATGACTGATTGACTGATAATATCGTTTGCATATGCAATGCATCTCCTATTGTTAGGGATATTAGACAGAAAACAGAATAATAGAAACATAGGGACAGAGGGAAGAGGGAAGCATCCCATCCAGAGCCAGAGAGTTAGTGATTTTGATACACATGGTTGCATATGATTATTGTTATGGGCACAGTGTAATGGGAAATCAAATGGAAAATTAATTAAATCAATCATGAAGCTGTTGAAACAATGAGCGGATTAAAAGTCTTAGATAAGATATCGTTAATAAATATTAGGAAGAGATAGTCGGAGACAGACAAAAGCAGTTAAAGAAAAAACGCGAACTGAACAGTTCGAAAGGTAAAATCTAATCAATCAAAGTAGGGTTTCGTCGATACCAAATGTGCAATAATCTTACTTTCTCCAAAACAATGTAAAGATTGGGTCCAGTGCTCGGTGATATATACCAGCATATCGCTAGTGGATCTATTGCTACGAAAACCGTACTGCCGGTTATTAAGAAGTTTTCGTTTCTCAAGATATTTCTTGATCTGAAAGTTGATCGGAGTTTCCATGACCTTGGAAAGAAAATGACTCCTTTTTGAGATGGGCTTAACAAATGCTGTTTACCATTCACTCGGAAAGAGACATGTAGAGTAGAACATATGGAAAGTCTTACGCAATGGTTTTGCTAGCGTGGAAGCTCACCTCTTCAAAGATATGGGAGAAATACCATTCGTTTCAGTGGATTTGAACATGTTTATTTTAGTACTCTTGCAACTGTACGAGTGTGAAATAAGATTTGTCATATCACACATTTTTCGACCTTGCTCCAGTTTTTCTTCAATAACTTTTTTTCCTAACGTCCTACGGAAAAACTATTAAAATAATATATTCAATATAATTTTTTTTTGTAGAGCGTCAAATTTCTTACAATTTTGAAGATTCGAGAATTTTTGTAAAACAATTCGTTACCAAGGTATGACGCTTCCAAAAACAAGTAATTTTTCAAATCGATAAAAAAAGTCAAAAACAATTGAAAAATAAATTGTTCTTTGAAGCTTCATATCTCGGTAACGAATTAACATACAACAATTTTTGTACCTGTTGACTAGACTAAAAATGACTCTACTGATTTTCATTAAATTTTCTATCTTTTAAAAAAAACGACTGAACCGATTTCTTTCAAACTTGGTACAGATTATTATTATTATGACGCCCTACAGAGGGGTTTTTAGAATTAGAGCGTTCTAGCTAAACTTAAGGTACCTACCTGCCATGTAATTTTTACGATTTTGATCAAATTTTCTGTATAAAGCTTATGTTTTGGTTTCAAGAAAAATGTCTTTTTTTAATTTTTGGTTTTTTTCAAAAAGGGTTGGATTAATTTTTGTTTAGCTTTATGTTTTTAGTAATAACTTCAAAGTACTGAAAGTTCCCATACTCAAAATATGTTTTCGTGGAATAGTTTTTTTTAAACCGTTGTTTTGAAAAAACTGGTCCGAAGATTTTGAAAAAAGTAAAAGAAAACAGATGGCTTACTTACCCCAAAATCTATAGCCCCTGCCCCCAGACCACACTGTCACATATTAGAGCAAGTTCGTGCGACCCAGTCGTGCACTTTATTTTTTTCTTAGATATACATATTATATATGTATTAAGAAATTAAAATCGTATTATTTATTACTTTGTTTTTTCAAGAAAACTCTTTAATTCTTGAAAAAATTGAAGATGTTTCATATATAATGGGTTTTCCAGTAATAGGTGTTATTTCGATATTTAAAGAAAAAATGCATTTTTTGAGATAAATGATCAGATGTTTATTTCAATGTTAAGAGGTAAGTAAGAAAAACAATACTAGCCAAATAACCGCCACGGCTACGCTTACACAAAAATATCATTTTCATGAAATTTTCCATCACCAAATCGCTAAGTGGCTACTGTATGCCCTCAACAGCTTCACGAATTCCATATTTGAGGTCTTGAATCGACGGTGGGCTGTTGGCATAGACCTTATCTTTCACGTGGCTCCAAAGGAAGAAGTCGCAAGGTGTTAAATCACAAGATCTCGGTGGCCAATTGTGATCACCTCTTCGAGAGATAAGACGGCCCGGAAAGTTTTTCCATAAAAGATCGATGGTATCGTTGTTTGTGTGGCACGAAGCGACCATAAACCACACCAAATAATTGCTCGTTGAAGATGGAGAGGCTTTTCAATAAAAAAAACTTGGGTTTTCCGAGCCCCAAATGCGAAAATTTTGCGTGTTGACGTAGCCATAGAGAGGTGGAAATGGGCCTCATCAGTCAAAATGATTTTTCGATCAACTCTATAAGCCTTAAGACCCAAGTCTTAATGCAAAATGCGGTGTAAGGACGTTTGCGGAATGCCCAATTCGAAAGAACGGCGAGGAATAGACAAACTTGGGTTTTCTTCAGCACTTTGGGCTACAGCAGCAATATTCTCCGTTCAGCTCAAATTTGTCCACTAATTTCTGAATTGCGGTCCGACAAGGTGCTTCACAACGCCCAAGAAATGTTTTAGTTTTAAAATTCGTCTCTGCGAAATTTTCACCATTTTTATAATGAGTTTTAATAATTTCAATGCGTTGTTGAAGCGTGTATTGTTACTTTTTTATTAAAGCCGTAGTTTCTACTTCTCAAAATTCAGCAAAATTACTGCTTCAAAAGTGACAGCTGCTAAAATAGCGGGCTAATCAAAATAACACCTCTTATTGGAAAAACCTTTATTTTTTATATCTATATATAAACATAAGCGAGAGCTACAGTACGTTTGGAACGAACTGTTGGATACCCTACTCCTTATATTTTTGTATGTGTATGCGTCTGCAAAACTTAAATTTTTAAAAATGAGATTTTGGATGGAAATAGCGGTTATGGGTGTTTTTAACAATTCATGGACCACACTCTGCTACGTAACCAAGGAATATAAATCTAAGTGTTCATCTTTTTAAAATTAAAGCCTTATACAACTTTTGACGGAAACGCCCCTTAAAAGTGGGTGTGTCTTAAAAATTTGAAGCACTAACTGAGTATTGATCAGTATTTAGGCATATGTGTAAAACTACAGCTGAATCGAGTAGTTTTTAAACAATCTTACATGAACAAAGGTATTTTATCGAAATCACGCCTTCAAAAGTGGGCGTATTGAAAAAATGTACACAAAAAACTGAAGAGATATATTTTTCATAAAACGAACGGAAGGGAAAAAGGTTTAAATTGAATATTGGTAGTACCTTAAATTTTTAAAACTACGTTTTTCGTTCTTTCATGAAAAGTGGGCGAAAGCCACGCCCAAAATTCAAAAATTTCTTTTCATACACAAACGATTTAGTTTCTACTAAGAGACGCAAAATTTTGGCTTGCGGATTCATTATAAACACCGTTTATTTACAAAAACAATTTTTTAATAGTTTCTATTGAAAAGTGGGCGTCAGCCACGCCCAAAATCAAATTTATTGATTTCATACACAAGACGTTTATGTGCCAGTAATGCCCACAAAATTTAATGTTTTTCTCTTTAATAAAACATTTGTTATTTTATAAAAACAATATTGATGGTTTCGTATGAAAAATGGGCGTCAGCCACGCCCAAACTGAAATATTTTTATTTGGTTAGAAGAAAGTTTACCTAAAGCTTACGTGTGCAGAATTAGCGTTATGCTTTTTTCGTAACTGTACAAAAAACATAATTTAATTTTACCAAATTGAGGTTGTTCAACAAAAATGGCGATTGTGGGCGTGTTTGTGGGCGGATTTTACTGGTTCAAGAACTTAGCCTTACTCTTGAACCAAAGATTATATATACCAAATTTCATCTTTCTAGCTCAAAAATTGCGACCTCTAGAGAGTATACATACGGACGGACGGACGGATGGATGGACGGACGGACGGACGGACATGGCTAAATCGACTAGGCTTTTGATTCTGAGTCAGAATATATATACTTTTCTATACCTAAAGATATTATTTCTCTATGTTACAAACTCCACACCAAATACAATATAGGTACCCATTCTATGTAATAATGTATAAAAAGGCAAGCAGTTTTTTTGTGGTACCAATTGCGAGGTGGCTACCCAACCGATTGAGATGATATATATATCGTTGGAAAGGTATTACTGAGTAGGTGTGCTAGAAATATTTTGTTTTTTAATTTTTTTTTTTTTTTTTGAAAATACAAGTGAAAATGTCATATTGTGTTTTTTTACCATTTTTTTCGTATAAATTCGCTGTGAATTTTTTTTCCACTGTTTTGGGCATTTTAGTGGCCGAATTTCGGCCACTGGGTGATTCTAGTAATAATAATAATAATAATAATAATATTAACTATATGCTTGTAAAACCCAAGGTCTTCTGAATGCATACTGCACGGCATTAGTTAGAAGGAATAGAACGCTAGGAAAGATTTTTTGTTGGTACAATGGATTGAGAATTAGGTGATATTTATCTCACAAAAATCTTACGGGTGGCATCCAGTTGAAGCTAATTGAATATTGAAAAAGTGCTGCCCAGGCTGGAGCTCGAACCCACAACTCTTAGGTTAGCAACCAAGCACTTCATCCACTGTACCATTTTTTTTTTTTTTTTTTTGCAAACCAATTATCTAGGATTTTATTTTCTTTCTTACTTTTTTTTTTAATTTCAAGCCCCAAGAGTATTGACTACATTAAAGCAAATTTTTGAAAAGTATTCGAAGAGTTTAAATGTATGGCAAACCACTGTATTATCATGCACAAAATATTGTGTTGAACATAAACTAATAATTTTTCTAGATTGAATTGATCATAGTCTTATGTAGTTTTTCCTTCTCAACGTCTTATGAACTACCACCACTCATCATGCTCTAAGACGATTTGGCAACTTATCGACATTCTGATGATTCTTTAATCCCAAGAATCATTATAAACGAATGACTTCTCTTCTCTTAACAGAAACTTATTCGAAAAAAAGTACAACATAAAGCATCAAAGTATAGTTGTTTAAAAAATTGGAACTAAACAATTTCTCACATCATATAACTTTACCTTTTTCCAAGAAGTTTATTTTCTCTCACTCAATTGTCACAACTTGTAGTCGAGGGTAAAAAGCATTTTTGACAAATCACCTCCGAAGCATTTTCTGTGCAACATTCCGCACCAAAAGAATTATTTGTCATTTTTAAGTCCACACACTCACACATACAATACAGACTTACCTTTAGAAATTCTTGGCACATTTCAAACTTTTTAAAATACAACAAAAAATGAACATCAACACAAAAATAAAACAGACACACACCTATATTAGCTAGCACTCCTTCTTTCCTGCACTGCCAGGTCTATACTCCATCTCTCTGCAATTGCCATTACGTGACATACTTTCCAGGATACACAAAGTGCACAATGACGAATTATGTGACAAAGGATGAAGTTATGTTCTAGAATTTTAAAATTGTTTTAGTGGTACATATACGAGAAAAATCTCAAAAAGAATCTTTAGTTTTCACAAAAAAAAAAAAAATCACACCTAAAATGGCTGCAGATATACTTGTACACAAGTAAAAGTCTATTTTTAACTACATTTTTCTCAAAATGAATCCTTCAAGAACATCTTAAAGTGACTTATAGATTTGAGTTTCGCTTAAAATTTCATTAAAAATGTGTACAAGATTAAGTAAACGAAAACAAAAAAAATTGTCTTAAAATGGCGCCTAACGTGAACCATTGTTCGTTATGATGATTAATGATGGCCGCCAGCCAACGCAGCGCAGCGATCTCTTGTATTGTTCTCGTCCTTAGAGACCACCACATCTTCGTTGAATGATTAACGATTTTTTCATTGCCACCTCTTGATTTTTAAATGTGTGTGCTCTATGCATGTGTAAGAATGTATGTATATGTATATAGAATGCAGGTTGGAGGGATGACATGACATGGATTTTAGATAAATTGATAAGCAATGAATGTATTTTGTAGACGTCCAATGTCATCGTTGTAGCTGTCACAAGCAGGGTAGTACTACAACATATTGAAAAAGCAAAATGTGTATTTCCTTGTGCTCATCTTGGAGTAATTGATTCGATTCTAATGTGATGTTGAGCTTGAGGTTTTCACTAAGCGATAACATGGAAAGGCGGCCGTTAAAGGGTTTTAACCCAACACTTACAGTTACATAGATAGGAGTGTCATTAATATGTGATGAGAAACTAATGCCATTGAAGGGGGCTTCCATAAACCAGATACGAGTATTTATGTATGTGTGTTTGTATACTTATACTACTTAATACTCGGAGGGAACGTTTATGTTTTTACATCGTAAGTTTGAGTGATGTTTACATGTGTCAAATTACTTTCCCATTTATTTAAAATGATTGATGAAGACATGAAGGCTTAGCAGCTTGCTTGTAAAAAGAGGTTGTTAGAGTAAAATTATAGTTCCATTCAAGGCTGAAAGATAGCGATTTCAATTTAATTGCTTAAGCTTTCAGTGATTCGTATATTAATCTCGTGATATGATAATTACAAAGAGACTTTTTGAATTAGGTTAGGTGCCTTGCCCTTACATATCCTATTAATTTATGATTCGCAATATTTGCATTCTCATAGTTTATTGTACATCGTTCATAGCTATGTGAAACACTAATGCTACATCGGTCAATTTTCTTTTCGATATCAATTCTTTGAGTTTCAAAAACCTGTTGGTAAGGGGTGGTGATTTGATTGTGCTCTCTAGGATTTGGTTGGGATTATGGGAAGGGGGTAAGGGAGGTTTGATGGAATTCAGAGTGTGTGTTCACGTATATATGGGCCTCACTTGAACTAACGAATGTTCTTCATTAAGAAATATTCTCCGAGTTTTGTCTTTCTAGTAATGTTTAGCTGGGCATTCACATATGGAAGTAATATGAGCCTTCATCCGCCTTACCGTCTTGACACCCTCTGCATAAGCCAGATGTTCCAGTTCACATCCCGCTTGCGTCTGTAACAATTGCATTGTGACCCGCGTTAGGATTCCAACCAACAGGGGCAGTTGAAGCGTGCCCTGCTCATCATGAGTCAAGTACGAAATTTACACGATGCAACCATCCGTACCAACTTCAGTCGTACCGATATCGCAAGGAAGCACACACACCATTCTATTTACTTACGATTTCATAAAAGTAGATGTAGATGACATCTGGTTTTTGCTCGACAGCATTCAACCATGCTATATCGGTATAGCGGATCATTTCATGTACAAACACGATTCAATCATCGCATTCGACCCAACTTTTGTACGATAATCGGTACGATAATTGTATCGTGTATTTCCTGCCTTAGAACTCTGTTTTCTTTTTTCTTTGAAAGGTCTGGAAATATATTTCTCGTGTTTAATAAGTGCTTCTGCAGAACCATCCATAGAAACTTAGTGAATTCTATTTTTCTCCTGCTCAAAAGGAAACCTTCTATATCGTAGTATTCTGGGAAGTCTACCCAACAACTCTTAGCGGCAATAATCTACCAGTTTTGAGCTTGTGACTATTGAGCAGATGGTTATCATAGCTGCTTGGATGTACTTTTTTTAATTTAAAAGTTGCCGCTCACTCAAGGGATTTTTAATACTCTTAATATAAATTTACACACAGTTCGATCCTTAGATAAGTTGGATTAGCAGCTGAAAAGAGAAACCGATGCACATTGGTTTTGAATTGGGGAAATTGTTCAAGGAAAGAAATGCAATTGGCTATTTTGATGGAGCATTGCTTATGGGTATTTCTCCACCAACTGGACAACTCAGTGTCTCGCGCGAATTTTTAAACTAAATTTTGTAAAAACATTGTAATATTGATCCTTAATATTAATGAATTTTCTACCTGCATGTTTTAAAATTTAAAAAAAACATTTCTCTCATCATTATTTCTTGATTTTCTAAAACAGACCCCTGGTTGGTCACCAATTTAAAAAACATGTTCCAATAAATTATTTTAAGTGCAAGTAATTGTAAGTAAATTGTTAAGTAATATTTTTTAATACATTTGTAGTTCATGTATTTACAAACTTAATTTCTCAGTCTTAATATTGATTATGAATTGTATAAAACTGAGCTAAAAGTTGTCCACAAACTTTGAGCACCGTCCCCTGGCTTAACTAATAAATGCTTCCAATAAAATTTACTGGCGTTAAGTTTGCTCCCTTGATGTTTGAGGGCGCCCGCCATATCCGTTTTGTGTAGTGTAGCGCGAACTATTCAAGCGGACAACCACGCAAAAACTAGTTCGAATCACAGTCCTCTATTCAGTTCCTATTTTAATTTTATTTTTGATATTGAATTTATAACTGCTTAATTTAATTTTTTTAATGAATACTAAACGCTAGGAATGCCAATGAATTCCAACAATTCAGTAATATCATGAGATTTCATTAGTAAAATAGTCCCCTGAGCAACAGTCCCCTGCTTTTAACAAGCGATTATTTCATTTAAAATAGTCCCTTGAGAAGAAAGAGGTTTTGTTAAGCATTGTCAAGTTTACTCCATTTTTGGCTATAAAATGTATTTATCTGAGTTCTAGAAAGAATACAAATTACTTTATTGAATTGGATAAAATCTTTAAGACATTTTTTCAAACAGAATGACCCTGTAAGTAGAAGTTTACATAAATAAAAATAAAAGGGGCCATTGAACAGATTCTTGTGGTACACCACTATCAAAATTTACTTCATATCACTAGTAAAGGCAAAGCTGAAACGTTCACTTCTTAATAAGGATTAGGACCTGTTTAGTATTTATTAGCAAAAATTGTTTAGTGTTGTCAAATTGGAGGCTATGCCATCAAGTTGTTCATTTTGAATGAGTAAAGATATGATATATACAAATTACGTACACACGAAACTAACCCATTAAAAAAGACCAACATTTTCAACTGAAAAAAAAAATCTTAGAATTTAACAATTTCATGACTCATGAGATGCATTTGATTCGGTTCATTAAATTTTCTCAATCAGTATTTTTGGACATCAGTAAACCTCTAAGTTTCCAAACTCCCCAGTTTCATTAAATATCATTGAATAATATTATAAATCAGATTTTTTCACCAACACCACCGATTACCAAGAAGGTAATTTTATAATACCTATACCTATAATAATATTTCCACAAGGCCATTGAATGTTGTGCGTGGTAATTTAATAAACTGCTTTCCCACAGGTAATTAGGTAAATTTACTTAACATAACCTTCCTGGGCTTCACATTATCATAATCATTGAAACGGAAATTAATAGCATGCCACACAGACTAAACCATAGCAATCTTACCTCAAGCAACACAAGAGTATACCTCTTAACCTATTCTTGGAATTGATAGGCTCATCCTGCATAAATACAACCACAAATTGTTAGGAGCAATGTTACAAACTAACTTACTATTTCTAGGAAGTGGGGAAAATAAATGGGGTGAAAGTACCTATAATGATGTCATTAACTTAAAGGAGTAACGAAGAAATGAAAGCATCAACTAATACCATTGAACTTCAAAGAGATTATATATGTTGTCAATAACTCAATTAATGCGTTTTGGAGTATCAATTCTAATATATTTTAGAGTTTAAAATTTGTCTTAGCGTTTAATTCAATTCCTAATAGTCCGGGAGGCGACCGTCGGATTACCTACCTCATCCGGAGACAGAATAAAACTATAATTTGCAGAACCACTAGTCGGGCAAATTTTTTCAGGGAATTTTAGGTGGAAAACGTTTTTTGAAGAGAAACTACCTCATCGCGAGAGTAAAAATCTTTATAGAGAGTAGAAAGAGTATCGTATCTAGATTCGAAAACTCTTGGTCAGGCAAAAAAATCAGGTAATAAGAGCCCTATCTCAAACTAATTCTGTTTTTGTGGAAAAAAATTGGTTGCGCAAACTCAGATTTATAATACAATGGTTATTCACTTGTGTTTTATCACAGACCTGTTAAGGTCCAAGTATTCTGTCCATCTTTATGTCGAGTCTTTTGGGGTCCTTGCTGGGGCGCCAATCGGTGAGAGTCAAGAAATAACGCTTGGAATTTTTTCAGATGGTTCGACCGGCACAAGGCATAGATACATGCGTAACTGATTAAAGTGGGTCTGTTTAGTTTGCGCTGCATACCATTTCAAGAGGCACATCTTCCCAGCCTCTTTAACCTCGACGTGAGAAGAGGAGGGGTTATAAAGGTTGTAAAGACTTCTGCCTCCAAATAAAATTTTGAGAAGCTAACTTTGCTTTTCCTGAAAGTTGCAGAAGTTGTGTCGCATCCGGTAAACGAGTGTAAATAGAGGATGTGTTTAAATCCACGCTGCATCCTTCCGTATCTCGGAAAAAAAAACAATAATATCTAATATTTTTTCATAAAATACATAACATTACATTTTAATCTACTCCTTTGATAAATAATCGTAGTAGATACATTTACAAGCACTGGAAGCTGAGGCCACCGGTTAAAAACAACACAAGACAATAGCACGTCAGAGAGAGAGTAGACAGAACAGAAGAGAGAAAAACACACAACACATGTCAACAGCACGTAGATATAAGTTTTGACGGTCCATCATCTAACCACTAACTAACTTTGATTATAACAGTCCCCAGGTTCCAATTGAAACAGAGTATCCACCAGCAAAAGTTGTGAATAAAGATGTGTGATAAAAACAACTTATTTAGAAAATGGCAAAATGTTATGAACGATTTTGAAATAGTTGTAACTGTAGACTGGTTGGAGATTAATCTGCATAATGTATATCATATCATACTAATATTCATTATCTGTAAGTAATATAGGCTATACATTTCTTTAGTCTTAACTAGAGATCCTTCCGAAAATTAAAATAATGTAACACAAGGTATCAAAAATATTCATTTAAAAGTCAATAATTGAAATGCGCTGCCATTTTTACATGCGAATATACATGATACTGCAAGTTATGCATTCGTCATTACGATGATATCCAAGACCAAAAAAGTAGGTCAAACAAATGTTTCCCTATCCGTCTGTTTGTACAAACACCTACAACAGCCAAACCGGTTGTGCCTGATTCCAGGGTTCAATCCAGCTTTTCCGCCGCCCTGGGCAAACATTTAATTTGCCGCCTTTTGCAATGAAAGCATAAAGATAAGTTATAAAATTGTTTTTGCAAAGATTGTTCGATTTTTGGCCGACTTTTGAAAAGTGGAATTAATCATTCTTTGTTGGAGTTGTATTATATTCAAATCCATACGTTAGTCTGATAAGTCTTCTTAACAAGTATACCAAATAACATAAGGGTATCTATGTGTCATGCATGTAGTAGGTACGTGTACATACATATTTGTAAATTTCCTTAATTAACCTTCTTTCATTGACTTACAAATTCATGAAAATCGGTTCAGTAGCTTAAAAGACATGTTTTTTTTAGTTAGTTTTTATTTTATGTTTATATTTTGTAACATCGACTTGCTTAACCTATTTTTTTTCATTTCTACACTAAGTTTTAATATAATGAGGCAGATGACGTGTTGCTACAATGTTTGCAATAAAATATTCAGTTTGGTATTTGGTTAAATTTTTCGCCACCGCAGCGCCACATGTTTGGTGCCCTACATCTCAAACATTTTTTTCAACATTGGTTGATTCACCAGGCGCTCATAACTAAAAGGAGGCTATTTTTTGCATTTATTTGAAACGCCTCAGAGGAGGTGTGTTTAAAAACCTTAAGCAATCTATACACATGGCACCCATTTTCAAATTATCGGAAAAAATTAAAGGCTTCATATTTTTTTTTGCAGCCAAAAGTGTTAAATGTGAAGGGTGTGATGATTTTTATTATTACACTATCAGTTCTCGAGAGTAAGAAGCTTATATCAAGCATTAACTTACAATCAGAGATTAGCCAACACATATTATGTGCTCACTGGCTACATCATTTAGTGCAGGTGTTAGTTGTTAGTAAGCAAAATATACAAATAGCATAACACAAGCACACAAAATAAAAAATTAATAAACACATACATTTATACAAAATAGATACAAAAACATTGAGAACATACAAAACATAAACTATGAGCGTGGTGCACTGGTTTTAAATGTTTTTTTTAGAGAGGATTTACTAATATTAAAATCAACAATACTTTTATTTGAGTTGAAAAGTTTGCACATGCGGGTAAGAGGTTCATTCATGCCATAATTAGTACGGTGTTGGGGACATTGCAATAGCTCTAATCTACGAAGATGATGAGCCCCTCCGCGATAGTTAAAACCTACACACGATAGAAGATCGGGTGAGTCCAAAGATCCCGTTAAAAGTTGGTGAATAAAAATAACATCATTGTTAATACGCCTTTGTGATAAAGTTTGAATCTGTAGAAGTTGAATCCGGTGTTCGTAAGGTGGGATGTTGTATGGATCTGCCCAGGAGAGACCTTTTAAAGCAAATCGAATAAAATTACGCTGAACTGCCTCTATCCTAGACTTATGAACTTCGTAGAGAGGAGACCATACCTGGGATGCATATTCTAGATGGGGACGAACATGACAGTTATATAAAGCTAGGGTTACATAAAAATTTTGAAATTCCTTCGAACATCTTTTAACAAATCCCAACATGGAATTAGCTTTTTTAACAATAAAGTTGATGTGTTCCGTGAAACTCAAGTCTGGGCTAAAGTTTACTCCCAGATCTTTAAAACTAAAAACGCGATGCAAAACTTGTTGTGAAATGTAAATGTACCCGTTTCCTTGAAAATGTCATTGTCTGACATTTCGCTGGATTCAGGCTTAAACAATTCTTGCTACACCAGATAGCAAATCTGTCGATGTCAGCTTGCAATTCTACGCGGTCATTAGCTGAGTTAATAGATTTGAAAATTTTCATATCATCAGCGAAAACAAGGATCTCACTAGAATGAATACACGTAGTTACGTCATTGATAGCTAGTATAAACAGTAACGGGCCAAGATGGCTGCCTTGTGGGACTCCTGATTTTGCTGGGAAAGGGCTAGAAAACGAATTTCTGAACTTAACTATGTATGATCTGTTTCGGAGATATGAATATATCCAATTAACAAATCCTACAGGGAAACCTAGAGCTTTCAATTTGAAAATGATAATTTCATGTGAGAGTTGGTCAAAAGCTTTTGAGAAATCTGTGTAGATACAATCCAGCTCATGTCCACTCTCTAATGCCTTTGAGCACTTGTTCATAAAGGTTAATAAGTTTGTGACAGTAGACCGCTTCTGCATAAAGCCGTGTTGTTGATGGCAGATTAAATGTTTGCAGAAAAACGTTATGTTACTATCACAAACTACTTGTTCGAAAAGCTTTGGAATAGAGGACAGTTTAGAAATCGGTCTGTAGTTGGTAATGCGCTGATGATAACCACAAGGAGGAACAAAAAGTTACGGTTTCGAAGTTCACCTTTCGCACTTACTTTAATACCTACTTTCACTCACTCCGATTTATCTGATAAACAGAAGAAAGTAAGAAAAAGGCTTTTTATTGGCTAGGGTCAGTGGCGACAATTTTTGCGCTGGGCTTGAGTCAGGTGGTATTTTTATAATATGTAACAGGGTGACTGTGCTTTTTGTTTTGAATTTTTTGTTTTTGTCATAAAGAGACAAAATAAAAAGTACTCGTGCTGTTTTTTCTATATTAATAATTTCTTTTATTTTCCAGAATTAAAGTATACTTTAAAATAAATATTTATTTAATTATTACTTTATTTGGTTTGTTCACTTAATTGTATTTGTATGTTTACTTCGACCATTTTGTATTTTGTTGTGGAATTATTTCTTCGCTTTTAATTTGATTTAAATAAAGTAAAAAACGTAGGTAGTTTATTTCAACTGATTTCCTTTTTATGATTTAAATGTTTATCATTATCTTCTATCTAAAATAATAACATTTCAAATACAAATATTTTGTTGGTTGTTTTATTATTATTTTTTTTTTTTTTTTTTTTTTTTGTATACCATTTAATCTTTTGCTCGAATCGCAAAATTTTGATCGTTTCTACTCCAGCACTAAATTCATACGCTTTTGAAGCTGCGTAGCCTACCATAGGCTTCAGAAAATTCATTGCGGTAGCAGTTTTATATGGCTTGTGTTGTACAACAGTAAACGCCCTTAAATTAGAAATATGAAAATTTCAAGACACATTTAACAAAAAATAGATATCCTAAATGAAATTTGGAAACTGCATAATTATGACACTGACACATTCAGAATTTGGTAGATTTCTACTACGAAAAAATCGAAATTCTTTTTGAGTTATAATATTGTTCCCCTAGATGTTGGTGAGGCAACAAGTAAAATCATTTTGAAAAAGTATATCTATATTTTTAGTCCTCAATTTTACAAATTTTGCCGCCCGGGCGATGCCCGGCACGCCGCCCCCTAAATCGGGGCCTGCCTAATTCTTTCAAACTAAGTACATCGAGTTTTTTATGTTTTGTTTTTTTTTTTTTTTTTTTTTTTGCAGCTCAAAAACTATCGGTACCTGTCATATTAAAGTTATGTTGAAGCTCTTTTTTTCAAGAAAACGACTCAAACGATTTTGATTAGTTTAGCTTTTTGGGTATGACTGTATGACCTATCAAATGGCTGGAAACAAAGTTAACGACAAATGCTAAGAACGGTACCTTCCATAGGACCGTCTTTTTTGTTGCTTTCCGCTTTTTCGAAAACGCTTTAACCGATTCTGTCGAAAACTTAAACATATATAGGTTAAGGTAGCTCAATTTATACCTACTGCATACCAATTTGTTATAAATACTTTGTTGTTTTTTCAAAAACATTTCTCTTAATAATTAAATAGGTATTTTGAAAACAGCTCATTAACTTTTTTCAAAAATGATAAGTATAGTTATATAATAAATGCAGAATTCCTCTGTATTTAGGGTACTAAATTTTTTTTGAAAAAAGTTCTTCAAAAAATACTTTTTTCCTACCACTCCTAATATTTTGATAATTTTACTAACGTACATTAAAATTCAAAGAATAAGAGTTTCGAAAAATAAATTCTTTTCAAAATATCAAGCAACGACCAATGTCTTTATTGCAAGTTTGTGAGATCCAGTGGTGGAATTTATTTTTCAAAATTAACATTACTATGGCGGTCCTTTAGACACTGTATTTGACGCGAGCGAAGCCGCTTGTTAAAGCTAGTACATTTCTAAAAGGGAATTTAGAGCTCTATACAACCTAACTTATAAGTGAATTTCTTTCCCTGACCAATAGTTTAGACGATGTGAAGGAATGTTTGATGAAAAAAATAGGAAAAATAACTTCGAAAATTCTATTTTTTCCGAAAACGGTTGAGAATTTAAAAAAAATGTATAGAATGAAAGTTTTAGATATCTTATTCTCAGAAAATGTTCCCCTACGACGCATCCCGAAAATTGCATTCGTTGCCCCCCCCCCCCCTTCCACTTATCTTGCTCAGCTCCTGAACATCACATGTTCACCCCCTAGGCACCCTGAACAAGTTTCTGAAGGAACAGCTTTTCTGCCAGCTCGCGCACTCTACACCTCCTTTTGAGGCATTCAATGACTGGACTAATAGTACAAAACGCTATATTTGACTGTGCACTGTGAAATTGGTTAGAATTAAGTAAAAGAAGAGAGTCAGCATCAGCATTTCGGGAAATTTGTCTGTTTTGTAAAATTTTTGAGTTATTAGTGGTTTATTTGATGATAGATATAACCTTCAATGGATTTCTGCAAATACTCGTATTAAAGTCTTAAAGTTGTCTAAACGCTCACAAAGTTTTCTGGTTTTATTGCTATATTGATTATTAGCAAAATGTTTGTGCAATCTTACAGAGTCTCCGAACTCCGAGACATTGCTAATAGATTCTATTCAGTCTCAGATTGTTGTCGGTCAAAGCTTGATTTTTTTTTCAAAATACATTATTTTAGTATTTATATTTTTTTTTTTTTCAAAAATTTTACCAAAGAAGGGACACCATGAACCATATGTCTCAACTAATTATGACCGCAATTTTGAAAAAAAAAATCTATAACTTACATGGAGAACTCTCCCAAACTGGAATATTTTTTATGAAATCGAATAGTTCGGTTTCCGAGCATAAAAATAACATGAAATGTCTCAGCGTAGATGTCAATTAAAAGAACCACTAATTTTACAAGTTACAAGTATACGTTTAGGAGCCAAGAAGAAAAGATACTTTTTACTAAAACTTGCATCCGATCATTGAAAGAGCGATAATCGTATCTGTTATCACATGAAAAGAAAACACTTAAATTCGTTTTTATTTTCATCGTATTTCTTTTGTAGTCCTTATACTTTCTGTTAAGTCCTCACTTAAGTTTAAGACCTATAATGCCAACTTAGGAATGAGTAGATGGGTGGGTCTGGGTTATCCTTTCCACCCATCAAAATACTTATATGCTATTGTATGCTCTCGCTCCTTATTTTCCTTATCCTCATTTGCGAGGTTCATTTTTATTGCTTGTTACATGTGCTCCTGCTGGTAGTTGTTGTTTTTTTTTTTTTTTTTTTTTTTTTGGTATCCAATTGAAGTTGCTTTAAGGACATTCCATTGAAAATGTTGGATATAACCTTGTTTTTCGATAAAGGACAGTAATTCGACACCACATGGCATGTACATTTTTAAGGATTTTGGTGTTATTTCGTTCAGTATTATACCCTCCTTGGTGTGCTTGCTGCTGGTTCTGGTTCTGGTGTACTTTAACTCGCCTTTGGTATTTTTTTTTTTTTTTTTGTATTTTGTGTCCATTGCCTGGTTATCGGCTGTATGTGATCTCATTTACAAATAGGTACGTAGTTAAGATACAATCACCGTGAAATGAGTTTCCTTTTGCTGTTTTTCGTTTTCCTTCTTGTTTTTTTTTTTACTTTTTGTGAGCACACTTTTTTTCATCGAAGTTTATCGCTGTCAAAGCGTCTTTTTATTTGCGATAAGAATGAAACGAACAAGAAAATCCCTTTCAAGGATGAAAATGGTAAAAAACACCAACAACAACAAAGATAAAAAAAAACTATACGAAAAAGACCAGAAAAAAGGAGGATGATTGCCTGGGAGTGAATTAGGGATGGTAACATCTGTTTTGTAAAATTAAATCGAGCTTAAGGATTTCGTTTGAGTGGGGTCTGGGGTTCATATCAAAATCCTTTACACGCACTGTGTGCGATTGTGACAATTTGAGTTCTCACTTTATAATGGTTAGAACGATGGAAGGGGTCTTCGTTTCGTTGCACCTCATCTTAAAATCATCCATTAAAGGTACCTTATAACTGAGTTCCGTACGTGACGTTCACCTGAGCTTTTGATAACTCCTGTGCTATGTGAGTTTTTATACCTATACAGAACATTGTTGAAAACTCAAATCCAATAGTGTGTACACACGAAGCATACGTAGAATTATTTAAAATCCCGGACGTGATTTTTGTCAAAATTGAATAATTTATATACCAAGCTTAGTAATGTATATACGGGGTTATAATATGGCATACCAAAGGTCTAATTGTATGTGTTAAGGCTTCAATGTTTGGTGATGCTACATACTATTATATGTTTTGTAATTGAATTTTCGGGTAAAATCTATACAAGAAGGCAAAACTTTAACCAAATACAACAATTTCAATCTAGGCTTCTGCTTGGCGTTAGGTCTTATCGCCCAAGGTCATAACGCCAAATCTAAAAATGTCATATCACCCAAAAACAGAACTTTAATTGAAAATTTAAAGGAAGAAAGCGACAGAAAGCCCAAAGAAATGACACAACGCCCAAATCATTTTCGAAGTGTCATAAAGCCCAAATAACGAAATATCATATTGCCCAAAAGAATTGTAATTTTTGGATTTGGGCACTCAGACATAAAGTTTGGCCGATATGACATATTTTTCAAATTAAGTGACGTTTTTAGTTTTAACTTTTGTTTATAACTCCCAAAATAAAAAATGTCATAAGGCCCAAAAACTGACGCAGCTCCCAAAATGATAAAAACAAATTGTCATAACGCCCAAATGGTACGACAAATTGCCCAAAATCGTTAAAGAACAAAAAAAAAACCAAACAGAAAATTTTAACGATAAACATTTTAACAATACATTTTATTTTATTTTATTTTATTTTTCAAAATGCTTCTGCAAGGTAATACTATTGAGTTTTGTGATACAATCGCGAGGGGGAAAGACACGGTTGGGGTGGCAGCGGTGGAGGCGGCGCCCCCCCCCCCCCTCGCGATTGTATCAGGAAACTCAATAGCAATTACCTTGCACAAGCATTTTAAAAATTCTATTCATTTTTGTTCCTCTTTTGACTCTTAATGTTTGCTCTTTAATTTTTAATTGTACAGATTGTTAAAAAAATTACATATTTAAGAAAATGTCATAACGCCCAAAGTATTTCACTTAAAACGTCATAACGCCCAAATTGTACGTCATAGTGCCCAAATTAAAACACAACAATATTTTTGGGTGTTATGACAATTCATGATTTGGGCGTTCTCGGATTTAATATAGTTTTGGGTGAAATGACAATCAATTTGGGTCTTCCGACGACTTTTCTCAAGAGATTTTGGGAATCGAGTCAGTTTTTGAGCGATATGACATTTTGTGACTTTTTTTTTGGGCCATAAGACCAACGCCGCGCCGTATAACACGATAGCAATGTCAAAATGCCCAATACCTATGTCAATTCGCCCAAATTACGGTAAATTTTACAACAACAAAACCCTTACACAACAATTTGGGCATTGTTAAAAATTCTATCCGCGGCCGCGTTTAGTTTTTCATTGGAAAAGGAAACCGTGTAGTAATTATATCGAAATTTTGGACAAGTTAAGGCAACTGTAAAATAAAGCTTATAAAATACAAAATAATTGTGTCTATGCTTTAAGCTAGACAGTCAGTATGTATGTATTTAAAAAAAATAAGAGTTTTAGAGTTTTCTTGGAAAAACTAAGTATAATGCAATAATATTTGATTATTTTAAATAGGTAAACAAAATTGAAAATCAAAAATTTTTGGAAAATGATTGAAAAAATATTTTTAAATTTGTTTGAGTACTTAAATGTATAGCAATTTATTGTTTGCATCTGGGAAAATAATGCTTAAAACTTTAATATACCCGTTTTCAAAAAAAAAATTTCGAATTTTGAAATGCCATATCAAATAGGTTATAAAACCCTATGACTTCTTATGTCGAAAATTTTATTGATGTAACCTGATTTGAAAATTTCTATGAGAGATACCTTTATAAAACAAATTCCGAAAATTTCTCTAGAACAAAAATTAAAAATACTTTCCGAGGGACGTCTAAATAAATACTGACCAAATTTGAATCAAAGTGTCACATCCGTTTAGGCGTCGCGAGCAGACAGACGGACGGACGGAATTTCCAGATCGACTTCTCCATCATCGTAATTTTTTGTTCACGAATCCATAATTTGCCTTTAAGTACCTTAAAATCGCAAGAAAAAAGTAACAAAGTTCAAATTCTTTATTTAAGAAGTGTTTATGTCACGCACTTTGAGCGTATGGAAAGTGTTATCAGATACGTTAGTTTATCCCGTCAATTTGTGTATCTACTAAGACCTCCAATGGAATTAAGTTGTTTGTATACAGATGTCCATTATTTGTAATTTAAGCCAAATTTTGAATGCAGTTATCAATAAAATAGTCCAAAAGATACCCACAAAGTTAAGCAAAATTGTTAAAGTAATTTTTCTAAAATTTGGTAAAAACTAAAAAAATTTGGCAAACAATTGGAAAAACTGATATACGGAGCTACCGTCAATATTAAAAATTTAGATGCAATCTTTCTGGTGCTATGAAATATGTATATCGTTGTCCACTTATTGGCAAATTAATAAAATTGTTAAAACCAATTTCCGTTTTTCTCCTTTGTTGCCAAAAACTAAAATGCAGTTTTCTTCGAATCGAAGCATTCTATGTATATTGCATTTAAAGTTTTATAAAAATCGGGGAAGCCTTTTTTGACTTAATTACAAAAAAACCAAAAAAAGGCCAAAACCAGGTGGTTCTTTGTATGAGAGCCACCATTTAAAAAAGAGAACATGGAAAAAATGGAATAATATCAGAGAGAAAGCTGTAAGAAACTATACCGAATAACCGAATAAAGTTTGAGTGAATTCGAATCCGTTAAGAGCAGATCTCCGTTATTTGCATTTTTAGCTTAAAACTAATAACGCAGTTTTTGCCAAAACCAACCAAAAAAAAAGTTGGCTTAAACTCAGCGGCTCGTTGTATGGAAGCCACCGCTTACAAAGGCTTCACTGAAAAATTTGAAAAAACCATCCTATAGAAAACTATGAAGAACTATGCCAAACGAATTTTGAGTCAATTCAATCAAGCCGTTGCTATTTTATGCCCGTTCAAACTTTATTTTCGTAATGACAATTTAAGCCAAAAACAAAAACTGCAGAATTGTTAAAAATGCTTTAGGTTTGTTAATTTTGAGTTGAAGCAAAATAGTTAGAGACGTTTTCGAGAAAATTCAAAATGAGAAAACCGATACTTGAAAGGTACATTATGAGCCGGGCTAAAAAAACCAAATAAAAAAAACTTCGACAGCAATGTTTCTTTAAACTGCTATAGGTATAGGTACATCAATTTTGAATTATTCTATCAAATGCCGACGAAGGACTGTATGGCGAAAACCACTTTTTTGGGCTTCTCTATCATCTTTATGCCATGATCGGTTTTTTTACTGCATGAAACCAATACTTGCCCTATAGTAGAGCATACAAAAAAATAAACGGAGTTCCATTAGTGGATCGTGCGATTAGTTGTGAAAGTTGTAAATTTGCTTTAGTAAGCTATTGTAAGCTGTGCGGCGTGCGCATGTCTGTGTCTCTCTCTCTCTCTCTCTCTCTCTCTCTCTCTCTCTCTCTCTCTCTCTCTCTCTCTCTCTCTCTCTCTCTCTCTCTCTCTCTCTCTCTCTCTCACTCTCTCGCTTATAGAAAGCAAGCCAGATATTTTCATTTCTAAACAGTGTGGTGTCGCGACGATTATTTTTGTTGAGTGTATACAGGTTTTTTGTACATAATAAATCCTACTATATAATTATTATAAATGTGAAAGTTACGATGTTTGGATGTTTGGATGTTGCTGACTAACGCCAGAACGGCTTAACGGATCTGGATAAAATTTAGCACAGAGATAGCTTATAGTCTGGAATAGCACATAGGTTTCTTTTTATCACGGTTTAATGTAGGTATGGAATTATAAAGCTATAAAAGAAGAAGAAGCTAGATTACGATAGACGACTCCTCAAGCTACAGTCTACTTCTTGATCATCTGAAAGGCGAGCGAAGTCGCGGGTAAAGGCTGGTAATAAATATTATTATAACTTAAAAAAATAAAATTTTATTACAATTCCTTCACTAATTAATCGAAAGGAACTTCGTGCCATCCGGGTGTCCCTTGACACCTCTCAACTTTTTTTATTTCTTTTTTGAGGATGATTAAGTTTAAATTTTTAAGGGTTAGCCTAAATTTTTCTCTCAATTTGAGAAGCTTGTTAAGAGCTGTTTTTGTATAAACTCGATAAGAACTTGAGTATGTTTTCTTTATAGTGCAATAGCAACGTCATCAGCGTATGCAATCACTTTGAAATCCTATGCGTCCAGGTCAACTATAATTTCATTGACAACTATGTTCCGCATAGAAGGGGACATAGGACTCCACCAAGTACATATATATACATATGAAGTTACCTCTAAAAAAGGATTTGTCTGATTTCAGGTATGTCCACTTCGAAAATCACCAGAAGAATCTGCCTCACGAACCACGAAAGCCACTTTTTAATTAATTGGGATAGGGTCCACCTTCGTGATCCATACTGCAGATCGAGGCTAATTTTAATCTTGTATAGTCCTTCATAGAGTCTGAAGATGTGGCGATTGGCAAAGACTGATTCTTCAATAATTGATCTCTGCACTGGTATTATTTTGAGATGGATAAGGTCCTTAACAACTTCGATAATATATTTATTCACGATGGTGATCTGCAACTGTAGATGTCATCTACTTTGTCTTTTTCTCATTTACTCCTAGACCAAATTTCCGCCGCCTGCGCCTCAAGAAAAATGCTTAAAATGTTACACAAGTAAGCGCTAGTAGCGGTGACCTTGTAACCCTATAACAAATGTTTGTCCATCTGGTAGATCTTTGGAATAAAACCTCTACCAAAGTATAGCCTTCAATATATTTGACCGCGCCCAAGGTTGCTTTAAATTCCTGGGATTTATTTCACTGCACTGAACTTTATCACTTAGAATTCCAGCATTCAATCGAATCATTAAGGATACATTATTTTGTTACCTGAATTCGAGCAACGCACATAACAGAGTTCAAAGTTTAAAGACATGATAAGAAAAAAACAAATACTAAATTTTATCAACTAAAATTCCTCATAATAAAAAAAAATAACTTACAAGACTATAAGCTCTTTATATCATGTTAAAGAGTTTCTCCAAAGGTAAATAAAAAGGATAAAATGATCCATCAAAAGATTTTCTTGTCTCAAGTGCAAAAAGAAAAATAATCGTTCTTCCTTTTCTTCTACTATCAAGTCGGACATTTATTGCGGCTGACATTTTAATAATGTCAAGATTAAATTTTAACATTTTAAAGTCCTCATAAATTAAGTGAGAGAACGATTATGATGATGAATTTAAGTGTCAGACGAGGGACATCATAATTATGGCTGACACATGATGTGACACTGAATATAAAACGGCAAAATCAAAAGAAAATTAAAAGTGTTTTCCTTTAATAGAAAATGTTTTTCTCTCTCTGTGAAGAATTATAGTTCGAGTAGGCAGAATAATAATTTTAAGTTGATGAGGAGGACATTAAATGATTTATAAGAACCCAACAATCTGATTGATTTCTTACAAAATCCTTTTTTAGTGACAAACTTAAGAAAAATATTTTTTGCGATTTATCATGAATTCATCGGTATTTATTATTTTTTTTTACCTCTGTTCTTGTTCAATGATGACAAAGACATCAGGGCAAAATATTAGTGACATTAAGTAGATTTTGAAGTATCCTCAGGACTCCTGGGTGTACTTTTTTCAACTCCTCTTTTCCACTTAGTTCGGTTATGATTAATGATAAAGGATATTCGTGTACAAAAAAAAAACAAGAAAGATGATGGCGAATGAAATAAAGATTGTTCCTTTTCCTCCTGAGGACCTTGATAAATGTTTAAATCAGAAAAGCATTCGTCATCTCATAACCATTGTCCTGTAAGTACCTATATGTATGTGTTTACGAGTATACTATAGGTATTTTTCGTGGATCGTGGGGATATAATTCAAAAGTAAAAATGGAAGTGGAAATGCGGAAAACACAACCACAACGCCTCCCGTTTCGTAAATTTATTGTGAAACTTATAAAATTGTTTGCAATTCAACTTGAAGCAAAAACGCCAGTATAATTCGTATCCTTTTTTTATTTTTATTTTTGTCCAGAGAGAGAAAGAAAGGGAAGAATGGTACTCCATCAAATTCCTTATTGCACTGGTGACACGAGATAATATTGTCCTGCTGCAGTATGTCCTCTTTATCTGGTTTTTTTTTTGTCTTAATATGATGGACGTAGTGTAAAATGAAAATGCAATTTCCAATTCGTGTTTTAATTAATGCAGATACCAGCAACACATGCATACTATGCTCGGGAAATCCAATGAAAAAGCAATTTATTAAATTTCACGGGGATATTGTGTTTTTTTTTCAGTTCGAAATTATCGAAAATAACGTAAGCATGTGTGTACTTAATTACATGACATACATCGCATTTAAGTAAATGCTTTGGGAAGAGGTCAAGCCTGATCCATGGTCCTGTTTTTGTTTATATTTTTATTTTTTAAGTTTTTCTTTTATAGTTTTAACATTGGAATTTTGTGGGGAAAATGCAATTAAATTGTTTTAAAAAGATTTGAGTGCAATATTTTTAAACGATGTCCTTAAAAGTGAAACGCATTTAACATTCAATAAAATCCACAACTGGGTAGCATGTACATGTATGTACATGCTCTTTTTGCAATAAAATCAATTATAAATTTATAATAGAATGAGTTTTTTTTATATCGTAAGGCGCTATAAATTATAGTAAATAGAACGCGTCTTGTCATTAATGATGTATCATTTAATAATCACCAATTAAAATAGTCACTGGCTATTAGAACACCTAGTAAAAATCGAGTAAACAACCAAAAATTCAAACTGTTTACAAAAGTAATGGCCAGAAATTTAGAACTTAAATTTAAAAAAAAAAATGTAGGTACACTAAGAAGTTTGAATAGTTCACATTACTCCTTTGCAGCATTCCTGTGCAAGGCCTTTTTGCGACATAGCTAGATATAGCATAAACGTAGCTTAAGTAATATTGCGCCATAGGTACATAATAACGCGTTCGTAAGATTTGATACATAATCGAAACTAAAGCCTCATCAACAAAAATTTAATATTAAAGGTGGCGCTGCTGGCTATAGGATGCAATTGTGTCTGATTCATGACATTTTGCTGAATTTCTCAATCCATTTCCCCTTACACTGTGGGCTACTTTAATATCAAAAATACGTTAAATCAACATAATTTTGTTTAAATCTTTCCAGCCCTGGGCTTCTAGACATATGTATCTGTAATAGAATACTCTTCAGCCGAGAAGCGTACGAATGGTCGACAAAAAAATATGTCGGATAGATAAATACCAATTTAATCGACTGACAAAATGTCGACTGATGTTTGACCGACAAAAAAAAGTTGACAGCTTTAAGTCCAGACTATGAAAATGTCGATTGAAAAAGTGTCGGCAAAAATGTCGACTTACATATATCCTGATAAAAAATGTAGTTCTTTTGATTGCATCGACATGACAGTTTCAATTTTTAAATTATTTTTATATCATATTAGTATAGGGGCGCAACACTGATCAACAGTGGCAAAGTGAATGATGTTCACACGCATACGGCGCCGCACGCATGTGAACATCATTCACTGGGACACTGTGAACTTTCTTTCGGCAAATCGTACCCAACCCTCTTTAGCCCCTCTATAAAATGTTCATTCAATCATTTTCTACTTGCTCTATAGAGCAAGTACCTATTAGTTCCATGAAACTAGCCCAAGGAAGTGGTTTTGCCACACCTACCGTCCGTCGCTTCATCGGTGTATCTGTGCGGACGTGATTCTATCATGCTTCAGCCTAAACGGCTTGACGGGTTTTCTAAAAACTTCATATACCTATAGCAGCTGGCGAGGTTTTATTTTATTTCGTTTTAGCCCAGCTCAAACTGATACCTTTCAAGTAACAGGGTTTTTTTACTTTTATTTGCTCGAAAGTTTTAATCAATTTCATAACTGAACTAACCTAGGGCATTTCTTACAAAGCTGTGTTTTTCTTTTTTGGCTCACATAGTCGTAACGAAAATCAGGCGTATACGGCTTTTCTCAAACGGCCATAATTTGGTAATGGCTTGATCAAGTTCACAAAAATTTCGTTTCTCATACAGTTTTTCAGAATTTTTTTATACGAAGGCATGGCAATTTTGGCAGTTACTCCCCATACACCGATCTTTAGCAATTTTTTTCTACCACATTCCATAGAATGGGCATATTGTATTTGGTGTGGAGTTTGTAACATAGAGAAATTATACCGTTAGGTATAGAAAAGTATATATATTCTGGCTCAGAATAAAAGCCTAATCGATTAAGCCATGTCCGTCCGTCCGTATGTATACTTTCTAGAGGTCGCAATTTATAATCTTTGGTTCAAGAGTAAGGCTAAATTCCGGCAAAATCCGCCCACAATCGCCATTTTTGTTGAACAACCTCAATTTGGTGAAATTAAATTATGTTTTTTGAACAGTTACGATAAAAGCATAATGCTAAAATTTTGCACACGTAAGTTTTAGGTATACTTTCAACGATTGTTATATTAAAGCGAAAAACATTAAACTTTGTGGGTATTACTTGCACATAAACATCTTGTGTATGAAATCAAAAAAAATGATTTTGGTCTTGGCTGACGTCTACTTTTCACTAGAAACTATATAAAAATTGTTGTTGTAAATAATGAATAATGAATCTGCAAGCCAAAATTTTGGGTCTCTTAACGTTTGTGTATGAAAAGAAATTTTTGAATTTTGGGCGTGGCTTTCGCCCACTTTTCATGAAAGAATGAAAAACGTTGTTTTAAAAAGTAAGGTACCTACTACCAATATTCAATTTAAGCTTTTTCCCTTCCGTTCGTTTTATGAAAAAAATATCTACATTTACTTGTGTACATTTTTTAAATACGCCCACTTTTAAAGGCGTGATTTTGATAAAATACCTTTGTTCAGGTAAGTTCGTTTAAAAACTACTCGATTCAGCTGTAGTTTTACACATATGCCTAAATACTGACTAATGATCAAAGCTTAGTTAGTGCTTTAAATTTTTCTTAAAAATTTTAAGGGGACGCCCACTTTCAAGGGGCGTTTCCGTCAAAAGTCGTATAATGCATTAATTTTTTAACGTTTTTTAACTATCGGTCGCAGTTTTGAAGTAAAAAGATGAACACTTAGATTTAATTCCTTATTTTCGTGGCAGAGTGTGGTTCAAGAACTGTTAAAAACACCCGTAATCGATATTTATATTCAAAAGCTAATTTTTAAAAATTTAAGTTTGTCTTGTTTCGTTCAAATCGATCTGCGAGAATAAAATTGAACGTCACTGAGCTCGTACTAATTGCCTTGGCAATAAAAAGTCTCAACTTTGGGCGTGGCACACGCCTTTTTTTATTGTGCCAGCACTAATTGAACATCACACCACACAAAATTAATATTATTGAATTTTTGTCTGTCTGCTAAAGAAGAATTTTGTTTCTGAAACTGGAACATCGGCTGGCTGCGGGAGGCGAGCGCATACACATACAAAAATATAGGGAATGGGGTATCCAACAGTTCGTTGCAAACGTACTGTTGCTCTCGCTTATGTTATTTTTCTAATTTATTCAAAAAGGCCTCCTATAATTTTGACTTAACTTGGGACATCATTGAAATGGTTCAGATAAGCTAAGGTATATATCTTTCATTGCACTTATGAGAAGTTAAAGGTTTCTCAACGTTTTTAACGGTGACTTTTTAGTTTAAAAAAAAAATTCAGTAAGGGCTAAAACCATTTTAATTTCTTTGTTGGTAGTGTTTTGGAGGTATTTCAGAGATAATTGCGTTGTGTTTTAGCTAAAAATACAAGTAACGGACATCTCTTTATGAAATATTTGATTCAATTCGAGTTCTTATTATACTGAAATGACGGTTTATTTCATACAACAAAGACTAGTTGTTATTGCACACACAAAATTTATCATCGTATCGATTTTTTTAACATTTAAAATACCTTCGGCGGCCATTTTAATTGTTTTATTTCCAGCCTCCAACTTCTTTTTTATTATTGAATTGATTTGGAAGCGTATTAGGTATCACTTTTGACGTTTATATTTTTGTTCAGCTTTAAGCTCAGTCTGCCACATCTATTTATTTGGAGCTTGTAGAGCGAACTCTGAACACACTCAAAAAGAGAAAAAAAAAAAAAAATACGAATTATATGCTGTAGTCTCTGAAGCAAAAAAGAAACACTTATTGTTTTTTTTTTCACAACTCAATCTCTGCTCTGAGCTAAAAAAGAAAAACGCCTATTCCTTTACATTTTTAAATACTCTATCAAGCAACCGATACTTTGAATAAAGCATTGCATTAATGTGATTCCATTTAAAAGACGTAATGGGTCATAATCGTTACGAAACGATGTTAATCGTAAATAATAAAACGTTTATTGTCCTCGGGGCCTATCGCCTATAAAGTGATGAATGAAGCAAAACTTTGATCTTTATTGGCAACTGTTTGATCTATTCTTTCAATAGTTAAATTCATTCCCAATTTTCTATTTCGTTTAATCATAAATGATAGCTTAGAGAAAATAAATAAAATAAAATTATCTTCTTATCAAAAGCATCCATCTCAACATCCCATCTCTATAAAATAAACCAGGATATACAAACATCTTTCCCTCTCAAATAAATCCGATTGTTCACTTTTGGAAAACCTCAATATTGTATCTTCATTCTCCCACGCAAACAAACAAAACAAAGTCCTTGTTATCCGATAATAAAACCAAATTTCAGCAACAGGATTAACTTACTCAAAATAACTTAAATGGATGGATGGGGGGACGGGCAAAAATAAAATAAACAAAAAACCCCCTGCCTCTACCTCTGCCCTTTTTGCCATCCAACAACAAACTGAAATCTCGGTTCCAAGGAATATAAAAGGAAATATCTTTTCTTTTCTCACTCAATAAAACTTTGACAGCTTGAAAATGGGAGCGGGTGGCAGTGCCATGGTGTTCCCATCACATGGCTTAACTTTCAATGTGATGACACAATATCCTTAGGAAGAGTCTCAATTCAGGCAAAACAAGAGGGGGCTTGATGCTCTTCCCAACATAAATACGATTAAGACTGATATTCTTCTATCTTTTTTTTTTTTTTTTTTTTTTTTTTGAAAAAATGTAAATAGCGAACAAAATTTGCAAACAGCCAATTATTCCTCTTGATAAATTTTAAATTAACAATAAGCTTCCTTTGGCTGTCTTTTTATCACAAAAGTATTATCCTTGAATAAAAGAAGAGCATCAGCAGCAGCAGCAGCGCAGTATAAATCTTGCCAGTTATCGTGCCGCAGAGGCACTTAAATTTTCATTTATCTATGAATTTTTAACTCATTGACTTTTGCTATTATATTTTGAGGGCGAAAACTCTACTTGAAGATAATATTTTCTCTGATTTGAGAAGGCAATAGTATATCTTTATAGTTGAGAGGGTTGAGTAGATAATTGGAAAAGTTTAAGGATTGTCGTTTTTCTAAGAAAATCCAATATTAATAAGAGGATCAAAGGGCTAAAAAGATTGACAATTTTAATTGAATTAGCATTGATTTGTTCTTTAATTTTTTTCTTAATCCTTCTAAAATTGCCAGGAAAAGGGTTTAAAAATTGTTTGAGATAAAATTTAAATTTGACGAATTAATTTTTCCATCCCTCGGGAACATGTTGCATGTCCGCCGCAGAAAAACAAGTCCAGATAGTTTGTTATTAATATTGAAAATGAATTAAGATTGCTAAACACATTCAGAATGAATCGTTCTATAAACATACGTACAAACCTCCCGGGAAAATATATCTACATGATGGTGAAAACCGTTTGAAAATCGGTTGCTTGGCTAAGAAAGAGTTAGCGGATAAACAGGAAGGCAATTTTCATTCATACAAAAAATTTAAAGAACAGACAAAATATTGCATCTGCGCTCAACAATGCCTTCGCTTTTTAAGTTCTATTTCTGTCTCTGACTGAAACCAACTTTACGTTTATTTGAAGATTCTGTGGATCTCTGAAAGTTATTTTGGTCACTATCATGACTACAGACTAATACTTACTTCACATTCGGTTAGAAACACTCTGGCTCGTAGTTTAAGACTTGTGTACACATTTTATTTTTTTATTTAAATTTTGCAACATCGACTTGCTAAACCTATTTTATGCATTTTTACACTAAGTTTTAATATAAAGAGGCAGATGTTGTGTTGTAATAAAATATGCAGTTTTAGTTACATTGTTCGCCACCGCAGCGCCACATGTTTGGTGCTCCACATCTCAAACATTTTCTTCAACATTGGTTGATTCACCAGGCGCTCGTAAATAAAAGCAGGCTATTTTTGCATTGATTTGAAAAAATGGGTGGAGCCAAAAGCTGGAAGAAAACGGTAAAGATCCTCAGAGGAGGTGTGTTTAAATACCTTAAGCGATCCATTTATCGGAAAAAATAAATATGAGTGCCTCGTGATACAAACAGTTTTCATATGCTTTCTGCACTCAATTTAAAAGTGAGGTTAGGAAGAAGAAACACCTTAAGTAGTGGTGTAGAGGCTGTAGACATTGTAGACGCATATTTCCCTCCAAAATTGTTAAATGTGAACTGTGTGATGACGATCACAAGGAGGAACAAAAAGTTGTGGTTTCGAAGTTCACTTTTCGTACTTTCTCATATTAAAATTTAATGCTTTCACTCACTCCGATTTATCTGACAAAAAGAAGAAAGTAAGAAAGGGCTTTTTATTGGCTAGGGTCAGTGCTGACCATTTTGGGCCAGGTGGTATTTTTTATAATATGTAACAGGGTGACTGTGCTTTTTGTTTTGAATTTTTTGTTTTTGTCATAAAGAGACAAAATAAAAAGTACTCGTGCTGTTTTTTCTATATTAATAATTTCTTTTATTTTCCAGAATTAAAGTACACTATAAAAAAAATATTTAGTTAAATAGGTATTACTTTATTGGTTTGTTTATATAATTATATTTTTATGTTTACTTTGACCATTTTGTATTTTGTTGTGGAATTATTTCTTCGCTTTTAATGTGATTTAAAATGATTTCTTTTTTACGATTCAAAATTTTAAACATTATCTTCTATCTAAAATGTAGTCTCTGAAATGCATTATAACACTTCAAATACAAATATTTTGTTGGTTGTTTTATTATTTTTTTTTGTTTGCTTATAGCCACTTTAGGAATAATGTTACACCATTTAATCTTTTTCCCCATCCTGCCCGTATCGCAAAATGTTCATCGTTTCTACTCCAGCACTAAATTTAAACGCTGTTGAAGCTGCGTGACGTCCGTCATAGGATTCAAAAAATTCATTACGGTGGCAGTTTTATATGACTTGTGCTTTTCAGCAAGAATTCCCTGGAATTAGAAAATTGAAAATTTCAAGACACATTCAACAAAGAGTGGATTTCGTAAATGGAATGTTGGAACAGCATAATTATGACACTGACACATTCAGAAATTGGAAATTCTTTCTGAGTTATATATTTTCCCCCTTGATGTTGTTACGAAAACAAGTAAAATTATTTTTGAAAGGTATAGCTATAGTTTTAGTCCTCAATGTTACAATTTTGCCGCCCTTGAAATTTGCCGCCACAGGCGAATTCCCGGTACGCCTGCTTATAGGCATTCTAGCTAAGTGAACAGTGTTGCATACTCTTAGGAGTGCAAATCAGTGTTTGCATATTATAATATGGTTCGTTGCTTCGGCTAACAGTATTTTTTTTTTTCGGGAAAAAGTGTTTTACACATATTATCTGCACACAAACCTTCTATAAAAAATGTCTACATCAAGGTGGAAACAGTTTCAAAATTAGTTGAGTAGCTTAAAACGAGTTAGCGGATAATCAACTTTAAATATATATTAAAATTAAAGAATTTTTTTTCTATTTTCTTAAATCATTACAGAAACCCAAACCAAAAATTATGAAAACGAAAAAAGAAAATTCTTTTTATTCTTCTAATTATCCAACAATAATTGTATTTCTTCATTTCTTGTTGAACCCAAAATAAACCACTTTAACGTTGTTATTCATTCACTAATCTCTTTTTGAAAAAAAAAAGAAAAAAATAAATAACTTCAGAAAAAGCTCATAAACTTCAGTTATCCCTCTGTCAACAATATCTCCACTAAAGTCCTTCTTCCCTTACAAAAAAAAAGCCAAAGAATCAACAACCAAAATCTTCTAAGCACCCACCAAATCCGTAGCCACAACATCTCCTAATGGTCGTTCATCCTTGAAAATTATTAGAATGAATAAAAAGTTTTTTTTTTCGTTATCCTGTTGTCGTCATTTGTGGTGCTACTGCTGTTGTTGTTGTTGTTTTTGCTTTTGTTGTGTGTTGGTGGTCCTTTTGCAAACCTACTTTGCTTTTGCCTTCTTTAGAAAATTATCATATTTTCGTGGCCATAACTTGAATACTTTTGGCCATTTTGTGGAAATCCTTATTGTCGTATACATTAATTATTAGGATTATTATTGTCATCATTATATCGTTATCCTTGTTTAATGGGATACTTTAAAATTGTTAAGGAATATTAAGTTAAGCGGTTGAAAAGCTAAAAAAAAAACTTTCTCTTACGGAAATATCTTTTTGAGAAGTGATATTTCATTTGGGAGGTAACGTTTATGAGGAAGCGTTTGATTATTATAGCTAATGAAGCATGAGAAATGGCAATAAAAATGAATAGCAGTCCTGAATAGGATAAAACAATAAAAGGATATTCCATTGAATATTAGCATCACTGAGGGAAGGAGAGGCTGTTCAATCATGAAAGAAAGTGTTAGAAATTGTTTGATGCAAATTGTGATTTTGTATAAAAACTTTTTTGGCAAAGCAGCCTATTTAATTTAAAAAAGTCTGAATAGTTCAAGATGATTTGAAAAAAAAAACGTGCAGCCTAGCACTTTCCGAACTGATGAAAACGCCTTTCAGAAGATCCAATGAGACGAAACAGGCCATTAAATGTACTAACCCAGTTGAAATGAACGACGTTCTTTTTCTCTGGCCTTCCAACAAAAGCGCATAACAGAATAATACTAGCAGAAAAAACACTCTACCAAGAAAACTACTAGAACATTTTTGAGAAAATATCTAACATTTTTTGGCATCAAAATGCAAAAACCAGAAACGAGAACATCTTTTGCAAAAGCGTAGTCTTCAATATTGTCACCTTCAAAAAATGGAATCGGGATTGTCTATTTTTAAGCGGAAAATTGGAAAAGGTACGCATACTTTACAGTCGCCAAGTCGAAATTTAATCCCTAAATTCATACTTTTTCGAAATTACTGAGATGCCAACATGGACTGATTCGGAATTGTTTCGTTGTCGACAAATTATGGACGTTGGAGACCAACAACAGAGCGATATCTAAGCCTGTCCAACAATTAACTGACAACATCCTTCAAAGTCGTATCCTGGAAAAGGTAATGCGGAACAATACGGACCAATACATTATGGCATTATCTGTCAAAAATCCACACAATACCTTACGTTTACCAGATCAAATAAGAACGCGATTGGAAGAACCATGCTCGCAGGTACTGGAACTTTATCTGGAGCTACGTCATCAGCATAAGAACATGGAGAAGATGACTCTCATGCAGATTTGGCCAGAACGTGACCATTTAGCTATCGCTGTAATATAACATCAGTCATTCGAAAATCAAGCGCATAACTATTCAGCTTAATCACTGTTTGTTTGGACTGATTTGAACCGGACTGAAAAGAAGTAAGTCCCTTTTAATCACTCATCAACCCAGCCCTGCTATATGCTGCAGCGCCATGGACCGCTTCGCAGTCAAATGATAGCTCCCATGCAATATTCAAGACAAATGTTCTATATCTATAGGAACGATTTATATTCTTTTTTTTTTTTTGTCCTGGATAGGTACAAAAAAAGTGCACGACTGGTTCGCACAAACTTGCTCTAATGTGCGACAGTGGTCTTCGGGCTAAAGATTTTGGAAAAAACTGATTGAAAAATAATATGAAATTTAATTAATATCTTAAAAATCAATTGTCAAAACGTTTTTTGGGAAAAATGAAGTAAGCCATATGATTTTTTTTGCTGTTTTGAATTTTAAGGAATTTTTTTTTCAAATTCGTTTGACCAATTTTTTCAAAAAAAAAAGTTTTTTCGAAAAACTTTTTCAAAATTATTTTCCAATTTTTTTTTTTTTTTTTTTTTGAGTGTGCCTTGTGCCAACTTCCAGCACTTCGTAGTTTTATCAGAAAAAGAACATTTAAAAAAAAAAATTTGTGGTTTTATGAAAGCAAGATGCAAGTGAAACTTTTTTCGTTATAATAAATTCACTATACAAATCAGATTATCTCACTAAGAGCATTTTCTTTTAACTGCAAACACGAAATCTTTTATATTTTACGCACTATTCTTGATTTTTCACTTGTTGACCAGTTTTATACTGAGCAAAACACAAATACCGCCGAGCACGTGCATGGATGAGTGAGTGCTACACGGTCAGCTGATGGGCGCCATTGGCGCCACCATATTGCGACATGCGACAGATGAACGGAACGAACAAATTTGTAGCGATGGAAATAAAATGCACGACTGGGTCGCACGTACTTGCTCTGAGGGTGCAATAGTACGATGAAAACAAAAGTTTCCGAGCAATATAAAGAACTCATGTTTAGAAAAATTGAGAAAAACCAAAACAGTTTGGCTAAAACCCGCTATACAGAAACTTACGTTAAGAAACCTTTAGTATATCAAATTTAGATGTCATCTTTTGGGTGCTATAAATGATATAAATGTCCGCTTATGGCCAAATTAATAAAATTGTTAAAACAAATTTTAGTTATTATCATTTGTAGCCAAAAACTTAAATGCAGTTTTCTCCAAAACATTCTATGTATATTCAATACAAAGTTTAATAAAAATCGGTAGAGCCTTTTTTGAGTAAATTAGAAAAAACTATGAAATTGGCCAGAACCAAGTGGCCTTTTCTATGGGAGCCACCACTTAAAAAAGATTTACTGAAAAAAATTAAATGCCACCTGAAAGAAAGTTGTAAGGAACTATACCAAACAAAGTTTGATTGAATTTGGTGCAACCGCTGACAACTTATGGCCATTTGAAAAAAGACGTTAAGATCAAATCTCCGTTATTAGCATTTTTTGCCAAAAACTAAAAACGCAGTTCACTTAAGAATACTGAAAGAATATAACACACAAAGTTTAATCAAAATCGTTGGAGCCATTTTTGAGCAAATTAGAAAAAACGAAAAAAAAGTTGGCTAAAAATGAACGGCTCGTTGTATGGGAGCCACCATTTGGAAAGGCTTCACTGAAAAATGTATACAACCATCCTATAGAACACTATAAGGAACTATGCCAAACGAAATTTGAGTCAATTCAATCAAGCCGTTGCGAACTTATGGCCATTTGAAAAAAAGCCGTTTAAACCTGATTTTCGTTACGATCATTTAAGCCAAAAACAAAAAACGCTATTTTATTAGAAATATCTTACGTAAGTTAAATTCTGAGTTTAATCAAAATCGTTAGAGCCGTTTTCGAGCAAATCCAAAATGAAAAAAACCGTTACTTGAAAGGTACTAGTTTGAGCCGGGCTAAAACAAATAAAACAAAATAAAAAAAACCTCGACAATGGTTTTTCTTCAAACTGCTATATACCAAGTTTGAAGAAAATCCGTTAAGCCGTTTAGGCTGTAGCATGACGTGAAAAAGCGCACATCCGCACAGACAGACCGACGACGGACGGTATGGCGAAAACCACTTTTTTTGGGCTTCTCTATCATCGTAATGTCATGTTTGATTAAAACCTCGATTTTTTTTTCTGCACGAAACCAATACTTGCCCTATAGAGCAAGTAAAAAGTTTCACTTTAATAATATGCACCAACAGAAAGTTCTAATACCAAATTGTAATTAGTTCACAATAAAAATTAAATTTACTTACCAAGAGCATTTTTCATTTAACTAGATATGTACAAGCACGAACTCTCTCGGCATGTTCTCTCTTACTCTTACGGATTAAAATTAATTCATGGTCGGATATTTTCGCACTATTCTTGGCTTTTCCCTTGGTAACCGGTTTATTTGACTCACTAGCTATATATCGTTGTCCATCACCGGATTCAAGTTTATATTCTAAATTTCAAAAAACATCCTTAACTCTCCATTTATCAGAGATCAAATTCCGATTGATCCGTGAAAACGAATTTGTTTCAGTTAATTGCCTCTTTTCCTGCCCAATGTAAAGCTTCATACTCCAAGCATTAAAATTCCTCTTCCTCCAAGGCCCGTCTACTAAAACTAATCATCGAACTAACCCATGTTCAGTTTGAATAATTGTTTACCCTCGAGCTTCATTCGACCACAAAAGTGCATCGATGAATAGCTGGCAGAGAAGGTCCAGTTAATTTAGCTTAATATCCCAGAGAATCCTTTCAACTTTTTTCATTCAACTGATTCAAGTTGTTCTCGAATATGTATGTATTAATGTTGGGTATATTGGTTGGTATGCCAGGTTGTACAAGCATTCACATAAATCATGCTTCCTTGGACAGAAGGAAATGTTTTATTGGTCTAGAGAGAGAGAGAGGGAAAGGAACGGAAAGACTAGGTTTGGTATACACTTTGCTGGAACAAAATTTTGAAGGATGCAGTAAATTGGCTCAAGCTGCACCTTTGGATAAAACCAAGCACACCGTGATGGTCTAGGAGGAATAATTTCTGTTTTGTTTTATTTCTTTTGCAAACTATCGAACAGAGTGTCTAACAACATCCGAGTTTTAGCCAGGAACAATATCATGGTTTTGATGCGGGATAAGTTTTCCACTTAATTTCACTCCAAATTCAGTGCAGCTCTACTAATTTAGGTGTGTACACTGGAATGGAGGAGCGAGTTACCTCTTTGTTCTGACCAAAATTCCAGAGGAAGTATTTTAAAAAAAATTTAGCAAAAAAAAAAAAATCTATAATTTTTTCTGCACCAAACTCTTTTGGCCACATAATAGAACAAAGGAACAGATGAACCAGCATTTTTTCCCATCCTATAAGGAATAAAAAGTTTTTGAGAGTAGGTAGGTAGGTATATGAGAGCCAAACTTTGAAAATATGAAATTAATATTTTTTAGTGGAGCAGCTGAAGTTTAAGCTTATGTTAAATGGTGTGGGTATCAGGATTGAAAAGAAGATTTGGCTAATAATTATATACTCGTAAGTATCAGAAAAATAAAATTTCGTTTTACCCGTCACTTTGTATGCTATTTTATAATCAATCATTGACAGAGTAAGGCAATCAAAGTTTTCAAAGGAAGAGGAGAACTAAATCTAAGAAGATACTAGAGGTGTTGAAAATATTCTCGGTAGCGGAGTGATGTTCTAATGACCTTGGTAAATTGACTTATTTATTAAATAACACCTTTATTTAACAGCGTTACTGTAAAATAACAATTTGTTGGGATTATTAAATCACTTTTAATTATCTGTTAAAGACAAAAAATGGCCTGGCGGCACGACGATGATTGCAAAAATTGAATATCACATTGTGATTCAATTTCTTTCAAAACAAGGAAAAAGGAGCAAAAATGTTCATGAAAAAATGTTGGCTGTTTATCAGGACTCTGCACTGCACCTTCGCAATCTATACTATTCAGAAGTGGTCAAGTGAGTTTTTATTGTAGAGAGAGTATTGAAATAGACCCTTGATTGCCTGATTACTGCTTTTGCGGAAGAAAACGTTTCTTAATTTTACAATCATGCCCGCTGTCCATAGCAAAAGGCTGCACCTTTCAGTAAAATTGTTAAATAAAAACTTACTTAATCTACTAACTTATGTTGTCACAACTATAGATCGTGGTGCTGCTAGCCCTTGCTTAATATGTCCCTCCAGCTGCCTCCCAAGTTGTCGAAGGTCTCCTTATACCGAATACCTTGAATATGAGGTCTTCCTTGGCTTCCGACTCCCTCTGGTTTGGCGTTGAAGACTTGACGAGCTGGAGCGTTGATGTTTATTTGCTCTACATGACCCAGGCATCCTTGTTTTTGAATTCGAATTTTTCTGGCTAGGCTCATGACGCTGTACAGCACGTATAGTTCGTCGCTGTATGGTCTTTGCCAACGATGTTTTTTTTTTTTTTTTGTTCTCGCAGACAGAAACATAAATCGTACGCAAAATTTTTTACTCGAAGACTCCTAGTGACTTTTCATACGATATGAAGAAAGTCCATGCTTCTGCATCATATACCAGGACCGATATGATGAGTGTTCTGTACAGTGTCTCCTTAGTTCTTCTCGATAGGGCTTTATTCCTCAATTGCTTCTTCAGCCCAAAGAAACAGCGATTAGCAAGAGTTAGTCTGCGTTTGATTTCAGTGCTGATGTTGTTGCCCGTGTTTACAGCAATACCCAGGTAGACAAATTCACTGACTACCTCACGTTCTGACCAAGTCGGTGGTGAGATTGGACTTTTGTTGATGAAAGCATATATTTTGTCTTGTCCTCGTTTATTTTCAGTCCAATTCTGCTAGTTGCTGACTCCATAGTAGTGAAGACACCGGTTACTACTCTCCAGGTTCTTCTTATCACGTCAATGTCATCCGCGAACCCAAGCAGGTGTCCAAAGTGCTGGCATCGGTGTTCCATACAACGTTTTCAAGCATAATTACTTATAGCCATACTTTAATCTTGAAGTCTATACACATTAATGTAAATTAAGTGTCTGTTTGTAATTTCCAAATATCAGCTTTTTAAAAAATGCATATGAAAAAATATACGGTACTTACTTACAACAAAAAACGAATTTTTAAAATGTCTGTTTGTCTGTCTATCTGTTTGTTCCGGCTGATCTCGGAAACGCCTAGACCGATTTTGACGGGACATTTACTGACGTAAGGAGAAAGATATGACTAAAACAATATTAATCACCCTTTCAAGTGACGCTTAGGTAACAAAAATTCTTATTTATGGACTGATTTTACTTAAAATCACAATATATTCCCAGCCGATGAGAAAGTGCTAATTTTTAGTTGCGATATTATAAGTACTATAAAGCAAGTTATGCATTCGTAAAAAAAAATAAAATGCACGACTGGGTCGAACGTACTTGCTCTGTGGGTGCAATAGTACGATGAAAACAAAGTTTTCGAGCAATATGAAGAACTCCTGTTTGAAAAATTTGGGGAAAACTACAAAATTTTGGTAAAAACATAAATGCAGTTTTCTTCAAAACATTCTATGTATATTCAATACAAAGTTTAAAAAAAATCGGTAGAGCCTTATTTGAGTAAATTAGAAAATATTTAAAAAAATTGGCCAAAACCTAGTGGCTCCTTGTATGGGAGCCACCATTTAAATTAGAGAAACTGGAAAAAATTAAATGCCATCTGAAAGAGAGTAGTTGTAAGCAACTATACCAAACAAAGTTTGTTTGAAATCGATACAACCGTTGATAACTTATGGCAATTTGAAAAAAAGACGTCAAGCCCAGATTTCCGTTATTTGCATTTTTAGCCAAAAACCAAAAACGCAGTTATCTTAAGAACACTAAAAGAATATCACACAAAGTTTAAACAAAATCGTTAGAGCCATTTTAGAGCAAATTAGAAAAAACCAAAAAAAGTTGGCTAAAACTTGTTGCGGTAAATTTTACCACAACAAGTTTTGCCAACCCATTTCCCCTTTAATAACTTTTTGTCCCACAATCCCTTCCTGTTGCGGCTCCAAAATGCGTTAAAGAGTGCAGTAGAAACCTGGACCATCAGCCAGCGGACTGCTCTTTAAGTATTTTGGAAAAGCAACCCATCTAGGTTCCATCAAAAGTGTTAGACAGGGTGTCAACACGAGGTAACGTATGGCGGAAGAGCCACTAAGTCAGTGAGTTGTCGACAGAAGGTCGAGAAAGTAGAGAAAGGCATGAAGATGACTCATGTCCAACAATGTGTGAATTATAATCACACCAACGTAAAATTAGTATGGCCGAGTGCCCACCATAAAGTGTCGGACATCAAAGAAGGATCACAATGATGTGTTTTTCCCTTTTTGATATTTTCTGCGCGAAGGTCTACAAAATTAAGATTTTTCTTATTTATAAATTCCACCATTTTAGTTGGAAAATGGTTAAGTTTCTTTCCAACAAGAATATTCTTCTCAAAATAATTAATTTTTGCTGGTTTGGGCTGGGGACTTTGCGCGTTGTGTCGTAGTTTTTCACTTGCCTTTTGAAATAAAATATAATTGACATTATACGGCTGAACACGTCCACTGAGCCAACGAGGATCGCATCCTCAACGCATAGGATCGCGTACAATGGTTGTATCACCGCTCTCAGTCGCACGTCTCTGCATATATGGGCGAGATGCTGCTGTATGACTGAGACAAGAACACCACCACGCAAAAGATCCGAAGAGGATGGCTATATGGTCGGGGCGAGGTGGACAAGCCAAGCCTCCATTTTGAAGGGGATTCAATTTTGGATTTGGAAAAGAAAGCAAGATATTTAAATAAGAGAAGTGAAAAATTACAGATTTTTTTTAGTTGAACGAATTTGAAAAATTACAAATAGCGTTTTTATTGAAAGCGAAAATAAGTTAAGAGGATACATTTGTGCCAAAAAGAAGAATTGCGAGTGATTGAGGACACCTGGAGTTAGAAGGATATTCTTGTTGGGACTTTAGAATTTTACCAAGCTAAGTATTTTTGTGTCTGGTTGGGACCAGGAATTTTAGCTTGTTTATTTGTTTTTAATTCGTTTTATTTGTGACCCTATGTGGGGCAAACAAATTTAGATTAGAGTAGGCCTTCGCTGTCTTTCGTTATCACCCAAGATTGTGGGACACGTGACCCCTTTTCGCACCTTTCATTACCTACCATTGTGATTTTCCTTTGTGTCATCGGGACACAAATAATTGTTTTCTTTTTTTATTTTTGTCAAAACTAATTCTTAGTTTCGAGAATTACCCTACTGCTAACCTCGAATCATCTTTGTTCTATTTTTTTTTGCTAAAACTGAACGGCTCGTTGTATGGGAGCCACCATTTAGAAAGGCTTCAGAGAAAAAATTGCAATTCTTTCTTATAGAACACTAAAAAAAACTATGTCAAACGATGTTTGAGTCAATTCAATTAAGCCGTTGCGAACTTATGGCCATTTAAAAAAAAAGCCGTTTAAACCTGATTTTCGTTACGACCATTTGAGCCAAAAACGAAAAACGCAGTTTTGTTAGATATGCTTTAAGTTAGCTAAATTTTGAGTCTTATCAAAATCGTAAGAGCCGTTTTCGAGAAAATCCGAAATGGTAAAAAACCGTTACATGAAAGGTACCAGTTTGAGCCGGGCTAAAACGAAATAAAAAAAACCTCGACAATCGTTTTTCTTCAAACTGCTATATATGAAGTTTGAAGAAAATCCGTCAAGCCGTTTAGGCTGTAGAATGACGTGAAAAAGCGCACATCCGCACAGACGCACAGACAGACCGTAGGACGGTATGGCGAAAACCACTTTTTTGGGCTTCTCTATCATCGTAATGTCATGTTTGATTAAAACCTCATTTTTTTTTTGCACGAAACCAATACTTGCCCTATTGAGCAAGTAAAAATTATAACAGTCAAACATGACATTACGACGATAGAGAAGTCGAAAAAAGTGGGTCCCACAATTGGGTATGTCTGTCTGCCTGTCTGTCTGTCTGTCTGTCTGTCTGTCTGTCTGTCTGTATGTCTGTCTGTCTGTCTGTCTGTATAGTTACATACAGCCTAAACGTCTGAACCGATTTGCTCCAAACTTGGTACGGAGTATTATTACGACGTCTTACAGAGTTGTTTTTGGAATTAGCAATCTAGCTCCAAAACTAACGGTACCTGCCATACGATTTTTAGTGAAAAATTAATTTTTCTCAAAAACGGCTACTATGATTTTGATAAAACTTTCTGAATGGTGTTTTCTGTTTAATCGTTATGTTATGGTTGGAAAAGATATTTTAGGAAAAGTCTTATAACGGTACCTCCCATAGGACTGGTTTTTTAAAATCCTATTTTCTCGTAAGCCACTTGACGAATTTCGATGAAATTTTTAGTGTAGAAGCCCTTTTATAAACAAAATAGTATAAGCTAGAATCGCCCACCTGCCAGACGGTTGAATTTGGCATTATGTTGCGTATATCTACACATACATGTGTATACATTTTGGTTATCACTCCACTCCCAAAATTTGCTGCCGGCTCTTGGTCTAATACATTTTCACCTGTATTATCACAATACAAAACAAAATATTCCCAGCCCCAGCACACCTACTCAATAATACATTTCCAACGATATACATATGTCAACCACCTCGCAATTGGTACCACATAAAAACTGCTTGCCTTTTTATATAATTCTTAAATTTTTCAAAAAAAGTTTTTTTTTAATTTTTTTAAAAAAGTTTCAAAATTTTTTTTTTAACTTTTGTTTTTTCCAAAAACGGTTTAATCTATATTTTTTTAATTTTATTTTTCTGATAAAAACTACAAAGTGCTAGAAGTTGGCATACTCAAAAAAAATTTGGAATATATTTTCGAAAAGTTTTTCAAGAAAAACTGTTTTTTTGAAAAAGCTGGTCGAACGATTTTGAAATTTTTGTTTGTAAAAACAGAAAAAAGTAAAAGAAACTGATGGCTTACTTCATTTTTTCAAAAAAAAACTTTTAGGTATCGATTTTTAAGTGATTTATAAAATCTCATATTATTTTTTCAACGCTTTTTTCCAAAAATCTCAAGCACCCAAGACCATTTAACACATTAGAGCAAGTTCGGACTACCCAGTCGTGCACTTTATTTGTGTATGCTGTGGGTCTATAGAACTCCTAACATGTCGACCTGAAGGGGATCAACAACTGTGCCATGTTCAATAAAGCTCTTAAAAATTGCTTAAGGCTCCAAATTCATTTAATGCATTTTTTCTATGCTAATAAAACTATCAGTAAATTTTCCTTTTTGTTTTAATAATAAATATTTTAATGGTTTTTTCAATGCTATTATATTTTTCGATAAACGGAATTTTACAAAACTTTTATGCCGTCAAATTGTTTCTAAGTAAACTAACTTAGTATTGCAACAATTTAATATTTCCATTACCTGCATTTTTTTGTTGATAAATAAACAAATAAAAGTTAAAATTATGGCAAAAAAATTAAGCTATTTGCAAAAAGTTTTTTTTTTCATTTATCATTTATATAGCAGAAAACAAATAAAATGTTGGCCTTAATACTAATTAATATAGAGAAAAAAAATTTTGGGGAGTGGCAGAACACGTACAAAATTCTAAGCTGAAAATGAAAACTGTATCCTTTGGCTACCCACTCATAACGGACAATATAGTAGATGTATGTATCATGAAGCAAAAGATCCTTTCCGTCCATAGTGAATGGTCTTCATTGATTGATGATAGAGCCTTCAAAATATTAATATTCTCTTATTACTCACAATTCACTTTATTTTAAAGTAAGTATTTAACCCACACAAAATTAAACTCATTTATCATCGAAGTAATAATCACTTAAATGATTTGAACAAATTAAGGAAAATAACTAATGCTGCCCATCAATTTGAAAAACGAAATAATAATTAAGTCCCAGTTGTCATTATTAAGAATAATGAAAAGGCTTAGCTTAGAGCAAATTAATATTTATTTTAATTTTGTATTTCAAAAAATTAAAGAAGTATTAATCAAAACTGAATTCAGTATAAGCTGACATACGCTGATGCATATAACCTAAAGTTTAGACTTAAAAACAAAATAACGGGAAATAAAATGAAAAAAAGTAAAAGAAACTAAATGTTTTTAGTGTTTGTTAAATTTTCATTTTCCCTATTTAGTTGGGACTTTTGATATCATCCATCAGAAAGAACCCATAAGTACAAAAAAACATAACGAGAGCTACAGTATAAATTAGGAACGAACTATTGGATACCCTGTTTCCTATTTTTTCTTGTGGATGCATTTGCCCCACGCAGCCAGTCGCTGACCAGTTCGAGATATTCTTCTTAGCAGACAGGAAAAAATACAATAAAATCAATTTTGTGTGTCCGATGTTCAATAACTTTTAACACAATAAAAATAAAGTGTGTGTGTCCACGCCCAAAGTTTAATTTTTTTTTCACTGCCAAGGCAAAACCATTAGGTATGTACTTTAAGCTTAATGACATTAAATTTCTAGCTCGAAATGAACAACACAAGAAATAACTTGAATTTTTATAAATTAGTCTCAGGAAAGGAAAGCACTTTTTTTTTTAATAACCACAACTACAAGCGTATACTGGACAAAAACGAGATAAAACCAAGACTAAATGGGGAGCAGAGAAATAATAATAACAAAAAAACATAAGCGAGAGCTACAGTACGTTTTCAACGAACTGTTGGATACCTTATTCCCTATATTTTTGTATGAGTATGTGTTCGCCTCCCGCAGATCCAGTTTCAGAAACAAAATTCTTCTTTATCGGACTGGAAAAATTCAATAACATTAATTGTGTGTGGTAGGTGTTCATTAACTGCTGGTGCAACAAAAAAAGGCGTGTGCCAAATTTGAAACTTTTTATTACCAGGGCAATTTACTATGAACTCAGTGACATTCAATTTTAAGCTTGCAGATTGATTTGAACAAAACAAGATACAAATTTGGAAAGCAGATAGCGATTATGGGCGTATTTAACAATTCTTGTACGCACGCTCTGTTACGTAACCAAGAAATACAAACCGAAGTGTTCAAAAAAATTCACGCGAAAAAATGCAGAAATACATTTTTCAAACAACGAATGGAAAAAAGGTTAAAATTGAATATTGGTACCTTACATTTTTAAAACTTCGTTTTTACTTGCGATTATAGGTACTATAAGGCAAGTTATGGATTCGTGCAGAAAAAAAATTTCGAGATAACAATCACACATGACATTACGATGATGGAGAAGTCGAAAAAAGTGGGTCTGGGAATTCCGTCCGTCTGTCTGTCTGTCTGTCTGTCTGTCTGTCTGTCTGTCTGTTCGCGCTTCTAGAGCCTGAACGGATGGGCCGATTTGCTTCAAATTTGGTATCTAGGATTTAGTTGGCCGTCCCTCGGAACATATTTTTTATTTTTGCTCTAAGCCCAAAAATAACGGCACCTGCCATACAATCGTGAAGAAAAAAATTGATTTTCTCAAAAACGGCTCTAACGATTTTGATAAAACTTTCAGGATGCTATTTTTGTAAGACAGTCTATCTTTTGGTTGGAAAATATTTTTCAAAATTTGTCTTATAACGGTACCTCTCATAGAACCAGTATTTTCAAATCAAATTTTCTCGTAAACTATACATTCGATTTCAATAAAATTTTGGCCACAGGAAGTCATTTACAATTTTATTAATATGGCATTTCAAATTTTTCAAAAACTTTTTTCTTTGATTTTTTATAATTTTTTCAAAAAAATTTTTGGTTTTCGAAATATGTTGGAAACGGGTATATTGATTTTTTTTTTTAATTATTTTTTCAAATGTAAACTACAGATTGCCATATATTTGCATACCCAAATAAATTTCAAAATATTTTTTGGAAAAGTTTTTCGAAAATAACCTTTTTAAAAAAAAACTGGTCGAACGATTTTCAATATTTTTACTTGCTCTATAGGGCAAGTATTGGTTTCGTGCAGAAAAAAAAAATCGAGGTTTTAATCAAACATGACATTACGATGATAGAGAAGCCCAAAAAAGTGGTTTTCGCCATACCGTCCGTCGGTCTGTCTGTGCGTCTGTGCGTCTGTGCGGATGTGCGGATGTGCGGATGTGCGCTTTTTCACGTCATGCTACAGCCTAAACGGCTTGACGGATTTTCTTCAAACTTGGTATATAGCAGTTTGAAGAAAAACCATTGTCGAGGTTTTTTTTATTTTATTTTAACCCGGCTTAAACTGGTACCTTTCAAGTAACGGTTTTTTTCAATTTGGATTTTCTCGAAAACGGCTCTAACGATTTTGATTAAATTTAAAATTTAGCTTACTTTAAGCATTTCTCACAAAACTGCGTTTTTTGTTTTTGCCTCAAATGGTCGTAACGAAAATCAGGTTTTAACGGCTTTTTTTCAAATAGCCATAAGTTCACAACGGCTTGATTGAATCAACTAAAACTTTGTTTGACATAGTTTTTAATAGTGTTCTATAGGATGGTTTAGTAAATTTTTCACTGAAGCCTTTCTAAACGGTGGCTTCCATACAACGAGCCGTTGAGTTTTAGCCAACTTTTTTTGGTTTTTTCTAATTTTCTCGAAAATGGCTCTAACGATTTTGATTAAACTTTGTGTGTTATATTCTTTTAGTGTTTTTAAGAGAACTGCGTTTTTAGTTTTTGGCTAAAAATGCAAATAACGGAGATCTGCTCTTAACGGCTTTTTTTCAGATGGCCATAAGTTGTCAACGGTTGCATCGAATTCACTCAAACTTTGTTTGGTATAGTTCCTTACAGCTTCCTATCAGATGGCATTGATTTTTTTTTCAGTTTCTCTTTTTTAAATGGTGGCTCCTATACAAAGAGCCACTAGATTTTGGCCAATTTTTTCATTTTTTCAAATTTACTCAAAAACGGCTTCCTCGATTTTTATGAAACTTTGTATGTAACATACATAAAATACTTCAAACAAAACTGCATTTTTAGTTTTTGGCTATACATGATAATAGCGGAAATTGCTTTTAACAGTATAATTTATTAGGCCATAACCCATAAGTGGACATTTGTATCATTTATAACACCCAAAAGATAACGTCTTAATTTTAAATATTAAAGGTTTCTTAACGTTACCTTCCGTATATCGAGTTTTCCAGTTTTAGCCAAATTTTTTTGGTTTTTACCAAATTTTTCAAAAATGAATTGTTCTTATTGATCGAAAAGTTTGTTTTCATCTTACTATTGCACCAACAGAGCAAGTACGTGCGACCCAGTCGTGCATTTTATTTTTTCCTAGATTTACGTATAGCTTCGAAATTTTATGGCATACTTTGTTTTTCCGAGAAAACTCTTAAACTAATTTAAAAAATCAAAGAATTTTCGAAATTATTTAAATTTTTTTAATAGCCATATATGCAGCCACAATTAGCAATTGCTTATCATAAGAGCAAGTTCGTGCGACCCAGTCGTGCATTTTATTTTACTTGCGATTATAGGTACTATAAGGCAAGTTATGGATTCGTGCAGAAAAAAAAATTTGAGATAACAATCACACATAACATTACGATGATGGAGAAGTCGAAAAAAGTGGGTCTGGGAATTCCGTCCGTCTGTCTGTCTGTCTGTCTGTCTGTCTGTCTGTATGTCTGTTCGCGCCTCTGGAGGCTGAACGGGTGGGCCGATTTGCTTCAAATTTGGTATTTAGGATTTATTTGGCCGTCCCTCGGAACGTATTTTTTATTTTTGCTCTAGGTCCAAAAATAACGGCACCTGCCATACAATCTTGAAGACAAAAATTGATTTTCTCAAAAACGGCTCTAACGATTTTGATAAAACTTTCAGAATGCTATTTTTGCAAGAAAATCTATCTTTTGCTTTGAAATTATTTTTCAAAATTTGTCTAATAACGGTACCTCTCATAGAACCAGTATTTTCAAATCAAATTTTCTCGTAAACTATACATTCGATGTCAATAAAATTTTGGCCACAGGAAGTCATTCATAATTTTATTAATATGGCATTTCAAAATTTTCGAAAAACTTTTTTTTTTTTATTTTTTATAATTTTTTCAAAAAAAAATTTGGTTTTCGAAATATGTTGGAAACGGGTACATTGATTTTTTTTTTAATTATTTTTCAAATGTAAACTACAGATTGCCATATATTTGCATACTCAAATAAATTTCAAAATATTGTTTGAAAAAGTTTTTCAAAAATAACCTTTTAAAAAAAAAACTGGTCCAACGATTTTCAATATTTTTTTTTCCTAGATTGACGTATAGCTTTGAAATTTTATTGCATACTTAGTTTTTCCGAGAAAACTCTTAAACTAATTTAAAAAATAAAAGAATTTTCGAAATTATTTATTTTTTTTTAATATCCATAAGAGCAAGTTCGTGCGACCCAGTCGTGCATTTTATTTTTTTTTTGCTTTCGACTATCTTGAAAACGGCTCAACCGATACTTTCGAACTTTCACACATATATAGGTGTAGGTAGCTCACTTTATACTGCATAACAATATTTTCAAAAAATATTTGTGTATTTTTAAAAACATTTAAAAAAAAATTAAAAAATTAATATTTTGAAAACTGCTCATTAAATTTTGTTTTCAAGGATTATAAATGAATGTATTTGCATTAGAGCAAGTTCGAGCGACCCAATCATTTCATTTTAAAGAACAAAACAAATATATGATACATATTTAAATATTTATCTGTATATATACAACAAAAAGTGCGTAAATTGTTTTTGTTTGTCGGGGAAAACCTAAAGGTGTTTTATTTTTACTTGCGATTATAGGTACTATAAGGCAAGTATTGGATTCGTGCAGAAAAAAAAATTTGAGATAACAATCACACATGACATTACGATGATGGAGAAGTCGAAAAAAGTGGGTCTGGGAATTCCGTCCGTCTGTCTGTCTGTCTGTCTGTCTGTCTGTCTGTTCGCGCCTCTGGAGGCTGAACGGGTGGGCCGATTTGCTTCAAATTTGGTATTTAGGATTTATTTGGCCGTCCCTCGGAACATATTTTTTATTTTTGCTCTAGGTCCAAAAATAACGGCACCTGCCATACAATCTTGAAGACAAAAATTGATTTTCTCAAAAACGGCTCTAACGATTTTGATAAAACTTTCAGAATGCTATTTTTGCAAGAAAATCTATCTTTTGGTTCAAATTTTTTTTTCAAAATTTGTCTAATAACGGTACCTCTCATAGAACCAATATTTTCAAATCAAATTTTCTCGTAAACTATACATTCGATTTCAATAAAATTTTGGTCACAGAAAGTCATTCATAATTTTATTAATATGGCATTTCAAAATTTTCAAAAACTTTTTTTTTGTGATTTTTTATAATTTTTTCAAAAAAAATTTTGGTTTTCGAAATATGTTGAAAACGGGTACATTGATTTTTTTTTGATTATTTTTGAAATGTAAGCTACAGATTGCCATATATTTGCATACTCAAATAAATTTCAAAATATTTTTTGAAAAAGTTTTTCAAAAATAACCTTTTAAAAAAAAAACTGGTCCAACGATTTTCAATATTTTTTTTTCCTAAATTGCCGTATAGCTTTGAATTTTTATTGCATACTTAGTTTTTCCGAGAAAACTCTTAAACTAATTTAAAAAATAAAAGAATTTTCGAAATTATTTAATTTTTTTTTAATATCCATATATGCAGCCACTACGCAATTGCTTATCATAAGAGCAAGTTCGTGCGACCCAGTCGTGCATTTTATTTTTTCATGAAAATTGGGTGTAAGGCACACCCAAAACTCAAAAAATTCTTTTCATACACAACCTTCTTAGTTTCGACTAAGAGACGCACACATTTGGGCTTGTGGATTCATTATGTATACAGTTTATTTTCAAAATCAATTTTTAATAGTTTCATATGAAAAGTGGGTGTCACCCACGCCCAAAATCATTTTTTTTTTAATTTAATACACAAGATGTTTATCTATACAAGTAATATTATCCACCAAATTTAATTTTTTTTTGAACTTATGTAAGCATTGTTATTTTATAAAAAGTTATGTTGACGGTTTTATATAAAAAGTGGGCATCAGCCACTCCCAAACTGAAATATTTGTATGTATTTTTTTAATATATATACCCATTCTATAGAATAGGGTAAATAAGTAATAAAAACTGGCAGAGCCTTTGAGCTGGAACACACATTTACAAAAACCTTTAATAAACTGAATTAAATCAAAATGTCGTTTTTTAACTGAATGTAGCTATGTGTTGTTTAATAAAACCTATCTGTTGGCTTGTGTAAATTATGATGACTGGCAAAAAATAGATTTTACAAGAGAGGCAAAATTTTTAAAATAATTTTTATTGGAAATTGAGAATAAAAATGAAATTAAGCAAAGCAACTAATTTTGCAACAAAATTTTTGAGATATGTACAACCTTTTGAAAATAAAATTTGGTAACAGGAAAGGCACTACAAACTATATTTATATAAGTAACCAGCTGCCCGGTACGTGCTTCGCTACGTATGAAGTGAAATAATAAAATTTTAATTGGAACATCAAATTCATTTATTCAAACAAACAAATATTTTATTAATTGCTAGCTATTTTAGAACTTAATCCAAAACATTTGGATAAACAATATTTTTTGTTTTTCCATTTTGAGCAAACGGCTGGGGTACCAAAACAATGTTGGAACAGGCAACATAAAGTTGGCAATGCATGTGAAAAACATGATTTCTCCAAATTCACACCACAAACGTTAAGCGTTTGTCCTTGGGCCTTGCTGATGGACATCGCAAATGATAAACGCACAGGATATTGTTATCGTTTGAAATCAAATGGCATATCAGTTGGAATCATAGGGATACGCGGTATCAAACACTTCTCCTTTTGATTTAGCAGTTAAGATAGTACTTACTTACTTACTTACTTAAGGTGACGCAGACAGTGCATTGTGGACCACGGCCTCAACCAACAATCCTCGCCAGCTAGGCCGGTCCCTAGCCAGTGGCCTCCAGTTGCGCACACCAAGTTGGTTGAGGTCGTTTACCACTTGATCGCGCCACCTTAGATGGGGTCTTCCAGAACTGCGTCGGCCCTCCGGGTTGGAATTGAAGACTCGTCGGGCAGGAGCGTTTTCGTCCATACGCTCCACATGACCCAGCCATCTAAGCCGCTGAATTTTCAGCTTCTTAACCAAGTCAATGTCGCTGTATAGCCCGTACAGTTCGTCATTGAATCTTCTCCTCCATACTCCATTGATATATACAGGCCCGAATATCACCCGAAGAATCTTTCTCTCAAAGCACCCCAGCCTGTGTAGGAGCATACACCAACTCATCTGTACAATCTGGTCGGATGAAAGTATGCCTGACGAATGGAACCTCAGCATTGTGTGCCCTATCCACAAGAAAGGAGATACTCTAAGCTGCGCCAACTACAGAGGTATAAGTCTCCTAAATGTCGCCTATAAAATCTTGTCGGCCATTCTATGTGAACGTCTGAACCCTTTCGCACGTGAACTGATTGGCCCCTATCACTGTGGTTTCAGACCCGGTAAGTCAACCGTCGACCAAATTTTCACATTTCGGCAGATTTTAGAGAAGACCCAAGAATTCCAGATCGATACTCACCCCCTCTTTATCGATTTTAAAGTCGCCTATGACAGCGTAAACAGGAACGAGCTATACAGAGCCATGTCACTTCTTGGTATCCCTGCCAAACTCGTTCGATTGTGCAGGATGACTATGGAGAACTCGCGCTGCTCCGTCAAGGTTGGTAAGAACACCACCGACTCATTTAATGTCGAGAAAGGCTTACAACAGGGTGACGCGCTGTCATGTAACCTCTTCAACATCATTCTTGAGGCAATCGTACGCAACTCGCATGTCAACACCAGCAATACGATTTTTTTTAGATCCGTTCAATTACTTGGCTATGCTTATGATATTGACATCATTGGAAGAACGAAGCGCGCTGTCAGTGGAGCATTCGCAAGTATTGAAGTGGAAGCGGCTTGAATGGGACTGGCTGTAAATGAAGATAAAACAAAGTATATGCTGTCCTCGGGTGAAGTAGATCATCACCGTAGGCTCGGACAAAACGTCACAATGGACAGATATAACTTTGAGGTTGTCAAGGACTTTGTCTATTTGGGTTCCACTATAACCTCTCAGAACAACATTAGTGAAGAGATCAGTCACTCTTGCCAATCGCTGTTTCTTCGGGCTAAGAAGGCAGCTTAGTAGTAAAGCCCTCTCTCAAAGGACCAAGGAGACACTATACAAGACCCTTATCATCCCAGTCCTCCTGTGTGGGGCAGAAGCGTGGACACTGACACAATCGGATGAATACAGGCTGGGGTGCTTTGAGAGAAAGATTCTTCGGGTGATATTCGGGCCTGTATGTATCAATGGAGTATGGAGGAGAAGATTCAATGGCGAACTGTACGGGCTATACAGCGACATTGACTTGGTTAAGAAGCTGAAAATTCAGCGGCTTAGATGGCTGGGCCATGTGGAGCGTATGGACGAAAACGCTCCTGCCCGACGAGTCTTCAATTCCAACCCGGAGGGCCGACGCAGTTCTGGAAGACCCCATCTAAGGTGGCGCGATCAAGTGGTAAACGACCTCAACCAACTTGGTGTGCGCAACTGGAGGCCACTGGCTAGGGACCGGCCTAGCTGGCGAGGATTGTTGGTTGAGGCCGTGGTCCACAATGCACTGTCTGCGCCACCTTAAGTAAGTAAGTAAGGTTAATATTACCAAAACAATGTTAAGTTACTCAGAAGATAGAAATGAATTAAGTGCATTATGTCAGATGCCTTTTGATATAGAGCTGAGTGCCCATAGCAAAAAATCGTCGCCTTGTCCTTGTGCACACCTTTTCAACGACATACATATTGTTGCTTTAAGTTATTGATACCAAACCATAGCTATGTCTTGTTTCTGTTGGTGGGTTGGACCGATTTGCCCATCCTCCTTTAATTGCCACCTTCTAATAATGTAGCAGCAATATGTTTGAAAATATAAACACAAATCAATAATTATCGCTGACAATTTGCTTTAATCAAAGCACGTCCAAAATGAAATGACCACATGAATGACATAACAACATGCTTGTACTGTCAACACTGAAAAAAAAATTCAATTTGACAGCACAATCCCCATCTGAAAAAAGTTTCAATTTTACAGCAAGATTCCCATTAACTAAATGATCCGCCATTTATTGAATTCATTTGTTACAAAAATTGTGATAATGAAGAACCGCTCGACCCGATTTTATGCAAACTTCACATAAACCTTCTACTAAATAGTTCGAACAAAGCCTAAGCATTTGGTTTGGATAGGTGAGCCCGTTCTTGAGTTATAAAATTACAACGAAAAGTGGCATTGATTTTTATATATAAAGATTAAATGCGAGACTGTGTCGCACATACTTGCGCTGTAAGTGCAATAGCTCAGTAATTACACATTTTTCTAGCAATTACAACTAATCATTGTATAACATAAGACAAGTGGTACCAGGCATGCGTTGCCACGCCCAAGAAAAAACATGTTGGTATTTCATTTTAAATGATAAATAATATTTTTGGCCGTTTTAGTTGGTGTTGCCAGCTCGAAAGCAAGCAACATACATCGTACCTAGACCTAGATGCCATTTTGTGGATGCTCGGAAAGCAGTTTGAAATTTGAAAATATACTTTAATATAAAACCGTTAAAACTGTTCTTTGCATATTTTATAGCCAAAAAGGCATTTATTACTTCTCTTAAGCTTATTGCATACAATATTTAATCAAAATCCTTGAAACCGTTTAAAAAAAAAAAAACAATTTTAATTAGACTTATCGAACCATTCTATGAGAGAGCCATCATCTTTAAATTGAAAGGTACCAGTCCGGGCCGGGCTTAAACGAAAAAAAAAAACATTGACAACCATTTTTCTTTATCGGGCATCCAAAGCCGCTTAGGCTGTAGCTTGACGTGAAAAAAGCACACAGACGCACATCCACACATACAGCCCGACGGACAGTAGGGTCTATGTTGAAACCCACATTTCTGGGTGTCTCTACCATCGTCATGTCATGTTTGATTAAATCCTCGATTTGTTTTTCTGCACAAAAAAAGCTTACTCTATAGAGCAAGTAAAAAGTTCCCGTTACGTTACCGCTTAGTGGTGTGAATAATGATTTAAATATTTTTAAATTTGCTTTAAATCAGCAGATGGTAACCATAGTGCACACTGCTCTCCGATTTGCGGTGATTCATATCATAATGCAAACTCTGTGAGAGCTTAAACCTCAGACAGATGTATACAAACCAATGAAACTAGACTGAGAGGCTTATGTCCTATCTTCCCTGTACTGACAACTTTTGTTGAACACAGTATAGTGACTTACGCTCTCAACCATTCCTATGTATGTGCGCTGATAATCTGCAGGAATGGAAAGAACCTACAAATTACCACTGTATCTGAACGGCTATTAGAGATGCACCCTATTAGACCGTCTAATTTTCGTATTGGGGTATTTATCACCTCCTCCCTAGAGGTAATACCTCGAAAAAAAATGGGTGAAACGTTAGGATTTAATGTATTTATTTGTATACTCATAATAACTGGGTTTTTCTTGGTTGGGTTGCGTTGGTTAGCAAGTCTAGTTCTGAAGTATTACTGCGGGAATTCGGGTTGGATAATCAATAACTCTATCTTGGTTTTTGATTGACTGAAACGTCCTTGTGTCCACCGAAAGGTTCTACAAAAATATCTTATCATTGACGTTGTAAATACAATATTACCACCCGTTAAATGGCCATTAAATAAAGCAACGATTTGAAGTAAACGCAGGCCATGAAGCTATTTAAAGCCTTTTCTTAAAAACAAAACAAAATGACAAAGCCAGAGTGAAAGTGAGAGTGAGAGAGAAAAACAAATTAAATGGCCTCATAGGAAAACTTAAGTGTTCCATTATGTACCTCTTGTTTTTATTACCCTTACGTATAATGACCCTCGAACTCCTTCAACTAAGCAACTTGACTCTGGCCTTATATACACTCCCCAGGAGTGCGAATGTTTTTGTTTACAAGAGTATCCGGAAAATTAACCCGGCATAAGGCTTCTTCTTTATGAGGACAACAAGGATGAGTGGAGAACGAGTACCAGTACGATGAGGATGAAGATGGTGATGGTTATGGTGATGATGATGTGACGTAGAGAAGGTGTAGGTGGTATAGAGAGTGAGTCTGAGTAGCAAGCAGAGCCTTAGCAGTGTTAAGTATAGGTACGTGCGTACGAATGATGTCTTTTTGAAGTGCGTACTAAAACCGCAGTAATAGGACATGCTTCATAACACTGTGATTTGAAAATGTTAAATGGCATTATTAATGTCATTTTCCGAGTGAGTTGACTAGATGAAGCTAACTATAAATAAAGTGGCTTTTTGAATGGGTAACTGTACTGAGTGCTTAAATGTTAAAGATTTTTTTTTTTTTTTCGTTTATTTGTTGGTGGATAAAAAGACAAAGACATTAAATGCAGTTATTCCTAATTAAGACTTATTTCTTTCGTGGGACTTAAGAACTTATCGCGTTATGAAAAAAAAGTGCAATATATCCTTACTTCATGCCTAATGTGAAAGAACTGCATCAGCTTATTCTTATGTTTTATTACACTTTTTGTTGGGAGCTAAAACGCTAGTTCAAGCAAGCATTTCAAAATGTGTGTTATGTGGATCCTTTCAGTATCATACCCGCAGAAGGCCACTATATAAAGGATAAAGGAGGCAGAGTAAAATATGGGCTCCAGTTAAAGTGTCCACCAAACAAGCACATTGAGACTCTTGGGGCTTGAGATTTTGAGAAAAAAGCATTGAAAAAATCAAATGAAATTTAATAAAGCACTTAGAAATCAACAGTTAAAACGATTTTTGGAGAAAATGAAGTAAACCATCAGAAAATTTTTTCAAAATCGTTCGACCAGTTTTTTTTCAAGCACTTTAAGCTGCTAGATGTTGACATACACAAAAAAAATTTGGAACATGTCTTGGAAACTTTAAAAAAAAACCGTTTTTTGTAAAAACTAGTCGAAGGATTTTGAAAAAAAATTCCTTAAAATTCAATAAAGTAAAAGAAATCTGATGGCTTACTTCATTTTCTCAAAAAAAAAAAAAACATTTTAACTATTGATTTTGAAATGATTAATAAAATTTCAAATGATTTTTTCATTGCTTTTTTTCCAAAACCTCAAGCCCCAAAACCACTGTAACACATTAGAGCAAGTTCGTACGAACCAGTCGTGCACTTTATTTAGTTTCAGCTAGAGATCCTTACGAAAATTGAAATAATGTAACCCAAGATATCAAAAATATTCCTTTAAAAGTCAATAATTGAAATGCGCTGCCATTTTTAAATTCTGAGAACAAAAATTATACTTAATTACTTAAAATTTTGAAAAAAATTAGTTTAAAAATTATTTTTTCAATTTTTTTTTCAAAATTTTGAGTTTGAAAATTTATATTTTTTAAACTATTCGTTAAAACAATTTAATTTAAAAATAAAATGAAAGAAGAGTTTTTGGCTTTCCAAAAAAGTAGAACATCGTGTTGGAAACGAAGCCATTGATTTTTAATATTTTTTTTTTTGAAATAAGTCAGTTTTTCAGAAAATTGCCCCTCCTGGCTAAACGAAGGGGAATAGACCCCCCCCTCCCATACGATTTTTTTCTTGTCTCAACTCAACCTACACGCTCTAGCTTTTTGGCACAACGCTCGTGAATCACCCTGTATAGGTAGGTACTTTATACCAATATTTATAAAAAAAATATTTGTTGTACTTTTAAAAGCGTTTTCATTTTTTTTTTAATAATATTTTTTCCAAAAATTATCAATAAATATATTTGCTGAATACCTGTGAATTGGGGGGTTTTTTTTTAGAAAGGGTTTTCAAAAAGTTTGTGAAAAAAAAAATTTCTTTAAAACAGCTCCGCAGATTTTTATTAATATATTCAAATTTATCCAAGAAATAAAATGGCATACTTATTTTTCAGATCAAATTTGCGTAAGTATTTAATTAAGAATTTAAAAAAATTTATTTATATCAAAATCTCAAGCCTCAAGACCACTGTCACAAATTAGAACAAGTTTGTGCGACCAAGTCGTGCATTTTATTTTATTTTTGATATTGAATTTATTATTGTTTGATTTCATTTCTTTAATGAACACTTAACGCTGGGAAAACCAATGAACTCCAATAATTCACTAATATTTTCGATATCATGAGATTTCATTATTTCAAACAGTCCCCTGCTTTAAACAAGCTACTTTCTTAGTATTATTTCATTTAAAATAGCCCCTTCAGTTAAGAAAGATATTTTAATAAGGATTGTTAAGTTAACTTAATTATTGGTTATAAAATTTATTTATCTTAGTTCAAGAAAGAAGATAAATTACTTTATTTGATTAATTCGAGCAATACAATTTTTGACACTTTTTTGCATCCAAAATGACCCAGTTAGTAGAGAAATGCCCAGAAAATAAACTTATATTAACATCTGTCCTAGCTTATTCTATTCCTATAAAATTTTGATTTTTTTTGATAACTACAGCCTTCATGAGGCACTTTTTGCAATTTGTATGAATTTCAGTAAACTTTAGTGTTTTAATATTTGTAGAAATAATTTAAGGCACCATATTTCAAATTAAAAAGCTAAGAATGTATCAATTTGTTGGTAACAGAATTTTTAAAATAAAAAAATAAAAAAATTGGACCGTACATAATTTAATAATAAAACCTATTAATTGCATTCATTTCAACAGATGCTTCAACTCACTGAATCTAAGCAAAGTGATTACGACGATGGAGCTATTAAAACTAATTATTATGTCTTGAAAGATGTATAAATTATCATTTTTTGCCTTCACACTCACCATCCTTTTGGGAGCTATATGCAAACTCTATTCTGCGCATTTTTGTATCATCTCATCTAATATCTGCATCATCCTTAAATTAATTGAGGATAATGATGTCGCATTCCTTGTTGATTTTCGTTTTTTTTTCACATCACATGGCTTTGCAAGCCATGCTGTGCGGACTCTCTGGCTAGAGCTTAGTTGTGTTGTTGTGTCCGGGTGCTCTGCAGAATATTAAAATGAGTAATGCATTAATAATTGCATTCATCTGCATTGCTTGCTGTGCGAGAAAATTTTGTAATCACGTTTTGTTTTTTTTTTTTAATAATTGACGTTTGAATTAAGTGCTAAGATTAAAACGGACTTTCAAAAAATGTCTCCACATTAAATGGATCAGCGTTTTAGTTTTTTTATTCCATTTTTTTTTTTTTCTAAATAAATAACGAAACGCAGCTAGCTAGATATTTGGCTTGAAAATTGAATGTCCTTTTGCTTTATATGATTTACAATAATCCTCATGGTGCAATCTGAAGGGACTAAAGGATTGCACACCAAAAAGAATCATGAATAGAAGAAGTCACATTGGGGTTTCAAAACCTAAAGTGACAAAGCAAAAAAAATATATGTTCATACCTAACACTAACACTATCACTATATACAGAGTGCAGGAAAAAGACACACTGCAGAGTTGCTCCTTCGGAGAAAGAATTTTAAAAAATAAAGACCACACGACTCCCTATGGGATAAGATTTTCAATCTATCCTTCGGATATCCTATAGGATAGAGAAAAAAATTGAAATATTATTAAAGCTATCCCGGTTTAAAGCCAGTGATTTAGTTGGGATTTTGTTGGCATTATTTTGAAAAACTGAAATCAAATGTAATTAATTTTTTTTTTTTGAGGGAATATTCGTACGTAATATTAAAGGGCATAATTCTTGGATATATTTTAAGAAAAAAAATCGTTCTACAGTGAGGACCTTTCTCTAACTTTGAGATCATTTTTTGGGGATTTAAGGAAATTCCTTCTTTGGTGTACCCTGGCCCACATTAACGTGACGGCATGTCAAGTTGAAGTTGACCAACTATCCAACTCAATTTTTGAACTCGCTTGATATGTATGTGCCAGGAACTCCTGCAGCACTATTTACAGCTGAAGGTGTTAGCGATCATAATCGTGTACATGGTTGTCGGTCAGGAAACTGATGAACAATGTGATTCAAGTGACGATCATCAAGGGCGAATTAAAAGGGGAGGAAGGGGATTTTATCTAAAGGCGTTCTTTGAGTGCTCTGGTTTCTTAATTCCGATTATAAAGGTACTGTAAGGCAAGTTATGCATTAAAAAAAATTCTAACAATCAAACATAACATTAGGGTAAAGTATTTTCAAACCAAAATAACTTTATTATAAAAATAGTTGATAAACAAAAAATAGGAACTTATTTGAAATTCACAGTTAAATAATTTTTTTTTTCAAAAATAAAAATCCTAAAAAAAGACGACTTAAGAAATGGAGGGTGATATGGCACCTCTGCTTGCGGGTGAAATGGCACTTGACTTTTTCTTGTTGTTTTTTTTTCGGGTCTAGGCTAATTCACTGTGCACAATTCACTGAGGGGACAATTCACTGTGCACAATTCACTGTTGACACAATTCACTGTGGCGGACAATTCACTGTGGTGGACAATTAACTGTGTGCATTCCGTTGTGGTGTACTATTCGCGCGCGCGAATAGTACACCACAATGAAATGCACACAGTTAATTGTCCACCACAGTGAACTGTCCCCAATGCCTAAATCTTAAAACGGTTTAGTATTATTCTTTACAAAGTTCTTTCATTAAATCAATAAACAGAAAACAAAAATATAACAGATTTTGGTTCCGATTGTATAAATTTTTTCAGTTATTGAAACAAATTGAAACCTGGTCGAAAACTGTCAGATGTCGAAAACTTAAAATTTGTATTAGTTTCATAAGGTCATATTCAGAAAATAAAACGAACACAACATAAGGAAAATCATCTTCCATTTGATGTATTTCAATGTCTGCTCATCACTATAGAGGCGGAATTTATTCAACTTTTGCCACAGAATAACCCCACCAGAGTTGTCCACCACTGTAAATTTATTGTCCATAACAGTTAATTGCCCGCCACAGTGAATTGTGTACCACAGTGAATTGTGCACAGTGAAGTGTCCCCACAGTGAATTGTGCACAGTGGTGCACAGTGAATTAGCCGGCTTCGTTTTTTTTCACATTTGTTGCATTATGTTCTTAGGTGTAAGATGTACAGGAGTCATGTGACCATATGTGACATATTATATGCACTTTAGCCACTCGTGCGGTTTTGTTGTAAGGGTATAAAGGGGGCTTTACATGGAGCTGCAAGCCATGATCTGCAATAAAAGGATGCAGATTATATAAATCATATTTGTGTGATAGAGAGGGAAGACCAAAATGAAAACGTCTTCATGGATGCGGATTATATAGGAAAATTATGGATGCAGCTTGAAAATTATAGTGTAGACGAACCTGTTCATCTTCATCGTCTGAACTATAATTGTTGTTGTTGCGTTTTCATATATGCACTATAATTTGTTGCAGGTCCATGTAAAGCCAAATTAATCTTCACCTACATAAATATTTTCCCCGAAATCTTCGGGACCATCTGAGTCATCTCGTTCAACGATATTTGCTCTTCCTCTGATGAAGGTACCTTCTGTCGTCACTCCTCAGCGTTGATTTTGTTGTTTAATTTTTTTTTTTTGTATTTAAGTTAATGCTTAGTTCGAAATGAAAATAAAGTTAAAGCGGGGGAAATGGCACCGGGGCCATATCTCCTGAACTTCTTTTTGGCCTTGTTACATGAAAAATCAAGCACGCACAGCACAAACAAACACGATTATTATTTTTTTTTTTTTTTTCTTTTTTTTTATGAACACTTGGACAAATACTTTCGTATTAACACGAACTTTACTAATACATTTATAATATTTCAAGGGCTGTTGAGATTTGAACTGGACACTTCAATCACTTACGTTATTGATTGATATGCACTCCACTTTTTTTTGAAAAGAAGTCATTAAGTGGGAAATATTGAAAGGGTGCCATTTCTCGAGTGGTATGATATCACCCAACTATACCCTACAATGATAAGGAAGTCGAAAAAAGTGTGTCGGACAATTTTGTCTGTTTGTCTGTATGTCTGTCTGTCTGTATACCTACAGCCTAGACGGCTTTACCGATTTGCTTCAATTTTGGTACGGAATATTATTATGACGTCCTACAGAGGGGTGTTTGGAATTGGCATTCTAGCTCTAAAACTTACGGTACCTGCCATACCATTTTTAATGACAAATACATTTTTCTCAAAAACGGCTGGTACGATTTTGATAAAACTTTTTGAACGGTATTTTTGTGTAAACCCTATGTTTTGGTTGGAATGGATTTTTCAGGAAAATTCTTATAACGGTACCTCTCATAGGACCGGTTTTTTAAATTAGATTTTGCCGCAATTAGCTTGACAGATTTCCATGAAATCGTTTATATAGAACAAAATAAAAATGTTTTTTTATATTTTTCAAAAAAAAGTGTTTTTGAGTCCTTTTTTAAAGCATTTTTTTTTTATTTTTGGTTTTTTCCAAAACGGTTGTACGGTTGTTTTACGTCTTTGGTAAAAAGTTCCAAGTACTAAAAGTTGGCATATACCTCAAAAAAATTGAAATATGTTTTCCAAGAGTTTTCCAAAAAACCGTTTCTAAAAAAACTGGTCGAAGAATTGCCTATTTCACTTTTTCAAAAAAAAAAAAAAACGTTTTAACTAGTGATTTTTAATTATTTAATAAAATATGATTTGTTCCTTTAGTTTTTCAAAATCTAAAACCCCAAGACCACTGTCGCACATAAGAGAAAATTCGGGTGAAACAGTCGTGTATTTTATTTAATTATAGTCATAAATCAGAGTTTTAAAATGAGACGTATCTAACTCAACCAGACGGAGATGCAAAAGTCCTATCTTCCCTGTATAGTGACTATTATTGTTGAATATTTTTCATTTAACCTTGTTCATCATTTTATATACCTATGGTTCTTCATTAAATGATTTAATCTTATCATATGTTTTTAATGTGCCACAAACGCGACTTATCGAAACTGAGTGCTGGTGTCATACTAATAATTCATTTTGACACTACTCAATATGTTCTGTTTCAACTTTTCAATTATTAATTTTTTAACTTTATAAATCGGCGGGGTACAGTTTCAAAAACTTTACTGTTGTGAAACTTGATTAAACATTCATATACGTTAGTCTCACATAATACAAAATAAGTTGATAGTTTTTAATCGTAATCGTTGTTGCTATGGAAATGTTTAAATAACATGAAAAAAAGCTTCCAATAAAACGGGGATAAACTGTTTTTTTTTTCTTTAAAGCAAACCAATTTGTGACTGCAAACGCCTTCAATTACTGGATTTCCTTTTCTTTGAGAAGGACATTTGTATCCCCACATTAAGGTCAATTTTCTCATTTATCATTTTTGCTGGCGTTTCCAACACTATATTTGCAAAGAAATTAAGCTGCTTAAGATTAATTTTTATCATAGACACACACACATGTTCATTATCTCATAATGACATAGTTTTTGACATATGTGTGGAAGCCACTCACCATTTAGTCTCATAAAGGATATTTTCAGAAAGGTTAAACTACGAGCAAGTAAAAAATCATAGAAATTATCCATCAATCAATGTCATTGTGACATTTTTAGTTCTTAACAAAACATAATATGGACATTTTTAAATTGAACATAAAGCAAATTTTTTTAACGACAATATTATCAATTTATTCTAAATTGCATACATATGTACATATATCTGTCTATGTATATATATAAAATTCAAAATTTGTGTGTGTTTACGCTATAGTCTCGAAAACTATGCACATAACAGCCTTGAGTGCTGAAAGTAATTTATTCTACAAGTCATAAGGAAGGTTTATAGACCAGTCCGATAGCATTCCGATAGATGGCGCAACAAATGCATTTTAATTGCACTTTGTCAAATAACTAACAAATGTGAAATATCATCAGCGAGAAGACTGCAAAGTTTAAGCACACGCAACCACACTATCGGACACTATTTGTCAGCGGAACAGTGCAACACCATCCGACAAAATAAAATTCGTATGAAATTTGGTCAAAATTCGGTAAGTTTGGTTATAATATCTTCTTTGGTAGGGTTTTCTGAGGACACTTGGTAAGAAATCGGCTAAAAGGGTTGCAACAAATTGGACTGCAAAGTTTAAGCCCACAAAGATAAAAATCTTATATTTTTCTTCGATTTAAACGATTGATCAGATTGTGATGAAACTTTTAGGATCTTCTGAGTACGCCTTCGAAGGTTTGAAATGGTTTGCAACAAATGCAATTTTAGTGCACTTTGTCAAATTATTATAATAAATTTCAAAAATTGTCAGCCATCGGACTGTAAAGACTTAACCCATAATAAATGTAATTGGATTTGCTCAAAACTAGGCGAAGCGGTATGCAACAAATTAATTTTTAGTTTACTTTGCAAATTACTAACAAATCTTAAAAGTTGTCAGCCATTGGACTTCAGTCGATTAAATAACGGTATCGCCGAACATGCGTGTTCATTCGCTGCAAGACCCTTTAACACAAACATTCAAAAACATTTGGATATCGGGATCCAATAATGGTAAAATTCGAGTTGGCGTGATCAACAATAATGAGATTTTATCCCCGCCGAACTTCTGGAAAATGTAGCTCAATATTCAAGCCATTATCGACAATGTATTCAGAGCCTAACAACCTAATACAAAAATCCGAAATAAAATACTTCATTCATTCTTTCTTGGGCGTAACTACGTACGCCGGGTAAGGCTAGTTGTCTATAAAATGTCTTTTATTTAAAAAGGCACTTAATATTTGTACTATAAATTTATATATACATACATAGTACATACATATAATAAGAAATACAAATCAACCTGTTTCAAATATTGGGTTTCACTCCATGTCAAGCTATGCGGTATCTCTCATGAATGTCTACTACATCTCTGCATGCATAATTGACTAGGTCCAGTCATGAGTCAGCTCAGAAATGATTTATTAAACATTCAGCGTTAATTATTCCAATTATAGACTTGATTATATCGGTGTCATTGTGACAATTTTGTATGTTGTGGCCCAATTGCACAATGCACGTCCTTGTAAACTCTACGGCACGAATGATTCACAGAAAATGTGTAAAGGTCAAATTAGCCTTTTTAAGCTTGATGAAGAGTTAAATAGGTCAAAGAAAACTGTGGTTAATTAACTAGTTTTTGAACTTTAGCTGGATTAAGAGATATATTGAAACGTGAATTGATTGCGTGGTTAGCTTTGGGCGTGCTTAGCGTTATCAATTGATATAATCTCTTCAATGACATTTGCTTTGTAAGAACGTTTAATTGACAGTCATGTTAATTATAATATAAATTCAGCTTTTAGTGATGTAAGTTTTTAACTAGCTCTGTGGGACAAGTATTGGTATCGTACAGAAAAAAAAATCAAGGATTAAATCAGACATGACATTACAATGACAGAGAATCCCAAAAAAGTGGTTTTCATCATACCGTCCGTCGGACGGCATGCTAAAGCCTAAACGCCTTGACGGATTTTCTTCGAACTTCATATATAGGAGTTTTAAGAAAACCGTGGTCTAAGTTTTTTTTCTTTCATTTTAGCCCGGTTTTAACTGGTACGTTCCAAGTACCATTTTTTTTATTATTTTGAATTGCTCGAAAACGGCTCCAACGATTTTTAATACATTTTGTGTGTTGTAAGCAATTGGAGGTCTCAGGGTAACGAAATAAGGAGCACTCCCAATATGATCAAAATGCGGGACATAAACACTTCTTAAACAAGGAATTTGAACTACTTTTCTTTCTTATGTAATTTCTAGTAGTTATGTTACTGCTCCATCACCGCAGAGTAAGTACATGCGACCGATTCGTGCATTTTATTTTTTCTATAAAAATAATCCTTAGCAGCGTGCACTGTGGCGTATACGTATTTTTTTATTTTTACTTCGATTATAATTACTATAAAGCAAGTTATGGATTCGTGCAAAAAATTTGTTTGAGATAACAATCACTCATTACATTACGATGATGGAGAAGCCGAAAAAAGTGAGTCTGGGAGTTCCGTCCGTCTGTCTGTTCTCACCTCTATAGAGCCTAAACGGAAGGGCCGATTTGCTTCAAACTCTAGACCCATAAAAACAGTACCTGCCATACAATAGTAAGGGAGAAAATTGATTTCCTCGAAGACGGCTCTAACGATTTTGATAAAACTTTCAGAATGCAATTTTTTTAGGACAATCTATCTTCTGGTTGGAAATACTTTTTTTTTTAATTTGTCTTATAACGTTAACTCTCATAGACTCGGAATTTTCAAATAATTTTTTCTCAGAAACTATATATTAGATTTCAATAAAATTCATTTATATTTATGTGGTATTTCAAAATAAGATTCTCAAAAACTTTTTTTTTTATTTTTAAAATATGTTGGAAACGGTTGTATTGATTTTGTTCAACATTATGAAAATTAAAAATTGCCACGAACTAATTTCAAAATATATTTTCGAAAAGTTTTCCAAAAATAACCTTTTTGAAAAAAATGGTCGGACGATTTTCAATATTTTTACTTGCATTCGTAACAAAAATAAAATGCACGACTGGGTCGCACGAACTTGCTCTAATGAGTGACAGTGGTTTATGGGCTTGAGATTTTGATAAAAATAAAATTTTCAAAATTCTTAAATAAATACTTAAACTAATTTGAGCTGAAAAAAAAGTACGCCATTTTATTTCTTGGATAAATTTGAATTTATGAAAATAAATTTAAAAAAATCTGTGGAGCGGTTTTTGAGAAAAAAAGTTTTTTTTGAAAAACTTTTTGAAAAAAATTTTCAAAAAAAATTCAAAAACGCCAGTTCATAGGTATTCAGCAAATACATTTATTTAAATTTTTTAAAAAAAAATTTAATAAGCAGTTTTCGAAATATTTTTTTTTTAAATTTTTTTTTAAAAAATGCTTTTAAAAATACAAAAAAATATTTTTCAAAAATATTGGTATGCAATACAAATTGAGCTACCTACAGCTATATTTGTGTGAAATTTCGAAAGAATCGGTTGAGTCGTTTTCGAGATAGTCGAAAGCAAAAAAAACGGTCCTATGGAAAGTACCGTTCTTAGCCATTTTTTAAAACTTTTTTTTCAGCCATATGATTGGTCGTACCTAAAAAGCAACACTGATTTTTTTAATTAAAAATCGTTAGAGCCGTTTTTGAGAAAAATAAGCTTTAACGTAACGGTTGTATGGCAGGTACCGTTATTTTTTGAGCTAAAAAAAAATTTCAATTTCCTTTCTGTACAATACCTAAAAAAGTCTATATACCAAGTTTGAAGCAATTCGGCCCACCCGTTTGGCTGTAGGTCTACATACAGACAGACAGACAGACAGACAGACAGACAGACATACAGACGGACAGAATTTTTAGACCATCTTTTTTCGTCTTCGCTATCATCGTAATGTCATGTTTGATTGTTATCTCAAAACTTTTTTTTCGACGAATGCATAACTTGCCTTATAGTACCTATAATCGCAAGTAAAAAAGTTTTAAGATAACAATCAAATCTGACATTACGATGATAGTTGATAGCGAAGACGAAAAAAGATGTTATACAAATTCTGTCCGTCTGTCTGTCTGTCTGTCTGTCTGTCTGTCTGTCTGTCTGTCTGTCTGTCTGTCTGTCTGTCTGTCTGTCTGTCTGTCTGTCTGTCTGTCTGTCTGTCTGTCTGTCTGTCTGTCTGTCTGTCTGTCTGTCTGTCTGTCTGTCTGTCTGTCTGTCTGTCTGTCTGTCTGTCTGTCTGTCTGTCTGTCTGTCTGTCTGTCTGTCTGTCTGTCTGTCTGTCTGTCTGTCTGTCTGTCTGTCTGTCTGTCTGTCTGTCTGTCTGTCTGTCTGTCTGTCTGTCTGTCTGTCTGTCTGTCTGTCTGTCTGTCTGTCTGTCTGTCTGTCTGTCTGTCTGTCTGTCTGTCTGTCTGTCTGTCTGTCTGTCTGTCTGTCTGTCTGTCTGTCTGTCTGTCTGTCTGTCTGTCTGTCTGTCTGTCTGTCTGTCTGTCTGTCTGTCTGTCTGTCTGTCTGTCTGTCTGTCTGTCTGTCTGTCTGTCTGTCTGTCTGTCTGTCTGTCTGTCTGTCTGTCTGTCTGTCTGTCTGTCTGTCTGTCTGTCTGTCTGTCTGTCTGTCTGTCTGTCTGTCTGTCTGTCTGTCTGTCTGTCTGTCTGTCTGTCTGTCTGTCTGTCTGTCTGTCTGTCTGTCTGTCTGTCTGTCTGTCTGTCTGTCTGTCTGTCTGTCTGTCTGTCTGTCTGTCTGTCTGTCTGTCTGTCTGTCTGTCTGTCTGTCTGTCTGTCTGTCTGTCTGTCTGTCTGTCTGTCTGTCTGTCTGTCTGTCTGTCTGTCTGTCTGTCTGTCTGTCTGTCTGTCTGTCTGTCTGTCTGTCTGTCTGTCTGTCTGTCTGTCTGTCTGTCTGTCTGTCTGTCTGTCTGTCTGTCTGTCTGTCTGTCTGTCTGTCTGTCTGTCTGTCTGTCTGTCTGTCTGTCTGTCTGTCTGTCTGTCTGTCTGTCTGTCTGTCTGTCTGTCTGTCTGTCTGTCTGTCTGTCTGTCTGTCTGTCTGTCTGTCTGTCTGTCTGTCTGTCTGTCTGTCTGTCTGTCTGTCTGTCTGTCTGTCTGTCTGTCTGTCTGTCTGTCTGTCTGTCTGTCTGTCTGTCTGTCTGTCTGTCTGTCTGTCTGTCTGTCTGTCTGTCTGTCTGTCTGCCTGTCTATATAGACACCTACAGACCAAACGGGTGAGCCGAATTGCTTCAAACTTTGTTTTTTTTAGGTATTGTACAGAGAGAAAATTGATTTTTTTTAGCTCAAAAAATAACGGTACCTGAAATATAAAATGGCGTACTTTTATTCAGCTCAAATTAGTTTAAGTATTTATTTAAGAATTTTGAACAAAATATTTTTATCAAAATATTAAGCCCACTAGACCACTGTCACGCATTAGAGCAAGTTCGTACGACCCAGTCATTTTTGCATTTTTGTTTTCAATCATATAACGATTTTTGCTGGAATTCTTTTGACACAATTTGCTCACAATGTATAGGTGGTATAACTTCAAAGCTTTAAATGAAGCGTATATATCGATATGTCCATTTGTCCATGTCCATTTATGCAAACGCACTAATGTAGGATTATGTTTTTTTTTTTTTCTACAATTTATTCAAGAAGAGTTCAAGGGTATTATGGTAATTTTTAAGCACTTGTATGTATTGCAGAAGGGGATCCATTTCAATGGGTTACACGACTATACGTTGTACGCATATTTTAAATGCAACTATTACACTTTGAAGGCGGATATTATTTTAATTGAGACTAACACGATAAAAGCAAAATAATCATAGTTTCAAAGTTATGCACCTAATACAAGCATTCAAGTCTTGACTCCTTGCGTTGTCGTTTTGTAAGAACGTTTCGCTATGCAGGTTAATAGCGAGGCATGTCAATGGGTTATTTCCCCAAGGATGAGAAATTTTAAAACCAAGTTAAATTTTAACGTGAAATGGCTTCACTTTTAAAAGTTTGTTGATTTTTTTAAAACCAATACGAATAGCCACTGGTTTTAAGGTTAATTACAAAATATGGAAAACATTTTATGGACAAGTGGAACGTTAGATTGTTCAACGAAAAATCTGGAGTCTTCGGCTGAATGAGATAATATGATACGTATCTATTGCAATCTTATGACTGACAAGGATGCTGTATCCTATGAAGGATAAGGCAGGAATAGGTGAATAACTGAATGACTCTCTATAAGAAAATATCACTATCATCATTGGAGAATTCAATGTCAACGTCTTACTGTAAAATAAAGGTTTTTTTAAAGTATTATAAATTTCTTGATTTTTGTAACTCTCATTAGCAATATGGTGGTAGGTGGAACTGTGATTCTACACAAGACCTGCTATAAAGTCATCTGGGTTCCCCCTGATGCTCGATCATAAAATTGATTTGACCTCTTTGTAGTCCAACAACGATGATGGTCCAATGATTGAATCCTCGTGTTGAATGGTTAGTTAGAAGTCCAAAAACAACGTGGAGGGCCCGATCTCTGAAAAAGGAAGCTAATTCTGAAAATTTGGAATCGTTTTCACAGCTGATGATTGGGAACATAAAATAAGATGATGAGTTTACTGCCCTAACCTCCACGAGGAGCTACATAAGTTGTTGTTGCCTTTATGTCCGGCGTTTCATTAGAATACTAAGAGAAAACAATAGAAAAGAGTGACGTCCCAAACATTTCCCTACAACGCGGTACGGGATTCTAAAATTAGATTTAAAATATAAGCTATCAGTGATAGCTGATAGTAATACGAGGGATTCTTTCAACATTTTACTTCTTCAAAGTGTATACCACCCTCAGATACCAGGAAACTTGTCACTGTTAAGTCAAAGGATCAATAAACAAAAATAAAGTGCACGTAGCACGACTGGGTCGCACGAACTTGTTCTTAAGTGTGACAGTGGTCTTTAGGGACTTTAGTGGTCAGGGATTTTGAAAAAAAAAAAAAAAAAACATAAGCGAGAGCTTTATGAGTATGAGTTCACTAATGCAATAAAAAAAGGTGTGTGCCATGCCCAAAGTTGAGACTTTTTACTGCCAAGGCAATTTACTATGAGATTAGCGACATTTTGATTTGAACAAAACAAGACAAAACTTAAATTTTTAAAAATTAGATTTTGAATGGAAATATCGATTATGGGCGTATTTAACAATTCTTGAAACACGCTCTGCTATGTGACCACAAGGAATACAAACCAAAGTTGTCATCTTCTTACTTCAAAACTGCGACCGATGGTTAAAAAACATTACAAAATTAATGCATATTACGACTTTCGATGAAAACGCCCCTTAAAAGTGGAGGTATCCTAAAAATGTGTAAAAAAAAGTTTAAAGCACTAACTGAGCTTTGGTCATTAGTCAATTTGTTTTCATATGTGTAAAACTACAGCTGAATCGAGTAGTTTTTTAACGATCTTGCCCGGATAAAGGAATTTTATAAAAATCACGCCCTTAAAATTGGGCGTATTGAAAAATTGTACACAAAAAAAGTGTAGAGATATATTTTTCATATAACGAAAGGAAAGTAAGGTTGAAATCGAATATTGGTACCATAAATTTTTAAAACTACGTTTTTCGTTCTTTCATGAAAAGTGGGCGTCAGCCACCCCCAACATTTTTTTATTTGATTTCATACACAAAATGCTTTTGTACAAGAGTAATATCCACAAAATTCAATGTTTTTCGCTCTTACATAAGCATTGTTATTTAAAAAAAAAAACAATAACGACAGTTTTGAATGAAAAGTGCGCCCACGCACAAACTGAAATATTGGTATTTAATTGGAAGAAAATATACATAAAGCTTGCGTGTGTTTTGATCGCAACTGTTTTTTGAAAAACTTTTTGAAAATATATTTCAAATTTTTTTTAAGTATGCCAACTTCTATCACTTTGTAGTTTTTATCAGAAAAATAAAATTTAAAAAAAAAAAAAAAAATAGATCAAACTTTTTTTGGAAAATGGCTCCTACACTAAAATTTGGCTAACTAGAAAATCTGAATTTAAGAAACAGGTCGTATGGGAGGTACCGTTATAAGAACTTTCCTTAAAAATCTGTTCCAACCAAAACATAAAATTTACACAAAACACCATTCAAAAAGTTTTATCAAAATCGTAGGAACCATTTTCGAGAAAAATTAATTAAAAATCCTATGGTAGGTGCCGTTAGTTTTAGAGCTGGAATGTTAATTCTGAATATCCATCTGTAGGACGTCATAATAATACTGTGTACCAAGTTTGAAGCAAATCAACCCATCCGTTTAGACTGTAGACTGTAGAGGTGCGAACAGACAAACAGACAGACGGACGGAATTTCCAGACCCACTTTTTCGACTTCTCTATCATCGTAATGTCATGTGTGATTGTTATCTCAATTTTTTTTCACGAATCCATAACTTGCCTTATAGTACCTATAACCACAAATTAAAATAATGACAACTGGTCAAGAGTATTCGTACGGCTAAGATCTCCAATGTGGACTCAAATTCAGAATGGTGGAATCAATTTACATTTTTTTTTTTTTTTTGAATTCGGCTACACACCAAAATATTACAGAGTTTTCTCCTGGACTTCAAGCCCAAGGAAATCCATCTTGGAACCATTAACATATCATCCCCATCAAAATGTAATGTTAACATCCTGAGAAACTACTTCTTTACCATAAAACTCAAGTGCTCTTCACTCTTCCACTATAATCCATTCTGAGTGTCAAATTTCCTGTAGTTTTTTTTTTTTTCTTTTATTATTTTCTCTTCAACTAAGAAACGAAATCATTCGAAAAGGACTTCAAATTCAAATGCGAATTCCATTAGAGCTGCCACTTATATCATTTCTATTCCTTGTCTAGCGTAGTGCCTCTGTCTTCGACAAACATAGTCTTCATCCCCATGTCTTACCCTCAATAAAATTCATCGATTCGGCGGAAAAAAAAACACACACACACTCAAACAAAAGGATGGAAAACCGATAAAAATATATTCAGTATTCTCGTGCTTTTACATTTGAATTGCAGCAGGTAATACTATATGTGCGGAACAAAGACCAACAGCAAACAGCGAGACAAACCAACTTGAATCTGTGGACGTGAATTTTTTGAAATTGCGGTTCGGATTTGTCTGCTTTTACTTTTTTCCACTTCACTTTGCTCTTGAGTAAACGTGAAAATCGTACATAAAAATTCCACAAATGATTTATGCCAACCACTTTGCTCGTCGGTCTCTGGGGTAGGTACAACGGGGAGTAAACGTGGATATAAAGGACGAAAGAGAGCAACACTGCTTTGGAAAGAAGGATATGAGCACTTTCAGCTATGAAAACATATGCTCCTGAGTGAATGATGGAATATTCTGTTGTGATTCTAACGGTAATGGCGAAAATGTGTGCTTTGTGTTTTTTTTTAAATAATGATTTATATTTGAATGTTCAGAGAACACAAATTGCGTTTTGTTTTCAAATATGTATCCGAAATCATTGAATTATTAAAACAAGAACGCCAATTTTTTTTTTTTAGAAAAATTACACTTAATTCTCAATCAGATGTAGTAGTGAGATGTCTTCCTTATCTTCGTTTTCCTTCCTTGAAATTGTCTTGAAAGCTGCATTTCAAAAGACATTAAAGTCCTTAATGGTATGTAGTGAAAAAGATTTTTTTTTAAATTAATCGGTTCAGTATTACCTAAGTTAACTATTTTCCTCGAAATTGGCTTCCACGATTTTTATATATCCTTGCATTCAAATTCAAAGTAATGTGTCACATTTCCTCGCACACTTTCAAAATGAGAGCGATGTCTTTTAAAATGGTTCGAACCAAGAATGAGTCGTGAGATGACAGGCTGAAAAAGAATGAGGCTAGAAATGGCAGGCTAAACAAAATCGAGGCTCAAAAAGACATACTTACGGAGAATTAGCTATAAGATGGCAGTTATCAAGAATGAGTTATGGGATTTCATTCTTAACAATAATGAGCCTTGAGATGGCAGGCCTACAAAAAATGAGCCATGAAATAGACTAAGATTGAGTTGTGAGATGACAGGCTTAGCAAGATTGAACCGTAAGATATCATGATAAGCCTCGAAACTGCAAGTACCCCAACAATGAGCCCGGAGATTTCAACAAATGCGTCATCATAGAAACACTCCAATGAGCTACTTCTACTTATTTGTAGCATAGGTCATTGAGGCCTTTCACTACTGGTCAAGGAAGTGAAATAGGGTAGGGGAAGACCCCTCAAAAAGCCATTAGTAGCCATTGCATCCCCGTAGTTGTAGTACGGTGATACTGACTCTGGACTTTCCAGCTCTTTTTGATATTGACATCATCAGAAGAACTATGCGCGCTGTCAGTGGAGCATTCGCAAGTATTGAAGCGAATCCGATGAGAATGGTCATTGGTGATCTCTGTTTATGAAGATAAAACAAAGTATATATATGTTGTCCTAGGCTCAGATGGACTAATATAATTTTGAAGAAAGTCTATTCGGGTACGGATACAACCTCCCAAAATAATATCAATGAAGACATCATCAGTCAAAGAATCGCTCTTGCCATTTATTAGGGCTAAGAAGGCATCTTAGTAGCAAAACCCGCCTTTAGGGACCAAGAAGACACTATACAAATTTTGTTCATCCCAGTCCTGTTTGTAAGAGGTGTGGGAAGTACGTGCTAGCTATGATAACACTTCACCCCGCAGCAAAGTCGATTAGCCTGTGTCCGTTGCCGGAAGTGTTGTTGTGCAGGCTGTGCTTTCCGACTGACTAGTCAAAGTTACCCTTCTTTCCAATCTTCGCGTTAACGTCAAGAAGAATAATCTTTGTGTCGTAATTCGGGCATTCATCATACGTCTTCTCGAGAAGATTTTAGAACTATTCTTTAGCAGTGTCATATTATTCTTCACCGGGGGCGTGGACGCAGATCAGCGAGATGTCGCTGAATTTGGAATTAATGCGGATCGTGACAATGCGTTCGCTTATGCCACGAAACAGGTAGCCAGCTGCGTTCCACCCCTTAAACATTTCGTCCATAACACTCGTCTTGCTAGGAACGCTCATCAGTTTACACTTGAGCCTAATTTCGGACGTACCGTGAAATATAGGAATTCTTTCTTTAGTCGTACAACACGAATGTGGAATGGATTGCCTGGCACAATTTTTCCTTGCCATTTTGATCTTCAAGCATTCAAGACCAATGTTCACCGACACCTCCTTTTGCTCCCTCCATAATTTCCTATCGCTCGCGCTGTGACTTATCATAAAAAGGGCTATAACAAACCCCTTGAGCGCGTGTGCAGTATAAAAAAAAACCCTAAGACTTCTTGCCTAAGCCTTCCTCTTATCAAAAATCCGCATCCAAATAGCCGCTGTTTTCTTTTCCTGTAGCAGTTGCCGTAGTGGATGTCACAGTTTTTCATCCCTATTGTGCCTTCACTATCCCACCGTACATCTTGGATGGCTGTGAAGTCCGCTTTGACACTATTTAGGGCTTTCACTATCTGTTAGGCTGCACGTGGTCTGTTAATGACCTGAGCTCCGAATATATCGAAATAGCTCCATGGGGTGCGCCTACCATGCTGTTGGCGTCTCCGTTGGTTCACTAAATTGGCGCTCATCCGCCGCTCGCTCACTTTCTGAGGGGTTCGTCTAGAATAACTGCTATCCAACAAGAGAAACAGAGGAGCTTCATATGGCAGGGCAATTGTAGTGTAGCTATTTTTCCGTGTTCAACACTCGCGCTTAAAAGTTTAGCAAGTCAAGTCCGGGTGGACAAGACCAGTACCCGATGGCTACCACTAGGAGGTAAAATAAGCACAATAAATTGATGTGTATTAGAAAGTTACAGCACTGGGCGTCTGTCCCGAAATAAATTCTGAAATCCGTTTCAACTAGGGTTGAGTGGGGCAGATTTGACACATTTTCTGAATATTGCAAAATAATTCCTTCCTAAATAAATATTAAAATATTTTTTTGATTTTATATGAAATTTTGTTTATTAAAATATTTTTTTTTTTTCAAAATGTTACCTAAAATTGACGATTATGTCCCACCATGGGGCGCTTTCCATATGTGAGAGGGGCACTTTTGGCATGATTTTTTGTGTAGCAGAAAACAGAAAACACTTTTAATTAAAAAAAAAGCGAATTATGTTAAAGCAAACTGTTAAACATGTATTTTTTATTCAAATGAGATCCTTTAACAATAGAAATAACATACAAAATAAAAAGAAACAAAACAAAACAAGAAGAAATAGGGCCAGGAAATAAGAAATGAATTCAAACGGGTCTTAAGTTTTTTTAAGAAAAAATAAATCATTGGACGTTATAACTAGCCATATCAATCTCCTTAAAAATATAATGTTTGAGTACCTTCACGATCCAGGTGCTCGAAAATGCCCCATAATTCAATTTTTTTGAAATATTTTTTATAAAATTTATAAAAGTAATTGAAATAATTATTATAAAAACTTTAAATATACATAGGTGTATAGCACAATCATTTAACAGTGAGATTCCACTACAAAATTGAAAAATCGTTTACCTCGTACACAAGCAAAATTACACAAAACAGCGCAAAAGTTGAACAAGAACTGTCACGATTCGCATGTGATGCATACATCTTGTGTTGTAGTATTTGCCATACAAATATTTGGTATGACAAACCGTTTTTCGGAAAAGTGCCCCACCCTACCCTATATACTAAACGAACTTTCATATAAGCTCCTGAAAGTATACAACTTTCTGAACTCAATGAAAAGTACAAACAATTGACTGCTTTTTTTTTTCTTCTGGTAATGAATATGCAACTGCTAATCCGTTTAACCTTAAAAGGTAGGTAGTTAATCCTGTTTCCGGGAGATGGACAAACTCATTCGCTAACAAAGCTTCGGGTAAAAAGCTGCAAAAATTCAGGAAAAATAATATATATACTTGAATTGACCAGCTATATTTATCCTCATTTTACGAAAACAAAATTTAAAGGGAATTCTATTTTTGAACATTTATATTTTGTATATTATCATGCCGAAAATAATATTAACTATTAACAGAGGGAGAAAAAAGCCCATAGAAAACAAATAATAATATCAATTTTCTATTTTCACATCATGTTTTCACATTTAGATTTTAAAAATATCATAAAGGTTCCTGTCTGTCCTGGGCTCATTCATCAGGGGCTCAGAGCGTCCTCAGTCCAGACCCAAAAATAGCAAATTTCTGAGAAAACCCCACATTCTTTTTTTTAAATATTATTTCTCTGCATTTGTGTTATTCCAGTTCATTAAAAAAACATCCCTTGAGATAAAAAAAAAACTACACAACAAATCATAAAAATTCCAATGGTGAAGGCGGTTGCTTTTCGGTTAGTGTATTAAATCAAGCAACCACATCAATTTCGATAAGTGGCTGCCGGTATGATTTATTACTCCTCCATGGGGCCCATTTAGTTTGTCGACAGCTAAAAAAAAAAACCTTTAGACATTCAAACGTGAAAAAGGGAATAATAATTTGACTCCGTACTACATGAAGGGAAAAACATTTTGCTTTTGCTATATTTATTGCTTCATTGGCAAAGGACGATGGCTATGGCAAATTGTTGAGAGGACGAAGAAAAATCATGATGAATGATAAATGTGAAGTAGCCTTTATAGAGAGTTTGCATTTCAATAGCGGACGACGCGACGGGGACTGTGACGGCGAGACGAAAGGACGAAAAAAACATTTAGTTCGCAAATAAGCTCCTTTCCAATGCAATAATTGATTCCATTTTATTATACTTACTTGAAGAGGAATACTTGTATAAAATATATACATATTTTCTGGAAGTTGGTGATTTTATTTAAAATGACTCCAAGGATTGGAATAAAAATAAGAATTTTAAGGAAAACGACATAAGATCGAAATTTTAATTGGCAAGCTCATACTTAACTCAGGATACATTGTCTAACTCTTAATGAAAAGTTTTCGATATTTCCACTTGCAATATGAAAGAAAAGAGTGGTCTCTTTTGAGAGATGGAACATAAATTTGAAATAAATACACACACATATTTAAAAAATGCAATCCATTACTATATTAATTTCTTTGGACCTATAATCTTACAACCGAAGTAAAATGTTAATCGTCAACTCATGGGTCTCATAGATTAGGTTAATCCATCCTATCTCCGATTTTTTTTGTTAGACAGTCCGGCGTAAAAGTGGTCACAGAACTTTAAAGACTTTTGAACCTCTGCTATAAGTCTTTTTAAAGTAGATCTCCCTTCTAGAACGTATTGCAAAATCAATGTCAAATAGGATTAATTAAGAGGGCTGATGGTTGATGTTCTATCCATCACACGTAGATAAATGTTCTTTCATTGTTATGTCCAGAGGGTTGTGGACAAATAAGCATGTGAAGTGTGAAAACTCTCTACATTTTCGAGCATTTTAAATTCACTGATCATTGAGTACCCCGTGGTGTAGTGGTTAATGTGTCGGACTGCCACGCCGAAGGTTCTGGATTCAATCCCTGACGACTCCACCTAAGTTTTTTTCCACTTGCGAGGAAGTAACAAATCCTCCAAGAGTAATTAATGTCACGGAAAGTGCTTCTCTGGTTAGCCGTTCGGATTCAGCGGTAAATTGTAGGTCCCTTCCATTCTTGCAGAATATCAACGCACACACTTTGAGAAACCAGTTCAAAAAAGAAATCAATAAAGCTAAAAGTGATTTTATTAAAAATAAAATAGAAAATTCGGTTGATCAGAAAGCAATGTGGAGAACTATTAACAGTTTGTGCTAAAGCAAAATCAACCGGAAATTAATAAAATTATTTTTGAAAATATAACGTACAACGACAATTCCGTTTTGGCGAACAAATTTAATAAATATTTCGTTGACAGTATAACTGAAATAAGTGCTTCGATCCCATATATCCCTTTTGTGAACCAGATTGCTAGAAATCCTACCTCTTTTAATTTTCGAGAAATAGAGTTTTCGGATATTAAGCAAGTGTTCGATAACATAAAAATAAACGCGATACAAATTACCTTAACATACAGATTTTCAAAGACATGATTGATATCATAGGACATCCGTTGATCGTAATTATTAATCATTCATTTCGTGATGGCGTTTTTCCCAGCTCCTGGAGAGTGTCTCAAATAACTCCGATTCCAAAAGTTAAGAACTCAATTAAATGTGAAGATTTCAGACCAATTAATGCCCTCCCTCTCTATGAGAAAGTTCTTGAAAAAGTTGTTCACTTGCAACTAGAATCATTTTTTGAATTTCACAAATTGATTATTGAAAACCAGTCGGGGTTTAGGAAGCATCATTCTTGTGAAGGTGCACTTAACATGGTCATAGCAGATTGGAAGCAACAACTAAATGCGAAAACTAAAATAATATGTGTCTTCCTTGATTTGAAAAGGGCTTTTGTGACGGTAGATAGATCTATTTTTTTTGAAAAACTTGAGAAGTATGGTGTTCGTGGCAAATCGTTATCATGGATGATCTCGTATCTATCTGGTAGAAAACAAAAGACTAAAGTGAATAAAATTTTATCGGATGAAATGCAAATTGAAATTGGTGTTCCATAAGGGTCTATACTAGGCACGTTTCTCTTTAACGTTCATATAAATGACATAGGCAGTGTTATAACTTATAGTAAATATGCATTATTTGCGGATGACGGTTTGTTGTATGTTGTTTGTAAAAACCTGGAAGATGGTATCTCACAAATGCAGGTTGATCTGGATGATCTTAGTGTTTGGTTAAAGGCAAATAAACTAAAATTGAATGTGTCGAAAACAAAAATGATGATTATTGTTAACAATACGGCAAATGATAGTTTGATGAATATTAAAGTAGATAACGAAAATATTGAAATAATTAACGAAATTAAGTACCTGGGTGTTATCATAGATAACAAATTAACATTTAATACACATATAGATTACATAGTGAAGAAAATATCCAAAAAGACAAATCTACTTAGAAGAATTCGCAAAAATATTTCAACAGTTAGTGCAGTAAACATATATAATGCCATAATAAAACCACATTTTGAATACTGTCCTTCAATTCTGTTTTTGTGCAATCAAGAAATGCTTAATAGACTTCAACTTCTCCAAAATAAGGCAATGTGAACAATTTTAAAGTGCAATATATATACTCCTATTTGTTATATGTTGGATATGTTAATGTGGCTTAACGTCAAACAAAGAATCCTGATGAATGTTTTAGTGTTTGTTTTTAAAATTAAAAATAATCTAGTACCTTCTTATTTGTCTCGTTTAGTTAACTATGTGGGCGATGTTCAACCCTTCGTATTGAGAAATAATCAGGATTTCCGCCTTCCATTGGTACGAACAAGTGCAGGCCAAAACTGTTTATTCTTCAAGGGACTACGGATTTTCAACACTTTGCCTAATATTTTAAAGACTGAAAACAACTTGAGCAGGTTCAAACGTCAGATTGTCAACTTTATTAGATTGCAAAAGTAACTTCAAGTGATATTTACTCTCCAATTGTTAAATTATTTATTGTTAAATTATTTATTATTTATCTATTTGTTAAATTATTTATTTATTAATTATTCTTATGTAAACACGCAAAACAAAATTGTACTATATCCTATGTTCTTAAGTAGTTTGAAAAACTAAATAAACAAACATACATACATACACTGGAATGGTTGAGAGTGTAAGTCACGGGCCCGGCCCCGCTTGGAGCTGTTGTGCCAAAAATTTATTTTTATTTTTTGATCACTGAGTTAAAAAAAAGTTTCACACTCATATTTGTTAACTTCTTTTCTTTCGATATTTTGCTGATTAATTTGCCACTTGATCATAAAACTGTAGAGATCCATCAGAAAAGCCATCCCAAAGTTCAGAAAAACATACTACTTCACTGTTCACTCAACGTCAAGATTAAGAGATTCTACGAGAAATGTTTGATATTTGTTACTTCAAAGTTTTCAAAATGCGAATCAATTTTGACCAGGTCGATGTCGCTGTACATTGTACAGTTCGCAATAGAATCTTCCCATACATATTCTATAGTTACAAATAGGACCAACAACTAACAGAAGAATCCTTCGCTCGAAACACCCTACCCTCACTTTATCCAATTGTGGTAGGGTCCAAGCTTCTGCCGCATAGAGCAGAACTGTAATGATAGAGGCCTGGTACAGTGTCTCATTGGTCTCCTTCTGCCTTCATAGCCAGAAAAAACAGTGGTTGGCAAGAGTGATTTTTCAACTGATCTCTTTCCGGATATTATTTTGAGAGTCCTGAAGGCAACCCAAATAGACAAACCCCTTGATTACTTCAAAGTTTAATCTATCCATCTCAAAGTCTTGTCCAAGCCTACGATGATGATGTTCTGCACCCGAGGTCAGCATATACTTTGTTTTATCTTCATTTACAGCCAGACCCATATTCTCGCCACCTTCACTTCAATACTTGAGAGTGCTCCACATGCGAGTTACGAATGCCTAAATATGAGAATGTTGAAGAGGTGACACCATAGCGTGTCTTTAGTCGTTCTTGCAATCAAAGTAGTTGGTGGTGTTCTTATCAAACTTGACGGAGCAGCGCGTTCTCCATAATCATTCTAGAGAATTGAACGTGGCATAGGCGACTTTAAAATCAATTATAAGGTGCTGTCTGTCGAAGTGTGTAAACATTTCATTCGCGTAAGATTTAACACGTGCAGTAGAACCAGCAAGGTTTTATAGGCAACATTTGGAAGACTTAAATCTCTGTAGTTGGCGTAATTCAGAGTATCTCCTTTCTTGTGGGTAATGGATAATTGCCTCCGACCAGATTGTACAAATTCGTTAGCGTATGCTCTCTACCATGTCATCTCCCGCTGCTTCGAAGGCTTGTTCGACTTTAGTTTACATATCACTACCCCGAACTTTTTAATTGGTCAGGTGGACGAAAGGTTTATTCATCATCGTCCAAAGCGAATGAATCATTCTGTCTGATAGCGATTATTTGATTGTCTACGCCGGCCGCTGTTGTTTAACAGTCTTCAGAAGAGTTTTGTCAAAAATCTCAGTACCAACTGCGCTTCCACTACGACATTCCCACCCCAGTTTCTACAGACTTCGGTTCGGGATTTGTACCCCTGGACTAATGTTTATATCCTTTTGTAGAACTTTCAAACATTTCCAATGCTCCTCTTTAGCTGGTGCTCTGGTTCAGGCCTGCAACATTGTCTGATTACCTTCATTCTTGTCTGTGAACAGTGAGTGCCAGCCTGAATTTTTCATAGAAAGAGATGTTTCGTTGTGGGTGACTAAAGAACCAAAGCATCAGTAGCTCCATTTTTGATGACTTTTGATGATTTGTAATATTGCCAATTGTCCTCTAGGCCCGGAGCTGGTTTGTCTAAAGGTAAAAGGAGTCACGGTAATCAAAATTTTACTAGAGGCCTCTATATGCAGGCGGAACTTTTTTCTCATCAGGGACATCAGATATATAAATGTCGATCAGTTTTGTTTCCAATATTCTGAGAATGTTTTCAAAGGATTTTGATTTTTTGCCAACGAGAGCTGTTTTTGAAATTGTGATTTTAGGGAGAAAGGCCTTGCAAGAGTTAAACCAAAATTCTCGATACAGCAACTGATGTCACAGAAAAGAAACTTATAAACAATGTATGTATTTGTGTCTCCCATGAGTCTAGATTTATATATTTCTCTAACAAAAAATGGCTTTGGAATTTATAATACTCGTACTTGTTATAGGAATTGCGATTTGTTTCCCCCAATATTGTAATCTTTCTAGGGAATGTCATCTCCACCTGCGATTGCTCTATGTTTTGAGCTTTCAATTCATTGAAACTCTGTTCGTCGCATTATCTTGAATGTCTAACAGATTCTATTTGAATTCCAAATCCACCATATCTGTGTTTACTATCAACAGCGACAAAAAAGACGACGACGCCGATGTTGAAAACGACACCACAAAAACAAGTAAAGAAATACCTCTCACATTGCACCATCCCCAATCCCCTGTAAATGTATATATTTTTTCCAAGAACAGATTTGTGAGGAAAAAAAACCTCATAAAAAGAATAAAGACGATAAAATTGTTATCTTCATCCTTCTCAATTTAAATCTTTCCTTATAGTATCGCAAAAAATCACAATAGCGCCTGACAAGCAAATACACACAAACAATAGCTTCCAGGAATAAAAAAATAAAAAAAAGGTACCTAAAGGTAAGGGAATTGGTGAAATTACGGAACTTCCTTTTCCGTTCAGAGCTCTGCGCTGCAGATAAAGGCTAACAGACAGAAGATGTCGCTTCGCAAAACCTTCACCAATGATTTATGTCTTCCACTTTCTTGGGTTAAACTTTCTCGTCCTGCCACCGCCGCGCCGCCGCGCCACCCTATTACCAATCCAGTTTATATGGATGTTCACTTTTAAGTAGAAAGGAACCATGTGGCACAAGCTACAAGGTGAATATGCTGGCAGTCAATTCTGCCTGTTTGCTGTCCTTAGATACCAGCTCCCTCGCTTATCCATCCCTTCATTGCTGTTCTTTTTTGTCCATGTTTTTTTTTCGTTTTTGCATTCTTGAGATATGTATTGATTGGTATAGGTGGAGGTGATAAAAAGTAAGGCACAAAGAAAGGACAAGACATTTTGTATTGAATTCATTGTAGGTATATACGATATAAATGCGTCCAAGATGTGCCATTGTGTTTAGGGTTGTTAGCCCTAATTGCCTTTGACCTGATTTACAAGCAATTACAGGAAATTGGTCTAAATAATTGTTAGTGTTTATGTAACTGCTTGATTTATTATTTATATAAAGGAAATGTTGCCCATTTTTGCATTTTATTGGAGAATGTCGACAAATCTTGGTTTTAACCTATGACCACAGAGAACTACTAGAAGTCATGAAAATATGCATAAGGCAAAGAGAATCAAAAATTTAAATAAAGCAAGCCTTAAGGCCCAACCATAATTGACGATTGGGCACGTACGTTTCCTTACGAAACAGTAGAAATACATGCATGTGATTTGTATACCCAACGCTAAATTACTTTTTGATAAGTTTTGGCAAGTTTCGTTCACTTTTGTTTCCGTACGCTTTCAGTCGTACATTTCGCGCGAAAATCGGACATTTCATTTTTTTTCATTTTTTTTTTACGTTATAATAATATTAGAGAAAGAAAGAGACAAATGCTTCTTATTTGTAAAGGCTATTACGGCCAACTAATGTATTTGAAAGATCGGAAAGAAACTTTTTGTTCGGTTTAGACACTTCCTTCCTTTTTCTTTCGCTTATTATGGGTGGTCCTTGAGCATAAGTTCTTAAAAAAAGAATTACAAGTGTCAAAATAAGAGTCATCTTAAATCAGAGTCTCTATCTCTATCAGCTCCAGCAAGTTCTAAAATTTTCCGTCGTCAAATTGCCTTGTCCGATATTTTTTTTTAAACTAAAGTCCTCTCTACTCTTAACTATTTATATATTGGTTCCATTCTTTTAATCCGGAGAGGATGTGAAAGATATCCGAGCATTCATTCTGAAACGAGAATTTAAATAAAATCTAACTAAGCGATCCTTTATTCCGAGGTATAGATGAACTAACTTAACCTTCAAGTTGGGAACGCAGGTACTTTTAACTCAAATTGAAGCGATTTATATAGTATTTTACGCTATTGCTTCAAGAGCTTCTGCATGCGATAGACTCATGCATTATTCAAAATTATAAAACTATCTGCTGACAATCTTTTTTGGACAGACCTTGATGCTTAAAGCAGAATGAGTAAATCCGTTGTTCCCTGTTTCCAATCAAACGTAGAAACGCTTTACAGGCGAAAGTACGCTCGTGGAATTTTAGCTTTAGATAATTACAAGGATTTAAGCTTATCATCTTTTGACTCTTATATAGTAAAAAATCCTTGCTAGGATTACAATGAAATACCCATTATAAATTATGGGTTAACAACAAAATAGCGTTGAGCTATGATCAACTATTAATTTTCAAGTCACTACAAGTAAGGGGCCTAACTAAAGGGTGTCCCAACTAGAGCGCCGTATTCAAATTTGCCGCCATTTCGTTATTGCGAGTTACAGGTTTTTGTTTTTACAGTTGTCGCCATACGATTTAGGAATAAGGAGAATTATTCACACAAACAACGTTTAATTATTGTAAAAACCCATTGCAAAAATGATGAGCTAATGAAGCCTAGAGAAAATGCGCAGTGTCGTTGAGTTGCTGATTGAGTGTTGGAAGTTGGAACATCATCAAATTAATGCCGATTTTTTGAAGAAAATATTTTTTTAGTTGAGGCGCATTTTCTACACAATGCGATGGATAGGTTTGTAGAGTCGCGTGAAGTTAGCCGCAACTTTGAAACCAAACTGGTTTTTCTTTAGAGTTCTGGTATTATTACGAATAGTTCCGGAGTTCCTCATACCAATTTTTAAGAAATCTGCCCTAAAACGCATACAAAATGCATTTCAAGTTTGTATGCAAAAAAGTGCATTTAACATTTTTTTATAATTCTGATGTCTTAAATGTCTTAAACACGAAGAGGTTCCTCATACAATTTTTTTTTTATTTCTTTTTAAACACGCTCAAAATTCACTTTTTTAATTTTCAACCTATTGGTTTGAACACGTTTATCGCATCAGAACTCCTGGGGGTGACAAAGTTGCGGCTAACATTTTTTAGGGTTAAGGAATTTCAAAATCGGATTTCAGAAAAGCGGTCCTATGGTAGGTACCGTTATAAGACTTTTCCAACCAAAACATTAAGTTTGCACAGAAAACATTATTCAGAAAGTTTTATCAAAATCGTAAGAGCCGTTTTCGAGAAAAATTAAATTTTCACTGAAAATCGTATGGCAGGTACCGTTAGTTTTAAAGCTAGAATGCTAATTCCAAAAACTCCTCTGTAGGACGTCATAATAATACTATGATTTAATACTGTTTCAATTTAAAGACCCCTTACCACTGGTGGGGGGAAGTCTAAATAAAAGAAGGTATTATTGGCTCGCTGTTCTAGTAGCAAGTAAATTTTATTTGAATAAATAGCCTACTTTTATATAAAATTAATGCTTACGATTAAATAAAATAATAATATTTACAAATAAACGCAACTGAACTTTAAATACGAAGAAAAAATAAAATAAGTTTCGCATTCGCGCTCGTGCGTCGGTCGGTGCTGTTGAACTCGTTCATAGTGCAGTTTTGCATATTTCTGCTTTGATATGCAATTCTGTTTTGTTTTGTTTTGTATTGTTGTCGTCACAACATGCTGGGCCCCTCAGATTGAAGAAACGCAGAAATCGATGTCTTCAAAGGAAGTTTGGGTGTTTCGTCGCTTGTTGAAGGATCTCATTGGTATAGCTGTTGCTTTAATTGATGGCGTTGACTGTTGTGCTCTTCGTCTGATGATGAAGATTATAACTATGATGACCCCTATGGTTACTATAAATCCATTCACTCCAAGCAGTGAGTACTGGTGAATCCGATGAGTGTTTATTTCATTAAGTATGAATTCCTGACTTTTTTGCAGCTTAATTGAGGCTTCTAATGTAGAAATATCCAATGAAGCGTTAGTGGGTAAGACAGATTGTTGCTCTCTTTTGAAGTTAAATGATGTTAACTGCTCAGAAAGGTTGAATGTTGGTAAAAAAGAAGATTTTATTCTGCTTGTCATTGTTTGTTTTCCCACAACAGTCATGGTTTGGTCATGTATAATGCATCTTGCTGGTAACTTTAACGAACCACTGCCCTTTAGAGTGATAGGTACCGTATTAAAATCGCAGTTGATGTTCACTGTTACTTGTTCAGGAGTGCTATAAATCCATGAATTCTGTTGATACATCTCAATCCAGTATAGCCTTGGTGGTATGTCCTTTGTGGAGCATGAGTTCATAATTTCCTTGTGTTGAATTATGTTCATTTCACAGACACTAACAGAAGCGCCAGTTGTGTATAACGGATGTTGAAGTGTGCACCAGAAGATGTCTGAAGGCCTCAATTTGCATTGTGAAAATTCATCCTTGTTGAGAGGATAGAAATGATTAACTTGTAGATTAACCATCAAATATTCCGACGACGGAATGATGCTCGTGAAGTTCCCGTTGTGTTTGGTTGGAACCGGCAACACTCTGTACAACTTGAATTCTTCGTTATACAGCAACGGGAGGCTTATCTCAATTATTATGTTGTAATCGGTCACTCTAGCCCTTGCACTTAGGATTCTGTACAATTGCAGGATCGATTCATGATGTCGTTCTCCGGGAATCATTAAAGATTTTGGAATATTTTCGTGAATTTTTGTTAATTCATCCTTAAATTGTTGAACAGAAAGTATGAGTGGGTGAATTCTTCCAGTGTGGGTTGATAGTAAAACATCCAGTAATATAGTCTGAGTTGCCTTATAATTTATCATTATAAGTATTCCATTCAGAGCGTTTGAAGAAAATGTCTTCATGTACTCATATTTGCTGGTTTCTTCCTTGAGTCTCGATACTACGGAACTAAGTAACTGTATTTGCTTCGTGTTTTCAATTTGTTCTTTCTTGAAGATGTTGACAGTAGAGTCAACTATTGTTGTTTGGTTCTTCATTAATTGCAACAGATGTTTTTCATTTTCCTTGACAGCTTCAATTGTTTGCTCGTAACTTTTAGCAAATCTTTGGTCGAGAACTCCGAATAATTCATTGGTAATTGTTCCAATGAAATCAAACGGTGACCGTTTTTGTCTTCGAGTTGAATCTTCGTTTGCGTGCAATAGGATTTCGTTGTTGAGCTGTATCTGTTGAATTTGGTGTTGAAACTGGTGTAGTATACCTTCACACATGACTGATCTTAATTCTTTTATATCAGTAGATGAACAAATTGTTTCCATTTGTAAAACTAGTTTTTTGTACGTTTCAAACTCTTGCCAATAGTTTGTCAAATTAAAGAACACAATAGTCTTCCAAGAGCTCGAAATTAAATTTGCTTGTCCCACATCTTCGAAGTATATTCCAGGATGACTTTGGAATGGAATTATCTCGACATCATAGGGGATTGGAGTGGAGCTAACTATATTCAGTAAGCCAAACAAAATGCACATCCAAAAAACTTGATGTAAGCGATTTGTGGATGTATTGACTTGTCTTACTTCCTTTTCATGTTCTTCATTTTCGATGGGCAATTTACATAGTTTAGCTATGGGTCGTTTAAAATGCTTGTTGTTGCTGAATACTGTTGCAGCTCGAACCCCGTTATCCTTCCCTGGATGAACTTTTGAAATCTTTCCCATCATCCAGGTTGTTGGTGGAAGCCGGTCTTCTTTGATGAGTACGATGTCTCCAATTTTCATATTTTCTCGTTTTTGCTTCCACTTGGGAAGTGTTTGTAGTTGAGACAAATATTCCGATGACCAGACTTTCCAAAAGTCTTGGGTGATTTTTTGTATTAACTGCCATCGAGATCTGAACGTTCTTTTTTCGTCCATAATAGGTTCGGGTACTGCATTCAGAGCACTTCCAATCAAAAAGTGTCCAGGAGTTAGAATCGTTGTATCCTCAACATCATTTTCGATTGCTGTTAGTGGTCGGGAGTTAAGACAGGCTTCTATTTGTGTCAAAAGCGTGGAAAGTTCTTCAAATGTTAGCGTTGTGTCTCCAATCACTCGCTTGAGGTGATATTTAGTTGATTTAACGCCGGCCTCCCATAGTCCACCAAAGTGAGGTGCTGCAGGAGGTATAAAGTGCCACTGGATTCCATCCATTGCAAGCTTAGATGCAGCATCTTCTTCGGATCGCCTTATTGTTTCTTGCATCTGATGTTGAATTTCTTTGTTGGCTCCAACGAACGTAGTACCATTGTCACTATACAAATGTGAACAGATTCCTCTTCTTGATGTAAAGCGTTTTAAAGCTGCGAGGAACGCTGCTGAGGTTAGATCACTAACTAGCTCAATATGAATCGCTTTAGTAGCTAAGCAAACAAATATTGCTATGTAGCCCTTTGTAGATTTGTTTCCTCGTCCCTTGGCGACCAGTACCTGGATGGGACCCGCATAATCAATGCCTGTATGAGTAAAGGGCCTAGAAGGTGTAACTCTAGCCGCTGGTAGTACTCCCATTTGCTGAGAAGTTGATTGTGCATTAAAACGAAAACATCTAACACATTGATGGATTATTCGACGTACAACTCGTTTTGCTTGGAGTATCCAAAAACGTTGTCTTATTTTTGTAAGTGTTAGTCGCATTCCACCGTGCATTGTGCGCTTATGTGCGTTTTCAACCAGAAGATCTGTAAATCTTTCGTTGTGTGGTAAAATAAACGGATGTTTTTCAAAAGTGGTTATTTTTGCATTTCCCAATCGGCCACCCACTACTAGGATTTTATCTTCATTCAATATTGGGTTCAATGACAGAATTTTACTTTTCTTGTTAAGATTATTTCCATCTTTTAGACATCTTATTTCCTCGGGAAACACTCTTTCTTGAATAGCTCGAATGATGCCGTTGCGAGAATCGTGTATCTCCTTGACAGTTAAATGGCTCGTTTCTTTGTTAACCTTATCGGTTTCGGAGTTCATTCCCAATTTTCTGTGATCAATTGAAATCTTGCAGTTATATGCGAATCTTCTGCAGTAGGCAGCTACTCTTAGTAACTTGTTGTAACAAGAAAATCTTTCGGCTACGTTGTCGATTGCGTGAACTTCTATCGTCAAAACTTTTCTTGCTTCGGGAATATCGGGCTCTGATATGCTTGTAAATTGTTGTTGTGGCCAGTAAAAGGAATCTTTTTGTAGCCATTTTGGTCCACTCCACCACAGTTGGTTGTTCTTCATATTTTCTGGTAAACAGCCTCGAGAAGCACAGTCTGCTGGGTTGTCGGCTGATCTTACATGTCTCCAACTTTTTGGTTTGGTTGCTTCTTGAATTTCTGACACTCGGTTTGCAACGAATGTCTTCCACGTCGATGGACATTTTTTGATCCAAGCTAAGGTAATTGTTGAATCTGTCCAGGCGAATACTTCTTCAATTTGGGAGCCAAAAGTTCGTACTGTGTCTGCTAGTAATTTCGATAAGAGATGAGCTCCACATAGCTCTAATTTCGGGAGAGGAAGGTTTTTCCTAATTGGTGCTACCTTTGTTTTTGCAGTTAACATAGTTGTAACGAAAATACCATTTGACATAGGCACTCTACAGTAAACTACTGCTGCGTATGCTGCTTCAGAAGCATCACAAAATCCGTGAAGCTCAATTTTCTGATCTTTTCTGGTTTCCAACCATCGTGGTATTCGGATGTCTTCGACTGCCATAAGGTTCTTCTTTAATTTGTTCCAATGGTTTTGTAGTTCCAATGGAAGTTGTTCATCCCAGCCGACTTCAGATTTCCAGATAAGTTGCATTAAAATCTTTGCTCCTACTGTCACTGGAGCCAACCAACCAAGAGGGTCATATAGTTTGGCTATCTCGGACAAGGTTTTACGTTTTGTAAGTATTTCCGTAGAGAGGCTCGTGTCGAGGCTCACTTTGAATTGGAAAGTGTCACTTAAGGGATTCCAGTGGATGCCCAACGTTTTGATAGTTTCGTCTTTCATTACGTCTTTTTTCTGTTGATTACGTAACTCAATTGGTATATGTTGAAGTAGTTTCTTGTCATTTGCAGCCCATTTTCGTAGTTGAAAACCTGCTCCTCTTAGCATCTCGTCAAGTTCTTTCTGAGCTTTTCTGCACTCTGATATAGTATCTCTTCCGGACATGACATCGTCAACGTAAAAATCATGTTTGACAATGTCTGAGGCTACTGGGTAGATGGATTGTTCATCTTCAGCTAGTTGTTGGAGAGTTTTAACTGCTAGGTATGGTGCTGATGCTGTTCCATAAGTAACGGTTGTAAGCTTATATTCTTTAATGGGTTGGTCAAAAGAATTTCGCCATAAGATACGTTGATAATTTTGGTCATCTTTGTGTAAATCAATTTGGCGGTACATTTTCTCTATGTCCGAAGTAAACACGTATTTGTGCTTCCTCCATCGCATCAATATGGTTGTTATGTCATCTTGGAGCTTGGGTCCTATCATCATCAACTCATTTAGACTTACTCCTGATGTTGATTTAGCTGAGCCATCAAATACAACTCTTAGTTTTGTGGTTGTACTCGATGGTTTAATCACAGCATGATGAGGCATGTAGTAAATTCGGTCATTCTTTGTTGACTGAGCGCTGACCATATGACCCAGCTCTATAAATTCGTTAATCACTTTCGAATATTCAGCTTTTAATTCCAAGTTTTTATTTAACTGTGTTTCTAACTGACGAAACCGGGCAATCGCTCTATTCTTCGAGTCTCCCAATTGAAGTTTTTCCATGGTATCTTGGTTAAATGGGATTTTTACGACATACCTACCATTATCTTTTCGGTAGTGTGTATCCCTGTAGAATTCTTCGCACTTCTTATCAATTTCCTTTTGGTACCGTGGTTGAGCTACTTCTTCTAGTTCCCAGAATTTCTCCAGCTGCTGCTCAATTGCTGTTTGTGTCACAAATCCTGTTACTCTGTAATTCGAAGCCACTTCTGTTGATGTTCGTCCTGATATCAGCCAGCCCAGTTGTGAATTTTGGGCTATCAGTGAATTTCTAGCATCTCTCTTTATGCCATCAAGAATGATTTCACCAAACGCATCGGCTCCAATAATCATGTCAATGGGTCCAGGCACATTGAAAGACGGATCAGCAAGCTCTAGTTTGTCAAAACTTCCAATTTCAATATTTTTCGTTGTTTTGGAAGGTAGTTGTCTTGTGAGTTTGGGAAGCACAAGAGCCTCTATTTGGAGCTTAAACTTTGACGTAAAACGTGGAGATATTGTAATATTAACCTTGTTCCTTGCGGTTCCAGCGTTTGTTGCGCCTAATCCACTTACTTCAACACAAACGTTTTGCCTTTTGAGTCTTAATGATTGCGCTATAGACTCAGTCACTAATGACGCTTGTGAGCCAGGATCAATTAGTGCTCGTATCGTTATACTTCGACCAAGATTTTCATCACTGTTCACATTTAATATCGCGGTTGCGATAAGAACGTTTTGATTCTGCTCGCCGTGGTTAACTTGTTTCATCGTTTTTGACAAATCACTTGGAACTGGTTCTGCCGATTTATTCGTTTGAGGAAATCTTTCTTTCCATTCCATGTGTAGCAGCGAATGATGCTTTTTGTTGCAGTATTGGCAATTTCTTTTGCTGTAACATTGAAATTGCTTCTCATGGCGTAAGCAGTTAATGCACAGTTTAGCTTGCTTACATTGTTGCCATCTTTCCTTAAGTGTAGAATTTAAAAATTTTGGACAGGTGTAAACAGCGTGATCACCCTTGCATATGTGGCAATGAAGCACTTTCGAGTCGATGTGGAAGTTTCGAACTGCATGTCTTGGCTCTTCAATACATCTGTGAGGTTTTTTTGCGGGGGAAAGTACTTCCAAGGCCTGGTAACGCCTTTCCAAAAAGTCCAAAAGTGTCTTAAGAACTGGCATTTTATTAGGCTCTGTAAGACCTTGCTCGAATAAATTTCTCGATTCTGTGTCAAGAGTTTTTGTAGTGAGGTGTACTATTATTGGACTCCATGATGAGGTATCGAAGCCCATGTTGTTTAAAGCAGCTAACCCTTCTTTAATCGCGTCTAGCATATTTTTGATTGCATTGGCAGACGGAGAATTTCCTTGTTGTCCGCCTTTCAACATTTTGTCAATATGTATTGATACTATTTTTCTTTCGTTGTTGTACCTGGACTTCAGTATTTCCCAGGCACTGTTGTAGTTCTCACTGGAAAATGAGAAATGCTGAATCAGATGTAGAGGTTCCCCCTCCAAATGGGTCTTTAAATACTCCATTTTTTCAGTCGTACTTAGACTGCTCTTCTCGTGGATGATGGTTGAAAACAAATCATAAAACGACTTCCATTCCAGAAAATTCCCCTTAAATGTTGGAATTTTTAGCTGCGGAAGTCTCGAATCGTATCTCCCATCTTGTTGTCGTCTCTGGGTATCTCCTTGGTTTGTAGCCATTTGGTGAAGGAATCTGTTTATGTCTTGTTTAATTCCTTTGTAGTGATTTTGGGTTACATATTCAACCTTTAAATCTTCTTCATCTGCATTGGAAATATAATCTTCGTGCAGCTCAGTAAGGTTCCTTAACTGTTCAATCAGCATTTGTTTTTGATATTCGTAGATTGGTTTTGAGTAGTTTTCCAATGTCTCTTCAAACTCTTCAATTGTGTCTACAACTGCACTTATTTTAAGTTGCAGTTTTTTAAGCCTTTGGGTTTGAACCGTTTTGAGGCCTTCACAATTTTGTTCTTTGTCAAGATTTTGATCTTTTGAAGTTCCTTGATTAGAACTCTTTTCTGTATTAGATATTTTTTGCACAGGTTTTTCTTTTTCTGTAGCCACATTCGGGGTAGTTAGCTTCTCATATCCAGATATTGTTGGAACAAAGCTTTCCAAAATCTTCTTGTGTTCTTCATACAAAGACTTTACCTTCTGAAAAGTATTCCTTTGCATATAAGGCGTGTCTTGTTTGATATGAGGAGTTATTTTTATGTGGTTTTGTTCAAACTCTTCCCAGAGTGTTTGCAAGCGTTGAATCCTTTCATCTTTGTATTTTTGGGTTTTTCTTGACGCACTATCTTTTCCAAAGTTGCGGATTTGCACTTCCAGCTCCTCCACTAGTGCTCTCTGCTTAGCGACGATGATGTAAACTTCAGTTTCGTCCATCATTTTAATTTCGTTGTTCTTAGTTTTTTTTTTATTTTTTTTTTTTCACAATTTCTTAGTTTAGATATCAGTGTTAATAGCCCTGATAACGCTTTTGCACTTTTATTTTCTTAGTTTATTTTTTTTTTCTACCAATGTTTGTAGCCGTGGTAACGCTATATTCTTCACTGTATTCTTTCCTTTCGAAGGACCAATGATTTAATACTGTTTCAATTTAAAGACCCCTTACCACTGGTGGGGGGAAGTCTAAATAAAAGAAGGTATTATTGGCTCGCTGTTCTAGTAGCAAGTAAATTTTATTTGAATAAATAGCCTACTTTTATATAAAATTAATGCTTACGATTAAATAAAATAATAATATTTACAAATAAACGCAACTGAACTTTAAATACGAAGAAAAAATAAAATAAGTTTCGCATTCGCGCTCGTGCGTCGGTCGGTGCTGTTGAACTCGTTCATAGTGCAGTTTTGCATATTTCTGCTTTGATATGCAATTCTGTTTTGTTTTGTTTTGTATTGTTGTCGTCACAACAACTATCTACCAAGTTTGAAGCAAATCGGTCCAGCCGTTTAGGCTGTAGGTGCCGATACAGACAGACGGACAGACAGAATTGTCGGACCCACTTTTTTCGACTTCTCTATCATCGCAATGTTATGTTTGATTGTCCAAAAAAAAAATTTTTTTTACGAATGCATAACTTGCCTTATATTACCTATAATCGCAAGTAAAAATACGGCAATATTTATGACAAAGGTTTCGGAACCATTTTTCTTTATGTTGAAAACAAAATTTGAATTTGAAAATTGAATCCGGCGCAATTTCGTTTTAATCATACATACCTCAATTAAAAATTGTCATTACATTATGTAGGTACTTGATATTAATATTCAAATATTCAAATGCTTGTGTTTATCTCGGGTTGTGCAAATCCGGTTGTCCATGATGCGTTGTTGAAAATATGGCGACTAGCTATTGTGGTAAATTGACGCTGCAGGGAGAGGGTTTGAAATTGATTTCCGTTTCCGTCGTATGTACATATATCTTGTTCAGTGGTGTTTTCACTGGCTCGTAGAGTCGTTGGTTACTTATATACTGCTGCCATCGTTAATCGAATGGAAGATGTGTGCAAACATCGAATCTACATCTCAAACGGTGTCCTAGTTAACATTTAACCACAACTGAGTGTTAATTATACTCTCAAGGAATAACCAAAAGAAACTCAATTAATAACTTAAATAAAGAGTTGACCGGTGCAATTACAACAAAACAGGAGTCTCAGAATGAAGCATGCCATCAGTTCCTTAAACAATTAAGGCTCACTTAATATACACTGAAAAAAATATTGGTTGTCATATTGACAACGGGTGGTTTTTAACTGAAAGTTTTCATTTTGATAATAAACATGATAACTTGTTTTTCGCATTTGATGATCGCGATCTTCAATTTCGGTTATAAATTTTAGTTGTCAATATGATAATCGATACTTTCAATATGACAATCACTATTGTCAATATGATTTATCATTGGTTTGCGGTTGTCATATTAAAAATTGCCATTGTTAATATGATGATCTCGTTTTTTCTGTTGTCGCATGGACAATTCATAATTCATAGTGCAGTCTTGCACTGAAAACTATATATGTACATAAGTGTCGATTTTATAGAACATTTGTCTTAGAAGAATATGAACGGCATCTTATTGATGAAAACACTGTTCATGCTTGGGCGAAACGCACATAGCAAGGTCAAGGAACCACTTTTTAATTTTTTATTTCAAATTAGTTAATACATGAATTTAAAATGCAACAACTTTAGTTATTGTGTTTTTTCAATTTGTTCCAATTTGATTTTTCATTTTGAAATTTTTTTTAATGACAATCATGGTTGTCAATATGACAACCGAGAAGGTCGTATTGACAACTACAATTGTCGTATTAACAACTGCGATACTCGTATTGACAACCGATATCATCATATTGACAACCATAATCATCATATTGACGATCTCGGTAATCTATATGATGACCGCAGGGTTCAGTATGGTCATAATCGCAGCAGTCAATACGAAGATCGCGGTTGTCAATAAGATCATGTTCGTATTGATGATCGCGCTCGTTAGCTAGAAAATAACAACTTTTTTGTCAGTGTAATAAAGTTTATTTGCTTAATTTAATATTTTGCAAGTGATCATTTTGCCGTTAAATTGTTTCGATGTTTATTGTAATTTAATCTCTTTGTCAGTTTCAAAACATCTATACTTCCTCCAAAAACGAAAAGTAAAACTAAAATATTATTTGCACTTAGTCTTTTGCCAAATTTCTAATATGTCCTTTAAAATCATAATCACATCAACATGTTAAAATACCAGATTCCATCCCATCTTTATCCATATCTACATTCTGATGGAAAAACAATCCTTATGGAGAATACTTTGCCGGGATTATTTTTGAAACCCAATAGATTCATTGATTTGTTGAAGCAAACAAATCACAAAATCACATTTAAGCAGCATTATGCCACAAATTTCGCTTAGCTCGAGTTGGCTTTCACCATTCGTTTATCTAGATCCAAAGAAAATTGCTGTCTGGGCTCATAGGTATTCCAGGAAAATTGCTTTTGAATCATATTTTATTCCTTGCTTCAAAAGATTTCGCTTACTTGCGTCAATTATGAAATCTATTTCACATGTTATATGGGCTTTCGAGGCTTCGTTTATCGTTTTTTGCTTTAGCCTTCTTTTTCTTTTGTGTGTGCATTTTCATATTCATATAATTGTTCGGATAGAATATTTGAATTCGGATTGGAATAATATATGAATTCAAACGTGAAAACATCTTTGGTAGATAGTAATTCAAAGTTTTGCAAACTTGCATTAAAGTACACTGTATTTTAAAATACAACATACAATAATTGGAGACAGCAATGAACACTTAATTTACAAAGAGATAGCATTAGATATGAAATTTACAACTAGAATCTTACTCTAGTTTGTAAAATCTAGAAGCCAAAGTGAATTCTGGGGTCGGTAGTCGGTCTTCTGATCAGAAGAATTCTATTAAAACTCGATCTACTGATACGCAAATAAAAAATTATGTTGGATTATCAAACATGGTATTACGATGATAGTGAATCTTTAAAAACTTGGTCTGACAATTCTGTCTGCCTGTCTGTATCAGCACATACAGCCTGAATGGCTGGACCTATTCTCTTCAAACTTGGTACACAGCATTGTTATGACGTTTTATAGAGGAGTGTTTGCAATTGGCATTCTAGCTCTAAAACATACGGTACCTGCAATGTGGTTTTTAATGAAAAATTCATTTATCTCAGTTCCGAGGATTTTCATAAAACTTGGGTTTCTTTAAACTTTACGTTTTGGTTGAAATATATTTTTCAGGGAAAGTCTTTTGACGGTACCTCCCATAGGACCGGTGTTTCTAATCGTATTTTCTCGTAAACTACTTTACGGATTTCGATGAAATTTTAAATGAAAAAGCCCTTTTATAAACAGAAGTTGGCATACTAAAAAGAAATTTGGAATGTGGTTTCGAAAAGTTTTTCAAAAAAACCATTTTTAGAAAAAAAAAAATGTTCCAACAATTTTGAAAATTTTGTTTCTTAAAATTCAAAAAAGTAAAAGAAAACAAATATCTTTCTTCATTTTTCCAAAAAAAACGTTTTCACTAGTGATTTTTAAGTGATTAATAAAATTTCGTATTTTTTTTTTCCTGCTCGTTTTAAAAAGTATCCAGCCCCAAGACCACTGTCACACATGTGGTTGATAATTTTGTTGCCATATTTGTCGCTGTGTTTCCACCAACATAGGACATTTTGTTATGAAACGTATAACATTTTCTATTTCAAGGAACACTGGAGTAAAAGATTATTTCGGTGAGGTAATTAGTTTAAGGGTAACGATTTTCCTATTGCCCGAAAAATCATTGATATTTTCTCTCCATTAAACTGGTCCTTAAAATGACGAGTATTTTTTTCAAAGGTGTAGAACTTTAAGTTGGCAACATTTTTTTAAATGGAGACAATTTTGTCAGTTTTCAAGTGATTTATTTTTAATTTGGTTTGGCATTTCAACAGGAATAGACTGACGTTTGAACAACGCTTCCAAATTGTGGAAATTTATTTTGAAAATCATGGTTCTGTTCGAAATACGCATTTCGCGAATTTTGTTTAGCGATTAAGCTCACTTTTTGTTGAATGGATACGTCAATAAACAAAACTGCCAAATTTGGAGTGATGATTCTCCTCAAATGTATGTTGAGACACCGTTACATCCACAAAAACTGACTGCTTGGTGTGTTTTGCAACATTGGCCGCCTTATAGCCGGTATACGCCCACAAATGTTGTAAAAAGTCATTGAAAATTGGACCTCCTGATTAGACTACGACAGAGCCAGCCACGGCGGTCATATCCCAGAAATCATATTTAACTTATAATGCCAAAAGATTATCTTTAGAATAAAGTAAATTTCTTGTCAATTTAATTAAATCATCTTTGTTTTATTCCATTTCCAAATTCTGTACCTCAAAAAAAAAAAAACACCGCATTTATATAGTCTTTTTTCCCGTAGAAATATTGCCAAACTGTTCCTTTAGCATTTTTTTAAGGACGATAATTTGTTGGTAAGGTGCTTTTCTAAGTTATGATTGATTGTTATGTAAAACCTAAAGGTTCTGGTATTCTTTAACCGTCTCTATTTGCTCTATCCCGTAAAACCATCTTTCATTTGCAGCAAAGCGTCTTTTTCCTCTTCGGAAGATCATCGATTTTGATTTCTTTAGACTGACAGTAAAGTTTCACTGAGAGAAGTAGCCTCGCAATTTATTGATCATCATTTGGAGTGATTCAGGAGATTCAGCCAAGAGAACCAGAACTTGATCTGGAGACTATCTATGTAAATTGCAATTGAGAAGGTCTTGAATTCATAGAGCCAAGGCTGGTGGTGCGTTTATTAATTCTTTCAAACTTTGATGAAATTCCATCTCTGTACAATTTGTACGGTTGGGCCTTTCTGTATATTGAGTAAAAAGCTGCTCGGAAGTCAATGAAGAAGATATGTATACAGTTTTTGATGCTTCCGAAGGTAGGTATGTCTCTGCAATATTTGGCAAATTGAAATGGTGATCTCCGGTGGAATATCCTTTTCTAAATCCAATTTGGAATTCACTGAGAAAATGATTTCTCTCATTCCGTTTCGTTAGATGCCCTCGTAATATTTCCATTGTTTTGATGAGTAAAGAAAGGCAATATTACGATAGTTTGAAAAATCCATCCTATACCCCTTTTTGAAAAAGGTAGTCGTTGAGAGATATTTAAGAAACTCTTCTGTTGCATTTTTGAAAAATTCATTGGGGATCCCATAGCAGTGTATTGTTTTGTTGTCTTTCAATTTACAGATTGTTGAATTAACCTATGAGAATGTTATGTCAGCGTTTTTGAAAAGCGGGTTTAGCAGACTGTTTTTCCTGCTCCTCAAAAGCTCTAATAAAAAATTCTATTGTACCTACATTACATACATTTTTTTTTTGTAAATCAAGCATTGAAAACCCACGAATTAAGTACTAATGCTTTCTCAGGCAAGTTTCCAAATTGATTCCTGAGCAGAGCAGACGTAATTTTGATCTTTTCTGAACAAAACAAAAAGAAAGAAATAAAGCAATTACTTCATCTTAAATGTCTTAAATTAATTTTCTTTTGATAAAATTAAATAAAACTAAAGCAAACCAAAGCAGACCCACCTTTAACAGACCAACTATAAGGAGATTACTCCAAAGGACATCAAAAATAAAAAAATAAAATGAAACAGTGCCAAACTGAGACACTGTGTTCATCTGACAACTTAATTTCCGGAGCAAATATAGTCAAGTCAAGATGAAGAAATAAAGAAACAATCTCACTTCCTCTCCGAACTAGCTCATTAAATAAGGTTAGCATGACAAGGCATGGCCTGATGGTCAGGACTATATTTATATATAAAGATACAAGTAAAATATAGAAAGGAAAAAATAAATGACAAAATCACAAAACGATGCCAAAATTTGTTCCTTAATGCTTTGTTAATGACTTGAACTTCTGAATGGTATAGTGGTAGGAAGGTTGTACTGATGGTGATAGTCTATGTTTTCTTAATATCCTTTTTGAAAAAAAAAAATAAAGAAAAAGAAAGAATCCCAATCACGTCGTCGTCCGTCGTTGGTCGTTGGTCGTCCTTATCATAGCACCAACAAAAAAAAAAAAAAAAAAAAAAAAAAAAAAAAAAAAAAAAAAAAAAAACAGGAATAAATGTTTCCTTCCATGACTTCCTTCACTTTCATTTTGTATGTTCATGTCCAAGTGGGCATCAAATCATTGTGGTCAGACTTATGTCCGGATGCGAACATTAATTAGCGCCACAGCCACAATTCACTGTCAGTTTTGTATGTCAAGAAATAAAAGGACATGTTGGAATGTCAAAATCAGTTTTTGTTAATTCTTTGGCGGCATTTAGGGGAAGAAAAGAAATTGAATACGAATTTCAACAATTAATCTAGACAATATAATTAGCTGACGCATAGCTAGTTACACAAAAATGGCTTAATAGTCTGCTAATGTCCTTTAAATGGGAATAGCTATTTGGTTTGATACTAAACAAAAACAAAAAAAAAACCTAGTAAAACATTTTTTATCTTTGTTACTACCATAACACAGAGAGGGAAAACTAGATCTCAGTTAAAGTAATCAACATTCATGTAGTGCGGCTAAAGATGTAGTTTCTATACTTTATTATCCTCAAGGTTTAATTGGTAAACTTTCCTTGTGTAACTTGTACTCCGTATATATTGAATACGACTGTCCATTCCGCTTGACCAATGTTCATAGAAATTACGACAAAATAAAGTGATACAAGAAACATTCTGCCGATGTTCAAGTTATACAAATGTTTCCATTAAAGTTTATTCCTTAATCTAATTTAAAATGTTCTTTTGAATTCTGTCCAGCTTTTGTTTTTGTGAATATTAGACTGAAGACCTTTCCTAACAACTGAAAGGGACTGGTCCAAAATGTAATACCTTCTAATCTATCGACGAACGGGTTCCAAATGCATGCATTTTCTTATCTTACTTTCTTTTTAATGATGTTAAGACTTAAGAGTACCATCATATTACCAGTGGACTTATTGTCGTTTTGACTGTAATTAAAATGTATCCATTTTTCAAAATTTCTATTACATTGATAAGGAAGGTCGTAAATGCAATCGGATAGTTTGAGGGGGATACAAATATTATGTCTTTTTAGGCATGGGCTGGATATTCACTCGGACTGTACTGGTTTTACCAGTGTGGAAGCCCACCTCTTCAAAATAATTTTGCATTCTAGGATTTTGGGATCACGATGTTATACAGAGTCACAGAATCTAGAAAGGACAAAATCTATAAAAAAAAAATATTTATAGAAAGACAAAATCTAGAAGTAGTAAAAATCTAGAATGAATACAAATCTAGAAAGATGGAAATCTAGAATAATCTAGAAAAAAGGTGTTCTAAATTTTTTTTGAGGAATTCTAAATCTTGAATTAATATTAAGTTTTGTTTTTGAGACAATGGTGTGCGCGAATTGTAACCATTGTCTCAAAACTTAATATTATTTCTAGATTTTGTCCATTCTAGATTTTTTTTTCTCGATTTTTGGTTTTCGAGATTAAATTTTTCTAGATTTTTTGTTTTTTGAATTTTGGTAATTCTATATTTTTTTTTTTAGATTTTCTGTTTCTAGATTTTTTGCCCTAGATTCTTTTTTTCTAGATATCGTGGTAAACCCTAGGATTATCAAGTGTTTAATATTATCTATCCTTCTTATACCCAATTTTTTATAGAATGGATACATCTAGTGCATTGGCGGGTGGAAATGGTAAAAAAGGATGTATTGCTTGGTTTTTAATCTAGAGTTGTGGATTCGAGCCCCAGCCTGGTAGCGATTTTTCAGCTTCAACTGGATGACACACGTGGGATTCCTTCATTTGCATATAAAAAGACCTTAGGTCTTTCAGGCGTATGGTTAAAATTATTATTATATCATTATTATAACATTTGGTGTAGAATTTGTAACACAGAGGAATAATATCGTTAGATATAGAAAAGCATATATGTATGCGCATATATATGTATTTATATTTTTACTCGCATTCACAATTTGATTCGGTTTAACGATGTTTGTTCGTCCGTATCTATATTCTCCAGAATTCACAGTTTTTGAGCCAGAAATCTTAAAACTGGGACCAATAATTTTTGGTTCAAGGGTAAGGTTCAAGTGTAAGTTCTTGAATCGGTAAGATCCACTCACAAACACGCCCACAATCGCCATTTTTGTTTAACAATCAATTTTTTGCAAAATTGAATTAGGTTTTTTGTTCAGTTACGATCAAAGCACAACTATTAAATTTTGCACACGTAAGCTATAGATAAATCTTCTTTAAATAAAATAAATATATTTTAATTTGGTCGTGGCTGACGCCCACTTTTCATACAAAACTATAAATATTGTTTTAAGAAATTGAAAGTTTTTAATAACCTAACGTAACCTTACATTTTGTGGCTTTTACTTGTGAGAAAACAGTTTGTCTAAAAAAGACATTTTTTTTATTTTGAGCGTGGTTGAACTGAAGTGAACATTATTCTTGCAAATTAACGATACTTTCAATTAAGTCACAAGCCCAAATTTTGTGTGTATTGGTGGACAATAATTATAAATATTATAAATATAAATTTTTAAATTTCGTGCGTGGCTTATATGTCATGTGTGTTTTGTGCTGCGATCTTTAAATTGTATGTAACTAAGTTCACAGCAATGTTCTTGTCTTCGCAATAAAAAATTTAATTTTTTGTAAAACGAACACAAAAAAATAAAATTATCATGTTGTTTAAGATATAACTTTTGTGTTTTATTTTAGCGATTTACAATACAACTAAACGATTTCGTAGGACTTTTTTCTATGAAGGTGTACTTAGGTGCGAAAAATACCAGTTGCAGTCGCAGCAGAATATACGTTGGAAATGTTTTTGAGGCATTGCACGAAAAAAAAAAAAATATTTTTTAGGAATTCTTTAAAATTATTAAAAATTGTATTTAGTTTGTCCATTTCAATTGCCATGCTTGAAAATAAAGAAATCCTTTTTGCGAATCACATCGGGTAAAGATGGACACCCTTGCTAAGCTTCTATGAACATTCACAAATATATATGTCTCCGAAACCACAATTGAAGACTTACAGCGTATAATTGAATTGTCAGCAGCCCCATCGAACACAAAACCAGCAGTGAGCAAATTCCATACAGCCTGGTACGATAGAGAATGTGAATCCAGTAGAAAAAAGTCATTCGCTCTTTTAAGGATTTTTCAAAATCATAACTCTGAGTGCTCAAAAAAAGACTACTTGGAAGCCAACAGAGCTTACAAGGCCCTGTGTAGACTCAAAAAAGCAAACTTCGACAAAAGGCAAATCGAGAACTTAATAAACTGCAAAAACTCGTCTGATTTTTGGAAAGCCATTCAAAATATAAAAGGAAATCATTTCGCAATAAACACTCAACTACCTGCATCGATACTCCGAGAGCAATTTGAGAAACTTGTGAATGCAGAACCCAGCGAACGGGAAATACAGTACGCTAGACCAGCTTTTGAAAACGAAATTTTAGACTGTGATATAACACTTGCGGAAGTTATGTCAGCAATATGCAAACTGAAAGAAAATAAAGCACCTGGCTGTGATAGGATCCCAAATGAATTTTTTAAATATGCCACTGAAGAGTTCTTAAAACACCTTTCAGCTTCATACAACAAGATACTGAATTTCGGAGCTATACCCGAAACTTTCAAAAAATCAATAATATTTCCGATTTTTAAAAAGGGTGATAGGATGGACCCATCGAACTACCGTAATATCGCCTTTCTCAACTCCTCTTTAAAAATATTTATGGAGATACTGCGATGTCGTTTTATGAAATGGATTGAGAACACTAATCTGCTTAGCGAATACCAAATTGGCTTTAGAAACGGCTACTCAACCGTAGATCATATTTTCACCCTAACAAATATTGCGGATACATACCTACGTAGGCATAAAAAACTGTATGTCTTCTTCGTAGACTTCCGTGCAGCCTTTGATTCGATAAATAGAAGGAGTCTGATGTATAAATTGTACAGGGATGGAATGTCACTTAAATTCGGGAGTGTAATTGAGGGAATTTACAGTCAAACATGGAATGCAGTATGGAATGGTACTAATCTCGCAGACTGGTTTCTTTCCACGATAGGACTTAAACAAGGATGCAATCTGAGCCCACCAGCTTTCTCTTTATATATTGAAGACCTCCTTAAAATCATGCCTTGCGGAATAACATTTGACGGACTTCAGATCAAGGTCTTAATGTATGCTGACGATCTAGTTCTTTTGGCTGAATCTATTGAGTCACTCCAGTTGATGATCAACAGATTACATAGCTACTGCTCTGAGTGGAACCTGACTGTCAATTTAAATAAGTCGAAAACGATGGTCTTTCGGGGTGGATCAGGATGCTTAGCTAGAAATGAAAGATGGTTTTATGGCGAAGACCCGATCGAAACAGTAAAAGAGTACCAATACTTAGGATTTACAATTTCACATAACCTCAACATTGAAAAGCACCTTACCAGAAAACTATTGGCCTCCAAAAATGCGATAGGAACAGTTTGGAAGAATGTATAAGGGAACAAGGATCTCCATCTCAGTTCAAAATACAAAGTGTTTGTGGCTACTTCTGAAGCAATCATGCTCTACGCAGCACAGTCTTGGGGGTGGCGTCAATATGACATCATTGAAAAACTTCTTCGATTCTTCTTAAAACGTCAATTCCGTCTTCCTGACACAACACCGAACTATATGCTCCTTATAGAGACAGGTCTCTCACCTATATACCTCACATCATTAAAACTGCACTTTAACTACATCACCAAGCTAATGTACAGCCCGACCGGAAAAATTGCTCGAAAAGTAGCTATTTCAGCCATCAAATCTAAAAGTCCCTGGTTTCAAGAGTGGAAAAATATAGCTGATATGTGTGCACTGCCCTTTAATTTAACTCTTGAAAACCTGCCAACGTGGAAACCATACTTGGATGATCTGCTGGAACAGCTTCACCTAAAAATCCGGACTGACAGCATCGAACAGGCAAAGAGCTCACTATATAGGGAAACTTATTCCAAACTTGAACATAATCTTGGCCAGGCAAATTACTTTAGTGACCAGTTTAGCGCAGAGAATATACAATTGATTTTTCGAGCAAGAGGAGAACTTCTTCCCCTAAATTTTATTCCACACCGAGACGATCTACTGCTTCATTGCTCTATGTGTAACATCCGGGAAAGAGAAAATGTTGTTCACTTCATAGCTAAATGTCCTATGCTGGTGGAAATACGGCGACAGATATGGCAGAAGAACTACCTAGATGAAACGGAAGTAATAGCAATATTAAATGGTGAAAGCTGGCAGAATCTTATAAAAAATTTGTTAAATATTCTTTAATATACAGAAAAAAGATAATGAGAGAAGATTTTTAATTAAAAGCAAAACTCAATAAATCTAAAATTTCAATGTTTATGTATGTATAAAAAATTCAAGCTAGCATCTGGCTGACGGCCCTTTTGGCCATGCCTTAAAGATTAAAGTACAATTATAAATAATGTTTATGTTTAAGCAATTTGAGAAATAAAATCTAAATCTAAAATCTAAATCTAATCTAATCTATATGGATTTCACAGGTGATGATATCTTGGAAGATATTTTGAAGGTACCAAAAAAACCTATTATAAATAAAATGCACGACTGGGTCTCACGTACTTGCTCTGTGGGTGCACTAGCAAGCACAATGATACATTTTTCGACCAATAACAATTACTCTTTCATATATAAAAAAAGAAAATAAGTTCAAATTCTTTGTTTAAGAAGTGCTTATGTCCTTGAACACATTGGCAGTGTTATAAAAGATACGTTTGTTTTGATAGTTATTTCGGTAAACTAAGCCCTCCAATTAAAGTAAGTCGCTTATAAACAGATGTCCGTTACTTGTATTTTTAGCCAAAAATAAAGAACGCCAGTTATCAATTAAATACTTCTAAAAGCACAAAGTAAATCAAAAAAATTTAAAGTAATTTTTGAAAAATAGAAACTCCGGTAGCTACCGTTTATAAATCTTTCATATTCAAAATATAGATGCCATGCTTTGAATGCTATGAAAGATTATACATCTTAGCAAGTCTGGACCATTTGAAGGGCTGCGGGAATGTCACTTGATTACGATTTTGTAGAATTCAAAATTTAAACTTTGAAGTCTGATATTTTGGGCTTAAATTTATAATTGTCAATTGTAAGTTACACGTGACTCTGATCGTTTTTAGCCGTCAACTCGTTGACCTTGCTCGTTGTTTCACGGCACCTATGATCTTTTAATCTGTATTTTAACAACTCGTTTCACAAAGGCCTACAAGTTGGCATCATAATCTCATTTTCGAAAAAAAATTTACTCTGATCGTTCTTTCTCGCAGCCCTTCATTTCGTTTATGTCATTGCCCACTGATGGCCAATTTAATCAAACCGTTACAACCGATTTACGTTATTATTATTTGTAGCCAAAAACTAAAATCGCAGTTTTCTTCGAAAACTTAAATGTATTTTACATAAAAAGTTTAATAAAAATCGTTAGAGCCGTTTTTGAGCATATTAGAAAAAAACAAAAAAAGTTGGCATATTAGAAAAAAAACAAAAAGTTTAGAAATTTTTTACTGAAAAAAATTGCAATGCCATCTGATTATAGTAAACTATCAAACACTATGCCAAATAAATTTGGAGTCCTTTGCGAAGTTATGGCCTTTAAAAACACTGTTTTAAAATGCCCTGGGCTTGTTAAATTTTGAGTTTTAGCAAAATCGTCAGAGCCGTTTTCCACATTTTTGGTCTTCTCTATCATTGTGATCGAAAGTTTAGTTGGTAGAGACAACTGCATGGAGGAAAAACATACCCTTTTCTTTGTTAGTGAAGTCGTTACGTTTCGAATTATAAGAATTTTAAACTGTATTTTATTAGTTTTATTCTTTTTTCTTCTAAAACAAAATTATTTTTCTTCTTCCAACTCCAAGTATCGATATAATAATAATAATTTTATACAGGGTGTCCGCCGGGAAGGTATACTACTTTATTTTGCCGCCATTTTGATAAACATTGGACTTGATAGTTCATTTTTGGCAGTCGTGATGTAGACACGTGGCAAATATTCGATAAACCAACGTGTTTTAATCGTTAAAACATTTTATCAAAATCAATCATCGTTTACTGTGGCGATGAGAAAATTACGTGAAATTTTTAGGAGAAACAAGGTGCCAACAAAAGGCACTATTTATCGTGTAGTGAATGATTTCGAAAAAAGAGGGTCTGTAGGTGATAGGCCCAAGTATGGACCACAACTTACTGCAAGATCGGCTGAAAACAGTCTGGTGTGCAATTTGGTCAGGAGGAATCATTGGACCTTACTTCTTTGAAAATGAGAACGGCGCGTAACGGTAACTGTGAATGGGGAGCGATATCGTGATATGAGTGATATGAGTGATATGATTGAAAACTTTTTGACGCCACAACTGCATGCTTTGGGCTTGATTAAAATGTGGTATCAACATCAATCATCGCATACAGCCAGGATGTAGGATACAATGGAATTACTGCGAGACCTCTTTCCACAACAAGTTATTTCAAGAAATAGTGATGTTGATTGGCCTCCACGGTCGCCTGATTTGACTGCTCCGGACTTCTTTTTGTGGGGATATCTGAAAAGCATGGTTTATGCAAACAAACCAGAAACGCTTGAGCAACTCAAACAAAATATTCGTGATGAAGTTAATGAAATACCGCGTGAAATGTGTGAGAATGTAATGAAAAATGTGCTCAAAAGGGCTCCCATTTGTGAGACTAACAGAGGCGGACATTTATCTGATATTGTATTCCATTCATAATTGCCGACATTAAATAAAACATTCATCAATATAAGATCTATTCTCTTTCATTTAATCAAAAATTATAAACAAATAGAGTAGTATACCTTCCCGGCGGACACCCTTTATTTTCTAGAATAAAATTTGATTGAGAATTCAAAACAACGAAACAATTGAAATGAAATAAAGTAAGCAAGTACAAAAATAACAAGTAGCTATACTAAATACTTATGCGACATACATATCTATGTATGTTGTCGCGGACATATGTATATGTATGTAGTTCTATTATCAAGTGATATTTTTTTTTTTTTTTTTTTTGTATGCACGAAATCAATAGATGCCCTACTGAGCAAGTAAAAACTTAAACCGGTCATCCTTATTATTAAATTAATAGCATCAAGCAATAATGACATATTTTTGATTACTAAGTACCAGCAGGAAAAACCAACAAAAGTCTATATCTAACAGCTCTCTAGTGTCAACTACCGCACCCATCACTGCTACATTTATTATAGACTTACTTATATTGCTTTGTCGGAACCGAACTAACCCCATCAAAACCGCATTGGATGAAACCATTTTCGAAATATCCATAAAAGTAGATAAATCAAATCCCACTGTTCGTTCATACTGTATTTTAAAATATTATAGGTCTACTTTTTAATATATCTACTTACCCATCAAATAATAATAACAAAAAATTAAGTCATATTTTATCAAATTCCTCCTACCTTTAATGTTTTAACTAAAACAATATTATGTTGGTTTGATTGTGACATTTTTTTTTAATAAAATTGACATTCTTTTAATTGTTTTCAAATTTAGTATTCCTATTAATGTATTTCAAAATTATTGAAGATAAATTTCATAAACATAATATATTTGCTGTCGTGTTCGTGGGATAGTAAGGTACTGGGGGCTACATCAATATATTAAAAACAATATAGTCGTTCTAAAAAAAAATAAAATGGAATGTGTTGTTATCTGGTGGTTGAGCTATAAGGCGCAAAAAATGAGTTTAATATATTTTAAACATGACAACAGTAAGAGACGAAAATATAGCCTCACCAATAATTTCGGATATCATGAATTATTTTGTGAGTGTTCTCGTAGTGCTTTTTCATTAATACATTCATAATAAGCCTCGATTGTATTTTTCCAGATCCTATTTTATTTTCAGACCATATCATACATAATCCTAATTTTTGTATCCTTCCCGCAATTTTCGTTATTTCGTAATTTACCAGGCCTTCGTCAATGACATCTGACGTGCGCTTGAGATTTAGTACTACGGTACCTGGAGGGGATACAAAAGTAAAGTTTAAAGCTTTGGTTTTAGAGTTTAGAATAAGGTAAATTTAAGATGTGCATACGAGTCGAGTACATAGGTTTAAATGCGTACAAACGAATTTTACTTTGGTGGAGGAATTTTATTACTTTTGGTGATGGGATTTCTTTGTTATTATATTTTGTATGGTGGGAAAATAATTTTTTTTTATTATTCATAATTTTAGGTGGGTTGAGTTAGGTTAGTTTTAAATTGAAAGCACTGTACTGACATATTCCTTCAGGTAGCGTCAAATTCCTTAGATTTGTGGTAACTTTTCATACATTGTAACGTAGAGACATTTCTTTACCAAACTCCGTCGAGCATAGATGTGCAACGGCAAGCGTGCCACCACCCTTCTACTTTCCCAAAGTTCCCCGTGGAACCCTGACAACGATGGACAGAAGAAAGGAAGATTGTTCATTAAAAATTTATAAGATTAAATACACAAATATTTTGTATAAGTATCGTTATATTATTTATAACCATAGACCCTCCCTTTTTGTACAACCAAACAAAAAATGTCTATATTAATTTCTGAAACAGCCTACCTGTGAGATTAATCCAGGATATTTCGCAAATGGTAAAAAATTGGCTGAAATAAAAATAAAAATTTTAAAAAATATTGCAACAATCAAGTTTTTTTTAAAGTCTTAGAAAATTGTATTTCAATGTTCTTATCTTAGTTATCAAGATTTTTAAAAGTTACCTAACAGCCCTGTATATCAGAAATCGGTTCTGCAAAATTATTAAAAATTATTAAAATTCAAAAAAATATATTCGTCGGTTAAACTGATTTGAAAAGAGTTAGGTACCTTGAGCCTCAAAATCATCGAAAAACTTTTTATGTACTGTTTGGACTCTCTACAGATACATTCTTTGATTCTGACTTTAACCAGGAAATAAGTAAAGGTAATAAAAATACCATAAGTGTATCAATTTCGTTGACCTACACTGTCTTTATTTTGCCCTTAAGTTGAACTACATACTAAATTGTCAACAGTTTCGTAATTCCAGCTATCGTTACCTGTTTATTTGTTTTAATAAAATGTTATCGGCTATAACTTTGCATGAATATAATACTCCTGAACCGTATTTTGATGAAAAACACTGCTATGTTGTGTTATGTTACGTTGGTAGATATTAACTATACACAATGCTTGCAGGGATTTTAGGTAGTCGATTGAAATTAATGTGTAATATTTCCAAATTTGTTGACAGGAACATGTGTAAATCATTTATCTATTATTATTTTTATATTTTTGGTTGGTTGGTTGGTTTGGATTTTGTGTTTATATTTTTAAATAATAGTTACCACAGAATCAGATTGTTTGGTTTAAATGTAAATTATTATACATTTAAATCAAATATTGTATTATTTTAATAATTCTGTTTGCGATGGGTATTTATTTGTTTTTAAAGCACTCGCTACCAATAATAGTCCGGTCAAGTTAGTAAGAAAAATAGGGGTACTTTTGCATAAATTCCCAAGAAGCAGAATTACCATAGAACCCTGAACAATATGAATGATTTTGGCAACTTATAACAACTTGCACTTTATCGAGTAGCACAAGAAATTAATACCCAAATCCATCAGTTCATCATCAACCAGTATTTTTTTTATTTTTTGAAAATTTTTCAAACAAGTATTCCAAAGTTTGAGCATGCCAATATCTAGAACTTTGTAGATTTTATCAGGGAAATAAAATTTAAAAAAAGAATGGAAGAAAAATTTGAAAAAACAAAAATTAAAAAAATTAATATTTTTTAAATTTAACACATTTTTTTTAATTTAAGAATTAATATTTTGTTTTCATCTGATTTGATTTGATGATTTGTTCCAACCAAAACATACAATTTACAGAAAAAACGCGATTCAGTAAGTTTTATCGAAATCGTAGGAGCCGTTTTTGAGAATTTTTTTCATTAAACATCATATGCCGTTAATTTTAGACCTTCCGAAAAATTCTCTGTAGGACGTTATGAAAATTCTGTGTTGTGTTCCAAGTTTAAAGCAAATTGGTCCAGCCGTTAAGGCTTTAGTAGCCGATACAGACAGACAGACAGGCCAGAATTGTCGGACCCACTTTTTTCAACTTCTTTATCATCGTAATTTCATGTTTGGTTGTTAGAATTTTCACTTGCTGCAGAAATAAAGTGACCGTGTTATCTCTCGAAGAGGTGATCACAATTGGCCACCGAGATCTTGTGATTTAACACCTTGCAACTTCTTCCTTTGGGGCTACGTAAAAGATAAAGTCTACGCCAACAGCCCAGCGTCGATTCAAGATATTGAGGGCATACAGAAGCCACTTTGCGATTTGGTGATGAAACATTTCATAAAAAGGATATTGTTGTCTAAGCGTAGCTGTGGCGGCCATTTGGCTAATATTGCTTTCCAATATTATCCGATCATTTGTCTCAAGAAATGCCATTTTTCTTTGAATATCAAAATAACACCTCTTGTTGGAAAACCCTGTACATTGTAACACTGCCAGTATGCTCCAAATGCGGGACATTAATTTTATTAACAAAGAGTAGTAGTATTGATCGAAAAATTTGTTATCATCGTGCTATTACACTAACGTGCGACCTAGTAGTGCATTTTTTTTTTTTTTAATTCATAATTTGCCTTGTAGTTCATATAATCGCTATTAAAAGTATTCTCAAAAAAAGACTTTGAGTGCAGGGCACGTACAATGGTCCATAGAAGATGGACAATTGTCTCCTCATCTTCTATGTACGTCAATACAGCTTTCTTGCAATCCACTTTGTCGCTAGACATTGTGTTACCTGTCCACCTGAAATAACATTTTTTTTCGCAATTCTACCTTAACTATTGAACTCCGTCAATAGCTATTGTCATGAGTTATTTCATTCAATTTCTTTTTCTATTGAAGCCGGAATACAAATGTCACGATAGTCTCTTTTGCGGTAAAATGAAGTTCCTTGAATGTCACCTGTTGTGATATTGTGGTATTATTAGTTTGAGGAATTCAAGTAGTATTGATTAATTTGAATTGTGTATGTATTAATGAATTCATATTAATTTGATGAAAATTGTTTGCATTTGATCCAGAATAGAGGTTTTAATTAAACTAATAATAGGTATCTACTATTGCTCCGACGGCAACGCCGACGTGCCTTCCAAAATATTGAAATTTATTTTGAGGGAAAAATGAAATGAATGAATTTAAATTTGGTCATTTATGTAAATTAGAACATTATAGAGTTTTTGTTATCATTTTTACACAAATGCTGCACAAATTTTAAAATACCAAGAATTTTTTGTAAACATAAATAATTTATTTATACAACAGAATTCCAAAATTCCCAACTCTGAAAGATATTTTCTAAAAAATTGAAAGCCTTAAATAATTTCACCAAAGACATGCACAAAGCACACAAATTATACTAAACAATGAAGTTCATGAAATTTTATCAGAATACCAAATTAGAATATTGTTAAAGGAATACATTTCTCGAACAGCATTTAATAAAGATAACTTTGTACTTCAAAGTTTGATATTAACTGACTATTTTTATAATGGCAATTTAAATAATTTCTTCAATTCGTTAAATACTCACGTGAAAAATACTACAAAACAATTTTTGGTCAAACAAACCCTAAGAGCTGCTGGTGACGTGAAATAAGGCCAAACGAAATAAGGCCAAATTCCGAAAATTTGGCTTTATTTCGTTTTCCAAAACGAAATAAGGCCGAAATTTCAGTTTCGCTTAATTTCGTTTTCGAAAACGAAATAAGGCCAATTTGGCATTATTTCAATATCAATTTTCACACCTCTAAGATGATACGGTATTGAGGTTCATTATCTATTTTCAAACGCAATGGATTAAAAAGGTATTTATTTGATTGTCTTTCTTTTATGTATTAGAAAAATATTTTCTGTGCATGAGTAAAATCGCTCGATTTTTAGGAATTGGTTTATCTGATTTTTTTTAAATTTTCAAAAACGGATATTGGTGATATGAGATTACGTTTGTGTGGGAATGAATCTCATGGGTATTGCAAGTATCTGTTTTCGGAAATTTTAAAGAATTAGATAAAATAATCGTTAAAAAATCGCGCGATTTTTTAAACTCATCGCTAAACAAAATCCAATTATGAAAATTGAGATGCGAATTTCGAACAAAACCATGATTTTCAAAATAAATTTGGACAACTTGGAAGCGTTGTTCAGATTTCAGTCTATTCATGTTGAAATTCCAAACCAAACTAAAAATAAATCACTTGACAGCTGACAAAATAGCCCCCAGTTAAAATAGTGTTTCCAACTTAAAATTTCATGTACCTTTAAAAAAAAACACCATTTATTTTATTAAGGTAACTGAAGGTAAAGAAGTGCTTACTGCTGGTTGCTACAGCTTACACATTAGGAATAGCCATCAATTCATCCTCGAGACTCATTTCAAATGCACTTTTAAAAAGAGAGAATTATTTCTTAGACGTACTACAAGAATGTGGGATGTGAAATGAGTACATATGCCATCAGTATACATACATAAGTCTATAAAGCTCTTCCGTAAATAATGTTGAAATTTTGTGACCTTTGTTGTTCTTCAAAACAGAATGTATATAAGTGGGCTATAGGTTATAGGCCACTTATATACATTCTGCTCTTCCGTAAATATAAGGGAGTCGATGCAATTTATCATATCACGTATGTAGGTAAATATCTTCAAAATAGTAACTTGGAGTAGATTGAATTATTCATCATGCAATAAGTAACTATTGAAGTTTTTTGAAAAGTATGGTGGAACAATTCACATTAAGTATACTTTCCTATAACATGTTCAGATTTATAACTGGGTATCCTCTCATGGATAAAGAGAAATAAAATGCCCAGCTTCTTTGCGCTTAAGAAAACATTTTGAAAAGAACCCTTGCAATGAAAACAGAAGTTGCAGGTTATCTCAGATGGTGTGGTTTCGCTTTTTATGTTATTGTCATTTGCCGATAAAGATTGAAATTTATCAGTCTAAAAGGTTTGTTGCCACCCGTAAGAAGTAGGTTTAAATAATTAAAGTCGTCGTATCATAGACACCATGTGGGTCATACCTCATACCATACATTTCGGCTTTATTCATTTGATTGGGTAGTTTCAAAATATTCCTAATTTTGCAAGGTCTTCTGTTTGTTTTTTTAAATTTCAACAAAAACTGCTTTTACTCTTCAATTAACTCTAAAATGCTTTAAAATGTAATAACGGACCTTCTCAAAATGTCGTTTAAGTGTGATCTAATTAACTTACACAACACTGCTAGCCTTTGCAATATAGCACCATTTTTAAGAGCAAATAGAAGAATTTTCGTTTGCCATCTAATCCTTTAAATTATGTCCTTTAAGATGACTACTTCCTTCCACACGACTTCTAACGATGATGATAAAAACTGCTATTAAAAGTGTAAGAAAGTCAATTCAATTTCACCTTTTTTTCTGCAGCACAGAACGGTCATCCCTTCGGTTCACATAATTTTGCAATAAAAGTCACAAAAAGCAGCTGATCCTTTGAATTCATTAAATTCGCATGAGCTCCCAAAGAAATGCCCTCGCCCTTTTTCTTGATGAGGGACATTTTGCAAGAAAACGATTTTCTTGGTTGAATTTAAAAAACATTTTCTTCTACCCCTTTCTAAGACTAGAAAAAGGGTTAAAAAAAATCCATGGTTGTCCTGTTTTATTTTATTTTTGTTTTTTTTTTTTTTTTTTTGCTGTTATTCGGCAGCCTTTTGGGAGCAATAGGATGTAGTCACCTTGTAATACCATCCGGGGAAAAGTGCCACTAACAAAGAATACACATTTAAATAAAGTGGTGCTCTGTAGTGCTGTTTCAGCCTTAAGGACATTCATCGAATGGATTTATTTTTCCAATGGAATAGTTTCCTTTTTGTAAATCCCCAAACATGAATCTCACTTATACTTTGTTTCTCTACTGTTTTTCGTCCTAGTTCCTAGGGGCTAATGGAGTAGGTTGGTTTTGCGCTCCTGATTTTTTTTTTCTTCTCCGGTTTTTTTGGATGTGGTGTTAGGTCTTTGTGTTGTTAGGTCATTGGGAACGAAATAATATTTACAGTTGTTGGAGGAAAAGTTTCATTCCTTCTATTTTGTTTGCTTCTGTCACTTTTATTGTGTCAGTTAAAATAAATTGTTTCTTGGGTCTTTTGAGGCCTTTTGTCACCATAACTCTTTTAATCTTTGTAAATAAGGATACCTACCTAGCTTGTTTTGTTAAATGATCACTTTCAAAGGAAAAGGTGTTTTGGGGATGCATTTATTTGGCGAATGTAGACTCTATGGACGGGCGATTATTTCATATTTAGCTTTAGTGATGGAACGATTACAACAAGTTTAATTGATAGTTCCAAAGAAATGTATGGTTATTTAATTTTTTTTAAACTTTTCTTCTGCCCGTCTTCAACCTCGCACTCCAAGTATGACTCCATGTGACTTTTCATTCGATTGGGAGAGCGTCCATGCTTCAGCACCATATAGCAGGACCGGGATGATGAGTGTTCTATATACAGTGCACCTTGGTTCTTCTCGATAGGGCTTTATTCCTCAATCGCTTACTCAGCCCAAAGAAACAGCGATTAGCAAGAGTTAGTCTGCGTTTGATTAAAGTGCTGATGTTGTTGCCCGTGTTTACAACAATACCCAGGTAGACAAATTCACTGACTACCTCACGTTCTGACCAAGTCGGTGGTGAGATTGGACTTTTGTTGATGAAAGCATTACTTTGTCTTGTCCTCGTTTATTTTCAATCTCATTTTGCTAGTTGCTGACTCCATAGTAGTGAAGACAACGGTTACTGCTCGCTTTGTTCTTCCTATCAATGTCATCCGAACCCAACTAACTGTGTTGATTTATTGAAAGTGACCCTTGATGTACTGACATCGGCGTCCCATACAGGGCCCGATCTAGGGGGGGGGGGGCATTTGCCCGGGCGGCAAATTTCAAGGGCGGCAAAATTTGAAAATTGAGCTGTATTTTCAAAAAATGTTTACTTGTTTCTTTCTAATTAAGATCATCAAGGGAGAAAATAAGGTACAGTAAAACTTCTTTATAACGAACTCTCCTTTCTATAGCAAACTTCATTTTGTTCACCTTCTTCTTAAAAAAATATCCCATATTAGTTAGGTTCCATCGAATGTATAGATGTATTAAAAAATGTACAGTTATTAAAAATCAAATCAAAAATTACAAATTCTCGATTTGAGTAGCAAGAACACCGTGAAGTCTCGTATAATTAGAGTTTACACAAAGATAACGCCTTAATGACTTCACCAATTTTGTAGTGTATTTAATCTTATAAATTAAAAGACATTACTTTAATTTGTATGCATTTCGGCATTTTAATGCCATCTTCAGCAATTTTTTATTTTTGACTAAAACTATTTACATGACTTGCACTTTTGTGATTACATTTGTTTTGACTTTTTAGAAAGAACGAGATGAACAGATAATACATAGATATATGTTTATAATTTTTTACGTTAAAACATTTGACATTAAAATTACACGATACTAAGTATGTTGAAAAGAGATGACTTAATCGGAGCTTCCATCGTATTCATCATTATGGATTTGTTTTTGTGCATGTAGATGCTTTCATAAGCGTCCAAGAATTTTTCATCAGATACATGTTTAACAAGTTTCAGATTCTCTTTTGATACATTGTGGTCATTCTCCAACATATGTAAGGCTACAGCTGATTTATAAGGTCGATTGAACTTTACATTTGTTAGGTGTTCCCCGAATCTAGTTTCTATGTTTCTTTTTGTTTGTCCATAATATTTTTGTTCGCAGTCATTGCATGTTATTTCATAAATCCCTGATTTTTTCAGGTTGTCTGTTTTATCTTTGATAGATGGAATATAATTGTTGCCAATTTTTAAACAAATTCTATACAATAACTGAAGGTACAACAATGGGCAACTCCTTATCTCCTTTTTTGGCAAATTTGTTTATGTCATCCTTTGAAAACACCATCGAAGAAGAAGGAAGTTTACCAACGGTATGGATCAGATATGTGGATGATATTTTCTCATGCATGGATCCAAATAAAGTGCCTGATTTCGTTGAACTTTTGAATTCAAAATGTCCCACATTAAAGTTCACTTTTGAGTTGGAAAAAGAGAGAAAGTTACCGTTTTTGGATCTCTTGGTAAGGAGGAATACAGAAAACCAATTGGAATTTTCAATTTATAGAAAACCTACCAACATTGCACGGTATATTCCAAATGATTCATTTTGTCCTATTCAATATAAAAAAGCTGCTTTTAATAGTATGGTGTATCGGTTATGTTCAGTTCCCATGAATGCTAAGAATTACATGGTAGAATTAAATTACATAAAATATGTTGCGGAACTGAATGGATATGATAGTAATATGGTCACGAGAATGGTAGAAAAACAATCAAAAACATTAAGAAGACGCAATTTAACCACACTAAAAACTTCTAAAGAAACCGACGAAAAGAAACGTTTAAAAATTCACTTTGCACCTACTATAACCGACAAATTAAAAAAGGTTTTTTTTCGTCAGAAGGGAAACTTAAAAACAAACTAGGATCTATCAAAGATAAAACAGACAACCTGAAAAAATCAGGGATTTATGAAATAACATGCAATGACTGCGAACAAAAATATTATGGACAAACAAAAAGAAACATAGAAACTAGATTCGGGGAACACCTAACAAATGTAAAGTTCAATCGACCTTATAAATCAGCTGTAGCCTTACATATGTTGGAGAATGACCACAATGTATCAAAAGAGAATCTGAAACTTGTTAAACATGTATCTGATGAAAAATTCTTGGACGCTTATGAAAGCATCTACATGCACAAAAACAAATCCATAATGATGAATACGATGGAAGCTCCGATTAAGTCATCTCTTTTCAACATACTTAGTATCGTGTAATTTTAATGTCAAATGTTTTAACGTAAAAAATTATAAACATATATCTATGTATTATCTGTTCATCTCGTTCTTTCTAAAAAGTCAAAACAAATGTAATCACAAAAGTGCAAGTCATGTAAATAGTTTTAGTCAAAAATAAAAAATTGCTGAAGATGGCATTAAAATGCCGAAATGCATACAAATTAAAGTAATGTCTTTTAATTTATAAGATTAAATACACTACAAAATTGGTGAAGTCATTAAGGCGTTATCTTTGTGTAAACTCTAAATGTACAGTTATTTAGTTTAAATTTGCAAAGTCGCGTTTCGAAGGTAAAACAAGTTCAATCCTCAGTAGTTATTTTAACAAAGCTGTCGTTGGTACTTTTGACAATTGGTACGATGAAAACTAAGATCAGCGATAAAATCAATAATAATCGAGAACAAGCAATTTGGAAAGAGTTTACTTCAGACGAGATGAAAAAGCCCTACTATAGTGATAAGAGAACTGCATTAAGAATTTTTGAAGTTTTATTGAAACAAGTGATAAAACTAAAGAAGATGCTGCAAATTTTGTATTTTCTAAATTGGAAAATTTGTATAGTAAAATAAAAACAAAATTTCAAATGCACAATCAAACATTGAATTTCTAAACAAAAGATATGATTTTTTTTTTCATTGATTTTTGTATACCAATTTTCTTTGAAAATAAAAAGGAGCACGAGGTTTCAAAACACATTTCACATTTCTTTATAACGAATTGTATAATTTTTTTATTTTTTGTTCCCTCGAAGGTTTGCTATAAAGAATTTTGACTGTATTGTATATGTCCATCAAAAATATAAAGTCGAAGTATTTTATTAATCACTTAAAAACCGCTAGTTAAAACGTTTTTTGAGGGAAAAAAATAAAGTCATCTGATTTCTTGAACAGTTTTGATTTTTTTAGAAAAAAAAACTTCTCGAAAACATTTTCCACATTTTTTTTTTCTTTGAGAATGCACTTTCCATTACTTTAGGCGTTTTTCTGTTTTCATTCAGTAAAGAGCTCTGAACAAAGTTCAAGTTTATCGAGCTCGCTCTGTACGTCCTCTGAACTAATTGTGTTCAGAGCGCTCTGAACTATTAATGAAACGAATTTACTATCCTATTTATTTCCTTTTCTTATGCCATTTTTTTTAACACTTAAAATTATGTTTGGCTTTTAGCTCAGTCTGCCCCAACTATTTATTTGGAGCTCGTAAAGCGCACTCTGAACACACTCTGACGGAGAAAAGAAATACAAAGTCTATGCTCTGAAGTCTCTGAAGCAAAAAAGAAAAACTTATTTTTGTTTGACAACTCAGGCTCTGCTGTGAACTAAAAAAGAAAAACGCCTTTATTGCTTTTTATCAGGAAGACAAAATTAAACAAAAATATTAAATTGTTTTTGAAATAATAAAAAAAAAACTTTAATTTTTTATGAAATTTTATGTAGGTAAAAGAGTTATTTCGTTTATAGTTAAAAGGCCTTTAACTTAAAAAATGTCATCGAAATCCTTTAAGTGGCTTAGGAGTAAATCTGATATACAAAATTCGGCCCTATCGGAGTTACCGTTATAAAGAATTTTCCACACAAATTTATTCCAACCAAAAAATACATTTTACTCAATTTTTTTTAACAAAATCGTTTAAGCCGTTTTTGCGATATCTAAATGAGTTTGTCAATAAAAATCACATGGCAGGTAGGTACCGTTAATTTCGGAGCTTGAATGCTAGGTCCAAAAATCAATCTATCAGATGTTATAATAATACTGTGTTCTGTGTACCAAGTTTAAAGCAAATCGGTATAGCCGTTAAGGGTGTACAATCAGACAGACAGACAGACAGAATTGTCCGACCTATTTTTTCGGCTTCTCTATGATCGTAATGTCATGCTTGATTGTCCAAAAGAAAATTTCCAACAATATTACATTCTTACGGGTCGGAATGAATACCTCCATTTTTCAAAAGTCGGTCAAAAAATGCACCAACAATTTTATATCTTATATGTTCTCATTGCAAAAGGGCGGCAAATTAAATTTTTGCCCAGGGCGGCGAAAAAGCTGGATCGGGCCCTGGTTCCATATAGCGTTTTCAAACACAATTGTAAAACAGCTACATAACAGTGCAGTGCATCACCTTATCTGCTTAAAAATCGACGAATAAATGGTGGGTATCGATGTTGGAGTTTGTAACATAGAAAAATAATACCGTTAGGTATGGAAAAGTATAAATATTCTGACTCAGAACCAGAAGCCTAGTCGATTTAGCCATGTCCGTCTGCCCGTCCGTCCGAATGTATACTCACTAGAGATCGCAATTTTTGAGCTAGAAAACTGAAATTTAATATGTAATATCATTGGTTCAAGAGTAAAGCTAAGTTCTTGAACCGTTAAAATCCGCCTACAAAGACGCCCACAATCACTATTTTTGTTGAACAACATCAATTTGGTAAAATTAAATTATGACTTTGTACAGTTACGATAAAAAAAGCATAGCGCTAAAATTTTGCACACGTAAGCTTTAGGTAAACCTTCTTCCAATTAAATACAAATATTATTATAAAAGTATTACTTGCACATAAACATCTTGTGTATGAAATCAAACAATTTGATTTTAAGCGTTGCTGACGCACACTTTTCATAAGAAACTATAAAAAAATTATTTTTGCAAATAATCTGTGTTTATAATGGATCCACGAGCCCAAATTTGTGCATCTCTTAGTCGAAATTACGAATATTGTGAATGTTAAAATTTTGAGCGTGGTTCACGCCCACTTTTCATAAAAAATCGAAAAACATAGTTTTAAAAATTTAAGGTACTACGAATATTCAATTTTAACCTATTTCTGTTCGTTATTTGAAAATTACCTACATCCCTACATTTTTGTGTGTACATTTTTTCAATACGCCTATTTTAAAGGACGTGATTTTTAGTAAATTACTTTGTTCAGGTAAGATCGAGATGTAGTTTTACACATATATGTATGCCTAAAGATTGACTAATAACCAAAGTGTTTTAAATGTTGTTTAAATTTTTTTTAGACACGCCCACTTTTAAAAGGCGTTTCCGTCAAAGGTCGTAATAAGCATTCGTTTTTTTGATGTTTTTAAATTATTGGTCGCAGTTTTGAAGTAAGAAGATGAAAACTTAAGTTTGTATTCCTTGGTTACATAGCAGAGTGTGGTTCAAGAATAAATTGTTAAATACACCCAAAATCGCCATTTCCATTATATGTCTAATTTTAAAAAATTTAAGTCTTGTTTTGTTCAAATCGATCTGCAAGCTAAAAATTGCGGTTTTTGAGAAAAAAAATTTTTTTTGAAAAACTTTTTGAAAATTTTTTTTTAAAAAAATTCAAAAACGCCAGTTTATATGTATTGAGCAAATACATTTATTTAAATTTTTTAGAAAAAAACTTGATAAGCAGTTTTCAAAATACTAATATTTTTAAATTTTGTTTTTTTAAAATGCTTTTAAAAATACAAAAAAATATTGGTATGCAATACAAATTGAGCTCCTTACAGCTACATGTGTGTGAAATTTCGAAAGAATCGGTTAAGTCGTTTTCGAGTTAGTCAAAAGCAAAAAAAAACGGTACTATGGAAAGTACCGTTCTTAGCCATTTTTTAAAACTTTTTTCAGCCATATGATTCGTCGTACCTAAAAAAGCAACACTGATTTTTTTAAATAGAAATCGTTAGATCCGTTTTTGAGAAAAATAAGCTTTAACGTAATGGTTGTATGGCAGGTACCGTTATTTTTTGAGCTAAAAACAAATTTCAATTTCCCCTCTGTACAATACCTAAAAAAGTTTATATACCAAGTTTGAAGCAATTCGGCCCACCCGTTTGGGCTGTAGGTCTCTATACATACAGACAGACAGACATACAGACGGACAGAATTTTTAGACCACTTTTTTTCGTCTTCGCTATCATCGTAATGTCATGTTTGATTGTTATCTCCAAACTTTTTTTTTCGACGAATGCATAACTTGCCTTATAGTAGGTACCTATAATCGCAAGTAAAAAGGGAATAGGGTATCCTACAGATCGTTAAAAACGTATTAGTAAGGGCCCCTTAGATCACCAGCAAACGGCTTGAGACGTCAACATTAAATGCTGGACAGGATCTTATAAGGCTTGATCCTATGATTTTCTATATAAGTGGAGAAAAATTGTCTTGATTTTAAGAGGGTCAAGTAGTGATCTATCTGGATGTGGTATCACTTTGGCTGCCATAATATATAGCTCTTATAAGAATCTCATTAAAAATGTTTACCTATAACCTAAAAGGTAAGAATATAGGGCAAGGCCTAGTGCTCAAGCTTAATTCGCATATTTTTAAAAAGTACATTATTCAACTTAAAAGTTAAAATATTATTTCTGACTTTAAGGATGTGCTTGAACATCGTTTTACACCTCATTGAAGTGACTTTGCTTAAAGTTTTAGTAATTCATTCACAAATAAAGACTAAATTCTTGACCTATTTTCGTAACGGCTGGTAATGCACTCAACTTTATCAGCATGGGGACAAGAATCAAATTCCAAACTTATTTTCTCACCTAGTGTCCTTGTCTTTTTAAGCTTTTATTTTTTGCACACAAAATCTTTGTTTCATATTTTTTGCTCTTACAAAATAAAAGTTGTAATAAACTCCTTTTGGGACAGGACCTAACTTTATTCCAACTAAAAAAAAAACGACTGTAAACATTGGTGAAAGAAAAAGTGCCGAGTACAAAATCAGAGCATAATTTTGTGTTCTTTTAAAGAGCTGAGCAATGAACAACCACAACGCCAATACCACCTTTTTACTTGCGATTATAGGTACTATAAGGCAAGTTATGGATTCGTGCAGAAAAAAAAATTTGAGATAACAATCACACATAACATTACGATGATGGAGAAGTCGAAAAAAGTGGGTCTGGGAATTCCGTCCGTCTGTCTGTCTGTCTGTCTGTCTGTCTGTATGTCTGTTCGCGCCTCTGGAGGCTGAACGGGTGAGCCGATTTGCTTCAAATTTGGTATTTAGGATTTATTTGGCCGTCCCTCGGAACATATTTTTTATTTTTTCTCTAGGTCCAAAAATAACGGCACCTGCCATACAATCTTGAAGACAAAAATTGATTTTCTCAAAAACGGCTCTAACGATTTTGATTAAACTTTCAGAATGCTATTTTTGCAAGAAACCAGTACCAGTATTTTCAAATCAAATTTTTTCGTAAACTATACATTCGATTTCAATAAAATTTTGACCACAGGAAGTCATTTATAATTTTATTAATATGGCATTTCAAAATTTTCAAAAACTTTTTTTTTGATTTTTTATAATTTTTTCAAAAAAATTTTTGGTTTTCGAAATATGTTGGAAACGGGTACATTGATTTTTTTAAAAATTATTTTTCAAATGTAAACTACGGATTGCCATATATTTGCATACTCAAATAAATTTCAAAATATTTTTTGAAAAAGTTTTTCAAAAATAACCTTTTTAAAAAAAAAACTGGTCCAACGATTTTCAATATTTTTTTTTCCTAAATTATTGACGTATAGCTTTGAAATTTTATTGCATACTTAGTTTTTCCGAGAAAACTCTTAAACTAATTTAAAAAATAAAAGAATTTTCGAAATTATTTAATTTTTTTTTAATATCCATATATGCAGCCACTACGCAATTGCTTATCATAAGAGCAAGTTCGTGCGACCCAGTCGTGCATTTTATTTATTTATAAACTTAGCTCCTTCACTTTGAAAAATAAAATGATCTCCTGATTCATGAAAAAAAAATCTTTTGGGGTTCCCTGGACGATACTTTTTTTTGTAAATTGACCGGTTTATTCATTTTTAGCAGCCTCCTGCATGTGTGTGTGTGTAAGCTAAAGGATTACTTATTAAATTATTTTAATAATCGTGTTGACCTAGGCTTGCATATTAAACCTTTAAGTTTGAATCCCCACTTTACAGCACCAGCTGGGGAATTATCGGTTCGAACTCTGGGAAACTTTTCACAGAAAAAATGCAGAAGATAAAGGAAGTGTTTTTGGAAAACACCTTGCATCTAGTCAACAACTTGAAGGAATAAAAGAATTCAGATATTGTCATAAGCTCCGATATAGCAAAAAAGATTAAGTTGGTAATTTTATAGGAAGAGAAGAGGAAAGTGCTTAATTGCTTCTCAGAATACCCTTTCCTGGAAGCTAGTTAATAGTTGTTAGCACACAAGATAGAATACTTCTCAAGTCAAACAGAGAGGACTAGAGGACAGCTGCTTCTATTGGTTCAGGGAAAATGATTGACTGGATGAAAAATTACTTTTAACCTCTCAACCGGGTGGTAGATGTCAGTTTTCCAGCCAGGCTACAAAAAGGAGAGGAAGAAATAATACCGCACATTATAAGCTTATTTCGGAGCAGCTATGCAGTTGGGTAACATACCAAGTCCGTGAAGAGGCACTAAGGTTATTTTCATACCGGAAATCTGTAAGAAAGATACAATTCACCCAAAGCTAAAATGTCTAAATTCTTTTAAACTTTGTCATGTCAGAAGTCTTAAATTAGCTTCGGATATTTTCCGAGCTAAGCATACAGTAGTGGATATTGTATCGGACTGCACATACGAAGGTTTTGGATACGATCCCTGACTCCACCTTAGTTCTTTTCTGGGGTCCTTCCTCTTGCGAGGAAGTTACACATCCTATAAGAGTAAATATTGTGATGGAAAGAGATTCTTTGTTAGCCGTTCGGATTCGGTGGTAAATTTTAGGCCTCTTCCATTCCTGCAGAATATCAACGCACACACAGGAATAGTTGAGAGCGTAAGTCACAGGCCCCGGCCCCGCTGGGAGCTGTTGTGCTAAGTATTTGTTTTTTTCTTAAGCACATACAGGGCAGGAAAATGGAAAATGCCTTCTTTGTATTAACAAATACAATACAAAGAGCTCTAGATGCAAAATAAATAGAAAGTTTACCATTCTGGGAAAAAGAAGTAATATTCGATGACAGCATGAATCTGTTGGTGCTTAAGTCCTTCGGTGGACTTAGTAGCAGGGGACTTATTTACCTGCACCGACAATAACGCGGCAATTTTTTTTTTTTTTTTTTTCTAAGTCCTCAATCATCTCTGGCTTATCGATGTAGAGAGACTAGAGAACTCGCATACCTATACATAAAATGAAAATAGTCAAGCGGCGTCAAATCGCACTATCTTAAAGGCAAATCTTGAAAATCGGGATCAACAGCAATTTCGTTTCTAGCCCAACTACACAGTTTGCACATGTTGTTCAGGCGTCTGTCGATTCATGATGAAATGGCGAACCAAGTTAAATATACATCACACATGTCAGATGACAAAAGGGCCGTCAATGAAATCAGTTTACCAACTTAAAGTTCTATACCACTTGAAAAAACACTCCATAATATACACTCAGTTACAAAAACAGTATCGCACTCTTATTTTTTAACTTCTTTTATCATAATGATGCTGTTTTTTGAAAAAGAAATGCGAATTACGTCAGAAGAATTCGCAAGTACAGCTTTAGATAAGATTGGACGGAGTTTGCGGTATGCCGCTCTCATTATCAGAAGACTAAGGTCAGCTGTTAGAAAAGCCATTCAAAGGTTCAGAAAATCAAATTCCTTCACTCAGCGTCAAGATTCAAATTGGCCAAAAGCACCTTCTTCTAGAGATGACCGATATTTGCTATTTTAAAGTTTTCGAAATGGGAATCAAACAGCGGTTAAACAGTCTGTTAGGATTAAAACGGTAAGGGGAACAACTGTGAATGCTCAAACTGTCGGTCTTAGAACAAAAGACGCGCTCCAGTAATGCGGCTCACGGTACAGCTCAAGCGATGCCAATAAGAGTTTTCACGCATTCATCAAGTTTGGACCGATAATGGTTGGAGCAGACTTCTTTTTACTGATGAGTTAAAATTTTGTTAGAGATCTCCAAATGAACGTAACAGAGTCTGGAGACGACCAGATGAGAGATACTCTTTGTCGATGGTTGCCCAGAGGAAAAACTCCTCAATCATCTCTGGCTTATCGATGTAGAGAGACTAGAGAACTCGCATACCTATACATAAAATGAAAATAGTCAAGCGGCGTCAAATCGCACTATCTTAAAGGCCAATCTTGAAAATCGGGATCAACAGCAATTTCGTTTCTAGCCCAACTACACAGTTTGCACATGTTGTTCAGGCGTCTGTCGATTCATGATGAAATGGCGAACCAAGTTAAATATACATCACACATGTCAGATGACAAAAGGGCCGTCAATGAAATCAGTTTACCAACTTAAAGTTCTATACCACTTGAAAAAACACTCCATGATATACACTCAGTTACAAAAACAGTATCGCACTCTTATTTTTTAACTTCTTTTATCATAATGATGCTGTTTTTTGAAAAAGAAATGCGAATTACGTCAGAAGAATTCGCAAGTACAGCTTTAGATAAGATTGGACGGAGTTTGCGGTATGCCGCTCTCATTATCAGAAGACTAAGGTCAGCTGTTAGAAAAGCCATTCAAAGGTTCAGAAAATCAAATTCCTTCACTCAGCGTCAAGATTCAAATTGGCCAAAAGCACCTTCTTCTAGAGATGACCGATATTTGCTATTTTAAAGTTTTCGAAATGGGAATCAAACAGCGGTTAAACAGTCTGTTAGGATTAAAACGGTAAGGGGAACAACTGTAAATGCTCAAACTGTCGGTCTTAGAACAAAAGACGCGCTCCAGTAATGCGGCTCACGGTACAGCTCAAGCGATGCCAATAAGAGTCTTCACGCATTCATCAAGTTTGGACCGATAATGGTTGGAGCAGACTTCTTTTTACTGATGAGTTAAAATTTTGTTAGAGATCTCCAAATGAACGTAACAGAGTCTGGAGACGACCAGATGAGAGATACTCTTTGTCGATGGTTGCCCAGAGGAAAAACTTCGGGAGAGGTTTAGTCATGGTTTGGGCAGTAATTTCCCTGAGTGGAAAAACCGATCTACGCATCGTGGAAAGATCGGTTAATCTTATTTACTATGCCAACAACATCCTCGAAGAATATATGGGTAGTTCCATTCACGCCATTTATTGGTGAAAACTTCTGACTGATGCAGGACAATTATGAATTAATTACTTTTTTTTATGTTTATAAACAGAAATGTTTAGAAAAAAACGCGTGCGTCTCGGGACGCTTGACAGAAGTGATAACTTAAACTAATTTAAAGTGAACTATTTAATATTGAAATTGCTTAACTTGAGAAAAGCTTAGATTAGTACTTAAACTTTATGTACGAGTATATTAATATGATAATGTGAGGAAAGGTTATTTATTAATAAAATCTTTTATTGATTATAAAATGCTTACTTACTTACTTATTATGGCGCCACTAGAGCGTGGTGATCCTGGGCCTTGCTTAGTAGGCAACTCCAGCCGGCTCGATCTCTAGACTTTCGTCTCCAATTTTGCACTCCAAGTTGTCGGATGTCTCGGTGCCCCATGTACTGGCATGGGTGCTCCGTATAACATTTTCAAGCACAATGTTAAAACAGCTGCATGACAATGCGTCGCCTTGTCTTAGCCTTCTGGTGGTTTCGAAGGTTTCAGTAGAATCTCTACCAACGTTGACGGAACAGCGAGAATTCTTAAAGACATAGCACGATACAGTTCAACTCTATTAACACTGTCATAGGCGGCTTTAAAATTGACGAACAGGTGGCGGGTGTCGATGTTATATTCTTGAGTTTTCTCCAGGATGTGTAATGTGAATATTTAGTCGGTGGTATAATGTCCAGGTCTGCAGCCGCTTGATAAGGACCTATCAGGTCATCAGCAAACGGCTTGAGACGTTCACATAAAACACTGGACAGGATCTTATAAGCGATGTTTAAAAGACTTATGCCTCTATAGTTGGCGCAGAGTAAGCGGTTTCCTTTTTTGTGAATCAAGCAGACGGTACTGAGATTCCACTCATCGGGCATACTTTCCTCCGACCATATTTTGCAGAAGAGTTGGTGTATGCGCCTGACCAGGTCATCTCCAGCGTGTTTAAAAAGCTCCGCTTGTAGGTCAACACATCCAGCTGCTTTATTCATCTTTAGTCTGGTGATTGCTACTTTGATTTCATTTGGTCGGGCGGGTGTAGTTCGTGGTCGTCATCTAGATTAAGTGAACCAAGTTCATCTTGGGCGGGATCTTGGCTGTCATCGCCATTTAGCAACCGGTTAAAGTAGTCTCTCCAGATGGCTAACATCGCTTGAGTTTCCACTATGATATTTCCATCCTGATCTTTGCAGGGCCTTGGGCGACTTGTGAAACTCTTTTGTAGAAGTTGCGTAACTCTTTTCTGCAAAAACATCTCTGCATCTCCTCGACTTCGCGTTGTTGATGTTCTTTTTTCTTCTTCCTGAGTAGGCGTTTCTCATTTTTCCTTCGCTCAACATAGAGATTTCTGGATGCTCTAGTATCTCTCTAGAGCCACGACTTGTATGCTTCCGTTTTAGCTTTGTTTGCCTGAGCACATTCGGAGTCGAACCAGGGGTTTCTGGGGGGAAATTGTGAGAAGCCCAATACCTCTGACGCAGCACTTCTTATGGCTTGATGACATAGCTGCCATTGGTCTTCTGGGTTCATGTCTTCAGTCGAAGGATTTCTCGCAAACTCAAGGGATACTCGGTCGGAATAGGCAGCGGCGGTCTCTTCCGATTGAAGTCGTCCAACATTGAATTTCCTACGTGTAGTAGGTGTTCGCCTAAGAATTTCCATGGAAATCCGTAGCCTAAGTTTTGCACCGACTAGGTAGTTGCAGGTTCGACCATCTGTAGATCGCCATATGTGCCCTTGTGGATGTCGGGGCGTGGGAATCTTGTGCTGCTCAGCACCATGTTTTTCCCCTCTGCAAAATCGATGAGCCTGAGTCCGTTGTCGGAGGTGGTGTTGTGCAGACTGTGTTTTCCGATCGTCATACCAAAGATGTCCTCCCTCCCAATTTTGGCATTAAAGTCTACTAGGATTTTAATGTTTATAGGTTTTAACGAGGAGCTCGTTAAAACTTTCTTTGGTAGCGTCATCTTTCTCTTTTGTAGGGGCATGGGCGCTTATTAGGCTTAGGTGGTGAAATTTGGCCTTACTGTGGATCGTTGTAACTCTCTCACTGACTTCGCGAAAGCTCAAGACCTTTTGCCTAAGTCTTCCTCTGACAGCGAATCCGCACCCAAACAAGCGCGATCTCCCATCAAGGTGGCATTTCCCATAATAGAAATTACAGTCTTCTGTAATTCTCAGCCTCGGTCCATCCCATCGCATCTCCTGGAGGGTTGTTATATTAGCTTTGATACTGGCGAGGGTCTCGGCTAGCTGCTCGGCTTTACGGGGCCTGTTTAGCATTCGCACGTTCCATATGCAGGGGGGGTCGTCAACATTATTGGTTTGGTCATCCGAGGCATATTTTGCGTTTTTCATCACAACTTCGTTTCCCTTTCATGACCGGCTTGTGAGGCCTGTGCAGTGTGTATGACGTGTAGATCGTGTTGGTATGGTTAGATTTTCAGAGATTAAGAGAACTCAGGTATCCACAACCTATGAATCCGATGGATCTAACGCTCGTCGTTAGTTCACCTTTCGCACGGAAAGAATTTTTAGATCAGATCAAGAAAAATGAGCTGCAAATCACGAAAATCTTATGCAGTTTCTCACCCTAGCTCGGGGTTTTGTAAATTACGACTCCTTGTTCGCAATTTTCAAAATTGAACGAAATGAAGATATTGACACTCAAAAATAGCAAATTACCACTTTTTTGGGTCAATAATTCGATCCTGAGAAATAAAACATTGCCATCGCGAATCGAAAATTGATCCAAATTTGTATCAATTTTATATTTACTCGATTGTAAATTGCAAAAAAGCTAGTCGTAGATTTCCATCTTTTTGTTTTGAATTAAAAATATGTTTTTGAAAAAATGAGTGGTAAAAGTCGTAAATTGCACCCCATTTTACTCAATTTGTAACAAATTATATTGCTTTGAGAGGAGCAACGTGTTTTCTATTTATTGAAAAGCATTTATTATTTTTTATTGAAAAATGTAACTTTTACTTACTTGGCTGATTCTAGGAATCGAACTCGAGACCCTCTGCATACCAACCTAGCACACATCTACTAGGCCATGGTGATGCATCCAAGTCGGATATCAAAATTAATAATAAGAAGCAACCTGAATATGAGTTACATTTTAGGGGTGTTCTGAATTAAGATTATGTTTTATTGGCGAGAAAAATATAGTCGTCTTATTTTGGACGTCTAACCTCTAATGTACAATTTTTTGTGATGATCATTTAAATAAAGGTAAGAAATTGTATATAATGTGTTGTTGAAATTCAACCTTGTACTCCCTATGTACATAATAGAACTACAAAAAAGGCATTATTGGAGACACAAGCGGGGCCAGGGCCTAATGACTTATATTCTAAACGATTCCTGTATGTGCGTTGATATTCTGGTGGAATATCATTTCCCGCTGAATCCGAATGGCTTACAAAGATCCACTTTTAATATTAAATAGATTTATTTTTCGATGATTTTACATTTCCTCAAAAGAGACAGTACCAAAAAAAAAAAGATAATTATTAGTTCGAGGCAGGGATCGAACTCCGGACCTTCGACGTAGCCGTCAGACACACTTGAGTTGAATTTAATACTCAGTGATTGTAAATCACGAAAAAATTTTAGCAAATCCAGATTGGTAAAAAGTATAAATGGAATTATTCCCTTGAAGTAGTAAATTGCGACAAAAAGGTTGTAATTTACTTTGAAGGGCACAAGCTTGAATTATAACTTTTAATTGTAAATCTCAACTCAGGAATTGTTGTAATTTGCGATGAATTGAAAGTTAATTTGCCAATTGTTCTATCAGTTTCAAATCAAAGCGCAGTGATTTACAAAAAAAACATGTTTTGTAAATTGCAACTGAATATTTCGCAATTGGTGATTTTTCAATTCTCTCCGTGCGGCTATCCGATGACGATGCGACTTTGATTATAAAATGCGCTGTGGTCTAAAGTGCTTGCTGCTGCTTGCGTATGCGTGAGAGAAAGCAAAGCCCAGCAGAAGTTATCACTCCAAAAAGTTTTTTTCAAATCATTTAAATAGTGCATTTGGCATTATTTTTCAAAGTGCGACACTTTTTTCGTAACTCAGTGTATGAATATTGCAATAATGGAAAACTGCGATAAGCTTTTAAATGCATTCAAATCATACGTACAATGAACTTTTTACATGACATCATTTTCCTATTTCAAAACAGACAATCTGGAATGTCGCATTTGAGTTGAAATACAAAAGCAAAAGAATCCACATTGAATAATTAAAATCCTCATTGATTGAAATGAAAAGCCAAAATAAATTCAAAATGTCCATAAAATCAAACGAATGGAGTGGCATAATATATAGAGTGTCACTAGGAAAATTCAAACACCTTTCAATTATAATGTCAATAGATTTGGACATACAAGCAGTCAATCTATAGATACACTCCTCCTTAAGCTCTACCAATCTCCAATCATTATATACACATGTTCGTAGGAACGACGGACAGAAGGGAACTCCTACAAAAAAAAAAATGTACTGCAATAGTCAGCAAATTTTGCAAATCCCTTGAAAATATCTTCTCATCCTCTTTTCACTATACTCTCTGATTTCGTATTCCATCGATATCGCCGACAATAAACCCAAAGAAATATTCCATCTAACCACAAACAAGGACCAATCAAATAGCATTCCCTATCCGAAGCACAAAATCAACCCAAAGATGTCAATCAGTTCTTGTGAAATTCAAAGCTGGGTTTGGTTGGTATACATTTGTGTCTGTACTCGGTAGGGTAGGGTAGGGTCGGTTTGGTTGTTGGGAAAAGAAGAAGAAATAAAGGAACTACAACTCATTCCACAAGTGAAAATCCTGTCTGAAACAAATGAATATACTAATGCTCCGATTGTAATCTAGGACATGTGTGTTGAATGCAAACGAAATCCTTAGTCCTCGTTCCTCGTTTTGTTCTTCTTATTCGACCACGATGATGTCAATTGTGATGTTGGAATGCATTCAAGCAAAACGGAGAGCTTCTTGCAAATGGCAAAGCTAAGTGGGCTTATTTCGGCTATAAATAGAGACAAATGTGGGGAGTTGTTTGGGGATATACATAGGAGTTTCTACTAACAAACTTGTCCTTTGGACCCAACCGGTGCGGTTCGGTAGTGGTCGGCCCAAAGTGAAGCATTTGAATAAAGTTGTTTTCGTTTTGTATAATATTATACGTATATATATGAAGAGATCGAGACAGTTGGTAGTCTGGCTCTCGAAAAATTCTAAACATTAGTTGGGTTTTGTATTTTCAATTTTGCATTCCAATTTCAAGGATACTCGTTGATGTGTATCTATTTGAATGCAAAGTCATAAGGATTAATTTTGCTTAATAAAGTGTTTATCAATATTTGTATAGTGGTTGTGTCTGTTTGTTTGTTCATTGTGGAAAGGACTCACATGTCAAAACGGTTAGCAACGTATTTTAATAGAGTGGAAGCATTTGAATGGAATTCTAGAAATGCTTTTACAAAACAAATTGAATTTTGAAAAGAAAGTTATTGATGTGATATTATGAGGTGTGCCTGAAACAGTTCCGACATTATTTGACTTTATTGAAAAGATAATGAAATTTATGATGACCAGTTTTTTTTTTTTTTTAATTCTTTGAAGAAATCAATTTTTAGAATTTAATTGATCAGGTCATTTCGAAGATGAATGATGGACGGTTAAGAACGCTAATAAATCGGAATAACCACTCGCGATTGGTAAGTGGCAAGTTATGTATATGTCACGGTCAAAGCCCGATCTCTAGTCAAACCTAGGATTGACTAGTCAATGCTCAACATTGACCAGCAGCGTTGGTCAAAGCCCGATGGATACTTTAGTTTCGGTTTGACTAAACTGGTCGGTCAAAGTCCGAAACGAAATTATGAGATTCGGACTTTGACCAAGGCACTGATGGTCAAAGTTAGAGGGAAAATATTGTTTGTATGGTGTGAGAGTGGAAATTCTCTCAATTGAGAGAATTCCCACTCTCACACCATACAAGAACAAGATACAAACAATATTTTCCCTCAATTGAGAGAATTCCCACTCTCAGCTCTCACACCATACAAACAATATTTTTCCTCAATTGAGAGAATTCCCACTCTCACACGTCACACCGACACCATACAAACAATATTTTCCCTCAATTGAGAAAATTCCCACTCTCACACCATACAAACAATATTTTCCCTCAATTGAGAGAGTTCCCACTCTCACACCATACAAACAATATTTTCCCTCTAACTTTGACCATCAGTGCCTTGGTCAAAGTCCGAATCTCATAATTTCGTTTCGGACTTTGACCGACCAGTTTAGTCAAACCTAGGTTTGACTAAAAACTCGTCGGTCAAAGCCCGAAACTAAAGTATCCATCGGGCTTTGACCAACGCTGCTGGTCAATGTTGAGCATTGACTAGTCAATCCTAGGTTTGACTAGATATCGGGCTTTGACCGTAACATATATATAACAATCAAACATGACATTACGATGAAAGTGGAGGCGGAATAAGTTGGTCTAAAAAACTTGTCCGTCTGTATAATTTTATAGCTTGCATAACGCATTTTTTTTTAATCTCCAAAAACGAAATCTCGCATTTCATAAACTTGCAATTACAAAATCTCGCATTTTAAAATCTCGCATTTACGTTTTACACCCAAAAGTCCTGCAAATTTCAACTAAAATCTTGCAAACCAAAATCTCGCATATACAAATCTGAAAAGTAATAACGCTGAAAAATAAATGGACAACTAGAATAACCCTAAGCGGAGCAACGAAGTTGCGTGAGCGGGTGTGCCCTCGAAAAAGAATGTTAAAATCCCTTGATCCCGCAAAGCAGGCAACCCAGGTACAGTTGACTAAGAAAACTATTAAAGTGTTGGCATAGGCGCCTACCAGGCGATTAGACATACCCTAAGCGGAGCAACGAAGTTGCGCGTGAGCGGGTGTGACCCCGGAAAAGGGAGTTAAAATATCCGATACCCACTGTTGTTTTTCCCGTGAATACATTGTTATAAGGACTAATCCATATTAATTTATTAAATTCAAAGTAAGATCATATGTTAATACTAAAAAAAAATCCATTTTTAGAAATTCACCCTTTCTGTCTTAATTGGGTAGGGAGAGCCTACAAATGCAAACTTTTTTCTTCAAGAATCCGTACTCGATCGTAAAATAGGTACTGTTGAAAAAAGTTGACTATCAAAGCCTTATAACGTCCTACTTGTATAGACATAATTAATTACAATTTGTTTTTTGCGAAATTTTAGAGTCCAAACGGGTGGGCCGATTTCTTTCAAAGTTGGTGCACTTATAGAGTTTTTTGGGTATTGTACAAAGGGGAAATTGAAATTTTTTTAGATCAAAAATAAAGGTACCTGTTATATTTTCGTTTTCGAGAAAAATAAGCTTTAACATGATTTTGATTTAAAAAATTCAGTATAGCTTTTAGATATGACCTATCATTATAGCAGGAGAAAAAGTTACCAACAATGGCTAAGAAGAGTACCTTCCACAGGAACGATTTTTGTTAGCTTTCGAATATTGCGAAATTGACCGATTCTTTCAATATTTTACACATACATTACATACATTAATACATATATAGTTAAAGGTAGCTCAACTGTGTACATATATTATATAAACTGTTTTACTTGCTTTCATTTTCCGGGACTTATTTCACACTTTAGTGGAACATAAGTCCCGAATTGAGTCCGGGTCTAATGACCCACAGAAATGGGACATAAGTCCCGAAATAAATATTTGGGACTTATTCCTACCTCTCACAAAGCTATTTGCTCAAGATATTTCTAAAAAAAACAGATAATTGGCTGATTTGGTGCCGTGCAATAAGGCCGAAGCGTCTTTATTTCCATTTGTGATTGGAAATAATGTCGAAATCCCATAATTTTTGAGTTCGCCTTAATTTCTCAAAAAAAAAAATTCTGAATGGAAATAATGTCGATTGCGGGAGTTTCATAAAAACTACTACAATTCCTAAAGTCCTCATCCGATAACATAATTATCTTGAACTTGAATAAATTACCTCGCTTAGGAAGCTTCTTAAATAGAATGCTATTAAAAATACCTCCAACTAGCTGGCATTCCTATGCAAAGCCTTATAGCACGATATTTTTGATGGTCCTTCCTATATTTGAAGAGAGGAATGGTTTTTGGCAGTATAATGAGAGGAAAAGGGGGTGCATGCTGCACGAAAAGGGGAAGGAGGTCGGTGCCTATGACCAGTGGCCGGTGACACAAGCGAAACTCTGCAAACAATTAAAAAATCGCGCAATTTTTTGTTTGTTAAATCTGATATATTTTTTGTTTAATGATTCCTTATTAAAGTTGTGGAATATAATATACTGATTTTGTGTCCCATTTTCGACTATAAAATTCAGGGACTTATGCCCCACTTTAGTTTGTCATTAGACCTGAACTCAACTCGGGACTAATGTCCCACTAAAGTGGGAAATAAGTCCCGAAAAATGACTTCGGGACTTATATACCGATCACTTATGCCGCTGCGCCAACTTGCCTAAAATAAGAAAAGTAGTTCAAATTCCTTGTTTAAGAAATGTTTATTTATGTCCCGCATTTTGAACATATTGAGAGTGTTATAAAATACGTTTTCCGTTATCTCGTTATACACTAAGCCCATCAATTGAATTAAGTCGTTTGTAAACAGATGTCCGTTACTTGTGTTTTTATCCAAAACTTAAAAGCTCAGTTATCAATGAAATACTTCCGTAACAATACTCACGAAGTAAATCAAAACTATTAATATTAAAGTCATTTTAGAAAAAAATGGTAAAACTAAAAAATGTTCGCTTAAACTAGAAAACCCAAAATACGGGACCTACCGTTAAGAAACTTTTAGTATTGAAAATGTAGATGCCATCTTTAGGATGATATGAAAGATGTATATACAGGGTGATTCACGAGCGTTGTGCCAAAAAGCTAGAGCGTGTAGGATGAGTTAAGACAAGAAAACAATCGTATAGGAGGGGGGGTCTATTCCCCTCCGTTTAGCCGGGAGGGGTAATTTTCTAAAAACATGACCTTAATTTGAAAAAAAATTTTAAAAAATAACGGTAACTCCTACAAAGCCATGCTGTGCCTTTTTGTAAGGCCAAAAACTGACTTAATAATTGTATTTTTAAATAAAATTATTCTATTGAACCGTTTTCAAAATATTAATTTTCAAACTCAAAATTTTGAAAAAAAATAAAAACAAATAATTTAAAAACTATTTTTTTGAAAATTTTACGTAATTATGTATTATTTTTGTTCTCAAAATTCAATGCTCTCATAAATTTTGAATCCAACACTGAAAACCGTATGGCTCTATGACTTTTTGTTGCCAAGGTAATCAAAAATAACAGAACCTACTTCATCACAAAAACAAGGAAATCTAGCCTTACGGGATGGCACAAGTGATCTTTAGACAATTTTGTTCGTGTTTTTGTGAAGAAGTAGGTTTGGTTATTTTTCAATAGCTTGGCAAGAAAAAGTCATAGAACCGTACGGTTTTCAGTGTTGGATTTAGAATTAATTGGAGCATTGAATTTTGAGAATAAAAATAATACTTAATTACGTAAAATTTTGAAAAAAATTAGTTTTAAAATTATTTTTTTTAATTTTTTTTTCAAAATTTTGAGTTTGAAAATTAATATTTTGAAAACTGTTCAATAGAAGAACTTCTTTTAAAATTACAATAAATTAGTAAATTTTTGGATTTACAAAAAGGTATAGCATGGCTTTGTAGGCATTACCGTTATTTTTTAATAATTTTTTCAAATTAAGGTTATGTTTTTAGAAAATTGCCCCTCCCGGCTAAACGGAGGGGAATAGACCCCCCCTCCCGTACGATTTTTTCTTATCTCAACCCATCCTACACGCTCTGGCTTTTCGGCTTAACGCTCGTGAATCACCCTGTGAAAATCGTTAGAGCTGTTTTTGAGCAAATCAGAAAAAACCAAACAAAAAATATAGGCTAAAACACAACGGCTCGTTGCCACCCTTTCAAAAGGTTTCACTCAAAAAAAATGCAACGCCATCTTGTAGAAAGCTGTGAGAAACTATGCCAAACAAAGTTCGAGTCAATTCAATCAAGCCGTTGCGAACTTATGGCCGTTTAAAAACAAACGGTTGAAACCTGATTTTTGTTATGACCATTAAAGCCAAAAACAAAAAACGCAGTGTTGCCAGAAATGCCCGATGTTTATTAAATTTTTAGTTAATTCAAAATCGTTTGAATCGTTTTCGAGCAAATGCCAGGGACCAGTTTGATCCAGTATCACGGAAACGTTTGATTAAAACCTCGATTTGTACTTGCTCTTTAGGGCAAGTATTGGTTTCGTGCAGAAAAAAAATATTTAATACATTTATTTTAATGCTATCTGATAAAAAATATTTTTGGTAGTTTTGGTTGGTGTATAAATATACAAATTTTTTGGGTTGCCATCTCGAGAGCAAGGAACATAGATTAGATTTAGACTAGATTAGATTAGTTTATTTTCTATAAATTAGATTTACATTAATATTATAATATCTGTTAAGCATGGCTTATTGCCGTCTGCCTGAATGACAACTTTTTTATGTTTTACATTAATTAAATTTACATAAGTTGCAATTTAAATTTAAAAATTTTTCGTTCATAATTCTGTTTCTATAAGCTAGTGCTATTTTGCAAAATTTATATAACAAGTGTACATTTACTTGATTCAGATATTGTAACGTCAGTTCTTCTGATAGAAAGTCATTTTCATTTAGAACCGGGCATCTACCGATAAAATGGAAAACATCTTCTCTTTCTCCCATATTACACAACTCACACAGCACGGGCAAATCATCACGATCGATGGGGAATAAAGTTGAGGTTAAGAAGTTCACCTCGTAATCTAAACACCATTGATATTTGGTCAGTAGTGTAGTCATCATGGAAGTAGTTATAGTTATTAAGATTGTGTTCTAGCATCCTGTAAACCATTCTGTAGATAGATTCTTCTGCTTCAGTTATGCACTTCAGTCTAAATTGTTCATCCATAAAAGAAATTAGTTGATACAAGGACGTCTTCCAGCTTAAGTACCCACTCGGTTCAAGTACCATACTTGCTTCTTCAGCTAGCTCCAGTCCAGTCTCTAAACCAACTAGATTTGTTATTTATAGCTTGAAGCGCTGCTTTTTTTGGTAGACGTTCACCGTCCATTTCAAGGACATTACATATGTAGTCGACTTGCAATTTAAAAGTTTTCGTAAATAGTGGAGAAATACGGGTTTCTAACATTAACATGTAATTTGGTGCATTAGGTGGTAGGTGAAATATCCTTTTAATATAAAAACGAAGAAGTTTATCCGCTGTTTCATATTTTTTACCCCCCCCCCCCCCCTACACTTGCGCGGCACATCAATGTAGACTCAGCTACCGATTCAAATATTTTATATTTGCTGCTGTGGGCTATATGAAGGTACATACAAATGGCCATGAGAAAAACATGAATTATCCAAATGTAAATCAGCAATATCTAACTATTGCCCTTGTGCTTTGTTGATGGTATCTAATCGTGGAGGCAAGTCGAAAATGAAACAGCTTGAAGTCAAATGACAAATCGTTGGTAATCATCCGGTATGCGTTGAGTCAGCACGTTTTCAACTTTGAATTTGCCAATGATGATTGTTGCTTCTATCAAATTTGGTGTCAACTTTTTGACCGTTGCGTAATGTTGGTCCTGATGCACAGCTTTCGTGCCTTCAAGTTTTGAATGAGCATAACTGGCGATCCAACTTTCAATGTTAATATGTGTGATCGTGGTGGCATTCCTGGTGGTTGTTGTCCAAAAGTTGTTTGGAAAAAAATTGGGCAGACGCGCATCTTGCACCAAATACACACGCATCTTTTGAGAGTGTGATTTTTTCGACTCGGTTTCATATATTTGATGCTTTTAAGCAAGCTTCAACTCATCTCGTTCAGAGTCCGGTCAAACGTCTCAAGCATTTTTGTATGGGCCATGGACCATAGTGCATTCGCCTCAAATGATGATTTTGCATACGTTTTAATGAGTGTAGCCATTTCGGAATTGTTGCTGATGTTGCAGGTTGGTGTTTCAGTCTGGTTAAAATTCAACGGAAGCTTTAGTGTTGAATACACTGTGGGTCCTCTATCGAGTAGCGGTGATGCAATTCCCGATGATGCCACTGCGAGTGCAATTCCATTCTGCATTCGAACCGAAGCCAATATCACGTGTCATGCCTCACGCGGGTTCAACACATACAGACTAATGGATAAGCAATATCTAGTGTTGTCTAATACGAATTTCCGATTCACAAAGGGCTTTATTGTATCTATTAATGCTAGCAGATAAAAAATAGTTTTGGTCGTTTTCGTTGCCGAAACCGTTAAAAAATTTATAAAAACCAAAGACACAAAAATGTTTTAAGAAATTGCCAAAAAACGACATTTTGTATTTCTTCCATCCGATCGGCACCAAACCTCCGAAGTAACCATTCCTGGACTAAACTGTATTAACCCTACAATTTCATAAAAACCTTAAGTACAGTCTGATTCGAATTTTTTCATTCGATTAGAAATTCCAAAAATATAAAATTAATCACTTATTACACTTCTCTGTTTATTTAAACTTCAATCAATGCATACAATTTTCTCTGATTGGTTTGTTCATGGTTTTATTTCAATCTAAAGTTTGTTTTTCTATCAAAAACCGAGATGGAAAAAAATTAATTGAACACAAGTGCATGGGTGCGGGTGAGGCTGCGGCTGCGGGTGCGGTATATTTACTTAGAAACTTCGATTCGAATCAATATGCCACTAAATAAATAGTGGAAGGAAGAAATAAATTTCAAACCACATTTTCCTATCATTTGTGGACTCATATTCAATTGAAAAATTTGAAATGATTCATTGGCCACAGAGTAGTGGTAATTGACTGGAAAAAAGCATGTTGGGAAAAAAATGGAGATTCTTTCCATTTATCAAGGGGCATTTCTAGAGTCTACACAATGTCCTTGTGCTTTTCAATTCAGATTTTTGTATTTACACAAGGCGATTTATAAAACAAAGGGAGACAGAAATGAAAGCAAATTGGAAAAAGGAGCCATGGTTTTGAATGAACAAAATGTAAAGTTGAATTAAGTTATAAAAGTAATTTTAAAAAATTCAGAAAAAAAAAATATTAATCTAGGTATACAAGGCTATAAACGAGTCTAAGTAAGTCTCAGTGTTGCCATTCTTTTGTTGTTTTAATATGCCACTTTAAAAGGCATTGTGTAAATATACATTATGCGAAAAAAGACAGAACTCTACAAAGCTGAATCTAGGCAAATAGTTTTCTGTTAAATTTCAAAGGATTCTGGAATCAATTTGAGAGTCGGGAAAGGAATTATATGAATATAAAGTCTAAGCTGTATGAAAGACCAATGATTGGGTCCCATTTATGGATCCATTGAAAAATGAGTTAATTACCAATATGCTCCTCCCAGCTTCACTAATGATGCCTTCGATATTAGCATAAATAACAAGAAGTCATTCAATCGGCAATGAAGTTAAGGGATGTGAATGCAGAAGGGCTGAATGGAACTTTGTTCAGAGTTTGGTAAGGATTACACAACCGAGTTGATTAAAAAGTTAACATCAATTTACAACAAGCTATTATACTAGTGATATAAGTACGGTAATTAAAGAAGCATTCAAAGGCCAGTCAGAAGGGGGAAAGGTAATGTATGCAATTTGGCATTTAGCTTTCCTCGGAAACTAGCAGGGATCTCAATAGATGCTTCAAATACATATGGGCAAATTTGAATGTGTTTTAATGGCATCCATAAGGTCAAAAATACTCAACGCCTTCAATGGTAGAAATCTTGCACTGCCGGCCAGAGGCGCGTTCATTTTGTGTTTGTATTGATATATTAACTGTGGTCTGAAACTCTGGCATCCCAATTCCTTAAACATTAAAAAACTTATTGAAATTGGTGAAAACACTAAGAGAATATTTCGATTTATTTGTGTTAACAGCAACATTCATTCACTACTTAAAAATTCCCAATAAAACAATTTTAACTCAATAATTGCATATCGAAAAGATATTATTTTTTATATTTACATAACCTTTTTCATAATATGTCAATCTAAATTCCCATCATAAAAGAAAACATCAAAACATCCTTACAATCTTGATAAAGGAAAGCCCTCGGGAAGAAGTGCCTATATATTTTTGATATAAATTGTTCACACTTGAAAGTCAAACAACAATCACAAATCGTTTCCATGTAGGAAAATCAGCCCCACCTATGTAGTCCTGCGAAAAATAAATGAAATCCCCCAAGGCGATGACATTTCATGAGTTCATACACAAAAACGCACTTCTATCATTGTGTGTAAGAGCGCGCTCACTTAAATAGATTTTAACAGATCTGACACATGAATGGAGATTTTGCCCCGACTCACTATTTGAAAGTTAATGTATCCTTGAAGGTTATGAACAAATGTATACGTTTACACAGAGTTTACAGGAGGTCTTTTAAGAATAAAACGCAAAACTAAGCTGCAATTTATCGAAAAAATGGGGGGTTAAACGGGTTTGAGGATCTCCTTAAACGCCTTGCTTATAGCTTTTAGTTAGGGGTAACTTGTAGTGCGAGAAAAAAAAATTGTTCCCAAACATGTGAACTAAATAAAAAACATCGTTTGTTAGTTATTTATTCTTTTTAAAAGTTACAGAGGCCATTTTAAAACCCGATGCGGGTTCGGACCCACAGACTCCTTAGTAAAGAGCTATTAACACAAGAAAGCATGTATATGTACAGGGTGCGCCAGAGAAACTTACTTATTTGAAAAAACTCCCGCGCGGTGAGTTGGGCGGGTAGAGGGGCAAGAGGGGGCGCATCTGGAGGGGGAAGTTCCCAAGTTTGTTTCTCCCTCCAGTCAGTTGCCATCATGCTCTGGTCTAGAGAGCAGCGGGCCTTCGCAGTTGAGAGCTTCTTTTCTAACGGTCGCTCACTTGTTGCTAGGCAACGTGCCTTCCGCGCTCGCTACAGGAACATGATCGAGGAATTTTTTCTTCCAAGACTCGAAGAAATGAACGTTAGGAACGTGTGGTTTCAGCAATATGGAGCCACAGCACACACAGCACGAGACTCAATGAATTTGTTGCGACAACATTTCCCCGACCGCCTCATCTCTCTCAGAGGCGATCTCCAATGGCCGGCACGCTCTCCAGATTTGACTCCATGCGATTTCTTTTTATGGGGTTATTTGAAACCCCTGGTTTATGTCGATCGACCACGGACCATAGCACACCTCAAGAACAACATTCGCGACGCCATTGCCAACATACCGATTGATATGCTGCGAAGAGTGGATACGAATTTCAAAAATCGACTTCATCAGTGTATGCGCAATGGAGGTCGCCATTTATCCGATGTCATTTTTAAGACTGCATAAAAAAAAAATTGGGATATTGTATTCTCAAATAAAAAAAAAATTTAAAACAATAACTGAAGTACTTTTTTTTTATTGACCTTTCAAATAAGTAAGTTTCTCTGGCGCACCCTGTACTTGTATACTCTAAAGATTTACAACCCATAGAAGATATTGAAATATATTGTGATGAACACACAAACTGCTTTAGATGACCTCAGATGACGGAACTAAATATTTTGACAAAAACCCTCCTCCATAGACCGAACATGCTGAGGATTTTTTTTTTTGATTCCACAACATATGCATTTCAAATACTCGTGCACTTCCTTAATATCCTAATACCTTAATACCCTATAATACTATTACCCTATTACCTTATTAACCTGTTACCCTTTTACCATATTACTCTATTACCCTATTATAATATTACCCCTTACTACCCTACTAGCCTACTACCCTCGTTGTGTAGAAAAAAAGAAAGAACGACCGATCTGATTTGTGTTTAAAACTACCTCAACTTCTCAAATCGGGTTAAAGTCTACATTGTGGTTTTGTCGATGAAAATTATTATCTTCGGAACGGACCAATTCCAAAATTCTTGCAACTGTGCAAATTTAATCTTGTACGACGCGACACTTGGTAGTCTCAAAGCTTCATAAATACAAACTTTGAATTTTTGAAGTCTATTTTTATACACCGCACCCTACTACAGTATACTACCCTATACTACCCTACTACCTGCGGACGAATTCAAAACAGTTTCTAATAAATTTTTCTATCACTGGCAGAATATTATCCTAACACCTCTGAAGTTCAGCAGGTTTGGTTACGCAGATTTATTTCATTCACTGAACAAAATTTTAACTGTTGAGGTAAATATTGCTAATGTTCGTTACTGCTAAATATTTTGAAATGATTTTTGTCCACCTCGACATTTTTATCGCTGTTTATATTTTTCTTTTTATATATTACCTTATTAACCTGTTACCCTTTTACCATATTACTCTATTACCCTATTATAATATTACCCCTTACTACCCTACTAGCCTACTACCCTCGTTGTGTAGAAAAAAAGAAAGAACGACCGATCTGATTTGTGTTTAAAACTACCTCAACTTCTCAAATCGGGTTAAAGTCTACATTGTGGTTTTGTCGATGAAAATTATTATCTTCGGAACGGACCAATTCCAAAATTCTTGCAAATGTGCAAATTTAATCTTGTACGACGCGACACTTGGTAGTCTCAAAGCTTCATAAATACAAACTTTGAATTTTTGAAGTCTATTTTTATACACCGCACCCTACTACAGTATACTACCCTATACTACCCTACTACCTGCGGACGAATTCAAAACAGTTTCTAATAAATTTTTCTATCACTGGCAGAATATTATCCTAACACCTCTGAAGTTCAGCAGGTTTGGTTACGCAGATTTATTTCATTCACTGAACAAAATTTTAACTGTTGAGGTAAATATTGCTAATGTTCGTTACTGCTAAATATTTTGAAATGATTTTTGTCCACCTCGATATTTTTATCGCTGTTTATATTTTTCTTTTTATATATTACCTTATTAACCTGTTACCCTTTTACCATATTACTCTATTACCCTATTATAATATTACCCCTTACTACCCTACTAGCCTACTACCCTCGTTGTGTAGAAAAAAAGAAAGAACGACCGATCTGATTTGTGTTTAAAACTACCTCAACTTCTCAAATCGGGTTAAAGTCTACATTGTGGTTTTGTCGATGAAAATTATTATCTTCGGAACGGACCAATTCCAAAATTCTTGCAACTGTGCAAATTTAATCTTGTACGACGCGACACTTGGTAGTCTCAAAGCTTCATAAATACAAACTTTGAATTTTTGAAGTCTATTTTTATACACCGCACCCTACTACAGTATACTACCCTATACTACCCTACTACCTGCGGACGAATTCAAAACAGTTTCTAATAAATTTTTCTATCACTGGCAGAATATTATCCTAACACCTCTGAAGTTCAGCAGGTTTGGTTACGCAGATTTATTTCATTCACTGAACAAAATTTTAACTGTTGAGGTAAATATTGCTAATGTTCGTTACTGCTAAATATTTTGAAATGATTTTTGTCCACCTCGACATTTTTATCGCTGTTTATATTTTTCTTTTTATATATTACCTTATTAACCTGTTACCCTTTTACCATATTACTCTATTACCCTATTATAATATTACCCCTTACTACCCTACTAGCCTACTACCCTCGTTGTGTAGAAAAAAAGAAAGAACGACCGATCTGATTTGTGTTTAAAACTACCTCAACTTCTCAAATCGGGTTAAAGTCTACATTGTGGTTTTGTCGATGAAAATTATTATCTTCGGAACGGACCAATTCCAAAATTCTTGCAACTGTGCAAATTTAATCTTGCACGACGCGACACTTGGTAGTCTCAAAGCTTCATAAATACAAACTTTGAATTTTTGAAGTCTATTTTTATACACCGCACCCTACTACAGTATACTACCCTATACTACCCTACTACCTGCGGACGAATTCAAAACAGTTTCTAATAAATTTTTCTATCACTGGCAGAATATTATCCTAACACCTCTGAAGTTCAGCAGGTTTGGTTACGCAGATTTATTTCATTCACTGAACAAAATTTTAACTGTTGAGTTAAATATTGCTAATGTTCGTTACTGCTAAATATTTTGAAATGATTTTTGTCCACCTCGACATTTTTATCGCTGTTTATATTTTTCTTTTTATATAACGGATAACTTTTATGTCAGTATTGTAATCATTGAACATTTTTGACATTAATCTACTGATTGACAAGTAGACATGATTTCGAAGCGTCAATTCAATACAATGTCGGCCATGAATCTCTAAAAACCGAAACAAAGCCAGGAGAATAGTGACGCTTTACAAAGAATATTGAACGTGCATATCGTCGAAAATATAATCGCCATCAAGCTAGGTCTTACAATACTATTGGTGGCTTAGTGTCGAATTTGTATGCGCACAGGACATTGAAAGGCTCAACACACAGTTTGTTAACACCCACGATCGGCGTTCCAAATGAATGACTGAAGCGCTAAGAGATAGTTTTGCCGAGGACTTACGTGTGTCGTATTGTCGCGTCGACGCGCTTATTATTTTGACGTCATTGGGACCACCAGAGGCGCATTTCGAGTAAGGATTTGTAATCCACTCAAAAAATATTACATACATCACGGCCATTTTGCTTGGATTAGATCAAACTTGCCCGTATATCGACATAATCCCTTTTAATATGATCAAGCCTTTATCGTTCTCTGATGAGCTTTTAACCTTATTAAAAGGTATTGTACTATTTTTTCTGAAAAACGGCCCTCCCAATGTGGCTTCTTAGTATGTATTTACAAATAAGAGGGCAAGAAGCAGCTAGAACCTATAATTTGTGATGCTTTTTTGTGTCGAGGTTGAGGTTAGCTCGTCGGTGTCCAGGGTGTATCAAAAAGAAAGCGAAAACTTTTGATTTTAGAAGTTGCGAACTCCAAATCGTTTATTAATTTTCTTAAACTTAACAATGTATTGCATATAATACTTCAATTTAACATTTTCTTTTAACAAGCAAAATTCAATGAATAGCAAAATTAAAATAACAATTTATTTCATATAATATATTTTAATTTAAACTTCAACTTAAGACTAGGTCTGTGGTGTTTACTCTTCAAAGCAAAACGCTTCACGACATAAACTGGTGGCCTATTGCTGGTCTAGCGATCCTCTACAAAGCAACGGAGAGAAAAGCCGACATGTACATGAAGGGTTGAGCAGAGCTCGGCCTGTAATTCCTCCTTACTTAAACGAAGGGACTACGGCATAAAATGAGTGAGTTTAAACTCGGTCTACAGTATTGCTAACAGAAGCAATAGCTGCGACATAAACAGGTATGTGGAGTTTACTCTGTAAAGTAAACGATCCACGACATAAACTGGTGGCCTATTGCCGGTCTAGCGATCCTCTACGAAGAACTACGGAGAGAAAAGCCGACAGAAGGGTTGAGCAGAGCTCGGCCTGTAATTCCTCCTTACTTAAACGAAGGGACTACGGCATAAACAGGTGAGTATAAACTCGGTCTACGGTATTGCATTAAAGAAGCAATAGCTGCGACATAAACGAGTCTGTGGTGTGTAATCTGTAAAGCAAACGATCCACGACATAAACTGGTGGCCTATGGCCGGTCTAGCGATTCTCAGTGAGCAGGGTTCTTTACGGTATAAATACCAAAAAATAGTTAAAAGCTGCTGACTGGTATTCCCATACAGTATGCCTTAAGGTGAGAGACGAATTCATTGGTGCGCTTGATTAGCACCGAAACCACTGGCGGAGATTTCGAATCTGAATTTCAGTGCATTTTCCACTCCTTTTTCTGTATATTTCTGAAAAGACACAGCGTGAATTGTAAAGATAAAATATAAATTTACCTATAAATATTTTATTCTTGTGCTTCTTTGTCGCTTGCCAGTGTTATGGATATTGCAAGTGGTTGGAAGTCTATTTCAGTGGCTAAGGGGCCCAGGGTTGGCGGGTGTTGTCGGTGATTGTTTTTGTTGAATGCGGTGGAATGTGGAATGGCTTGGTCTATGGTGATTGATGATGTCATTGTGTATAATGTGGTGTGGAATGTCTCCGTCGTCGGTGGCGGTCGGCGGTCGGCGGTGTTCTGGGGTATGGATGGAAGTAGGAGGACTCGGTCGGCGGCGGGTAAATTATATGGCGGCGGTTATTTTATCAATCGATGCTTAATCGGGTGGTGAAATTGTTGTTGCACAGTGATGATTCCTAGCATGAATGTGGTCACTGCGCATTGGGTGGCGGGCGGAAGGTGGAAAGATGTAACTTCGTTACAACTAATCAAGCCTAATAGTGGGTTATTTTTAAATTTAACCTTATACTTTGGCCAATAAGTAAGTGTGAACCAGTAGTCCTGAAAACATGCTTAGTAAGGAAGAGATCATCAATCAGTTTAAATAAAAGCAATGACATTATTATCATCATCATCATATATCATACTTCATACTAATATTATAAATGTGAAAGTAAGTGTTTGTTTGTAAGGCTTTCACGCCTAAGCCACTTACCGATTTTTAAAATTCTTTCACAAATAGAAAGCTAAATTATCTGTGACCTGTGAATAACATAGGCTATACATTTTTTTCGTCTCAATAAAAGATCCCTAAGAAAATTAAAATAATGTAACCCAAGGTTTCAAAAATGTTCCTTTGAAAGTCAAAAATTGACATGCGCTGCCATTTTTATATGCGAATATAAAATCCAATATTTTTGCAGCTCAATAACTAACGGTGTACCTGCCATATTAAAGTTATTTTAAAGCTCATCTTTCTCGAAAACGGCTCAAAGGGTTTCGATTAGTTTAGCCTTTTAGGTATGACCTATCCGCCTAGCAAATGGCTGGAAACAAAATTACCAACAATTGCTAAGAATGGTACCTTCCATAGGACCGGTTGTTTTTTCGGCTTTCTCGAAAACAGCTAAACCAATTCTGTCTAATATTTACTCATATAAAGGTTTAGGTAGCTCAATTAATACCTAGGGCATACCAATATTTTAAATAAATAATTTGTTGCTTTTTCAAAAACATAATAATTTGATATTTTGAAAACAGCTCATCAATTTCTTTCTTTACATGACAAGTAATTATATGATAAAAGCAGAACACCTAACCTATTGGGGTTTTTAAATTTTTTGAAAAAAAAAATACTTTTTTTATAAGAAACCACTATACAGATTTTTATAATTTCAGTCCCATGAATTCAGTTCCAAATGAGTTTCGAAAAATGTATTTTGTTCAAAATCTCAAGCCCCAAGACCAAAGTCTTTTTAGAGCAAATTCGTGCTACCATAAAATATTTCTTTTAATAAAATGTTCCAACTATATCAGCCATATTATTATTATTATTTTTTATTTTCTTCGTCAATATTTTATACATTTTAACAATAATTAGATAAACAGATAAGCAGTGTTAATAAAGTAAGAATAAAAGTATCAATAAAGTGCTGCAATCTAAAGTTCACAGAGGAACTAGTGTCGGATCCGGTAGCGTTAGAGTAATGAGAACATAGGCAAGACAAACGGACGGAAAGAATTTTCCGAACCACTTATTTCAACTTCCTTACCTATCATCGTTATCTCAAATTTTTTTTTCAACGGAATACGAAAATGATCGTTTTTTGATTATTTATTTTATTTCTTCCACACACACATATAATCCACTGATCATGCAATATTGAAAATATTAGCTTCACTTCCTGTAAGTGTCGCAATAGCAGAGCGGTCGTTCCAACTGAATTCCTTGATCCGCCACTTTATTCACCGTTAACCATCTAAACATTCAATTTCCTCCATCCGAAAAGCAGTCAGTTCGATGCATTGCTCTGTGGTCTTGAACTTATATAGAAAACAATTTTTTTTTCTTCAATGAGACGTTAACGATGGTGTATTATTTTGAGAATGTGTGCTCCCATGTCCTGTTCTCCTTTCTACCATACCACTATTTTTTTTCCTCCAACGATGTGACGTAAATTGTGTCTTATGGTTCACTTTTAGAGGTTGCTGTTATGTCCTTGTTATCTCTTGGTTGTTTTCCTGTATACAATAAAACAAGGACACAGATTCTCTCGAAAAATACTAAAAGGATGTTAACTAAAAAGGATGTGAATTTGGTTGGGTAATAGTGTAGAAAGAAACACATTACAATTTTTTTTTCTTTTTTCAGGAAGTTAATGATGTTGTTAGGAAATAATATAAGATTTTTGCTTAACATCTGCTCCTTCCATGAACACTGTTGTACAGGAAATGCGGTGTGCATACTTTATTTGAAAATTTGGAATTGATCATATTCAAAATAAATACATATTATATTACAAAATGCAATCCAACTGAAGTTGAACTAAACAATTTTTAAATACTCTGAGTTTAAAAAAATGTAACTTTTTTTTCTCATAAGGGCAACATGGGTTGTTTGGAAAGTTTAATATTTCAGTTGGCATGTTCCTACTTGCCATGCCACTTCTCTTGTGGGCTTAGTTTCCACTTATTGGAATTTAAGTCCCTCGGTGAACTTAGTACCCGGAGACTTATTTCCCTGCACCGACAAAATAGCCAAGCGGCATTAAATCGCACTATTCTGTAGGCCAACCCACAGATCCAAAACACGAAATTATGCACGGAATACAGCTCCCCCACATTAATGCGATTCAATTCAAGCACAAATAAGTCATTGGTCAAGCCTCTATAACTGTCTCCAATGACTTCAACCCTGTGGGCCGTTTTAAAAGAAGTAAGGACGAATGAATCCACCATCCCAAAAAGTGGTGTGCTACTGTCAGTTTTTCTAGTTGTAATGTCGTCTGAACAATGCTTTGAGGATTATCTAAACTCTAAATGTTGCCGTTTTAGTTATTAACGTAGCAATTCAACAACAAATAGGCTGCACAAAATGTTCTTGTTAAAACCGGAATTAACAGAAATTTCGTTTCTAACCCAAGTGCACAATTTGCATACGTTGTTCACTGTTCAGGTGTCAGTCGATTCATGAAGAAATTGCGAACCAAACTAAAGATACATCACACGTGTCAGATGACAAAATGGCCGCCAGTGAAAAGAGTCTCCCAACTTAAAGTTCTATACCACTTGAAAAAACACTATATAATATACACTGAGTTACAAAAACAGTATCGCACTCTTATTTTTTAACTTCTCTTATCATTATGATGCTGTTTTTTGAAAAATAAATGCGAGTTACGTTAGAATAAGTCGCAAGTAAAGCTTAAGATAAGATTGGACGGAGTGTGCGGTATGCCGCTCTCTTTATCAGAAGACTAAGGTCAGCCGTTAAAAAAGCCTTTCAAAGGTTCAGAGAATCAAACTCATTCACTCAGCGTCAAGATTCAAATTGGCCAAGAGCACCTTCTACTAGAGATGACCGATATTTGTTATTTTAAAGTATCCAAATGGGAATCAAACGGCGCGGCGGTTGAACAGTCTGACAGGCTCAAAACGGTAAGGGGAACAACTGTGAATGCTCAAATGGTTAGTCAAGCAAAATGAGATCGTCACTATCATGGAGTGAATAATGAGTATCAAGCAGAACAGAACTGATTATCAACGAGGACAAGATGAAATACATGCTTTCATCAACTAATATCGCATCCACCGCAGACTTGGTCAAAATTGGACCATTAACAAGTACAGTGTCCAGGTAGTCAATTCATATATTTATATAACTGCTGAAAAGCGACTGGGGAATTGAGCTCTATCGAGAAGAACCAAGGAGAAGTTGTACAGGACACATGTTGTGCAGAACTATGAACCCTTTCCCAGTCGGGTTGAAAAAAAAAACCCCTTGCAGTACTTGAGAAAAAAGTTTTGCGTACGATTTATGATCCTGTTAGTGTTAAGGAATCATATAGCCAAGAAAAGATATAGCTACAAAAGCTCCTCAAAAAAAGTCGTATTCCACAGTTAAGATGACTGACTGGGCTGGGACATGTAAAGCATATGGACATCAACACTCCATCAGCTTGTAAAGTCGTCCCAAAGGGAATGAAGGCCCCGGTTAGGTATACCTAATACCTGACCTGCGATATAGCGACCAGTTAGATGAAGACGTCATACTACTTGGAGTGCAACATTGATGATGGCAGACTTGAGATTAAGATTGCGGAGCGGCTGCGGGTTAGGTTAGGTTAGGTTAATGTGGCTGTCAGTCAACGACTGACACACTTAGACCAGATACTAGGTCCATTGTGAAACCACATATGAAAGTAAGGCACTACCTCACTAATTTTAAAACCAATTGGAACTTTTAATAAAGCGATGGAGACAGTGTATGCGTCTGTCTGAGTTAGGTCATTGATTTCGTTGAGGAAAAAAACTCCCAAATGTAATTTTCGTCTTTGTGAGAGAGCAGGGCATGAACAAAGAAGATGAGTTATAGTCTTTTCTTCTTCCTCGTCCATGCAACTTCTGCAGAAGTCGTTCGAGAAGACACCGAGTCTAATAGCATGTCTGCCTATAAGACAGTGTCCAGTTATGACACCGATTAAGGAGCTAAGGTGTGATCTACCAAGATATAACAAACATTTGGAGCATTTTGGATCTAGTTTTGGCCAGATCTGTTTTGTCGCTTGACAGGTAGTCAAGTTTGACCACCTTAGATTTGTTTCGTTCATGGCATCGTGTTTTAGCATGAGTTTACATGTAGCGATAGGTATACCAATATTCCTCCTGTCGGGTGAAAGTGGTTCAGTAGTTCCATTTCTGCCGAGTTCATCGGCTTTGCAGTTTCCTGGAATATCTCTATGTCCCGGCACCCAAAAAAGGTGAATGTTAAACTGTTCTGCCATCTCCACGTTGCGGGCTGTTGCTGAGTTCGTGGAAACCACCTCGAATGATTTAAGGGCTGCTTGGCTGTCTGAGAAGATGCCGATATTCGACGTGGAAATCACGTTTTCCTTGAGCCAGGATAGAACCTCTGAACGCGCTACAATAGTTGGGGAGTCGGAAAGAGAGACTAAGATTTAGTCCTTCTGAGTACACTCCGCCCGCAGCGGCTGCGGTAGTTGCATATTAATTGAGTATCAGGAGCACTGCATTTGATAGCTTCTTTGAAATTTAAGAAAATATAATTAAAATTGATGGTTCTGAAAAAGTGCTCGATTTTTTCTCGTTATTCATTCTGAAATATTTCATAAAATTAATTTTTCGTCCATAAGTACACATCTGACCCAACCTTCCGGAATATTTTTATCTTGAAGAGGATACTATAACATTAGTCTCATTTTTTTTTCTTTTTTTATTCTAAAAATATTCCCCAAAAAAAAACTACCATTCGAATGCACAAAAATATCAAGTTCCCTTTTCTGTTTAAAAAAAAAGAAGAAATTAGATCCTTGCTCTCATCAAAGTTTTCTAACCTTCTCTACCCATGTGTGTCAAAAAATACAGCCTTATTTCAATTATTCCCCAAGAGTTTCCTTCGTAATTTAGTGTATTTCCTCCAAGGATATACAAAAACTTTTGAATTCCTAATAAAATTCGCAACACAAAAACAGGCACTGGATGGTAAAAAAAAATAAAAAATACGAAATACGAAATAAAAAAACGCGAAGAGCCTCTCTCATTTGGTCGAAAAGTTCTAATTAAAAATATCCACTTCTATGAACAAGTTGTACACACATATTTGCATGTGGCGATACGGATACGGATATGCACATCCATATGGGATATCCTTCCTGGCAAGCATCATCATCATCATCGTATAAACTGTGTGTTAGGCTTTGAAATGAAATTCATATATCCTTCGCAGTTCTCTACGAAAATGTTCTATAATTCTTGTTGTGGATTTTTATTCATCTGGGACGTATATAGAGCGAATATTGTATAGCATTTCCCTTCAGTTATGTATGTCCTGTGGATCCTGGTCTATCTTTTATGTATAGACGTTTGTGTGTTCGTGTGCATTTCAATAGTCTGCATGAAGTTTAATTGAATGAGTTGTTGCTCCATGAGTTTTTATTGAAATCTTTTTTGTAGCCTGCTCTTTTTTCAGCCAGATGTAGTTTGGAAGTTATATGTATTCTCATGGTTATAGTGTGAAATAAGGAAGCGTTAATAATAAAATTTAAAAAAAAATATATAATAAGAATAACGGCAAAATTCTAGAAAACATATTTTGTGGATTGAATTTGCTTATTAAGGATACCATAGAAAGATGGTTTAATACAGACGTTTCGTATTAAAATTTGGTCCAGTTTTGAGCTGAGAAGCCTAATGCAATCAAAATTTCCTTTGCGTCTGCAAATAAATGTTGACTGATTTTGATTTTGTGAGATGTCCTGAATAATGATATATGAGAAAAGAAGTGGTGCCAGAAGGTCCTAACAAGGCCTTTAATTAACGACAACTATGCTGCCACACAAACGTTAGCGAAAATTTTATTTTTCTCTTCGAAAACAACAACGACGGTTTTTATAGATTTTTCAAGTTGGATTTTGTAGGTGAATTTTACTTTTGGTGAGAATTATTTTTAAGGCAGATTTTTTTTAACACTTAGAGATGTCAAAACGGGTTAATTTATTCCCTTTCTCAAGAAATCTTGATAGCAGTAGATTTTTTACAAAATATTAAGTTTAATTTTCTTTTTAAATTATTTTCAAAAAAACCAGCTCGTGTATTTTCATACGCACAACTCAGTGATACATTGACCCAATAAACTCAGGCACTCAGTGAGTAATAAATAGTCTATGTCCCTAAGAATTAGGAGGGTTGTAACTCAGAAATTTACCATATTATATGTATATATGTAGGTAGTTGCGTACGTTGATTCCACGTTTTCAACTTCATTTAAGTGAATATATTGATGCTACGATGATACACTAAGGACTAAGAGCTTTTACTGACGCACTCTGATGTTGTCCAACTTAAAATTAGAATCTTAATATTGATTGAGTAAGGTAGATGTAGGATTATCAATATCAGTTATTGATTCTTTGCTACCTCTTTGACTCACTGAATCAGTGACTCATTGACTCATTGACTGATAGACTCATAGACTGATAGACCAGAGACTCATAAACTCATAGACTCATAGACTCATAGACTCAAAGACTCATAGACTCATAGACTCATAGACTCATAGACTCATAGACTCATAGACTCATAGACTCATAGACTCATAGACTCATAGACTCATAGACTCATAGACTCATAGACTCATAGACTCATAGACTCATAGACTCATAGACTCATAGACTCATAGACTCATAGACTCATAGACTCATAGACTCATAGACTCATAGACTCATAGACTCATAGACTCATAGACTCATAGACTCATAGACTCATAGACTCATAGACTCATAGACTCATAGACTCATAGACTCATAGACTCATAGACTCATAGACTCATAGACTCATAGACTCATAGACTCATAGACTCATAGACTCATAGACTCATAGACTCATAGACTCATAGACTCATAGACTCATAGACTCATAGACTCATAGACTCATAGACTCATAGACTCATAGACTCATAGACTCATAGACTCATAGACTCATAGACTCATAGACTCATAGACTCATAGACTCATAGACTCATAGACTCATAGACTCATAGACTCATAGACTCATAGACTCATAGACTCATAGACTCATAGACTCATAGACTCATAGACTCATAGACTCATAGACTCATAGACTCATAGACTCATAGACTCATAGACTCATAGACTCATAGACTCATAGACTCATAGACTAATAGACTCATAGACTCATAGACTCATAGACTCATAGACTCATAGACTCATAGACTCATAGACTCATAGACTCATAGACTCAAAGACTCATAGACTCATAGACTCATAGACTCATAGACTCATAGACTCATAGACTCATAGACTCATAGACTCATAGACTCATAGACTCATGGACTCATAGACTCATAGACTCATAGACTCATAGACTCATAGACTCATAGACTCATAGACTCATAGACTCATAGACTCATAGACTCATAGACTCATAGACTCATAGACTCATAGACTCATAGACTCATAGACTCATAGACTCATAGACTCATAGACTCATAGACTCATAGACTCATAGACTCATAGACTCATAGACTCATAGACTCATAGACTCATAGACTCATAGACTCATAGACTCATAGACTCATAGACTCATAGACTCATAGACTCATAGACTCATAGACTCATAGACTCATAGACTCATAGACTCATAGACTCATAGACTCATAGACTCATAGACTCATAGACTCATAGACTCATAGACTCATAGACTCATAGACTCATAGACTCATAGACTCATAGACTCATAGACTCATAGACTCATAGACTCATAGACTCATAGACTCATAGACTCATAGACTCATAGACTCATAGACTCATAGACTCATAGACTCATAGACTCATAGACTCATAGACTCATAGACTTAAGACACTGAAAAAAATAGCACACGATCGTTAGCCGATGTTTTAAAGACTCATTTCTCCGTCCACATCGGTGTATGCTCGTGAGCAGATCATCTTCAAGGTGTTTAAGAAATTCCGCTTGAAGCTCATTGACTCGAATGCAGCTGCTTCGTTATTCTGGCGATGGTTGCTTATATCTCCATAAGAGCTTCCCTGCATATGCGCACTCTTAGTTTGGCACCAACTAGGAAATTAATCGATGTGTTAATTTGCAGGTTCGACCGCCTTTTGACCTTTATGTGCCCTTGTGAATGACTCAAACCATATTTTCCCCGCTAAAAAATCGATGGCCTGAGTCGGAAGGCCGTGCACTCCGATCGTCTTAATATAGATCCATAGATACGCTACTCTAGTAACTTTGGCGTTAAAGTCTCTCGAGAGAATTTTTATGTCATGTTTAAGCGAAGCGCACGTAAAATCTTTCTTTGGAAGAGTCATATTTTTCTTATTTAATGGCGTGTGAAGTTACAAAGCTTATATGGGGTACTCGGCATTAAAATGGACACGCGGACAATCAGCTCATCACTGTGTCGCTGACTACGCGAAAGTTCTAGTTTACACTTTGCCTCTGTCTTCCTATTATCCTATTGGGCCCTATCATGGTAACCGATCGGAAAATCCTCCGACCGGGGAAATGTTCCGATCGGAGCATTTATTGTGTTCATGGTAACCGAATCGGAAGAGAAATACAAATGCGTACCGACGCGCATACCATGGCATGAGGAAAACAAAAAAAATAAAGTATGAACCTCCTTTGTAGTCGAATAAAACTGCACAGCGCAGCTGTATTTTTAGGGGATGAAATACATAACACAAGCAGAAAGCCTCAAACAAAGGAAAAAGAATACAAAAAAAAAAACAAATACACACGAAATTAAATACTTTGTATTTTTTTATTACCATCCGACAAAAGTCCGCAAGTAATTTGCTGCCGGAGACAATCGAGAGAAATACAAATATAAAAAAGCCATGCATCGCATGAATTCGCTGTGCGTCACTGTCATTTTGACATTTTCAACGCATGCTTTATTATTTTTCGGATAAGTGTCCGATTTATCAATCGGAGAGGTACCATGATACAAAATTCGTACATTTCGTCCGAATTAGAGACAATTTTTCTCCGATCGGTTATCATGATAGGGCCCATTATAACGAAACCGAATCAAGGGCGACTTTCCATATAGGAGACACTCGTTGATAGAAGTAAATTTTTTGTTGTTTTGGTAGTACCCAGTGGCGTAGTGGTTAGTGTGTTGAACTGCCACGCCGAAGGTTCTGGGTTCGATCCCTGACTCCACCTAAGTTATTTTCCAGGGTACTGCCTTTCGCGAGGAATTGACAAATCCTCCAAGAGGAAATCATCTCATGGTAAGTTTATTTCATTGACGAAATTTCATTGAGATCGCTTGGGTGGTTTTGGAGACTAATTTGTTCGAACACTGTGACACTCGGCTTGTGTGTCATAGTGGTCAAATAACACAAATGATTCAAATAGAAAGTATTAATCAAGGAAACTTAATTGATTACTCACATCAGAGAACTCTCCCAATTTTATAATTTCAAGCCTTTTAACTCCGCTTTCTTCAGTTACTATTGTGACCTAAATGAGCTGTACAGCATAACAAGTCTTCTAATGACAGAAAAAAAATCAAAACTTTCACCAAAGAAGTATGAACTTTGTTGAACCGATTTATCGCAGTTTCATGCATTCAATGCAACGAAATGTCAGCAAACTATTTCCAGACAAGCAGCCAAGGAAAAGCCATTTCATTCGGCTTTTGTATGACGGTAAATTTTGACTTCTTCACTTACTACCCACTCTCTCTAGAGAAGAGAATCTTCATTGATTTTCAATTTTCTTCACTAAAATCATGCTCAATGTCCTTTCCATTCAGTCCGTCCGTGTCGGCGTCCGTATGCACTAACAAAAATGTCTTATCTAAGAAAAACATATTTTTGTGTAATGCTAGAAGCTGTTTGTCTACGCCGCGCCGCCACCGTCACCGTCAACTTCGCCATCGCGTCGTCGTCCTTGTCGTTGCTGTCCTTTGTACAGATGCGAAGAAAATCAGTTTAAGTTAATAAAAAAAAGAGGAGGAAAATTAAATGCATTTTCTCCACAGTGACTCTTCGACAAGCAAGCGCGGACAAAAAGTGCAGTTTCATCGACTTTCTTTCGTCGGCAGTCAGTGAGTGTAATATCGTAGAATGACGGCCAACGGCAATACGATGGCATTCAAGCGAAAATAATTGACAGCCAATGCTGTCAGTCAATTTCAATTTGTATCCTCAGAACCGGAAATAGGGAAATAAGGAAATCTGCGCCAAACTAGGATAATATTCGCGGCAGTAACAGGATCAAAATCTATTGAACTATTGATCTCCATTATATTGAAAAGTTAAATTGACAAATTAAGTGAAATTGACGAACAAGCGAACCACCAAGAAAAAAAGACAAGGACTTCAAGACAAGCAGAAACTTCCATATTGAAACGGAATAGAAAGTTTAATCGGATCAGGATCAGTGACAATAAAGTTTGAACTTAATGCATTTCATTAGAAGAAATAAGCACAAATTGGATTAAAATGACAACTCCTTTTGGAAGAGTTTAATGTTGCACGGTTGCAAATATTTTTGAGTTTTAGCAAATCTAAGTAAGCACCTGAAAACATTTTAGTTTCAAATTAAAAAACATAAATTAAATTAATAAAATGAAAGATACCCACCAACATAAAAAAAAAAAGCGTTTGAAATTCTAATAAAATTGCAAGGACATTTCTCGTCGTCTATAGCATCTTTTCCATGCTTACAATATGCTATTGTAACTTAAATCGATTCCCTTTTGCTATGGAGCTGGAGCTCGCCTGTATAATTTCATCGTACATTTCCTTTTGAAGTGTTGATAAAGGATTTATTGCAATGGATGTTGAATAGGAACGATAGCGATACGAATACCTAAGGAAAACATCTTGTTTTCCGTATCAAAGTACAAAAGGATATGCATGTGGAAAGTCTAAATTATCGTTTATTAGATTGGTTTTTACTTGCAATATTTTTTAAGCATGGAAGGAAACATACATTATGTTATACATATATTTGCTAGTATTTCAATGAAAATATTATTGCAATTTGGTGGAAATTTCGGGGATGAAATATTTCATTTTTACCTGCGATTATAGGTACTTTAAGGCAAGTTATGGGTTCGTGAAAAAAAAAACCAGATAACAATCACACATAACATTAAGATGTTGGACAAATTAGTAAAAAGTTGGTCTGTCCGTCTGTTCGGGTGGGTCGATTTGCTTTAAATTTGGTATTTAGTAGGTATTTATTTGGACGTCATTAGGAAAGTATTTTTTTTTTTAATTTTGCTCTAGGCCCAAAAATAACGGTACCTGCCATACAATCGTGAAGAGGACATTTGATTTTCTCTAAAAGCTCCAACAATTTTGATAAAACTTTCAAATGATATTTTTTGGGACAGTCTATTTTTTGATAAGAAAAGATTTTTCAGAATTTGTATTATAACAGTACATCTCATAGAAATTTATTTTAAAGCAAGTTTTCTCGTAAACTTAAAATCCAATTTCTCAATTCTCAAAATTTCAAAGTTCTCAAAAACTTTTTGTTTTTAATTTTTATTAGTTTAAACCAAAAAATTGTTGGTTCTCAAAATACGTTGGAATTTTTTGAACATTTATGGCTGAATCACAACGATGCGTTCACATCAGCTTCGCGTACGTTACGTAGAACAAGCTTTACGGACGAGTCGAGATGAAAGATGACATTTGAGTAAATCAACTAATCGAAAATAATAATTCTAAAGCGGCATATACACTGGTCAAAATCTCATCAAGCATGTGAGAGTGTGTGCAATTATACGTATTGAATGAATGCTTAAGGAAACAAATATTTTTTTTTTTTGAAGTATCTTATTATTATTTGTCTTGAAATTCAGAATGGATACAGAAAATCTAGTTTCAATTATAGAAGTTTTTTGAGAAGGTTTAAACTGCCACGAGATCCTCAATCAACGAAAAGTTAAAGAAACCTTTGTGCATATCCTCATGGACATGTACGAGGGAGCAGTGACAAAAGAAAGATTTTAAGATCGGTCAACGAAGCTTTCCAAATCACAGTAGATGTACACCAAAGAAGCGTCTTGAGTCAATGATCCATTCACCGAGGGATATCAACCCATTTTTGAAATTGAAAAAAACTCAAAAGTAAACACACAGAAACAGAAACAGTAGTTTGAAACGTCAAACGCGAGCAAATGGTCAAATATTTCCGCTTTTGCTTCACCTTCGCTTCATGCTACGTGGTTTGTGTACTTCCTTTTTTATTCCAAAACGTAACGTGAAAGCTCAACGCCTCATTGTGAGCATTATGGCTGAATCACAACGACGCGTTCACCTCAGCTTCGCGTACGTTACGTCGAACAAGCTTTACCGACAAGTCGAGATGAAAGGTGACATTTGAGTAAATCAACTAATCGAAAAATAATAATTCTTATGAAACAAATATTTTTTGAAGTATCTTTTTATTATTTGTCTTGAAACTCAGAGTGGATACAGGTAGTTTATGTGTGCGGATGCTCATGGACATTTACGAGGGAGCAGTTTCAACAGAAAGATTTCCAGCTGGAGTCACCGAAGGGTTCTAAATCACACTAGATGTACACCAAAGAAGCGTCCTGACTCCTGAGTCCCTTACTTAGTGTTTCTTTTTTGCTTCAGAGCGTTCAGAACTAAGAATTCGTATTTCTTTTTTTCTTCAGAATGCATTCAGAGTGCGCTCTACGAGCTAAAAATAAATAGATGGGGCAGACTGAGCAATAGCTGGACAAAAATATAAACGTCACAAGTGAGACGCTTCCGAACCAATTCAATTGATAAAAAGAACTTTTTAGCCATGATACAACTAATAAAGATATGGCATTGCGCATGGTGCCAAAAAAAGCGTCAAACTATTGTCAAAGTCCCGGGTGTTCGTATGACGTAGGCGCATAGGGTAGAGCGAAACAAAAAAGTTAAACGGGAAGGCGAAAACGAGAAGGCAAGTGTTCTTAAGGTGTTCTTATGACGAGATGCGCAGAACAAATCAAAAATGAAAATTGGAATGCGTTATCTCTAGTAGTTGTATCATGCTTTTTAGCGGCGGGCGGTTGAAATTAAAAACAATTAAAATGGCCGCCGAAGGTATTTTAAATGTTAAAAAAAAATTGTTTTCAGGTTTTTCAAGTGGCATGAGAAGATTAAATTAATGGAATATTAAATTAGTTTAGAGCGCTCTCAGAGGACGTTCAGAGCGAGCTCGATATACTCGAACTCTGTTCAGAGCTCGTTTCTGAATGAAAAAAGAAAAACGCATATTATGAGCATTTATACATGATTTCCTATGTCTGAACTTTTGCGTTCTGTCAAAGCGAAGCTCAAAGCGTCGTTGTGAAGCAGGCATATGTAAAATTTTGAACACGCTTTGTCTCGTCGTTGTAGATTTTGAGAAGGCGTTTAATATAAAGATTGATCGAAGTGTCGTACAACGACGCAAGGTATACGAGTATATCGTTTTGCACAAAAGATGGCTTTTGGACTCATTCGATGTGCATCAAGAAGTGAGACAAGAAATGTTAACTGCCACGGAAGGTACACATATATAGATAACGTAATGAAAATGGTTTCAATCAACTATTTGAATGCAGAACCGGCTGGCTTAAGTTTAACACAACCACAAGGCAGGGAATTTCAACGGGCTTAGTTCGGTGGTCTTATGTTCATTTTCTTACAGTTTCAATATATGGTCACCTTAAAAACTTGAATAGTAAACAGACAGATGAGGGAAAGTAACGAGCAATTCCTGATTTTTTGGATAGAGCCCCGATTGATTAAGAGCTGATTGACTCTTTGAGAAAGAGGGGGTATTAAGCTTTTCTAAACGCATGGAACACGCTAGCTAGTATAGAAATGAACTGAATAATTTCTCAAGAATTGTCTCTCGTCCCTAGCAGATCTTGATGGAATGGTTACTTGAAAGTTGATATCAAAAACCAATTGGGGAATGGTGTACCTAGTCTGATGTGACTTAGAATTGATATGAATGAATTCAAAATGATGATTATATATGTATGTTCAATTGTGTTGTTGGTTCTATTCTGCTAACCCACAAGTAAAAATCGGTCCGATAACCCTGTGGGTGATACGTGGAGTTAAAACCAATTAGCAGCAGCACAAAAAGATGTTATAAAAGAAAAATATTTATTAAAAAGGCTGACCGATCGACATCGACAAGCAATTCAAATGTCATAATGTAAGTTCCAAAAATGGAAGTTTGGTAAAGTGATCGCGTTCAGAAACAAACAATTTTATGCGGTTTACTTTCGATACTTATTATTTTTTGTATACTCATTTTATCTACCACAGAGTTATGGCCGTTTTTTTGGAATATAGAGAGAGAATTTTGTATTTCCTCGTGAAGAGCTAAATTTCAGTCATGCGGGGGCTTACATACCCAGCCTTCATTTATCTGTTCATTTGAGGAGGTGGTTATGAGCGGTTTGCATTAGTTTAATAAAAGCTTGAGCATGTTTTTTTCTGATACCGCAATAGCAACGTCAACGCGTCTGTTATCAGTTATCACTTTGAAACCCTCTGCTCCAAGTCAACTAAATTTTGTTGACAACTAGGTCCCATAGAAGTGGGGATAGTAAAGGACTACTTGTCCATAAAATATATCAGCAAACCCAGTGAACTGTCCACTCTTAAGGTTTTTCAGTGCCGTTGCTCCTTCGATAACAAGGAATGCGATCGTAGTGTGACCAAATAAGGATCTACACTCTACGCAATTGGATATCAATCGATTTTTCTAGCGTTTAGAGAAGGATTGATGATACAGTGAGAACGTTTTCCTGCTTAGGGTATGAAAACAATTTAGACACAACTGGGCCCCACGAACTTGCTCCAATATGTGAAGTGTTTTGGGCTTGAAATTTTGAAAAAAGTAAGCAGGGGAAAAAAATCATAGAATATATATTTTATTAATCGCTCCAAAACCACTAGTTTAAATTTAAATGTTTTTTTTGGAAAATATGAAGTATGATCTAATTTTTTTTTCTCGTTTTTACTTTTCGAAAACATGTTCCAAAATTGTTTTGTATAGGTATGACAATCTTAAGTAGTTTGTAGTTCTTACCAGGAAAATAAAATTAAAAAGTCCAACAAAGAGTTTTTGAAAAAAAAAAACACAAAAATGAAAAATTCAGACATTGTTTTCTTAATTTAAGAATTGATATAATTTCGATTATAAGAGAATACAAATTTCATTGAAATCTGCCAAGTAGTTTACGAGAAAATCTGAATTGATGAATTGAAAAAAACCGGTCCTATGTGAGGTACCGTTATAAGATATTTCCTGAATTATCTATTCCAACCAAAACATACAACTTACACACAAAACATAATTCAGAAAGTTTTATTAAAATCGTGGGAGTCGTTAGTTTCAAAACTATATATGTGCCAATGTGCCAAGTTTGAAGGAAATCAGTCCGGCCGTTTAGGCCGTAGGTAACTATACAGAAAGATGGGCATACAGACAGACAGGCAGATAGACTGACAGAATTGTGAGACGCACTTTTTTCTACTTCTCTATCATCGTTATGTCATGTAACTTTAATCGCCTTAGTATCTTTAATCGCAAATAAAAAAGTGATACAATATAAAGCTTTTCAAAATTTTACACCAAGGGAATTGGCAACATCTATACAAATCCAAGTCTCATGCTCTCAAAGAGACGTTAACCTAAAAAAAAAACAAAATGTTAAAAATACTATGTTAATTGCATGCCTCCTTTAAACTATTTTAAATGATTAAATTCGAGAGTGAGGTATAACAAAATTATGTCAAAATCTCATAATGCACAAAACATTTCAAACCCATATTACCATTTATAGCCAGATGTCCTTTATGTTTGTGAAATGCATGTATATCACCTACTCGTATGTCTGTTTACATAAATACGTCAAATTTATTTATATAATTTACTCATGACAATAATAATTAATACAACCCAAGTGACAACTGATTTCATCATTCTTGACCTAGCAAATTATCAACACCCAAGCCAAACACAACTATACACAACACAACACACATAACACCTCAGTCTTTTAAATGTATGTAGCATTCTAATCGTGAGACTAAATCTAATTAATTTGTTTTAAAGTCCTGCTGCTTTGCTGCAATGGCCAATATACCACATATCCCACAGTCAGTCGTGCATCATAGTTATCTCCAAAATATCACTGTTCACTCGTATTTTCCCAGTAATTAAGTCTTTATTCCTCTTGGAATAACAATGAGTCCTTGACACTTATACAAACATGTTGTTTAGTGTGTATGCCATACACACACAGTGACGAGGACGACGACTACGCACAGTATACATACATATATTGAAATGCAGAGCAGAGGCAGACAAGACAAGACAGTTTACGTATCTCACTTGGATAAGCTCTGCTCTGTTCACTGTTCAGCCTCAAAACACATCCTGTTTGTAGTAAATTATCAAGAGTATATAGAAGAGGTTAGCTTTACCACCTTGTTTTTGCTCCCCATGGTGCCTATGTGCCTGTGCCTGTAAGGCAGTTAGCAAAAATCAAGTAGCTGGAAATCTGATATTACTCTCAAGGCTCTTTCAATCTTGCTTGCTTCCTTCCTCTGTTCGTAGCTGTGCGTAATCTCTGAGGAGGACAAGGATTATGTGTTTCTATTTTGCAATAAAGAACACACAACTTGGAGTCCCAAGAGTATGGGTATCACACTTTGCAAGTGTTTGTGGAATAAACTCCCGTCCCAGAGTTCTTGAACGAAAATTCAATGAGCCTGTGTGATGGAATTCTCTTTTTGAAAATTGAGACTCTTTTCTACTTTTTCAGCTGATAAGGATTCACAGATAGTTAGATATTGCAATCGTAAAAGAATTTTGTATGTACGATTAAATTGTCCATCAATATAAAAAAAAAACAAAAAAGTTTGGAACGGATATAGTGCATGTAATAAAATGATAAGAACCAACAGTCTTATGTTCTTTGAAGAAAGATGTACAAAATTTGAAATTAATGAGGTAACTCTAATTTTAACTGCAATATGGCACTGGAGAAGCAAGGATTCTTGATTCTTGTTTTGTGATAGCTTTGAAATGGGATAGCTACTTCACACGCAGCAGAAACACATTTTCTGATCTGTGATAGTTATTTTAGAAATATGAACTTGAGAACGTTGAATGCATCATTCACTAGTAACATAAACAGTAAAGGGTTTTCCAATATATATATACCGTATTTTGCATAAAGACTTATGGGTCTTAAGGCTTATAACGTTCAGTTCATACAAGAACTCAAGCCGTCCGATCATCCACGTCGTGTCTTTGCTGATTGGGTCTTTGAATTTCATGCACTTCAAAGACCCAATCAGCCCATGATCCGGAATTTCATCGAAAAATCATCTTGACTGATGAGGCCCATTTCCACAACGGTGGCAACGTCAACAAGCAAAATGGTCGCAAAACCCAAGATTTATTGTTAAAAAGCATGTCCATCCCCAACGAGTAACTGTTTGATACGGATTATGGTCCGGCGGGCTCATTGGACCTTACTTTTTCGAAAATAAGGCTGGAGCAACTGCTACGGTGAATGGATTGCGCTATCAAGAGACCGAAATTGGATGGTATTGATCGGGACAATGTTTACTTTCAACAAGATGGCGGCGCTCCGTGCCACACAACAACGAAAACATTGATCTTTTACGGGAAAAGTTTCCGGACCGTGTTATCTCTCGAAGAGGTGATCACATAATTGGCCACTGAGATCTTGTGACTTAACACCTTGCAACTTCTTCCTTTGGGGCTATGTAAAAGATAAAGTTTACGCCAATAGCCCAGCGTCGATTCGAGACCTCAAAGATGAAATTCATGAAGCTATTGAGGGCATAAAGCAGCCACTTTATGATTTGGTGATGGACATTTTCATGAAAAGGATATCGTTGTGTTAGTGTAGCCGTGGCGGCCATTTGGCTAATATTGTTTTTCATTATTAATGGCATACTTTCCTCTTTACATTGAAATAAACATCCGATCTTTAATCTCAAAAAATGCCAAAATCAAAATAACACCTCTTATTGGAAAACCATGTAGGTACATTGAACATTTTGGTTTTCCAGAAGGAGGCCCAGATTTTCTAAAAACAGTGATCAAAGGGAAATTCAAAAGTTGAATTTTGAGAAGAAGTTTACAGTTGATAATTATTTTGAAATAAATTGGTGATTGTGTTAATGTAAGTTAAGTTGACTCGAAATTTAAAAGTATTCAAATTAAAGCTTGGCAGTTGTTCTCTTTTTCGTTCGTTGAAACAAAATAAACCTTTGTTGTTGGTTCTCGTGGAATATAGAAGAAAACTTAAGAAACCGCATAAGAAATCAAAAAAACACTGCTTGCCGAACTTAAAAAAAGGATCCAAAATAGTCGTATGATTGCCTCGTTTGTCAATTCATTGCATAGGTAGGAATAGAAACTTAAACTCAAGACGACGCGACATTTTTTCCTTCACATCTTTCGTCGTATCCTTTTTCCAATTTTCTCTAGACAATCCTGTGCTGATGTTTCTTTCTTTTGCGGACGATAATAATTTTCAGCCATTAATCATAATGCAAGGAAAAAAAGAAAAAAAAGGAAACTCGATGACAATCGAAACTGCACTTAGTGTCACTTAGATTTCCAATAAATGTCTTCTTTTTTCCCATGAAAATCCATAAATGTATTTCAGGAGTTATGAAATTTTATGCAATTGATTGAACTTTTTTATAGGACGCGACGCGACGCGACGACGGAGACAAATTGGGCGACGTCTAAGCACGTACAAAAAGGACAAAGAAAAACTATATTTTGTGCCTTGAAACTGTTCAAACACGCATCAGCACTTCAGCAGCTTTCCTTTGATTTTATTTCAATTGCGAGTTCTAAGTCTTTTGGATCGATTTTGATGAATATTTGATTTTAATAAAAATCGGTTGCCTTCTACTTCATTCTGTTTGCTGTAGGTTACCTATATCCTGGAGATGAGAATTAGAAATTAAAATTGTGCTTCTTAAATTAACGGTATACCTTCATGGCACATTACATTTAACAAAAAGCTTATACTTTTTCTCGAAAACGGCTTCAACTGGATCTACTTATGTGGGGAGGTCTATACTTTGTTTATAATTGATATCTTGTGCATTATATATATAAACTATAGTACTACCACTTGAGGTGCCCCATCTGTCGATAAAAAACTAAGCTCTAGAATACCATGGGAAGCAACAACAACAATTAAAATGGTGGAAATTGTTGTTGTTGCTTCCCATGGTATTCTAGAGCTTAGTTTTTCATCGATAGATGGCGCACCTCAAGTGGGAATACTATAGTTTATATATGCAATGCCTCGTGATTTGTGCTATTGAGGCCCTTTTTCCAATCATCAGACTTTCTCAAAAACCACAAGACTGATATCAATGAAATATTGAATGAATAATACGAAAACAAATTGTGTGGTTTTATGAAACCACGATGAAAGTGAAACTTTTTTTGTTCTAATAAATTCACAATCAAAATTAAATTTACTTACCAAGAGCATTTTCTTTTCCCTGCAAACACGAATTCATTTGGATTTCTCTTACGGCCTTATATTAATTTATCGTCCTCCATTTTACGCACTATTCTTGAATTTTTCACTTATTGACCGGTTTTACATCATAACACTGAGCAAAACCAAAAATACCGCGAAGCACGTGCATGAATGAGTGAGAATATTAATAATGCTACACGTTCAGCTGATAGGACATGGGAGCTATTGGCACCGCGCGCCGCCGCCATATTGCGATTTGCGACATGCGACAGATGAACAAACAAATTTGTAGCAATGAAAAAAAAGTTTCACTTTAATAACATACACCAGCAGAAAGTTCTAACACCAAATAATAAATTTATGCTAAAAATTAAATTTACCTACCAAGAGCATTTTTTATTTAACTAGGTACAAGCAAGCACGAACTCTCTCGGCATGTTCTCTCTTACTCTTACGGATTAAAATTAATTCATCGTCGGATATTTTCGCACTATTCTTGGTTTTTCCATTGTATATACATTTGTATAGTAATTTCATGGTAGTTCTGAACGTCGTCAATGGCGGCGCTAGTTGCCTTATCTACTTTACATCAAATGTCTTCTATTGTTGTTTTTGCTTCTCATAGCAGTTTAGACAAAAACCACTAAAATTACTTTCCAATCAAAGCTTGTGAACGTCGTCCATAGATGCCGCACAAAACGTTCCTATTATTGGGAATACTATATCGCTAGTACTCTACGGCGATATCAATTTAAAAAAAATCATCTTTGTTTTCTTCCATTTCAAAGTTATATACCTCTAAAAAAAAACACCCTTTATTATCTTTCTTAGCATTCCCAAGATGCCATCTACGTTTAAAGATTAAAGATTTTTTAACAGTAGCTCACTCATGCAATTCAGTTTAAGGCAATACCCAACACTTTTTAGTTTTAACCAAATTTTTCAGAAATGGCTAAAACAGCTTAAAATGATCATTTCTTTGCTTATTTTATGTAACAAAGAGTAATTGTTATTGCTTGACGAATTTGTACTTATCGTTATATTGCATCCACGAAACATGAACTTTCAAAGTATTTAAAATTAATCCGATAATTCGTTTTCCATTTATAATAGCTCTACGTCCAATTACACCCCTCTGTAATAAAATTTTTACACCACTTAATTCCCCATTTGTGTACCACAATTCCTAGCTTTCCTTATGTCCAATTATTTGTTTTCCTATCTAATCTGCTGTCCCCAAAAGTCATGATAATAAAATGTCATAAATTACTTATTGCCATGATTTACCCAAGCAAAAAAAAAAAAACTCTGACAATGAAAAGACAACGAGATGAAGTTTTCCTTTCTCATCCAACCGTCTAGCGTCTTCCCTCTGTCAGCTCTCCTAGCCTCACCCAGCTCTCCCAGCATGTATAAGCACTACATTTCCAATCAGAGTCAATCAAAGTTGACCATTGACATTAACTTTTATATCCTTGTTGTTGTCTTCTCATTTCTGCTGTGTTCCTCGATACCAATAAGGATATACAACTGTATATAAATTTTCGCTTTGTTTTCTGACATGGATGAGATGTAGTGGCAGTTGTTGTTAACCAAGGTGCTTATAGTATTTATCGGGTGGTTAAATGTGGTGTTAATGCGAAAAATGGTCAGTAGAATATTGTTATGTGAAAAAGAAAAACTATGATAATTAGTTACACATCGATAATTACATGAGTTTGGTAAGATACTTATTCGTAAATAGATATGTTTGTCCTTCCTTCTATTACCATGAAGACTTTATGAGCTGTTAAACAGGGTGTAATTATACGAGTATGTTATTGTTGTATTTGTTTTTCAGGAACGAACCAGAAAACCAAAAGAAGAAGTTAAAGTCCTCTTTCCAAACCTTCCATTTGGCTTTGGAAAGAGTCCTTTGGAGCGAGAAAAACCTTTGACAGCAGGATAACTTCTCAAATCTCTTAGATGCATCAAATTAAAATTTCATTATAATAGCCAACGAGGGTATTATAATACTAACCTATCTTTTTTGTAGGTCCTTCCAAATATACAAATTCCATATAAAACCCTTACTCGTGAAGAAACGAAAAAACATCATCCAAACTATATTATATTACCGCGAAAAAATAAAGAACTTACGTCATGAATATAGTTTCTATACTTAGACAAAGAGACACACAAAAAAAAAATACACTTTCAACATTGAAGAGAAAACTTTTCTTGGCACCATTTGCTTTTCATCCACTGACATAATCCATTTTTGCATTTTTGACCACAACAGGATGTGAATTTCAAACAATCAAAAAAAAAAAAAAAAGTACCTACGAAAGAAAAATTCTAAAGGAAAACCACAACAAGGAGAAAAAATATCCTCCGCAAACTACTTAACTTTATAATCTCATTTTCGCCATCATATTATCATGCGACAAAGTTTTTCTTTACTCTACGAACACGAACATTGTCCTTAAGATACTACCTACCAACTGAACCTATCTACTAGCTACAACAGTGTCCACTTAATTTTGATAAGCTTTATAAATGGTTTATGTGTTCCTTTTTTTCTGTACTTTTTTTTAAAGTAAGGAATAGCTATTGGTCCTTTATAAGGGAAAGAAGTTTGCTTTATAAATTGAGGCCGAAAAAATATGACAAAGCCAGTACTTACCCAAAATAATGCTGATTTTTTTTCTCACTTTATTTTTACTAGGAATAGGGAAACACAAAATGTACATGCTTTTTAAAGGAGGTTAGCTTTTGTATGAAAAAAGATGGTTGAATGAACCTGCGAACTTATAGATTTATAGATTCATGCATCCTTAAGGTCTGTGACTTCTAATCCATTCAATTGTTTTGCTAACGACTCAACCCTCAGCTTTTCATATACATTTGATAATTCACGGCCTTCACCTTCAAACGTGATATTACAAGGATTCCGTATGATAAGCTCATTTAACTCCGTTTTGAACAGCATTGTGAATTGGCGTATTAGAAATCTTGTGGAGTTTAATGCGTTGAAAACTCAATGCTGTCTTTTGTCGTTAAAGCTAAATATATCCCTTATGCCATTATCCATGAATGGTACTTGCATCGAAGAGGCCGAAAAGCTATCAGTACTCGGTATGTGTATCAGTGACAATCTTCGTTGGAATGAGCATATACTTGAGATTGCCAAGAATGCTGCAAGATGCTTAGGTTTTCTTAATAGATGCAAGAAGTTTTTCAATCCTTCTGATCTGGCTACAATTCACAAAGCGTTTATACGCCCGAAACTTGTGTATAACTCCCATCTCTGGGCAGGTGCTTCTCAAACTGTCTTACACCTGCTCGGCGGAGTTCAGAAAAATTGATAGGAGAGAGAGCATTATGCATTATGAAAACATTTCCATCACTTGAACATCGTCAAAATGTGTCATGTCTTTCCTTATTTTACCGGTTCTTCTACAAAAAATGCTCACTCGAGGTAGCCAGCTGCGTTCCACCCCTTAAACATTTCCCCCGTAACACCCGTCATGATAGAAAAGCTCATCAGTTTTCACTTAAGCCCAATTTCGGACGTACCGTGAAATATTTATAGGGATTCTTTCTTTAACCGTACAACACGATTTTGGAATGAAATGCCTGGCACAATACTCCCTTGCCATTTTGTTCTTCAAACATTCAAGACCAATGTTCATCGACACCTTCTTTAACTTCCTCCCTAACTTCCTATCGCTCGCGCTGTGAATAATCATTAAAAGGGCTATACAAATAGCTTTATCCTGAATGAAAAACATGTTAACGGCATTGCATAATGTACCTAAGCCATTGCATATATAAACTATAGTATTCCCACTTGAGGTGCGCCATCTATCGACGAAAAACTAAGCTCTAGAATACCATTGGAAGCAACAACAAAAATGTCCACCATTTTAATTGTTGTTGTTGCTTCCCATGGCATTCTAGAGCTTAGTTTTTCGTCAATAGATGGCGAACCTCGAGTCGTAGTTTATATATACAATGCCTAAGCTTAACCATTGTATATATACAATGCCTAAGCTTAACCATTGTATATATAAACTGTAGTACTACCACGTGAGGTGCGCCATCTATGGACGGAAAACTAAACTCTATATTTAATAGGTTTTTGTCTAGATTGCAACAACAACTAAAATATTGGAACGTAAATAAAATTGTTGTTGTTGCTTCCCATGGTAATCCAGACAAAAACCTCTAAAATCAAGAGCTTAGTTTTCCGTCTATATAGATGGCGCACCTCACATGGTAATACTATAGTTTATATATACAATGGCCTAACTTAACTAACTTCTATCATCATTGGCAGTCCGCACAAAATAATACAAACGTTTTAAAATCTAACTATAATTTTTCACTCAACAAGCAACCCACGTTGTATCCTATCCTTGATACCCAACAGACCGAAGACCAGACCGATTTCTGGTGCAGTTTCCTGTATCTACTTTTCAGCCAGAAGCAAATTGAATTTGTCGCTTATCTAATGGATGCTTCTTTGTTTTTTACTCTTAATGTTTACTCTCAGTATTTACTTTTGCTCCTGCACAAGCTTCGATAACACAACTATGGTAGGTTAGGTACTATGGCAGTGTTGAGAAAAACAGGATAAAAGGATTAAAATGGATACGATAATGTTAAAACAAAATCTGGTTGTCTATCCTCGTGTTTTTCAAGAGTATAAGTATGTTTAAAAGAATTCTATTGGCAGCCAAAAAAAACTGTATTTTCCACAGCATTTATAAGGTCATTTTCTTTTTTTTTTTTTTTTTTTTAATGATTCCAATAATTCCTAAGCATTGAGATTTTTGTACGTTTTTAATAGAAGGACCTCAAAACCTCTTGATTCTTTATGTACAATAATATTTAAACATTTCATTATGACACTAACCCAATGGAAAAGGTTTTATATAAAAATCAACGCTGTGCGTTTGGTTGAATGCCAGATAATGTAAACGGCTAATACTTACCTAATAACTATGTGATGATCTACACTTTATGTATGTATGTGTGCGTTGCCTCAACGTTAAGGCATTACAAGAAAAAAAAAACATATACCTATTCAGTTTGTTAAAATGAATCAGATGCATCTTCGGCGAGACAAGCAACCATGGAAGGGAGGGTAGAGGCAACATTCTCGCACATCTCACAACAGCTCGAGATGGACATGGTTTTTTTTTGACGAGTTCGTGGATCAAAGAACCACCCCACCGACGAGCTATAGTGGCTACCTGCATGTCAGCAAAGATCCAACCGCAGACCAACAGCTCGTTACAAAGCGGCGAGTGTTGTCCTCCAGCTCCAAGTATTCAATCGGTTCGGGCTTATCGGCGTACACTAGCGACTTCACATATTCCTACAGACAATAGTCAAGCGGCGCGGCGTTAAATCGCACGATCTTGGAGGCCAATTCACAGGACGTTCACTGTAATGTTCTGTCAAGCATCGGTTTTAAAGAAGTAATACAGACCAATTATTCCACCAACCCATAAAGCACACCAAACAGTCAGTTTTTGTGGATGTAACGGTGTTTCTGCATACACTTAATGATTATCATATTATCATAGCGGCGGTTTTGCTTATTGACGTTTCCATTCAACCAAAACTGATCTTCATCGCTGAACAAAATTTTCTTATAAAAATTGCGATCAACAGCAATTCCGTTTCGAGTCCTATCTGCACAATTTGGAAGCGTTGTTCAGACGTCAGTCTATTAATGTTAAAATGCCAAACCAAACTAAAAATAAATCACTTGACAACTGATAAAATGGCAGCCAATTAAAATAGTGTTGCCAACTTAAGGTTCTATACCTCTAAAAAAACACCCATCAGTACCTATCGCAAGTAAAAATGTTGTCTTTTTTCAATAAAGAACAAAAAATTGGAAATTGGTTAAAAACTATAACGAACCGTCGGATATAACCAAATTTTTCTCCAGTCCCATGGAGTTCGTTATAATCGATTTAGTTTACAACGAATAAAGGCCAAATATGATACTCTTTTCATTTGACGTGTCATTCATATTTAAAACTTCTTTTTAAGACATTGAAATATCTAAAGCATAATGAAAAGTGTTCAATGCCTTGAAGATGAATAAAATAAATATACTGTGTTGGGTCGGTTTACTGTTACCTTGAATTTCAAAGATATCTCTCGAGCAATCAAGATACTCGTACTTTTAAATTTCATTGTCCTTTAAAGTTAATGTCCTGAATTTAAAATTCAAAGACTTCTGATTGAGTATTTCAACCACAGAGCAATTAGGATATAAATATAGATAGATATTGGTATGTAGCTTAAACTGTTCTAAGGATTTCATCTGTCCCGTGTCCCCTCACATCTCTCTGTCAATTCTTGCAAAAACATTTTAATTCTCTCTTTTTTTCTAGTTGAGTGACTTTGTAAGTTTCATTGGTTTTTATCTAATTCAAATGCAAACTAAGTTCGAGCTAAGAGCAGTAAAACGCCCTATACTTTATACTACTTACATTCGATTGCACGCAAGTGAGTTTCATTTTCATTGCTTTTGCCATTCTCGATTCTCCATTGGATTCAAGTGGTAGCACAGTATAAAATGTGGTGATCGTAATTTGCCTTGCTATTGTGTGTCAGTAGCAATGTGCCGCATACCACACAACTTTGTGGCAATGCTTAAAATGAAGAAAGGACGAATACAACCGACGCCGAAGCCGAAGCCGACGTGCTTTCGCAGTCTGGTATTTGGTATTTGCTTTCTACTTCAGGTTCAGGATTCAAGAATGAGAATGTACAAACTTCATTTTGAGGAATAAATACGAGAATCCTTTTGTAGATTTATTTCCGAATAGTGATAATTTAGCACATTTATTCACATTTAAGCATCTTTTGGCATTGAATTAGAGAGATACTTAGGGAGAATTTTTAGTGGATATGTTTATGTTTGTTTTATTTAATGCGACATTGTCAAGAATTGCTGTCGGGAATTACCACATTTGTAATGCTAATCCTATTCGCTTTGGAACTTAGAAAACATTGCTGAAAACAATATTTCTAAAGCGGAATACTCATTTCCGTAAGTAGATAGGTACTTCTTTATAGGTACAAAATACATTTTAAAGATACTTATAAATTATAATGTAGAGACGAAATTAGTTAGTTGATAGTAGTTGATTTAAGATTTCGTAGCGTGAAAATGTCGTTACTTTTACTGTCATCATTTCTTGTTTCAAAACACATTCATCATTCTCGATGGGCTTTGATTTTCTCAATGATTGCACTAAGTTAGGTGACCCAAATAAGGCCCAACTATTGTTTTTCCTAAATAACTTTCACACCTTTTGAAATATTTTCGCGAACTAAGTATATTATTAACAATATTTAAATTATGTATTAGGAAACATACTTTTTAGTTTAAGTAATTGAATATTGAAATGAAAATATATTCTGCGACCAATTTAAAAAACCTTACCTCGCCTTATTAGGAACCGGTGTTCCTAAATCGGTTTTTGGAAAAAATGAAGTAAGCCATCAGGTTTCTTTTACTTTTTTAATTTTTACGAAAATTTTTTTCAAAATCGTTCGACCAATTTTTTTTTTCAAATATCAGTATAGAAATCCATGAAGTGGCTTACGAGAAAATCTGATTTTAAAAAAAACTGGTCGTCCTATGGGAGGTACCGTTATAAGACTTTTCCTGAAAAATCTGTTCCAGCCAAAACATAAAGTTTACTCAAAAAACACCATTCAGAAAGTTTTATCAAAATCGTAGAAGCCTTTTTCAAGAAAAATCAATTTTTCACTAAAAATCGTATGGCAGGTACCGTTAGTTTTGGAGCTAGAATGCTAATTCGAAAAACCCCTCTGTAGGACGTCATAATAATACTATCTACAAAGTTTGAAGCAAATCGGTCTAGCCGTTTAGGCTGTAGGTGCCGATAAGACCGGCGGGCGGACAGACAGACAGACAGACAGACGGAATTGTCGGACCCACTTTTTTCGACTTCTCTATCATCGTAATGTCATGTTTGATTGTTAGATTTTTTTTTACGAATCCATAACTTGCGTTATAGTACCTATAATTGCAAGTAAAAAGTAATTCAATGGAAGTAAGTAATGGAAAATTAATAATAAAAAACAGCCTTTATGAATAAAAAGAAAATAATACAAATTTTACAGGTTCCGAAGAGTTCTTCTAGGAATTTTGAACCTGCTCGCTTTAGGAAGAAAGAGGCAACGTGTTGTGAATTGAACAATTTCTATGTGTATATTCATACTATGTAGGACTGGAAGGGATCTCTTACTTACCGCCGAATTCAAATGGCTAACAGATATGGCTGTTTTCATGACCAGATTTGCTTTATTTGTTTCCTCCTTCCCAATAACTTGGCAGTAATCATAACCTTTGGCGTTGTTATCGGGGATTGTAACTGTTAAAAAACATCGTTTAAAAAGTAACACTAAAAATGTACATAATACCGACGGACGCACCCAATGAAGTTTTTAGTGACACATGTTATGAATAGTTCCACGTGAGATCAGAAATTAATTTTCAATGCACACTGAAATCTCAAAATACGTTTTCTAAATACACAAAGTTTAAATATCTCGAAAAACCAAAATCCAGTAAAATCTAAATCCCGAAAAATGAAAATTTCGAAAAGCAATAAATGCTTAAAATATTCGTGATTTGAAATGCGTCCAGTATTCTGGTACGGCAGGCACCTGTGTCAACAGTTTTCTTAATTAGCAGTAGATGCTTGTGTCATTTAGAGATTTCGACTCCCTGTTTCGGGGACACACCCGCTCACGAAACTTTTTTGCTCCGCTTAGGGTATGTCCTTGCCCAGTCGCCTGGCAGGCCTTTTCTTAAGTCCCCAAAAAATGATGATATCAAAATTTGATATAAGGAAACACCCTGTATAACCTATTAACAGTTCGTTTGCGAAGTGCGGCCATTGTACTCGTATGTAGCTATATACATTTTAATAGTAATTTCATGGAACATGTTTTTTAGTTGTGAACTTCGTCAATGGCGGCGCAAATGTCTTCCATTGTTTTTTTTTTTTGCTTCCCATGACAATCTAGACAAAACCACTCCAAACTCTACAGTCTTGTATTTGTGAACTTCGCCCATAGATGGCGATGGCGCAAATAACGTTCCGCTTATTAGAAGTACTATAGTTTATAAATACAATGATGCGACCCAATCGTTAATTTTATTTTAATTAAATCTGAAATAAATTATATGAGTTTGTGATCACATAATTCGTCCTTGTTCGAGAGCATTAATAATCATCGTAATTAGCATTTTTCAACTTCAATTCAATTAATTTAAAAGTTCCCCAACAACAAATTACACCCTACACGGATATACCTTGCATCCTTTTTAAAGATGTGTGTGTGTGATCAACAATATGGTAGTTATGGAGATGGCAAATTCACTTTCACATCTATTTGCCACAATGTCACGAAGGTTTCAATTAATGCCAACCGGAAGATCTTGAAATTGCCAGCTATTAAAGGAATCAGCCCTTTTCGTATGAAATTATCTCGAGGTATAACCTGTTTAAGTGCTCCAGGATGTTAGACACTTTATGTTCTTATGAGTTCGGAGTAGTTGTGAATGTGACTGAGGATGAGGATGAGGAGGTATGTAAGTTTGAAACTTTAATGAAGGGTTATCCTTGTTTATTAAAGTGGGTGGTTAGAGCAATTAGAAACTTATATATGATTGAAGTGAACTTCGTTCGTTTGTGATAGCCAGCCATACGATGAAGACATATATAATATGATCTATGACATGGTTTTGTATTTGATGCTGAATATTCGAATAGTGTTTGTTACAGATAAATATATTTTATTATGTAAAATATTGATTTCTCTAAACTTCACAATGCCAATCAGCCCATCAGCAAACCCGGATTTCTTGTACATACTATGTTTTCTTGTTTATATCCCTGGATGCTGAAAAAAAAACTTCATAGTTAGTGGGTGCAGCATCCAACTGGCTTCAGTGAATAAAATTCTCAGTACAAAAACTTCCAAGGTCACTGAACCAGAATCTGATATTTGAGAATTCAAAATTTGAGGGCACAAAATGACGGGCTTTTAAAATTTTTTGATTTTTGATGAGGTATTCAAACCATTGATTGTGTTATAAAACCCAGTGATTTCAATTACTTGAGATCTCACATGCTTGTAGCACAGTGTTCCTAAGCAAATCATCATCCATTCAACTTTTCTAGCCCCAAAGTTGGAATAGCTAGGAGGCACAAAAATGGTCAACATGGGTAGCTGCAGTGAGTGAGACGAATACCTTGTAAATTCTAACTTCTCTAATTTTTACTTGCGATTAAAGATTTTATACTACGTTTTCCATTAGGGCCGAAATTGGGATATTTGAAAATTTGCTTTCATCTATGTAGGTTTGCACATTTGGTTTGGCAACGCAGGCTATCTTTTTCTTTTTTACAACCTTTTTATTCTGTATTCTTGTTTTATTTGTTTACTAATGCCGTTGCCCTGGATTGTATTTCAAATTGACATTTTAGAAAATATCTATTCAATTATTTTCAATCTATAGTTGCGTTTGATTTCTTTTCACATAATTTGCAACCTTGATTTCGTCGAAATCAAAAAAAAAAGTGGAGTCAAATTTGGAAATTTTCTACGAAATCACCTTTTTTGCCCTAATGAAAATGTTGGCTTGGTAGGTAGTACAGTAGACGCTCGGTTTAGTGAACTATCCAATAAAGTGAACAACCAAAATTATACTACTCTAAATAGTCAACTATTAGAATCTCAATATTATAGTGAACTAAACTTTTATTCTTTGCAATACCCTGTGAATGTCAACTTTTTTTCTGGTGTGCACAAGTGGATCTTGAAACAATGAAGGAAAAAACCTACCGGTTAGTTGATTGATTTTAAAATAGAAGGCAATTTTAATTTTGGAAAAAATTTATGGAAGCAGTTAAAATTAATATTTGTATGTTTTCGACCTTTGTATTTATATGAATGTGTTTATTGGTTGGCTTATGGGCCAAGGTCAGTTATGCAGGTATAATTAAAATATACCTAAATAAAATAAAAATTAATATGGTTTTTGTTCTTCTTTAAAATGTTGAATTAATTGAAATAAAATGCACGACTTGGTCGCACGAACTTGCTCTAATGTGTGACAGTGGTCTAAGGGTTTGAGATTTTGATAAAAATAAATTTTTCAAAATTCTTAAATAAATACTTAAACTAATTTGAGCTGAAAAAAAAGTACGCCATTTTATTTCTTGGGTAAATTTGAATTTATGAAAAACTTTTTGAAAAAAATTTTAAAAAAAAATTTAAAAACGCCAATTTATAGGTATTCAGCAAATACGTTTATATAAAATTTTTAGAAAAAAATTTAATAAGCAGTTTTCAAAATATTAATTTTTTAAATTTTTTTTTAAAAAATGCTTTTAAAAATACAAAAAAATATTTTTCAAAAATATTGGTATGCAATACAAATTGAGCTACCTACAGCTATATGTGTGTGAAATTTCGAAAGAATCGGTTGATTCGTTTTCGAGTTAGTCGAAAGCAAAAAAAACGGTCCTATGGAAAGTACCGTTCTTAGCCATTTTTAAATTTTTTTTTTTCAGCCATATGATTGGTCGTACCTAAAAACCAACACTGATTTTTTTAAATCGAAATCGTTAGAGCCGTTTTTGAGAAAAATAAGCTTTAACGTAACGGTTGTATGGCAGGTACCGTTATTTTTTGAGCTAAAAAAAAAATTTCAATTTCCCCTCTGTACAATACCCAAAAAAGTCTATATACCAAGTTTGAAGCAATTCGGCTTACCCGTTTGGGCTGTAGGTCTCTATACATACAGACAGACAGACAGACAGACAGACAGACAGACAGACAGACAGACAGACAGACAGACATACAGACGGACAGAATTTTTAGACCATCTTTTTTCGTCTTCGCTATCATCGTAATGTCATGTTTGATTGTTATCTCAAAACTTTTTTTTTCGACGAATGCATAACTTGCCTTATAGTACCTATAATCGCAAGTAAAAAGGCATAAAATGCATGTTACTACCATTGAGCAAATATTATTAGCATACCCAAAAACTGTTATGTTTGGTGATTTTAATTGTAATTTGTTGCGTGATAACAATCTAGTCGATTAATTTCTAGCACTGAACCTTAGTCCAGTAAACATAAATACTTCTACACATTTCTCAAATCATGATCCCACATTACTTGATCTTTTTCTCGTCAGCAATAAGAATAGTGGTATAACATATGAGCAGCTCTCAGCACCGGCCTTCTCAAAACATGATTTGATATTTTTAATATACGACTTCAATGTTGTAAGCTCAGCTGAATCTTTTGAATACAGAGATTTCAAAAACATAAAATACCTTTAACTAGAACAAGAAGTGCAAAATACATACTGGAGGAATTTAGTCTTTATCCCATCTGCCGATAAACGGGTTCAGTTCCTGAACAATAATATCCTTGCTCTCTACGAAAGACATGTTCCTCTCAAAACAAAAATGTGTGTCCCATATGATAAGCCTTGGTTTACTAATAAATAATATTCGTTCCCATTTTTTTTTTTTTCATATAGTTTCTGACATATGGCCACCGCGGATGGCTCGAATGTAGTCCGACCTTGAGTTCCAAGATTTGATCACTCTTTGCAGCATTTGGGTTCGTATAACGGCAGTAATGCTGCGAATGTTGTTTTCCAAGTCGTCAATAGTCTCTGGCTTGTCAGTGTAGCCTAGCGACTTCATATTTCCCACAGAAAACAATCAAGCTTTGTTAAATCGCACGATCATGCAGGCCAACCGAAATTTGCTCACCAAATCACACACAAGAGGCACGCGATTAAAGTTCGTATGAAAGGATTTTTGTTAAAAAAAACTTTATTTAAAATTTCACAACTTAAATTAATTTACAATATATTTTATGGATGAACTTAGCTCGCGATCTCAGACTTTTAGACTGACTTTTCATTTGTATCTATTCTATGTTGAAGCATTATGCCTATGCATAATAATGCTGGGTCATCAAGTTAACGTTTTCCTGGAACCCTTAACGAGTCCAATCGATTGGCAATCCAATGTGAGTGTTGGATTTCGTCATGTTCGTAGACGCTGACGTGCCATTATTGTTGGTTGCAACGGTGGGAACATCCGTTGTGGTTTGGTTCCCTGACCTTGATATAACCTCTCCCTCCTTAGGATGAAAACTCTCCTGAGTTATATAGAATGTACGTCTGAGCTTTTTTGATTTTATATAAACGTAAATTATTAAATTAATAATTAACAGTAGAATTATAATTCCAATACATATATTAAACATGACATGATTTTTATGATTAAACTTTAATTCGTTAATATTTTCAATATTTTCTATTTGTTTTATTACAATATCATTGAAGCTGAGTTGTTCTTGAGTTGTATTTAAATTTATTTCGTAAGGTATAATAAATCTTTCTTCAAATATATTTTTTCTGTTCACAAAGGTTTCATTTTGGATTTTTAACTCACAGCTATTAAAATTTAATAAAAAGTTTCCATTTAAATGTGTGGTTCTTTCGTCACAAGTACTTGATAAATTTATATTCTTAACATTCTTTAACAATAACAAACCATTTTCAATTTCCTGAATTTTCATTTGGGAATTCTTTGTTTTCATACAAACGCTATTATATAAACATAAATTGGATTTCCTTAAATTTTTGAAGTCTATATTTAATTCATATTTATATACAGTTTCATTTATTTTTACAATTTCTTCATCATCTATTATTAATTCTTCAGAATTCATATTTGTTAAAGAGGTAACTAAATATTTTCTTGTCTCTATAAGTTCACTCGGTATTTTAATTACAAAAACAATTTTTTCATTTTCATATAGGGCTGTTCCAATTTTTATATTTTTTAATTTTTCAAAACTTACGTCATATTTTATTATTTCTTCTTTACTTAAAATATTGTTTCCCATTATTCCTGTTCTACTTGAAGCAATGTTATTTTGAATGTGTTCGACATTGTCTTTTATAATTCCGATTTTTAACAATGATAAATTTTATTTGGTCTTTTTATATTTGTAGGATGGATGTTCTTTAATTTAAGTTTTCTATATCTAGGTTCCTGTTTGTGTCTAAGAGCCTTGTAATTTTTCACTAATCCTTCTTCTCTATCTTCATTGTATTCTTCCCTATCTTTGTTAAGCTTGCTAATAACCCTATCTTTCATATTTTGCATATTTTCCAGGACCTTTTCTTTATCTACTCTACCTTCTAAAACATCTATTGGTTTAAATTTAATTGAGGAATGCACTGATTTATTGTACCACTCTACACACTGATATATTCTTTCTTTCGTTGTTAGCTTGGATTTTTCTGTAGTGAGTACTCTCATTTTTTCGCTTATGGTGTTATGAAATCTCTCAATGTCGGAATTGCCAGTATGGCTATTTGGCTTCGTAAAGTGTACTTCTATATCTTCCTGTCTTAAGAAATCTTTTACATTTGTGTTTTGAAATTCATTATCTAAAACTATTTTATTAGGTTTGCCTTTAATGGAAAAGTATAGTCGTAATTTCTCTTTAATCGTGATACTGTTTCTATCTTCTAAATCAAATATTATGCCATGCTTAGAGAACTTGTCTATAAAGGTTAAGAAGTTATTTTTGGTGTTAATGTAAATATCTGCATGTACTATCTGATTGTTATCTGTTGGAGTTTCTGTGTAGTGAAGCTTTGGTTTTATTGGTTTTCTATCATACTTAGCCTGATTACATGTATCGCAGTTATTTATGTATTTTTGAATCAACTCTTTTAAATTTTTGAAGTATATGAGTTTTCTTAGACCTGCATAATTTTCGTTTATGCCAGCGTGACCTGTTTCATTTTTATGATATTTCGCTATCTGTTTATAGGTATCATCTTCATTTTTCATATTTTGTGCGTGATACATACATTTATAAAACTTTATTTGTTTTGTGGGGTCAAATAATTCAATGAGCTTTAATTGTACTAAGTTGTACTCGTGTTCTGTTAAATCTGAGAAGATGCCTATTCTACCTTTTCTTTTTATAAACCTTCTAAATATATCTATAAGTCTTTCTTCTTGAATATCTTCGGAGTTAATATATATAATTCTTTTATTATTAACTATTTCAATTTCTTTGCTTTTATTGTTTGTAAGCATAATTTGTGTATAGAATCTGTTAACTACTGTATCTAATATGGGGAAATGATCATTTTGATCCTCTTGTTGTGAATGGATCGTATTTTCTACACTCATATTATCAATTTCAAAATTTAAATGGGGTGCTTTCTCTCCCTCCTTAGTTGTGAACGTCTCGATCACATTTATTTCGCCAGTTTCGCAATTAATTCTACTCAAAAAATCTGCAGCTTTGTTTTCTTTTCCTTTTATGTAATCAATATTAATATTATATTCTCCTAGCTGTAACAACCATCTCTGAAGTCGTTGATTTATATCTTTACCCTTATGTTTTGTTTGCAACCATTTAAGTGGTTGGTGGTCTGTTAGCAGATCAAAGGGTCTACCATAAATATATGGCCTAAAATAGTTTACAGACCAAACTATTGCAAGAAGTTCTTTTTCAGTCACGGAATAATTCCGTTCATGATCGTTTAAAGTGCGGCTTGCATAACAAACTGGGTGACCGTCCTGTGTAAGTACGGACCCAATAGCGAAATCACTCGCATCGGTCGTAAGTTGGAATTTTTTGTTGAAGTCTGGATACTTCAAAACCGGTGAATCTGTGAGGATAATTTTGAGTTTTTCAAAAGCACTTATATAGTTTGGATCATTTAAGTTGATCTTTGAATTTTTCTTTAAATATCTGGTCATTGGTTGCGCAATTTTTGCGTAATCTTTAATAAATTTTCTAAAATAACCAGTTATGCCTAAAAACGATTTTATTTGTTTCGTACTTTCTGGTAACAGAAGTTTTTGTATGCTTTCTATTTTGTTTTGATTTGGTTTAACTCCTTCCGTCGTTAAGACGTGTCCCAGATATTCTGTTTCTTTCGCAAAGAATTTGCACTTGTCTATTTGAATTTTAAGGTTGTGCTGCCTTAATTTATCTAGAACTTTTTGAACACTTATAATGTGTTCTTTCAGAGATGAACTAAATATGAGAATATCGTCAAGGTAGACGACGCATATTTGATTTATGCATTCTCTTAGAACTGAGTTTATCAATCTCTGAAAAGTCGCAGGGGCATTTTTAAGTCCAAAAGGCATTCTTGTGAACTCATAGTGCCCAAGAGGAGTCGAAAAGGCTGTTTTCTTTCTATCCTCTTCCCTAACTAGGACTTGGTGAAAGCCTTTAGCTAGGTCTAAAGTTGTAAAGTATTGGGATCTTCCTAGCTTATCTAATATAGTTTCTATATTAGGAATAGGAAATTTATCGTCAATAGTGGCCTCGTTCAACTTTCTATAGTCGACCACTATTCTCCATTTCTTTTGCCCGGAATTGTCTAGTTTTTTGGGCACAACCCACAAAGGACTATTGTAAGGAGAATTGCTCTCTTGTATTATACCTTGCATGAGCATCTCTTTAATTTGTTTATTGATCTCCTGTTCGTGGATTTGGGGATATCTGTAAATTTTCGCATAAATAGGCCTATCTGTTGTAGTAACAATTTCATGTTGGATATCATGGGTACTGCTTAAATGCTGTCCTTCATGAAAGAATAAATCCCTATTTTTTTTGAGAAGAGTCTTTAAAGTTTCTTTTTCCTCATTATTAAGATGGTTACCAAGGAGACATTGTGGTATATCTTCATTATTTATGGATGCTTCTAAAATATGAACTTCCTCGTATATATATGGACATGCATTAATAAATTTTATCTGATTCCCGTTTATTTCTATGTGTTCTTTTTCTAGATCTATTTTAGCTTGTAAAGGCTTAAGTAAATTCTGACCTATTATTCCATCGAACTGTTTATCTCGAAATGATGTGAGTTTCCAGCACATATTACTATTTTCATTAAATTCTTGAGGCAATTCAGTTATTATCTCTGTATCAATAAAAGTTTTTCCATTAAGAGTGTTAAAAGTTGTAGTTTCCGTTAAAGGAATTCGTTTATAATCATTTAATTTTGTTTTATCTAAAAGAGTCGTAGTGGACCCTGTATCAATTAAACATTTTATTTTATGTTTCCCTACTGTTATTTCTATTATCGGTAAGTCTGATTTGGAGGCTGCGACTGAAAATTTTCTTCCTCCCTTTTAACTGTTTGAACGTGATCACACTCCATTGGTGTTGGGTTATTATGCCCTAAAGTCCTTTGATTTAAATTATTATTATTTCTAAACTGCCCTGAATAATAATTGTTTCTGTTCTGTCTATATTGACCTGAATTGTTATAATATCTTTGCTGTCCTAAATTGTTATTCTTGAATTGGCCTGAATTATTTTTATATTGACCTGAAAAATTATTTCTATATCTAACTTGATCGTTTCTTGTATTGTATTGTGGACGATTAAAATTATTATTGGTGGCAATGTTTTTGTGAGTTGGGATCTGTTTACTAGCTTTCTGCCTATTAATTTGGATCATCCCTGTTTCCTCAAGGGTGTAGTAGGCATCTCTTAAATTATCTACCTGCCTACTTATTACTATGCTAGCAAGATTTACGTCAAGGCCATTAATGAAAGTTTTTAGAATCATTGTTTCATTCGCTGAAGGCGAAAACTCGAAAGGTTTTTCAACATCGAACTCATATTTTGTGTTAAGTTTATCTAATATTTCTTTTAATTTGTTAAAATACTCACTAACATCATTATTATTTCTGGTGCTGATTGCCTGGTGGTGCAAGTTATAGTATGTTTCTCGGACTCCGAAATTCCTGATGAGTTCGGCTTTAATTGTATCCCACGTTGTGTAATTTCCCAATGTCCTGATCGCCTGAAGTGCTGGTCCTTGTATTTTATTGATTATGTTTCGTTGTAAAACGTATTGTTCCAACGGTGTTCCATTGAAAAAAGGTAGAAAGATCTCTACTTCTCTTATGAAGGATGTCAGCGCATATTCTGATGTACCCCAATATTCTCGTATTTTAGAGGACTCTTTCATTAACTCAGTCAAAGTAATTGTTATAGGAACCTGAGGAGGAGCTTGTTGTTGTTGCTGTTGTTGTTGTTGTTGTTGTTGTTGCTGCTGTTGTTGTTGCTGCTGCTGTTGAGCTAGAGCCTGAGCTTGAGCTAGCGCTTGTTCTACTGCGTCCATTTTTTTATATATTTTTTTTTTGTGGTGAATTTAAAACGGATAAACAATTTTAATTTTATTCCGCAGACTTGAGTCTTTTTATTTTCACTTTTCACTAATAATGTTCTTTTCCTTTCTTTTATGATACTATATTCAAGTGATTACGGATTTCACAATTTGATTCCGGCGACACAAAATTAATTTAAGTTTAGTTTTGTATGTCACTATGCACTTTTTAATATTTATGTATCTATGTGTATTGCAATTCTAATCTTCGGATTAAAATCCTACCGACTGCGCCATTAAAGTTCGTATGAAAGGATTTTTGTTAAAAAAAACTTTATTTAAAATTTCACAACTTAAATTAATTTACAATATATTTTATGGATGAACTTAGCTCGCGATCTCAGACTTTTAGACTGACTTTTCATTTGTATCTATTCTATGTTGAAGCATTATGCCTATGCATAATAATGCTGGGTCATCAAGTTAACGTTTTCCTGGAACCCTTAACGAGTCCAATCGATTGGCAATCCAATGTGAGTGTTGGATTTCGTCATGTTCGTAGACGCTGACGTGCCATTATTGTTGGTTGCAACGGTGGGAACATCCGTTGTGGTTTGGTTCCCTGACCTTGATATAACCCGCGCTTGTGCATTTGAAACCACATCTCCCCCACATCGATGCTATTCAAGTCAGGGGCGAAAGGTATTTATCATGGCTCTATAACTGTCTCCACTGACTGTAACCCTCTGGTCAGCATAGTTTTTATTGAAGTACGGACCAGTGATTCCGCCAGCCCATAAAGCAAAAATTGTCAGGATGTATCCATTAAAATTCCAAATGCGTAAGTTTTGCTTATTCGCGAATCCATTCAACCAATAATGGATGATTGTGTCGACCATAACAAAATTAAAGTAGTACGCGATGCGTTTCACGAACAGAGCCATGATTTTCGAAATAAATCTGCTTGCGTTGTGCAGGCGTCAGTCGAATCATGACACAATTGCAAACCAAACTTTAGATAAATCACATGGCAGAAGACCAAATGGCTGTCCTCTAAAAAAACACATTTTATATACTTAAAGGTGTTTCTTCCTTCCCATTTTGCTGTTATATCAGGTATAAGGGCTAGGACAATTCATAAAACTGCTTATCTATTTTAGCAAGCCTAGTTTGCAGCTGGAATCATTTTTTCAGGCCTCAAAAAGGAAAAATCTCAAACAATTTCACTTTCGGTGCGGAAAGTGAAATGATGTCATATTTCAAAATGTTACTAAAACCTTAATTTTTTCCTCGTGATAATATAGTATTCATATAGTTCTCCAACTGCTCAACTCAAGAAAGCACTTTCATGTCACAGTAATAATCATGAACATAATGAACAGTTTCGCCTATAACACAAAAAAAAAGACATCTATTCTATATGCTACAATGTGCCTCGAAGCTGTTAAACTGCATTAAAATAATGCTTCTTCCTTGTCCTATTTTACAAGAATATAAAGCAACACTCAGTTTACCAAAAAGAGGACACTAATGTAGAGAGGGTGTTTCTATTTTCTATTTACTTTATTTCATCCACTGTTATCCATTTATGGGAGCAGAAGAGGAAAATTGTTTCATTACTCCAGCTCACAGCAGAAAAAGGAAAAATATAAAAAAAAATAAAAACTTTGATAGTACAGATTCTAGAGTACAAAGCGGTTTATGTTTTTGAAATCATGAAATTAGTTTAAATTTCACCGAAAAAATAAATTGAAATCTCATTTCCGCAAAGTCTGGCTTGTGTGTTCATCTGGAGTGTGCTCTTGGTCTTTTACCTAAACTTTATTTAAAAAAAAAAAGTATTATCCAGGAATCCAAAAAATCCACGATCGAAATCATTCCCAGAACCGAGCAACAAAAGCAAATTTGTTTCAAACACCATTTAACAATCGGTGATATGAATACAAGATGTCTGTCACGTGCATCAAGATGTGTAAATCGAATTTTACTTTTACAGTCGTCATTTAGAGCACAAAAACAACCAAGGCCGGCCATCTTATATGTAATTAGTGAGTTTGGCAAAAAGGCGCAGTAACAGAAGCGTCGCATTTTATTTTGTGCTCGTTAGAGTTTGTAATGGGTTACCACGATATCTAGAGCAAACAAATCTAGAAAGGGCAAATCAAAAAAACAAAAAATCTAGAATTAAAAAATCGAGAAAGGGAAAATCTAGGGGACAAAAAATCAAGAATCAAAAAAATTTTGAATAAAAAAAGTAGAAGAATTAATTAAAAGAATTAATATTAATTCAAGATTAAGAATTTATCTAAGCTAGAATGAAATAATGAAGGACAGTGGCAGCACTGGTTGTAGTTTTAGTGGTCGTGTGTAATTTAAGCTCCTTTAAAATTATTTAATTTTGCATGCAAATCATTATCTGTAATAAGTCATAATATTCCACCGTAAATTTAAAGAAATAGTGATCTGTGTGGTGTTTTCATTTTGTCAATCAGTTGCCGAACTTTATTATTTCATTGTTTTGTGTTTTTTTTTTCTTTGGCTTTGGTAAGCGTCATTTTAGTCATCTTTGTTTAATTGCAATTTTGAGCTTTCAAAATTGCATTAGATATATAAACTATTTACTTCCCCTTTCTAAAACTTGTTTTCCCCTCTATTTAAAAAAAAAAAAGAGCTTTTGCAATAATAAAAATTTACTTAGCAAATAGCAACATTTGTAGGGTTTTATTTAAGTCATAAACTCATTTTTTCCTCCATCGTTTAAATTACTTGACAGCGGAATCTGTCTGAGCGCGGTCCTGTAGACGATTTCCTTACCTGGTTCGATACCTGGTGGAGTCCTAATTTTTTTTTTTTTTTTCCTTTTTTTTTTCTTTTCTTTCTTTTGAAATAAACTATTTTAATTTTTTTTTCTATTCTTTCTTTTTGTTTATCATAATGGTCTGCTTAGCTGAGAAATGTACAGAGCACTCGAATTCAACTCCTCTTTTTGCTTGCTTTGGTCCTTGTGGAAAATTATTCCACGCCAAATGCCTAGGCTCAACAAATAGTTTTATTGATAAAATTCATTCTTCCAAATTTGCTTTTTGGTACTGTAAAACTTGTATTAAGGTATCATTATCACAAGTTTCATTCAAGATGTCATCTCTTAAGGATGAGATTATAAAAATTGCTAAGAACTTTGAAGTTTTATGCGAAAATGTAAACTCAGTTGCAGCTAACTTAATCTCATTTCCTTCCCCAATTGAAACTGCAAACAAATCAACATCAACAGAGCTGTTAGAACCTGACTCTTCTCATCCTTCATCCCTGCCCCCGAGAAACCCCTCTACTTCTGGGCTTACCAAGTCTGCTCTCAAAAAGGGTAAGAAAAGGGGTCGGGAAGGGTCATCGTCATTGAAAACTCCGTCCCCAGACCCAAAGCGTCCAAATTCAAGGAGAGTCTTTCCAATAAGTATGCCACTGCCTCCTCCCCTTCATGAAGTAGATATTACCACTATCAACAACTCTAGTGCCGATATCGATTCACCGGCGGTTGCGGCTCCCACTGTTTTAGCCAGCACTACCCCATCTTACTCTGAACCGAAAAGTGATTCAAGTTGTTCTTATACTAATACTAATGCCAATAAAATCAAAGATTCTGAACCTCCTAAAAAAATAGAATCTGTTCCTAAGCCAAAATTAGTATTTGTATCCCGACTTGACCCTGAACTCCAACCCAATGACATAATTCAACACCTTGTTGTTAATAACTGCATCTCGAGTGCGTCAGCTATAAAATGCAATAAAATCAGTAAGCCTGACAGTTTTGTGTCATCGTTCAGGATAACTACTCCTCCAGCATTTTTCGGTCCTCTCTGCGACAGTAAGTTTTGGCCTCCCGGTACACTTGTCAAAGAATTTGTAGTTCGATCAAAAAATCTCAATAATCGAGTTGCTAAAGTATCGGCTCCAAAAAACTTAATAGGATAACCCTCTTCTACCAAAATGTAAGAGGGATACGCAGCAAAACTGCTGAAGTTTTTAAGAACTCTCAAGCTTTTCCACATGACATCTTTGCTTTCACAGAAACATGGCTCAATAGTTCATTTTTGAACACAGAAATTTTCGACGATGAGTTTTCTGTTTTTAGAAAGGACCGTCATGTGGATAAGCCGAAGGAAGTGGGCGGTGGTGTATTGATTGCTGTTCGCAATTGCATCTCATCTTCCCTTGTCTCTCTACCCTTTAATGTTTCAATTGAACTCATTTGTGTTAAGGTTTCGATTCAATCAAATGATCTTTTTATTATTAATGTTTATATTCCACCGAAAAGTTCTGCGTCAGTTTTTGCCGAGCTATCGTTAATCCTTGATCATATGATTGATATTGCCAGCTTAAATAGCAATATTTTATTGTTGGGTGACTTCAATTTACCTAACATTACTTGGACCCCTTCAGAAGACGAGTCCTATTTAGAAGCTTCCTTAACTTCTTCGCAACAGGAACTTCTGCTCTTGGACAATATAACCTCTACTGACTTACAGCAAGTAAGCTGTATTAATAATTGTAGAAATCGAATTCTCGATTTAGTCTTTTCTTCTGACGCTGTTAGTACGGTAGTGGTAGAATCTACCTCTGCCATTTCTAACGTAGACTCCTACCATCCTCCACTGGATATATTTTTTGATATGAGCAGCAATTTACTTAATAACAGTAATGCCGAAGACTCTTCTTATTCACTGGATTTCCGTAAAGCTGACTTTCAATTACTTTACGACAATTTGAGTGCTTCTAATATTTCGAATATTCATGTTTGCTCTAACATTGACGACGCAGTTACTCAATTCTACGAAATTTTCAATAGCTGCTTGATAAACTCAATTCCTCTTAAGATATCTAAAAATATCAACTCCAGCCATCCGTGGTACACGAAAGAGCTTAAATCTCTACGCAACAAACGGAACAAGGCTTGGAAGTCTTACATTAAAAGTCTTTCAATTTCTGATCAAAATGCGTTCCTTGCACTTTTTGAAGAGTTTAATTTACTTTCCAGAAACCTATATGCAGCATATGTAAAGGAAATGGAAATTTCGTTGAAGATTGATCCAAAGAGATTTTGGAAGTTTGTAAATTTAAAGAAGAAGTCTGATGGGTATCCAGTGAACTTTGTTTACAAAGATTCGGCTTTGATAAGCTCACCTGAGATATGCAATGCGTTTGCAAAGCATTTCAGTAAGTCCTTTATTGAAAATCCTGTCAATATAGACTTTAATTTCTTTGACTACTCTCGTGATTTCCCCCAAGCCACTTTTAACAACATCCAAATTGATAATGATAAAGTTTTGCATTATCTTTCATTGCTGAAAGATGATTACTCTCCCGGACCTGATGGCAGATTTGCTATCTGGTGTAGCAAGAATTGTTTAAGCCTGAATCCAGCGAAATGTCAGACAATGACATTTTCAAGGAAACGGGTGCCAAGTACACACGGCTATTACATTTCACAACAAGCTTTGCATCGCGTTTTTAGTTTTAAAGATCTGGGAGTTAACTTTAGCCCAGACTTGAGTTTCACGGAACACATCAACTCTATTGTTAAAAAAGCTAATTCCATGTTGGGATTTGTTAAAAGATGGTCGAAGGAATTTCAAAATCCTTATGTAACCCTAGCTTTATATAACTGTCATGTTCGCCCCCATCTAGAATATGCATCACAGGTTTGGTCTCCCTTCTACGAAGTTCATAAGTCTAGGATAGAGGCAGTTCAGCGTAATTTTATTCGATTTGCTTTAAAAGGTCTCTCCTGGACAGATCCATACAACCTCCCACCTTACGAACACCGGATTCAACTTCTACAGATTCAAACTTTGTCACAAAGGCGTACTAACAATGATGTTATTTTTATTCACCAACTTTTAACGGGATCTTTGGACTCACCCGATCTTCTATCATGTGTAGGTTTTAATTATCGCGGAGGGGCTCATCATCTTCGTAGATTAGAGCTATTGCATTGCCCCCAACACCGTACTAATTATGGCATGAATGAACCTCTTACCCGCATGTGCAAACTTTTCAACTCTAATAAAAGTATTGTTGATTTTAATATTAGTAAATCCTGTCTAAAAAAAACATTTAAAACCAGTGCACCACGCTTATAGTTTATGTTTAGTATGTTCTTAATGTTTTTGTATCTATTTTGTATAAATGTATTTGTTTATTTTTGTGTGCTTGTGTTATGCTCTTTGTATATTTTGCTTACTAACAACTAACACCTGCACTAAATGATGTAGCCAGTGAGCACATAATATGTGTTGGCTAATCTCTGATTGTAAGTTAATGCTTGATATAAGCTTCTTACTCTCGAGAACTGATAGTGTAAAAAAAAAAAAAAAAAAAAAAATATTAGCTACGTGCCTAAAATATCTGTGTACATTTTAGGCACGTGGCTAATATTTTTGGCAGGTGTATTTACTTTAGTAAAGTAAGGCACAATGTAAGCAGACAAATTTAATATGCAAGTGAACGAAATCATTACTAATAAAGGGTATTGCAAAATTGAGATTCTCATTAAAATGAAATAATTATTGTGGAAGGGTAACTACATTTATAATCAACAACAAACATATTGTAGTGAAAAACCCAACTAAACTCTCAGACAGATTATAGAAATTCTAGAATTCATTTTTCATAATTCTAGATTTATTATATGCTAGATTCCCCTCTTTCTAGATTTGTTCACATTCTAGATTTTTTCAACTTCTAGATTTTATCTTTCTATATTTTTTTTATAGACTGTCCTTTCTAGATTCTTTTGCTCTAGATGACGTCGTCGTGATCCGAGTTGTAGGGTGTAAGAGAAGTTGAAATATGATTAAAAAAAAAATTAAGAACAATATTGTATCGCAGGATCTCGGTGGACAGTAAAAGTTACCAAAAAACGAATTAATCATTGCATAGATTCTGCAGGAAACATATGGTTGCGTAACTCAGTATATGTGCGGCACGTCAAATCTTCTTTTCGAACCATATGCTAGTAAAGTTAAAAGAGAGTTTACCAAAAGTTCATTACGAAGCCACATCTTTCGTGGAATTGGAGAAATTGATATGGTATCAGACAAAATTTTTGTTTTCATTAGATATAATACATAATATACTAAAGTCTAGTGAAGCTGCAAAAATTCACGTGAAACAGTCACTTTTGCTAAGTGTAATAATGAGTTTCATTCAGGAAAATATTTATAAATACATATCGCGCTGCTCGTAAAAGTTGCAATAATTTTTCTGATTATACAATGAAAACAGAGCTCATGCGAATCACTGCACTAGTTATCTAGTTGACACCAATTGTGCCATCACATGTGAGGTTCTTAAACATATCAGTCTAGGACAATAATTCATTTTATTATTACTAAGTACCCGCGGAGAAGTGCAGACTTACCGGAATCCAATCTATAGAATCTTGAAGTTACAAGTTCAGAGAGTTCTGTGACAGTTTTCTGAACACTTAAGCAAAGTGAAATAACGTCGATGGAATTCGGAGTTATTTCTCACAGCTTTATATAACGGCACCTCTTACTTACTCACTTAAGGTGGCACAGACAGTGGACCACGGCTTCAATCAACAGTCCTCGCCAACTATTCCGGTCAGTAGCCAGTGGCCTCCAGTTGCGCACACCAAAGTGGTTGAGGTCGGTCTTCACTTGATCGACTTTAGAATGGGTCTTCCAGAACTGCGTCGGACATTCGGATTGGAACTGAAAACTCGTCGGGCTGGTGCGTTTTCATCCATATGCCCCACATGACCCAGCCATCTAAGCTGCTGTATTTTTAGCAGTATAGCCCTTACAGTTCGTCATGGAATCTTCTCCTCCATACTCCATTGATAAATACAGGACCAAATATCACTTCTCAAGAATGATGTTGAAGAGGTTACATGATAGCGCGTCACCTTGTCTTAAACCTTTCCCGACATTAAAGGAGTCGGTGGTGTTCTAACCAACCTTGACGGAGCAGCACCAGTTCTCCATAGTCATCTTGCACAATCGAACGAATTTAGCAGGGATGCCAAGAAGTGACATGACTCTGTATAGCTCGTTCCTATATTCACTCTGTCAAAGCCGACTTTAAAATCAATAAAGAGGTGGTGAGTATCGATCTGGAATTCTTGGGTCTTTTCTAAAATCTTTCGAAGTGAGAAAATTTGGCACCTCTAGTCACGTGTTTATCTAATGGACTACAATGCCGAAGGTTCTTGATTCAAAACCTGATTCCACCAACTTTATTCCAAGCACTTCCTCTTGAAAAGAAGTGATAAATCCTCCAAGAGTAAAACCTGTCGAAGGCACATTGTAGGTTACTTCCATTTCCGCAGAGTATCATAGCACACACATTAATTGTTGAGAGTTTTTTTTTTTTTTTTTTTGTATGTATGTAAATATTATTTTTCAATATAATCTCCCCTAACATCAATGCATTTGTTACATCTTGAGATAAGCTTTTTTAAACCCTCAAAAAAATAAATTTCCTCTTTCCCTGCAAAATACCCATTTATTGCCGACTTGAGTTCTTCATCATCCGAAAATCTTTTTCTACGAAGACATTTTTTCAAATCCGGAAACAGGAAATAATCACTAGGGGCAAGGTCTGGACTATAGGGTGGATGTTGTTTTTTTTTCGAAACCACAATCTCGCGCAGCAGCCTTGGAAACTTGCGCCGTGTGAACAGGAGCGTTGTCATGAAGAAGCACAACACCCGCTGCGAGTTTACCCCGTCTTTTCTTTTTAATTTCCTCCCGCAAATTATGCAAAGTGGAAGCGTAGGATGTGGCGTTGATGGTTTCACCTTTTCTTTTGTACTCAATGAGCAAGATTCCCTTTGAGTCCCAAAAAAACTGTGGCCATGAGCTTCCCGGCAGACGGAGTGACTTTGAACTTCTTCGGGGGGTCTGTTCCTTTTTATGCCACTGCATGGACTCTTGTTTGCTTTCAGGGTCATAGTGGTGAACTCATGTTTCGTCCCTAGTAACAATTCGATCCATAACACCGTCCGCGTTCTCACTACACATCTCCAAAAGCTCTCTACAGCATGCGATTCTCACTTTTTTCTGAGGCGCTGTGAGCATTCGTGGCACCCACCTGCCACCTTGCACTGACCTTTGAAAGGTTAAGATGGTCATGAAGAATGGTGTGAATGGTACCAGTTGAAAGCTTGGTGATCTCTGCCACCATTTTCACCTTTATTCGGACATCCTCAAGAACAAGTTTTTCGACTTCTTTGATGCTTTCTCCCGTACAAGCAGTAGCCGGGGCGCCGGAGCGGGGGTCGTCTTCAATGCTCTCTCTGCCTCTCTTGACCACTTTTGCACAGTTGATAATGAAGGTGCGGAACCCTGGTAAACAGCCACCATCTCTTCATGAATAGTTTTTTGACTTTTTCCTTGCTTAGTGAGAAATTTAATTACAGCGCGATGCTCAATTTTCACCATCATCGTCTCAGTTGCCATTATGATTCTGTTTAACTAGAGATGAAACGCGAAATAATAATCACATTTATATGAAATTTTACATGAATGCAATACAAAAATAGTATTACTTGATAATAAGTCAATTTATATAACCACAGCTTCACCCCGATACCGAGAATATATTGAACGCCCCTCGTACTTCTTTGCATTTAAAATACCTTAGTTGTCACAGGCATACAGCAAAATAAATATTATTTAAGTTAATTTATATACCAATATACGTATTGCTTTCCAACAACTACAATAGGCGTTTTTGATGATAGATACGGCCCTGAACAAAACATTTTTCACACACATTGATATTGAACTTTTGAAAAACAAAAAAAAACTACATTCTGCAACTCTGTTTGTGGCATCCAATGGCGCTGCTGTCGCCGTGCCTCTGTCGGTCTATGCCTGTATGAAGAACAAGTTCCAACAATAGGTTTCTGAAACTTATCCCTTATGTATCCGCAGCTTCCGGGCGCAAATACTATACTGGTAAAGGAATTCGTGTGTAACTTGGTAATGTCATCTCTCACCGCCCGGCCCGACCCTTCTTAATTCCTATCCCACTCGTCGCACACGTCCCGATTAACTTCATTTATTATGCTGTGGGAATAATCAGTGTGCGGAAAATTTCAACGAAAATGATATCGATTCACCTTAAATTATCTGAACAAATTTTGCCTGCTATCAAGAACAATTTTGGTTTGTTTTGGGGAGGGTGGGGTTTTAAGGAGAGGGTGTGGGCTTGCAAAAGGTGGATTAGAAGAACTTGTGAAAGCAATAAAATGCTCAAAGGCATTTGAATCGCATTCACTATGGGTTTTGATGGCCTTAGCTTTCCAGTCACGTCTTCGTGTCTGTCAAAACAGTTCAAAATAATCTATTTTTTGTTGAGCAGTTTTGCTATGCTGTGACAGTTTGTGGTGCAAAATAATGGTTTGGGGTGAGAAAATTGTTGCAGCATAAAGTTGACAGATATTTTTTTCTGTCATGGTGGGTTGGTAATGCAGCTGCTTTGGTGAGGGAACACAAGTACCATATTTTGAGGAGGGACCTTGAAGCTGATATAATGTATATGTACGAGTATATGTATAAGTTCATACCTATACATACATATAAACAATTTTTCTGTCAGTTTAGTGTTAGGTTAGCAAATTAAATTGAAGCGAGTGGCAATCGTACAATGGAAGAAGTGCTTGGTTTCTAAATTCTATTCTAAGAGTTGTGGGTTCAATCCCAAGTAAGAAAAATATTAAATTATTAGTATTTAGATGTTATCGATTTTTTGTAGTGGTTAGTGTGTGGGACCGTCTCGCCGAAGGTTCTGGGTGCAATCGCTGATTCTATACCTTAGTTTTTTTCCAGTGTATTGCCTCTAGCGAGGAAGTGACAAATTCTTCAAGCCTCCAAGAATAAATCGTGTCATGAAAAAGTCTCTCTCTCTCTCTCTCTCTCTCTCCTAAGCCACAGTTCACATATAGGTTTGTGGCTACCAAATCTGTAAGATGTAACAGTTGTTCTCCAAAGCCTGTAGTTTGCTATAGATGTAGGCAGCTAGAGCATTCTTCCATGTTAGATTGGAACATTTTCAACTTATGTCAGTCCCTTCTCTATTTTGTTGAAGCTTACAACACATTTTTTGGTTAAGGGCAACATCATCAGTGCCACCTGCCATTTAAGAGATATCATCAGCATTGTCCAAATTCATTAACTTGTGAAATAAATCCCATTGGATACCAAGTCTCATTTTCACCCGCCGGCCGTGGCAGTCATAACTTCATCTTTCTCGACTTTCTCGAAATCGACGGACATAAGGCAGAGTCTTGTTTGATAATGTGATAGACATTCCATTTTGGACTTTACCTTCTCGAGAATAAAAGTTGCCATGCACCAACTTTGGAAGTACTGACGAAATAGTGATAGTTATTTTATTACCTAGGGTTCTTGAGATCTTCGTCCCTCAATTCCCTGAGCAATGATTTGTTTTCAGGACCCACACAAGAATGGCTGGATATTACGACATCTGTGAAAAAAGTTTTATGTTTGTTAATTGTTAATATTATAGTAGGTACTCCGTGGCGTTGTGGTAAGTGTGTAGGATTCCTACGCCGAAGGTTCTGGGTTCGATCCCTGACTCCACCAAAACGTGGAAGTGACAAATCCTCCTGGAGTAAATTTTGGCATGTAAAATGCAGCCATGTTATCTTTTCGTATTCGGCTTATGTAAGATCTGTGGTCCTTAAGTTCATGAAACTTAGTATGTCTCCTCACAAAACTACTGGAGAAATTTGCTAGGCGAAATTTAGTATGAATCAAAGTTTTTTACCCCGATTCTCATAAAAGAGGAAGCATACATAAATACCCATAATTTTTAGTTCGATTGTGAAAAGTTATATCAGAGGGAATACGTAGTCTAAGGACTTTTAATTTCCAATAAATCTATAAGTCGAGTTAATTTATTTAGAGCTTGCAATAATCCCAAAGTCCATCTATGAATATTGGCGGACCTGTAGAAATTGTCTGCGATTGAATAACTTTTATCCTGGTATAGAAAGAAATGGTGATATCTGCCAAGGACATGAATTTCTAAGGAAACTCCAAGCTAGTTTTCAACTCTCTATCACCTCTCAGGTAGATTGTGATTGGACTACGCTATCCTCTTCAACTAAACATAGTTATCTGTATACTCAGATCACTACATGTAAGACCAACTTTTGTCCAACTTCTATAATAATGTAACTCCATCACAATATTGAGTTGGGAGGGTATTTTGGTAGAAAAAAGCGAGTCAAACAAATGTCAAATTTTGGTGTGGTTTAGTTCAAATATTGGCCACCTTAGTGCTACCCACTTTTATTTCGCCATCCCTTATCTAATTGGTTTTATAATAAACATAATTAAAACTCTAAAGTCATAGAATAGTGAAACTCAATATTGTTTGAACAAACTAAAGGGATAACTTAAGTTGATGGAACTCGTAAAATAATTTAATCTGTATAGTTATCTCCATTTCCACCCAATTACTTTTTAATGACTACCATCATGCATCATCTCGATGATGACTGTTTACTCATTCACAAGAAGCTTATCAGCCATTTGAAAGGACTTGCATCTATCTAAGAGGGCCTGCATGGCTGCCTGAAACAAACCACCCATCACCCTCACCCATTAATCATAACGACAAGACACATCCCTTAAACATTTAAACTCTCAAGCCCGAACCGAAACGTCTAAGGAATTTTTAAATAGCTGTAGATTGGTACAGGCCAGAGTGTACTGTTACTGTACAGTACACTACACCACAATATCTCTTTCTCTTCCTATCACTCTATCTTTCTCTCTCTCTCTCTCTCTCTCTTTCACTCTTCTGTCATAAATGAAAACTTAAATTTATTATCTTGTTTAACTTTTACCAGCAGCAGTTTAACTTTGGAGCTTTTCTCAAGGAGCATATATTTTTATGAAATAAAAAATAGTTAAAAAAAAAAGTATTCATCGCGCGCCGTGCCTCGCCGCAGATATAAATAATTTTAATACCGATAAATGTTGAAAGTTTCTCGTATAACGGCAACCAACGGCGGCACCAGAAACGAAGAGCAGTTCCGGTTCCGTTGCTTCTATAAAGAAACTATAGGTACGAGTAGTTGTGGATGTGTATAGTTTATAATGAAATATCGCATTCATTTGTCCAGGCGGTAACATTTTTAAGTGGCCCATTGTTTCGAATAAATTATCCTTAAAACTAAGTTATTACTCAAGGAATGAGGTGGTCCTGGTCAATTCCAAGTTTTGAGTCTCTCTCCATTGTTTTGGCTATACTCGTAGCATTCGCCCTCGTCCTGGTCCGTCCGTCCTCGTCGTCCTTCGTATCGGTTGTGTTGGTTGTTTGGTTGAATGGTTTTCGTGCACTAAAAACTATTTGTTCCTCTGTATGTGCTTCCTTGGGCAGTTGGCCGAACTGGCATAAGCCCAGCTAACTGTGAAATGCAAAAAAAAGGCGCCAACAAAACTGCTGAGATAGTATAACACAAAGTTTGGTTATTGTTCCAAATTTGTTGTGTGCTGGCCTTTTTCCTTTTCTTTTTTTTCCTATCACGAGTGCTTCGTCACACAAGGTGAAAGGATTATTTTTATTATTTCCCGTGGTGGATCATAAAATATTTTCCTGCTCAAAATTGAGAACATAGAAATTTTCTTGGCCGGATATTTATGGCAAAAGTGAAGTTTGGGTCACTTGCAGTTGTTGTTGCAATTATTATTGAGTTCCTTTTTATAGAACCGGATGAAATTCTTTGCCAAGGTAACAAACACAAACATATATCCATTATGTATAGACTTTATATTCAACTGTGTATGCTTGCTTCAGTTATGTGAAAATGTTATTCCAGCTATTTACTACCAGCTATGGCGAGAGGACTTACATTTTATGGCCTAAAGTGGTGGCATTATTGTGTAGTGGGTGTTAGTTTGACAGAATTATTGTTGAGTATGGAATTTGAATTTTTGTCCAACCTTATACCATTTTAGGTACTATGAATAGGGAAATGCTGTGCAAGAATTTAAGTTATTTGCTAATTTGAGCAATAAACTTTGAGTTGAATATGCAAGGAATTTGAAATTATGCTTCAAACAATATTGCTTATAAAGTACCGGGTAGTGAAAGGGCTTCAAGATTTTGAAGAAATGTGCTTATTGTTTTGAAAACCATACCAAATTTGATAAAGGAGGCACATTACGAAGCTGTTTATAATAAGACATAATATTTTAGTTTATTATTTATAGATTTTTCATTTTAACCGAATTGTTTTATATTCCTGATTTCGATCTAATTTTAAAATTGTAGCCCGCACTGACTCTAGGAATTCAATTTCAGGTACATCGTATTGGAAGGGAAAAAGCTGGGTTTTTCATTTCACATTCGTGAAGTGTGTCTAAAGATGGAGGGTAAAAAAACAGTGCGTCCAAGGTTATACATAGGCTTAGGCTTAGGGTCCGAGTATTATGGGGAAAATCGTTTAAGGGGAAGAATTAAAGTGGAAATAATGCTGAAGATGAAAACAGCAATAGATGAGGAGACACAAGAGACGTTTCTATCAACTATAATTACTATAAAACACTCTTTTGAATTATATCCAGGAGATGCGAATGATTCGCCCCCGTCAGTGTGGTTTCAGGCCCGGTAAAGTCAACCGTCCGTCGACCAAATTTTCACACTCCGACAGATTTTAGAAAAGAATTCCAGATCGATACTCAATACCTCTTTATCGATTTTAAAGTCGCCTATGACAGCGTGAATAGGCACAAGCTATACAGCGCCATGTCACTTCTCGGCATCTCTTTTAACCCCGTTCGATTGTGCAGGTACTCTTTTAATGTCAAGAAAGGCTTAAGACAAGGTGACGCGCTATCATATAACTTCTTCAACATCCTTCTTGAAGCAATCGTAAGCAACTCGCATGTCAACATCAGCGGTATGATTATACCCTATTCCATAGAATGGGTATATTGTATTTGGTGTGGAGTTTGTAACATAGAGAAATAATACCGTTAGGTATAGAAAAGTATATATATATTCTGACTCAGAATCAAAAGCCTAGTCGATTTAGCCATGTCCGTCCGTCCGCCCGTATGTATACTCTCTAGAGGTGCCAATTTTTGAGCTAGAAAGCTGAAATTTATATATAATCTTTGGTTCAATAGTAAGGCTAAGTTCTTGAACCGGCAAAATCCGCCCACAATCGCCATTTTTTTTTGAACAACCTCAATTTGGTAAAATTAAATTATGTTTTTTGTACAGTTATGATAAAAGCATAACGCTAAAATTTTGCACACTTAAGCTTTAGGTAAACTTTCTTCCAATTAAATAAAAATATTCCAGTTTGGGCGTGGCAAACGCCCATTTTTCATACGAATCCATCAATATTGTTCTAATAAAATAACAATTGTTATATTAAAGCGAAAAACATTACATTTTTTGGGTATTACTTGCACAGAAACATCTTGTGTGTGAAATCAAAAAAAATTGATTTTGGGCGTGGCTGACGAACACTTTTCACTAGAAACTATAAAAAATTGTTTTTGCAAATAAACGGTATTTATAATGAATCCGCAAGCCAAAATTTTGTGTCTCTTAGTAGAAACTTAAACGTTTGTGTATGAAAAGAATTTTTTGAATTTCGGGCGTGGCTTTCGCCTACTTTTCATGAAAGAATGAAAAACGTTGTTTTAAGAATTTTTTAAATTTACCAATATTCAATTTAAGCTTTTTTTACCTTCCGTTCGTTTTATGAAAAACATATCTACATTTTCTTGTGTAAATTTTGTCAATACGCCCACTAAAGGCGTGATTTTGATAAAATACCTTTGTTCAGGTAAGATCGCTTAAAAACTGCTCGATTCAGCTGTAGTTTTACACATATGCCTAAATACTGACTAATGATCAAAGCTTAGTTATTGCTTCAATTTTTACTTGCGATTATAGGTACTATAAGGCAAGTTATGCATTCGTCGAAAAAAAAAGTTTTGAGATAACAATCAAACATGACATTACGATGATAGCGAAGACGAAAAAAGATGGTCTAAAAATTCTGTCCGTCTGTATGTCTGTCTGTCTGTCTGTCTGTCTGTCTGTCTGTCTGTCTGTCTGTCTGTCTGTCTGTCTGTCTGTCTGTATGTAGACCTACAGCCCAAACGGGTGGGCCGAATTGCTTCAAACTTGGTATATAGACTTTTTTAGGTATTGTACAGAAAGGAAATTGAAATTTTTTTTTTTAGCTCAAAAAATAACGGTACCTGCCATACAACCGTTACGTTAAAGCTTATTTTTCTCAAAAACGGCTCTAACGATTTTTAATTAAAAAAATCAGTGTTGCTTTTTAGGTACGACCAATCATATGGCTGAAAAAAAAAGTTTTAAGAAATGGCTAAGAACGGTACTTTCCATAGGACCGTTTTTTTTGCTTTCGACTATCTCGAAACGACTCAACCGATTCTTTCGAAATTTCACACACATATAGCTGTAGGTAGCTCAATTTGTATTGCATACCAATATTTTTGAAAAATATTTTTTTGTATTTTTAAAAGCATTTTTAAAAAAAAAAATTTAAAAATTAATATTTTGAAAACTGCTTATTAAATTTTTTTTTAAAAATTTTAAATAAATGTATTTGCTGAATACCTATGAACTGGCGTTTTTGAATTTTTTTTGAAAATTTTTTTCAAAAAGTTTTTCAAAAAAAACTTTTTTTCTCAAAAACCGCTCCACAGATTTTTCTAAATTTATTCTCATAAATTCAAATTTATCCAAGAAATAAAATGGCGTACTTTTTTTTCAGCTCAAATTAGTTTAAGTATTTATTTAAGAATTTTGAAAATTTTATTTTTATCAAAATCTCAAGCCCATAAACCACTGTCACTCATTAGAGCAAGTTCGTGCGACCCAGTCGTGCATTTTATTTAAAACACGCCCACTTTTAATTGGCGTTTTCGTCAAAAGTCATATAATGCATTAATTTTTTAACGTTTTTTAACTTTCGGTCGCAGTTTTGAAGTAAAAAGATGAACACTTAGATTTAAGTTCCTTGGTAACGTAGCAGAGTGTGGTTCAAGAATTGTTAAAATCACCCATAATCGCTATTTCCGTTCAAAATCTAATTTTTAAAAATTTAAGTTTTGCCTTGTTTTGTTCAAATCGATCTGCAAGAATAAAATTGAATGTCACTGAGCTCATACTAATTGCCTTGGCAATAAAAAGTCTTAACTTTGGGCGTGGCACACGCCTTTTTTTATTTTGCCAGCACTAATTGAACATCACACCACACAAAAATTAATGTTATTGAATCTTTTTCTGTCTGGTAAAGAAGAATTTTGTTTATAAAACTGGATCATCGGTTGGCTGCGGGAGGCGAACGCATACACATACACAAAAGTAGGGATTAGGGTATCCAACAGTTCGTGGCAAACGTACTGTAGCTCTCGCTTATGTTTTTTTATCTATTCGCAATAACTTAGTTATGCTGATGATATTGACATAATTGAAAGAACAATGCGAGCTGTCAGTGGAGCATTCACAAGTAGTATTGAAGTGGAGGCGGCGAAAATGGGTCTGGCTGTTAATAAATATAACACAAAGTATATGCTGTCCCCGGTTGCAGAACATCATCATCGTAAGCTCGGGTAAAACGTCACAATGGACAGATATAACTTTGAAGTTTTCAAGGCCTATAACCTCTCAGAATCATATAAGTGATGAGATCAGTCGAAAAATCACACTTGTCAATCGCTGGTTTTTCGGGCTTAGAAGTCATCTTAGTTAGCAAAGCCCTCTCACAAAGGACCAAAGAAACACTATACAAGACATTAATCATCTCAGTTCTGCTGTAGATATGGACATTGACAAAATCGGATTAATTCAGGCTGTGGTGTTTTGAAAAAAAGATTCTTTGAATCATATTCGGTCCTGATGTATGTATCAATGGAGTATGGAGGAGAAGATTCAAAATGGCGAACTTTTCGGGCTTTACAGCTGCATTGACCTGGATAAAAAGCTAAAAATTAACTATTTCTTACATTAAAACAATTCTAGAATTCACGAGCTTTATTTTGATACCAATAACGGCCCAGTTCTGTTTGCTAAATCGTCTTAAAATCAGCAATCAATATTTTCACGGATGCATTTCAATGATAGCTATAACTGGCCCCTAAGGTCATTCAAATGGTCATTTCCTGTCTAGAATTTACTCACATAAACATTTTCGTAGTTATTGCTCAAGCCTGTTCAGTGTTCACATCGCAACCTGCTTTAACACCAAATCAATCTCTTCAGTCATCATTACCACAAGCGATGTTCACAAGTCCCACAACATTTTCAAATGTCCTCCTTCATTTGCCATTAACCTCCTAGCTGCATAAATATTAGTCACTTGCTAACAGGCAGAATATATTTGATGGTATGAAAAATATGAAAAACGATTTTTTTTTTCCATTTTTCTATGCAATATATGTTCTTTAACGGTAATGTAATGCATTCAATAAAAAAACGACTCTAATGTTATGGAAGATCATAGAGAAAGGAATCTAAGTTGGCTCCGTACTCCAGCTTAACTATATCTTGGGGATGGCAAAGAAAAGATTTGTAACTAAAAAGTGTTTTATTTTTTTAAGATACCTGATAACACTTAACTTAAAACAACTGTGGAGAGCCTAACGACTTTCACACTCTTAGCAATATCTGTGTGTGCATTGATACTCTGCAGGAATGAAATTGACTAGAAGATACTTTTATCTATTCTTAGAAAGTTTATCACTTCTTCTCAAGAGGCAGTACCTAACCAAAAAAAAATAAGTAGAATCCAGAATTGCGCTCAATCTCCGGAGCTTCACTTACACATTCTCTACCGGACATACACACTGTCTATAATTCCCGTGTGTGCTTTCATGCTATCTGCAGAAATGGAAGCGACCGCCGAATACGAACGGGTACAATTTTCTCGACAACTTTTACTCTAATAAGATTTGTCGCTTTCTCACAAGTTCTAGGTGGATCGTGGATTCAAGGATTTGGCACAGAGCCTTAGGCACTTTAAATTAAAAAAAAAAAAAATATTGAGTATATCAAAAAAAGTTTTCCCAATAAATTTTAAGCATCTGAGGAACTATGTTGAACAAAAAGTGCAAGTTCATACGACTATGCGGCCCATCAACCGTGTTTTATTTTATCTCTCTTGAAAACCAGGTATATTGGTGATGATGGTGAATATTAGAATTTCCAGCAGCACTAGCGCTCGCCAAATTTTTGGAATGTTCCAAACCTCACCACTATACCCCAAAAAAGCATGCACCCCATAAATCATATTTGCTAAGCCAGAGAGGGTATTTTAGCGAAATATCCTGCCAACAATTTTTTTATGAAAAAACTTTTGTAAATTGCTTTTGTGGGGGGATTTTCTATCCTACACATGAACCATGAACATTTTTATATCTTTTTCAATTTCTATTTATGCATTTAACTAAGGAATACACTGCAGTTTTGTATCAATGGTTACCTAATAGGTATAGGCATATCTATATCTACATTTTATTTGAACAAAAACCAAAAGAAAAAAAATTCAATATATATCATCAAAAATATTTAAGCCAAAGTTTTTGTGAAAGAGCCAAACAAACGAGCTTCAATTGTTTTGTGTTAAAAATGTTGAAAGGAGATTATACTTTCAGATACCTACAATCGTAACGTAGATACATTTGTTTTAGAACTGAAAGGGATTACTTTTTAAGAGTATTGAGAAAAATTCGTGCTCGACAGGATTAATACGAGTAGGCAGAGGCACCTGTAGTGAAGCTTTGCAACTTAGCAAGCTATTTCCGATTTGTCAACTATGTTTTTTTATAAAGAAGGATTCTAAAACAAAAGACTGCGGGAGCCGGGACTCAGGAGTGATGATTTTCAAGGTATGTGTTATTGTTTGATTTAGAGCTGCTGGGTTGAACTACTGTGAATTTTGAAGAAGCTGAATCTCAAAAATTAAAACGGTCACTAACTTGCTGATAGTTGTTGTTGATGATGTCGATTTCAGGTCTTATATTCTCATTTAATACTACTCTACACAAGAAAATCTTCTCAACAACGTTTTTTTCGATTTCGCACTCGAAGTAGTTATGATAATATCTCTATACCTGGTCGCTCTATTAGAGATGACTTCTTCCTTTCTAACTTACTTAATGTGGCGCAGACAGTCCATTGTGAATCACGGCCTTTAACCAACAATCCTCGCCATGATTTGGCCGGTCCCTAGCCAGTGGCCTCCACTTGATCGTGTTTTTTTTTGTCCCTACGCTCCAAATGGCCCAGCAATCTAAACTGCTGTATTTTCAGCTTCTTAACCAGGTCAATGTCGATGGAAGGCCGCGTACAGTTTGTCATTGAATCTTCTCCTTCATACTCCATTGATACATACAGGACCGACTGTCACTCGAAGAATCTTTCTCTCAAAGCACCTTAGCCTGTTTTTGGGTACTTTAAAAAAAAAAACATTTCAGTGACCTTTACTCCTTTGAAACTGACCTAGAGGTCATCGGATCGTCGATGAACTTTATCGGTTTATAAAGAGCTCAATTACCAATGATCGTGCCAATTTTCCTGTAGATGTTTTCTTCTCGTTAACACAGATAGGACCATAAATCAAATTTAACAATTTTCTTTCTGATACTGTTAGGGTCTTTTCAGAGTAGTGCCCAAATTCACTCACACCTCTATAACTGTCAGTGATCAAGTTCTTTCATATAATTCATCCTGTCCTCGATTTATAATCTTTTCCAATCAGCTTCCTGCTGTCTTCGTAATAATCCCTACCAACTTGGACGGAACAGTGAGTATACCTTAACGTCATACCGATAAAACGAAGGAAAAACTTACGCTAATAATGGCACAATAAAAGTCTTCTCTTTTTACACTGTCGTTATCGAGGGAGAGCTGGTGAGCGCGGATATTCAATTTTAAAGGATTTCTTCCGATCTGACACTATGTGAGGATCTGGTCAGTGATAGATATTCCAGGTCTAAAGGTTCAAGTATATCTTATTTAAATAAATAAATTGTTGGTACAACAGCCTGTGACTTACACTCTCAACCATTCCTGTGTGTGCGTTGATATTCTGCATTAAAGGAAGAGACCTACAACTTACCGCCGAAACCGAACAGCTAACAGAGAAGCACTTTCCATGACAATAATTACTCTTGGAGGATTTGTCACTTCATCGCAAGAGGCAGTACCCCCGAAAAGAACTTAGGTGGAGTCGTCAAGGATTGAACCCAGAACCTTCGGCATGGCAGTCCGACACACTAACCACTACGCCACGGGATGTTTAAAAAAAACTATGAAGTCTCTATAGTTGATAAAGATATTTCTAATGTAATGAGTACAGGGTAGTACGCAGCTCGATCTAAATTTTAGTTCACATATTTCTGTCCTAGCATTAGCTTACACTCCAGCTAAATTTTGACAGAAGGGCGTAGTGCATGATAAACAAAAATATGAGGCACATAAATGCTGACTGTACGTGTGACGTCACTATCATCTGATTTTCTTTTTTTCGAAGTGAAGAATATACAATGGTAAAGATAAATAAATGTATTGATTCTATGTATCATGGACGTTGTGTAGACAATGCCCCGGAAAACAGCTGTTCTCTAAAAATTGATGGCAAAGATTTGTTCAAAGATTTCGAATTTTAAATGAAAATAAAAATACAGCTGTTCTCTAGTTCATGACGTAATCTAAGGAAAATATAAGAAGGGAATTTATCGTAATTCTGGGGCTATTTTTTCAAAAAAGAAAACACTATTAAAAATATGTAGGTATGTGAATTTCTTTTAACAGAACAATTATTATTTGTACTTGTATTTCTATTCGAAATAACATTTGTATCCCTTCAACAAATTTTCGGGGGAGATTTAACCCTTACTTACCATTCCCCCTTTTAGCTATGCTCTGAAAAAAATCTGTCAAAGTTTTGACAGCTGAAAAAGGTATACACTGCAAAATGCAGGAGCTGCGTACCACTCGGCTAAAATGGTTTCCTTAATTTTAGCTTGTCTAAATTTTGGACACAATTTTGTATGGGAACTAAAATTTAGCTCGAGCTGTAGCCTAGTACTCAGATGTCAGATCGCGCTAAACTAAATTTTATCTCTACAATATTTATCTCTACACAACTTTGCTAAAAAGGCGCGCTTAATTTTGAAGTTGAGAATTTAAAGATATGTACTATAAGGCAAGTTATGGATTCATGCAAAAAAAAAAGTTTTGAGATAACAATCAAACATGACATTATAATGGTAGCGAAGACGAAAAAAGATGGTCTAAAAATTCTGTCCGTCTGTATGTCTGTCTGTCTGTCTGTCTGTCTGTCTGTCTGTATGTATAGACACCTACAGCCCAAACGGGTGGGCCGAATTGCATCAAACTTGGTATATATAAAGTTTTTTAGGTATTGTACAAAGGGGAAATTGAAATTTTTGTATCTAAAAAAAATAGGGTACCTGCTAAATAACCGTTACGCTTATTTTTCTAGAAAACATAGCTGAAAAAATTAAAAAAAGTCAAAAAACGGTACTTTCTATAGGACCGTTTTTTTGCATTCGACTATCTCGAAAACGGCTTAACTGATAGTTTCGGAACTTCACACATACATATATAATTACAGGTAGCTCAATTTATATTTTTAATATTTTTAAAAAAATAGTTCTCTATTTAAAAAAATTAAATTAAAAAAAATAATACTTTAAAAACTGCTCATTAAACTTTTTTGTAATTATAAATATGTTAATGTATTTGCTGAATACCTATGAACTGGCGTTTTGGATTGTTTTTTGAAAAATGTTTTCAGAAATTTTTTACGAAAAGATTTTTTTCAAAAATCGCTCCACAGATTTTTATAAATTTATTCTCATAAATTCAAATTTTCCAAGACATAAAATGGCGTACTTATTTTTCAGCTCAAATTAGTTCAAGTATTTATTTAAGAATTAAAAAAAAAAAGTTTGTATCAAAATCTCAAGCCTCAAGACCACTGTCACACATTAGAGCAAGTTCGTGCGACCTAGTCGTGCATTTTATTTAATATACCTACATTATGTAGCCATTTAGCAATTATCGAACAAGTTCAAGAGCAAGTTCGTGCGACCTTCGCAAGACCTTCTGACAACTGTCAGAATTTATCTTGTGAAATAATGTGTTTTACATTCTTTTGCAAGCTAAATTTTGTGGAGACTTTTTAGCCGTTAGCCTGACACCTTGAATTTAGCTTGAAGTGAGTACTACTCAGCTAAAAACCCAAGCTAAAATTTATCTTGGGTGGAAATTTGTATGGAAGATAAATTTTAGCGCGATCTGAGTACTAGGCTTCAAGGGTGAAGAAGTAAGAAGTTTTCTAAGCCATAGAGATTTTTAAATAGTTTGACTTATACGGTTTTCACACCGAGCTGAAAACGCGGTTTTCGGCAAAAAGTTTACCAAAATACAAAACCGAAAAGTTTCACCGAACATTTCATGTTTTCGTTTGACTTTTCACTTTGTTTAATACTATGTTTCCACCGGCCTAGTCTAGCTAAATCACTTGATTCAGCTAAATCATATAATTAATAATGTGATTTACCATGCCCTTTCAAGATTAATACTTAGGTACGTGATTTAAGCTGGATTTATTTTAAATTACGTAATTGTCATCGCGAAACTACACAAAAAACATACTCTCTCTCTCTCTTGATTCATTCTTCATTCACTAAAAAAATTATTATTATCAAACTGGCATTCCTGTATCCTGTTAGAAATATTAAACAAACCCAGGCATTATAAAAAAAAGAATGAAATGGGCCGATTTGGACAAATCTTGGTATCAAGTGAACGTTCGACTCAGGGGGAGCCCACTGTATATTCCAAAAGCTGTTTTCTTGTTTGATGTTATGAGCTGGATAAGTTGCTGAATTAAAATAAGGTGTGTTCTTAAATCATCTTGGTATTTTCACAAGTTTTCGACAGATTTTATATAAAACTAACCTTTTATTAAAACTTTTGTTTATTAAAAATGTATATTAAAACTTGAGCTTTCGTTTAGGTTTCGGGGGTTTTTAACGAAAACATCGATTTAATCTCGGTGAGACAACCCAATTAAGTATTAGCAATATTTAAAAAAAAATTAACTAAGCGTCAATTATTTTTGTGTTTTTTCTATACAAACTATAGATTATACAATGACATCATTTTGCAAAAAGCTCATTATCTCGAAATGAAATTACATGGAGTTGCACCACTGTTATAATAAGCGACGCATTTGCAGGGTAACTATTAAAAGTTTTATGTTTTTGGTGTTGCTACCCTGATTTGTCTTAAAATGAGAAACGACTTTTTCTAACAAAGTGGCTACTCTTTCGTAAAACAGCTTTTATAAAAGTACCCAATATCAGAACCCTTTGAAAAACAAAGTTCTCTCTATTTATTTCCCTCTTCCATTATTTTCGCCACCTATGTTTCAAACATCAAAACCATTTAAAGTTTCATACGTCAAAATTATACCAAAGAAGTCAAAGACCAAAGAAAAACAAATAAATCAACAAGCTCGCTCCGCATTGTCGCCACATTAAATTCAGATTTTACTCGAAAACATTCAATTAATCCAATAAAAATGTAAGTTTCCTAAAAAAAATATTTAATTTATTGATTAATAGTTTGAACTTTAACAATAACTACACAAATTAACTGCAATACGAGCAAGGTTTTTTCTCATTTTCACTTCCCCCCTGACATTGGCTCATACAAAATATATAACACAAATTCCATTCCACTGAATGTGTAAATTGAATAATTAATAAAATGTAATATTGTTTTAATTGGGTTTAATTTAATTTATTCACAGCATCACCATGTCCCAACCGGTTGCATTTTTAACTCGCAAAGAAATTTTCAGTGCTTGTCATCGTTTGAACAGGTAAATCACAAAGATCAGGCAGTCACCAACCCTTCCTTCAATCATTATTTACTCATTATATCTTTCCTAATTATTTATCAATTAATTTTGTATTTCAGCAATCAACTAACTGCTGCAGAGAATCTAGAAATTTATGGAAAATGCAACAATCCCAATGGCCATGGACACAATTACATTGGTAAGTGATAGTTAAGTTTTTAGAGAGACACAAATCTATAGTTTCATCTTCTTGAGGTCACCCAAGGCCAAGCCACAGATCAATAAAAAATTCTAAACTTGGGAACAATTACCACAGTTTCTTGTCATGATCATCATTAAATAAAATTTCATTGCCTTTGCGCGGTCTCGTCTGGGTTGTGTCATTAATCGAGTCCACGATTAATGAGATGATAACGAGAGTATCGAGTTCTTTTTTTTTTTAATCTTTAACTTCGCAATGAATACATGAAATAGTTGAAGATTAGGGTACGCAACAGAAGAGTGTGTTTCTGTAATCGTATTTCTGTAGTTTGAGCCGACCTCTTGTAGGAGATAAGATTCATCTTGGGACTCGAGCAGGAGATTGGTTAAAGTTGTGAATTTCCTGTGTGTTTTTTTGTTTTGCTTTTTTGGATCGGTTGGTATGAGAGCCAACAGTCGGTTGAAATCGGTGCATTTATGACTTTGCTCTCAGGCTCGCCAGGTCGGAAAACATATTTTGAACATTTCTTTGGCTGTAGTTCATACAAACGCATTTATAGATTCATATTTCTTAGGCTTGATTGTTGTACAATGCCGCCTTGTGAACTCATTAGTTCCGAACCTGGTCATCTTCTAAAGAACCCCTTTTAACGATGACAAACTCTACGTTCTGTACCGGTGCCTATTCTTTCTTTTAACCACATCTGATGTTTGTGATAAGAACTTTGTTTTGTTTACGTTGTTTTCTCTTTTAACGCAGAACTTTTCTTCCGAAGACTCCAAGAGAATTCATCTGATTGGGAGAGAGTCCATGCTTCTTCACCATATAGCGGTACCGGGATGATGAGTGTTCTGTACACTGTAACCTTGGTTCTTCTCGATAGGGTTTTATTCCATAATTGCGTACTTAGCCCAAAGAAACAGCGATTAGCAAGAGTTAGTCTGCGTTTGATTTCAGCGCTGATGTTGTTGCCTGCGTTTACAGCAGTGCCCAGGTAGACAAATTCATTGACTACCTCGAAGTTATACCTATCAATTGTTACGTTCTCGGTGGTGGGATTGGACTTTTGTTGATGAAAGCATATACTTCGTCTTGTCCTCGTTTATTTTCAGCCCCATTCTGCTTGCTGCTGACTCCATAGTAGTGAAGGCAAGGGTTACTGCTCGCTTAGTTCTTCCTATCACGTCAATGTCGTCAGCGAACCCAAGTAATTGTGTCGATTTATTGAAAATGGTGCCTGCTGTACTGGCATGGGTGCTCCGTATTACATTTTCAAGCACAATATTAAAACAGCTGCATGACAGTGCGTCAACTTGTCTTAGCCCTCTGGTGGTTTCGAAGGTTTCAGTAGAGTCTCTACCAACTTTGAAGGAACAGCGAGCATTCTCCAACGTCATCCTGATAAGGCGTATCAGTTTAGCAATCATGTGGATGTATACGGCAATAGTAAGACCTATACTGACATATGGCAATTTGGTCTGGTGGGAAGCTACGAAAACGACTTCCAACCTAAAGACAATTACAAGAATACAAAGAATGGCGTGTATAGGCACCACCGGGGCTATGAGAACCACCCCCACTGCAGGGCTGGAGGCTATTTTTCAATCTAAAACCCTTAGACCTCTTTGTGCAAGAATCTGCAGCAAATAGTGCCCTCCGGTTAAGCCAGACTCAAAACTGGAAACCGAGTCAGACAGGTCATGCGCAGATTCTACAGATATATACGGGCCACAATGTATGCACAGACTACACAACACCCCGTTTAGATTTTGAAAGACCATTCACCACTTCTTTTCCTAATAGAGAAGACTGGCTTAACAACCAGACACCATGCGAATCAGCCATCCAAATCTTTACAGATGGCTCCAAAATGGAAATTGGTGTTGGTGCAGGCTTCTACTCAGAAGCACTTGAACTAGCCGGATCAATTAGGCTCCCCGATTACAGCAGCGTCTTTCAGGCTGAGGTCCTGGCAGTGACAGCAGCTGCTAAAGAAGCTGCAATGAAGGCAATACCACGTGCTGATATCACCTTTTTCATTGACAGCCAAGCGGCAATCAAAGCAATTTCTGCCATTGAAATAAAATCAAAGCTTGTAACTTGCTGTCGCGAAGAGCTTAAGGTTCTTGGCGCGCAGCATAACATAAGACTATGTTGGGTTCCTGGCCACTGTGGTGTGCAAGGAAACGAAAGAGCTGATGAGCTGGCAAGAAAGGGATCATCCCTAGAACTCAATCGAGCAGACACAACGGTAAAGATCCCAACCTGTAATATTAAACAGAAGATTGGGAATAAAGTACTTGCTACAGCTAACGAGAGATGGAACTCACTCGATTCCTGTGTCATAACCAGGAAAATGTGGCCCTACTTTAATAAACAAAGAACAGAAAAGATCCTACTGCTCAAAACGGAATCACTACGATCTCTCGTGGGCATACTGACCGGGCACAACATGCTGGGTTACCACAAAAAGAAAATGAAACTCAGCACGGACGACTTGTGCAGAGGTTGTGGCGACGTAGATGTGCATGAGGACACACCGCATTTTCTTTGTCAATGCCCAGCACTATGCCGCTTAAGAAACGAAGTTCTGGGAAGTCATTTCTTCCTGGACTTGGAAGAACTATCTGAACAAACGGGTACAAACCTGCTCAGATTTATCAACGCTTCAAAATGGTTTGAAAATGTATAGGTTTTTCATAGGTCCCATGTTTATAGGGCCCGAAACCCCCAGGGTATCACAATGGATCTACATTGATCTAAGTGTGATGGACATAACATCATTCATCAGCCCACTTACCTAACCTAACCTAACCTATCAGTTTAGCAAGGATTCTAAAGTTAGACAAGACATAGCACGATACAGTTCAACTCTATTAACACTGTCGTAGGCGGCTTTAAAATCGACGAAAAGGTAGTGGGTGCGATGTTATATTCTTGTGTTTTCTCCAGGATCTGGCGTAATGTGAATATTTAGTCGGTGGTATATTGTCCAGGTCTGAAGCCGCTTAGTAAGGATCTATCAGGTCATCAGCAAACGGCTTGAGACGTTCACATAAAACACTGGACAAGATCTTAAAGGCGATGTTTTAAAGACTTATTCCTATATAGTTGGCGCAGAGTAGGCGGTCTCCTTTTTTGTGAATCGGGCAGATGGTACTGAGATTCCACTCATCGGGCATACTTTCCTCCGACCATATTTTGCAGATGAGTTGGTGTATGCTCCTGACCAGGTCATCTCCAGCGTGTTTAAAAAGCTCCGCTTGGAGGCCATCACATCCAGCTGCTTTATTCGTCTTTAGTCTATTGATGGCTGCTTTAGTTTCATTTTGGTCGGGCGGGTGCAGTTCGTGGTCGTCATCTAGATTAACTGGACCAAGTTGATCTTGGGCGGGATCTTGGTTGTCATCGCCATTTAGCAACCGGTTAAAGTATTCCACTATGGTGTTTCCATCCTGATCTTTGCAGGGCCCAGGGCGGCTTGTGAAACCGGATGTAGACTGTTTCATCCTTTTGTAGAAGTTTCGTACCTCTTTTCGCGTTACTGGTGTTCTTTTTTTCTTCTTCCTGAGTAGGCGTTTCTCATCTTTCCTTCGCTCAACATAGAGATTTCTGGATGCTCTAGTATCTCTCTGGAGCCACGACTTATATGCCTCTGTTTTAGCTTTGTTTGGGAGGATGTGAGAAGCCTAATACCTCTGACACAGCACTTCTTATGACTTGTTGACATAGCTGCCATTGGTCTTCCGAGTTCATATCATCGGTCGAAGGATTTGTTGCAAGCTCAAGGGCTGCGCGATTGGCATAGGCAGCGACGGTCTCTTCCGATTGAAGTCGTCCAACATTGAATTTCCTCGGCGTGGTTAGTGTTCGCCTGAGAGCTTCCATGGAGATCCGTTCTCTTAGTTGTGCGCCGAACAGCTACAATTTGTACGATTTGCAGTTGCAAATAAATTCGTCAAATAAAAACTAGTATGTCCATTTTATCTTTCGATCTCTTACAAATCTAATGTTAACCGCTCAATAATAATTGTTTCGTTGAGAAAATGGTGTCGTTTATATGTTCACAATCCTGTTCTATGGATATGAAAAAACAATGACTGTTATTATAGCTCATTAAATTCTAGTCTGAACAAATTCTCAATGCCACTATATATGAGTGACTCTTAAATCAAATGAGGTGAAAGAACCGCATGCTTTAGATTTCAACGTTGCCAAAAATTACTCTTGTCTATAGCTAGAGTATAATTCTCATGTCAGTCAACCTTTTGAAGTATAACATCTTCTACGCTCGGAGCTGAATTTCATTTTAATAAGTGGAAACCATCATTTTCGTAAGGATTAAAAATATTATAATGTAGGTGTAAGGTGTTATGTATAGTAAAGATTGTCTACGAACTTAAACACTTCCCAACACGTAGGTTTTTGGTATTGCTCACTATCATTTAGTTTTGTAAGAACACCCAGCTCACCTTGATGTCCCGGAACGATCAATTTAAGTTTTACCTTGTGGTATCACACCAACCTCTGAACGAACTCCAATCATCCAATATATTCGAGATCTATCTGAGTACATTTTGGTACTGGCACTTTAATGCAAGTTCTGTCTGTCAGGAGTACTTTTTTCAAATTTGTTCTAAGATTTAAAAGTTGGCCCATCAGACTCCACCTGCAGTTACTCCATACCCCATTTTAGATCCATCAGATCAAAATTATTTTGATCAAAAATTATAGTGGCATTTAATGTAATGCTACGATGCGGTACTTGTATCTTAAAACGCCTGCCGAAAGTCTATTCTGTTGTCAGTATTTGTGTAGAATACAGCTTTATACGGCATTGAGTTAAGTATTTTAAGAGAACTGACATGGTCGGTCACTTGGTTTAAACTTTTGTATTCAAGCTTCAGTATCAATTTGTAGGTAGGTGTGCGTTGCTCCTGAAATGCTAAGCCAAGCAGATCTTTGAAATTATTGTTGTTTGTTGTTGTGTCCTGAATGCCATACTATGGCCGCATATGTGCTCTGCTCAAGGCGTCTGCCAGCCCGAATGACCATTGAATCGTGTTCTTTTGCGACACCTCCACTGTGAACCGAGTACGAGAATCATGAATATATTTTTCACATTGTTGAAATAAGTCAGTGTGGTGGTGGTGATTTAGGAGCCATATGATGGATCTATCTAAAAAAAAATCCAAAACAATAAATATTTCATTTCAAATGTTGAAATTATATAAAAAATAGAAAAAAAATTTCATATTTCAAGTCATCCATTCATAACTGAAGATTAATATCAAACGGTAATAATCATTTTTAAGCTTCTGAAATTTTATTCACAATAAAAAATTTATTCTTTTAGTTGAAGTTACCGTTCGCGGTCCAATTGACGTTCGCACTGGAATGGTTATGAACATTACTGATCTCAAAGTCGCAATGGATGCTGTTATTTTCAAACACTTGGACCATAAAAACCTGGACCTGGATGTGGAATTCTTCAAACAAATTGTAATTTTCTTTTATATCTTCGATATCTTTCTTCAAATGTGTTTTATATTATTATTTTTTTTAACAGCCTAGTACAACAGAAAACGTTGCAGTATACATTTGGGATAATCTGCGCCAGAAGCTCAAGAAACCTGAGCTCTTGTATGAAGTTAAGATATACGAAACTGACAAGAATTCAGTCATTTACCGTGGTCCATATTTCCAAAATTATATTTTCGCTAACGGAAAACGTAGCGATAAAGATTCCTGTGCCAATATATCCTCAGACTCAGACTGAATAGAATCTCTGTTCTTCGGCAACTGCAGTTGATTGATGACATTCCTTGCATAAATAAAAAAAAAAAATTGACCAACCCAACGAATTTGATGGCAAATGATTTCGAAAATATTTTCCTAGACTTTGTGATTGAAGTTACGGAGCTATAATAATATAACTTATTATATTATTATTAAAACAATATTATACATTACAGATTATTATTATTTTAACCTTGATTATTGTATCTACACAAACTTTGAATTGTTTTATTTTTTTTAATTTTTAAAACTTCAAAGTTTTGTATAAAGTTTGTATTTTTGTATTTCGGTAATTAGTTGTTACATATATTTGCATATACTTATGAATAGATTTGTTCAAATCTCAACTTGGATTTTATTTCTTTCATGTCTTTTTCTTTTTGAGTTTAAATATATCTCGGATTTGGGGATTCTATTTCTTGTCTTAACACCATTTGCGCCGAAATAGAAAGCCTCATAGCCATTCAACACTTTTTTAGACCCAGGAATCCAAAATAAGTAGTAGTCCTTTCAAATCTATTTTTAGAATGGACATCCACTTGAGAACTTTTTAAGTGAATAGTTGGGTAGCTCAAGTGGCTACTTTTGGCGTATAAGAAGGTGTGCGAAAGTTCCGAGTTTATGCCTTGACAATAATTGAAAGATCAAAAGATGTGTTGAGAAATTCTTGCCACATATTTCCTGTACCTACTCTTGGGTGAAATCGGCTAAGATTGTGACTGTCATCCATCGCAAATCACCTTTCCGCCAATTCCACCCGACCCAGTTTTCTCTTGCATTTGTTTACCGCGTAGATTTAAATGAAGGATTTATTATAAAACTTATTTAAGTGTGGAGCTCAAAGAGATATAATTTACTGCAATTCTAGAGGCGCATTTACTGTTGGTTTTTGAAAAATAAAAAACCTAAAAAAAGGACTCATTTATTTTCAAAACGATTACTTGTCTTAAGCCTCTAGAACTGGCTATTATGAAAATGAGGTTAACCGTCTATTTTCTTTGACTGTTTTGAATTTTAAGAAAAACAAATTTCAAAATCGTCGGACCAGTTTTTTTCAAGAAAACTTCAGTTTTCAAATTTCAAGAAATCAGTGCTATAAGAGTTACCGTTATATGACTTTTCCTGAAAAATCTGTTCCAGCCAAAACATAAAGTTTACACAAAAAACACTATTCAGAACGTTTTATCAAAATCGCACCTGCTGTTTTTGAGAAAAATGAATTTTCCATTAAAAATCGTATGGCAGGTACCGTTAGTTTTAGAGCTAGAATGCTAATTCCAAAAACCCCTCTGTAGGACGTCATAATAATACTATGTATCAAGTTTGAAGCAAATCGGTCCAGCCGTTTAGGCTGTATAGGTAACTATACAGACAGACACAACTGTCGGACCTACTTTTTTAGGCTTCTCCATCATCGTAATGTCATACATATTTGATTGTAAAGAAAAAAAAAAAATTCGAATGCATAACTTGCCTTATATGTAGTATGTACCTGTAATCGCAAGTACAAACATAGGCGAGAGCTACAGTACGTTTTCAACGAACTTTTAGCAGACAGAAAAAAATTCAATAACATTAATTTTGTGTAGTGTGATGTTCAATTAGTGCTGGCACAATAAAAAAAGGCATGCGCCACGCCCAAAGTTAAAACTTTTTATTGCCAAGGCAATTGGTATGAGCTCAGTGACATTTAATTTTATTCCTGCAGATCGATTTGAACAAAACAAGACAAGGAAATAGCGATTATGGGTGATTTTAACAATTCTTGAACTACACTCTGCTACGTAACCAAGGTATACAAACTGAAGTGTTCATCTTCTTACTTCAAAACTGCAACCGATAGTTAAAAAAACATTATAAAATTAATGCATATTACGACTTTTGACGGAAACGCCCCTTGAAAGTGGGCGTGCCCTAAACATTTGTAAGAAAAATTTAAAGCACTAACTAAGCTTTGATCATTAGTCAGTATTTAGGCATATGTGTAAAACTACAGCTGAATCGAGTAGTTTTTAAACGATCTTACCTGAACAAAGGTATTTGATCAAAATCACGCCTTTAAAAGTGGGCGTATTGAAAAAAATTACACAAGAAAATGTAGAAATATTTTTCATGTAACGAACGGAAGGGAAAAAGGTTTTAATTGAATATTGGTAGTACTTTAAATTTTTAAAACAACATTTTTCGTTCTTTTATGAAAAGTGGGCGTAAGCCACACCCAAAACTCAAAAATTTCCTTTCATACGCACAAATTTGGGCTTGTGGATTTCTTATAAATACCATTTTTTTTGCAAAAACAATTTTTTTGTTTCTAACAAAAAGTGGGCGTAAACCACGCCCAAAATCAATTTTAGTGATTTCATACACAAGATCCCACAAAATGTCATGTTTTTCGCTCTACTGGAAGAATTATTATTTTATAAAAACGATATTGACGGTTTTGTATAAAAAGTGGGCGTCAGCTACGCCCAAACTGAAATATTTTTATTTAATTGGAAGAAGATTCACCTAAAGCTTGCGTGTGCAAAATTTAAGAGTATAGTACAAAAAACATAATTTAATTTTTCTAAATTGAGGTTGTTTAACAAAAATGGCGATTGAGGGCGGATTTTACAGCTTCAAGAACTTAGCCTTTACTCTTCAACCAAAGATTATTATATCAAATTTCATCTTTCTAGCTCAAAAATTGCGACCTCTAGAGAGTATACCTACAGACGGACAGGGCTAAATCGACAAGGCTTTTGATTCTGAGTCAGAATATACATTGTATATTATATAGAATAGCCTATCCAAAAAATATTTGAAGATTTTGGAATTTCGTCTGTATTTTTTTTTTTTTAATAAACTAGTTTTACTGACAGACAAATTAACATTTTATGATTATCTATACTCTGTTCAACAAAAACTGTAAGTACAGGGCTTATGGACGAACTTTTTTCAAGACAAAAGCTCTTACTTGAGACAAATGCAGCCAAGCCAAAGACTGAGAATATAACTTTCCATCTTTCCTGTACTGACAATTTTTTTAAAACAATATAATGAATCGTAAAATAGTGTATAATACAAAAAAACTAATGTTTTTCTCCGGTCGTTTGCTATCCCGTATCGGAGCATTTCAAAGAGCTGTTGCAAAATAGCAAAATGAAACGCTATTAAAATGATATTTTAAGTGATCAATATAAATAGTTATAAAATAACACAAAGCGTGGGTTATAATAAGGCGATGTTATGAAAGATTCATTTTTTGACTTTTTTTTAGCGAATTTTGAAAAATTACATGAATTTTGAAGCCACTATTGTAGGAAACGCTCTACAAAAAAGTCAAAAGTCAAATAAATTTTTGCCGTAGGATGTAAAAACAGGGATGGAATCGGCTAAGGTGATTTGTGATAAGTGATAGTCACAATCAACAAATTTCATCTGGCTAATGTGATTGTCACATGTTGTGACAATCAGCAAATATGGGAGAAGACCGTCTCACCGGTCTTGCTCTATAATGAATGTGCACAGGGATATGAAAATCGATATAGCTGAAATCATTACAAATTTGCTAGCCACAAAACTTAGAAAGTTTGATTGTTTTCTGTAAATATGTAAAAATGAATTGAAAAAATATATTTTTGAATACTTTCCATATACTCCTACTCCTAGTACCTAGAGTTTCTTCGGCGTTAGGAAATAACGCCCAAGGAAATATCGCCCAAACTGATTTGGAAATAACGCCCAAAACATTTTTTAACGCCCAAAATCAAGAAAAAAAAAGGAAAAAGACCCAAAAGTTTTGGCTTAACACCTAAAATTCCATATCGCCCAAATCAATAAATGGCAATATCGCCCAAAAATTTTATATGGAAATTGTTTTTGCAATATTTGGGCGATATTTCCAAATTTTTGGGCGTAATTTCCAATCACTATTTTAAGTAAAAATGTTTGGTTCTCATCACCCAAAAACAATTTTGAAGCATGTAACATTTACTTAATATTTTGTAAAGTGTATTGAACAATATCCTTAAAATGTGGAAATAACCTACGGCGCGTGGGGGGCGACGCGGGGGGCACGCGGCTTCGCGACCGCAGTGACCAGGCGGGAGCGTGCCGTCGCCGGCTATTTC